>OY728151.1:1831525090-1832860448 GCA_963277665.1 Viscum album | reverse complement strand
ATAAATAATAAATAATAAATAATAAATAATAAATAATAAATAATAAATAATAAATGATAAATAATAAATAGTAAATAATAAATAATAAATAAATATAAATAATCAATAATAAAAAAATATAAATAATAAATAATAAATAAATATAAATAATAAATATTAAATATTAAATATTAAATATTAAATAAATATAAATAATAAATAAATATAAATATAAATAATAAATAATAAATAATAAATAATAAATAATAAATAATAAATAATAAATAATAAATGATAAATAATAAATAATAAATAATAAATAACAAATAATAAATAATAAATAAATATAAATAATAAATAATAAATAAATATAAATAATAAATAAATATAAATAATAAATAATAAATAAATATAAATAATAAATAAATATAAATAATAAATAATAAATAAATATAAATAATAAATAATAAATAAATATAAATAATAAATAATAAATAAATATAAATAATAAATTAATACAACTAATAAATAATAAATAAAGATAAATAATAAATAATAAATAATAAATAATAAATAATAAATAATAAATAATAAATGATAAATAATATATAATAGATAATAGATAATAAATAATAAATAATAAATAAATATAAATAATAAATAAATATAAATACAAATAATAAATAATAAATAATAAATAATAAATAATAAATAATAAATAATAAATAATAAATGATAAATAATAAATAATAAATAATAAATAACAAATAATAAATAATAAATAAAAATAAATAATAAATAATAAATAAATATAAATAATAAATAATAAATAAATATAAATAATAAATAATAAATAAATATAAATAATAAATAATAAATAAATATAAATAATAAATAATAAATAAATATAAATAATAAATAAATATAAATATTAAATAATAAATAAAGATAAATAATAAATAATAAATAATAAGTAATAAGTAATAAATAATAAATAATAAATTATAAATAATAAATGATAAATAATAAATAATAAATAATAAATAATAAATAAATATAAATAATAAATAATAAATAAATATAAATAATAAATAATAAATAAATATAAATAATAAATAATAAATAATAAATAAATATAAATATAAATAATAAATAATAAATAATAAATAAATATAAATAATAAATAATAAATAAATATAAATAATAAATAAATACAAATAATAAATAATAAATAAATATAAATAATAAATAATAAATAAATATAAATAGTAAATAATAAATAAATATAAATAATAAATAAATATAAATAATAAATAATAAATAAAGATAAATAATCAATAATCAATAATAAATAATCAATAATAAATAATAAATAATAAATAATCAATAATCAATAATCAATAATCAATAATCAATAATCAATAATGAGTAATTAATAATAAATAATAAATAATAAATAATAAATAAATATAAATAATAAATAATAAATAAATATAAATAATAAATGATAAATAAATATAAATAATAAATAATAAATAAATATAAATAATAAATAAATATAAATAATAAATAATAAATAAAGATAAATAATAAATAATAAATAATAAATAATAAATAATAAATAATAAATAATAAATAATAAATAATAAAGGATAAATAATAAATAATAAATAATAAATAATAAATAATAAATAAATATAAATAATAAATAATAAATAAATATAAATAATAAATAATAAATAAATATAAATAATATATAATATATAATAAATAATAAATAAATATAAATAATAAATAAATATAAATATAAATAATAAATAATAAATAATAAATAATAAATAATAAATAATAAATAATAAATAATAAATAATAAATAATAAATAATAAATAAATATATATAACAAATAATAAATAAATATAAATAATAAATAATAAATAAATATAAATAATAAATAATAAATAAATAATAAATAAATATAAATAATAAATATTAAATATTAAATAAATATAAATGATAAATAAATATAAATAATAAATAATAAATAAGAAATAAGACATAAGAAATAATAAATAAATATAAATATAAATAATAAATAATAAATAAGTAATAATAAATAATAAAAAATAACTAATAAATAAATATAAATAATAAAGAATAAAGAATAAATAATAAATAATAAATAACCAGTTACAAATAATATATAATAAATAAATTAAAGTATATTATAAATAATAAATAATAAATAATAAAGGAAACACATGAAAAAGTATGAAAAGACGTGATAAGGGATGAAAAATCATGAAAATGCATGAAAAAGGATGGAGAAGCATATGAAGAATGAGACATTAGAAAGAATGAGAACGCATGAAAACTCGTGACAACTCTGGAAAACTCCTTAATAATTCAACATAATCATCATAATAACCCACAAAAAACCATTGATAAAGATAACAAGTCATGGAAACCCAAATAAACAGTAATAAATGGAGCTACCGTTAAAATCCGTCAAAACGGTCATAAAGAGACAAAAACATTGGACTCACATTAACGGAGATAACTTATGATCCGAGTGTCCGTTTTAGATCCGCGACCTATCAAATCAAAGATCCTGAAATGATCTTCAACCTGAAAGGTGAAAGAGTCTGAATGGACAGGCGGATTGGAGGTTACGACCATTTAAAAAAAAGCTGACGGGGAACAGGTGCTAGAAACGAGGCATTGAAAAACATAACAAACCCGATACCCACTAAAAAGGCCATAACATATGATCTAGGAGTGCATGTGGGCGCTGCGACCAGTCAAACTGAAGCTCATGGAACGAGCTTTGATCTGGCAGGTGGAGGAGGCCGAACTGACACGCGGATCGAAAGTTAGGTCCGTTTGAAGACAAGTTCGACGAGACACCGGTGACGGAAACGGGGTTTTGGAGGCCTTCGGAGGGGTTTTTGGGGTCGAAAAACACGACAGAAGCAAGATTGTGTTGATTTGGTGCGTATCTCTCTTCGGTGGCTTCGATTTGATATGTGGTAGAGCCCAAACGGACACCCAGAGCGAACGTTATGGCCGTTTGAAGTTGAAGAACTTTTTTCAACTTTTTTATAACTCTAATATCATCCACACCTTAGACCGTCTCACTGTTTTGATTATATGTGCCTTTAGATCTATTCATGAGCTTTGATTTGACTGGTCGTGGTGCTTCAACAGACGCCCAGATCAAAAGTTATGGTCATTTTAGTGTTTTCGGGGTTTCTCGTGTTTTCTTATTTTTTCATTTCATTTCGCGGCGGTTTTACCAAAACCGCCACTATTTCGTGGCGGTTTTTAAAAAAACTGCCACTAATCATCGAATAAAATTTAAAAAAAATAAAAAATAAATAAATAAAATAAATAATTTTTTTTGCTGTTTAGCGGCGGTTTTTTCGCAGTGGTTTTAAAAACCGCCGCGAAATGCCGGCCCGAAACGCATTTCGCGGTGGTTTTTAAAACCGCCGTGAAAAAACAGCTGCTAAACGGCGGTTTTCTCGTATTTCCATTTGTCAAAACCCATGGGTAAAAACCATGGGCTGGATTGTGGTTTTGATTGGTTTAATGTGAGGTGTCCCATACCTAAATAATAATGAATTTCATCTCTTTTCCTATATAAACCCACCCAATCCCCCACTTCCTCTTCACTCAAAGCCTTTTTAGTTCATCAAACCTCTTCCCTCATCTATCTAGAATCCTCCAAAGGTTCCCTAATCTCCCAAGAAACCTCTTTCATGCCTCTCCCAATCCTTGGTAAGCACATTTCCAAGTATGGGTTTTTATTCATTCTCTAATTCATCCACTTTTCATTAAGTTGTTATGCCCTTTTAATTTCAATTATAAATATTGGGGCATGGTTTTTCACCTTCCCTATACATCCCTATTTATGTTTTAATAATTAGATACCCCTTTCTCTCTCAATAAATTCCTCCCATGTACACCCATTACTGTGTCGAAATTCCGAAAGGAATTTATCTCTCTTCACTTACATTCAAGAAATTATATTGTATCATAAATCTAAATTCCATTAAAATTATTGGGACATGTATCTATATAACCCCCTAAAATTCTATTTCATGTACATAATATGAGACACCCCTTTCTCTATCATCAACCATTTTATGAATTCTTATGTCACATCGTTACGTTGCAGAAATAACAACAATTTTCCAAGCAAATGTCATTGTGTAGTGAATACCATGCCCATTTCTCTACCAAGGGTATCCAAAATTATGCACATTTACTTATTGATTACAAAGTTTCATGTATGAAGTCAAAATTACTTTATCATGGAATAAATTATGATGTTTTATGAATCCATGTTATATGATCCATATGGCACACTTATGCATGAAATTAAATGTTCAAGAAGGGTGCACCCTTATAGTGCTCCAATTCATTGGGTAACGAATAACCATGATTCACCATGTGCAATGAGTGTTGACTCATTCTAATTCAAGTGCAATAATGGTTTACTCATGCTTCATGTGTAGTGAGGGTTTACTCATTATCCATGTGCCATGAGCCTTGGCTCTTGCTAATTCCATGTTATGTGTTGTTTCCACATCTCTATGTAATTATTGTCATGATTTATCATGCCTTTATGTTCATGTTTCTCTTGTTATATATTAATATTCCCATTTTCTAACATTTATTGTTTTCCTTATATTATTCCATGTTTATTCCTTTACTGGGCTTTTTATCTAACCCTTTTCTTTCGAATTTTCTTAGGTTATCCTATGCAATGCTAAGTATGAGGGAATGTAGTGGTCATGTAAAGGATTTTTTCATAATTATGTTGTGGGTTTTATGTTCTAAGTTGTTATGTAATGATACCAAGTCCCAAAGACACTAGACCTCTTGATCTTCTATGTTGTACCAAGTGAATGTTTGATGTAATAAATCCGGATTTAGTGTGTAATAAAAACCGGGGTTGTCATAGTTGGTATCAAAGGATAGGTTTAGTTATTTTTGGTAATCGTATTAGAAAACCCTAGTGAAGACTTAGAGACAATACCAAGTATAATAAAACATCCCTATGTTTTGGTGAGTATTGATTAAGTAGTTTATCAAGAAAATACATACCTATCTGGATACGAGAAGGTAGAGGCGTCTTAGGCACAAATGTATCATATGGGTAAACCCCGGAAACACTGCTTTGAGCTAGACTCAAATAGGACCTGGTGCATGACAACGGGCCTTACTGCACTCTTGGTTATAAAACTCCAGAGGGATATTCTTTGGTAAATTCACAAGCTTAGTATGAACCATTATTTAGGGACTTAAAAAAATTCCCTAACAATATATGTTAGAAATTAGATCATGGATAACATAGACTGAATCCAATAGATTCATAAGTTAAAGAAATAAAAGCTATTTATAGGTTATCCGTTTTGTCCTTGGATTATGCTTTATTTGTTACCCTTAACTTTTTGTTTAATCCATCCAATGGCCGATAATAATAGGACTCGGGCTAACAACCGATGTGAAGGTCCATGTGATGAATAAACTAATGAGATGCCCAATTCAATGGGAGCGAGGATCATGAACTTTATCATGCTTCACTCTCAGCTAACTCAAGATTTGAATAGAAACATGGGTCAAGAGGAACGTTCAACCCCCAATAAGAATGAAAAAGTCACAATTGAGAGATTCATGATACAATGGCCTCCTACTTTTAATGGATCACCCGATCCCTCAAACATCAAACAAATGGATCAACTCCATCGAAAAGATCTTCTCAATACATCAATGTTCTGAATAAGAGAAGGTTCTTCTGGATGCTTATCATATGGAGGGTGAAGTTGATCAATGGTGGAAATTAATAAAAAAATGAAACCTGATAAATATATCAAGGCGTTGGAATAGAAGGATATCAAGAAGATGTTTTTTATAAACATTTTCCATGCACCCTCCAACATAATATGGAAAGGGACTTCCTTCCCCTCCATCAAAAAGATGATGAATCTGTTAGAGCGTACAAGGAAAAAATCACAAGGTTTTCACAATACACTTCAAGCATTGTCATTACCCCTGAATGCAAGGTGGGATGCTTTTTTGGTGGGCTGAAACCTAGCTTGCGGAAAGCGCTGGTGATCCGTGACTTCGACAGCTATGAGGAAATTGTCTGATGTTCCCTCAAGGATGAAATGAATATCGTAGAATCTCTGGGGTATCATGGGGATAAGAAGAATATGGTGGACTTCAATGTTGGTGGTCCAATTGATAAATCCTACGGTGCTAAGAAGATCCAGCACCCCACTTTCCAAAGGTGCGGAAAGAAGCACCCCAGAAATTTCTTGATGAGGATGAGGAAATTCATTAGGTGTGGAAGCGGAGGGAACCTAGACATTAAATATCAGCAAGAAAAATCAATGGCTACAACAAAGGAGAGGAATTACTTGTTCGATCCTCAACGCGGTGTCCATTGCTACAACTGAAAAGAACCACAACACCTTGCAATTCAGTTCCCTAAAACAATGGTTTTCAGAGACAACCAATATCATCAAAGGTAGCAAGGACCAGATTTTTCCATCACTACCGGCGAAGTGAACCCCAAAAATGAAGTTGTGACAGGTATGCCAGTTATTCATTAAATAATAGTGAACATACATTTTGATTCAGTTTCTACAGATTATTTTATATCCCAAAAGTTTAGTAGAACAATCCCAACACTATAAAAAATCTTGGAATTAAAGATGTCGGTGAGTATGAAAAATGGGGCAATAATTGCATCCCATGAATATAGCTCCTCCCCTGCCATAATATGTGGATTTATCATTCTATCGAACCTCATCATACTCCATAATTTCAAATTCAATGCAATTCTAGGCATGGATTGAATTTTCTTATATAAAGCCAACATAAAATGCTATGGGAGGGAAATCACCCTCCATGTAGAGAATCGACCCCCAATTATAATCAAGTTCAAGGAGGAGGATGATTCTTCTTTAGTATCATCCTCTCATGAATGTATACTACTGCCCTATGAGAATGAAAATCTATCTTAGATGATTGAGTCCAAGGAAGAAACCATCCTTGAAGACATGCCGATTATGAGGGAATTCACAGAATTGTTTTCAAAGGAATTGTCTGGTCTTCCTCCTAGAAGATATGTTGAATTCATAATTGACCTTATCCCTGGGGTGTTTCCAATATCCCTAAATTTTCATTGAATTTCTATTGTGGAGCTTGATGAGATGAAGAAACAACTACAGGAGAATCTGGATAAAGGGTTTATACGCCCAAGTGCTTCACCATGGGGTGCACCAACCCTCTTCATTAAGAAAAAGGATGGGTCAATGCACATTTGCATCGATTATCATGAGCTTAAAAAAATAACAATAAAGAAAAAGTATCATCCCCCATGAATTAATGACTAGTTTGATCAGTTGTGTGGAGAACAATACTTTTCCAATGCAGATGTAACGTCCCGGGCTCAAGTTCCACTCAACGGGTGCCCCGAACCCGGTTGGTCACATGGCCTCAAGCGCATTTCCCCAAACTCTAAAGGCTGTCGACTAGTAGTGAGGGCCAAGGACTGATAGTGGGGAAACTATGCCCTCATCTGTCAAAGTGTAGCGTAGCAGAATACAATATATAATCATACAATGATAGCATAAGCAAATAACCATATACATTAAAAGTGAACAATTGCTGTAAAATACAAAAAACAGTCATATATATAATGAAGAAACATGTCTCTAGTTCTAAGAAAATAGCTAGATCATGTTACAAAACAATACAGGAGAAGAAAATTATATCTCTAGGAACAAGGTGCAGTAAAGAAAAACAAGAAGAGTAGATAGAACGTAGCAGCATCACAAGCCTGAGCTCGGTCACAAGCTCTCATACTCCTCTACTACAATCATATACCTGTATAGGGACCCTTTCCCCCATCGAAAACTGTAGAAATGTAATCTGTTTGGACCGAAGAAATGACCCAAATAGGGTGTGAGAAATAAATCCCAGTAGGCACCCACCAAAGGCCAATGCCCAACTGTGTGAAAATATACAACAACAGTGTGTAAAAGTAAATGCAGTAAACTAGTAAGTACCCAAAAGTAACTATCACTACCAGTTTCTTTGCCATTTCTATTTTAACCATTTCATTTAATAATATTCTGTGCTCATCAGAACCAAGCCCTCAAGCCAATCAGAACCTTTCCCTCAGGCTAATATAGTAAAACCACACCCTCAGGCTTTCCCTCAGGCTATAAAATATTTCCCTCAGGCATACAAAGTGTCGCCCTCAGGTAAAGAAGTCACTTCCCTCAGGAATAAGAAGTGTTACCCTCCGGAAAAATAGAACGTTTCCATCAGGTTAAGTAGTACCTTTCCCTCAGGCTAAACAAACCCCGACCTCAGGCTAAAAAGAACACTACCCTCAGGCGTAAGTAACCATACCAAGCCCAAACCATAAACATGAAATTTATACAAAATTCCTCTCAAGGAAAATGTAATGCACAATATAAACATGGCATACCCTTAGGTATCCTGGACAAACAGCTAAATAGAGGAACACACCATTGGGGTGGTCTTGGATCCAAGCAGCGATCCCAAACAACAGTTTATTATCACATTTAATTACCTATACAATTCTAGGTATTCAAAACAGCCAATGTCTCTACCACACGACACCCCAACATGGGTTCATAGAAAAAAGGTACACACAAACTCACAACAGTTGGAATTTAAACACCAATCCACATACCTTGATCGCCCCTGATCGATATACGTGAATGACGCTCCTTGGATAATCCAAAAACGAAGTAGATCAGAGATAAAAAAAATCCTATTAAAATGTAAATAACTTCCCCTCAAGAAATAATTGGTAATAATGGATCAAGGAGAAGGGAGGGCTTACTCGTACGGTTCTAATGAAATTGACGGAGATGGAGTTGGATTCTCGGTGCTCGATCGGGGGATCTCCAATGCTCCAGCTGTCCTCCCGAGCTATCCTCTGGTTCTATGCTTCCTCTGTGAATAGAGGTGGCTATTTCCCATTTTAATCAAAAAAACAGACTACATGGCGTGTACTCTCAAGCACACGGCATGTAATTTTCATCATTTAACTGTTCTGTTGCTAGCTTCTCGCCAGCGCGTCACTGTTCATCGATCAACATGAGTACATGAAATGTAATACCTAAGTACATGGCTTGTACTGTCATTCAGCTGGAGGCTACCTCCACCACCACACTGTTCAGCTGTCGACTGAATACATGGCGTGTAAATACCATATACACGATGTGTAGTCGGTTTTTACACCCATCATCATCGACAGGCCTACACTCCCTGTGTACTCATTCCACACGGCCAAAGTACACAGTGTGTGGAAAAGAACATGGTGTGTAGTCAAAAAAATTAGGATTTTATCCGATTTTCCTTATTTTCTCAAAAAAACTTAAGGAAAAAATGAAAAGAACAAAACCGTACCTCAAGAATAACAATCAAGTTCATACAAACTTCCCCCTTAAAGTAATTCATCCCTGAATTTCCCTTCTAAGGTTGGTGAAGATAAGTCTATGAACAACTCAATCCACTGAGTACGTACGTCGGTCTCCCGCTCCCAGGGTTCATCCTGCACTCGACCATGCTAACATAGCACTCGTACGAGAGGAACTGGCCGACCTTAGAGAACCTTCATGCTCCTATCAACAATATGAATCTGATGCTCCTCCAGGGATGCATCTACCGGAAGCTCAACCTCCTCCAGCTAAAAGACGTGAGACATGTCTGAATGATAGCGGTGTAACTGAGATACATAGAAGACATCGTGCATGGCCCGGTACCTATGTGGTAACTGCAACCGATAGGCAACCGGCCCGAATCTCTCCAGAATCTAAAATGGTCCCACATACCTTGGTAAAATTTTACCCTATCTCCTGATCTGTCTATGTCCCAACCTTGGAAAATCACGCAAGAAAACCTGATCCCCGACCACAAACTCTAAGTGTCGTCTGTGCCGATCAACATAATATTTTTGACGAGAATGTGTGGTATCCATCCTCTTCCGAATCAACTGGACCTACTCAGAAGTCTCTTGCACGAGACGTGGTCCCATTAAAGCTGCCTCACCTACCTCTAACCAGCACAAGGGTGATCAGCATGGCCAACCATATAAAACCTCATAAGGTACCATCTCAATAGTTTCCTGAAAACTGTTATTATAGGAAAACTTTACTAGGGGTATATGCTTCTCCCAAAAGCCCCCAAAGTCTAGGATGCATGCGCGCGGAATATCCTCAAACACGTGTATTGTATGCTCTGACTGGCCATCAGTCTGAGGGTAGTAAGCTGTTCTCAGAAGCACCAGTGTACCCAGTGCCCTCTGAAAACTCTTCCAGAAATAGACGTAAAATGGGAATCCCTATAAGAAACCATAGAACAAGGGAACCCATGATGACGTACGACCTCTCATATATACAACATCCCGAGCACGTCAACCCTAAAGGTCTCCTTGATCGGGGAAATTGAGCTACCTTCATTAGTCTGTCCACAACAACCCACATGACATCATTACCTCGAGATGACCACGACAACTCGGCCACGAAGTCCATCAAGACATCATACCATTTCCACCAAGGGATGGGTAACTGCTGTAACAGTTCGAATGGGCTCTGTTGCTCCACCTTCACCTGCTGACAGCTGGAACACCTCGTAACAAAACCAACTATCTCTCTCTTCATACCCGGCCACCAATACTGATTTCTCATGTCATGGTACATCTTGGTAACACTGGGATGAACTACCCACGATGAAGCATGAAACTCTTGCATCAACTCCTCGGGTATATCCCCTGTATCCCACACTCATCCATGGAGATGCAAAACCTCATCATCGCTTATCATCCATCCAGGAGGAGGGTCCTCACTTGCCACCGACTCACGTAGAACTATTCCTTCTAAATCAAATAGCTATCTCATCCTCACTCTATCCAAAAGGGTAGAAGTCACAGCTAAAGATGAAAGATAGGTTTACCCCTGACTGTAGTGCACCTCCAAATGCATCTCAGAGAACAAAGTCACGAGCTTCCACTCACCACTGGCCTCATGCACTGCCTGTATAGGAGTCCTCCTACTCTGTGCATCATCTACTGCATTACCCTTACTAGGTGTATAGGCAGCCTCAAATTCGAAGGACAAAAGGTATTCATTCTGCCTTCGCTATCTCATGTTCATGTCACAATGAGTAAAGATATATTTGAGACTTTTTTGGCCGGTGAAAACCAATTAATTCTCTCCCAAAAGATAGTTTCTCCAAAAGCGCAACGCATGAACAACTGGAGCCAACTGGAGATCATTCATTTGGTAATTCCTATCATGTGGCGTCAACTACCGAGACCTGTATGCAACAACTCGATCGCCCTACGTCAACACTGCTCCCAACCCAATACCTGATGAAACATAGTAAACTGTATAGAATGTCCCTCGCTCTGGGAGTATCAGGACTGGTGCTGATGTCAACCTTCCTTTCAGGTCCTGAAAGGCTGTCTCACAAGCTTCTGTTCAAAAGAACTTTACACCCTTCTTAGTCAATCCCGTCAACATCACTGCTAAGCAGGAGATGTCCTGGATGAAGCGACTGTAGTAACCAGCCATCCCCAAGAAACTCCGTATCTCAAACATGTTCTTAGGCTACTCCAAGAAAACTACCACTCTCACATTCTTTGGGTCTACAGAAACTCCTGCATCTGAGATGATATGACCAACTAAGTGTATCTTGTCCATCAAAAAGTGGCACTTTAAGAGAATAGAATTTAGCCGATTCTCTCTCAGTGTACTCATTACGATATCAAGATGGGTGTCATAGTCATGTCGAGTGTGAGTGTACACCATCATATCGTCCATGAATACTACCACAAAAGAATCCATATAAGGATGGAACACACGATTCTTCAGGGCCATGAAAACTGCTGGCATGTTCGTGAGTCCAAAAGTCATTACCAAGTACTCGTATAGGCCATATCTGCTCCGAAAAGCTGTAAGTGGTATGTTTGATGGTCTCATCCGCAGCTGATGATATCCTGATCTCGAGTCAATCTTCTATAACACTTGTGCTCCACGAAGATGATCAAAAATATCATCAATACTTGGCAAGGGATATCGGTTCTTGACCATCAACTGGTTTATCTTCTGGTAATCCACACAAAGTCTGAGGGTACCGTCCTCCATCTTAGAAAACAGGATAGGAGAACCCCAAGGAGAAGTATTGGGTTGGATTAAACTCTTTTCATATAACTCCTCTAACTGCTTCTTGGGCTCTTTCAACTCAGGAGAGACCATCCTATAAAGAGGAATAGACACCGGTGCTTCTACTTCCACAAGCTCAATAGAGAAATCCACCTCACGCTCTGGAGGTAGACCTAAAAAGTCGTTTAGGAAGACATCCCTGAAATAGTCAACCACTGGAGGGAAATCCTTATGACAAGTCCCCTAATCATCCAGATATAAACTTGCACTCTAAAATATCAAACCACCTCTCCCACGATGCTCTGGCCCATCTCAACTCACCAGAACATCCCATTCACCTTTGTATAGAAACTCTCCAACCTCTGGTGACAGGAAACTCACCCTACGACGATAGCAGTCTACAAAGGCTCGAAAGGGAACCAACCAGTCCATCCCGAGAATGACATCATAAGTCGTAATCTCTAAGACATAGAGGTCCCACAGAAAGTGACACCCACCAACCTCTAAGAAGCACTCCCTGTACTGACGCATACTAGCTGTTCTAGTTACCAACGAAGTGTATAGTTTCATAAAAGTAGAAGAAGAAGAAACACAAGGCCCATGAATCTCCAAAATGGGCACAGATATAAAGCTATGTGTAGCACCCATATCAAAAAGTACTGAAGATAAGACAGAAGCTAATATAACAGTAGCTCTGATAGTAGAAGGTCTAGGATCCCACTATTGTGGGATCTGTTGCATTGAATATGCCTGCCCAGTGCTGTGGCCCTGTGACATAGCCTGGCTACCCTGAGATGTCCCACCCTGCTACCTTTGAGATCCTAGCATCTATCTACCTCGGCCATGACCACCCTCTCTACATGCATGCCCTGACGTATTCCAGTTCCCTGACTGGTAAGAAGCTGCTAGTCCCACTCCTGCATGCGGAGTCTGCAGAGAACCCCTCTCACTAGCCATTTATTGAAACGCCCTGAAAAAACACTACAGATGACCCATCATGCCGCAAGATCGGCACCCCACTAGGTCTTGTGGACACCGAACCGCACTTGCCGGCACCACAAGCTTCTCAAAGGTTTCTCTCTGTAATCATCACCTGGTACACAATAACATGTATAATAGGAAACCTGAAAACATTCACCAGTGATCATATGTCATACCGAAGACCATCCTCAAAGCATCTAGCTCTCAACATCTCATCACCCACCAGAACGGGTCAAAAATGCTGAAGCTCGGCGAAACGAGCAGAATAATCCATCACCGACATAGCGCCCTACTGCAGGTTCATGAACTCTTGAGCTCGATCTTCCCTCAGCATCTCTGGGAAGAAGAAATCATAGAAATCTGTCTGAAAATATTCCCACACCATGTCTCTATGATGCTCTTTATGAGTGGTAACATCCCACCACCTCTTGGCGGAATCACGCATCATATAAGTCATGAGCTTGACCCTCTGACCTGGAGGTGTCTCTTGATGCTCAAATATTTTCAACATAGAATCCAGCCAAGAATCTGCAGCCGGTGGTCTTCCATTCTCTGAAAATGTAGGTGGCTGCTGCTGCTGGAAGATATGGGTCAGCTCAACCATTGATGTGGCAGCCGGTGGTCCTCCTTGAATGGTCTGCATGATCCGCATAAAGCCTTCACTGAACTGTGCATCCATTCTTGTTTCTGGTATAATGGTTAGCAATGCATCTGGCCCTGATGGAGGATCCACTGGTAGCCCATGGCGCACCATCTCTGGAGTATAATCGTTGCTGCTCTCTTGGTGAACAACATGTGGTCGTCTCGGTGGCATGACTCTACAAAGTTAAACGCACACTATAAATCAAGATTATCACTGAATCAAAAACAAGGGGACCAAAAAGGGAACATGAGGAAGAAGACATTCAAGATTTTCAAAACAAGACTACACGGCATGTATACTGACTACACGTCGTGTTCCTGACTTTTCTTCCCCTGCCCGAGTCCTTCTACACAGCTAATCCACATGGATCCCATTGAACAAGACTACATGGTGTGTATATCATCTACATGACGTGTATGGATAAATTTACCACTGCACGTGACATTCATGACATGGCCGACTACTTGGATGACACTACACAGTGTGTTACACCCGCACACGGCATATACTCCACCCTGTTTCCCAGCCACACAGCTATGTCTACGTAGTCTCCTACCGGTAAGGACTACATGTCTTGTCCCCCAGGTACACGGCGTGTACTAGAGAAGTTAACACCGACCCGTGTTTGTTAGTTACATGGTCGAGTCCCCAATTCAGACTACACAGCGTGTTACACAGTGGACATAGTGTTTATGTCTTAAGGTATCCTTTGTCCGTGTGGTTAGTTACATGGGCGGACTCTAGGTTAACTCTACACGGCGTGTACATCTAGTACACGTCGTGTTTTTTCCAAGCTTAACCCTACCTTGTGTCCCCGTCCACAAGGTCTATGACACAAAGAGAGACTACACTCTGTGTACTTAGTGTGCACGATGTGTTCTTAAAAAGTTTTATTTTCTTCCTGAATATAAGAACACACAACGTGTGTCCAAAGAACTACACGACGTGTATTCTGGGATTTCCAGAGAGTAAGCCTCTGAAATAACTCAGGAAGCCAGAAAACACTAAAAAAATACCTAAGTGCCAAATTCTGACCCATGAGGGCCCATACTCCCCGAGAATCAAATCATGGAATCTTATACATGTTATACAGACATAAACAAGTCAAAGATCCACCAAATTCCGATCATTGAGGGACTATACTCCACAAAAACCAATGTTTGGCATTCATCCCATCATCAGACTCACACAAAAAATTGCCCTATCACATCGCAGGTATTTATCAAATCAGTTATCACAACATCATGCTTTTCTAGCACAACTACTATCACAACAACATGCAATTTCTAATGCACCTACATGGCATAGAACAATGCATGACATGTGACTTCTAGCATGTGCCTTAATGATGCATGATATGGCTTAACCTCATCTCATCAGGTTGCAACTAAATAAAATCCATGGATAACATATAAACATGATAATACAAGTGCGTCACCCAATGGTGAAAATCAAATCAATTGTAAAATTTTCAAAATCAGAAGAATTGAAAAAATATGAGGTAGACTGGATTTTCCCTGTACACGGGTTAGCTACTCCTAGGCTATGTTTAATACCAACTACCGTTTCCGTCCTATCCCTGAATAAATCTCCAAATAGTAAGTCCAAGAAATGAACCCTTTGATACCACTTTGTAAAGTACCAGGCCTGGGTGCCACTCAACGGGTGCCCCGAACCTGGTTGGTCACATGACCTCAAGCACATTTCCCCAAATGCCAGAGGCTTCCGACTAGTAGTGAGGGCCAATGACTGATAGTGGGGAATCTATGCCCTCATCTGTCAAAGTGTAGCGCAGTGGATTACAATATATAAACATACAACTATAGTAGAAGAAAATAACCATACACATTTGAAGTGAACAACTGTAGTAAAAGGCAACCAATAGTCATATAGATAATAATTCAACATGTCTCAAGTTCTAAGAAAACAGCCAGGACATGTTACACAGCAATACAACATAATACAATATAGATCCAGGAACAGGGTATAGTAAAGAAAAACTAGCAGAGTAGATTGAAAGTAGCAATATCGCAAGCCTAATCTTGGTCTCATGGTCTCATACTCCTCTGCTACAATCATGTACCTATATAGGAACCCTTTCCCTAGTCAACACCTGCAGAAATGTAATCTGTTTGGTCTAAAAACATGACCCAAACACGGTGTGAGAAATAAATCCCAGTAGGCACCCACCAAAAGCCCGTGCCCAACTACGTGA
Source organism: Viscum album (assembly GCA_963277665.1). Classification (NCBI taxonomy): domain Eukaryota; kingdom Viridiplantae; phylum Streptophyta; class Magnoliopsida; order Santalales; family Viscaceae; genus Viscum; species Viscum album. The sequence continues at coordinate 1,832,844,414 of OY728151.1, read as the reverse complement.
AAATATGCAACAATAGCGAGTAAAAGTAAATGCAGTACACTAGTAAGTACCCAAAAGTAACTATCACTACCAGTTTCTTTTCCATTTCCATTTTAACCATTTAAGTTAATAACATTTTTTGCTCATTAGAAACAAACACTCATGCCCATCATAACATTGACCTCGGGCTAATATAGTAAAACCATTCCCGTAGGCTTTCCCTCAGGCTATCAAATATTGCCCTCAGGTGTACGAAGTGTCACCCTCAGGCATAGAAGTCACTGCCCTCAAGCATAAGAAGTGTTCCGCTCAGGCAGAATAGAACGTTTCCCTCAGGCTAAGTAGTACCTTCCCTCAGGCTAAACAAATTGTACCCTCATGATAAAAAGAACACTACCCTCAGGTGCAAGTAACCAGGCCAATCCCAAAGCATAAAATTTCAATTTATACACAATTCCTCTCAAGGAAAAATTAAAGCGCAATATAAACATGGTATACCCTCAGGTATCCTGGCCAAACTGCTAAACAGAGGAACACACCCCCGGGGTGGTCCTGGATCTGAGCAGCGATCCTAAACAACAATTTTCTATCTCATTCAATTACTTATACAATTCTAGGTCTTCAAAATAGCCAAGGCCTCATCCACACTACACCCCAACATGGGTTCATGCAAAAAGGTACACACAAACGCACAACAGTTGGAATTTAACACCAAGCCACCTACCTCCATCGCCCCTGATCGATATATCTGAACGAAACTCCTTGGATCATCCAAGAAAAAAGTAGATCTAAGATGAAATAAATCCTATTCAAAGGTAAATAACTTCCCCTAGGGAATTTATTGGTAAGAATGGCTCAAGGAGAGGGGAGGGCTTACCCGTACAGTTCCAACAAAATCGATGGAGGCAGAGTCGGATTCCTGATGCTCGATAGGGTGATCTCGAAAGCATCGGTCATCCTCCTGAGCTCTCCTCAGGTTCTAATCTTCCTCTGTGAATAGTGGAGGCTACTGCCCATTTTAAGCGAAAAAAACAGACTAAACATTTTGTACTCTCAAGTACACAATGTGTACTTTTCATCATTTAATTGTTCCGCTGGAGGCTTGTAACATCCTGAGATTTGTGAGAAATATTATTTTTAATTACTTTGATATCTTTTGTTATACGCTACACCAAGATTATCTTGTACTATACGCAACACCGTATTATCTTGCAGTATACGCAACACTATTCTTGGCTAGTGTTAAACACTATTTCATGTTCGTTTTGTGGAAATTATTCTACGCAACATTAAGTATAGATTTCGTTTAATGTATAAATGAAATATGTTTTGATTATGTTATACGCAACACCAAACAGAGATTTCACTACACGTAGCCCTGACATGGCTTGCATTACACGCAATCAAGACCTTTCTCGATAGCGTGTGTAGTACGCAATTCCAAGTTTCACTAAACGAGATATTATTATAATATTATTATAAACTAGCCGTTATGAATAGTAATACCCACTTTTTGAAATTTTATCTTTCAAAATGGACTTCATTTTTGGAGTCAGATTATCGAAATTTTCATAGGGTGAAAATTTGGTTTTTTTATGAAAACTTTCAATTTTTGATTAATACTGAAAACACTGGGTTACTATTTAAAAACCAACTTTTTATTTACATAATTATTTATTTTATTTAACTTTATTTTAGGTAAAAATTGATACATAATACCAATATAAGTTCAATGTAATTCATTGGAGTCATTTTATAATAATTTTAGATATATAAAAATTTTATTGAACTTTTCACCGTCTTTTACCCACCTCCTAGATGAATTTGAAAATTTACATAAAACATAATTTTTCTGCTTCTATGAATGGAATTTAAAAAATCCGAGAGACACGGTTGATGTTAGTAAGTAAAATGTGGTTCAATGAGATAAAAATAACTTTTGGTGAATAATAACCTTTTACTTTTATTTACCATGCTTAAAAGTAAATAGGGTAATTAAGGGTAAAAATGATATTATTATTACCCTAACACATGTCCTAATTCTGTTGGATAAGTTTAATTTGACCAAAAACAACCTTAGTAATAACATATGACCATTTAGGTCCACTTGAATAAGATTAGGACACTTATTATTATTTTATTTAAAAAATAGTTATAATTGTTAAAATCAAAGTTTAATAACTAAAACATTTTTAATATAGGGTTATAAATAAGATAAATTAGACTATAAATATTCATTAGAAATATAAAATGATTTCCTACATAATGGTATTTTATTTATAATTTTTGGACTTTAAATAATTTAATTTATATATGACACAATCATGATGCAGTAATTATCTTTTTAATGAAATATTAACAAAATTGATATTATAAATACCCAAATAAATGTAATTTGAGACTTTTTATAACTTCCACTAATTTTATAGGTTAACAATACATTCTAGTATTGATTTAATTAACTTTTTTCTAACTAATCAGGTTGTTATGATTTTCACAAGAATCAATTACCAAATAGTGTCAAAATTGACATAAAATAGTTTTAAAAAAATATTATATTATTAATTGTTATTTTATTCCTAAAAATCTATGGTTTGGAAAAATGACTTATATAAGGATATATAGATTAATAATTAACCACTTGGGGTTCTTTTGGCTTTTTATAGTATGTTTATTAACCATATAGTGTAAGAAAACAAGAAGACACGGTAAAAGTTAAATTATTAAACTTAGAGTTAAATCTAAAAGATAAGGTTAAAATAGTAACCTAAACATGTCCAAATTCTATTGGATGAGAGTATTTTGACCCATCCCCACATTAGATTTGAAATAAATCAATTTGTATCTATTAATAAACGAATATTACTTTATAATAAAATAATATTTAGAGTTTTTTCCAAAGGTGCCCCTCTCCTCCCTTATAAAAGGGCACCTCCTCCCCCTCTTCCTCACACCACATTGAACCATCAAGATCGGAAAAACCCTGAAAATTTCTCTTCTCCACTTCCCTAGAATCATCCTAGAGGTCCTGGTCTTCTTCAAAGACCAACCCTAGTTCCATAAGAGGAGGTTAAGAAGAGGCGCATCAAAGAAGAGGTAATGTCCATTACCAATTCTTTCCAATTTCTTTCTTCTTCAACTTATTCTTATTTAGTTGTTTCATTATAAAGTAATAACATCAGTATTACTTATATACTGATATGTTATTATAAATATGAACAAACCCCATTTTACCTTCTATCCATCTACAGAAAACAAAATTACCGCGCGTGCGTACGTACGGAATACCGTCTCCACGTCGTGGTATAATCTGTTCTTCCACCACCACCTAACTTGGATGGGTATAATGGTGTAAAGAATAGATATATATGGATACTATAACATCATACTTATTATGGGATATTATCCACTACAATTCCATTCAAAAATTATGGGAATGATATCATCGCTCATGTGTACGTACGGATTACCGTCTCCACGACGCGATGAGATTCAATCTCAATGTTAACCATTAAATAATGATTATAAAGTATATATAATGAATAATAATGGTATATATAACGTAATAATTATACTGGATTTATTTATATGTTATTTACTTAATTCCATTCAAGTCAATAAGGAAAAGAAAATAGCGTTCAAGCGTACGTACGGCCTACCGTCTCCATGAACGGTGTATTTCATTTCATTTATCTATATATATTATATATATATATATACTGAATATATAGGATATATAAATCATGATTTAAATTCTATAAGTAGTTAAATCATGATATAAGTAATAATAATATCAAGAACAACAAGTCCAAACAAGTATGATAAATAAAACGATTCTACCCAAAACAGTCCTTTAACATGGAATTTACAAAAGAACGGGTAATATAAAGTCACAAGTGAACCATATATGATATAATAACAATGAATATGATTCTGTAATAAGTCAATGAAATTATTTAAATCATTATACAGGAGTTTTGGATACGTAAAAATCATATCAGACCTAAGGTAAGGGATAATTATTCCAATCTCGTTTCTTACCCAGGATTGTTTATTCCTATGTATTTACTGGGGTTACGTTTATCATCCATAACCATGTTTTATAAAAATGTTTTCATAAAATGATTACTATTCTTCCATGAATGTTTAAAGTCATTTTTACCCTTTATTGACTTTTTACCACATTTTATGAATGGAATCTTTCCTTTAGTTACCATATAAGGCACTTTTTGACTTTTCCGACAAAAGTATGAGGAGAATGTTATTTTTAACTTATACGGCGTGAATGGATTTTTATGGTTTCATATCGCCTAATTTTCAAGAAGAATACTCTACCAGTTTTAGTTGTTATTTTCAATAAAATCCTCTTATTTTAAAATTTTGTGTCATTTTGGGAAAAGAAAATGATTTTTAAGGAGAAAGGATATTTTCATCAAGAATTTATTTCAAGTGTTTTATCAATACCATTTTCCATATAAGATGACATTATTTAATATGTGTATGTTTCAAGTATAATGTCTCTATGATTTACATGGTTTGACTTTTCTTATGATGAAATATCCATTTGTTTTATATGGATTATGTGATGATGGGATGATGGTTATGAAACCAATTTTATTCTTTCGGTTGTGATGAATGTTTTAATTTTATTTTGTGGCACAAGTAAGAATGATTTCATTTTGAGGTGGGTGGGACCTATATATCCCTCCAATGCATTGGGTAAATATTTATATCTCATGAGATAGACATTGCTGGAATGGTAATTTAATCCGGTTCAGTGATACAGGACTGGAACGAGGAGTGAACTCGATTCAGAAAGGGACTTTGTCCACTAAGATGGTCTTGGCAGCAATGCCTTGGATACTATGGAAATCATAACAAGTTCTGAATGGTTTCCACAATTACATGATTTATTACCACATTATTTTATCAAGATTGATGTTCCTTTATGATATATGCCTTACGTACTTCCAAGATTTATGTCTTTGTTCAAGATTTTGATGTTTAGATTTTATGTTCAAGTTTTTGAATTCAAATGTTTATGGATTGTTTTATGTTCTCTATGTTTACCCTTACTAGGCGTTTGAGCTCACCCATTATATTTTTTCTTTTCCCCATGATATAAAGAAAGGTTTTAGGTAAGAAAATAAAAGGGGAAGATCTTTATGGGAGATGTTGAAGATCTTTCAACAAGATTAGAAGATTATGTTCCGAGTTTCCGAAGACACTAAACTATTACGGTCCTTTGGAGTCTATTTTTTTAAGTATTAGATATTCAAAAAATGTAATGTAATTTCTATGTACGTCAAGATTTGGGTCTCTATAGTTGGGATCAGACGAAAGGTTTAGTCAACCTTTGTAAACTAGGATGCGAGAACTTTAGTGAGATCCATAGAGATATTTCTAAGGTATCTCTAGGGATTTCCCTAAGGTTAAGTATAAGTATAGGTTATAGTATTATGATTAAGATAACGATCATAGAATTAAACCTAAGATGTTAGATATTGAAAGTACTCCCACTTTATTATGTTGTTTTCCTAGCATGATTTTTGCCTCTCACACTGTTCTTTTTGGGTTTTAGACGATGGTTGGAACCCGAAGGAACCGTGTTGATCAATGTAATGGAGAATAAAATTATTGTCCTCCTGATCAAACCAATTTTATGGGAGATGGAGTGCACAATCATATTTCTATGCTTACACAAGCTATGAATCATCCTGGACTTCCAAATGAGCAGAGAAAGGAGAAAAATTCTGTTGAATCCTTCATGAGGCAGCGTCCACCTTCATTCAGCGGTTCTACTGATCCATTAGTGGCTAAACAATGGATCAGTACCACTGAAAAGATATTTTCAGTCTTGTAATGTTCTGAACATGATAAAGTCATATTAGCAGTATATCATTTGGAAGGTGAAGCTGATCAATTGTGGAATCTTATCAAGAATATAATGCCCCACGATGAAATTGAAACTATGGAATGGGACGAGTTCAAGAACTTGATTTTCAATAAGTACTTCCCTCGTATTCTTCAAACAAAGATGTAAAAGGAGTTCCTTGAGATTAATCAAAAGGATGATGAATCTGTTGGTATATACAAGGAAAATTTTACAAGGCTTGTAAGGTATGCATCTGGATTTATCATTCAACCTGGAGGTAAAGTTGATCGATTCTTCAGTGGCTTAAAACCATGTCTTCGAAGGTCATTAGCTATAAGAGACTTCAGTAGCTATAAAGAAATTGTGCATTGTGCTATCAAGGTAGAACTAGAAAATTGGTGTTACAAACCCATCTCATGGTTTTGACAAGAAATAAAAGATGGAGGTCAAGGAAAAATCTCAGAACAATGGTGAAAAAAAGATGAATGGTACTTTATGATCGATGTGTGGAAAGAATCTTGGTAGAGATTGTCTAAAAGGTACTAGAAAATGTTTTAAGTGTGGAAAAGAAGGTTATCGAGAAGTTGAGTGTTGAAGTAATGGGAAAAAGGTAGCTAATGATGTGAATATAGAAAAGACTACAGAGAACTCTCCACCAACACTTCAATGCTTCAAGTTCTAGGAAATGGGGCATTATTCTAATCAATGCCCTTATCCCAGGGTTAATGATGATCAACGTGAGCAACCTGTTAAGGAAAAGGACAAAGGGAAGTCACATGCAATCACTATTAGCAATGTTGTGTATGATAACGATGTGGGGGAATGATTATGTTGTGAAATCTCATTTATAGTATTGTGGAACATTGGAATATCTATATAATGGTTTATTGTGGTTTTTGATAATTAAATGGTATCGGTAACCATGAAAAGTGATTCAAATATTTTAGAAAGCAAATGATATGTGCATAATGAAGGGATAAGGAGAAAATTAAATGTTTGATAGTATTCATGAGCTCATGACTGATATAAGGACAAGGTTATATCATGGTTTGAGTATATCGAATTTTTTGGATTTTGGAATGAGTTAACTTTTGACAGCATTCATGTTTTCACTAAGATTCAATGGCTATTCATTTTTCAAGAGAATACAAGATTAAAGTATTCAAATGTTTGGAATGCGATCAACAAGAGATATCTTTTGATATATGAGGGATAAATGATGGTATTCACGTGCTTGTTATATGACCTTTTTTTAATCGTTCTCTTTATACTATGAGTTTGGAAAGAAGTATTTTGGATAAGCCTGAAGATTGGAATGGATTATGTTGAACATAAGTTAGTATTGTTTAAATATAGAAATTTTTTTTGATATTATTGATAGAATGTTTTAATAGTGTAGTTTAAGAAAAGGGAAAACCTGCAGAATGAGCGACAACCCATCGCGTCGGACAAGGTTATGGGAATCGAACCCACAATCGAAGTGCGACAGGCCTTTATCGCCTACCACTGGCCTACAGGAAGTCCCTGGTTAGTAGAAGCTAGTTTTATTATATTAAGTGGTATGATATATGAAGTATAAGTCCATTTTAGGAACCATATACGATTAATCTTACTATATATGGACTTATGTATATTTAATAACTTTTAATATCCCTTTGTTTGAGATAGATGGAATGACCTATCATTCTATCGCATAGTCTGCTAACACTTCACGGAAGACAAATTCAACTTCATTTCTTTACGAGATGATGTGGAAATTGTTCAAGGCACAAACAACAGTAAGATTTACCAAAATCAAGTAAGCCTTTCTTTTACTTCAACAATTCTTCAACTTTAGGGAAATGATCTGGAATACAAAAAAAATGTTTTCCTAGTGTCATTATATCTGAAGAATTAGACGGTACCTTAAATCATCACAAATTTATGGCTTTGTGAATATTGGCTTTTTCATAGCCATGTTCTCTACCACTCTCCATCAGAACATGATGGTTAAATTTCTCTTCCATATCCATATTTCCACCTATGTTCTCCTATGTGGAAACCCAATGATGAGCTAATCTGGGTAACCATTACATTTCTATCTTTCATTTTTAAAATTAAGGTTTAGTATTCCTTTTTACTATGTGGGTTTCTATGAAAGAAACATTCAAGTAGTAAACCATTTACAACCCTGACGAATTTCGAGGGCGAAATTCATTTTAAGGGGGGTAGAATGTAACAGCCTGATATTTTATGAGAAATATTATTTTTAATTACATTGATGTATTGAGTTATACAATACACCAAGATTATCTTGTACTATACACAACACCGTATTAGCTTGCAGTATACGCAACACTATTCTTGGCTAGTGTTACACACTATTTCAAGTTTGTTTTGTGGAAATTATTCTACGCAACATTAAGTATATATTTTGTTTAATGTATAAATGAAATAAGTTTTGATTGTGTTATATGCAACACTAAACGGATATTTCACTATACGCAGCCCTGACTTGTATTGCATTACACACAATCAATACCTTCTTCGATATCATGTGTAGTACGTAATGCCAAGTTTCACTAAACAAGATATTATTATAATATTATTATGAACTAGCCATTATGAATAGTAATACCCACTTTTTGAAATTTTATCATTCAAAATAGACTTCATTTTTGGATTTGGAATATCGAAATTAGATTAGGGTGAAATTTTGGTATTTTTATGAAAACATTCAATTTTTGATTAATACTGAAAACACTAGGTTACTATTTAAAAACCGACTTTTTATTTACATAATTATATATTTTTTTAACTTTATTTTAGGTAAAAATTGATACATAATACCAATATAATTTCAATGTAATTCATTTGAGTCATTTTATAATAATTTTAGATATATAAAAATTTTATTGAACTTTTCACCGTCTTTTACCCACCTCCTAGGAGAAATTGCAAATTTACATAAAACATAATTTTACTACTTTTGTGAATAGAATTTCAAAAATCCTAGAGACAGGATTGATGTTATCACGAAAAATGTGGTTCAATGGGATAAATATAACTTTTTTTGAATAGTAACTTTTTACTTTTATTTACCACAGTTAAAAGTAAATAGGGTAATTAAGGGTAAAAATGATATTATTATTAACCTAACACATGTACTAATTCTATAAGATAAGTTTAATTCGAACAGAAACAACCTTAGGAATAAAATATTAACATTTAGGTCCACATGGATAAGATTAGAACACTTATTATTATTTTATTTAAAAAAGAGTTAAAACTGTTAAAATCAAAGTTTAATAACTAAATTTTTTTTAATATAGGGTTTTAAATAAGATAAATTTGACTATAAATATTCATTAGAAATATAAAACTATTTCCGACATAATGGTATTTTATTTATAATTTTTTGACTTTAAATAATTTATTTTATATATGACAAAATGATGATGCAGTAATTACCTTTTAAGGAAATATTAACATAATTGATATTATAAATACCCAAATAAATGTAATTTTAGACACTTTATAAATTACACTAATTTTATAGGTTAATATGACATGTTATTATTGATCTAATTAACTTTTTTCGAACTAATCAGGTTGTTATGATTTTCACAAAAATCAATTACCAAATAGTATCAAAATTGACATAAAATAGTTTTTAAAACAAATATTATATTATAAATTGTTATTTTATTCTTCAAAATCTAAGGATCGGAAAAATGACTTATATAAGAATATATATATTAATAATGAACCACTTGGTGTTCGTTTGGCTTGTTATAGTAAGTTTATTTACCATATAGTGTAAGAAAACAAGAAGACACGGTAAAAATTAAATTATTTAACTTAGAGTTAAATATAAATGATAAGGTTAAAATAGTAACCTAAACTTGTCCAAATTATATTGGATGAGATAAATTTGACCCATACCCACCTTATCTTAGAAATAAATCAATTTCGAGCTATTAATAACCGAATATGACTTTATAATAAAATATCATTTTGAGTTTTTTCTAAAGGTGCCTCTCTCCTCCCTTATAAAAGGGCACCTCCTCCCCCTCTTCCTCACACCACATTGTGGAATCAATCACGGACAAACCTAGAAAAATTATCTTTTCCACTTCACTAGAAATATCCTATAGGTCCTGGTCTTCTTCAAAGACCAACCCTAGTTCCCTAAGTGGAGGTTAAGAAGAGGCGCGTCAAAGAAGAGGTAATATCCATTACCGATCCGTTCCAATTTCTTCTTTCTTCAACTTATTCTTCTTTAGTTGTGTCATTATAAAGTAATAAAATCAGTATTAATATATACTGATATTTTATTATAAATATGAAACAACCCCATTTCACCTTCTATCCATCCTACGGAAAACAAAATCACCGCGCATGCGTACGTACGGAATACCCTCTCCACGCCGTGGTGTAATCTGTTTTTCCACCACCATCTTACTTAGATGGGTATAATGGTGTAAAAAATAACTATATATGGATACTATATCATCATACTGATTATGGGATATTATCCACTCCAATTCCATTCAAAAATTATGGGAATGATGTCTTCGCTCGTGCGTACGTACGGATTACCTCTCCACGATGCGATGAGATTCAATCTCCATGTTAACCATTAAATAATGATTATAAAGTATATATTATGAATAATAATGGTATATATAACATAATAATGCTACTATATTTATTTATATGTTATTTACTTAATTCCATTCAATTCAATAAGGAAAGGAAAACAGCGTTCATGCGTACGTACGACCTACCGTCTCCATGAACGGTGTATTTCATTTCATTGATCTATCTATTATATATATACTGAATATATATGATATATAAATCATGATTCAAATTTTTGAAGTAATTAAATCATGATATAAGTAATAATAATATCAAGAACAACAAGTCCAAACAAGTATGATAAATAAAATGATTTTACCCAAAACGTTGCTTTAACATGGAATTTACAAAAGAACGGGTAATGTAAAGTCATAAGTGAACCATATATGATATCATAACAAGGAATATGATTCTGTAATAAGACAATGACATTATTTAAATCATTATATAGGATGTTAGGATACATACGAATCATATCGGACCTAAGGTAAGGGATAATTATTCCAATCTCGTTTCTTATCCGAGATTGTTTATTCCTAAGTATTTACTGGGGTTACATTTATCATCCATGACCTTGTTTTCTAAAAATGTTTACATAAAATGTTTACTATTATTCTATTAATGTTTAAAGTCATTTTTACCCTTTATTGACTTTTTACCACATTGTATGATTGGAATCTATCCTTTAGCTACCATATAAGGTACTTTTTGACTTTTCCGACAAAAGTACGAGGAGAATGTTATTTTTAACTTATACGGCGTGAATGGATTTTTACGGTTTCATAGCGCCTAATTTTCAAGAAGAATCCTCTAAAAGTTATCATTTTTATTTTCAATAAAATTCTCCTCTTTTAAAATTGTGTGGCATTTTGTGAAAAGAAAATGATTTTTAAGGAGAAAGGATATTTTCCTAAAGAGTTTATTTCAAGTGTTTTATCAAAACCATTTTCCATATAAGATGACATTATTTCATATGTGTATGTTTCAAGTATAATGTCTCTATGATTTACATGGTTTCACTTTTCTTATTATGATATATCCATTTGTTTTATATGGATTATGTGATGATGGGATGATGTTTATGAAACCCATCTTATTCTTCGGGTTATGATGAATGTTTTAAGTTTATTTTGTGGAACAAGTAAGAATGATTTCATTATGAGGTGGGTGGGAACTATATCTCCATCCAATGCATTGGGTAATGATTTATATCTCATGAGATAGACATTGCTGGAACGGTAAGTTAATCTGGTTCAGTGATACAGGACTGGAATGAGGAGTGAACTCGATTCAGAAAGGGACTTTGTCCACTAAGATGGTCTTGGAAGCAATGCCTTGGATACTATGGAAATCATAACAAGTGCTGAATGGTTTCCACAATTACATGATTTATTCCCATTATATTTTATCAAGATTGATATTCCTTTATAATATATTCCTTATGTACTTCCATGATTTATTTCTTTGCTCAAGATTTTGATGTTTAGATTTTATGTTCAAGTTTTTGTATTCAAATGTTTATGGATTGTTTTATGTTCTTTATGTTTACCCTTACTAGGCATTTAAGCTCACCCTTTATATGTTTTCTTTTCCCCAGGATATAAAGAAATGTTTTCGGTAATAAAACAAAAGGGGAAGATCTTTATGTGAGATGTTGAAGATCTTTCACCAAGATTAGAAGATGAGGTTATAAGTTTCAAAAGACACTAAACTATTATGATCCTTTGTCATCTGTTTTTGTTATTTATTAGATTATCCAAAAAAGTAATGTAATTTCTATGTACGTCAAGATTTGGGTCTCTACACGGATTCTCGCCAACGTGTCACTTTTCATCTGTCGACATGAGTACACAGCATGTAATACCTGAGTACACGACCTGTACTATCGTTCAGCAGGTGGCTGCCTCCACCGCCTTAATGTTCACCTGCCGACTGAATACATGGTGTGTAAATACCCTACACATGGCGTGTAGTCGGTTTGTACACCATTCATCATCAACAGGCCTACATTCCCCATGCTCTCATTCCACACGACCAAAGTACACTGCATGAGGAAAAGCACACGGTGTGTAGTCTCCAAATTTAGGATTTTCTCCAATTTCCCTTATTTTCTCAAAAACACTTAAGGAAAAAAGTAAAAGAACAAACCCATACCTCAAAAATAAGAACCAGGTTCTTATAGTAGATTTGTGGTAAGGATATTATCAAGTAAGGGTGAAGATGGAAGATAACCCCAAGACTGCTTTTCGTATAACATATGATCACTATGAATTCGTAGTAATGCCTTATGGACTCACTAATTCTCCAAAAATCATCATGGACTTAATGAATAGAGTCTTTATAGATTACTTTGAAAAATATGTGGTAGTATTTATAGATAATATTCTAATATAATCCAAAACCAAGGAGGATCAGGAAGAGCATCTAAGAACTGTACTAGAGACCTTGCGAAAGGAGAAGTTCTATGAAAAGTATATCAAGTGTGAGTTTTGGTTGAACTAAGTCTCATTCATGGGCCATATCATCACAAGAAATGGGATATCTATGGATCCTTCAAAGACATCTGCAATAGAGGGATGGTCAAGGACAACATAGGTAATGGATATCCATAGATTTTTGGGGTTGCTAGATATTATCAATGATTTTTGAGAAATTTCTAAAGATTTTCCAACCCAGTTACCAAGATAACTCAGAAGGGGGTAAATATTAGAATGGAGTGATGAATTCAAATAATTATTCAAGAAGTTAAGAAGGAGGCTTATCACGGCTCCCGTTATCACTTTACCCACATGTGGAGAACTTTTTTTGGAATTTAGTAATGATTTAAAGAAGGTCATGGGATGTGTGTTGATGAAAAATGACAAAGTCATTGCCTATGGTTAAAGGTAATTGAATGATCACAAGAAGAACTATCCAACACATGACCTTGAGTTCACTGCAGTGATCTTCAATTTGAAAATTTTGCGGCATTATCTCTTTGTGGAGAAGTGTGAAATATATACTGACAAAAAAAACCTCTAGTATATATTCACACAGAAGTAGTTTAACATGCGCCAATGAAGATGGTTAGAGCTGATCAAAGACTATGACTACTCAATCCATTACCACCCTGGGAAAGAAAACATGGTGGAAAATGATCTATGTAGAAAGGACCCAGTGATTCTATCATTGATGAGAATTGAGAAGGATACAATCTTCTTAGATTTGATGAATATGGGCCTCAAAATCATAAAAAGGGAACATCATCAATCCTTTCACAAATTATTGCTCAATCGTATATTTTGGAAAGGTTAAAGGATGCTCAAAAGGATGATGTGGGAATTTAGAAGAATGTGGAAACTATCAGAAAGGGGAAATCCTTGGAGTTCAATATTAATTAAGGAGGAATAGTGAGATTTGGGAAAAGTTTATGTGTTCCATCTAGTTCATAGCTGATGAAGGAACTTTTGGATGATGCACAAAGTTCAAATTTATCTATTCACCCAGGGAAAAAATATTTATCGAGATATCTGAGAGAATTATTTATGGGATAACATGAAAAAGGGTATTTCTGAATATACATCAAAGTTCCTGGTTGTCTGCAAGTGATGGATGAGATATAGAAGTCTAAGGGGATGATGAAACCGTTACCCATATCAGCATGGAAATGGGAGAACATCGCCCTAGACTTTGTCACCAGACTTCTGAAGAAATCCAATGGCAATAATGCAATCTGGGTTGTTGTGGATCGTCTTACAAATACTGCACACTTCATTACAATTCAAGAGGATTTCTCATTAGATCAACTGGAATAGATACATTTTAGGGAAGTGCTATGGCTGAATTGTGTACCACTATCTATTGTATCCGATCGATATCCAAGATTCGCCTCTATATTTTGGATGAATCTTAAACATACTCTAGATACTGAGCTGAATTTCAGAATAGCTTATCATCCTCAAACTGATGGATAATCCGAGAAGACTATCCAAACACTTGAGGTTAGGTTGAGAGCATTCTCAATAGACTTCAAAGGAGGATGGGATCAGCATCTTCCTCTGGTTCAGTTTTGTTATAACATCAGTTTCCACTCAAGCATCCAAATGGCACCATATGAAGTCATGTATGGGATGAGGTTCATAACACTAGCATTTTGGGACGAAGTTGGTGAGCATAAGCTGCCAGGACCATAAATGGATGATGAAATGGTGGAGAAGGTTAAAACCATTCAACAACATATCATGACATCCTAGAGTCGACAAAAGTCTTATAAAGATAACCGTTACCGAGACCTTGAGTTTAAATTCGAGACATGGTATTTCTACACATATCTTAATGAAATAAGGGCATGAGGTTTCGAAAGAAAGGGATATTAATTCCTAGGTACATCAGCCCTTTCGAGATTCTTGATCATGTCGGGGATGTGGCCTGTTGATTAGCACTTCCACCTACCATGGCCAAAGTAAATAATGTCTTTCTTGTATACCTATTAAATAAGTACATACCAGACCCTTCACATGTACTCTCTTTAGAGGTAGTACATATATAGGATGAACTTTCTTACAAGGAGAAACCAGAGAAGATCTTAGATCGTAGGGAAAAATCCTAAAAAATATGACAATGCCCCTCATTAAGGTGTTCTGGAAAAACCAAATGTTGGAATAAGCGACGTGGGAATTAGAGGATGTGGTGAAGCATAATTACCCTTATCTGTTTTAGAGTGGGAAAAGGAAATTTCGAGGGAAAACTTTCATTTGGGGGGAATATTGTAATGACCCAAACTTTCCTTAATGAAAATTCTTCTTTGTCTTTTAAATGTCCTATTATATGGTTATATAAAACATATGAACTTCCTTGGTTTTATTTTTTTTATTTTAAAGTACCGTTAAGAATTTATGACCATTGCTAATATATTTGTCGAATAGTGATCACAAGATTAGTGTAAATATAGGGATTAAAAAAATCCAATTTACTCAGACAAAGGAATTGATGGACTCATCCAGTAGACTTTCCCCATAAAAGACCATTTTTCAGAGTTCAGAAAGGAGGTGGAATCATTAGGCTTCGCTCTTCACCGAGACCAAGAGGATTTTGAATACGTTAAGCTTGAGCAGAACTACCTATGTGATAAGTGGAAGTTTATAGAGATTACTACTCGAGCAATGTTATCTGAGCCAACCTAAGAGTCTTTCACCATCGCACACCTTACCCTATGGTCTTATGCGGGTTTTTTAAGGGGTTATGTAACAAGACCCTAGTACTATGATTATGTACATTATTTTTGTATATAACAATGAATATACATTCATTTTATTATTGTTACTTTGTAAAAAAAAATAAAGAGAAAATTATATTATTACTTAATATTCAACTAAGAAATAAATTTTGATGAATTAATGGATTTTTGAATTAAATAAAATTTTCATAAAATATTATTGTTATAGAATTAAATTTTATTAAATATAAATTATCATATAATTTTATGAATGCAATTGTAATTTTTATTATAGTTTGAATGCTATTTTTGTCAAAACCCAAGAACATTCGATAAATTTCAGTTTTATTTGAATAGTGAAAATTAACATATATATATAATTATTTAAATAAAATTAATATTATTTTTGGAATCAGGATGTCGAAATTATCTAACGGTGAAATTTTCATAATTTTCTCATACAATCAAACTTTTGGGTAAAAATTAAATATCATTTAAATATATAATGTGTTTTATGACATCACAATTAACCAATAGTGATGTAATATAATAAAATAAACATTATTTTCGACCAATATGTTTTTTACATTAAAATATTGTTATTTTAGATTTTTTTTGATTTATTTTACAATGTTTTAGTGGACCCTTCAAGACTTATAAAACATTTTGACTTTTTAAATTGTTTTCCATGAGAGTGTGAATCACCTCCACATAAGCCACCCTATTATTTTATTAATTTAGGTCATTGGACTCATAAAATATTGTTTTACACTCCCCTTTGGAAAAAAACATGGTAAAAAACCATGATCTGGTTTGTGGTTTTGATTTGTTTAATGTGAGGTGTCCCAAACCTAAAAAATAAAGAATTACCTCTCTTTTCCAATATAAACCCACCAAATATCCCACATACTCTTCACTCAACGCCTTTGGAGTTCATCCATAATTTGATATATTCTCTCTAGAATCCTTCCAAGGAGCCCAAAGCTCCCAAGAAGCCTCTCTCTGATGCCTTTGGAAGCACACTTCCAAATAAGGGTTTTCATCCTTTCACATTTTTGTCTAATTTTCATTAAGTTGTTATTCCATTTTAATATCAATTATAAATGTTGGGGTATGGTTTCACACCTTCCCCATACATCCCTTTTTATGTTTTAATTATTAAATACCCATTTCTCTCTCAATAAATTCCTCCCATGTACACTTGTTACTATGCTAAAATACCGAAAGGCATTTTTGTCTCCTCACTTACATTCAAGAAATTATTTTGTATCATTAATCTAAATTCCATTACAATTGTTGGGACATGTATATATATGACCCCATTACTTTACATTTCATGTACATATTATGTGATTCCCCTTTCACTCTCATCAACCATTTTTATACATTCTTACGTCACGTCATTATGCTGCTGAAATTGCACCGATTTTCCAGGTCAATGTTATTGTGTAGTGAATACCATGCCTATTTCTCTATCAAGGTTTTTCAACATTATGCACATTTAATTATTTATTATAATGTATCGTGTATTAATTCCACATTCCTTTATAGTGTAATAAATGATTATGTTTTATGAATCCATGTTATATGATCCATGTGGTACAATTATGCATGAAATGAAATGTTTAAGAAGGGTGTGCCCTTATAGCACTACAATGCATTGGGTAAAGTATAGTATCATGATACTTCATGTGAAATGAGTGTTGAATCATTATAATTCAATTGCAATGAGGTTTTACTCGTTCTTCATGTTCAATGAGGTTTTACTCGTGCTCCATGTGCAATGAGCCTTAGCTCATGGTAATTCCATGTTAAGTGTTGTTTCCACATCTGCATGTTAGGAACATCATGCTTTATCATTCCATTATGTTCATGTTTCCCTTGTTCACTATGGATATTTATATTTTCTTACATGTATTGTTTTCCTCATGTTTTTCTATGTTTATTCACTTACGGTGATTTTTAGCTCACACTTTTCATGTGCAAGTTCTCAGGTTATCCTATGTAATTCAAAGTACGAGGGAATGTAGTGGTCATGTAAAGGAAGTATTGAATAAAGATGTTGCATGTTTTATGTTCTAAGTTTTCATGTAATGATACTAATCCTCAAATACACTAGACCTCTTGATCATCTATGTCATATCAAGTGAATGTTTTATTTAACAAATCTGGTTTAAGTGTGTAAGGAAAACAAGAGTTGACATATAAAGAATAACTGCTATCAAGAATCCATGGTTTGTTCCTTTTAGTTTTTTTTAAATATGTCTCAAAAAAATACCATGTCCTAAACTTTCTTCATTTTATATTCCATTTATTTTATAGCATAAGAACATTTCCTTGGATGAGTTATCATATATTATTCAGTATGGTGACTAACCTGGTCACCACTTCCACAATATTCTTCCATACATTAAAATTTTTTCATGGTGGAAGTTTTCTAACATCTGGAGATTTATATTTTCTAAATTTCTATGTTTTATAAAATTTACTCTTTAAATATACACCATTACTTTCCATTTTCTCATTACATCTATCATGAAGTGAAAAATTATGCCATCAATTATAATCCATATTCCCCTAGATTTCACTGGCCTCGAAAACCATCAAAATTTTTTTTTCCTATTATGTATGATCTTTCTATATAAAAATGATTTTGAGGTTAAAAACACCTTTTTGATAAGTCATTCTTTGGGTTTGTCAAATATTTATGATGGAGGTAATTTTAAACTTTTTGAAATGTGAAATAATTTAAACAACACTTATAAAAAAAATATTTTTTAAAAAATTTCTTTACATATGAAATGATATAAAAGTTAGATAAAACATAATTTTTGGAAGATGGAGATTTCACCTGATTCTTGGAATGCTCTTTTTCTGTAGTATTAGATGATTTAGCTTTCCTTATGAAGCCTACATTATATTTTCATTAAATTTTCTTAACAAAATTTAAACCACAATAACTTTTGACTTTGTTTTGTTAGAATAATATTCATTATCCTTCAACATCTCACTAAGATATTCAACTATGATTCCCTAATCAATAATTCTTATATTTTAGCCTAACATCTCCTGGATATATTCTTCTTCTGAAAAAATTTCGTCCTTTAACCACTTTTCCCTTATTGCTGTTTGAAATTTTTATTTCTTTCCACAAATATTTTTTTCTATAATACATGAAAGGATTTATAATCCGAGCTATAATTATTTGTATGATTCATTACATCTTTGTTATTCTTCACAATTTTAAAATTCATCCATTTTCCCAAAATCTTCAATGATGGTTTTAATTATTTCTAAACATTCATCTTCAGATGAATTTTCCACATCTAAGCTAGATTAAATATTATAATTTAGAAATATTTTTCTATTTCTAATGAGAATTTCATTTTCACCAATGTACATACTTTCTTTCTTGTATGTTTTATCAAATTTATTCCACTGAGGTTTTTATTTATAATGATCATCAAATTCTCCAACATTTTTTTTTGGAAATTCATCAAAAAATTCCCAACCCCACCACACTCAAAACATCATAGATGATGTTTTCCTCCATAATTTCCTCATATTTTTCATAATTATTAGACATAAGAGACGTGATTTATTAGTTCAACTCATAATAATCCTTATCTTATAAATCTCAATAATCAACATATTCAAAATCATGAATTTCATCTTTCTCATAACATCAAAATGCATTTCATATTTGACCATATTTTTAACGATGTATTTTTTTTTAATTTTATAGGCTAAAATAATGTTATTCCAATCATTAAGAGATAAGTATTATTTTTCTTTTAAATAATGTATGTTATAATGAATCCTCCCTTAAAAATTTCTCATGAGTTTCATAACAACTGTAAAATATTCCAAGACATCTATGAATCCTCTTATGTTGCAAACTACTCCATTTTATCTAGTCAAGTAATCATCAATAGTTTATTCATCTCTCATTATAATATATTCAAACATTCTATTCCATATTTGTATCTTTTATTCAATCACATTAGTATTTCATTAAAAATTACATTCAATCATGTCCCATATTATCTTTTCTATTTTGAGACCCATCACCTTCATATAAAAATTTTCTAACAATAGCATTCAAAAATAATTTCAATTTTTTCCATCCCCTTAAATGTTTCTCTTATCATCAAATACCATTGGAACATATTTTTCAATGGATGGAATCCAAATTATAGAATCATCAAAAACATCCAAGCCATGTGATAGAATATTGGTCATAATTTTATAATTCAAACCATGTTAATTGTTTTCTATCATAGGTTTGGATACCTATATTGTCGTTATAAATGTGATTTTTCATGTCAAGAATATGACTATGTGACCTTCAATCTGATAACAATTGATGTTCATAAGGATTATAGAATCACTGAGAAGGGGGGAGGAGTTGAATCAATAATTCCCTTTTTAAAAATTTCGACTTTAATAAGCTCAATCCCAACATCATTTTAGAGTATATTTATTATCAAATTTTATTAAAATAGAATTTTTGAAAATACATTAATGTAAATAAGTCACATAATAATTATATGATTTATCCTCAGTTTAAGAACCCATATCTATTCAATTGACACTCATGTGGGTTTATGAAAATTCATGAATATGAAAAAGTGAATAAAAAATCACGTTAACTCTCATTAGACAGATTCTATCTCCAAATAGGAATGATTATATTGAATCTCATCATTTAGAAAAAATTCCTACCTAATTTGATCCATACTGAAATGTAATAAACTCCGAAACATTCTTCTCTACAAAACTCAGTCTGAAAACTCAATCTGATGGCCTAAATCTGATAGAGTTTTTTTAATGGCCTCCATCTGATGGCCTTTCTCCAATGGCCCATTTTTCAATCTATGTTTGTAACAGAGTTTCTGATATTTATATTTAATAAATTTTTCCTTCTCAAAATTCTTCTAAAAAATTCAGTCTCATACCCTTTACTCAATAAAAAACTTCTAAAACCCATTCTTCTGAATGAAACACACTATTTGGAAACCTCTTCAGATCAAATAGTTCTAGCACATCAAATTTTGGTCTCTCTATTTAAATAGTGTTCATCAAAAATAAAAATATACTATTTACTTATATTTAATATTTCTCTTGTAATAGAATATTATGGGAATATGAATGGTTTTCCCGAAGGCTAAATCCTTAAAACCAAATTTCATTCTCATTTCAATCTTGGTCGGATGCTTCTAAACTCTTTTCAACTCTTCTAGAGACTTATTCAAACTTCATAGATTCTATAGAAAAATTAATATCTTTATAAAATTTGAATGTTCTGAAAGAAGTTCCGTATGATTTAATTTCGTACAAAACACTCGTATGATGGAACGATAAATAAAAACTTTTTAAAATTGACCTCAATAATTACTAAAATATGGTTATTAAAACATCTAAATACTACATGTTTGGTAAAAATAATTTCTACTGTCTAAATTTCCTGATTTAATAAAAATAATTCACATCATTTTCCATTGAGTCATGAAAAACATAACAACAAAATGTTTTCTCACTCCGATGCTCCACGATATCTAAAAATGGTTGATTAAATTTTTGAAACGTATAAGGGATTTAGAAACCATCAATTAAAATTCATTTGAAACTTATATATATCCAAAATTTTCATCATATGATCATTCTATTAATTCCCTTTCTCTTTTTTATCACAATGATGATCTCCACCTTTTTTTTCTAAAATATTCAAAATCAAATTCTTGAGTCACTTTTATTTTCTTCCAAATTCGTAACACCACACACAATTGAGAACTCAAAACTTTGACACCAAAATACAATACTTACTATAAAAATCGAAATTTGATGATTTTCATCTGATCAGGTTCATCTAATGGAACTCTATATATCTCTTCACTTTCACAATAATCAAATATGGTTAATCAAGTAGTCATCACCTATTCAGGTCTTTTCCAATGATTTACATCTGATACTTTTTCAGTCATAATGAAAAATATCATCTCTGTTTTCTCATTTTCTTCATCTTAGAAACTATCTATCATTCTAAATGGTCATCATCAGATAGTTCATTGTATTGGAATGTCTCTGCCTATAGTTTTCAAATATGTTAATTTCATGAAATTAATAATATTGGTTTTATGAAAACTTCTCCGACTAATAATTTGTGTCTAGAAATCATTAGTTTTTGGAAGTCTTGAAATTTAATTTTCTATTTTATTCTTCTAACATCAGACTGTGTAATGAATTCTTCTTTTTGTTTTAGGAACTTCAAATAACATACAAGATTCATTTGTCTTTCTTTGTGAAGTTCTTATCTTTACCAGATTCCAATGTTTCTGACTTTACAACATTCCTCATCTCAAAAAAATCTAACTGTCAAACAAAGAAATTTCCCAATGATGCCTCAAATCGACAAATTTTGTTTTTCTATTTAAAAATAAATAATTATTTAATAAAATTTAGTTTTAAATTAAAAAATATATTTTTACAAAAATATCACAAAGGATCTTCGCAAATCCACAAAATAAAATCATCCTTCTTCATGAACAATACCGGTGTACCCAAGGTGATACACTTGGATGAAAAAATATCACTAAAACATATCATCAAGATGAACTCAAAAATCTCATAACACAAGAGGTTCGATCCAACAATTTGACATCATTATTTGAGAAATTCCATGTTTTAGATTAGTCCCAAACTAGATCTCTCTTTGAGGGGGTAACACTACAACCTCTTTAAGAAAGACATCAGGGTACTATTATATGAACCTGGGAGAGACAAAATGCAATAATAATAATGAATTTTTCATCAAATATTCCTTCAATTATGATAAGGATATAATTAGACTCTGACTAATCCAAGGGTCTCACTCACAAATAAACACTATTGGCTCTCCATCATCATCACAGAACATAACCTGGCTCCTAATGAAATTTGGGACATCCTACACCGACTATAGAGAATCCATACCATGGAATATTTCAAATGACTATATCTATAAACATAGTATATCTCCCCCAGAGTGGTGATTCCCCAACACTAGCTCATAGTCTCTACATACTTCATACAAGTCAGCTGATCCTCTAACTTGTTTAGTAAATTCCAAGGGCACTAGAAGCCACTCTACATCAAGTCCCAAAGCATGGACTATGGTATTTGATTTTACAGAGTGTGTATATCCTGAATCAATCAAAAAATGCACCCACAAAGAAACAAGAAAATGGTAGCTCGAAATATGTTTTGATTTCACGACACAAGAAATGAAAAAGAATATAACTAATAAAAAAATTCCCCCTGATTTCTCATACCCTACTGATGACAACTTCCATGGATGTACTCTACTCTTTAAGGATGAGGAGAGTCTTGGGGATGAACTATTCCAACCTTATTTACTATCAGTTGTTCCCAAACATGAACACTATGCTACTACTACCTTAGCTGAAATTGACTCAATGGAGGAACCTGAAGTGGACCACATGGTGGCCACTGAATAATCAGAAAGGTGATTCCCTATCACTGCCTATGAAAGTGATATTCAAAAGAAACACATACTTATTATCACTTGGCATATGTATGAGAGACACTTCATCAAGATAACAAGATGATGAGTGTTGGGAACTACCACTTTCTGACCAAAAACACTTTTGTCTAGAAAAATGGGGACCCCATACCACAACTCTACTTTATGAAAAATCATGATGACTCCCCTGTTCTGACGATCCAGTTCTGGCTATTTTCCTATCAATAACATATGCTCCCTCCAACACATTTAGATATATCTTCAACATAAAAGGGGTTACATGGCACTAAATATCTAGATACAAAATCTCTTTGAAATTCCTCCCCTAGCCTCCCCATCCATTAATATGTTTGAATCATAACGTAAAAGGATCTTAAAACGGATCCCAAACACTTATAAGGAATAACTTCCCTATACATGGGTAAGTAACACCTGGTGATTGGCCACTTTTGTGATCAAATAAAGGAACTATGCATAGAATTAGCCTAAAAAATTATCCCATTATACTACAAACTCTTCATAATCGTGATGGAAAAAAGATTCACCACTACCTCATGGATCTAGTATGTATCCTCATAGCCAATGAAAACCAGTTCTTCTTCCGAGAGTGTATCCAATTGAAATATATATATAATAATCCTCTAAATAGTTTTCTATGATTTTTTCTGAAATGGATCCCTCATATTTCTATATGAACTGACACTGAAACACATAGAGTTCCCTCCTCCAAGTTCCATTGTTGTTGACATCTACTCTATAGCAATCTCCGGACACATCCCATTGAACATATTTAAAATGAAACTAATGTGGGAATCGACAAAGAGCCACTAATATAAAAGAATAAATTATTAGACTTACAAATTTTGGAATATGGAACACTTAACATTAATTAATTAATTTAGATTTATATTGTTATGTTTTAACCTATCCCTTGGTCTGCCCGTTTTAAACACATACCCGAAGAAGAATGATGCATGAACCTTTCCTGTGTCAATAAATATAACCAGAATCACATCATTTAGTATAATGAGTAAAATTATGGTTCTATGAATCTATCACTAGGGGACCTAAATAACCACGTCGTATCTGATCACCCATGGTTACATTACACACTAAACATAGCGGACATTGTTTCCCTACCAACCCATGAAAACACACCTATTCTTAACTCCAAACATCATTCTATCTTTCAAACCTAATCCATTTATAAAACATTGTTACAATACAATCCCCCCAAAGAGTACCACTCATGTGTTGGTAATGAGGGTGGGATATGTTGAATGCCCAAAAAACGCCTCCAGTAGGCCCCGGGTTGGCAACTAACACCGATGGTATAATAAATATATATAACAAAGGCACTACCCTAAAAGAGAATATATAGAAGATATATAATATATATTAAAAATTAAACAAATACTAATATATATATATATAAATAAATCATAGGGGTAACTATGAAATTATATAGAATACAATAACAACTGAATGGAAAACTATTAGTAACAAATGGAAATGATGGTTATGAACATGAAGCTCAAAATTATCTTACAAATACATGAGCTTGTAATATCAAAGCATGTCTCTATGCATCGATGAATGAACTGAAAATGAGTATTATGGGTTAGAATAATAGTATACTAACTTGGATCCTCCCCAAATCCTCCCATTAAAATGATAACGAATGCATGCTAAAGAACAATAAACAACCCTAATGCTAACTCATCACGTAAATAGGTATACTAATTTCTGATCCCCAACATGGCTAACACACATCATGAATTGCACATAAGAGAGAATAAAATATAATAATAAAACATCAAGGGTACCCCTCTCTCACTTCCCCACTAGTTTTCCCCTTTTCCCCAATATCGTATGCCTAGATCAATTACTCTAAAAAATAAGCTAGCCTAAAGACACATGTTCAAGGAATTAGAATAGAAAACCTATTTACCAAATCATCACATTATCCCATCAACATATCCATATATAGTAACCATGTAATTTCAAGGATCCAATGCAACCCATATGACATGTATCATAAATTGAGTATTATACATCAATCCATTCCAATCAATGCACCGAGTAAGTACATCATGCCATCACAACCTATACATATCAAACAGATAATAATACTTTCGATAATATATCCAGAGATACATCTGTGTGAAATAAACACAATCTATCACATCCCTCTACAAATATATATGGGATTACTATCCACTGTCCATGCAAGAAGAAGTGTAAACCAATAGAATAGAGAATGGACAAAGGGGATAGTTGGTTATACATCTTCCCATAAGGATATTGGGGAAAACACCCTCTGAGAGTTCATAGGGTGTTAGTCTCCGAACATAACATGGATGAGAGAACATATGAAATCATCGAATTAGCATGACAAAACATTATTCACAACCACAATATCGAAAAAACATAGATTAGAATAAAATGCATCTAATATCACTCAGATTCCTGGATACCACTTCCTAGAGAATATATCCTATAAAAATCAAACATTTAATGATCTACATTAACCACCTATTTCATTTTTATCATTTCCCTTAAATTAAATTAATACCTTTATAATTATTTAACCAAATTAAGCCACTTACATCATTAACTATCAAGAAGAGACTATTCACTCTTGTAATAATAAAAAATGAGTCCATGGTTTTGGAATATTTACATATTTATAATATTTTCTATCCACAAACATCGACCCAATGGGTAAATCATTTATTAAAAGTTATTACCATCATACAATAATTCTATATACTCTAGAAAAATTATACTAAGATACTAAAAAGATGAATAATTTAACCAAGAACATCCATCAACCTCAATCAGTGGGCAGGGAACATATATAAAACGGGAAATTAATCCATCATATCATAAAAATATTCATTTGAAGAAAGCATACAGCTTTATTACATCAATGGGTAAGTCTAGCTTCAATCCATTCCAGCATCTCTAGTAGTATCCCCAACACCCACATACATATCTCAAAAAATCTTTATATCACTATCGGTAATTGCAAACACATCATCTGGGCCGTTGTTCCCTATCACATTTTCCATCTTAGTATCATATCACATATAGAAATACCCTTTACATATCAAACAACAAAACAAATATCACATCCAGATTACATCCCAAGGAAGAAACAAACAAACAAATCCAATAGGTAAATCTAGGCCCTAAAATCAGTCATCCATCCCTCACACAAAAAACGAGCTGTCACGACTCCAAAAAGAAGGCACCCAGCCTTCTCAACTAGACTGTAAACTCTGCCCCATGAAATGAATTATTCAAAAAATTGGATTTTATTCATTCTTACATTAACCAATTCATTATTCATCAGTTCCAACAATGGGAAACCTAATTCATCAAGCTATAACAATATACTAAATTAAATAATTAATTAATTTATACATGATTCCATGTATACATTCCAATATCAAATTTTTTGGAATTTAAATTTATTAACATTACATTAATTATTTTCATAAATAAGCATCAACACGATTGAAATTCTATTTAAAATTTTTTCACCACCAGGAATTATATAGTCAATTAAATATATATACTCACATGAATATTTTCATTATTAAATTATAACAAACATTGGATTCGTTAAACATGCCTTTATATTCTAAAACAATTTATTTATCAACTAATTTAATCCTTACATTATTTATTATTTTCCAACAAGAAAATAATGTTAATATATAGAATAACCAGTCATTCTAAAAAGAATAACATAGATAAACCATTATCTAGAAAAGAAATAAGCAAATTTTATCATAGAAGAATGAACAAAAAGCAATCACTACAAAAAAATCATTATTAATATGGTTCAATAATCAATAGGTCAAATACATTTACCCCAATAGTATAGAGGATGATAACTCTATTATTTCACCTAAATAATTATTTGAAGCAAATAATCCACTAAATAAAATATGGAAGCTCCATGCAGCTTGCTACACCAAAAAAGGGGTGCACAAAAGATGGGATCAGCATGAGAGAACTCAATCCATTGGAAGAAGGTTTCAGTTAATCCATGGGAAGGTTTCCAATACTTTTAGTCCTGAGATAATAAAACTACGTAGTATCAATGGGGAGGACATTTATTTTTAAGACAACTGATATGGGACGATCAATTTTTTTATATCACAGTGATTTAATTACAACTACTGAAGATCTCATTAAACTCTACACATAATGATCCATTTACAGTCTCAGCCATCTAAAAAAATCAATGATACACTTATCCTTCAAAAATCAACCTTTGAAACCCCATGATTCATGCCTCAAAAAGGTCTGTATAGATGTTTTCATGAAAATTAAGGAAATGTCCACATAAGTGATTTCACATAGCCAAAAGAAGGACACATCCAAAATACAATTTAGTAGTTTTCACAAAGCATATCCATGTATTTTATCATTCAAACAGATGATTTATCACATAGATAATTCATAATACCACTAAACTATGTTGTCGATTCACATTGTTGATTCATCCAAGTAGTTGATTCACATTGTTGACCTCTGCATATAGGAAATATAGACACAAAGCTAATTCATGTAGTTGATCTCTCTATGTTTCAAATATCTCTATATTGATGATCTCTTCACATATCCAATTCACATAGGGAATCTCTTCATATAGAACATCTCCCCATGCAGCTTATCCATGAACATAAATAATTTATTCACATATTCAATTCATTCACATATCAAATCACCCATGTAGCCAATCTAATGTGGATTATGGATCCTCATATCCATTTTGACTAACCATGAAGTGGGCTCTCACCCCATCCGTTAATGAAACATTCAAGATGTGAAGCCATTACACAACATGAATCCTCCCATCTTCTGTATTTTAGTTTCCAAACACATCCATACCCTATATAGTCATCCTTTAAGATCCATGGGATTATGAAATATGAAAGGGGTTAGACTAGATGGATCTGGGACCTTATATTTGTAAACATCATCATTCTCATGAGTTTTTTTTCTTATATTACCAATAATATTAATTTATCCTCTCCCTACCCTCATATACATGTTCTAAACATTAATTGGTTTTATATTTATTTATTAATAATTTATAAAGTAAATATTACTAGAAAAAAGTGGAATGGTTTCTTATTATATTGAATGATATAACTCTCATTCGGATGGTGTATAATATATGTGATGTGTGGGAACAAATAAGAGGGAGCTCACCTATATCCAGTCCTTTCTAAAGAAGATATATTGAGTAGTGTTAGTGTGAGGTGGAAAACAAGTGCTTTCTCTCATATTTGAAGTTTGGTCTCAACCACTTATATAATAATCTATGATAATTAGAAATTTTATCCTTAGCTGATGGCCTTTGTATGATTGTTCTTCATACTATATTGAATTTCTATTTTCTTTCTTTAACCATTTTCCAAATAGTTTTTTTCCAATTTTCTATAATATTTTTTGTGATTTCTAGTTTTGAGTGTTCCAATTTAACTTCAAAAAGAAAATTATTTGATAATGTATAAGTGAGGATATTTATTTATTTAGTATAGAAAAAAATGGTGTGATATAGTTTCATTATGGTTTTAAGTTTTCACTGTTACATACATAAATGCATATACTAATGAGATCTTAAATTCAAAATTGAAATTTTTTAATATTTTGGTGGAGCTTTTTAGCACTTATAGAAATAATTTTCCATGATAGAAGCTGATACAATATATTTATAGTCTAAAAACCCAACAAATAATGGAAAAATAACTTTATTTTGAATAAATATGAGTACCACAATGATTTTAATATGCATGCATTTATGGACGAATCAATTAATTTTTTCCTATTTAAGTGTTTTAGTTTCCATGATGGATGATATTTTTTTTATAATCAAGAAAATAATGTTAATGGAACCACTTGAAAAGATAATTTCACATAATCTACTCTATCTCTTGAGGGGGATCCTTTTGAGGATGAAAAGGAAGATTGGAATCAACCAACACAAATATCTTTTAATACATTATTCAAATATTTGGTATTCACTAAACCAAAAACATGTTTTAACTACAACATGATATCCTTTGATTCAATTTGATATTGAGTAGTGAACTTGAATACATTAGTTTACTCAGGGTAATAACTAGTGAATTTCCATACCAGATCATCTGCTCTTAAGAATATTAGTAAATATGAGCCTAGTGGAACGTTGAATGAAGCAGTGAACCACCCGAACCATCATGAAACCTTAAATTTTATAAATTTAATAAAATAAACAACATAGATAATAATCACATAAAAATGTAGCAACAATTTCTCAACTAGTTCCTAATATAACAAAAATAAAAAAACTATTTCCAAAAATGGGTAGATTGGGAAAATATTTCTCAATCATCCAAGGAAAATATGAGGTTTTGGAACAAAATAGTTGAACTATTTGTGGTTGTGCCTTCTTTATTTATTTTCTAGAAAATGAATTTTCTCAAACAACATCTTCTTTGTGATATTTATAAAGAAGGCTCTTTCCCTAGTGGTACATTCATCGGAAAATCTCTAAATGATGGTGTTCTTCTAAAAAGAGACTTGTTTGGAAAATTTATAAATAATTTGGTGTCCCAAATTTATTTATTTTTGTTAATATATATATTATAAAATAAAAAATAAAAAATTATTTAATCATTTTTACATTTATTACTAATTTAGAAAAAGTATTCCATGAATGTTATTTAAAATCCCAAGAAACCACCCCTTTAATAAGTCTGTAGTACTTGAAATTTATTTCTTCAAGTATTTGATGTAGGATTCACACAAAAACTTTCCATTATTTAAGTAATAATATACTATTTATAATGATAAATTATTTATAATAAATTATATATCCTAATATATTTTTAATAAATAGTTATTTTTTAATAATGTAACAAATTTGGGCTAATAAAGTCTTAGAATGATTTCCAGTAATATCATTAATGTTTTTAAAACTATAATTAATAATAATTTCTTAAAAATTTAATGAAATTAAAAATATAATTATTAATGAAATTATTATTATTAATTAAAATATAATTTTTACTAATTTTTAAGATAGAATATAAATATTGTAATTAATAATAAATTAAACATGATATTTAAAAATAATTAGTAATAAATAATATTATAATCTTGGGAATAGAATCAGTGCATTGATGTTGGGATAGGGAAGGAAAATTGGTTGGTATATATGTGTTTTATGGTATGGGGTTAATATTTTTTATGATATTTTTGAATTATTACTTATTATGATTAATGTATTTATTCTTTGTCTATTGAAATTTGGTAAAAGGAACCTTCAATTTAATAACTATAAATCTATGATAAATTTCTAAAAATGATATTAAATTTATATATCAATTGTTGAAAGTATTATTACAATCATAAATATTTTCAATGTGAACATTTTTCTAAATATTTTTAAAAATATGATTTACACCAATATGGGTAAAGCTGCTAAATTACAAAGATAAGCATGTAACACAAAAATGAAGGGAAAAAATCAGTGATGTTCAAACTAAAGAACTCACTGAAACCCATAGGGACAGCTACAACTATGCTACACCCTAAGGGAATAAACAAATGATTATATGTTGGTAAATCATTTATGAGTGGAAGATGATCTTTTGAAAATATTTATGTCCCCGTTGGAAAAATATAAATATTTTTTAATGTTTCCTGGTCACAAAACCTAGTCATGGGTGAAATTAAAATATTTCTCTTTCATACAAATTTAGAAACCTTTTATGACGGTGTCCTTGATCCTAGTTGTGTTTTTTAACCTTTGGTTGATCTCGTGTATATTATCAAGCATTAATAAAACATGAAAATTATATATTATTTTTAATATATTATTTTTAATTCATTCTATTGCGTTTATTAGGGAGCATATTTCACATAAATACAAAGACTAAAATAGAAAATTTGAGACCAATTATTCATTTGGGATATGAGTTTTAACCTTGATCCATATTATTTAAGTACACATCAGAGTCCTCTCATTAGAAACATTGAGATCATAAATTGATGAATGAACTGATTGAACACAAAAAACAACTAATATATTAATATCTAGTCCTTCACACTTGTAAATCATTAGAGGATCATCCCATCAGTAAAAATTGTAGGACCCCGGGACACCCTGAGAGGGGAGGGGTGAATCAGGGTGGCAACTTTTTCTTTTTAAAGTTTTGGATCTTGTTCCCACGTTGGTAGGAACTACTTAAACCTGTATGATGGATATGATCAGCAATTAAACATTCACATACAGAGACAGATGACACTGCTATTTTTACTTGGTTCACCACTAAGGGCTACGTCCAAGGAGTATACGCCGACAGGTTGCCGGTCGTACCTAAATCCACTATGCTTCACTAGCTGTGGATACAAATGTTCGGGTACAGACACTCTGTCCTAGGCTCACTGCCTTTACAATTGTTTAGGGATAGCTCACTGCGTCCCTCGGGTCACTCCCGTTGACTCCCCCTGGCTCACTGCCGTCGGTGAAGTCCCACTCAGTTTATAGACGTGAAGGTCTCTTCAATAGGTGTGCATTGAAGTTCTTCGTCTCCTGTTCAGCATGAGACATTTCTTGCATCAGGGTTCAGATTTGATGCTCCTTTTAGTTCAATCATTCTTCTTTAGTGCAATTAATGAATGCACTAGATCCCCTTGTCTTCGTTTTCAAGAATCACAATCGCTGATGTGATTTCTTACTTAATGAAGCTCAGCTTACTCGGCGTTGTCAGAATCAGTTCTCCATGTATGCATGAGATCATGCATGTATCATTTAGATTTCTTCTTCAATCTCACTTTGCACCAGTAGTATCAGGCAATAGTTCAGCTCTTGTGTAGCTCCAGAAAGGCGGGCGTACTTTAACAGTGTCTGGGTCTCCTTTTCAAAACCGGCGCGCAAGTCTCCCGGCGGCGCGCAAGTATAACCTGGCGCGCAAGTGTCTCCAAAGCACTTGCGCGACTCTGCCTTCTTGAACTTCAAACCTGTGCGACTCACTTCCTTCCTTGCCCAAATCACCTAGGGCTCTCAACCATCAGTTGGCGCGCAACCTCTACTTGCGCGACCAGACTACCACTTGCGCGGCTCAACCACCTGCGCGACGAGAGCTCGAACAATATCAAAGTCTTGAGCTCCATTGGAAATGAGGAGGGGTGGTCCAGTATTTATAGGAAAATTGGACCCCCTGCGCGGAGGCGCGCAAGTCCCTCAACGGCGCGCAAGTCTTGTCTCCAGTAACCTCTGTCGCGCAAATAACTTGCGCGACCCAAACAACACTTGCGCGACCTTCTTTCCTTAGCCAAATTTTTATGTTCTGATCCTCAAAAACATATGGCGCGCAAGTCTTTTATCCTCCAAGAGTATGGCGCGCAAGTACCTTTTCCAAAATCACTATTCTTCATTTGTTGATTTTGAGGCCCTGAAATTTGGCAAACACTGGAAAATGGCGCCACCTTGTATCTGCTCTTTTTGTACCGCCTCCAGATCATCCATTCCTCTGTCAATGTTCTTGAATCAAACATAGATCGTTGACCACAACTCTTGAACTCGACATGTCACCACGGAATCTCCTTTGTCAACAAATTTTTATGTCTTTTGTTTGCTTTTTCAACAAGCACGATCACCTCAACAGCACTTCTTCTTGGTGATCTGTATCCTTCAGCAACTCTTTGGCTTTTATCAAAAACTCCACTATTGTGATATGTATTCTTTGAAGGAACAACTTTAGTACCATTATCTTCTGATACAATGTGATGTGCATGGCCATCTCATAATTGCAATCTCTGCATGGCCATCTCAGAAGTCAACTCATTGGCACATTGTCTTCTTCATCAACTGTCATGATCAACTTCATGCAAAGCATGTGATTCAATCCGTCAAGAAGTCTCTAGCATGGCTGTCATGATCAACTTCATGCAAAACATGTGATTCAATCCGTCAAGAAGTCTCTAGCATGGTTCTCATGCAATCATGAGTAATTTCATGGTCTTCATCAAAACCCATTGTTCTCATGAAATAATGAGGAATTTCATGGTATTCATCAAAGCCCATGGTCCTTATGCAATAAGGAGGAATTGCATGGTCTTCAACCAAAAACACCATCCTTCTTTAATCATCCTTGGATGGATTACTCCTCACATTCTTCATTGGTGTAAACAATGTATCACCTTTGACACATGTTCTTTGAACTTATGATCAGCACAAAAATCGTCTGAATCACTACTCCTCTACTTCATCGGAGTACTTCATGATCTCCTTCATTGTGAGCTTCCATTTCTCCATTTTATTGGAGTACTTCTTGATCTCATTCATTTTGATATTACATTGACAACTATTGACAACAAATACAATCCTATACACAAAGTGGTTCCAACAATCTCCCCCTTTGTATTTTGTTGTCAATACCTTATACATCTTCTGAAATGAATTTGTCAATGTCCAAATGAGAATCTTCTATTCAATCATCTTTTCTTTTCAAACGTTCATTTCACTTTCTCTCGCCCTTATTGACAAGAAATACAAAGCACATAGTAGGGAGGGTATCAATCCACACTTAAGCAAAGTTTCATTAATCATTTCACTCTAAGTCTACTTGAGCAATGCTCGATGTAGAAAACAAGAGGATTTGATTAAGTCAACAAGGCTGTCCATTATCCACAGATCATTATACCAACATGAGATGATAACTAATGTATCTTGTCTTCAAGGGTTTACCACTTTAATTCCAGGTAGAAGAAGATCAACTATGATAGAGAATAATCAACCTGAAACTCCTGCACTCACATCAGCAAATAGATCAAAAACATCCAAGTGCAATCGGCAGGATAAGTGACCTTGGGGATCTTCCATTCTCTTTATGTCACTGATCCATTCCGTTACTCCCCCTTTGTAAAATAATATTTGATCTGAGTAACCAAGGGATAATGATTGATAAATGACATACCTTCTCCATTGGTGTGTTCTTCAAGAAATTCATAGAGTAACTACTTTTGAGTCCAGCTGGAGTTGATATTGATTGAAACAGTGATTATGGAAGCTTCTTCATTCTTCTCCCCCGCAAGGGAAACACTCCTCATCATATTCATGAAGAGTGATCCTTCATCATCATAATCTTTGAATATCAATTGAAGAATCTACTAAGGATGGAAAACTTCTTCAGCTTGGCTATCAAGAGTTGACAGCATTCACTACTTCTCAGGTTCTCCCCCTGAGAGCATGTTTCACCTTCAATTCCCTGCATTATTAGTACAAATACAATATAGAAATGATTACGGGAATAAGGTGGTTCCTTCTTGCTTCATCAAGAAGACTTTCTTGGTTGAGGCTCTTTTCTCAACCAAGTTAGTCTATTCACTCCAGTCTTCATGCCTGCACGTTCGAACATATGTTCTGACATCTGTCGGTGTGGCATGGCTCTGTTCACATTCTCTTCTGCTTTGTGTGGAGAATTGTTCTGCTTAGCAGCCATCATGAATGATACATTCTTACTCTTCTTAAGGACTGCTTCTTGCTTTGGAATTAAGGTTAGACAACCTTTTGCAATGTGGCCAGACTTCTTGCATCTCTCACACAGAACTTCTTTGACACTTGTGTTTCTCTTTGTTTGCAATCTATCCTGCACTGTGTCTGCATCATGTGAAAGTTTTCCTTTTCCTTTTTCACCAGCCTTGGCCTTCTCATCTTCAAGTTTCCTTATTCTTTTCAAATCTTCTGGCCAGATGACCAATATGTCATTTGGAACTTTTGCAGCTGGTTTAGGTCTTCCACATGGGTTCATCCGAGATTCATCCCACTTAGTGTTTCTCTTGGATGAATGACCCTTCAATTTCATGGATCTAAAATCCTGGGTCTTCTCAGCTTGCCTACTTGATATCTTCTTGGGGAGATGTGTGTTCACCATATTCTTCTGATTTCTTCCCAAGGTATGTTCTTCATACTTAGATGGCTTGTGTGGTCTTCTGTTCTTATCAGCTCTGGATATCTGTTGACCTAGGCATGCACCATTCTTGTGACCACTGTTGTTGCATGCATCATAGATGTTATCAAGAATTCCAAATCTGTTTGCTGTAAACAGATGCTTCTGGACCTGTGGATGTTTCTTCTTATTCTCCGGCTTCCTCCCCTTTGATATAGGCTTTCCTTGTGCTTTTCCATGAAAGGGATTATAAAAACAATCCAGTGCACAGTGCCCAAATCTATTGCAGCACCAACATTGACCCACAAATCTTTTCTTCTTTGTGTCTTCTTTATTAAGTTATTGGGCCATCTGCTTAATCTTTTGTTCTCTATTTGAGGAACCCACTTCCTCCTTTTTCTTCCCATCCACCCTAGCCATGGTGGTAGGTTTATTCTTCTCACCTTTCCTCATCCATACTTGTTTAGAACTTTTCTTCCCACCTGCACTGATTGTAGGAGTATATTTAGAAATATGAGTACAAGATGGTTTGGATGGTACCTTCACTTTGTCAGTTGCTTGTGATAGATCAAAGAGTGAAGTCTTGATCTTCTTATCACATGTTGGAGGTCTTTTAACAATAGAATCCACCAGTGATCATTGAGTACCAATAGCAACTGATTCTTGATGTGGATAGTCAAGAGTTGTCATAATCTTCTTATCACATGTTGGAGGAATTTCAGCTTTAGACTCCTCCAACGAACATTGAGTGCAAGAATCACTCATTTCATTCTTTTGTGAAGTCTCAATATGTGTGTTCACAATCTTGGTCAACTGAGCTTCCAATTTTTGACCCACAATATTGAGGATGATCTTCTGATCTTCAATCGTGACCATCTTCTCTTCACAAGTCTTCTTCAACCTTTCAACCTCATCTTCATGCATCTTAACTTTGTTTTGTAACAAAGAGTCAAGTTCCCTGAATTTAATGGAAGTTTCTTCCAAACAAAAATTCTTGACTTCATTGCTCTTCTTCAGCTCAGCTTCAAGTGCATGGATCCTTTCTTTTAAAGTCTTATTGACTTCCTCTTCTTCTTCAAATACATTCACCCGTTTGATGAGCTTCATACTTTCCATAACTTTTATTTCCAACCCTTTTTCCATATTGTCAGCTTCCCTTTCTAATCGATTGATCTCAACCTGTATAGATTGGAATAGGCTACAAATAATAGCAACCCTTTCTTCTGGAATATCATGCAGATATGTTCTGAGTTTTTCCTGAAAGCCCGAATTAGGGGTATCATCCTTTCCTCTGGATGAGTTCTGAGCCACCTTCTTGATACTTTCCAAGCCTAATGTTTCTTCATTATTGGAATGGCATGGAGAACAAGACATTATATCTTCTTTGGATGTGGGGGACTTCTTCATCATCTTCTTCTCTTTCTTTTTCCTATTTGTCAAAGTCTTGGTGGACATAGATTTCTTCTCAGAAATGACTGCGTCATTATCAAGACTACTCTTCATTGTTGAATCTAGGAAAGAAACTCAAATCCTCTTCTCAATAGAATTACTAGAGAATATCCAACATACGTTAACCTCCCTCTGATACCACTTGTAGGACCCCGGGACACCCTGAGAGGGGAGGGGTGAATCAGGGTGGAAACTTTTTCTTTTTAAAGTTGTGGATCTTGTTCCCACGTTGGTAGGAACTACTTAAACCTGTATGATGGATATGATCAGCAATTAAACATTCACATACAGAGACAGATGACACAGCTATTTTTACTTGGTTCACCACTAAGGGCTGCGTCCAAGGAGTATACGCCGACAGGTTGCCGGTCGTACCTAAATCCACTATGCTTCACTAGCTGCGGATACAAATGTTCGGGTACAGACACTCTGTCCCAGGCTCACTGCCTTTACAATTGTTTAGGGATAGCTCACTGCGTCCCTCGGGTCACTCCCGTTGACTCCCCCTGGCTCACTGCCGTTGGCGAAGTCCCACTCAGTTTATAGACGTGAAGGTCTCTTCAATAGGTGTGCATTGAAGTTCTTCGTCTCCTGTTCAGCATGAGACATTGCTTGCATCAGGGTTCAGATTTGATGCTCCTTTTAGTTCAATCCTTCTTCTTTAGTTCAATGAATGAATGCACTAGATCCCCTTGTCTTCATTTGCCTGAATCACAATCACTGATGTGATTGCTTACTTAATGAAGCTCAGCTTACTCAGCATTGTCAGAATCAGTTCTCCATGTATGCATGAGATCATGCATGTATCAATTAGATTTCTTCTTCAATCTCACTTTTCACCAGTAGTATCAGGCAATAGTTCAGCTCTTGTGTAGCTCCAGAAAGGCGGGCGTACTTTAACAGTGTCTGGGTCCCCTTTTCAAGCCCGACGCGCAAGTCTCCCGGCGGCGCGCAAGTATAACCTGGCGTGCAAGTGTCTCCAAAGCACTTGCGCGACTCTGCCTTCTTGAACTTCAAACCTGCGTGACTCACTTCCTTCCTTGCCCAAATCACCTAGGGCTCTCAACCATCAGTTGGCGCGCAACCTCTACTTGCGCGACCAAACTACCACTTGCGCGGCTCAACCACCTGCGCGACGAGAGCTCGAACAATCTCAAAGTCTTGAGCTCCGTTGGAAATGAGGAGGGGTGGTCCAGTATTTATAGGCAAACTGGACCCCCTGCGCGGAGGTGCGCAAGTCCCTCAACGGCGCGCAAGTCTTGTCTCCAGTAACCTCTGTCGCGCAACTAACTTGCGCGACCCAAACAACACTTGCGCGACCTTCATTCCTTAGCCAAATCTTTATGTTCTGATCCTCAAAAACATATGGCGCGCAAGTCTTTTATCCTCCAAGAGTATGGCGCGCAAGTACCTTGGCCAAAATCACTATTCTTCATTTGTTGATTTTGAGGCCCTGAAATTTGGCAAAAACTGGAAAATGGCGCCACCTTGTATCTGCTCTTTTTGTACCGCCTCCAGATCATCCATTCCTCTGTCAATGTTCTTTAATCAAACATAGATCGTTGACCACAACTCTTGAACTCGACATGTCACCATGGAATCTCCTTTGTCAACAAATTTGTATGTCTTTTGTTTTCTTTTTCAACAAGAACGATCACCTCAACAACACTTCTTCTTGGTGATCTGTATCCTTCAGCAACTCTTTGGCTTTTATCACAAACTCCACTATTGTGATATGTATTCTTTGAAGGAACAACTTTAGTACCATTATCTTCTGATACAATGTGATGTGCATGGCCATCTCATAATTTCAATCTCTGCATGGCCATCTCAGAAGTCAACTCATTGGCACATTGTCTTCTTTATCAACTGTCATGATCAACCTCATGCAAAGCGTGTGATTAAATCAGTCAAGAAGTCTCTAGCATGGCTGTCATGATCAACTTCATGCAAAACATGTGATTCAATCCGTCAAGAAGTCTCTAGCATGGTTCTCATGCAATCATGAGTAATTGCATGGTCTTCATAAAAACCCATTGTTCTCATGCAATAATGAGGAATTGCATGGTCTTCATCAAAGCCCATGGTCCTTATGCAATAAGGAGGAATTGCATGGTCTTCAACCAAAAACACCATCCTTCTTTAATCATCCTTGGATGGATTACTCCTCACATTCTTCATTGGTGTAAACAATTTATCACCTTTGACACATGTTCTTTGAACTTATGATCAGCACAAAAATCGTCTGAATCACTACTCCTCTACTTCATCGGAGTACTTCATGATCTCCTTCATTGTGAGCTTCCATTTCTCCATTTTATTGGAGTACTTCTTGATCTCTTTCATTTTGATATTCCATTGACAACTATTGACAAAAAATACAATCCTATACACAAAGTGGTTCCAACAAAAATCACACCCTAAAACATTCATGGAAAACCAATACACCCATTCACTTCACAATATCACATGACCAAGACTCTAATATGTATGTTTGTAATCCCCTTGAGTTTTGATATTCCCTTGTGGGGGTGTTTTACCAAGAATCTAGAAATCTTATTCATAGTTATGATCCCCATATGATCACTGAACGACACCCATACAAGGACCATATAAAGTTAGAGAAACATCCTCTCATGTACCCACCTGATAATTAAGTCTCAATTGTCTCGTGAGATCTTGAAAATTGTGGCATCGGAATCCCAACCATCAAATTTTAGTCTAATAAATTTAATTATTCTATTTCAATACCTATACTTACCTCATTCGTATTACCCAACCCTAACACCAATTAATATTCTCTATCATCCATACAATTTTCTGGTAGTAAGGGAGACATCGTTGTGTCATTATTATGAAAAAATGTATGTCCATTGTACACATAGAAAAAATCACTCTTTCTCTATGATAATTAATATTCCTAAACTAATTTTTAATGCAATGTATTACTAACCAAGGATGAACATGAAAATTTTCATGGAATAACTTTATTCTGGATTTTTAATACTGATGTCAATAATTTTAAGTTATATTTTGGTTAATAAAATATGATTAGTAAATATACATATAATTATAAATATAGAACAATTTTTTCTCTATCAATTTTAGAATTTATTTTTTTGGGTGTACTCTTTATGTGGGAACTAATTTTTTTATACCAACATATCAATAGATATATCTAAAAATTATTGATCTTGCATACACAGAGACATATATATATATATATATATAATTTAATGAATATAAATATAATTTTTTAATTACATAATTATGTACACACAATTTAAATATATATAAATAAATATAAATATATATATATTATCAATCATAGACACACATAAATATATAAAATAGAATATAATGTCCCTTAAAATAAATACATGTATATCGTTTTTAAATATATTCGTACATACAAAAATCAATATTAATATATATATATATATAAACATATAGGTATGTTTATAAATGAAAATTAATATAGTCATATGCATGCATATATACTCAAATATGTATATTTAAATATGAGAACCTATGTATACATATATAAATCTATATTAATAAATATATATATATATAATTTCCATTATATGAATATCTATTTAATCTAATTAGCTTCAAATATAAGTATATGCATGTATTCCTACATACAAACATATAAAAATCGGTATACACATCTATAAATATTTTTAATAATGTGAATAATCTCATATACATGCACACATGTAGAAATGAAATTATCATTAAGTATATACATTCATACATATAAACATACATATTTATACATTGGTATATAAAAATAAAAATATTTTTATTTTTATTTAAATATATGTACGTACATTCAGCTAAATATTATTATATATACATGCCTACACATACATGTTGTTAAAGTGGGTGCCCAAAAAATAGCATGAAAAATATTTTTCGATTGCCATATCATGTATAACGTGATATATATGTGATTTATTCATTCCATAATAGTGTTGATATTTTTGCATCCACAATTTATTTTTTATTTTCATTACATTACTTGTTTTATTAAAAGGTTAAAATAGTTCGAAGGATACAATCAAAAACTAATGATACCTTGAAAATAATCATAAAAATATGTCTTATAGTCTATATACATCGTTATGACAGGACAAAAATGACGCATGACTTTCAGGTGATGGGGGATCATAAGCATTTAGACTAATTCCTATATTGTTTTCACTTGGGGATCATGAGTAGATGAGATCATCAGGATTGACCTAGCAGTTGGAGCACCACAATTTGATGGTATCATTAGTGGTTCCATTCTATGAACACATATAACTCTCTTATATTTTGATATTATTATCAGAGTATACAGTTAGGTCATGTACTTTTATGCATTCCAAAAACCATGGAATTTATGTTGTAGAGAGGTAACTTGTGTTGGGTGTGTCATTAGTGGTGTGGAATTGAATTAATATTCATGATATAATTTTTTTGTTTTCAATGGGAAGCTATATAATAGTCTTAGTTGATTATAATGGTAATACCTTCACTAGATTCATGGTCATGTCTAGCTTGACTTTCCAAGGAAAGAACTAGGAGGAAGCCCCTATATTCAAACCTCTCTTTATAGGACTGAACATCATTTGTTATAACATGATAATTAACTAGGTCCATTGGGTTTTCTGGAGACACCAAATATTAGTTCCTCACCTTATTAAGGAGGGGTCATTCATTATTCTTTCTATATACGAGGAGGTGGGATGGCTTGTGACACTTGGGATGGTTTTACCTTTGGTTTTTCTAATCATGTTAGTAGTATAGAGTCCCCAAAAGCTGAGGAAAATGCGATGCTCATAGGGATTCTATTATGTAGATATAAAAATATCATGTTGTAAGTGTATTAAACAAATTATATGACATTATTCAGGTCCTTTGATTATTTAGGAATCACCCCTTGGTCGATATCCTACATCATTAGATGGGGTTAGAGACTCAATAACAATATATTGATTTTTGTTCACACATGGAGGGAGGGAAAAAAGAATTGGATTTCCTCACATAGATTATAGTCCATGGATACAATATTACTTTCTTCATCATCTTTAGCTTTTTTCCACCATAGGGATAAAATCTGCTGAGAAGTGATTCTCTCAGATTCTATTATTTCAAGCCACCTTAGTTTCTATTTCTTTTATTTTTTACCTTTGTCTCATTTTTGAAGGTATTTTCTGGAACTATTTGAAAAAAATAAATATTAAGGGTTTGATGAATTTTGGAATTTGACATATGTAGGTCCTGTGCTAATTTCAACCACTCACAAACTAGATGAACCATCTCTATTGTGATTAGTGCCACATCAGTACAAAGAACTACTGACTCCCCAACCTCTATCCAACATAATTATAATGCTCCGACCCTAATTACCAAGAGTCAGTGCATTAATACATAACAATGGCA
Organism: Viscum album; assembly: GCA_963277665.1. Classification (NCBI taxonomy): domain Eukaryota; kingdom Viridiplantae; phylum Streptophyta; class Magnoliopsida; order Santalales; family Viscaceae; genus Viscum; species Viscum album. The sequence goes on along the minus strand of OY728151.1, from coordinate 1,832,802,379 downwards.
TGATCACAAGGAAATCATGTCTCAAAAGAATGATCAGTTTAGTATTATTGGAAACAAGATTCATACATAAGTTCAAATTTATAGCTTGAAGAGAAATACAACAAAAATATACTTCATTAGAAATGTCCAAGCCTCCTTGATTATGCCTGAAGGTCACTCATAACTAACTTCTTCATATCCTGGGAAAATGAAACATAAGAAAGGGGTGAGCTCAAATGCTTAGTAAGGGTAAGTAATACAGCGGAAAATGACATAAATATTAAGCATGGTGAATAATGGAAACCACATGCCTTTACCAATAATATACATGAATACTATTATGGAAATAATATGAGCTGAGTAAATAATGCCATAATAAAACATAATCATGGGTATTATACTAGTCGAATGACCACATGAACCATCAATATTATTTCCTTAATGATGAAATGTATAATGCCTGACATTCTGAAACATTTTATTAAGGCCTCGGCCAAGACGTCTAAAAATTATTAAGGCCTCGGCCAAAATCATATATAAAATTGGGTAAGGGCCTCATCCAATTCCACATATAGTTGTCTCATGAGACCTACCAATGCATCGAGGCGCTGTAGCTGGCTTCACCCATCACATACTAAGTCCAATACATTCCTCATATGAAAAGGTGTAAACATATCATAAACATTCATATTAAAACTAGCATACGAAATGTTAATAATTTAACCATAAACTATTAATGGTATAAAAATAGAACATCCACAGTAAAACATATAAAAAAACCTTCAATACAATATAGATGTTTTGTATCGTAATAAATCAACTTCAAATAAATATAAAATCCATCAAATGATGTTGACATAGATGAAATCAAAACCCTTTTTTGAGAAATATATTTTTCTATTTTGAAATAATAATTATAAATAAAAAATTTAATTTGAAAATATTATTATAAGATTCTAAGGGAATCTTAGACGATTTTATAATGGTGGAAAATATCTGCACCCTCCGTATAAGTTAAAAATACATTCTTACCTTAATTCTGACGAAAAGGTTAAAAAGGACCATGTTTGGAAAACGACTGAAATATTCCTTTATAAAAATCTTATAAAAATTCAAAAAATGGTATAAATTACATTAACCCGTATTCTATAAAATAGTAAGAATGTTTTGAAATAAATTTTTAAGAAATAAGGATGTGGATGATAAAGAGGTCATTACGTATAAACAACCTTGGATAATGAAGAGATTGTGAAATAAAAACTTACCTGGTACTTTTCCTTGGTCAAGGGTAGGTTAAAATCCTGTATAATAGTTAAATCATTGTTATTAAATTAAACAAGAATCAGATACATAAATATGATATCATATATGATCTTTTAATATTGTTTCGTTAATAATATTTTATTATTATCGTCGTTTTGGGTGTTCACTTACTCGTTTTCTTTTATATGTTTTTTTTTCATAATTTGTGTTTGTTATTGATAGGTTGTATCTTATTCATATCCAGAATTATATCAAGTCCTTAAAAATTATTTTTAATCATAAAATTAAAATTAGTCTTGAATGGATATGATGGTGAATGAATCTCATCGCGTTCGTGGAGACGGTAGTCCGTACGTACGCACGAGCGACAATATCATTCCTTTAATATTAAAATAATAAATAATTGGATGGTCTATCATATATAAAGAATAATTATTATGTTATATTTATTATTTACATTAATTACACATCATTATTATACCCATCCATATTATAATGTATTGAACAACAATTACACCACGGCGTGGAGACGGTAAGCTGTACGTACACACGTATGGTGACCTGTCTTTCAATGGATGGATAGAATAATGAATATGGTTTTTCCATATTTATAATAACATCACAGTTTATAGAAGATACTGGAGTTATTTTTTTATAATGGAAATATCAAAGAAAGATGAAGTGGAAGAAGAAAGAAACTTGAAAGAGGGTGGTGAAATCATTACCTCTTCTTCGGGTGCTTCATTTTTATTTGATCAAAAGGGCTCCCTAGGATCTATTTCTAATCAACCTAATGCCTCTATGTTAATATTATGAAAGCTGGGAGGATATTTGGGCAGGATTTGGCTGAGCCAAATGGCTTTGAAGGTGTGAAATTGAGAGAAGGTGGAGTGACCTTTTATAAGAGGGGTGAGGGGAACCTTAGGAAAACCTAGAAATATTATTTTATAATAAATTCATATTCGGTTTCTAATGGTTCCAAAGTGACTTATTTTGAGTCGAAGGTGGGGATGGGTCTAAAACCACTCAACCAATAGGTTTTAGATTGGTTTGGGTCACTTTATTAACCCCATCATTTATTTTTAACTCTTAGTTAATTAGTTTGATATTTATCATGTCTCTTTGTATTTTTATATTATATGGTTAATAAACATACTATAAGCTTCCAAGAGTACCCCAAGTAGTTCATTAATGATACACCTATCATTATATAAGTATCTTTTCCAAACCTTAGATTTTTATGAGTTGTATATAAATTATTAATATAATATTTGTTTTAAAAACACTTTTATTTCAATTTTGACACTATTTGGTATTTTGTTTTTTCTAAATTTATAACAGAATTATTACATCTAAATTAATTCATTTAATCAACCCTAACATATCATATAAACCTATAAAATTCTTGTAATTCATTAAAAATCTCAAATTATATTTATTTGGGTTTTTATAATATCAATTATTTTAATATTTCACTAATTAGGTAATTATTGCATCATCATTGTGTCATAATTAAATTATTTAATGTCTAAAAATTATAAATAAAATACCATTATGTAGGATATCTTTTTATCATTCTAATTTATATTTATAATCGAATTTATCTTATGTATAACCTTATATTAAAAATGTTTTAGTTATTAAACTTTGATTTTAACTCTTTTAACTCTTCTTGAATTAAATAATAATAAATGTCCTAATCTAATCCATGAGGACCAAAATGATAATATTTTATTCATAAGGTTGTTTTTGGTCAATATAAAATTGTCCAATAGAATTATAACATGTGTTAGGGAAATATTAATATCATTTTTACCCTTAATTACCATATTTTCTTTAAATCGTTGTAAATAAAAGAAAAAAGTTACCATTCAACAGAAATTATTTTTATCTTATTGAACCACATTTTACTCCTTGATATTAACCTTGTCTCTTGTATTTTCAAAATTACACTCACTGAAGTTGTAAAATTATGTTTTATGTGAAACTCCAAATTCTCCTAGGAGGTGGGTAAAAGGTGGTGAAAAGTTCAATAAATTTTATATATATATAAAATTATTCTAAACTAACCCCAATGAATTACATTGAAATTATATAGGTATTATGTATCTATTTTGACCTTAATTAAATATAAATAAAATAAATAATTAATTAAATAGAAATTTGGTTTTAAACTATAACTCAGTGTTTTTCACTATTAATCAAAAATTGAAAGTTTTCAGAAAAATACCAAAAATTCACCATAAGCTAATTTCAATATTCAGAATCCAAAAATGAATCCCATTTTGAAATATAAAATTTATAAAATTTCAAAAAGTGGGTATTACTATTCATAACGGCATATTTGATTGGTTGCGGTGTGTGTTAGAACTCGAAGTTGCGTACAACACACGCTACTGTATTTTTCAAAGAGAAGCGTACTGTGGAATCTTGGGGTCTTACATTCTCCCCTCCTTCAAATAATATCGTCCTCAGAATTTCTATAATATTACTACATAAAAAGACTCTAGTGATTCTTCATCATATGTTCCTTGGGTTCCCACGTTGCCTCTTCCATCTTATGGTTTCTCAATAGAACTTTTACCAGACAAGTCATCTAGTTTCTCAACACTAGTTCTCTGGTATCAAGAATCCTGACAGGATCTTCGCAATAAGATAGATCGGGTTCCAGTTCTAATTCCTCATAGGTGAGTACATGCGTTGGGTTAGGCATGTATTTTCTCAATAGTGATACATGGAACACATCATGAACTTTGGAGAGATTTGGAAGCATTGGAAAATGGTAAGCTACATCCCCAATTTGTTCTAGAATTTCGAAAGGTCCGATGTACCTGGGACACAATTTACCTTTCATACCGAAATTTATATCTACCTTCAAAGGATATACCTTCAAGAAAACATGATCTCCAACATGAAATTCCAAATCCTTTATTCTGTTATCAGCATAGCTCTCTTGCCTACTTTGAGCTACTTTAATGTGGTTTTAGATTAATTTCTCATTTTCCATCGTTTCCTCCACCAGTTTTGGGCCTACGAGTTTTCTCTCACCAACGTCATCCCAACAGGTTGGTGTGAGACATCTCTTTCCGTATAATGCTTTATATGGTGTCATCCGAATACTTGAATGGAATCTATTGTTATTATAAAATTCCACCATAGGTAAATATTGATCCTACATACACTGAAAGTCAAGTGAGAAAGATCTTAACATGTCTTCTAAGGTTTGAATAGTCCGTTCTAATTTTCCATCAGTATGGGGGTGGTAGGAAGTGCTCAAATGAATTTTAGTATCCATGGATTTCTGAAGACTCTTCCATAATCTTGAAGTAAAATGGGGATCACGATCAGAAACAATCAATAGGGGTACTCCATGAAGTCTCACAACTTCATTAAAATATAGCCTTTCTAGACGTTCAAGTGGTATATCTTATCTTATAGAAAGAAAATTTGCTGATTTGGTAAGACGATCAACAATGTTCTATATTGCATTGTTCCTTAAATAAGTCTTTGGTAGTCTAATGACAATGTCCATTGTGATATTATCCCATTTCCAACCAGGTATGGGAAGAGGTTGCAGGACTCCTCCAGGATGTTGCCTTCCAGCTTTCACTTATTGAAAAACCATACATCATGACACAAAATCAGCAATCTCCCTCTTCATGTTGTCCAACCAAAAATGTTCTTTCAAATCTCTATACATTTTGGTGCTCCTAGAGTGTATTGATAAAATATAACTATGAGCATCATCCAACAATTCCCTTTTTACATCAGGTATATCGGGAATACAAAGTCTCTTCCCAAACTTCAAAATTCCATATTCATACCCAAAGTCACTCAATCTCCCATCATTCACAGCTTTAATCTTCTTTTGAAACTCTTCATCACTGGTCTGAGAACTCTTTATCTTTTCTAGTAAATATGGTTTGGTAACCATTTGAAAAATCATTGATGTTTTACCTTCCATGGTTATTCCCATATCCATATTTTCTAGAATAATATATATAGGATCCTTCTCAACTCTCATCTTGTTCAAAAATCCATAATTCTTTCTACTCAAATCATCTACCACATTATTTCCCTTCCCCAAGTGGTATTGTATGGTGCAATCATAATCCTTGAGTAGTTCAAGCCATTTCCTTTGCCTCATGTTGAGTTCTTCCAGTGAGAAAATATACTTCAAACTCTTGTGATCAGTATAAATCTCACATTTTTCACCATAGAGGTAGTGTCTCTAAATCTTCAAATCAAAGATTATAGCTGATAACTCAAGATCATGAGTAGTATAGTTTTTCTCATTAATTTTCAGTTGTCATGATGCATAGGTAATAACCCTATCATTCTGTATAAGGACACAACCAATTCCTTTTTTTTGATGCATCACTATAAATAACAAACTTGTCATTACCTGATGGTAGATTCAATATGGGAGCACTGACTAATATTCTCTTCAATTCTTCAAAACATTCTTCACACTCTTTTGTCCAAACAAATTTAACCCCTTTACGTGTGAGCTTCTTTAATGGGTTATCCAATCAGGAAAATTTCTGCACGAAAAGCCGATAATAACCTACTAAACCAATAAAACAGCATACCTCAGTTATTCTCATCGGTGTTGGCCATTCTTGGATTGCCTTAGTCTTAGAAGGATCAACAGAGATTCCATCTTTAGAGAAAATATGGCCAAGAAAAGAAATCTCTTGAAGCCATAATTCACACTTGCTAAACTTCCCATATAAATTATGTCTTCTAAGAGTCTTTAGGATAATGCGCGAGGGATTTTCATGATCTTCATAGCTTTTGGAGTATACCAAGATATCATCAATAAATAACGCCACAAAATCATCTAGATATTCCTTGAAAACTATACTTATTAGATCCCTGAATATAGAGGGTGCATTAGTCAATCCAAAATGCATTAATGTAAACTCGTAATGCCCGTACCTGGTTTGAAATGCTTTCTTCGGAATCTCTTCCTTCTTCACACACAACTGATGGTATCCATATCGAAGGTCAATTTTTGAAAAGTATTGAGCTCCATGAAGTTGGTCAAATAAATCATCAATTAGAGGTAGGGGATACTTGTTATTTATTGTTATATCATTTATTTCTATGTAGTCGATACATAACCTCATAGATCCATATTTCATCTTAACAAAAAGGACAGGGGCTCTCCATAGAGAAACACTAGGGTGAATAAATGCATTATTACTCAATTCCTCTAGTTGTTTCATTAGTTCAACTAATTCAACATGTCCATTCTATAAGGGGTCTTCGATATGGGCCTGAACCATGAATTAAATCAATGGAAAACTCAATTTCACGTTCTGTAGGATGTCCATGTTAATCTTCCGGAAACACATCTACATATTCTTTTACAATAGTTACAACCTCTATTTGAGCATTCCTTTCTTCACTCACAGTTATTTAATTATCTTCATTCCTGATAATTGGTTATAGTTGACCTACTGGGGGTGGATCTAGATAATAATCAGGTGGTGAAAATTCTGCTCTAAAGATAGGGTGTTCTTTATCATCGTCATCACAAATCATAACCTCATTCTTCTTACAATAAATCATCACATCATGGTTCGAAATCCAATCCATACCTAGGATTATATCAAATTCAATCATGGTTATGATGATGAGATCAGAAGATAAAGAACATTTATATACTGTAATGGGAACTTATTCATAGATCTTTGTAGCAGTGATACATCCCTAAGGAGTTTTGACTGATAACTCCCTTGTTAAATCAAATTGAAAATATTTACTTTTATTATCAAACTGGAAAGATATGAAACAATGCGATGATCCAGAATCAAATAAAGAATTTTCTAAACTTGAGTAAACAATTAAATTACCTGCCACCACGTCTTTCAGGGCTTCATCCTTAGTAGTAGTGATTACATAAGCTTAGCCTTGGTCCCTTGGCCTTTTCTGAGGTAAGTTTCCTCAATTCTTACAAAATTCATTTTCATAATGTCCCATCTCCATGAAATTGTAGCATTGAACATTGGTAGAATCTTTCTTTCCTTTAAAATCACTAACTAGAAGGCCTTTCTGTCCACATTTTTAGCATACTCTCTTTCCTTTTAGCCCGGAACTAGAGTGATTCCTTCCACAATTATCATACGGTGGAATTTCAATTCTTCCTTTCTTCCCTGTTTCCTTATTTCCATTACCAGAGTGTTCAAAAGATTTATTCTTCTCTTGCATTTATTTAAAGTCATAAGGCTTCAAAAATTCCTTTTCTATCTTGATAGCACACGAGACAATATCTTCATATGATGAGAAGGATTGTGATACTAATGCTCAACAGAGAAATGGATTTAACCCATCAAAGAAACTATCAATCTTACTCATTGGGTTACGTATATAATCTGCAGCATTGTAATGCCCAGACCCTAGTTACCCAGATTCAGTGCATTATTTTAATACATTGTCATGATAACAAGGAATCAAGTCCCGAAGGGCCGATCAGTTTAGCAGTCTTGGAAAATAGATTACATACATGAATGAAACATTACACTTCATAACATACAAAACAACATAAATAATCATTTATGAACACCATTATTCCTTTGTCTTAACCCTGAATATTAATCACAATACACTTCTTCGAATCCTAGGAAAAATAAAACATAGAAAGGGGTGAGCTCAAATGCTCAGTAAGGGTAAGCAATACAGCAGAAACTTTCAAATATAAGCATAAAAATTTAAGGCAATGTATAAAACTAAAAAAAAAGAATTTTAAACGTGAACTTCAGCATAATATGGCAGAAATAAAATGAAATAATTCCATTTACTTATTCACATGGATATTCTACTAATCGAATAATCACATGCAATATCAATAACCACTTTCATAATGATGGAATGCATAATGCCAGACTATCATAACCATCTAGCCAAGGCCTCATGCCAAGACTACAAATAAGATTTTGTCAAGGACTCATGCCAAGACACTAGTTTGTCTCATGAGACCTATCGATGCATCGAGGAGTTATAGCGGGATCCACCCATCACTTACTAAGACCAATTCATTCCTCATATGAATAGGTTTAAACATAACATAAACATTCGTATTAAAACTAGCATACAAAATGTCAATACTTTATCCATAAGCAATGAATGGTATAAAAATAACACATCCACAGTCAAAAATATCACAAAACCTTCAATGGAAGTTTTTCATAATAAATAAACTTCAAATAAGCTTAAAATCCATCAAAGGATGTTGAAATAGATGAAAATGATGAGTAAAACTTTTTGAGAGAAATATCCTTTTTGTAAAATCATTTAAAAGTAACACATTTATAAATGAAGTAATTTAAAAGATATTTTTGAATCAAAGTGTCTCATACCACTTTGAAACTTTTGAAAAGAATTATCATTTCAAAACAGTCATGTCCATATAAATAAATCCTTAAAATCATTTTGAAAAAATGGACATTAATTAAAAAGATTTAGAATGACAAATCTTTAAAACATTTGAAATTCTGATCTTGATAAAGAGTACCTTTCAAAATCCTTAAAATATTCATTTTGAAATCATTTTTATGAAAAATGGACATGGATGATAAAAATGTCCCAGTAAATACTTACACTTAAACAATCTCGAATAATAATGAGATTGTGGAATTAACCCTTACCAATTTGGTAACTTACGAAACATAAAACCCATGAAAGATGAACCATACAATGAATATGTAAATACACATAAATTAAAGTGTATTACATAAAGAATAAAATTATGGTCAGTACATACACCACACAAAAGGTAATAGTGGAAATATGGCATGAATCTCACGTGAATAAGGAGTGAGAAGAAAACACCTTACCTTGCACTTTCTTTTGGTAGAGGGTAAGTTTAACCTTCTGTACGAAGATCTTAGTATGTTATGAAATCATACGAGAACCATATAAATATTTATGATATCATACATGATTCATTTATGACTTTATACTACCCATTTAATAATAATTTCCATGTTAAATCAACATTTCGTGTGATAGTCATTTTCTTTATCGTACGTGTTTAACTTGTTACTCTTGATTGTATCACTTAGATCATGACTTAAATACTTCCAGAATATAAAAAAATGGTAAATATATCATATATATTTAGAATATAAATATGTATAATAGACATATATATGAAATGGAAAACACCGTTTATGGAGACGGTAGTCCGTATGTACGCATAAACGTTGTATCTGTTTTCATATAGTATTGAACGGAAATAAGTGAATGTATGTAAATAAATACTTAGATATATATAAATTTATATATCTCCAGTAGAATTATTATGTCATATATTACATACTTATTAGTAATATATATTTTTATAATCTTCGATGAATAGTGAACTTGGAAATGAATCTCATCGCATCGTGGAGACGGTAATCCGTACGTATGCACGAGCGAAAATATCATTCTTTTGATATTAAAATAATATATAATTGGATGGTATATCATATATACATAATAATTATCATGTTATATTTATTATTTACATGAATTATACATCATTATTATAACCATCTAAAAAATAATATATTGAATAACAATTACACCACAACGTGGAGACGGTAGGCCGTACATACGCACGTATGGTGACATGTCATTCAAGGGATGGGTAGAATAATGAATTTGTTTGTTCCATAATTATAATAACATCACATTATATAGAATATACTGGATTTATTATTTTAGAATCGAAATAACAAGGAAATAAGAAGTTGAAGAGGAAAGGAAATTTAAAGAGGGTGGTGAAGATGTTACCTCTTCTTCGGGTTCTTCCTTTTGATTTGATCAAAATGGATACATAGGTTGGATTTATGATTAAACTAAGGCCTCTAGTATTAAGTAAGGGAAGTTGATAGAGTATTTGGGTAGGGGTTGGCCTATCCAAAAGGCTTTGACGGTGTGAAAAATTGGTTATAAGTTGGGTCCTTTTATAAGGGGGAGGAGGGGCTCTTTAGGGAAAACATTAATAAATTCATATTCGGATTCTAATGGATGCAAAGTTGATTATTCAAAGTCTAATGTGGGTATTGGTTTAAATATATTCAACCAATATATTTTAGACAGGTTTGGGTCATTATATTAACCTTATATTTTAGTTTTAACTTTTGGTTAATTAGTTTAACACTTACCATGTCACATTGTATTTTTATAATATATAGTTAATAAACTTACTATATACATCCAAGAAACCCCCAAGTGGTATATTAATGATACAAAAATAATTATATAAGTTCTTTGGCCCATCCTTATATTTTTAGTAATAGAATAAAAATTAATAATATAATATTTGTTTTAGAAACTCATTTATGTCAATTTTGACACTACACAATAAATAATTTTTGTTAAAGTCATAACAAATTTATTAATTAAAAACAAATTCATTTAAGCAGTCATAACATGTCATATTAGCCAATAAAATTCTTTTATGTCATCAAAACTTTAAAATTATATTTATTTTAACATTTATAATACCAATTATTTGATTCTTTCATTAATAAGAAAAATACTGCATCATTATTGTGTCATATATATGTTTACTTTTTTAATGTCTAAAAATTATAAATAAAATATAATTATGTAGGAAATATTTTTATCTTTATAATTAATATTTATAATCGAAAATATAACATATATAACCATATGTAAACATTGTTTTTCTAAAAGATATAAGCTTATGTCATTTTTGTATTTACTTTAGCTTAATTAAAATAAAGTGTCCCTATCACCTACAAGTGGCTCCATGGGGTCCCAAAAATCGACCCAAAGATGACCATGGTAGGAAATGTATCCACCAATAAGGTTAGGAGACGTTTTTGGGTAATTTATTATTATAATAATATTATTTTTAACCCTTATTTACCGTATTTACCCTTTAACCATGGTAAATAAAATATTTACCGAAGTAATTATTCAAAATGTCTAAAAATAAAAGTTATCTATTTACACAATTTTGACATCCTGATTCCTAATATGGAATAAATTTTTCAAAATTCAAAACACAGAAGTGGCAGAAATTAATTTAAAATTAATTCCCGCTGTCAAAACAAAAAGCGTGTTTCTAAGATATAATAACTATCAAAAGATTGACATTTGTTTATGTCCGGTTAATTTGTGAAATTATGTCCAATGACCAAAATTGTATTAAATGGTAAAAATATATTCTAAATATACTGTAAAATCACTCAAATAAATAATGTATCACTACTAATTATTTTTCTTAATAATGTTGTTTTTAATTAAAATTTAGTAATTTTCACTATTCATCAAAATATAAAAGTTATCTGAAAAGTACAAAAATTTCACCCTAGGATAAATTTGATATTCCAAATCCAAAAATGAAGTCCATTTTTAGAGTTAAAATTTATAAAATTTTAAAAAGTGGGTATTACTATTCATAACGACTACTTTGATTGGTTATGGAGTGTGTTAGAACTCGAAGTTGCGTACAACACACACTACTGTATTACTCAAAGAGAAGCATACCGTGGAATCATGGGGTGTTACATTGTAAATTTTTTATGTCCCTATTCTAAATAATAAATTTATTTAGTCAAATTGAATATATAAATGTTTAAAATATTGGATTTAAAAAGGGTTCACTATTAAAAGTTGGTAAAAGTGCATTTTTGAAAAATACTTCTTTTATGTGAAAAAAATGAATTTATTCTTACATTATGTATATGAAACTCATAATATGGATTCTAAAATTGTAAGGATTATATAAAGTTCAAAATTTAGTTAATACTATTCATAACCTCTTTTGAACGGCTTGTTTGGTATGTCATGGTGCGCTTGAACTCAGTGTTGCATGTAGTGAAAGTTATTGACTTGTTTTGAAGAAGTAAATAATATGAAATCTTGGGGTGTTACAAGAATGCCTCACTAACCTTTTAAAGTTAGACTCATACTTTGCGACATTATCATCCTCCTTTTGCCTCAGACTCAGAAATTTCCATTCCATATCTGCACGATGGTCACGAGGAAAGTATTTTTCGAAGAAAATATCTTTGAAATCCATCCATTCCATATTTGTTACTTCATCATCTTCCTTTTTGTTTCGAATCAATGAACACCATTGATCAGAATCTCCAGGGAGGTGGTAAACTTCCATGATAGCATTTTCCCTTTCTCTACTCCCTAAGGCATGGAATATTTTCTGTAAGTAATTTATCAATTTCTCAGCCACTAATGGATTTGTACTCCCATTGAATATTGGTGGTTGTTTCCTCATGAAGCGATCTAACATTGATCTTCCACGCTGTGGATCTCAGTGCTCCATATGGGTAAGGTTAATATTCAAAACCTGAGTGAGTTGTCCCAGTATAATGATAAGCTGATCTACACTGGTTGTATCACCAGCTCCACTATAATTATCTTGAGAAGGAGGGAAATACCTACATGGAGTACATGCATTGAGAAGGTTTCCATTCCTTCCACTAGGTTCCATTTCGAAACAATGTCATAAACTAGATTAAATTATGAATTGAAATATATAATTCTAAACTTCTAAAATGCTTAACATATATTGAACTACTTATGGATATAATCCATAATTATAAAAATGTTTTCATTGGGGAAGTATATACTCATAAATCCTTCATAATGGTTTGTAAAGAAAATGATAATTATCCTAAGCATATCCCTCGGGAGTGTCGTAACCAAGAGTGTAGTAAGGCACGTTCTCATACACCAATTCCCATTCAGGTCTACCTCAAAGCGGTGTTTTCGGGTTTTACCCCTAGGTACATTTTTGCCAGAGAAACCTCTACCTGGTCGTATCCAGACATAGATTTATTTCTTTTAAAAGTCACAAAATCTCTACAATACCAAAATTCTTGTATGTTCTTTTATACTAATCTTCAATGTCTATATTAGGGCTATGTGCTCTAGTCAGATTTTATCTAAATCTAGTTTCCCATGTTTTTACGAAACATCCACTGATTCAAACTGTAACGCCCTGAACCTAGTTACCCAAAGTCGATGCATTAATACATAACATTGGCATGATCACAAGGAAATAATGTCTCGATAGACCAATTAGTTTTGTATTATTGGAAACAAGTTTCATACATAAGGTCAACTTTATAGCTTGAAGAGAAATACAACAAAAATATATTTCATTAGAAACATCCAATCCTCCTAGATTATGCATTTAGGTCACTCATAACTAACTTTTTAAAATCCTGGGAAAATGAAACATTAGAAAGGGGTGAGCTCAAATGTTCAGTAAGGGTATGTAATACATCAAAAAATGACATAAATATTAAACATGGTGAATAATTGAAACCACATGCCTTTAAAAATAATAAACATGAATACTTTTATGGAAAGAATATCAGCTGAGTAAATAATGCCATAATAAAACATAATCATGGGTATTATACTGGTTGAATGACCACATGAAGCATCAATATTATTTCCATAATGAGGGAATGTATAATGCTGGATATTATGAAACATTATGTCAATGGCTCAGTTAAGACGTCTAAAAATGATTAAGGCCTCAACCAAAACCATATATCAAATTAGGAAAGGGCCTCATCCAATTCCATGTCTAGTTGTCTCATGAGACCAACCGATGCATCGAGGAGCTATAACGTGCTCCACTCATCACTTACTAAGTCCAATACATTCCTCATATGAAAAGGATTAAACATATCATAAAAATTCATATTAAAACAAGCATACGAAATGTAAATACTTTAACCATAATCCCTGAATGGTATAAAAATAGCACATCCACAGTCAAACGTATCACAAAAACTTCACTAAAATATGGTAGTTTTGTATCATAATAAATCAACTTCAAATAAACAAAAAATCCATCAAAAGATGTTGGCATAGATGAAATCAAAACCCTTTTTAGAGAAATATCTCTTTCTATTTTGAAATCATAATTATAATGAAAACAATTATTTTTAAAATATTTTTATAAGATTGTAAGGTATGATTTGATGATTTTATAATGGCGGAAAATAGCTGCACCCACTATATAATTTAAGAAGACATTCTTACCTTAATTCTGTCAAAAAGGTTAAAAAAGACCTTGTTTGGAAAATGACAGAAAGATTCCTTTATAAAAATCTTATAAAAAGTAAAACAAGGGTATAAATGAATTTTAGACATATTCTATAAAATAGTAAGAATTTTTTGAAATACATTTCTAAGAAACATTCATGTGGATGATAAAGAGGTCCTAATAGATAATTATGTATAAACAACCTCAGATAATGAAGAGATTGTGAAATAAACTCTTACCTCATACTTTTCCTTGTTCAAGGGAAGTTTAACCTCCTATATAATAGTTAAATAATTTTTGTTAAATTATAAAAGAATCATATACATAAATATGATATCATATATGATCTTTTAATATTGTTTCTTTAAAAATATTTTAGTATTATCGTTGTTTCAGGTGTTCACTTACTTGTTTTCTTTTATATGTTTTGTTACATAAGCTGTGTTTGTTATCCATTGGTTGTATTATATTCATATCCAGAATGATACAAGTCCTTAAACATTATTTTTAATCATCAAATGAAAATTAGTCTTGAATGGATACGATGGGGAATGAATCTTATCGTGTTCATGGAGACGGTAGTCCGTACGTACGCACGAGCGACAATATCATTACTTTGATATTAAGATAATATATAATTGGATGTTGTATCATATATACTGAATAATTATCATGTTATATTTATTATTAACATGAATTACACATCCTTATTATACCCATCCAAATAATAATGTATTTAATAACAATTACACCACGACGTGGAGACGGTAAATTGTACGTACGCACGCATGGTGACATGTCATTCAAAGGATGGATAGAATACTGAATATGATTGTACCATATTTATAATAACATCATAGTATATAAAAGATACTGTATTTATTATTTTATAATGGAAATATTAAAGAAAGAATAAGTGGAAGAAGAAAAGAACTTGAAAGAGGGTGGTGAAATCATTACCTCTTCTTCTAGTTTTTCCTTTTGATTTGATCAAAAGGGCTCCATAGGATGGATTTATGATCAAACTAAGGCTTCTAAGTTCATGTGAGGGAAGTTGGGAGGATATTTGGGTAGGTTTTTACCGAGAAAAATGGCTCTGTATGGTGTGAAATTGAGATAAGGGGGAGTTCCCTTTTATAAGAGGGGTGGAGGGCAACTTAGGAAATGCTAGAAATATTATTTTATAATAAATTCATATTCGGTTTCTAATGGCCCCAAAGTCACTTATTTAAAGGATAAAGTGGGTATGGGTCAGAAACCACCCAAACAATAGGTTTTAGATAGGTTTGTGTCAATTTATTAACCTCATATTTTAGTTTTAACTGTTAGTTCATTAGTTTGACATTTATCATATCTCTTTGTATTTTTATATTATATGGTTAATAAACTTACTATAAACTTCCAAGAAAACCAAAAGTGGTTAATTAATGATACACCTATCATTATATAAGTCTCTTGGCCGAACCTTAGATTTTTAGGAATTGAATATCAATTATTAATATAATATTTGTTTTAAAAACACTTTTATGTCAATTTTGACCCTATTTGGTATTTTGTTTTCGCTAAATTTATAACAACATTATTACATTGAAAATAATTCATTTAATCAACCATAGCATGTCATATTAACCTATAAAATTCATGGAATTCATTAAAAGTATCAAATTATATTTATTTGGGTATTTATAATATCAGTTATTTTAATATTTCACTAATAAGGTAATTACTCCATCATCATTGTGTCACAATAAAATTATCTAATGCCTAAAAATTATAAATAAAATACCATTATGTAGGAAATATTTTTATCTTTCTAATTAATATTTTTAATCGTATTAATCTTATAAATAACTATATATTAAAAAAATTGTTATTAAACATTGATTTTAACTCTTTTAACTCTTGTTGAATTAAATAATAATAAATGTCCTAATCTAATCCAAGTTGACCTATGTGATAATATTTTATTCCTAAGTTTTTTTTGGTCTAGATACACTTGTACAATAGAATTAGGACATGTGTTAGGCTAATATTAATATCATTTTGATCCTTAATTATAGTATTTACTTTTAATCGTGGTAAATAAAAGTAAAAAGTTACTATTCACCAAAAATTATTTTTATCTTATTGAACAACATTTTACTCCTTAATATTAACCGTGTCTCTCGAATTTTCTAAATTCTTCTCATAGAAGCTGTAAATTTGACTTTTATGTGAATTTCTAAATTCTCTTAGGAGGTGGGTAAAAGACGGTGAAAAGTTCAATAAAATTTTTATATATCTAAAATTATTCTAAACTAACTCAATTGAATTAAATTGAAATTATATAGGTATTATATATCTATTTTGACCCTAATATAAATTTAAATAAAATAAATAATAATTTAAATAATAATTTGGTTTTAAACTATAACTCAGTGTTTTCCAATATTCATCAAAAATTGAATGTTTTCAGAAAAATACCAAAAATTCCCCCTAAGCTAATTTCAATATTGTGAATCCAAAAATGAAATCCATTTTAAAAGATAAAATTTATAGAATTTCAAAAAGTATGTATTACTATTCATAATGGCTAGTTTTATTGGTTGTGGTGTGTGTTAGAACTCAAAGTTTCGCACAGCACATGCTATTGTATTATTCAAAGAGAAGCATACCGTGGAGGCTTGGGGTGTTACAATAATGGAGAATGACAAGGTCACCAATATATATCATAAAATGGGGCCATAATGATTGATAATTGATATATGTTATTGTAAGAAAACCCAACCTAGGGAATGTGTAGTGACAATGATCAAATAATGTATAAGATGAAAGACCACAACATATCCTCCCATGTCTAGATAATCAACTTTGTCTAGACGTCTATTTGGGAGTGGAAAGGAGTGTTGGGGCATTATTGGGTGCCAAACCCATGCTATAATTCCCTAAAGACTCATGAGGTAAATCATCCATATTTATTCATCACAATGGACTCCATAAATCCATGTAACGTCCCGACCTCAGTTGTATACCTCTTAGTCAAATCATCCAATTCCATACTTCTTGATCACTATGAAGTGGGACGATTTCATCAACTGATCCCTGATTTCCCAAATAGTATAAAAAACTCCTTGAGATTTGAGTAAAACTTTAAATAAATATATTGAGACATCATCCCATTTCAACATATAAATTTCCATTATGTACAACAAATTATTGGGAATATGACGCTCAATATTTATCTACTAGAAAAAAAACCTCTCCCCAAACTCGTCCACTACCTATTTTTCTGATCCACCACAACTATATACTCCTACCATAGTACATCTTGGATAATCTTTGTTATACTTTCAAATGTGAGTTATGAAACTCATGAAGGACTTCCTCAGAGAAATCTAATTAAATAAATTAACTCCCCTAAAACATCATCTGATTTCAAACATCTTATAACCATCCTTATATTAAATCATCATGGACAATCTGATCATCCATCTCCTCTTCCTCTGAGTCGCCCCCTGAGACATATCCACCTTATGCATGAACATATATCCCAATACAAAATGCGGGGAGTCAAAAAACACCTCAAACATCACACCCTCTTCAAGAAAACAGATCACTAGAGCACTAACCGACATCCCATTCAGGTTACCAAATGATGCGTGAATTAGATTAGTCCACACAAAATCTCCATCCTACATATTCAACACTATCAATTTGTCTTCTATTGAATATATATCAAATGAAAACCTCTAATACTAGCCTAAAAGTCTATGAAAACAACTAACATTCTCCATGATCATTATTTCTACACACAAAAAAAATTCATCACCCTTCAATAGGTCTAGCGCCACATGCATTGTGACAACACATTCCTGAGGAAATACACCTATCATGTACAAAACATAATCATGGGAAACCTTCCATAGAGATGATGGTGTCAAATAATGTGCAGGATAGATATGAGATGATTGGCATGATCCTTCTATAACTTTTAGTTGACCAATATGTCATCAATGAACATGACTAAGAACTCGTCTAGGGACTCACTACACAAGGAGTTCATCAGTCCCATGAACACAACTCATGTGATTGTGACACTAAATTGAATGACTACAAACAAAATGTGTCCATACCTACATCTAATAGAAGTCTTTAGGATATCATCCTTATTCATCCTCAACTGGTGATATAAATATCACATATTGTTCATATAAAACCAACTTCCCCCTCTCAGCTATTCGATAAAATCATATATCATTGGAAGTGGGTGAATGTTCTTGTCTGTAACCAGAATAAACTTTTCTTATTCTACAAACGAACTCATACTACCATCTACTTACATAGAGAACAACACTAGGTCACCCCATAGTGGAAACCTAGGATGGATAAAACCCTTCTACATTAGATCATCTAACTAAATAATCAAATCTAGAAACTCCAAATTTAATGACCTGAATCCGGAGCCCCTCTACTGGTGCCCTGTACCCGGTTCACCACATGACCTCAAGCGTGTTTCCCTAAACACCAGAGGTTGCCGACTAGCAGCGAGGGCCTTGGTGAGTCGGTGGGGAAACTATGCCCTCATTCGGTAAGTATACAACGGAAAATAAACAGTCAATAGCAGAAGTAGTAAAAACATGCATAACAATAGGAACCTAACAGCGGAAACAATATCTATATAGAAAATGATAATAATGATACAGCAAGTACAAGTATCTAACGAAAACAATAAACACAACAACGTGCTGAAGTACAACTAAAAAACAAAGTGCAAAGGAAAATAAGATGAACTCCTCAGCATCGTGAGCACCGACTCGGTCCCATGCTCTCCAGCTCCAGTGCAATAAAGAACCAGAAGTAGAAGGGTGCTTGACGTTATCTATACCTGCAGCAACATAGTCTTCATGGGCCCAAAAGCATGGCCCAAAAAGGGTGTGAGATACAATCCTAGTAGGAAATCATACAATGATTTATGACTAACATTCAATGCATACATGGCAGTAATAAATCAAAAAACAGTAAACAGGAAAGCACAAGTAGCTACAATCCACAGTTCTAACAGACAGAGTACACAAGTAAACATCCAGCAACAAGAATAAAAAAGGTTACCCTCTGGGTAGCTCTCACAGCCTAACCCCGATAGTTCATCCTATAAGTACCAGCAACCCTCTAGGAGGCACACACAGTCTCACCCCTTTGATTCTGCTATGAAATTAATAGACTCTCTGGGGAAGCACTCACCATCAATTCCCCCTATAGTCTCGTATCATGCCAAAGGATCTCTAGGGAAGCACTCAACTTCTATTCCCCCTATGGCCCACGTCGAGGAACTAAAGACTCTCTGAGGAAGCACTCAACATCAATTCCCCCCGTAGTCTCACATCTTAATTAAAGGACACTCTGGAGAATCTCTTCCATCAATTCTTCCTTTGGTCTACTACTATAGGTTCTCACAGTCCTGAGTGAAACTAAACATTCTCAGCACGCATGCATCGTCCAAGTAAACCTTAAGAACTACTTGGCTATCAAGTAAGGCTCAACACCAATATAAGGTAACAGTACAAAATCCTACAACTAGACATGGAAACTGGCGAAACGCCTAATAAGAAAAACAAGCATGGAAAAGTAACTTGAGAACAAAATAAATTACTCTACTCAGAAGCATCAACCTATACTAAATCAATCGAGCAATGTAGGAAAAAAGTAGGGAAAAACAGGAAACCCCCAATTCCCCATTCAAAGGAATTGGTGGAATTTGCACAAAATATCCATAAAATTTCCATAGAAAGGCACAAACCACCTACCTCGATCCTAAGAGATTGATATACGTGAATGACGACGACAGATTCCCCTTAGAACAACATAGATCTGAGAAAACGCACAAAACGATCAACCTATGATAACTTGAAAACCACGAAGAATCATGAAACAAGACTCCAGAAGAAGGGAGAGCTCACCACTGTGATTCAAATGTAATCAACCACGCTCGAATCAGAGAACGGAAGAAGAGGAAGAAGCTCGTCGAAGATCTGGTCATACGGTCGCTCTCGGGCGGACTGAATCTAGAGAAGAAGATGAAATCGGGTGTTAGGCGTGACCCCGGTGAATTTAGTGAAAAAGAAGAAGAGTACAGGGTGTGTGATTTTAGAGTACAAGGCGTGTACTGGTTCTTTTTCGTACTCCGCCAAAATCAGCCTCCACGTCACCCCTACACACCGTGTCTGTGGCCCAGGCACGACCAGCACACGGATTTGAGCCGGGGAAGAGTACACGGTGTGTACTTTGAAAATTTCCAGAAAGTTATTTTTTCTTAAAAACTATAGAAAAAGGAAAAGTGTACCTGGAAAAAAGATCTGGGTTCTTAAAAACTTCCCCCCTTAAAGAAATCCATCCCCAAATTTCCCTAATGAGGAAGAGAAGAAGAAACCCCAAATAGCTACGACCATTGATATCGTACATCGGCCTCCCACTCTTAGGTCTCGTCTTGTACTCGCTCGTTCTACCATAGCACTCGTACTAGAGGGACACACCGCCCGCGGAGAACCTTCGTATTGTGATCGACAATCCGGATAGGATGCTCCTTGAATGATGCATCCGCTTCAAACTCGACTTCCTCGGGTTGAAAGACATGAGACGGGTCTGAAAAGTAATGTCGGAGTTGAGAGATGTGGAAGATGTCGTGCATGTCCTGATACCTCTGAGATAGTTGTAACCGATAGTCGAACGACCCCACTCTCTCCAAGTCCTCAAACGGCCCGACGTACTATGGTGAAAGCTTACCCTATCTCCGAATCCTCTTGTGTCACAACCTCGGTGCGACACACAAGAAAAACTGATCACCAACCTCAAACTCCAGAGGTCATCTCCGCTGATCAGCATAAGACTTCTGTCGAGACTGCGCTATAGCCATCCTCTTCCGAATCATCTCTATCTGCTCTAAAGTCTCTTGAACAAGACGAGGTCCCAACAAAGATTTATCCTACCTCCAGCCAGCATAAGGGTGATTGGAATGGCATACTGTAAAAAGCCTCGTATGGTTCCATCTGAATGGTTGCCTGGTAACTGTTGTTGTAGGCGAACTCCACCAGAGGAATATGATTCTCCCATGAATTTCCAAAGTCTAGGATACAATCTCGGAGCATATCCTCTAGCACCTAGATCGTGCACTCGGACTGGCCATCAGTCTGGGGATGGTATGCTATACTCAAAATTACCTGTGTACCCAAATCCTTCTGAAGTCCTTTCCAGAACCGAGAGGTAATGTGCACATCCATATTTAAAACAATGGAGTATGGAACTCAATGCAGACGAATGATCTCTCAGATGTAATTTCATCCCATATCATCAACACTGAAGGTATCCTTGATCGGAAAGAAGTGAGAAACCTTCGTGATCCTGTCGACGACAACCCAAACAACATCGTTCCCTCGAGGTAACCTCGGTAACCCAGTCACGAAGTCCATCGCGACGTCGTTCCACTTCCACTCCAGAATGGGTAGCTGTTGTAAAAAGCATGTTGGTCACTAGTGCTCTGCCTTCACCTGCTGACAAGTAGAACATATCATGATAAAACTAGCAACATCCTTCTTCATTCCTGGACACTAGTACTGGCGATGAAGATCCTGATACATCTTTGTGATGCCAGGATGAACTGCCCAAACTGAGGAATGAAAATCCTGCATCAGCTCCTCGCGTATGTCTGCTGGCACCCATACGCGTCCCTGGAAATGCAAGATCTCATCCTCGCCCACTGTCCATCCGGGAAGAGGGTCATCTCCTGACACACTCTCCCACATGACTAATCCTTCTGAGTCTGATAGCTTCCTCATCTGTACCCGATTAAGAAGTGTCGAGGCGACAACTACAGAAGATAGGAAGGTCTTTCCCTGTCTTTCGTGCACCTCCAGATGAATCTCAGAAAATAGAGCCATAAGCTGCCACTCACTAATGGACTTCTGAACTACCTAAATCTATGTTATCTTGATCAACGCATCAGCCATAGTGTTTCCCTTACCCGGAGTATAGGCAAGCTTGAAGTCAAAAGACTATACATACTCAACCCACCTACACTACCTCAAATTCAGATCACACTGACTGAAGATATACTTGAGACTCTTGTGGTCAGTGAAGACCACAAAGTTCTCCCCCAGCAGATAGTGTCTCCAACATCATAAGGCATAAACAACAGCTACTAACTCCAGATCTTACGTCGGGTAGTTCCTCTCATGAGGCCTCAAATGTCGAGACCCATACGCAACGACTCCATCTCCCTGCATAAGCATAGCTCCTAGCCCGATTCCTGAAGCATCATAATAAACAGTGTAGCTCTTGCCTAGCACTGGAAAGACTAGTATCGGTGATGACGTCAATCTTGCCTTCAGCTTCCTGAAAGGATGACTCACAAGAATTTGACCATAAGAACTATTCCCCCTTCTTGATAAGACCTGTCAAGGGTGCTTCTAGATGAGAAAAGTCTTGAATGAAGCGTTTATAGTATCCAGCCAACCCTAGTAAGCTCTGTACCTCAAAGAGGTTCTTAGACTGCTCCCAGGAAACTACAACTCTCACTTTCTCTGGGTCCACAGATACTCCGGCCTCTGAGATGACGTGGCCCAAAAAGTGAATCAGATCCATCAATAAGTGGCATTTCGAGAGTTTATCATAAAGCCGATACTCTCTTAGTGTACTCAAAACAATATCAAGATGTGTGGCATGGTCATGTCGAGTGTGAGAGTACACCAAGATATCATTCATAAAGACCACGATGAAAGAGTCAAAGTAAGGATGGAGAACTCGGTTCATCAGTGCCATGAAAACTGCAGGCGCGTTCATGAGATCGAACGGGATGACTGTATACTCGTATAGACCATACCTACTCTTGAAGGCTGTCAGAGGTATATCTGATGTTCTAACACACAACTGATGGTAAACGGACATCTAGTCGATCTTCCAGAACACCCGGGCTCCTCGAAGCTGATCGAAAAGGTCGTCAAATCTCAAAAAATGATATAAGATCTTGACCGTCAACTGGTTCAGCTTACGATAATCCACACAAAGCCGAAGGGTACCTTCTGCCTTTTTCACAAACAAGACAAGAGAACCCCAAGGAGAAGTACCGGGTCCGATGAAACCCTTAGCATGTAGCTCCTCCAACTACTTCTTGAGCTCCTACAACTCAGGTGTGGCCATCCTATAGGGAGGAATGGACATCGGTGCCACTCCTGGCACAAGCTAAATAGAGAAGTCTACCTCAAGCTCCGGAGGAAAACATGAAAAGTCCTCTGGAAAGACATACCTAAAGTGATCCACCACTTGAGTAATGTCCAACTATTGAGTCCCCTGGTCGTCCAGATAAAGACTTGCAATCTGGACCGTCACCCTTCCTAGCCCATGATGCTCGAGTCCTGCTCGACTTGCCTAAACATCCCGTTCGCCTCTATGATGAAAATACTCGCCCTCTGGTGAAACGAAACTCAATCTGCGGTGATAGCAGTTGACAAATGCCTGAAAGGGAATAAACTAATCCATGACAAGGATGAAATCATATCCTATCATCTCTAGGACATAGAGATCCCATAAGAAGCGATACACTACAACCTCGAGAGGCCACACTCTACACTGGCGTACACTAGATGTCCTCATCCTCAAGGGTGTGTCTAGTGTCAACGAGTCGGCAGAAGAAAAGATGCAGAGTCCAAGGATCTCCATAATAGCAACAGAGATAAAGCTATGCATAACACCAATATCGAAAAGAGATGAAGATAAAACTGAGGCTACTAAAATCGTACCTCGAACAACAGAAGTGTTGGGATCATACACCTAAAAATTATACTCCATAGTGAAATACTGGCCTACACCGTGGCCCTGCGTCCCTGGATGACTACTCTGAGTTGAACCTCCCTGCTGGTGCTGAGGAATTGGTGGCTGACCGCCACAACCATGACCTCCACCTCAGCCCGAACGACCGGAAGAACTCCAGTTCCCCGACTGGTGAGAAACTGGTGGGGCTTCTCCTGAACGAGGAGTCATGGAAGAACCCTAGTCACCAGCTGCTGGTGAGAAAACCTGATGGAAATGCTGAAGGTGACCCATCTTGCCGCAAGATCGGCACTCCATGGGGTCCCTCTGGCACTGCAGCCTCGTGTTCCCTGACTAGAAACACTGGTAGCATGTCACCTGGCTGCCCGACGATGCATCTCGCTTCCTCAGATCACCACGTGTAGGATCTCTACGACACTTGTTGCAGTCATATGGAGGAAAAATAGCTCTGGAAGCAGAAACGCCCTAGCTCGCAGCTCCGGAGTCTCTCAGATTGCGCTTCACAATTAGTTCCTGGTTGACGATGGAAGTAATGGAAGTCAGCTGGAAGATGTTCACCTGTGAGGAGATATCCCGCCTAAGACCATCCTCAAGCTTCCTTACTAAGAACACCCCAATCACATCCCGGAGGGGTGTGAAGCACTACAGCTCGGTGAAACGAGCGGAATACTCCATGACTGAAAGAGTACCCTGCTCTAAGCTCATGATCTCACGGGATCGATCGGCCCTCAGGGTCTCTGGGTAGAAGTAGTCATAGAACAAGCACTGGAACTCCTCCCAAGACATAGTCTACTATTGAACCGCCTGTGAGATCACGTCCCACCACCTCTTGGCAGAGTCTTAGAGCATTTAGGTAGTGAGATTGAACCACCTCTCTCAAGGCGTCTCCAGATGCTCGAAGATAGTCAGCATGGCTTCCAGCCATGACTCTGCAGCCTGAGGTCCTCCTTCCCCTGAGAAAGTAAGAGGATGCTGCTGCTGGAAAACACGCATCAAGTCTGCCAAAGACATGACAGGAGGCGGAACACCCTGGAAGGCCTGCATCATCCTCATGAAACCTTCCCTGAACTGTGCATCCGCACCTGCAACTAGTATAACAGCCAGTGCCAAGGCTGGCCTGATTGGAGGATCGACAGGAAGTCCATGATCATCCCTGTATGGCATCTGATCACTGCCTGATGACTAA
Organism: Viscum album; assembly: GCA_963277665.1. Lineage (NCBI taxonomy): Eukaryota > Viridiplantae > Streptophyta > Magnoliopsida > Santalales > Viscaceae > Viscum > Viscum album. The sequence continues at coordinate 1,832,777,105 of OY728151.1, read as the reverse complement.
CATATGACTGGAGGACATCTCAGAGGCATAACTCTGAAAGATCAAAATCACACCTTAGATCAGGAAAACAAGAACAGAGAACACAGGGGTAAAAAATGGAAACAGGGGAAGAAAAACACACAAGTTTGCAAAACACGACTACACTGTGTGTATAAAAACTACATGACATCTCTTCTTAAACCACTGACATGGGCGTGTACTCCTGCCCTACAAGTCGTGTACACCTCAAACTACACGGCGTGTTGCACCCACACACGGCGTATACATGAAAAGTGTTCCACTGCCCGAGTCTCCTTACACGGCTAACCAACATGGTCTGATTTTACTCGAGACTACATGTCATGTTCTTAACACACATGGCGTGTACTAGAAAAGGCTTTGGCGGCCCATGTTTGGGAAACACACGGCCATCTACACGGCTGAACCTTACACGGCATGCTCCGAACAAACACAACGTGCATAGGCAAGGTGACCCCATCCCGTGTTGTTCTTGACACGGCCGGGTACCTGGACAAGACTACACGGCGTGTTCCGAATAAACACGGTGTGTGGAAAAGAAGGTAACATCGGCCCGTGTTGTTCGTGACACGGTCGGGTACCTGGACAGGACTACACAGCGTGTTCATTAAGGACACGACATGTTTTACCCAAGCTTCCCCAGCCCCTGTTGTTAGTGACACGACTGGGTACACAGCTCCGAACATACACGGTGTGTACCAGTCGTACACAACATGTTCCCAAAATTACATCCATGACACTGTGTTCTGCTCACACGGTCAGTGACACGGCCTGAAAACTACACGGCGTGTATCCAAAAAGTACACGCCGTGTATTCTGGTTTTTTCTGGGCAGTAGCTCAGAAACTACTCAGACTCCAAGAAACACTAGTAACAAGGGAAAGAGGTGCCAAATTCCGATCCACGAGGGCCCATACTCACCATGAGTCAAAGCCTGGCATCTCCCACAGTCACATATAAGGGAAAAACAGCTCTCAAACATAACAACAGGGATTCTATCAAGCATCTATCACAACAGCTTGCATAATCTACACAAAGCCTATCACAACATCATGCAATTGCTAATTCACCCTATATGGATTGACAAGAATTCCTGGCATGTGATTTCTAGAAGTGACTATATGATGCATGAGATAGCACACCTTCATCTCATCGGTTTGCGACAGAAGTAGAACTAAAATATCAAAACAATAATAACACAAGTCATGCGAATCACTCTAGGTGAAAACATGTCAACTATAAAAACTCAAAACCAGCAAACAAAAATTAACGAGGTAGTATGGATTTTCCCTATAAACGGGTTAGCTACACCTGAGCACAACTTAACACCAAGTACAGAATCTTTCATATCCCTTTGTAAAGTCTTCAAATAGTAAAGCAAGAGAAAAGAACTCCTCTGATACCACTTTGTAATGACCCGAATCTGGAGCCCCTCCACTGGTGCCCCATACCCGGTTCGCCACATGACCTCAAGCGCATTTCCCAAAACGCCAGAGGCTGCTGACTAGCAGTGAGGACCTTGGTGAGTTGGTGAGGAAACTATGCCCTCATTCGGTAAGTATACAGTGGAAAAACAACAGTCAATAGCATAAGCAGTAACAACATGAATAACAACAGGAACCCAACAGCGGAAACAATAACTATATAGAAAATGATAATAATGATCCAACAAGTACAAGTATCTTAGGAAAACAGAAAACACAACAACATGCTGAAGAAAAACTGAAAAACAAAGTGCAAAGGAAAACAAGATGAACTCCTTATCATCGCGAGCACCGGGTCGGTCCCATGCTCTCCAGCTCCAGTGCAATCAAGAACATAAAGTAGAAGGGCGCTTGCCCTTATCTATACCTTCAGCAACACAGTCTACTTGGGCCCAAAAGAATGGCCCAAACAGGGTGTGAGATACAATCCCAGTTGACAATCACCCAAAGAATTGTGCCTAACAGTCAATGCATACATGGTAGTAATAAATAGAGAAACAGTAAACAAGAAAGTACAAGCAGCTACAATCCACAGTTCTAACAGACAGAGTACACAAGTAAACAGCTAGCAACAAGAAGGAAAAAGGTAACCCTCTGGGTAGCTCTCACAGCCTAGCCCCTATGGTTCAACCTATATGTACCAGCAACCCTCTTGGAGGCACACACAGTCTCACCCCTCTGGTTTCGCTATGAAATTAATAGACTCTCTGGGGAAGCACTCACCGTCAATTCCCCCTATAGTCTCGTATCCTGATAAAGGATCTCTGGGGATGAAATAAATGTCTATTCCCCCTGTGGCCCATGTCGAGGAACTACAAACTGTCAGAGGAAGCACTCAATGTCAATTCCCTCCTGTGCTCTCACATTGTAATTAAAAGACACTCTGGAGAAGTCCTTCCGTCAATTCTCCCTTTGGTCTACTACTCTAGGTTCTCGCAGTCCTGAGTGAAACTAAACATTCTTAGCGAGCGTTCATCGTCCAACTAAACCTCAAGAACTACTTGGATATCAACTAAAGCTCTACAGCAATACAAGGTAACAGTCCACAATCCTAAAACTAGGCATGGAAACTGGAGAAACACCAAATAAGCAAAACAAGCATAGAAAAGCATCCTGAGCACAAAATAAATTACTCTACTCACAAGAATCAACCTATACTAAAGAAATAAAGCAAAGTAGGCAAAAATCATGGCAAAAACAGGAATCCCCCAATTCCCCATTCAAAAGAATTGGTGGAATTTGCACAAAATATCCATCAACTTTCTACAGAAAGGCACAAACCACATACCTCGATCCTAGGAGATCGATATACATGATTGAAGACGATTGATTCCCCTTAGAACAATGTAGATCTGAGAAAACGCACAAAATTATCAACCTGCGATAACATGAAAACCAGGAGGAATCAAGAAACATGACTCAAGAAGAAGGGAGATATCACCGCTGTGACTCCAACGCAATCTACCGTGCTCGAATCAGAGAACAGACGAAGAGGCATAATATCGTCAAAGATCTAGCCGTACGGTCGCTCTCGGGAAGATGGAATCTAGAGAAGAATATGAAACTGTGGGTTAGGTGAAACCTCGTTGTGTTTAGTGAAAAAAAGAAAATTACACGGCGTGTACTTTTAGAGTACACGATGTGTACTAGGTATTTGCTGTACTCCACCAAAATCAACCTCTACGTCACCCCTACACATCGTGTGTGTGGCCCGGGCATGGACTTTGAGCCGAGGAAGAGTACACAACGTGTACTTCGAAAATTTACAGAAAGTTCATTTTTCTTTTAAACACTAGAAAAAGGAAAAGCATACCTAAAAAGAATATCTGGGTTCTTACACTGAAGGTGTCGTCTGATATAGACCCATAAAGAAGTGGGAGGATCTGGGATACATTTCTATCCCAAATCAACATCATATCGAGGGGTAAATCCATAACCACGTATGAAAAAATATCCATAATCTCCCAAATAATCGTAGTGACCTCCACTATCCTATAATACACTGATTCCACTAAAAACCTAGCCAATAATCAAATAAGTGTCTCCACAAGTCAACTAACCATATTTCAACCCCACATTCCAATTTATTCCTCTTGATAACCATCCATATTCGAGAACAAAACTCTCCTCTAAAATTAGTTGAAAACATCACATACAAATTGAAACCAATGGATTCCTAGGATGAAATTGTATGCCTGCTTCTACAGAATGAAAAGATCCCCATGGGACTTATGTGGCTCTATCATCAGTCTACACCCTTGGTATATATTATACAAGCTCGTCAATCCACCAACTAGTATAGTTAAAACCATGGGCATGATAATCCTTTCAACATAGAGTTTTAGATCACATACTAGAGTGGGTTCAATAATAGAGTGTAAACCTCATTCATCAAATAAGGCATAAAAAAGTGTAGATGAAAAAATGAGGGTTCCTCAAATAATCAATGCCCCCTCTAGCGTTGCTACCTCTATTGTGTAGAACATGACAAACCCAACTCCTATACTTATAAGCTGACGACCACCACTATCACTACGTTTGGGTCAATTTACCTATACTCGAATGAAAATTGATGTTGGTCTCTACTCAATATATCTTCCATCAATGAATCATATTCATTCTTACCCTACTGCTAAAATGATCCCACTAGAAACTATTGTTCAAGGTATCATTGAACCTATCTATATCCACCAAACCAATATTGAAGAACCACAAGAAACTGATTCTAGTGATGTCCATGAAACCCATATAAAAAAAACTAACATGATACCTCTAGAAAAATCAGGTAAACCACTGGATCTAGAAGCCTTAAAGGGAAGATACTGAGGTCAACTCCCCACTGGTCAAAGTATTAATGATTTTCATACCTGAGACCCACCACCAATAACTTTTATCCTTTGGTAACCCTGATGGTTAACCTCTCATGGTAAACTTCCTTATGAGTGCATCCACTTGATCACTTCCCCCTTATTTTAAAAATCATTATATGTTGGTAATTTAAATGGAGTGGCTACATACTTGATAGAAGGAGTAAGTGCCTCCTCAAGTCATGTCAGACAAGACTACTCATCTGGAAAAAGATTCTGGAAAAAATGTAGTTGTTCCCAGAATGTTATTCTTAACTCCTACACTAAAATACTCCACTTCTGAAGAGAATGAATCTCATGAATCTTCACTTCCTTCATGGTCGATTAATGGAATTCTTCCCAAAACACATTCTGAATATAGACCCATAAAATATCTGCCACATTCCACTCACCAATATTTATTTTCCTCTAGTAACGCATTGCTCCCCGCATCTGAATAACTTCCAAAGGGACCCAATATCCCACTACATCCTAGATCAAACTAAAAGTAATCTCTATGTCCTCTAGATATCTCTCTACCTAAAAATTCTAAACACTACCCTCTAACATCCCAAATAATACTTCTAAAAATCATGTAGAACCCTCTTCCAAACCTTCTCCTCCACTACCATATCAATATTTTGATAATAAATCAGATTAGCCTATTTAACCTCAACTACCTTTGTCAAAAAAAGACGACATACAAGAGAAATAATCGAATATAAAAGAATAATTCCCTGAGCCCTATTGCATTGAATTTTATTTAGATTCATTTAAATTTATTATATTAATTTTATCCATACCAAAACAAAAATACTAAAATAGAAACACAATTCATCATTTTTCATGTACCGAAAGAACTGTTGATGTACAAACCCAAGAAATTGTCACTTTTCCAAACTGAGATCACAATCCTATCTCTTATCTGTCACCATTAATACAAATCTATCATGACCCCATAATACAAATGATACTGTAATGAGGGGAGGTAAATAATGAACCCCTGAGTCATTCCTACAGTAGGAACTTGGATGGAGACTAGCAGTGAGGGTATAAAAATATCGTAAATGGGATGCATTACCATATATAAAGTAAAAATGATTGAGAGATAAGATATATCAACCACAAGAAACACTGTTATATAAAATAAATTGAAATCAAAATCTCCCCACAATGCATGTATAAATAAAAAAGGTACAGTTAAATGGCTCAAAAATTAAATACCAAAATTCAACATTGAAACAATGACATACCAACTGTCCGAAAAGGTATTTGTTAGTATTGTCCATCAGGATCCACATAATCCTCTTGGGAAACTAAAAATTAGTTCATATACATTGGTTTAGAATTCAAGTATACAATGTATGATAACCAAATTTTATCATACTCATGTGAAAGAGGCATACTAATGTACCTATGATAAAATAATACAATCGACATCACTTAAACTGGTCAACTAGAAATCCCGACTTCATAGTGGAATGATCAAAAAATAATGTAATCCAAGTATGATAACATTAAAAGCTGTATATCGATAAAGTGTTCCCTACACCACTTTCCCACTAGTTTTTTATAGTAACACCAAAACATCATACATCATGGGACTCCCATCACTTTTTAATAACATTTACCACTGCACCTAAGAAAGATCACATCACATCATTCGTATAGACACCTTATCCACTGCCCCACAACACGATCACATAACATCTCACCCAAAGATGCATGGCCTATCATATCACAACCACCATCCTAACCATAGTAGTAGGTTAACCATAACATGAAGAACATAATCCTCATTTCCCCCTCCCATCGTGGACAAACCCATCCATAATACCCCCCACATAACGATCATATCATATATCAGTCGATGTTATATGATACATCACCCCCAAAATATTGTCATATCCTATATCACTAAAATATACCTGGGCCATTTCATGGTTTAATAATAGACATTCGGTCATCACATCCTCTATATATCTAATAGCCTAGAAGAGAGATCATGTATCCAGTGATCCATCGTCATCATTGATATGTTGGTAAATACACCCTCAAAATGAAAATACAGGTTTCAACACATATTTCTCTATGTGGGTGGGGTGTATATAGAAATAACAAGGAATATACAAGTATATATATAAGACACACAAAATCCAATCCAATCATTTCACAGAAAAAAACATTAACCTACCCACAGTACTACCACTTCCATTTCATCCACTAAATGAATAACATCATATAATCCACATTCCACATTTTTCATTTCCAAGAAATCCCATTATATAGCCCATTAGTTTCATTATTAAGCATCAACCACGTTTAACCACAAAACACATCATTTATTTGTTCATTAACTATTTCAATCCCATTAACCAAACCAAACCAATCCATTTAAAAAAAATTAACCAGTTATTCTGTCACTACATGAGCATCTAACATAATGGAGTAACACACCATAATAAGCTTATCATCCCCATATTACCATCGCCTAATCACCCAAAAATCACTACCAAACATACCAAATCATTTTAGGAAACCCAATGTTTTCTTTATAAGTCTTATAAATATTTCTAGATATATTTATGAATCTATGAACTAAGATGATAGGATATTTTGAGGCCTGGAGTTCCGGAAATTAATTTTATAAAAATATTAAATACATTTTATATTATGTGAACTCGATTTCTCAATGAAAACAGGATAACTTTTCAATGGAATGTTGAATTAAAATATAAGTCCACCGTAGACTTTGGAACATAATGTTTACCCTAGGAAAGAGATAAAATAGTTAGGTATAGAGAATTTAGATAAAAATGTCATTGGTAGTATATTCAGCTAGTTAAATAAATAATTAATTCATATAAACTATTAATTGACCTAACTGAAATACGTCTATTTAAACACCATTATGGCCGGATCTCCAGGTTTATCCACAAAATACTTAGATAATTTCACAAAAATCTCTTCCTCTCCTTAATATAAAATCAAATTCAGATAATGATGAATGTATGAATCGAGGAATATCTATTTGCAATGAATTTGATGACTCCAATCATTCATTGGTGATCACATTTTTTGATGAAAAACGATATAAAACTAGGTAGGACTTGTCAATTATTTGTTTATTCCTCTATTTATTAAATTTATTAAGCATAACCAAATTTCATCATGATCTAGGATTAAATTAAAAATTTCCGATTCTTTTTTATTGAAATTTAAATTTATTATTTAGTTTTATCTCCCTGGATAACCCCGATATTTTTAATTATCCCAAAAATCTAGGCCAATAATTATTCACCCATTTTTGCTTCCTTTTCTCCCTTTTATTATTCATGTTATTTTCCAAGGGTCTATGGGTCCATGGTTCAATATTACTATGTGGTACATAGACTGATCAGACCCTTATATTTATGGTGGAATCATGTGCAATGAAAAAATTGACAATCGTAGGGATATCATGATTTGTTGTAGGATATGAGTGATGAATCTCAGGGATTTGGGATCCAGAACTGAATGATAATGAAATGAGGTTCCTAGAGAGATAGAGAAGAACCACCATGACTTCTAGATAAAAAAATTTCTAAACCAAATGGTCAAAAATGTCAAAAAGAGGAAATATCAAACATTTTGGGGTGGCGTGGAGGCAAGATCCAATAAAATTTCTACAGATCTAGGTTCCAAGGAGTGAATCTTTCTTTATGTGAAAACCCCAACTATACTCCATTTAGACCAAAGTACACACTATGTGTAGGGTCTTGGATATATAGGTAAGACTTTGATGAGTTTATATGTATCATCTAACATGTAGTCTTCCAACAGACTGTGTGGAACTTGTGCTGGCGGCCTGGCATTTACTTCGAGAGTACACAAGCTTGAGAACAACAAGATACATGTCCTTTGCCTAAGAACATGGAAAAGGTTAGATTTACACAGGCACATTAGGGAGAAATGGAATGATCCTGAGGGGCTCAAAAATTCTATTTCGACCATTTATACACTATATAATCCTACTTTTCCAATGAGCCATGTACTAATAGGGACAATGCCATGCGATGGGCAGGTACCACACACTGTGTGGGTCCGCTTACACGTCATGTGTGTAACAATGCAATAATTTAAAATTTTCAATTATAGAATAATTTTTTATAGCATTCTTTATATGAAACATCATTTTATGATTAATATACACCCAACACTGACTTATCTTGTGTTATATGAAGATTGATTTTAACCACTTTTAATGGTTCACCAATTTGAAAACTAAATTTTGACAATTTTATAAATTTTATTAGTAAAAATAAACTTCATTTCTAAATATTTAATTTAAAATTTTTGGGGGTCTATTTTGTTAATTTTTCTGAAATGTTGCATATTCTTATGAATAGTGAAAATACTGCATTTTAGTTGAAAAATATCTTTCCATTCTATAATATTAATGTTAATTTATATTTAAGTTTTTTAAAGTTGAAATAGTAAAATTATAAATATATTATTATAATTTATTTCAGTATATTAATTTTTATATTTAATTTAGATATGAAAGAATAATTACCTTTTTAACATTTTCAATTCAAAAGCCCACTTTCTCACAACGTCTACGAGATTAGCATTAAATTTAATTTTTCAATAATCCTAATTGAATTTTGAAAAAATGGATATACATAGTTGAAATTAGTATAATATTTATATTCTAATAATATCAACATAACATTCGACCAAAAACATTATTGATAGTAATTAAATTAGTTGCAGTGATTATGGTAAAAATTAGATTACATAGTGGTTGAAATTTTATATTAATGGGAATAATTATCTTGAAACTTTTAAAAAATTAATTTTATACCCATATATTCACCAATTCACTATTGGATCTAATTTTATGGGTTATTGGGTTATTATTCCTTGACTGATAATAATATAAAAACTTATATAAGGAAAGAGATAAAAAAGGAACCTTCCTTACCATTAATGTTTATAATGTTTTGAGATATTGAAAAAACATAATATTTTAGGTTATACATAACCATTTGAAATATAAATGATTTATTTTTATCATAATAATTAATCATTAATCTTAGAGGATGAATTAGTTCCACAAAAGTATTATGAAATATTAACACATTGTTAATTTAGTTAGTAATAAAATAAAATAAATGATGCCAAATATATTAACATTGAATAATAAATGAATGAATTATTATGTTGCCTTATTTTTGTAGATGAATAAGTAATTTATCATATCTATGAACTTATTATATTTTAAATAAATTATTTTATAGATATTTATATACTTTTAATTATATGAATAATGTAAAAATTGATATTAATGTTATTTTATAATAAATTATACTTTATTAATAGAATTAAATTTACTAAAAAACCAATTTTCCGTGAATTTATTATTAATTTTTTTATAAATATAAAATATTTTCTAATAATGAAACAATTAATCTTTTATAATAAACATATTAAACCCAAAATAGTAAAATTGTTGTTAGCAGGGTTCATGTAAATCCAGTGTTTTTGCGCGTTACATATGCTTGTTTAAAAATCAATGTTCTACACATATGTGTTTTTTATATTTTAATTTAGATTAAATTTGTATAATTACATGGGAATATATTTTATATTAAATCTCACCATAAATTAGACATAATGGTTTAATTAAAATTGATATAAAAATAGCTACTTTAATAAAAACTAGAATGACAAAAGTGGGGAATCAAAGAAGTAAGGGGAAAACATTATTAAAATGAACTATTTTTGTGAGGTGGATGTTTTACTCGACCTTTATTTCTTTTTAATACTTTAATTTTCAATTTTTAACCACATGATATAAGGGAGACTCCCCAGTAGTGTTTCCATTTTTATATTTATAAGAATGAAACTCCCCCTCCACTAAAAAACACACACACCCCAACCACTAATTCCCACCTCTCAAGCCATTTGGATCATCCAAAAACAGAAAAAATAATTTACAAATACCCCTCCCTTTAACATATAATCCTACCTTTTGTAAGAACACTATCCAAGGAAGACCTTTTGGTGAATACCAAAAGGATTTACCTAAAAAAGAGGTAACAATTTTCAATGATCACTTATGTTTCATTTCTTTCTCAAACTGTTAAATTATTATTATTCCATACATACATAAAAAATAAGTGTCCAAAATATATATATACCATTTTAGGTTTTGTTTTTAACTAAACCGACACACACATACACTAAATGTGTAACATAATTATAGTTTGTGTGTGCGGCAGACTACTTCCTTGCAAAATTATGTCGTTCGTTTTACCTTTACCACCTCTGGTGATTGGGCATTACGATGGAAAAAAAATATTTTTATATGATATATATTTTATGTATGTTTTCATAATACTTATATAAATTTAATATTACACACACCATAATACTTTTGGATTTGTCTTAATATGATAACATCGTTTGTGGATGTGTTGACTACCGCCTCCACAAAGTAGTGTGATACGTTGATACAGTACATGGAATGATTCATGGATGGGGTTAATTAAAAATACGTTACATACACCAAATTTTTATTATATTAATTAAATAATTAAATTTCTATATGTATAATATATCATTTTCATTATGACCCTTTTTACACAATAAAAAACTGGTAACGTCATTCGTGGACGTGTGGACTACTACCTCTTCAATGTAGTGTGATTCATTTTACATAAAAAAAATTAAATATATATGTATATATGATTTAATAACATGTTATTTATGATATAATTACCATTATTTAAATATAAAATTTCCCTTACCTTCTTTCATTAAGGATCATTGAAATATCAAAACATAACTCATGCATAGGTATCACCTACCTTATCCATGATTGGAACATTGGTTAATTATTCATAACCATCTATAAATATTGTTTTTAAAAGTATAATTAATGTATATATATTTATAATTATTTCACTATTATTATTATTTATATTTTTATATAATGATCTATTTGACCATAGTCGACCAACAAAAGTAATTTTTAACACCTGAACCAAATTTGTTCTAAATAACCAATGTAAACATAAATGTTTAAGTAGTTGAACAAAAAATTATAATAGTTGAAATAAAAATAATAATAAACTTCAATTTTTTTTAAAATAAATAAATAATTGACATAAGTTTTTAATTTAGGAATATAGAGACAGACATGACAAGTCAGATTCAACGTAAGGGATTCTTATTTCACTTTTTCTTCCATAGAGAGTACGTCATTTTCACCAATTATTTATTTTGTGTGGTGTATATTATTCCTCTAAGACATTTAATATCTTTATTAACTTAAATTTAATTGTGTTAAAACATAAAATTATAATTATACATTCAAATGGATTTGATTTCAAAATTTTTATGTGGTAAAAGATATCATTGAAGTCTCACTTTCTTTTCATATTTCTAACTTTATCTTGAAACTACCAATTTAGAATAATCTGTTTTCATTGTAAATTTTATTTTATTTTATATAAATATTCTTATATGATGGATATTTTTATTTCTTATCTTATTTAACATTTTTATATAAGGTTCTCAGTTGGACTGTTATATGATTTATTGTGGAAATGTTGATAAATTTGTTTACATTACTCAAAACAGATATCTAATACGGAAGGTTATTTATGATTTAAATTGATTTTATAGTATAAGAGGAACTTTTTGGACATAAGGTATAAGATTTTTCATATAGGTTAATTAAATACCCTCAATTCATCATTAGTCTCATGGGGGAAAATCAATTATTTAAAATCACTTCAGCTTTTTTTCCAAGAAGAATTAAATTTTCAGGAGCATTGATCTCAATAAAAATTAGATGGGTTTCTACCCATAGACCTAAACTATAACTAGGTTATATGTTTATAGTAAATATATTGAGGTTATATCTAATTATTTATTATTTCTAACATTCCAAATTCCATTGTTATTATTATTTCATTTGATTATTTGACTAGTTATAATATTTATAGTCAAGTATTAAGCTCGTGTTATTATTTATATGGAATTATTTGATCATTATTTGTTATTTCCATATTTATTAATCTTTATTATCTCATGATATCTTCTAATATATTTTAACCTTACTGATAATTTATATAATCCTTATTTTGTTTCCTTTTCCTATCATATGAAAATGAATTCTAAGAATAAGTTTCAAGGATGATGAGAATTTTATTTTTTATGTATTATATTTTATTAAAACTGATGTAAAATGGGTCCCATGTATGTAATTTAGTATTCCAAAACAACTAAATAAATTTCTCTTTATGGAATTTATATTTTGTAATCAATCCAATGTAATAAAATAAGAACTGACTTAGGGTTTTTAGGTTTGGGTCATTACAGTTTGTATCGTTGTATATTTAGTAAAACCATGGAAACTAGATTTAAATATATATATATATATTCTATAACGTAACCCTCTAATATACAATGCAGATAATAATATAAGAACATCCCATATGAACCATTTTTATGATTATGTGATTATAAACACATAAATATTTATATTTATGATATGAATTTCACTAGTTTTTATATTATACATTGTGTATCATAATGGTACAATGTTATCTCATGGGTATAATCATTTAGAATAGTGCATACTATATGTAATGTGAGCCTCACCAATTCACGTGATCCAAAGTGTAAGAAGAAAAATATATTATATGATCTTGAAAAAATATTTTTAAGGGAATTATTCCCCTAACACATTATCATTATATGAGTACATAATATCATATGCTAACGAGACAGATAAATAATTATCAAAGTATCAAGGCTTAGGTGGGAAGAAAAAGAACAAGAAATATCTAGAAAAAATATAGATAAGGGTAATAATATGAAAGAAGTATTTCCCCACATGTAATAATTGTTGAAATAATCACCTAGGTACTATATTAAAAAGAATTAAAGTATACTATAAGATAAGAGAGAAAGAACATTATGCTAGTGATTTCCAGGATAATAAAACAATTTCAAATGTGTAATGCTTCAACTACAAGGATATGGGACACTACATATATCAATGCCATAAGTTTCAAAGGAATATTCCCAAAAAGAGGCTAATGGGTCATGGTCATTATTTTTTCACTAGCATAAAAAAGTGGGATGATTAATATGATTGTGTTTGGATTCATGAATGATGACATTTTAGTATTTTATGACTAAGGTACTGGTCTTGAGAATTGTGAAATATGTTATGATTATACTACAGTAATATATCATTTTGTATTTGGGAACATATGTTGAATGTTTCCATGATAAGTGAGTTAGTAGAAAGTTAAAATTTTTGTAAAACACATGGTTGAGAAAAATATATCTCTTAATATGTTCCTTATGTTGAGTTAATGATTCTTATTAATGGATATGATTGATATGGAAAATGTAAATTGGATACTAATAACTATCTTGGAACTGATTATAATGTTTTTTATTATAATACATAGAAGGGTCCCAAGGTTAACCAATTATAAAATGGTTTAAGTTGATCATTGGATGAGGTTTTAGAGATTGATGTATTAATTAACCCTATGATGCAACTTCTTCTTAGAGATGAATTAGATATAGATAAGGGAATAACTAAATGATAATATTATGCTTATGAAATAAGAATTTATTAAGTAATTATATTTCCTTACATTATTATAGAGTGAATGAATTCCTCAACTGTAGGAAAATGGTTTTGAAAGAAAAATATTTTCCAATTATCATAATTTTTATGATATCTATGACCATTATTCACACCAATACTTTATAGATATTTGGTCAATAACTTTCTCATTAACATTTTATCTATCACTCTCCTTCAGAACATAATAGTTAGATTTCACTTCAATGTTTTATTTTTCACTAATTTTTTCTTATTTGAAAGCCTATTTTTGTGGTGACCAACACATTTCACATTCCATATTATTAAGAATAACTTATTACCATATTTATGTTTTTTTTTTTTCAAAAATTGTATTTTCAAATATCAAACCAATGATTACTGAGATTATGTTTAAACTATGAAGATACAATATGTGATGAGAATGTAACACCTCAAGAATTTAGAATATTTTTATTTTATAATAAAACTAATTTTTTTTTCTAGTTTGATATATATGAAACTCCATGTTAAGATGATGTTATACACAACACTGAGTTATCTTTTATTATAAGAAAGACTAAGATTTACCAACTTTTAATGGAAAACCAATTTTAAAACTAAATTTTGATACATTAATTTTTTTTTTAAAATAATCTTTAGTTTTTAATTGGGATTTTCCAAATTAGATTAGGGTGATTTTTTGGTATTTTTGTAAGAAGTTTCATTTTATGATCATTAGTGAAAAATACAACATTTGTTGTTGAAAACTAACTTATCATTTAAATAATTATTTATGATAAATAATATTTTAAATTGGGTTTCATGTCACAATAGATAAATTATAAATCAATTAATATATTTTAGGTCATTAAAAGTAATTTAATATTTCATTTAGATATAAAATCATAATTACAGTTTGATAATTTTCACTTCAAATACCATATTTCCTGCCACATTTACACGATTAGCTTTAATTTTAATTTTTTCCACTTATATGAAATGAATTTGGATAAAGGGATATATATAGTATGAATTAGTATAGTATTTATAGATTGATAATATAAAAATAATTTTTGACCCAAAATTTTAATGATAGTAATTAAAAATAATTTTAATTATTATGATAAAAATTAGTTCAATTAGTGGTTCAAATTTAATCTTAGTGGGAGAAATGACCTAGACTATTGTCCAAAAGCCATTATATGACCATATTTTGACCTTATAACCTATTTCTCGAAATTCAAAGAGTTAGTGGTTTACTATTCCATTAATTTGACATATATAATTAGTTAATAAAGAAGAAAAAATGAATATTCCATACCTTTAACATTTATAAAGAAATGATATATTGAAAAATACATCATATTTTCTATTATACAAATCATTTTGAAATAGAAATGAGTTATTTTTATCGAAAAAAAATTCAATAATTCTTAGATATTAATTAGTTACATATAATGCTTATGAAATGCCAACATAGTGATTATTTAATTAATAATAAAATAAAATAAATGATACTTAAAATATTAAAAGTGATGAAAATTGAATGAATTATTATGTTCCCTTATTTTTGTTGATCAATAGGTCATTTTAAATAACCATTAACATAATATATTTTAATTCCTTCATTGTATTGAAATTTTTAAGATTTAAATTAGGTAAATAATGTCAAAATTGACATTAATTTCATCTTATAATAAATTATATTTTTTAAAAGAATTAAAATTCTAAAAACTATATCTTCTATAATTTTGGTGAACTTTAATAAATATAAAATATGATCTATTAATGGACTAATTGATATTTTATAATTTAAATACTAATCCCTAGGTAGCGAAAACATTATTTGTATGGTTCGAGTTAAAGTAGTGTTTTACGCAATACTTGCACTGGTTTTTAAATTAACTCCCAACAAACATTGGTTTTTTATTTGTTAGATTTTATATCATATATACAATTTATTGGTTCTATATTTGATAAAAAATAAAAATTTAATTTATTAATAATGGTTTAAATGCATAGGATATACAACTAGTTACTTTAATTAAAAAATATGGTAAAAGTTTGGAAACCCAGATTTTAAGGAATGAATTTATAAAAATTAACTTTTTTTTCAATAAGTGGTTTGGATAGAACATATTATCAATTTAATCCATTATTTTTGAATTTTTATGCACATGAGGTAAGGGGGCCTCCCTATAGTGTTAACCTTTTTATATTTACAAGAATGCCACTACCCTTCCTCTATAAAAATTAACTCAAACCTACCACTTATTCACAGTTATCAAGACATTTTTATCATCCCAAACCTACGCAAAAAATCTC
This sequence comes from Viscum album, assembly GCA_963277665.1. NCBI lineage: Eukaryota > Viridiplantae > Streptophyta > Magnoliopsida > Santalales > Viscaceae > Viscum > Viscum album. Next base: position 1,832,760,814 of record OY728151.1, on the reverse strand, counting down.
CCAACATCCATATATTCAAACTGGAGGACTCAATTTAGTCAGAATGTAATCCATTTTTTCCTTTGATGAAAACGAGATGGAGTTACCTGAAAAAGGTTTAACATTATTCAATGATCACTATTGTTTTATTTCATTCTCAAAAAATTAAATTATTTTTATATAAATATATTTTTTTATATTATGGGTTCAACCTACACCTACACACACTTCCATAAAATGGGTAATGAATTTATCATTCGTTTGTAAAGTAAACCACCACCTCACAAAATAATATTGTTCATTTATCCTTAAATACCACTCATGGTTGAGAATTTTGATGGGAACACTATTTTAATATTATATATATTATATTTAAGATGTATTAATACTTCTAGAATTGTTATATTACCCATACCATAATTCTTTACATTTTTTGTAAGTGTAATACATCATTTGAGGACTTGTCGAATACCGCATCCTTAAAGCGATGCGATACATTCACACTTTATATAGAATTTATTAAGTAAGAGTTTAATTATAAATATTAGACATAAAATAAATATATATTAAATTAATGTTTAATTATCTTTTTGTAAATAAAATATATAATTTTAATTATTAAAATTTTCTTGCACTAAAAAGAGTGAAAAACTTCATTTTTTGACGTTTGGACTACCGCCTCTTCCACTCGATGTGCTTCCTTTTACAAAACCAGAATAATGTTCATAGTTATATATGATTAATTAACATGTTATTTTTTATATAATGGTAATTCTATAAAGTTAAAATGTTACTTACCTTCTTTCTATAATTATCATTGAAAAAGGTGAACAATACTCATGCGTATGTACGACCTACCATTTCCAAGATTGTAATGTTGGTTTAATTTTCATAACCATGTTTAATAATTTTATTAAAAGAAAAATTTATATATACATTCAATTATCGTTTCCGTATTATTATTCTGTATATGTTAATACAATGACCCCTTTGACCATAGTCAACCTACCAAATTCCTTTTTAACACATGAACTGATTTTTGTCAAAATACCCATCGTAAACATAATTTTTTATGTATTTGAATAAAAATTGTAAAAGGTGAAATAAAAGTAATAAATAACATGAAAATCGATCCAAAAGAATTATATAATTAATATAAATTTTTTATTCAAGAATATAGACACACACATGACAATTTGGATTCAAGGTAAGGGATTTTTGTCCCACTTTTTCATCCATGAGGAATACATCATTTTCATGAAATATAACTTTTTTTGTGGAATATATTATACCCCATTTTAATTTAATATAATTATAAACTCTAATTACATGGTATTATAGTTTTTAATTTTAATTTTCTCATCCATGAGGTTTGATATGAAAATTACCAAGTGGTAAAAGTTATCTTCGAAAACTCACTTTCTTTTGTCATTCTTAACATTCTCATAAAACAATAATTTTATTATAATCCATTATCTTTGGAAATTATTTTTATTTTTATATTCATATTCTTGTTTGATTTATATTGTTTTTATTAATCTTTATACCATTTTTACATAAGTTTTTTACTTCTAAAGTTATATGATTTATTAGGGAAATATTGTTAAATTTGTATCCCATACATAGTATACTTATTTGATAATTCCCATTATTTATGATTTAAATTGATATTTTAGTTTATGTGTATTATATTGTACAGATATTATATGGATTTGGAATGGGTAATGCAATCCCCTCGATGTATCGGTAGTCTCATTGGGAAAAATCAGCTGGGGAAAACCCCTTCACGTTTGTATCGAAGAAATTTTAAATTGACATGAGGATAGATCATGACACAAATCAGATCGATTTCTACCGAAAACCATAATATATCATGAGGGTAGATCTTTATAGTAACTATATTGAGGATATATATTTATATTCAATTCATCAAATAATAGTAATTCCATCATCGTTATTATTCCATGTGATTATTAGATTATTTAGAATACCAATCATTATGTTTTAAGCTCATGTGATTTTTTATATAGAATTATTAAATAATATTTTATTATTTTCATGTTGATAATTCATTATTAATTCATGATATATTATAATATAATTTACCATTACTGAGTATTCGATATCACCATTATTTTGTTTCCTTTCCCCAGGGTATGTATATGAATTCCTGGAATGAGTTTCAAGAATGTTATACCATTTATTTTGTTATGTATTTTGTATATTATTCAAAATATAAAATGGTTTCCATGTATTTAATCTATTTTAACAAAACTTATAAACTAAACATTACTTTGTTACTGATTCGTCATAATCATGACAAGGTAATAAAGTAGGGAACCAGCTCAAGGATTTGGGGGCCATGGAAATACAGTGTACCCCTTTTTCCATTTTGAGGGAACTCAAAATATCGTATCCCCTTCATTTGGAATAATATTTTGGCCTACAAGTATCCTATATTGAGTTATTCTCTACATAGAATTTTATTTTTTTCTCAATAGTGGATTTTGAGATAAAATGTGAGATGTTCCTAGTGGGTTTCTTCTTTAGGCTATGCTCAATGATGGCATTGATCAGTCAGGAAAAATAGTGCTTTAGAGTGGGACCATCCAACAGGGAAGATCATGGGTCTACATTATATCCTTAGATTGGAACCCTCTTGCACGTTATGGAATGATTCCTCAATCTATTCATAGATTTGAACCCTTTTAGTAGGATACCAGATGGGTACTCTACAAATTCACTGATTGGCACCCTCTAGCGGGGTTAGGGCATGGGGACTCAACTATGAGAGTGGAACCCTCTAGCTGGGATGGGTATGGGTCCTCTATATTGTTTTTGTGTGGAACCCTCCCACAATATTAGGGTATGGTTACATTACTAATATTGTGTAACCCTCTAGTTTGGCTATTTATGGGTCCTCTACTGACCAACAGGGTGGCAGAACCTAGCTGGGATTGTCGTGGGTTGTCTTATGATTTACTTGAGTGGAATCCTCATATCAGTATCGGGAAACGTTCCTTTATCCATCTACTGAGTGGAGCACTTTTTTTGTATGAGGGAATGGTTCCTCTACATAAATGTGGTTTCCTCTCGACATTAGGGAATAGTGGAGAGGTATATATTGACATGGATGTTTTCAGATAGGCAGACGCGTGAGATAATGGGTATCATTGATGGACATTTGGAACTAATGGAACACTTTTACTATGATGGTATGTGAATGATAAATCCCATTTCTCTCCAATTTGGTAATCTTTTACGGAGCATGTTTATATTTGTATCTTTGTCATTGTATTTTTTACTCTAATAATTTTTGTTGAGATTTCTATAATCTATTCCTATCATGTCTCTTACTAATCCCCCTTCAGTTATCGAGGTGTCCTATTAAATATTCATATAATCACCTTAAAATGTAATTTTCCCACATGTGTTGTGTCTTATATAGAAGAGGGATATTTTTTCGGGGACTAGAGAATACCTAATAGATACCTGATGCATTGGGCTATGTATGGTGGTTGGACCTTGGATATCCAGAGATGATCACTCTAACAATTTTTACTTACCAATTTATCATGATGAGACATATTTCATGATGGGCATGTATTTTCCCCTTTAGTTTTAAATTTTTAGTGTGGCACTCTTGAACATCCTAGTGTTTTTTCATTCATGTTTTATATTCTAGCTGGTATATATTTTTATTATTTTTCATCTTTACTTCTACATATATATGGCGAGGTGTGTGCATATGGATACATTATGTAAAGGCCTCCCATGTTAGATATTCCTTTTAGTGCTTGTCACGAGCCCCCATCCTATGGATGCGGGCTTTGGGTAGTTGTACCTCAAGCCCCATTAGGCTGGGTCATGATAGATTTGTATCATAGGTGGTTAGATCCTTGGGATAGTGTTTGGAGTAGTTCCCTTATGAGGATTTTGTTTGGATATAGGTTTATGGAGTTAATTTTTCTTAGGTGTAGCTCTCAGGATAGAGAACCTTTTGTTCATGCAATGACTGATGTATCAATTCATTAGGGCCTTGACTAACTACTCATTGACTTATTATAATGAGGCATTGGTTGTTGGAATCAACAATACTTGCTTCTTATAGGATTGAGTCTTTTAAAAGTCCTTCTCGAGTCATCTCAAAAATATGTGTATATGATCATTAGACCATGGAATGTTATGATTAAATTTTCAGGATTCATGCCACAACAGTCATCCAGGTTACCAATGTCGGATTATGATGATGATCTGATGAGTGATGAGACCTCAATTTAGGTTCCATCCCATGAGATTATTTCTATATGTAGATAGGTAGTAGCTCCTCCACCTAGTGAGAAATATATCATACCGTCAGAGTAAGATGATGATGTGAATTCTATAAGCACACTCTGTGATTTCCAATACTAGAGTCCACTAAGGTCCCACAGTTAGATAGATCCCTATGAAGCATAAGAATGGCTAGAGGTGGTTGTATGTGTTTTTAGGATAATCATATAGTGATGGATCAAGTGGTTGCATTGAAATATAGCCTTTTCCATGGAGTAGGTTGCTTCTAGTGGATCCTTGTTACAGAGATGAAAACTGATTCGACAATATCCTAGCCCTACTTCTAGGAACTATTCCAGGATGCGTACTACCCCTATTTCTTGCACTTAGTTTGGATTCATGAGATCCTGGAGTTTCAATATGGTGGGATGAAAGTTATAGAGTATGCTGAAAGGTTCACAAACCTTACATGATACTCCATTGATATGATCTTAGATGGCTATTTTAAGGACCTCAACTTCTATCAAGGAAATTTCTCCCTTCTTCTAGTATTTTTTCATATTATAAATAACATAAAATCACTTAGATTTTATAAAAAAAACTCAATAAATGAGGAAGTAATGAAATAAGAAGTATTTATCATTGTTAAGTTTAGCACCCATGGTTTAAGGTATGTAACCATTTTTTAAGTCTTTTTTATTGTCTAAAGTGGTAGGGTTGTGTTTGGGGAGATTTGGAGAGTTTGGAAGGTTTTAGAGAATTTTTTGGATGATTTTTAAAAGAACACAGTTTCAACATTGTTATGGGAAACCATACAACAACCCTAGGTAACAGTGCAAAATTAGATAGTGGGACTTTACATAATTTTTTCATGATTTTTATAACTGTGTGAGGAGCCTTGAAAAGTGACCTTCGAGGAAGTAGCAGTCGCACAATTAGAACATGTATTGTCAAACCATGGGAGCTAACTGGGAATGACAATAAAAATATGGGTTTAAAATCTAGGCTTGGTCAAGATTTTCCCTAAACCCTACATTCATACTCCCACTCAATCATCACAAATCATTTTTGTTTATCAATAGTTATAGGAGATCTCCCACTCATTTTTAAGGGAATCTATGGGTTTTCGAGGTGAGGTGAAGGCAATTCTATTCCATTAAGTCTTTACTCTTGATTATTTCTTAGTTTTCCTTTGATCCAGTTCTCCTGATCTTCCAGTATTCTATATCTACATTCATTTCATGTAGATATATAGGTTTTGTTTCCTAAAATTATAAGGGTTGTACTTTTTGATATTAGAAAAAGGGATCTAAGTCTGTTTTGGTGGAGTTTTCACCCAGATTTGTGGTGCAGTTGGGAGTTTGTCGATTTCCCTTAAACTGTAAGGTAGGTGGCTTCTCTCTAAACACCATTTTGATAAAACTAAAATTCTTGCCTTCAATTAATTATTTTTTATATAAATTAATTAATCTTATGATGTGTGACGATTTTTTGATATTCATTTGGTGATGATTTGTGGAATTTTGGGGAAATGGGACATTCCAGTGATATGTTCATGTTGTTAGAATTTTAAATGATTATTTTAAAATAGTTTTCATTGATTGATTTATGATTTTTGTTTGAAAATGGTTTTCAATAAAGAGTAATTGTTTTATTGAATTATTATTTGGCATGGATGAGGTCCTAATGGATTATTTGGTTGTGAAATGGTTGTTTTTTTTAATGTTGTGGACTTGGTGTGATATGTTATTGATGTTGATAATGTATTTTTTCATGAGTTCTGTTGGATGTGAAGTGGGTAGGGGTTACCACTGTAAAAAGGGTATGGATAGGGGATGTAAGGGCTACCATCCAAGATAAGTGGACTGAAATTAAATCTATATTGTGAAAAGAATTAAATGGGATTTGATGGGAAGTTCCACCATGAATAATTACTGGTTTTGGTATGTGACACTCTATAGTTGTGCTTTCTTTCTATGTGGCTATGCAGGTTGTATATTTTTGTAATATTATATGATGGTAAATGGATTATGTAATGTTTTTTGTCTTTCCCTTATACTTTGTGTATTTGGGTAGAATGTTCCATGGTAAGGGTGTGTTTGGAATGATGCAATTTGTTACACTATTTTATTTTTTATATAAATTGTTTTATTTAATGGTTCCAATAGTTCTATATTAGTGGCATGTGTAGTGAATTCATTTGGGGAAATCCTACATTGTATTTGTACTCACCCCATGCTTTGTAAAATTTGTTCTTTTTCATATTTATTGTTCTATGAAATAGGTAAGAGTAAGGAATCTCATTTTTCTAGTGGTTTGTCATGATACTTTGACGGTCTTAAGGTGGTTGGAGCATGGAACTTGGTGCGGATCCATAGAGCATGTAATTGTTTCATTTGGGGTTTGTTATTGTGTCTTTTTCTTGGTACTATAACATTTCGGTTTTTGTATTTTTGTATTGCTTTATGGGAATTGTTAGGGAATTGTTGGTCGTCCTTTTCTAATAAGTTATCATGGATTTCTTGTTGACATGCATCATGTAGTTATGGTTGGTTATGCCTTGTTAGGTTGGTTGGTTTATTCTAAGGACAATCCATTCCCCACTTGTCCATGAAGACATCAACATTATAGGAAATAATTTATTGCCTTGGGAATGTCTCTTAATCCCTAGTGACATCTCACAACTTTCTCAAGCCAATAAGGAATGGAAAGGATTTTACAAGTGGTTTCAGTTTGTTTGGTCCTTTACTTTCGAGTTTGCTGGCCTGGACATCCATTGTCAGTTTTGGTGCTGTAATATTTTTTGGTATATTCCTTGATATGGGATGGTAGTAAAGAATAGGATTATTGGAAATTGAAATGTATATCAAAGAATGATGTATCTAACCACATTATTTTGACCATCAAGTTAATAGGGAGTTGGGTACATAATTATTTTGGAGACATTTATAGGCATTGGATATTTCATAATCATGGGTGTAGCCAATGAGAAGAGAATGGCTGGCATGGTTGCAATGAATTCCAAATAATATGTATATTTCATTGGGTTATAATGATTTACGGTGTGACATGAATGTGTGGATTTTGGAAAATATTTATTGGGTTTCAAATTAGTGGATCTGATCTATGGATGGATGTGGTATGTTGAAAATGGGTTGATTTTCAAAACCTTGGGGATTTCTCACAAATGGAGCCACATGGGAAATTTGAACTTGGGGAATGCCTAGATGTGATGGTTACATTGTAATTTAATTTGAAATTGTGAACCATTTCTTGTTAAGGGATTGAAAATTATGGTTTTTTTGTCTTGATAGAAATGGAACTGGGTAGGCGTCATAGAGACCAGCCAGAGGATGCTGCTAAAAATATTGTTTCACCTGAAACCAAGATGAACCAACATCTAGTGAAAAGTATAGTGCAAGATTTCAAGCTGTGGATGGTGGGATAAAGGTGATAAATCAAAGAATTTGGATCATATATTTCAGTTTCAAAAGTAGAATCCACCCACTTTTACAGGTGATTTAGAGTCAAAAAGGGCAGAAGGGTGGTTGAACAGAATGAATATGATATTTGAATTCTATGGAACACAGATCAATCTAAAAGTGAACCCAGAAATATACATGTAAGAATATATTTCTATTTAGTTGTGGGATCTGGCATTCCAAGATAAAACAGACCAAGGTATGACATGTGATAGTTTTGAGGAATTGTTTATTTCAGAATTCAACCCTCATATATACTTAATTCAACAAACAATAGATTTTTATAATGATGAATCAAGAGAAACTACCTATAATGGAATATGCAGCTATGATTATAAATTACTGTAGTTTACACCTAAGGTGGTGGGTATACATCATTAGAATGTTTGTATATTCGAAGTATGGTTGAAGCAAGAAATTCATTCCAAAATAGCAGTATAATGTATAAGTGATTACATGGAAATAGTGAATAGAGAAATAGTGGCTGAAAGGGATATTTTGAGGGATACAGGTGGGGTAATCATGTTGGTGCCCACGGAAAATGCTGGTAACTATAACACTAGATTAATGACGAAGAATGACACATATTTCTATGCTGGGAGTATGGTACAAAATCAAATGGAAATATTAGTGAATATTCCTCCAAATCCTCAGATTAAGATGGGATGGTTTTTAGTGTGGTTATTTGGGCCACATCAAGTGGGTCTGTATAACACAACCTTGAGAATTTCATAACTATAAGAAGACGGGTAATATTCAGTGTTATTGTTGTAATTCTTCGAGGTTGTGTTTTCATGATACTCCTTAGGGGTTACAGGCATCCAACACCTCAATGGGACAAGGGCAGCATGATACCCCTCGTCAGTAGAGCAATTTAAGTCATGTAGATTCTAGGAACACCATGAATCCTCATTAGGGAAATAAAGAGAATATTTTTGCAAGAAATCTATTTCTTGAAGCTAAGAAGGTGGTGATTGATGATCTGTCAAGACCATCCACAGCTCGAGGTATGATACTTTTAAATTCTACCATGACGCAAGCATTGTTTGATATGGGTGCCTCACAATCATTTCTTTCTTATCATGTGGTTATTAGGATGGGTTTAAATATGAAAAATGATGCCTTCATTTATAAAACATCACACTCTTATGGGTCAATTATATTGTCAAGCCTTCTTGTGTAGTTCATGATGTATTTTTTGAATGGGGTTGAGTTAATGTGGGATATCGTAGTGCATAAGCTAGATGCTTATGATATAATCCTCTGAATGGATTGGATTGAAATGTTTAAGGACCACATAACATTTTATGCATGAACGGTTAGATTCATGATGGATGATGGTGTCAAACATAAATTTAGAGGGGATGTGAAAAAAAAGTTGCATTCAACAGGTTTTTTTGGCACCAACTGTTGGCCCGATATCATGTCATTTAGCACTGTTGTCATTGGAATCAATGGAAGGATTTGAGAATAGTGTTTTTTCAACAGTTGTTGATGTGTTTTTGGATGTCTTTCTTGACGAATTCTCAGGGATGCCACCTGTGGGAGAATTTGAGTTTATAATTTTTCTCCTTTAAAGGACCAGTCCTATCACATTTCTGTCATACCAGATGGATCTAATAGAATTGAGGGAATTGAATGTTCAATTGGTGGAGTTAGAAAACAAAGGGTTCATCATTCCTAGCACATCCCCATAGGAAGCATCGGTCTTGTTTGTTAAAAATGTCGATGGAAATCTATGGGTTTGTGTGGATTATCATAGGCTAAATCTTATCATTAAAAAGAACATATATCCACTTTCATGCATTAATGATTTTTTTGATTAGTTGAGGGGAGATTATTAGTTCTCCATGATTGTATAGTAGTCAGGATATCATCAATTGTGAGTGCAGAAGAAAGATATTCCAAAAATAGACTTTAGGAGTAGATAAGACCATTATGATTTTGTGGTTATTTTCTTTGGTTTTATGAATGTACCAGTATTTTTCATGGAATTTATGAATCAAATATTTCATAAACATCTATATTCTTTCCTGGTGGTATGTTTTGACAATATATTGGTGTATTCAAGGAAAAGGGTGAAGCATGATAAACACTTGGCTATAGTGTTAGGGATATTTAGAGACCATCGGTTGTATTAAAAATTGTAAAAGTGAGTCTTTTGGTTAGAGGAGGTTTGTTTCCTAGGCCATGTCATTTATGAGAGTGGTGTTTCAGTTGATTCAGAAAAGATAAAGGCTATTATCACATGGAAACCACCAAAGAATGTATTTGAGGTACAATGTTTCCTTAGTCTAACTTGGAGTTCATAGAATTTTGTTTATGATATATCCCAATTGGCCTAAAAAATGATTTATTTGATGAGGGAGAATGTTCCATTTCCATAGATTGACTAGTTCCAGAAATCTATTGAAGAGCATAAGGGTCACCTTACATCATCACTAATCTTGGTTTTTCAAGAACGAGGAAAAGGGTAAATGGTGTATTGTGATGTAGCGGGATTAGTGTTGGGGTGTGATATGATGATAGGGGATCATGTGGTTTCATATGGATCATGGAATTTTAGGTATCATTGGATGAACTACCCAACACATGATATGGAGTTTCCAGTGGTGGTTTATGCTTTGAAAATGCAGCATCATTATCTCAACATTGAGAAATTCACAGTGTTTACAGATCATAATAGTAGAATGAATATTTTCTCACTAAATATTTTAACTCGAGGTAGTGGATAAGGATGGAGTATCACCAGATATTCTATTTTGACTTGATGTACAAATCATCTAAATAAAATTCACTGGATGATGCATTAAGTAGGAATTTATTTGTTGCGGTGGTGAAACAGACATTTGATCAGTGGATGTTGATGTCAATTATAGTCGACATATGGCTGGAATGTGAGTACTAGGGTTATAGAGTAGTTTTCATTCTGTTTTAGATATCTCAATAATTTTTTGACTTGGTTAAAGAAGCATATATGTCTGATTATGAATGTACAGCGATTAGGTCACAACCTAGTGGTGGGGAGACCATTGAGGTTTAGAAATTTCATGGGCATTCTATTTTGTGTTTTTGGAATCAGATTTCTATACCAGTGGCTTTTCTAGAAGAAATTATCAGGGCATATCATCATTCCATATAGGCTTTCTATCCTCATATTAAAAAATGTATAAGTCATTGAAGGAATGGTTTTTGTGAGTTGGTTTGAAGAGGATAGTGGAGGAGTTTGTTTCGAGATGTTTGACTTGTCAATAGGGCAAGGAAAAGCATAAAAAACCAGACAGATGTTGAAATCATTACCTATTCTAGTATAGAATTGGGAAATGATAGAGATTGATTTTGTTATAGGTTTCCCAATAACGGTCTGAAGGTATGATTCCTTATGGGTGATAGTTGACCTTCTCACAAAGTCATCCCATTTAATCCCAATATGTTAATCTCATATGGTGAAGGATATATCCAAAATAATTATCTATGAAGTGGTAATGATTCATGGTGTTATAGTTTCGATTGTTTTTAATAGAGATCTAAGGTTCACATCTCGTTTCTATAAATCCTAAAAATAATCCCTTGGGACTCTTTTGAGTATGAGCACGATATATCATCCTCAGAAATATGGGCAGTCTGAAAGGATGATACAAACATTAGAAGATATGATACAGTCTTTTGTGATGGATTTTGGTGGTACATGGGAGGATCAAATTCCATTAGTGGAGTTATCCTATAATAACAGTTATTAGGACCCAATATAGATAGGTCAGTTTGATGGACAATATGGTCATTTGTGTCATTCTCCACTTTATTGGGTGGAAATGGGGGAGACATTTATGGTTGGACCGAGCCTTTTCTAGGAGATTAAGGAGAAGATCAAGTTGATTAGAATGATAACTGAGATGGCTCAGAGTCATTAAAAATCATAGAAGACCATCATTGATGACCGTTATCATTCGATTTGGGTGATCAAGTGTTTTTGAGAATCTATCTTATGTTTTGACATCATTGGTTTGGAATTCAAGGAAATTAACCTCCAAGGTATATTGGGACTTTTGATATGACTAAGAAAGATGGAGAGGTAGTTTATTGGATAGATTTTATAGCATGGTTTTGTGTGGTGCAGAATGTGTTCAATGATTCTCAGTTGAAGAAGTATTAGTTGAATCCTGACCATGTGATTCGAAGGGATTACGTTGAGCTAGAGACAGATTCTTCTTTGGTGAACCTGGTAGTAAATATTATGGAAAGTAAGTAGAAAGGCATACATGTTAAATGAATTAGTCAAGATCAGGTTTAGTGGATGCATGGTCAGATTCTTGAGGTGACTTGGGAGTAGGAGAAAGATATGGTCGGGAAATGGATCGATCACTTTCAGGAAAGCGATGGTTATCAACTTTCTATGGACAGAATGTAAAATGGTGTGAATAATGTAGCACAACTTACTTGAGGTTTATAAGCCCTGTCTGTAAATTTTTTATTTTTTAATGTGGTTGTGTGTAGTTTGGTAGATATCTGGAGATTTTGGAAGGGTTTTGACATTGTTTTGGGTGATTTATAAAGGAGCATGGTTTGACCACAGTTAGGGGAAACCATGAAACAAAGACAGGTAATCGTGTAACATGAGACAACATGTCTTTTAATGGTTTAAACATGGTTTTTTCAACAATGTGAGGATTCTCTATGAATTAACTTTTGAGTCTGTAGTATTCACATGGTCAGTTCATGGTTTGTCTTACCGTGCAAGCTAACATTGCGTGGAAATAAAATATATGTTTTTTAAATCTGGGATTGGTTGGGATTTTCCCTAAACCCTCCATTATTACTCACATGTGTGCCTTACTAAGGATTTATGGTTCTCAAGGGTTATAGGATCTCTCTGGCTAATTTTAGAAGCCAAAAAATGGGTTTTCAAGGTGTGGTGAAGGAAATTCTCTTCTGGTATGTCTCCACTATAGATTCATTCATGTTTTTCCTTGGATATATATCATCATATCATCTAGTGCTATAGATATACACTCAATTCATAAAGATCTTGGGGTTTTAATTCATAAAATTATAAGGTTTATTCTTATTGATGTTAGGAAAAGTTATCTAAGGGAGTTTTGGAGGAGTTTTCACCTAGATTTGTGGTGCAGTTGGGGGTTGGTTGATTTTAATAAAACCCAAAGGTAAGGGGATTCTCCTTCAAATTCATTTTGATAGAACTAGAAGGATTCTCTTAAATTGATGGGGTTTTCTTGAAATTAATGTTGATAATGATGTGTGAAATATTTTTGAAATACATTTGGTGGTGATTTGTGGAATTTTGGGAAACAAATGGGATATTACGATGGTATATTCTTGTTGTTGGAATTTAAAATATGGATTTTAGAATTGGATGATTTGGTGGATTTATGAAAAGGATTCATGAAAATGGTTTTCAATATATATAGACAGTTTATTGAGTTATAATTTTCCATGGATGATGTCCTAAGAGATTTTTTTGGTTTTTAAAGGGTTATTTGTTTAATGTTGTGGCCTTGGTGTGCTATGTTCTTATTATTGATAAAGTATTTATGCATGAGATTGTGGGAACTGAAGTGGGATGGAGTAACACTATAAAAAGGGGATATATTGTGGATGGAATGGCCACCATGAAAGATATGTGGGTGAGAACTACAACTATATTCAGAAAAGGAGTAAACAGGATTGAACGAGAATTTTCACCGTGATTGATTACCGGGATGGGTATGTGAAACTATATAGTTTTCTTTGTTTGTGTGTAGCTATATAGGGTGGATATTATTGTGCTATTATGTGATGGTAAACATATTAGGGAATCTTTATTGGATTTCCCTTATATTGTGAGGATTTTGGAGAAAAGTGGCTTTGTAAAGGTGTGTTTGGATTGTTGGATTTTTTGCACTATTTGATTTTTGTATAAATTATTTTATATAAATTTCATAAAGAGTAAATCATTTTGGAATGTGTAGGGTTGTAGTTTGAGGAAATGTTACTGAGTATTTTTACTCAACACATTCTTCGGAACAGTAGTGCTTTTGCAGATGTAGTTATATGAGGCACATGTAAGAGTAAAACATCTCATTTTACTAGTGTATTGTCATGATTCTTGGGAGGTCTTATGGTGCTTGGAGAATTGAGCATGGTGTGGAGCCATGGAGTGTGTCATGGTTTCATTTGTGATTTTATTCAATATTCCACATGGTACTTTGATATTTGGTTTTTTGGATTTCTGTATTGTTTTATAGGATTTTTTATGGAATAGTTGGGTATATTTTTGTAATGAGATATCACAGTTTTCTTGTTGACATGCAACATTTAGTTATGGTTGGTTATTCCTTTTTTGTATGGCTTCTTTTTTACAAGGTAAAATTATTCCCCACTTTTTCATGAAGCCCTCAGAATTAATTTCCTAACATTGGCACCCTGCGAACGTCACCTAAATCCAAGTAGCATCTCTCTGCCTCCTCAAGCCAATGAGGAAGGGGAATGATGTTACATTAACGAGTGAATACTAAAGAAATAGTAACTTGAACCAAGGAAGATGAATATGAACCTTATGAATAGTAAACTAGCGAAATGAATATTAGAATCACCAATGAATTTATAAATATAATTTAGGCCTCTTATAAGTGAAAATATGAAATAATTATATAATTTTATAAATAAGAATATATTTTAAAAATTATTTATAATGGTTTAGTATTTTTGTAAGTCATAAAAATTTAATTAAAAATTTATTATTAATTTAATAATTTAAATGAAAATTTATTTTCATAAAATGTATTCATAAAATAATATTATTATGTTTTATTATTATAAGATAATTTAATAAGACTCTAAGTAATTGTTCAAAGTGTTATAAATTCTGTTTAAATTTTAAAATCTATTTTTTCAAAGTAAAAGATGATTTTAAATAAAATTAAATTACCCATATATATAAATTAATTTTAATAAAATTGATTCCAGTTTGAAAATTTTCATATCAATAAAATTATGGTGAATTTTTGGGATTTTTATGAAATTCTTGATTTTTGTTTCTATAGTAAAATCTATGAAAATTTTCGATAAATGAAAAATAGATGTAATTATAGTCATTTTCGATGTAATGCTGATGTAAGTACCTTAATTTCGAACCGTACATTTTTATTTTAATATATTTATAGATAATTTTTAAAAAATTCATATTCTTGAGTTAAAATAATAATCTAATTAATGTAATATTGGGAAAACACCCCTCTCCTTCATAATAAATACCACCCTCACCCCCTCTACTACTCACACCTCTAAATCATTGATCCTTGACTAAATTGATCTCAATTTTCTTCCCTAGTCCATCCCCCACATCCAAGATCACATTCTCTCATCAATAGAGAATAAACCCTTCCCTAAGGAGATTCTCAAGGAGGATAAATTCAATAGGTAAATCCCCTCTCTCTTCATTTCATTTCCATTCAATTTCATTTCACATCTTATTCTCTGCAAATTTTACATAATAAAAATGGAATGATAAATCAATAACATTCCCTATACTATAAGTATTCTATTTAATGGATGATTTATCCGTAAAATCCTCCATGTCACTCTTTAATTATAAAATATAAATCATCGCTCGTGATTTGTCAATTTACCAAAATTGTGGGCGATACACTTTCATATTACATAAATGGCTTCTAGGTTGATAATTAAACCCTTAAATGGTATTAAAAAATATTTTAATTTTATGATAAAACCAAATTTATGTTATGTAACTAACATGTATACATAATACTAAATGAAAAAACAAAACAAGTTCATTGTGATAAAAAACAACAATATTTAACCTTAAACTATCATCATTAACTAATTCTTTATCCTCATGATATGTAAAAAAATTCTTTTTAATAAATTTTAATCTAATATAATATGATTAATAACTTATGATTAAAATTATTTATACTTATCTTCATCTTACAAGAACATTCAATCATGAATACCTGTGAACTGAACGTGAAAACTAGGAAAATGAGTATAACCACGCGAAGAAATTAAATTCCATAACTCATAAAAAGGCCCATAAATGATCTTAATAAGTTCATAATGAATCATATTCATGTATAAAATTTCCTATAATTGTTAATTAATTAATATAATGTGATTTTATAGTAAATTAAAATGAAGAAATCATTCAGACACATGGTAAGGGTAATTGTCAAACCCAACTCTCTTTCTTTGGGTCTTCCCTCTTTCACCCCATTTCCCTAAATATAATTTATTCATAATTATATTAAATTTTATGAGATATAAATGTTTTCTAATTTAGTTTATGACAAAAAATTGTTTTCCAAAAGAAATATTCTTTTAAAAACAGACCTTTTACATCTCGAGATTTTTCCTTCTTCACACAAGGATGATGATTCAAGAACATTATTCCTTATTTGGGTACCCAAAATTTATGAATTTATTCTTATCATGTTGAACCAATTCATTTACATGGGATATTTTAATACCATGATTGATATATATTTAATGTGGCATGTGTGATAATGTAAAAATTTATATGTGATGGGTGGGCCCAGAATTATATAGTGAAAATTAAATGTTATGATGTGACAGGTGCATAAAGAATTGTATAAAACCCCAATTAATTGGGTAGTTTGATGTACCTCATTAGAAATTTGAAATATTCATAAACATTATTCTATATTTGTTCAAAACTATGTGTGGTAGTTTACCACTAAGACATGATGTTTCATATTTATGAATTTCAATATTCTATGCCTTTTTCAAATTATTCCTCTCATGATTATGATCCAATTACTATATTATGATTATAATGATTTTGATCAACCCATATTATATTGTTTCATGTTCTTACCTATCCTCTAACTGGTCTTTTAAAACACCCCAATTTTCTGTATATCCTTATGTGATTAATTTTACTAAGGAGAACTAAAGGTCAAATAAGAAACTGGAGAATAATTAATTGAATAAGTTTTTGTATTGTATTTTATAAATTTAATGTGTGGTATTAATTTTAACAAGACAGTAAAACTTTGTATCCTCATTGTTTAATTATTATTTTTCAGTTAACTTTAAAATGATGTAATATGATATATAAGAAATTTAGGGTCTCTATAGTTCGTATTAGAGGAAAATTTAGTTAATTTGGGAATTAGGATCAAAGAATCGTAGTGAAAACCCACATTATGTGACTATGTATAAGTAGGGACCCAAAAAGCATTTTTTTTAAATTCCAAACATATGGATCCCACAATTAACGACTTTATACTTCTTTGCACAAAGTAATAGTGTTTTTATTCATGATTTCTTGACTTATGTTTTTTCAAAACTTTTTCAATATTGGAAAATGGTGTGAACCAAGAAATATCAGGCCAAAAACTCAAGCAAGGGATAATGGAGTGACTACCCATATGGCATCCCCAATGATTTGTGAGGTGGAGTTCAAAATTCCATGGTGATTCTTACCCAACTATTAGAGGTTATGAACAAAAACCTAATTAATTTGGAATGCATAACTTCACCTAAGAGGGAGAAATAAGATTTTGAGTGTTTTATACAGATAATACCGTCAATGTTATGTGGGTCTTCTGATCCACTAGTTGCGGAATAGTATGTCCCCTCGAAGGAGAATATCATTTCGGTTCATTATTGTTCAGAGATGGAGAAGTTGATCCCCGTTTTTTATCATCTTGATGGATAGGGTGATCAATAGTGGCATTTTATTAATAAAACCATCCCAAAGGATGAAATTGAAGAGATATATTGGGAACAATATAAGATAATATTTCTTAATAAGTATTTCACTCAAACTCTTTATACAAGGATGTAAGGAAAATTCATTTAGCTCAAGAAAAATAAAGGTGAATATATCAGAACATATAAAGAAAATTTCATATCGATTTCATGGTACACATCGGGATAGGTTATCAATAATGATAGAAACATTGATAGATTATTTAGTGTATAAAAATCACACATTCAAAATAATCTTGAAAAGTAGTTTGATGTTATCTCAAAGTGGAGATGGAGAATAGAGAATGGTCCCATATCTATGGTGACATGAAGTGAAAGATGTATTTTCATGAAGGTGGATCTAATGAGAAATGTGTAATGAAATATCAACCACCCACATCTCAAAAATGTGGGAGGAGACATCACAGGAACTTACTCCTTGGGGTGGTGAAGATCGTCAATTGTGGGAGAGATGGAAACCAAGCTCATGAATGTTAAAAACACACGAGGATGTTAGAAAATGTGGTGGAGGAATGGAGAGCACCACCCATGGTCCAATTATAAAACTATAGGGGCAAGGGTACTATGCAAGACAATGCACGAAATCATGATTTCTCAAGGGCAATCCATGTCATCGACCACCAAAGCTAAAGGAGAAGATGTAAGTCTTAAGTTATCACTACAACTGAATTTAGGAATGAAAATGATTTCATACAATGTACACTTCCTATTCACTCAATAATGGAAGGATTATTACTTTATTTTGGTTTTACATGTTCATTTATATCCTTCATGTTATCTAAAACTACTGAACCAATGCCCTGCAACCATGAATTAGAGATATACATAAAACACCTAGTGATGTAATCATTTCATACTGAGTGTTTTAATCTTCTCATGTTGGAATATATGTGAATATTCTTCCTGAAAATATAATAATACATCCCTTGGTGGAATTTTATGCTACATTATGGATTTATTGGATCTCATTATAGAGAAAACAATTCAATTTTTGGGAAAAGGAAATATATTTTCATATTAAAAACCATCCTATTCCCCTCAATAAATGTAAGAAAGATTATGAATATCCATTTTATAATCCATCAACATAGTGGGTTTTATTCCCTTTGAAGATTCATGCTTTAGTCAAATGGTTGAGTCAAAGGAAATTATTAACCTAGGGGAAATGCCCATCATGAGGTAATATAATGATGTATTTATTTAAGAGTTACCCAGAATTCCCCCAGATCATGGGGTAGAGTTATTAATAGAACTCATACGTGGGGACAATCCTATCTCAATGTGTCCCCATAGGATGGTTTCTGTCAAAATGGAAGTGTTAAAGAACCAACTGTAAGAACATTTTGACAAAAGTTTTATATTCCCTTGTGCATCCCCATGGGGTGCACTAGTGCTATTTGAAATGAAGGGAAATGGGTCAATCAAACTGTGTATTGATTATAGGGAACCAAAAAATATAATCATAAAAAAACACATCCTCTTCTAAGGATTGATGTGTTTTTCAATCTACTGAGTGGATCTCAGTACTTCTCAAAGATGGATTTTTGGTAGTGTCTAGCGATGATATTCTCATTTAATCCAAGAGCAATGAGGAACATGTAGAACATATATGGATTGCGTTGGAATAATTAAGGAAGGATAAGTTTAATTTCATGTTAAAAAAGTGTGACTCTTGGATTCTACAACTCACATTCTTGAGACATGTGATCAAAAGTGAAGGAATTTTTGTGGACCCTTTAGTAATAAAGAAAATTGAGGAATGATTATGACCCTCTAGTGTCATAGGAATCTGTAATTTTCATGGATTAGTTGGGTATTAAAAAAATTTTGTCAGAAATTTGTCACGATTTTCAAGAATGCTAATTAAGTTAATGAGGGAAGGGGTAAAGTATGTATGGATGGTAGAATATAAAGAAAGATTCGAGTATCTAAAGGGAAGGATGATCACTTCAATTATTATTAAATTACCAAAAAGTGGAGAATATTTTGTGATATATAGTGATTTTTCCATGAAAGGATCATGTTGTGTACTCATGAATAATTGTAATGTGATATCCTACACCTCAAGATACTATATGATACAGTAGAAGAACTACCTAATTCTTGATCTAGAGAAAGAAGCTGTGGTTTTTTCCTTGAAAATCTGATGGCATTACCTTGATGATGAGAAGTGTGACATATAAACCAATATCAAGTTCCTCAATTATATATTCACACAAAAGGATCTCAACATTCATCAACAATGTTAGTTATATCTAATCAAAGACTATTATTTCTCTATCCACTGTCATCATGGTAAGGAGAAAAATGTATCTAATCCTATTAGTAGAAAAGATCCTGATACTATATCCATGTTGTGGATTGAGAAAGAACCTATATTCATGGATATGAAATGGTTGGATTTGGAAATAATAATGGATAAGAATAAATCCTTACTTTCCCTAATAATTTCACATACATCTATCCATGAGACGATTAAGGAGACACAAAGGGACAATACAGAGTTACAAAAGGTAGTGAATTAAGTAAATGAAGGGAAGCTTCTAGAGTTCCATTTTGATGACAATGGTATAATTCAATTTTGGAATGAGGATTTGTGTGCCTTTATCAACTAGGAAGAAAAAGGATCTATTAGGCAATGCACATAGCTCAACATTCTTTATCCATCTAGAGAGTACCAAGATGCACAATGATCTCTAAGAATTGTTTTGGGGGGACAACATGAATAAAGTGATTGTAGAGTATATATCATGGTCCTTGAAATTTCGCCAAGATAAGGAAGACCGAAAAAATTATAAAGGGACGAAGAAACCATTGCCTATACCCATGTGTAAATGGGGGAATGTCAATATGGACTTTTCAATAGGTCTCTTGAAGACATGCAAAGGAAATGTAGCGATATGGTTTTTGGTGGACCGACTCACCAAGTATTCACACCATATCTTAATTCAGAAAGATATATTTCTTGAAAAACATGCAAAGATATATGTGATGGATGTTGTGAGAGTGCATGGAGTTCCACTCTCAATTGTCTTTGATCATGATACCAGACTGATATCAAAATTCTAGAGGAGTCTTGAACATGCTTTGAGTACTAAATTAAATATCTACATGGCCTATCACCCCCAAACTAATGGCCAATTGTAAAGGACTATTCGATTTCTAAAAGATAAGGTAAGATCCCAATATTTAGAGTTAAAAAGAGTATTGTATAATTTTATCTCATTGGTTGATTACCATAAAACAATAGCTTCCACTTGAGTATTCAGATGGATCAATATAAATATTTTTATGGAAACTGATGTAAAAGTACAACCTATTGGCTTGAATATGGTGAAAAATAGATAATAGGACGTGATTTTTGATTGATATAATAGAGATGGATCAAGTCATCTATCAATAAATCAAAGTTTCTAAGAGTCAGAAAATGAGTTACACTTATAATCATCGATGAGACTTGGAGTTCGATGTTGTAAATAATTTCTTCCATCAAATATCATCGTGGAAGTGATTCATGCTATTTGGAAAGATGAGGATTCTAAGACTAAGGTACATTTACCCCTTTCTGATCCTTTATCACATCAGAGTCATGGCATATTGTCTTTCACTTCCACCGAATATGGCCCAAGTTCATGATTTGGTTCAAGTATCACTCCTGAGGAAGTACATACCAGATCGCTCACATGTACTGAACTCAAAGGTGGTACAACTAGAAGATGATCACTCTTATAAGCATTATCCAATAAATAATTTTGACCAAATAGATAATGTTCTACAGAATAAGATAACCCACCTTTTCAAAGTGTTGTGGAGGCACCATAAGTATGAAGAAGAACCTGGGGAACTAGAGGTGGCGGTGAAGGAGAAGAACCCTGACTGGTTTATGTAAAACTAAATTTCATGGGAGAAATTTTAAAAAGGGGAAAGAATGTAATGACCAAAAAACTTATAAATGTAATTTCTCTAATCTTATAGAAATTTTACATAGTATAAATCACATATAATCACTTAGATTCCAAAATAAAAACAACATAAATTAATAATTAACGAAATATGATGTATTTCTAGAAGTTAACTGACCAATACTGATGAAATTATAACATGACCTTTGGAATAGAATTATGGTCTATATGAATAGTAAATTGGCCAAATGACTAGTAACCTCACCAATGAATGTACAAAAAATGATAGGTATCTTATAATTTAATATATGATATAATTATATCATTGTATAAGTAACGAAATATTTTAAAAAATATTAATTATGTTTTGCTATTTTTATAAATCATAAATATTTTATTACAATTTTATGATTAATTTAATAATTAAAAAGAAAATTTATTTTCATAAAATTTATTTATGAATTAAAATTTTATTTCCTATTATTATAAGGTAATTTTATGATACCTTCTCTAATTTTTCAACGTGTTATAAAATCATGTTTAATTTTAAAATCTTAATTTTACAAGTAAATTATGACTTTAATGAAAAATAAAATTACTCATATTTAGAAAATTATTTTCATAAAATGGAGTTAAGTTTTTAATTATACAAATCAAAAAATGGCTACAGTGTTCTTTCTAGGGGTTTTCATAAATTCTTGAATTTTTTACAAATAGTAAAATACAATAACTTTCGATAAATGCTAAATACTAGAATTTTTTAGTTATTTTTGATGTAAGGTTGATTTATGAACTTTTATATTTGACAATAATTAATTATTATAATACATTTAGAGATAATTATAATCCTATTCATAGTATTTAGGAAAAATAATAATCTATTGAATATAATATTGACAAAACACCACTCTTCTCCTTTATAACCACTGCTCACCCCTCTTTCCACACACCTATCATGCTTTGATACCTACCTAAATTCTTCCCTATAAACATCCCTAGTACCTCCCCCATGTTCAAGAACTATTTTTATATCAAAATAGCCAAAAACATTCTCTTAGGAGGTTTTTAAGGAGGATAAAGTCAAAAGGTAAATCCTCTCTCTCTTTCTTTTAATTTCCATTAAATATTATTTATATTATTATTCTATCATCATATTTATTCATTAAAATTGAATGAAAACTATAGTAACATACATATAATAAAATTATATTAATTTAATGTATGATAAATCAGTAAACTTCCCCCTCCCACTATTTTATTATTAAAATGAATTCTCTACCCGTGATGTGTCAATTTACCGATATCAAAGGTGATGCAATTTCATTTTCCTTAAAAGCCTTCATGAATATTAATAAAACCATTAAATGGTTTCAAAAATAATTTAATATCAATTTTAAAACCCTGTTTATGTTATGGAATGATCATTTAGGCATAATACAATGTGATAAAACAAAATGAGTTCATTATGATAGAAACCCCCAAAAATTAACCTAAAATGATCATCATTAACAAATGATTCATCCTCCAGATATATATCCAAATTAAATATTAGATCATTTTAACTTATGGAATAAAATTAATAGTATGAATTAAAAATTATCTATATTTATTGAAATTTTACATGAACTACTATTCATGAATACATGTCAACCGATCATGAAAATGAAGAAAATGAATTCTCCAAAACGATGAAATTAAACTACATAACTCAATGAAAGGACAATAAATGAACTTAATTAAACATCATGAATAATATTCAAGTACAAAATGTTTTTAACTATTAATTAATGTATATAATGTGACTATATAAGTCATTAATGTAAAGAAATCATTCAGACAAAAGTAAGAGGAATTCTCGAACTGAACCCTCCTTCATTGGGGATTCCCTCTTTCACCCCATTTTCAGTATGGATATCACATAAATATAATTTCTTCATAATTATATCAAAATATATTGGATATAATATTTTTCTTCTCTGGTTTATGAAAACACAGTGTTTTCCAAAAGAGCTTTTGTTTCAAAAAAACACACCTTTTACTACTTGAGATTGTTTCTTCTTCACTCAAGGTTGATGTTCCATGAAAATTATTCCCTATTTCATTTAGGATACCATATTTTATGAATTTATGATTATGAATTGAAACACTTCACATTCCATGTTATATTTTATGTTGAATATTGATATATGATCTATGTGGCATGCATGATAATGAAAATATTATGATGTGACCGGTTTGCCCGAAATTATATAGCACAAAGTAAATGTTATGATGTGATGGGAGTTCCTGGAATTATATAGAGATAAAATTAATTAATTAATGTGATTTATCTAATTTGAAAAGTGAAATATTCATGAACATGATGCTATATTATTTCACAACTATGTGCGCTAGTTGACAACTAAGACTTGATGTTTCATTTTTATGCATTGTCACGTTTCATACAATTTATTAATGATTCCTCTCATGATGAGGGTATTATGCTATTATTACGATGATAATTTCTATTGTAAACCCATGTTATATTGTTTCATTTTATTATCAATACTATTAATGGTATTTATCTCACCCCGTTTTTAAGTATATCCTCAGGTGATTACATGTGATAAGGAGAACTCAAGGGCTAATAAGAAGCTAGAGAATAAGAAATTAAATAAATGTTTATGTTTTAATTTTTAAATGTAAAGTGTTGTCATCAATTTACCATGACACTAAACATTTGGATCCTATTTTTATAATGATTTTATGTTTATTTTCTTTAAAAATATGCATTAAGTTTTCTAAGACAAGTAGGGTCGCTATAGCTACCACCAAGCATGTATGTTTGATAAGGGAATCCATAGAGATATCAGTGCTAGTGTGGATCCATTTTGTATTAAAACCAATGTGTGGGTGTTGGAGTGGGTACTAGTGGTAATGATATTCCTTTCACGGGGATTCTAGGCAGCTAGAGCTGGTGCTGGATGTTATAGAGGTGAGCTATCTACAACACCTAGCAGTTGTATGTCGACAGGATCCCAATGCATGAGATATTCCTTGGATCAAGAGAAAAAATATGGTGAGGGGAATCATAGGGGACTAGGGAATCTTGGATAGGGGATGTTTAATTATTTTTATGGGAGAGGTCACATGGTTTGTGAATACTAACCTAATTTACTAAGGATCACAAATGATTGTAGAAAAACTGCCACTGCAGAGGCATAACCATGATCAGGGAACTCCCAAGTGAGGGAATGGTGGCCCCTAGGGTGGAGGATATTGTAGAGTAGTAGGTAGAGATTTGCGAGTAATTTTGGGTGATAGGAAACATTATGATATCCTTCCACCACCACCACTAGGCAGCTCACATAAGTCTCAAGGACCTAGTGGTTGGGGCCGCAGACAGATGCATGCAATTGATGGTTATGACCCCATGATACTAGAGATTATTAGAGGTACAATATGAGTTTATTCCACTCTTAACTCAGTAGGTTAAATTCATTCCATCATCACATTATTCCTGGTGTGAGATTTAAAGCTCCCAGTTGAGGCTTTAGTCCAGACACATTGTCTTGAGGTTCTTACATAAATTCTTCTTTTGTATCATCTAAAAAACTATCAGTGAGAGAAATATCTTGGTGGATTTTGGATCTTGTAGGACCTTTTGATAATATTTCTGTAACCTTATAATGTCATATTGGGTATATATTGGTTATCCATGGTACAATACCAGATTGAGTTTCACTATTGACAACTCTGATACCTTTTCTTCGATGGGACGAGATTCTCCTTTGTGGGTGAGAGAGATATCATGGAAGGATGAGTGGGTTTTGTGAGTAGTATCTTACAGTACATAACCCATCAATTGGATAATGTATACATTTGTATAGAATTATTTTGGGTAATATAGATTCCTTCAATCATGGAGTATTTTAAAGACATATTCCTTAAATACATTCCATGAATACATCTGAGGTGGGAGATGGAGTTTTTTATTGAATGGGATCTTAGAGCCACTCCTGTGTTTTATGTATCATATTTGATGTCCCCTAATATGAACAAGGTTCTGAAGTTTTAGTTTTAATACCTTCAAGAGAAGGGAATTTTCATTCATAGTGTTCCCCCTTGTGATGTTCAATTTTTGTTTGTGAAAAATAAGGATGAGATATTATGTCTATTTTTAGATTTTTGGTTCCTGAACTAGGACATGATAAATAAAAAGTACCACTTGGTGAGGATTGAGGAACTCTTTGACCAGTTCATGGTGTGTTTGGTTCCAAAAGATTGATCTCCAATCCGGCTACCACCAGTTGAGAGTTAACAAGGCTGATATTCTGAATCTATAATATTTATGTCACTATGGACACTATGATTTCCTATTGATTAACATTGGTGTGATAAATTTCCCCCACCATGTTTATTGTTTTGAAAAATTGGATCTTCCAACCATACTGGGACCAGTTTTTGGGTCTATTTATTGACAACATACTCATATACTTTGCATCAATGTAGGATCATTTGAAAAGTTGAGGATTCTCTAAGATTCACTTTGGGAGAATCAAATTCACCGTAAGCTCTCTAGTTTTCAGTTCACGACTCCTGAGGCTAGAATTATAGGGAATTTAATTTAGAGTCATGGATTAGTTGCGAAAATTGTGATGATCGATGTAGTGATTATTGGTATCCTCCCAAATTCATTTCAAAGTTGTATAGTTTGCATGGATTGGAAGGGTATTATAGTTGGTTTGTGGAAGAATTATCAAGGATTAGAATCCCTTTGACCACCCTTACATGGAAGGAGAACCCATTGACCCAGATAGAGTAGTTCTAGTAGCCTTTAAAGAGTTGATGACGATGCTAACAAGTTCACATTTATTGAGACAACTAGAGGAGGGTGTGGAGTACATAGTGCATTGTGATTCTACATGAGATGGACTTGACTGTGTGTCAATGTAGTGATAGGAAGTTATCACATATGGGTCTAGGTAGGTGAGACCTCGTGACCATAACTACATGACTCATTACATACAGATGGTAGCAGAAGGATTCTCCAAGAGGATTTTGAGGCACTATATTATGGGGAAACACTATGTGGTTTACTCAGACCCTTAGAGTCTTAGGAATAGTTTAACATAGGGTGACATGAACCTAAGATAGAGGCGTAGGATAGAGTTCATAAAATACTATGACATGGAGAGATTATATAATCCTAATAAGGGAAATATAATAGAACATTACCATAGTCATAATCCCAAGATAGATTGGTGAATGAGGTGTTTGAGCAATTGGATTCCTTGAAGTAAACACTTGTTGAGATAGGGGGAACATCTTTTTTCAGTTTATGTTGTTGAATACACCACTCTTTCATCCTGTGTGAGGGTCCTGGTTGTGTGAAATTTATTTCAAGGTCTTTCAGGATGAGGATATCATCAATATACACACCCGATAGGTTTTATGAAGGAGGGAATCACATTATCTTTTTCAGGGGACGGATGGAGGTACCTATCATGATTCAAGAAGATGTGATTATAGAGTTTTAAAATTCAAATTTAGTTGTACAAACTAGTATGAGAAACAAGTAAACAGACATTTAGAATATGACACGATTGGACAAAAAGAGATTGAGTTGGGATAAATTTATTTCATAGTGTGTCACATATTAGCAGGTGAAGGCTAAGCACATTTTTCTGAATAGTTCATTGCATCCTCTTGAGTTACTAGAGTTGAAATGTGAAGGAATATAGATGGACTTAATGATAGGTATTCTATAGACCGATAAGTTACATGACACCATTTGGTTAATAGTGGACCGACTGATGATTTCGGCATACCTCCCTCTTATAAGAGAGAAGAGTTCGGTTGATACTTTGGGGAAGATGTACATAAAAACAAATTTTCACCTTCATGGGGTTCCCATAGATATTTTCTCTGATCGTGATGAGTGGTTCACATTAAAATTATGGATAGGCCTATAGAAGGAATTACATACCTATATGAAGATGATTACAACCTTTTACCACTAGAACAATGTGCTGACATAGTACGCTATCATGCTGTTGGAGGATATGTTGTGGGCATTCATGTTAGACTTTGGCTGGAGCTAGGAGGATCATTTTACCTTTCTACAGTTTTCATAAAATAATAGATACCACTCTAATATCACCATGGAACCTCTCATGTCCCTATAAGGGGATACCATGTTGGTCACCCTTATGATGGAAAAAGATTTATGGGGCATCTCATATGGGTCCATATATTGTGTGGGCGATGACAAATAAATTCCACATCTTCCTCAAGTGGATGAGGATATCATAGAGTAGGAAAAACTCTTATGAATATCGACATCATTGGCCCTTGTAGTTTGACCAGGGAGACAAAAGTTTCCAAATATTATCCCACATTATAATGATTGTGAACATTATTCTGGGAAGGACATATATCCCCATGTTTCATCATCAAATTTGAGATCTTTCTGAGGGTTGATTAGGTTTCCTAACTACATTTGTTATCCCCATAGTTCGAGTGGGTGCATGACATCTTCCACATGTCATAGTTAAGGAGATATGCGAAAGAATACATGATTATCATTGATATGGGTGAGCTAGGCAACAAGGTTGGATCCACTTTTGTGGAGCACCTGATGGAGATCAAGGATCGTTAGGAGAGGGCAGGTGGAAGGACCATCCCCATGGTTCGTTTTCTGTAAAAATAGAAGAACATAAAGGAGAGATCTTAAGAGTTGGAGTGACATAAAAAGGCTCAATAACCTGATATTTTTTTTGGTATGAAAATAATGAAGGAGGGAATGATGTAGATACTGTGTTTTTTCATGAAGGACATTGAAATTATTCTTGAAATATTTTTGGAGTTAGATACTAAGATAGTGTGTGATTCTAGGACATGATGTTCCCAAAATTAATTTTATAATATGGATGAAAATTTTCTTTAAATAATTGGATAAATCATTAACAGAATATCAAAAAAAAAAAGAACACAGTTGAGTCCTAAATAAGATATTTACCCTAGATGCATCCTAATATAGGTTGATGTGGGGAATTCAGATAAAACCAAAGTTGGTTAGTTAAATAACTATTTTTTAAAATTATTAATCGAACTAACTAAAATAAAACTATTCAAACACCCTTATGGAAGGATCAAAAGGGTTGTGTGTGTAACCATTGGAAAATTTCATAGTGACTACTTCCTCCTCTTGTTGTTAATTAGATTCAAATGATTAAAAACCAATAGATCTAAGAATGTGGACATTCAATAAATGAAATGAATCCTCTTATTAATTATTATGTGCGTTATTCCATGAAGAACGATCCAAAACTAGATATGGATCCACAATTCATAGTTTATTCTTCTATATATTTAATTGATTGATAATGAAAATATTTCTTCTTGATATTCATTTAAATTTAACCATTTCATAAACCCATTTAAAGATATTTAAATATTTATTTAGTTTTCTCACCATGTATATCCTCAATTATGATCATTGGCCAATAATTCTTGGCCAAATGTCATTCACACATTTTTGGTTCTTTTCCTCCCCTTGATTCTTGGTTTTCTTCACCATGTGGCTATGGGGACATATTTTAGCCTTCCAAAGTGGTACCAAGCCCGATTAGACCCCTGGATTCATTGAAGAATAATCTCTATTGAATAAATAGATGAATAGAGGTAATATCTAGATGTGTTGTTGGATATGAGTGATGAAACACCTAGATTTGGAATCCATGACCAAAAAATGATGGAAGTATTTGTGTGGGGTGAGTGATGAACCGTTGTGGCTAACAGATATCCATTTCCGTCTATTGGATGGCCAAAAACAACAAACAAGGGCATGATCAACCATTTTCATGTGAATCAGAGGCAATATTTGAAGAAATGGGTATAGATCAGGGATAGGTGGAGTGGACCTACCTTTTTGTAAAAACCATGAGTACCCACCATGCAGTTCAAAGGACACACAACACGTAGGGCCTTGGTTATAGTTGTTAGGGTTTCCTTAGTTTATAAGTATGAAATGTAATGTGGGGATCCTATGTTCCATGAGATCCTTGTGATGGTGGGTCAGTATGTACTATGAGTGTACACAATTATGGGCATGACCAAGAAAATGTCGTGTGACTAAGTACATAGACATATGTTGATTTACATGGGCATGACTAGGATCATCGGTATGACCCCAAGTGTATCATATGCTCCATGTATAACTTCTACATGCCAATTATTCAAACATGTGTAGTGATACATGTATAGGTAGGGACACAACTAGGAAATTGGTTGAGACAACATTCCATGTAGCCCATCTTCCCTTTTGAGGAAACTTCAACCTCCTGTATATTTAGAGTTTGGACTCAGATTTTGGTTTGAGAGTATCCTAACCATATTGTTTTCCACGTAGAATGTGATGGTGTCCTCTATTTTTGGTTTTTTATAAAATGGTAGATGTTATGAGTGGAATTATTATTTAGGAAATGGTGAATGATTGCAGTGATCTGGGCATGGGTCCTATAAATATCTATAGATCGGAACCCTTTGATAGGGATGGTAATGGGTCCTATATATATTATTTCAGTTGAACCGTCCAACTAAGATATGGTATGGGTTCCTTACCTATCAAACAAGTGGCACCCTCTGATAGGGATAGGGTAAAAGCCATCGACATAGAATGTATAACACTCCAACTCACCTGAGCATGGGTCCTCTATCTTACATATGAGCAGCACCCTCTTGTGGTGTCTCGATATTGGTTATTGATTACTAGAGTGGAACCCTCCAACTGGGTTGGGCATGGGTCCTCTACATGTCATTATTTTGGCACCATCCAATAAGGATGGGCATGGGTCCTCTACAAATTCACTTGAGTGGAACCCTTCTTTTGGTATAGGGCATGGTTCCTATCTCTATCTACTGATTGCAACCCTTATGTTGCATCTTGAAATGGGTCCTCTACCATGATATGGTTTCCCCTAGAATGTGTGGTAATGTTGTTAGGTGTTTCTTGACAATGATGTTTTATATTGGGAAGATGTGTGATATGTTGGGCATCATTGACAGATATCTAGAACAGATGCCACTCTTTTCTTGGGCTACGTTGTGAGATTGAGATCCCCTTTCTCTATCATTTTCTCTTATTTTACTGATAATAAAATATATACATACATTTCATTGGATTTTGTAGACTCTTATTGTGTCTATATATTCCTATCGTGTATTTCACTACTCCACCTTCAAATTTTGGTGCATCAAATTTGGTACGTATACACTCACCCATGTATGGGATTTTCCAGCATGTGTCATGTCATAAGAAGATGATAGATTGGTCAGTGATGAAGTATAGATGATCATAAGGATACCAGGTGAATTGGTCTATATATGGTGGAATATTATTTTAGATTCAAAGCTGGGATCTATCATGGTTTATACATGATATTTTATGATGTTCGGACATCAGTATGGTTAGGCATATATGTTTCCTATTTATATTTCATTTTACAATATCGTACTCCTATACACCCTAGGGGTTTTTCATATATGGGTTATATTCTATCCATTTCATATTTTTAATATTATTCCACTTCAATTCTTCATTAAGATGGTCGGGTGGGTGTATACAAGTACATTAGGAAAAGTCCTCCCAAGTAATATATTCCTCTCGGTTCTTTCCACTATCTAATAGCCCATAGAAGTAGGCATGTGTTTTTTATGGCATGATCCCTATTGGTTCTAGTCATGAAAGCCTCACCACCAAAATATCGTAGCTAAAAACCGTCACCTCGATGCCCAAAAATCATGGACGAACAAACCACCGCCTCAACGCCCTAAAATCATAGCAAAAAACCCATTGCCTTACTGCCCTAATGGTACAGACAAACAAAATATTTCTTTCCGCCCCAAAGCATGAAGAAAAAAACCATCATCAAGCCATGAAAAATAAACAACAAAAAAACCATACACCACCCCACACCATACACAACCACACATTACCACCCCCATATGAATAGAAACACATGAAAACACATCGATGACCGATTTACCCACATAGAAGTGGATTTTATCACATTTCACATTATTTTAGGTGTATTGACATAGAATCCATAAATTCAGGGGTTGCAATTTTATTATCCAAATATAAGTTGTTATCTAATTTACATTTTGTGGTGAAATAAGAAAAAAAATGCAATAATGTTTCCCTATCCGAACAACTACAATGCAGGAAAAGGATCCCAGCTTCCATGATATTTAGTGGGGCATGTATACCATAATAACCAAACATAATAACAATATCAATGTTATAAAATTATGTGAATTATTCCCCTTCCGCCTTTAATTTATATTATCTTATTAATTTCTCATGATTTGGAAAATTAAACCCTACCATATTGATAAAAAGAGTAATCCCCTCTCACATGATAACCAAAACTGAGATTCATGAGATTCCCTACATCAAAGAATATTTTCCAACTCACTTAAAAACACATGGTGAGGAGGAAACATCCACAAACCAAAACCTCATGATAACACCATTGATCAACCCACACCATAACATGGGTTACCCAAAATAGATTCCAACCCACAACCCAAAACAGAACTACACCAACACAATTGATATCATAGAGAAGAACAAGAGATAACCATGTAAATTAGAGGAGAAGTCACCATATATAACCAAAAGGTATTCAACCGAACTAAAAAATCAAAGGAGGAAGGGGATTGAAATCCTTATAGAGTTGATTAGGGTTTCCCCAAAATGGGAGAGGAAAAAAATTTTGTTGAATGAAGGAGGATGCAACTGAACAAAAAAAATTTAAAACCTAGAATCATTTCCCATTCACGTCATGAAACCAATTTATGGTATGAATTCTTTGAGAATTCATAAAAAATAATCTTCTGAAAAAATGCACGTCATATAAGACAATATTTAATTACACATCATGTTTTAATTTCACAATGAGAATCTATTTCATGGGATCCCCCTCAACTGTATAAGTCCGATGAAAATGGAAGTCTACACAAGATATGAACCACCAATTCATGTCATGTACTCATTTTTATAGAAAATTTTCTGAAATAGCTCAACTTCACCTCTAACAACCATAAAACGTCCTCCAAAATCCTATAAAACCCCTACACACCCAAAAAATTGGACAAGTAACGAGTCATGAAGGAATGGGCTATTACAATATTTCTCATACATAACCTTTTTCCCTTATATAACATTTTATTATTCTTACTTAACCTATTTTTACCATTACGTGACTTACTTTTTCCCTTCACAAACATGTTTTACCCCTATTTCACATTATTTTACCCTTAAATAAATTTATTTTAACCTTAATTAAATTTATATTACCCTTAATTAACCTCGTTTCTCCCATGATTAACATTTTCTTATCCTTACAAATAATTATTTTACCCTTTCATTACATTGTTTTATCCTTAGTTAATTTTAGTTTACCCTTACATAATGATAGTTTACACTAACTTAACATTAGTTTATTCTTACATAACTTTTTTTCACCAATACATAGAATTATTTTACCCTTACATAAAATTATTTTACCATTAAATAACTTTCTTTTACCCTCAATTGACTTTAGTTTTGCTGTTACTTATATTTGTTTTAATGTTACTTAAATTTTTTTATATACAAACATAAAATTATTTTTTTCTTTATCTTTCGATTGCCCTTAAATTTATTTACCCTTAAAACATTATTTTAACCTTATTTAACTTTGTATACCCTTACTCAACATTATTATACCCATACATAACTTTTTTTACCATTATATAACATTCTTTTACTCTTACTTAACATGGCTTCAACATTACATTACAATAGTTTACCCTTACATAGCTTTAGTTTACACATACATAACATTAAATTACCATTACATAACATTATATTACCATTAAATTACATTGTTTCCCTCTCACCTAACTTCAATTTACCCTTACTTAACTATAGTTTACCCTTAATAAAGTTAGTTTCACCCTTACATAAAATTTTCTTAACCTAATATAATTTAAATTTACCAATACATATCTTTGTTTTCCACTACTCTACTTTTTCATTTCCCTTACATATCATTGTTTTATCACTACATAACATTAGTTTTCCCTTAATTAACAATGTTTCAACATTAATAAATTTTTTTAACATTACATAGCTTTGTTTTACCATTAATTAACTTTCATTTACCCATACATAACTTTAGTTTACCCTTACATAACATTGTTTTACACTTACATAAATTTATTTTTCCCACACATAACATTAGTTTACCCTTACTGAACATTGTTTTACCCTTACTTAACTTTAGTTTACCCATGAGTTTACTTTGTTTCAAAATTAATAAATATTAGTTTACCCTTGCTTAATTTTAGTTTACCCTTATATATCTTTAGTTTACCCTTACATAACATTATTTCAATCTTGCATAAATATAGTTTACCCTTAATTAACTTTATATTTACCCTAAAATAACTTCATATTCCTCTTATTTAACATTGTTTCACCTTCTTTATATTTATTTTACCATTACTTGTCTTTTGTTTACCGTTACTTATTAGATTCTTATTTTTTACCTTATCATTATTTTTGTATGAAAGTATAGCACTGTTGTTGTAATGTTAAATTTTTGTTAAATATTATGTTAGGTGTGTTAATTTATGATTATTTCTTATCATCATGTTATTTTTATTAATATTGTATTTGTACTTTTTTATCACGTATAACTTTAATAAGGGTGAAGTTATTTTTTTCATCCACAATTTTTGATCATTTCTGAATAAAGGTTCTTCATTTAAGAATGGAAGATTGTATTTTTCCCTCTTTTTTCAAAAATATAGGTATTATATATATATATATATATATATTAATTTTACAAATTTTAATTTATAATTTTTTTATTAACCAACATCCATATGTGTTTCAAGTTTTATTTTATTTTATTACTATCTATTATTAATTTAAATTGACCTAAATGATATATATATATTTTATAATAATATATATAAATTTTTACCTAATTATATGATTATTATTATGTAAAATTAATTATATATATATATATAAACAACCAATTGAATAAAATAATTATCACTACATGATTTATTTATTTGACTAAAAATGGAAATAAAGATAAATTATTAAATTATTTTCATATATTAAATAGATCAGAAACAATAATTTTAAAAAAATAAAAAATAATTGAATAATAAAATTTAAAAAAGCAACAAATTATTTATTACAAATGTATTACAAAAATAATTGTAATCAATCTCATAATCTAAAAAATGTTACACCATCCTCTTATATAGAAACCAAGTCCCTATATACAATTAATGCATTCAACATCATTTTTTCCAACCATTGATATTGAAAATAACACTGCATTATTGTTGAGATAAACTTTTTTTTTAATATTTAGAAATATATATCTCCAATAATATTTATCTATCCTCAATAAATGTGTTTAATTCCAAAAATTTAATGCATCCCATCAATAAATTTTTGAACTATGTTTTTTAGTATTTTTTATTTAAATAGCTATTGGTTTTTCGATTTAAGGATATGAGTTTTTCTGAGATTAGTATTATTGATGACTAACAAAAAAATAAAAACGAAATTTTAAATAATTTCAAATTATATATTTATATATTTGAAGTAGGTTGTGGTGGATTTCCCTAAAGAAGAGTGGCATAATTCAAAGACCTTCCAATTGAGTATCTCTTGTCCTCATTGCACAACTGGCTACCATCATTCACCACAAAAATTCGATGTTATATATAAATAATAGAATTTATAGTAATAAAATAAAACCTGATTAATTATAAATATATGAACAAATTCTTTTATTTTCGGATTTCTTTAAATAACAGAATGGATTTTAATATCCATTTAAAAAAAATGATCCACCGTAATCCATATTGAGATATTGAAATTTAAAATTGGGATTAAGGTATATGATTTTTTTATCAGGATAATATATTAAAAACTTTCAACCCATGTATCTAATAATAACTAAAAAATATATATAAATCCTAACCCTTGTCATGCTTTGCACCTTGGTTCTTCAATCAGATATGAGCCCTTGCATATATTCGCTTTTATTCCATAAACCTCTATACTCCATTGTTTGTGGATATCATTCCAATACCAAATAGAAACAATATAAATAATAAAATTTTGGTATCGAAAAATGATTGGAACACTGGTGCAGTAATAATCATGAGATAAACTAATGTGAAAAAAATGATAAAATGAATAATTCCAGAGGTAACATTGAACCCCCCCCCCAACGAAAG
Source organism: Viscum album (assembly GCA_963277665.1). NCBI lineage: Eukaryota > Viridiplantae > Streptophyta > Magnoliopsida > Santalales > Viscaceae > Viscum > Viscum album. Next base: position 1,832,725,128 of record OY728151.1, on the reverse strand, counting down.
CAGTAAAAAACTAGGGGAAAATAGAAGGATCACTTTTCGTATAAGAAGGTAAAAAATACCTCACAATTAGAAGGAGAAGAACCACATGAATAACTCCCTTGAATAATTTGGTAAACCACCTAAAAAATATAGCTCGAATGGGTTTTGCTGGTGATGAGATTGTTGTAGCTACTTCTGGAAATACAGTTGATGATCTCCATTTAATAGATGACTCTCCCCCTCATTCTCTTCTCCACTATTGGGTTTAGTTGGTTTCCCCCCATCCTCCATCATACATCTGCCTTACCCCTTGACAAAGTGGGGGTGGACTCATCTTTTGATAAAAAACCAGACAAAAAATCTCCCACTTAGAGATTTGATTGAGACTCAATCACATATCCCCACATTATTTCTATATATGAATTCATTTTTCTCATTTTTCATCAAGTATATTTAAGGATCTTCACCATCTGAACTTATAAGTGTCAACTACCTTTGTCATGAAATCTATTAGATTTTCATTTGTATGAATTTTCTACATGTCCAAAATTAGTTCCTCTGCCACATCTCTGACAAAATGATATTGAACTGTAATGTTCTTCATTATAGAATGAAAATATGGATTCCTTGATATTTGAAGGCACTGTGACTATCAAAAAACCATGGAATCTGCTTCTGTCTTTGGCTGAGCTCCACCAATAACCTTCCCATCCAAATGGATTATTTTCTAGACTTTATAGCTTCTATGTAATCCACATTTGTTTTTGATATATCCACAACATAATGTAAATTATAAATCCAGCTCATAGCACATCCTTCAATATTAGACACATAAAATGTAGTGTATTTGAACCTGTTAGAATCACATTTAAAAACAGAATTAACATAGCCTCTGATATTGAAATCTAATCCTCAATAACCTAATAAATCATTTGGGGTGTCCTTGTTGTATCTTAGGATCATTTTCACTGCGCTCTAATGCTCGTATCCATGATTCTCCATGTACCGACTAGCTTCTCCAACTGAATGTGAAATGAATAAGCTAGTACAAATCACAGTGAAAGTCAGACTGCCCTATACTGATGCAAGCAATACTCAAGAAATTTATATCATATATACTTTAATGCTAGGTCACATCTTAGAGGATAAATTGAAACTAATAGGTAGTGGGGTAGATATTGTATTATAGTCTTGAATGATGAATAATTTCAAGAATCTTCATATGTAATTATTTTATGATATCCAAATCATCCCATTATTTATATATCTATAAATTTGAATCACAATATTCTTTTTTTCTGGTCCCATGTCCTTCATAACAAATTCCCTATCCAATTGTGTATTCGTCTCCTATATTTGATCATTGTTGGGGCCTACAACCAACATGTCATCCACATAAAACAGAAGAATAATGAATTCATTATCATCCAAACCCTTAAAATTTTAACAAGGATTTGAATGAAGTCTTTTATATCCATGGTCCAAGATATATGAATCAAATATATCATACAAATACATCGGTTCCATGTTGAGATAATACAATGATTTGTTCACCATGCTAACCATGTTCTCTATGTATTCTTCTAGAAAACCTTTTCATGGGAGAATATTGATCTCTTCATAAAGATAACCTTGAAGAACATCTGTCTTCACATCTAAATGCTCTAGATATATGTTGTATGTATTAGACATTTCCAGAATTATCTGAAATTTATTCAGTCAAACAATAAGAGAAAATATTTCCTTAAAATCAAGACTTTACTTCTGAGGATATCCTTCTACCACCAGTCATGAATGATAACTTTCCACCTGGTCCATTATATCCCTCTAGATCATAATGGTCGATTTTTTTCTAATATCCCTCATTCCATGATGTAATGGAACAAGATCCCATGTCTTATTCCTGTGAGGGCCATCAAGTTCCTTCTGCATCATCACTATCCATGAGGATACATTTGGACTCTGGGTATCCTCCAGAAAATAAGATGAATCTCCATCCTCTATCAAAAGTAATTATGAAATATTTCATTTTGTGACATAGTCTATGTGCCATATTGTATCTCTTTCCTCTGAATTTGACCTTCGTGGTCCATATTCAACCAGTACTTGATCATTGTCCTATGGTAATGCATTAGAAAAAATAATTCTTCATATTATTTTTCTCTTACTTTGATTTTTTTTGTTTTTTTAGCTCATTCTCTTGGTCTCAGTCAATTTTCATTGAGACCTTGACTTCATGATAAATGACTTCTCTTATGATGATATGTTTGTGGGAAGTGGGTTTCCACAAACGATTCACCATAACACCATCATCATACCCCAATAAGATACATTTCCTAGATCTTTAATACTACTTTGATCAATCCTAGTCATTAAACATTTCATATACCAAACTTCCAAAAGTATGTATCCAAGAATAGTCAGTAGGTTTTCTATTCCACATCTCGATTGGTGTCTTCAAATCAATCATCAGTGAAGGAGAAATATTAACAGGCAGTATTCACTACTTCTACAAAAAATGTTTTGAAAATTCCTACAACCTTAAACATCGCCCTTGTTCTATCCAATAGGGTTCAATTCATATGTTCTTCCACTCTATTCTATATATGAGTGTATTCCACCAAAAAATATCTCTTGATACCTTTCTGTTGATAAAAAGTTTCAAACTCATATCTTGTATATTGTCCACTATTGTAAGTCCCTAGACACTTGATATTCCTTCCAAATTCAAGTTCCTTACGTGCTTTGAATGTTTTGATCAAATTAAAAATTTCCACCTAACTCTCCATTGGGTACACCAACCATCACCTAGAATAATCATCAATTATGTTACAAAGTACATTTCTCCTCCCAGAGGTGCAATCTGTTATTCCCAAACATCATAATGGATAAACACTAAGATCTACTGGCTTCTTACTATTGATTTCCAGAACATTGAAAAATAATTTTTGCTAAAAACAAAATTCTACAAAAATGTTAAGAAGTTTATTGTATGCCCATTAATTATCTTCTAATATTCATTAATCTTCATGATTCGTTCTGACATATGGACAAGCATCTTATGCCATAACATTGTCAACACTTCTTTCGAGGTATTTCATGGGACAACTATCTCTTCCTACTTGTATATTTCACTCATAATTATGTACTTGTTCTTTGAGATCTTATACATATTCATTATCACAAGAACTCCCACCAAAATTCATAGCACTACATTCTCGGTGTGACTATTGCATCTAATGTCATCAAATTATCCCTAAGACAATATGTTCTTTGTATGGAATTTCACACGGTGTACACATTGGATGGTATGAAAAATACCTCCATGCATCTTCAATATGATGGTACCGAATCTAATGATCATCATGGTGTGATCGTTCCACTTGTACAAAAGTCCTTTCGGTTTGGTTATATACTGATCGAACCATTCTCATCAAGATTCCATGTGCCATGTTGCTCCCAATTAAATAATACATGCATCATTGATATGCTTACACCTTCCAATAGTTATCACTATTTCATTGACTAGTATCTCTCTTATTCCATAACTACTTTCCATATTTCTTTTCATGTCATAATTTTTTCTCCCACTAGAACCACATTCTAATCCCACATCTACAGGTCTCTCTCCAATTGAAAGTCAACAATTATCCTTCTACAACACTACATGTATCTTCATTCCCCAAAATGAAAAATTCTTCCCATTAAATTTTAATTCATGAATTTTTCTACCATTTAGACACATCATCTATCTAGAGCCTCATCCATTTCACAAAAGTTTATTAAATAATTTCCATAAATTTTTTTCAGATGTGAAAAATCAACCGAAGTCACAATTAAATAGTATATTCAAATTTACGATAATTTTTAATCCATGAAAATGTGAATAGTTCTGATCCTGAATCGTCCCACTAATACCACTTATTGGTATCATAATATTATTGGCCCCCTGGTGCAGTGATTATCATGAGAAAAGATAAAGTGGAAAATGTGGAAAATAAATAACACCAGATGTAACGTGGAAATCCCCAAAACTAAAATGGGTAATGAACAATAGGAAAATAGAAGGATCACTATGGGTATAACTGTGTATATAATCTCTCTCCATTACAAGGAGGAAACCCTCAAAATTATATTTCAATAATAAGCGGGGAAACCACATCAAAAGTACTAATAGAATGAGATCTATTGATGATGATATTTCTAAAGCTATTATTGGAATCATTGGGGAGGATATCCATTTATTGGATGCCTCTACACCTATGTCTCTTATTCACTTTAGGGTTTTTTGAGTTTTCCACCATATTCACACGTCCCACTACCTTCCCCCTTTGACAATGTGGGGGGAAAACATCAGTGGAAATGAAATCCAATGGACACAACCCATCTCATGGATTACTCCATGGTTCTTCAATCAGATATGAGTCCCTATGTGCATCCACTTTTATTAATTAAACATACATACTCCTTAGTTAATTGATATTATCCTAGTCTTTTTACAGTTTCAGGATGATATCCTCATAGATATCCTTACAAATGTCCCACTACACATGATCACTCTCTGATTGATATGATGGAACTAGAATCCCATGAATTACGATTCAGGTTTTTCATTCATTCACTCCCACAAAACCCCAAAATATAGGGGGTACATCTTTCCATATGAATCTTCTGGCCAAAATAAGTTTTATAACATCGTTCTTCGCTTCTTTTTCACCATATCCAAATGAAATGATGTAGTACATGAATTCCAAAAACATACCAGTTGAGATAATGGAATCATAAAACTGTGGGTTATTGTACTTCCAGGACCACCACTTCACATACCCTAGCCATGGAATCTTGAAACACTTCACCAATAAATGTAATTGCATCCCAAAACCCATGTCCAATTGTGTCACCAACAACCTCACCCTTATTATTACATACAGTGACCCTATGAACTATAAAATCATTAGGCTATATATTTTAAATTAAGTAATCCCCTATTAATATGAGCCTACAATTATCAATACTTCTTTATATGACTTCCAATAATGATTTTATATTTTCTATTAAGTATTCATTATAATGGAGGTTGACTGTGATGTGTTGTTTTGAATTCCAGAAGGTAAGAAAGGGGTTTAATAATGGACATTGAGTTTTTGGAAGACGGGAAGTTTTACTGATGATACAGGGGTCCTTCCATTTTTTCATTCACTGATCACAAAGAAAGATTAATTGAAGGAATAAAACAAAATTTATTTCAATAAGAAAAAATGTATGGAAATAACCCCTCACACACCTCTCTTTATATCTCACATATGGAGCTCTTAAGGCTCACTTTGTATAGTAGATCTCTCTTGGATCAAATATGATAATGAAGTAATCTCCCCAAGGCCTCCTTATATATCCATGGTGGGAGGAGTCAATGTTTAAATCAACTCCTCCACCAATCCCAACCACTGACTGGATTAAAAAATGGCTTCCACCAACATATTTGACAACTCCAATGGCTTCAAAATCAATAGTTGTTTCACATGTTAAATATACAGCACCCAATATTGAATTCCTCCATGGTGCCTGTGGTTGGTGCAACACCCACCAATGAAAAAATTTGTTTAACATTGCCATCAATTATCCCCCTCCATCTAAAATCCATTGGAGTATATCCAAAGTTATAGCTTCTCCCAGGCAACCACCTTTTTTAACTTATCTAATGGGTTTTCCTTCGTCTAGATCATTACAAGTCTCAGAGGCTATCGATCCATTACTTCACATATCCAATGAATGTGAATGTTGGTATTCTTCTTGATAACCTTCAGGATCCCCCTCATTAGTCAGTAATAATTACATTGACTCCAAATATTTTGGTGAGAGAATCATTCCTTATGAATCTCATTGAATGTGAGAGATGTTATTTTTGGGAGGAAAAACATCACCTAGATCCAATGATGGTTCTGCAACTTCTTATGGAGAGTATCGAGTCTCCCCTACTCAATATCCTCCTACACAATCTATTTTCTTCTACCAACAAGTCATCTTTCACCTCACCCATTTTATTTAGAGTTTTTGATTGTATAGAAGATGGATCATGAATTTATTCCTTAACACCTTCCCTTTGATTCATTCTATGATTTTGAATTTTCTCAATCGTTTTGTTCTCATGGAACACAACATCTCTAATTCTAATATCTTTAATCTCCTTTGGGTTCCAAAGCATGAATCTGATATCATAATCTCCATAGTTGATGAAGATTTAAGTAGTTGATCTCCCATATAGAATATTCATGAGCTACATGGATACATGTCCAAATGAAAAACAACATAATACTCGTAAATGATAGAAATATGGATGTTTACTAGACCATATTTGTTGGTGGAATATCAAAATTCAGCGGGATTAATGGTGATATGTTTATGGGGTAGCATGAAACCTAAACAACTCATACCCATAATGGCTTAGGTAGCAAAGAAAAACTCATAATGCCTCTAACCTTCTCCAATAAGGTACTATTCATCCTTTCTGCAACTTTGTTGTGTTGTGGGGTGTAAGGGACCATCCTCAATTGTCATATTCTCTGAATCCTTCAATAGGTATCAAATTTACTAGATGTGTACTACCCTCCATTTTCTAAATGAAGACACATTAGCTTCCTTTGAGTTCCATGCTCCACCATGGCATGAAACATCTTGAAGTAGTCCTATACTTGGTCCATCATTTACAAGAAGAACACCCACAACATTTGTGATGCATCATCAAGAAAGGATATGAATTATTTGTTACCTACCAGTGAATACACTACCAGTGGTCCACATACATTAGATTTCATCATATCCAGCATCTCTGATCTCCTTCATGACATAGTATTGAATGATACTCTGAGTTTCTTCCATATAAGTAGTATTTACAAGGATCGAGTGATGCATCCTTGTCAACAATGATGAAATTATTCTTCATCATGTAGATAAACCCTATTCACTCATGTGGTTGAGACTCATAAGACACAAATTGGATGAAATATCTCCTTCAAATGTGTTGAGGCAATCTGAACATAACTTCACATGAGTTTTGTAAAATTTACCATGTGTGTGTCCTTGAACAATAATTATGGATGCTTTTATCATATTCTATTATAGTTTACTGAAGATGTTTTTATAGCCTTGATGATCAAATACTATACATGATAGCAGGTAGATTCGAAGGCTTGGAAGATGCTGAACATCCTCAGTGTGATGTTGTATCTGAAATTCATCTTGACATGGAAATCACCCAGGACAGAAATCTATGTTGGGCTAGTATTTCCCATATTGAATACACCAAATTTACGTACGTGATATGTCAATAAATTCTCACAATGAGGAGTGATGTGGTATGATGCTATAGTATTAACCACTAATTCTTTTTCTTCTCCTGATGTGTCAATGCGTGGCTCTTATTATTTTTTGTACCAAAGAACAACGTTCTAGAGATCCTAACATGTGCATCTTAATTTCATCTTTGTTGATTTCTACTTATAAAATTTTCATCTTGCAAATTTTTGCATTTATTTTTCATTTTTCCCTCCATTCAAAAATGGTTTCATTTTTATCATGGTCTCCTTCCATATGTGGACCTTCCTATTTGCTTGTTCCAACTTCTACATAATACATCTTGACCTCCTCATTGTGGTCACCCTCACTTCACTTGGATGATAGATTTGTTTCTAGATGAATCTCGCATCATTCTATCGGGCCTCCTTGTTGAACAATTCATACTTTACCGTTTCCATGGTATATATTCCTCTGGGCACCAAGTCACCAAGTGAGACGACAACTATATCCAAACCATTGGGATGTGTATATAGTAAGTGGTTCACTTGATCTTCACCATTCCAAATCATACCTACAACCACCAATTGGTTCACTAGGATTTGAAACTCTCTGGTGTTATTGGCTATAGATCTTTTACTATATAGTTGATGAATCATCTATACCTTTAAAAATAGAATCATTTTCTAAGAAGTCTTCGACTAGTACGTATTTTCCAACATAATCCAAAGTTTAAATGCATCAGTCTCTTGTGAAACCTGGTTGTAGACACTGTGATCGATCCATTAGTGAATTTGAACTATTGGGTTCTTGTTTAGATTCATCCACTTCAATTCTTTGGTGGCATCAATGTTGATTCCATTTTTCTTAATGGCATCCAAAATATCATTCTCATAGAGGATATCATCCATTCGAGACATCCAAATAGAGTAGTATGATTAAGTCAACATGATCTCCCCCCTTGTGGATGTACCCTACATTGAATTTCAATTGTAAAAAAATGGATGCATAATATGGAAAATAGTACTCATTGTTGCATTCGAAATAGTAAAAAGTGGTAGAATCGACTTCGAGATCATCAAAATTGGAAACCAATTGATCATGACATGACCAAATCAGTGTCAATAGAGAAGATCATTTGATGACATGGATATGAAGTGGTGCTGATGTGGCATGATGGAACAACTACTAGAAACTCACTGGAAATGTCGCATTTGTCAGAACATTACCTTCTTCTCTAGTAAGGGGGTACTATAGCACCTAAAGTTTGATGAAATGTTTATTGATCCTAATAAGATTGTTTTAGATCTTTTTTTGATATTTTTTATGGCTTTTGAATCCCCTCGACATTTAATTTCAAAATATTACATCAAAATTATTCTAGGAAACATCAATTTTTTATTCATTAGAAAAACTCCACCGCTCACCGCCATTCCACCAGAACCTCCCTCTGATACCACAGTTGTGATTCACTAATCATGGGGGAGATAAATTCAAGGGAAACAACATTTATTTCAACAAGAATAAATGTTTAAAAAATATCCCTCCCACACCTTCTTTTGTTTGTCACACATGGATCTCTCAATGATCTATTTGGATAGTAGAGTTATCTTGGATTGAATCTAATGATGAAGGAAAATAACCAAGGCCTCTTTATATATCCATGGTGAGAGGATTCCATGTTTGTAACAACTCCCCAACCAATCCCAATAATCCATTGGACTTAAAAAATTACTTCCACCAACACCTTTGAAAACTCCCAAGGCTACCAAAACAATAGTTGTGGCACTTGTGAAATTTAATGAAACCAATATATAAGTCATCCATGGTGTGTATGTTTGGTGCACCACTAACCAATTATGAATGCCAGATAATATCTCCATAATTTCACTGGATGATAAAAAACCAAACTCATATGCTCTCTTTTGATGGGTTCTGTGTGACTTCCACCATCCATCCATTTCTATCACCTTTGAACAATGGCCCTAATGGGGAAAAGTTTTCTACTCTTAGATGGGGGAGAGTGAAGGTCCACTATTTTTGATTGCACAACCCAAGGGAGAACTAAATGACATGATTCATTGAATGTGGGATTATTGTGGGGGGAATGGAACCATCAACATACATGCATATTGGAATACATTGGTAAGGCCAGTTTTGTAGTGTTGTTCCATGATGGAATGGTTCTTTAGAAAAAAAATTCTTCTATACTATAGTTGACTGATTTATCCACTAGAGAGACTCTAAATTTCGACACCTCTTAATGGTCTTATCAAGGGGGGCCATATTTGGATTTAAATATAATTTGATGCTTATCAAAATGTGGTGATCAACATCATGTCCCTTTCCCACCCAAAAAATAGAGGATTAATTCCAAGCATCATTAGATGGTGACGTTTGGATAAATGGATGGTGGGAGGATCTGATTAATTATAGATTTTTGTTTATTTTAAATGGAAATAAATTTCATTACCTCAATACGCTCATGCACATATTCCTCGATGATAACACTAAAATCAACTTCCCTCAAATCCATGAATTTTTTCATTCCATCAAAAATCACCGATCTAATATATTATTATTAAATGGTAATAAAGTGTCAATCCTTTTCCACCAATGTGATCGATACATTGATAAGAAATTATAGACCCATATATTATATATTATTTGGAACATTAATTTATATATGTAGAGGTATAAATTTACACTTCAAATTGACAACATATTTTTTTGAACTCTTAATTCATATTTGTTTATAAAAGAAAATTATACTAAATAGATAACACATTAGTGATTTTTTTAAAAAAAAAATTAGTATACATATATGTGTGTGAGTGTGCAAGTGTATAAAAATACAAACAAAAATATATAAATACTAATAAAACTACATGAATAAATATTAATATATTCATTCCCAAATATACATATATTTTAATACATAAAACTATATATATGTACATTCATGGATTCATGCATGTATAAAAATGTATATAATTATTTTTAAATATAATTATTTATAAGTATATATCAATATAAATATTTATAAAATTACATACATACAACTTATAAGCATTTGTGGGTGTCCATAAACATATATATAATTATACATGCAACAAAAAAAATTCAACATAAATTTACACTTTATTTTTTTATACATTGTTTATAGTAGTTAAGTATTTTTACACCTATATATGGATAAATATACTTTAATTTTATTAATCTCACATATATGTAAAAATCAATAAATATATATGTAATTTATATTTTTACATAAGCATGTGAAAAAATATAAATTTTCTACCCAAAAATTCATTTCAAAAACTGTTGTGAAAATTTATGGTATAGTTTTTATATAAATATAACTGCATAATAAATATATGTATACATAAAAATATAAAAAAGTCAGTGTGTACATTTTATTATACTTATAAAAACATACATATATAATATTTTTTGATGATTTAATTAATTATAACTTTTATATTTATTTTCTCGACTCTATATCTTTTTAATTACATACTATATATAGTAATATAAAATTACAAAAATGAATGAGTGTCTACATTTATAAATTTAATTACTCATAGTAATATTTTATGTTTATTTCACTAATTATAAATTCTCTATATATTGTATTATTGATATTTCAATATAACTACATACTATATATATATTGTTGTGTAACACCCCAAGCTTTCATGATACATTTCCCTTTCAATAATGCAATAGCTTGCATTGTACGCAAGTTCGAGATTCTAACACACCGCGACCAATCAAAGTAGTAGTTATGAATAGTAATACCCACTTTTTGAAATTATATAAATTTTATATTTCAAAATGGACTTCATTTTTATATTCGGAATATCGAAATTATCCTACGTTGAATTTTTTGTAATTTTCTGAGAACTTCCAATTTTCTATGAATAGTGAAAAATACTTAAAAAAAACTTTTTTAATCAAAATAATTAATAGTGATAAATTATACTATTTAGTGGTTTTAAAGTATAATTAGAATATATTTTTACCATTTTATCCAATGGTGTTCATTAGAATTAATTTCACTTTGAAATTGGACATAAACAATTGTCAATCATTTGATATATATTGTTTCTTAAAAACACACTTTGTTGTGACAGCGGGAATTAATTATAAAATTAATTAATGAAAATTATATGTTTGTAATTTCATAAAATAGAAATAATTTTTGAATTCGGAATATCAATTATAGCTTAGGGTGAAATTTTGGCATTGTTCTGAAAAACTTCAATTTTTGATGAATAGTGAAACCACTAAGTGGTAGTTAAAAAACTGATTTTTCATTTAAATGAAACATTACCACTTATGTGATTTGATTTTCAAAAATCCAACATACATGGTTGTCATTAGGAAGTAAAATGTGGTTCAATAGGATTAAAATAATTTTTTGGTGAATAGTAACTTTTAAGTTTAATTAATCGCGATTAAAGGTAATTAGTGAAATTTAAGGTAAAAATGATATTATAAAAATATGAAAATACCTTTAAACTTGTCCTACAACTATTAGATGAGTCATGACCGACCAAGACAATCCATGGGTCAACTTGGGGACCCCATTGAGCCACTTTGGTAGGAAAATGACATTAAAAACGTTTTATTTAATGATAAAATAAAAATGTCACAAACATGAGTTCTTTTACTATAACAATTTTTAAATGAGGTTATACAAGTCATATTTTTGACTATAAATAATCATTAGAAATCTAAAATGATTTCCTACATCATGATACGTTTTTTTTATAATTTTTAGACATTAAAAAAATTAAAATTTTTATGACACAATGATGATGCAGCGATTACCTCATTAATTAATGATTTAAATAAAATGAAAAGATAATGTAACATATAAGGCTTAAACTTGTCAAAAACATATTGGATGAGTATATTTTGAACCCTTATCACCTTATCCTTGAAATATATCACTGTGGGACCTTTAAAATCTGAAAACCATTTCATAATAAAGTAACATTTCAATCTTTCCAAGAGTGCCCCTCCTCTCTTCTTATAAAAGGACCCCACCACTACCACCTTATTCATACCTTCAAGCCATTTGGCTCGGCCAACCTCTGCCCAAATACTCTCCCAACTTCCCTATCTTACTCCTAGAAGTCTCACTTTGGGCAGAACTCTTCCCAAGGAAGCCTTTGGCTCAAATCAAAAAAAGTAACCCGATTTTAAGGTAATGTCTTCTCTTATGTTATTTTTTTTTGTTTTGCTTCTCCAACCCCTTAAACTCTTTTTATTCCTTTATTTTGTAACAAAACCAGTATCTTAAATATACTATGATGTTGTTATAAGAAGTATTCGAGCTACACTTACCCACACCTACATCTAATGGTTAAAGAACATATTGTTTTTGTGGATGACGAATTCCTGCCTCACAAAACGATGATTGTTCAACACTCATATAACACCTTCAAAGGTGGCCATTTTGATGACACTATTTTAATATATGATATATATATTATGTTTATGTTTTCATTATGATTCTTTATTTCTCATTTATGGCATACCTTTAAAATTTCCAGTATGGGTAAACATGATATTTTCATTTTAGGAAGTGCGGACTACCGCCCCCTCAAAGTGATTTGAATCGTTAATGCCATCTGTGGGATGTATAAAGGATGGAGTAAATGGTATTATACATTATATTATACTGGAATTATATTATTCCTTTATATAATTATAACTTCATTCCATTAAATATGAAATAGAAATGAAAGTAGTGTTCATGCATATGTACGGCTTACCGTCTCCATGAACAGTGCATTTCATTTCATACCTCTAAATGTTATGTAATATTGTAAATGAATGTATATACTGGATATATATGATGTATATTATATCTACATCAAGAATATAATTCTGGATATAATGGATATTTCACCACATGAACAACTTGTAATTATAAGAAGTTTATTTTTGACTAAAGTACCAAAGATCGACAAAATGACCGTTATTAACTTAAATAATTACATAATGTTCATAACCTGGCAATAAGTGATATAAAAGGAATAATGAACATGAAAAAGGTTCTTAAGAAAATAGAAATTAACTCTAGTTTATTATTCAGGAGATTAAAGAACGGTCGAGTCAAGTCGGACACGAGGTAAGGGAACTTCTTAACCCAATTTCTATTCTTTGGGTTAATCTCCTACTTTCAAATTATGTCATGATATTATTATGGTATATCTTATATTTGTACTTACATTATGTGTACCTATAGTGAATACACATAATATATATATATTTTATTTAAAAAATGATCTTTGTAAGGGAACTTATTAACCCAATTTCCTTTCTTTGGGTTAATCTCCTACTTTCAAATTATTTCATGATATTATTATGTTATATCTTGTATTTATACTTCCTTTATGTGTACTTATAGTGAAAACACATAATAGATCTATTTTATTCAAAAAAATGATATTTGTAAGGGAACTTCTTAACCCAATTTCCGTTCTTTGGGTTAATCTCCTACTTTCAAATTATGTCATGATATTATTATATCCTATCTTGTATTTGTACTTTCTTTATGTGTACTTATAGTGAATACACATAATAGATTTATTTATTTTAAAAAATGATCTTTGTAATGGACTTCGTCTCAATCTCCTTTCATTGAGGCATATTTGGTTTTATACACAACTTTCCTTTATACGGTGTATAAACCCCTTTGACTTTTATGATTTTTCAAATGGAATATTTTTTTATACGAAGCATTTTTACTAAACGACAAACAGTGTGTTTTTTCTTACATATGCGGCGACAACGACTTCTCCGCCGCCGTGACTATTATTTGAATTTCGGCTTCCTCTATAAGCCATAACTTTTTTTAAAAGAAAAATAAATACCATGTTTTACTTTTCTTTTATTTTGGTATTGAAAATGGTTTTGATAAAGTTTTTATTATATCAATGTGTTGTATTGATATCTTATGATTGAAGTGTGGAAATGTTATGTTTCCTTTATGCATGTTTTATGTGATACGATTATCTTATGATTTATGATATGTTTAAACATGTTCATATGAGGAATGCATTGGACTTAATAAGTGATGGGTGGAGCCTGCTATAGCTCCTCGATGCATCGGCAGGTCTAATGAGACAACCTAGTGTCTTGGCACGAGGCCTTGACAAAATATTATTTGTAGTCTTGGCACGAGGCCTTGGCTACATGGTTATGATAGTCTGGCATTATGCATTCCATCATAATGAAAGTTGTTATTGATATTGTAGGTGATTATTCGACCAGTAGAATAACCATGTGAATAAGTAAATGGCATTATCTCATTTTACTTTTGCCATATTATGTTGAAGTTCATGTTTAAAAGGATTTTGTTTAAGTTATACATTGCCTTAAATGTTAATGTTTATTTATGAAAGCTTCGGCTATATTGTTATCCTTACTGAGCATCTGAGCTCACCACTTTCAATGTTTTAATTTTTCCAGGATGTGAAGATGTATTTTAGGAATGACCTACAGGGATATTCTGAAGGGGATACGAGTGTGGAAAATGGAGATTATGTTATTGTAGTTTTTCACTTTATGATGTAATGTAAAATTTATGAAAGTATCTAGTGTTTCCAAGGCTACTAAACTAATCGGTCTTTTGAGACTTGATCATTTGTGATCATGCCAATGTTACAAAGTAATGCACCAACTCTGGGTAGCTGGGGTCGGGGCGTTACAGGTTGTGTCTGTGTCTATATATATAAAATTATGAACATGGATGAGTGTTTACAAACATACATATACATATGTGATATATGTACCTACATATATGTACATACATACATACATACATATATATATTGATATATGTATGGGAAGTATATACAAACGTTCTTTCATCAAAATATTTTATACAAACATGATTTCATACAAATATTTAATTATAAGTACATACATAGATAAATATATAAATATATATTAACACATGTACAAAAATACATATTAATACAATGATATTAAATTGTACATATATAATATTATGTACAATTATAAGTATACACATGCACAAATATATACATACACATTACTATACATGCACATTTATACATGCAATGTAAATCTCCCATTGTACGCATAGATGTATGTATGTGTTTGTAGATAAATATATCAATATGTTTGTATATATGTATGTGTATATATTTATATTCACTGGTTTTTATATATGTGAGTGATCAATAATTTTTTAATTTATATCCAAATATAAGTATTTAAAATGATATTTTAATACATTTACATACATGCATCCAAATATTTTTATGTGTACATACAAACACATAAATATATACATTTATACATATAAATATTTTAGTGTAATTATTTACAATTATGCATCTATATAATTATATAAACATAAAATTGTTTATATGTGTATTTTAAAGTGTATTTGTAAAAATATAAATAAATAAATATTAATATAAATAATTAAATAAAAATTGTTGTAATTATATTTAAATATAATCAATGTAATTACTTAGAACTATAAGTGCATGCACACACAGTAACTCACACATATTGTTATATACTGCAACAAATATTTGTGGGTGTATTTTAATGCATGTATAGACATGCATATAAATATTATAATACATATATACATACATACATATACATACAATCATACATACATATAAATACTAGTATATATATACTTGCACGCCTGCATATATATTAATGTAATTACCTTCTAATATATATAAAATTACAAGCATAATCATATATACATTCTAACAAATATATATATATATATATATATATATATATAACTGTATAGAAACACATACATAACCACATACATACATTTAAATATATGTTCCCAAAACCATACATACCTAGAAATATGTGTGTGTTATTATTTCCAATTATACATCTTTATACGTTTATACAGATATAAATATTTATAACTATATTTGTTGTATACACAATATATAAGTATATGCATTATAACATATACATGTACGTATACATATAGATATGTGTATATATATAAAAAACATACATAAAATATATGTACTTACAACCATGCATGCAAGAATATATATTAATGAAATTATTTTCAAATTTAATATATAAATAGAAGAATGGACAATTCTCTCAGTGGTAATTTTTAGCGCTGACTGGAACTAAAAATCTGCCACGGGAAGTGCTTATTGGCATTATGAGTCTCCCATTGGAGTTTTGCCTGTGTTCGTCCCTCCTTGCGGGATTCCCTCTTAAGGCTCCTCCTGCAGTCTCCCTGTTTTCCGGGAAGTCTCCTTTGCCCTCCCTCAGATGTAATGTGAGGGCTCTCGGATCAGCCTCGAAGTACCTGCAGTGGTGTTCGTAGAGGCTTTGGCTTGTCTGCGCTTCACCCTGATTGCCCATTTTGGTGCAACGAAGCCATGTCTATTCGTGTTTCAGCACTTTGTGGGATCTTGGGGTCATCACCTCGCGGTTCAATTCTCCGTGCTCAATCTCCTAGATTCGCAAGAGGACTTTATATAGGCGTGGTATAAGGCTCCTCCCTCTTGTGGAAGATGGAGCTATAATCATTCCAGATGGTCTATGGATGCTCACTAGGGGCAAGAGTCTCCCCATGCATCGGTGTGGGTTAGACTCCCGGGGCTCCCTTTCCCCTTCCAAAGCGATGGTCTTCTCAAAGCCATTGGATATTCTCTCGGCGGCTACCTCTGCTCAGATCTTCATACCAGGTGCTGCGCGGTGGTGGTCGTAGCCCGAATCCTTGTGGAAATGGATCTCTCCCTTCCAATTCCAATGAATATTGATCTTCAATTGGAGGATTCGCTCTGATGGTCTCAAGTAATTTCCGACCATGTTTTCCCAAGAATCTATTCCCACTGCATCCTCTAGGGACACTCCCTGCAAGTGTGCTTGCGTCTTCAAAAGGGAGTCCACAGTGGTCCGGCTCCGTCCAGATCATCTGGCACAGGGGATATTATCCCTACCATGACCCCTTATGGCATAACAGCGGGTGTGGCTTCAGCTCCTGATGACGGTTCCGAGTTACTCCATGGGTTTGTGGTTTTAGAGAATCCTTGTGAGTCAAATCTTGAATCAGCCAAAGGGTGAGGTCGAGACATGGTACCTTTTGTTCTGATGGGTCTATTTCAACAGGTTGGTACCCTCTTATCCTCCTTTACACTATTCCCAGGAATGCCACCTCCACTCCCCTCCTTCCCACCAGATCCAATGCTACCCCGGAGTAGCCTTGGGATGGATGTTTGGTCTCAGGAAATAGTTCCTTTGGGCTTCTCCATTGAGAGATCCACACCTGCATTGTAATCAAACCACTCCCCGGGTCCTTCAAAGGAAGATGTATCATGGTCGGATGATAGGCAGGTGAGGCGGAGTCAATCCCTCCCCAGAATCAAGAGCACAATTCATTCTATGTCATATGATAATGATAGCCCATATAGTATGCCCAAGCCTAGCAACACTGGTGTCTGTACTCAATCCCAAACCAGGAAACTAAAGGGGAGAGTATCCTCTTACTCTAACAAGGCCATGCAATCGGGGGCAGTCCCAAACTCCTATTTCCTCAATGAACTTGATTCTCATTTGGAATGTCCGAGGTGCTGGAGCTCAAATTAAATCATACTTCTTGTCCTCAGAGA
The DNA here is from genome assembly GCA_963277665.1 of Viscum album. Lineage (NCBI taxonomy): Eukaryota > Viridiplantae > Streptophyta > Magnoliopsida > Santalales > Viscaceae > Viscum > Viscum album. The sequence continues at coordinate 1,832,707,198 of OY728151.1, read as the reverse complement.
TTTCCCAAAACAGGACCTCCATCGTTTCCCTTCTTAAACACAAGCAAAAGACAGGTAAAATCATTGATTTCTCAAGAAAAATTAACTTGCAAGGGTGCATGCATGCTGAACTGGATAACAAGAACATATGGAACATTTGGAACCAGAGCTCCTGAGTTGTCCTCTCCCGGGTGGGGGTCTAGTTCTTCCCGGTGGAGGTCTCTCAGGGGCCTCACTCTTTCTTCGTTTCTTTTATATATGCAAGCTGCGACTCTCACCTAAGGGAAGTTCTATGGGGAGATCATAACTCTTTTGATACTGGGAATCTCCCATGGTTTGTTTTGGGGGATTTCAACGTTTTTGAGGATCCAGAGGAGAGAAACGGCCTTGGGCCTTTCAATAAGTAGGCAATCCGTTCTTTCTCCCAGTTCATAGAGGGTCTGGGGCTTTTGGACCTCGGGTTTTTAGGTGACCATTTCACGTGGTGCAACAATCAACATGGGAATCAACTGTTGTGGAGTCATCTAGAAAATTTCTTAGGCAATGTTCATACCTTATCTATGTATCCTAACTCCCAGGTGACGCACTTGGCACAGGGGATCTCCGACCACTCCCCGCTACTGCTTTGTCTTTCTACCAGACAGGAGAGTCCTGTTCGCATTCGCTTCTATCCTCACTGGGCAAACCATCCTGGATATAATGAGTTGGTGAGTGCCTCCTGGAATGATCCAGTCCCAAGGAACACGTGGACAACATTACACATCAAAATTTGTTGGCTCAAAGCAAAGCTCTTGATGTGGTTCAAGGACAATCTCCTACCAGACAGTGCTATGGACCTAGCCATGCAGGACGTCGATCAGCTCGAAAGGAAACTTGATGTAGACTGGGATGAATGGCTCTTCGTGGATCTTTCCAACATAAAAGAGGAGATGACATGTTTTCTTCTCACATAGGAATGTTAGGATAGAGAGGATGTGCATATCAAGTGGCTTAAGCAGGTATATAAGCACACTGCATACTTCCATGCATGCATCAAAGAACGGAAACAGTGGGTTTGTTCGAGGATCGAGCTGCAGGAAGGGTATTTTTCTGATGACATGGAGATGATAGGAAAGGTTTCAACCTCCCACTTCTTTATCCTTCTTTATGGACCTATCAGGAATCCTTCACATGGATATCCTGAAGACACTCTTGGCTTCTTTGATGTTGTTCAATCTACTTTTACTGATCGGTACAATGCGAACCTACGCGACATTCCCCAGTAGGTGAAAATTCGTAAGGCAATGCAGAACCTTGATCGTGATAGTGTGGCTGGGCCGGATATATTCTCAAGAGATTTTACTGATCATCGTGGGAGTCAGTGAAAATTGGTCTCATTGAGGTGATTCAGGACATGTTCGGTGGAGGTCCGTTCCCTCGCCCGGCTTGCGCTACCTCTGTAGTGCTTATTCCTAATTCTAGGACTCCCTCCTCCATTGATCACTTTTGTCCAATCAACATGTGAAATGTCCCTTACAAAATCCTTTCTAGTATCTTGAACTCCCATCTAGCTCTCCATCTTCCTTACTTTATTTCCCCTGAAGAACATGTATTTGTGAGGGGACGTTCTATCTAGGGGGAAATTGTTATCGCTCCAGAAATGATCAGAGATATCAATCATAAAACTCAAGGATGCAACATGGAAATCAAGATTCATATGAGTAAGGACTATGATCATGTCTAATGGGGCTTCATCAAAAAATTCTTGTTAGGTATGGGTTTTTCCACATGGAATATCGATATTATTTTTCTTTGTTTTAGTTCAACATGGGTATCGATTATCTTCATGGGAAAAGCCTTCGGTTTCTTCAAGGCATATTATGCTCTTCGCGAGGGAGACCCCATCTTGACAAATATATTTCTCATCTATCTAGACATTCATAGCCGACTCATTCAGCATAACATCATCAGCGGTGAGATCGTATCATTTTTCAGAAGAATGTGTCTTCCTCCTGTATCACATCTCATGTTCTCAGAAGACTGAATTGTCTTCTTTAATGTGTCCAGAAGGTCGGTGAGGGAAATTAACAGGGTTCTGGAGTTGTATAGCCATTGGATCAGACAAGTCATTAACTGGAATAAGAGTATATTCTTCATATTGAATAGATTCTTAGATATTCAGACCCTCTCTGTAAGATACTCTTTGGGTATCCAAAAGGCCTATTTTCCCATTATTTGTCATGGAGCTCCCATTTCTTCGAAAAACCTGTGCATCTGTGACTTTGACCCCATTATAAGTATATTCACTGAGAGAATTATCAATTGTAAAAACATGTACCTTTCATTCGGAGGAGGATCATGTTGGTTAATAGTGTTCTTCTATCCACCCGATTCACACCCTTTCGCCATTGAAGCCCCCAAGGGAGTCATTCATAGCATAGATTAAATTATTGAAGGCTTTATTTGGGATCCCCTATTCAAAGGTAAATGGAATTGGGTCTCTTAGACCAAGATGGAGAGGCCTATTAGTGAAGGGGGGTATTAATGTCCATAACCTTCAGGATACCGTCACATGAATGCATGTGAAACTCGCTTGTGAAGTGTTCGAACAACGCTTGTTGTGGGGTATATCCATGCTGTTGGGACCGTAAATGATTGGCCCACGGTGCAGTAATAATCACGAGATAAAAATAATGTGCAAATGCGGAAATAAATGGGACACCAGATGTAACGTGGAAAAACCCCCAAAATGAAAGGGGTAAAAAACCACAGGAAGATAGAAGGATCACTATGGGGTAAAAGTGGGCACACACTCCCTCACTATTATAAGAAGAAAACTCTCGTAATTATCTATCTTGAATAAATGGGGAAACTGCCTCACTAAAACAACTCTTCTATGGGATCTGTTGTAATGGTGATAAGAACTGATGATGAGATGATTTGGTCAGGGGAGAGAGCCCTTTATATAGGCTGCTACTCCCTTGCCTTCTCCTCCTCCCGCTGGAGGTTTTGGTGGGGTTGGCCACCCACCTCCTGCCAGCCACGCCCACCTCATTTGACAAATGAGGGGGCGACCACCGTCAAGGAAAAAAAACTGTTGACACATCTCCCACTTGGAGATTTGATTGAGAACCAATCACATCTCCACACATCCTTTCTATCTGCCCAACCATGCTGCTCACGTATCTGTGAGGCCACTTGAAGATCTGCACCATCTGAACTTATCAGAGTTAATCGCCTTCGTCAGGAAATCTGCCAGATTTTCCTTAGTATGAATTTTCTGCATATCCACACTTCCTTCCTCCACAACATCTCAGAAAAAGTGATACTGTACCCCAATGTGATTCGTCCTGGAATGAAAAGATGGATTTCTTGTAATGTGCATGACGCTCTGATTGTCACAAAACAATGGAACATGCTCCTGTCTGTGCCCGAGCTCCCCCAACAACCTTCTCATCCAAATTGCCTCTTTGCAAGCCTGTGTAGCTGCCATGTACTCTGCCTCCATCGTGGATAAATCCACAACTGACTGTAACATCGAAATCCAGCTCACAGGTCCTCCTGCAAGAGTAAACACATAACCAGTAGTAGATTTCCTCAAATCAGAATCACCTGCAAAATCCGAATCACAATAACCTCTGACAGTAAAATCCGATCCTCCATAACATAATGCACCATTTGAGGTCTCCTTGATGTATCTCAGGATCCTCTTCACTGTGCTCCAATGCTCCCATCCTAGATTCGCCATGTACCGACTAACCTCTCCCATTGCATGTACAATGTCTGGTCTAGTACAAACCATAACGAACATTAGACTACCCACTACCGATGCATACGGTACTCGAGACATTTCCATCCTTTCTGCTTCACTTCTAGGACTCATCGTGGAGGATAACTTGAAATTAACGGGAAGAGGGGTAAATATTGGCTTATAGTCTTTCATGTTGAAGCGTTTCAAGAATCTCTATAAGTAACTCTTCTGTGATAGCCAAATATTCCCATTATTTCTGTCTCGATAAATCTGCATCCCAAGAATCTTGTTTGCTGGTCCCAAGTCCTTCATATCAAACTCCCTAGCCAACTGTGCCTTCACCTCCTGGATCTGATCATTGTTGGGGTCTGCAACCAACATGTCATCCACATACCACAGAAGAATGATGAAATCATTACCATCTGAACCCTTGAAATATGCACAAGGATCTGAATGAAGTCTATCATATCCAAGGCTCTTGATATAGGAATCAAATCTCTTGTACTAACACCTCAGCGCCTATTTAAGACCATACAGATATTTTTTCAACCTGCAAACCAATTTATCCTTATCTTCTTCTGAAAAACCTTCTATTTGGATCATATAGATCTCTTCATCAAGATCACCATGGAGAAAAGATGTTTTCACATCTAACTACTCTAGATGTAAGCTGTATGTAGCACACATTTCCAGAACTATCCGAACAGTCGTCAGTCTAACAACAGGAGAAAATATTTCATTGAAATCAATACCTTCCTAATGAGAAAATCCTTTGACCACCAATCTTGCACGATATCTTTCCACCTGGTCTTTCCCATCCCGCTTGATCTTAAAGACCCATTTGTTTCCAATAGCCTTCCTTCCATGAGGTAATGGAACAAGATCCCAATACTTGTTCCTATGCAGGGCTTCAAGTTCCTCCTGCATCGCCGCCATCCATGAGGATACATCTGGACTCTGGGTCACCTCCACAAAAGAAGATGGCTCTCCATCCTCTGTCAATAAGAAATACGCAATATGTCTTTCAGTGACATAGTCTGAGTGCCATACTGGTGCTCCTTTCTCCCGAGTTGACCGTCGTGGTCCAGACTCAACCGGTACTTGATCATCATGCTCTGGTAATTCCTTAGAGGAAAGTGATTCTACCTTGGACTTGTCCTCTATTTTGACTTTTGTGGTTTCTGTATTATTCTTCTCCATGTCTTGATCATTTGTCATTTTCACCTTGTCTTCTACAAAAATGACATCTCTGCTGATGATAAATTTGTGGGAAATGGGATCCCACAAACGATACCCCTTCACACCATCACCGTACCCCAAGAAGATACATTTTCTGGATCTCGAATCCAACTTCGATCTTTCCTGGTCATTAAACATTGCATATAAAGGACTTCCAAAAGTATGTAACCAAGAATAGTCAGCGGGTTTTCCAGTACACATCTCCATTGGTGTCTTCAGCTCAATTTCCATTGAAGGAGATCAGTTGATCACATAACAGACAGTATTCACTGCTTCTACCCAAAACGTTTTGGCAATACCTACAGTCTTCAACATCGCCCTTGTTCTATCCAACAGGGTTCTGTTCATCTTCTCTGCCACTCCATTCTGCTGAGGAGTGTACGCCACTGTGAACTACCTCTTGATCCCTTATTGTTGAAAAAAATTATCAAACTCCTCGCTTGTATATTCTCCACTATTATCTATCCTTAGAAACTTGATCTTCTTTCCAGATTCAAGCTCCTTCCGTGATTTGAATGTTTTGAAGACTTCAAAAACATCTGCCTTCTTCCGGATTGGGTACACCCAACATCTCCTGGAATAATCGTCAATGAATGATACAATTTACCTTGCTCATCCCATGGATATAACCGGTGCTTTCCAAACATCATAATGGATCAACTCCAAGATCTCCTGACTTCTTGTTGTTGACGTCCCAAAATTTAACCTGTGTTGCTTGCTCAAAAAAGAATTCTCAAAAAATGGTAAGGATACCTTTGTCATCCCAGGTTGCAACTTCTGATCAACTAGAATCTTCAGGTCTCGTTCTGACATATGGCCAAGCTTCCAATGCCATAACGTCGTCAACTCTTCTGTCGAGGTAGTTGATGCAACAACTATCTCCACCTCCTTGTACGTTTCACCCATAAGAACATACAGGTTATTTGAGATATTCTCCGCCTTCGTTACCACAAGCGCACCCTTTACGATTCTCATCACTCCATTCTCGATGTGAGTCTTGTATCCGATGTCATCAAATTATCCCAAAGACAATATGTTCTTATTCAGGCCCTTCACATGACGTACTCCTTGGACGGTCCGTACTATGCCACCATGCATCTTCAGTTTGATGGTACAGACTCCAATGATCTTCATAGTGTGATCGTTCCCCATGTACACAAGTCCTTTCAGGATGGCTTCATATTGGTAAAAACATTCTTGTCGAGACGTTATATGCCAAGTTGCTCCTGAATCGATAATCCATGCATCGTCGAGATGCTTCCTGCTTCCTGTAGTCATTGCCGCTTCACTGACTAGTATATCTCCACTTCCAGAAGTACTCACCACATTCCCCTGTGAGCTCTTGTCACCACTCTTCTTATTCCAACAATCCTTCTTGATGTGCCCCTTCTTGACACAATTGAAACATGTGACATTCTTCTTCTTACTCCTTGATTTGGACCTGCCATGATTTTGGCTCCCACTGGAACCATGCTCCATCATCCTTCCTCTCTCCATTGACAGTGCTTCTGCTTGGTGATAAGTTGTCTGTCTGTCCTCCTTGTTCTTGCACCGACTATCTTCTTCCAGAACCGCGACTACAACATCATTAAAGTGCAGCATATTCGTCAGGATATTATTGGTGAGGTTGATGATGAGTTGGTCATACGAATCTGGAAAACCCTGGAGCAGAATCTCCGCACGTTCAGTATCGACAATTTTATAGCCCAACGACGTGAGCTGAGAGAATAGGGTGTTGAGGTTGTTGATGTGGTCAGTCACCGAAGATGACTCCGCTATCCGAAGAGTGTACAATTTTCTCTTCAGGAAAATTTTGTTGTGCAGTGACTTGGCCTCGTATAGCTTCGTCAGAGTACCCCATATTTCTTTTGCCGTCTTTTTCTATGAAATGCTCGATAGGACCCCGTCTGCCAAAGCCAAATGGATTTTGGCAATAGAATTTCCGTCCATTTCGTTCCATTTATCCTCCGTCACACCTGCCGGATTTTTGCCAATTGCCAGTAGGCAATTATCCTTCTGCAGAACTGCCTGCATCTTCATTTTCCACAACAAAAAATTATTCATGTTGAATTTTTCGATCTCGAATTTCGCTGCCATCTGGACACGCCGTCAGTCTAGAACCTCCTATATTTCACAACAGTGTATTTAATAATCTCAATAAATTTTTTCTGATGTGAAAGATCAATCAGAGTCACAATCAAAGAGCATACTGAAATTTATGAGGATTATTAATACTCGAATACGTGAACAGCACCAGGCTAGAACCTTGCCTCTGATACCACTTGTTGGGACCGTAAATGATTGGCCCACGGTGCAACAATAATCCCAAGATAAAAATAAAGTGCAAATGTGGAAATAAATGGGACACCAGATGTAACATTGAAAACCCCCCAAAATAAAAGGGGTAAAAAACCACTGGAACATAGAAGGATCACTATGGGGTAAAAGTGGGTACACTCTCTCCCACTATTACAAGGAGAAAACCCTCGTAAATATATATCTTGAATAAATGGGGAAACCGCCTCACTAAAACTGCTCTTCTATGGGATCTGTTGTAATGGTGATGAGAACCGATGTTGAGATGATTTGTTGAGGGGAGAGAGCCCTTTATATAGGCTACCTCTCCCCTGACTTCTCCTCCTCCCACTAGAGGTTTTGGCGGGGTTGGCTACCCACCTCCTGCCAGCCACACCCACATCATTTGACAAATGAGGGGGTGACCACTGTTAAGGAAAAGAAATTGTCGACACATGCATGAATGTTATACAGCGGATGAAGATTTTCCTGAAATACAATCATCTAGCCACTTGAAAGCTATTTCTCTGTGGATAAGAATCGTCTCTCCCCATGCTCGTTGGATTTTTGGTACATACGACATTTCATTCTGGCATGAAAACTAGTGGGGAGTGGTCATCGGTTACCTGGGATGCCCTGTTATGAACATCAACATCAGGGAGGCTAGCAACTACCCTTCCTTCATTAACACTGTAATGGACAGGAAATAGTAGGAGGAATTCCATCTCATTTAGATTTCATCTTTCCCCAATAAATGTGGGTTCACTCTGTCATCTTTTGGGTCGTTCTCCTCCAAAGATTACAGGCGCACTATTCCCTGGCAGCATGAAGGGGATGCCTGGAACGATATTCTTTGGGGTAGACTCATCCCCACAAAATTCAAAATTCTCATATAGAGAGTTTTCAATAGATATCTTCCTACTGAAAAAAACGTTAGAATATGTGGTGTGAGTATGGATTCTAGTTGCGTCTGCAGTAGGAGGAAACATGAGGAGACCTTGATGCACCTATTCTTTGAAAGGGAATGGGAACACACGGATTGGGAATTCTTCGACGAGTTCACAACAGTCACTATCCAAAATATGGTAGAGGTTCCTTTCAGGGTTAATTTTTTCATGGCTCGAGTGAGGCGGGTTCTGAGAGAAAGGGGTGCACCATTGTTAAGAAGGCAGGCTGCTGGTGCTTATTGAAAGTGCGAAACAACAACATTTTTGATGGGGTGATTTCTTCCGGTCGAGAGATCATCTCTATAACCACTTCCCTTCTTCTTGATATGATCAAGGCTCTAAATCTTTACAAAGAGGCTCCTATATGGAAAAGTCTTAACCTCAATCCTCATGGATCCCATGTATGCGCTAATTTACCTTCAGGTAATTAGGTATGGTTGCTCCCTCCACCATGTGGTTTGAAGCATAACATTGATGGCTCCTATAAATCTGGAGTCATGAGAGGAGGATGGATTGTCTATGATTATTCTGGATCGGTCATTTTGGCTTTCTCCATCCGGTTGGGGCATGGTCTCTATCTTTTGGCTGAAGCAAAGATAATGCTCACATGGCTCTCGGTTTTCCGAGAATGAACTCATCATCTTCTGGAAGCTGAAACAGACTCAATGTTGGGTCATAATTCTATTCAGGGTCTAAGACCTATCCCTTGGTCGATTAAATATGTCACCCATAAGTGTCGTGCTCTTCTCAGCACACACACAAAAGTGTCCCATACATGGCGGGAAGGTAGCATGGAAGCAGATTACTTTTCCTCTCTAGACATTCCAGAAACTGAGCACTTGTTTTTTCATGACTTCTAGTGCCTGAAACTACTAGGTATTAATATTCTAATAGGTGATGCTCAAGGTCTCCACTATTTTAGACACCCCTTAATATGTCTTTTTGACCTCTTTGTGAGCCTTGTTTGTTTTTCATTCTTTCTAAACAAATATTATATATATATATGATGATGATGATGAAGTACTTATATTTAAATATGTGTAAGAAAGCATATATGTATTAATTGACGCACATGTTTGTGTATAGTAATATATATTCATATGTGTGTAGGCATTTAAATAACATATTCATATGTGTATGTACATATAATTGATTATATATATATATATATATTTAGATTTCAAATGATTTTATAAAAGTAATTTATGTATATGAACAAACATTCACACACACACACATATATACATGAATGCATTATTTATATTTATATGAGACCAAATTTCTATTTTTCAACCAAAAATATACTTTAATTTTATAATAACATATTTTTTTGATGATCAAAAAGAAAGTTAATAAGAATATTGAAGGTCAAGGATTACACGGGACTTAATCCATAGGGTAAAGTCATTCGACCAAGCCTTGATAACACCATAAAGACCTCATGTAGACAAATGGTGAGTTACTCTATTCTCCTCCTTTTGATAATGGGAAAGGAGAAAGCTGAGATGTGATGGATAAAGGATCAGATCTTCAAAACCAAAAGGGAAAATTATTGGATTCCTATATCCTTTTAATTGATATCAATGATGAGGGTAAGGAAATAAAATTTAATGACGACATATTTCTATCCCTTCTCAATATATAGAGTCATACCATTCCAAATTTCATGGGCTTCAACCATCGGTGGGTCCCAAAATGAATGGGTTGACTCATGGATGGATGCAAAATTCTACCAGAGGAGTCATAAGCCATAACTCCAAACCCAAAAGTCACATTCCCAGAGAATAAATAGACAAAAATAATTTTCAAAACACCGGGAGTGGAAAAAATCCATGAGATGATGAATGGGACAATGCTAGGACTCTCAATATAATAATCAGTGTTATTCAACATCACTGAAAGATAAGTTGCCCAATCAACCGAGATAGAATTTGGTTTTTAGATCTGGCTGAAAATTAAATCACTTCTACAAACCCATATGAATCATGCTAATGTTTATAAATAATACTCTTTCTTTTTAGTAAGATAGGAGGCCCAAAATACTAGTAAAATTGTGATTCTATAAGTCTTCTCAAAATAGTGAGCATCATTTGAATACCATGAAGTACATACAACCCTAGATCCAGGATAGTGAAATGTATAATTTGTGTGGGGATCAATATCTTCCATACATAAAGGTAAGAGAGGTTCATTAGAAGTATGGTGGATAAAAAGGAGACCCTTGGATGAGAGGATACCAACAAACCTTCCAATATAAGTAGTTGATCATGGGGGGAATTCACCAATGGATTTTCCAAATCATGACACATTCATGGATCTATGAATTGATATTCAAATTTTATGAATATATCTCCAAAACATCCTTGAGTTCTCCTAGAAAATGTAAATATTGTAAAGCCTCATATCACTTACTCACATAATAGTCTTAATGATTTTATCATCTCCTTAATTAAATAATTATTTTTCCTTTGAGAGTGTAGAGTCATGGTTTTTACCTTGTATGAATAATAATATTTCTATATTTATTTCTATGGCTAGGCATTGAGACAGTGTGTGATTTTGAGCCATAGTATGCCTAGAATTAATTCTATAAAAATATTAAATACAATATATACTACATACGTGAAAATTATTAAATTTAATGGTATAACTCTTATATGTTTAATGGAATCAGAATCCTAAGACCACGATTGAGTCCATAAAACAGTTTTTATCCTAGGAATGACATAAAATGGTTCAACATGAGGGAATTTGGACTCCTTGACCATTGGTGGAAGGTTCTGTGAGTTAATAAATTGTAAACATAATTAATTAATTTATTTCTTACCTAAAAAATTTGTTTATATATAAACTATTATGGAGAAATTTTCAGGTTTAGCTAGTTATCATATATTTTTCCAACGATGCTCTCCTACCTCCTCTATTGGAATATCATGTCAGATGACGATGAATCACTAGATCAGATCATATCAGGACACAAAAAACCCAACATCATGTCTCGATCATTAGAGAATGTTTTCTTTATCAACGAATGATCCATATTCGAGGTATTACTCATATTTTTGTTTTTTTATTCCCTTTTGTTATATAATTGAGAAGAACCACTCTCATTCTTGGAGATGTTCCAATTGTGGACTTTTCATGAGAATATTTACCGAATTTATTTTGTTTGATCAATGTTTTCAAACCCTAGTATTCCTGTTCATGATCATTGGCCAAGAACACATGTCCAACAATGTTTAAAATTTTGGTTTTTGTGCTTTTCTCTTCCATTACTTAATGTTCTTCAAGGATTAGACCCCTTCATCAATGTTTTTATTTTTTGTTGTACCAAGCCTGATCGGACCCTCAGATCCATGAAAAATAGATGAAATATGCACTAATCCATCAAACAAGAATATATTTGGACTTGTTGTAGGTTTTAATATATCGTGTAGTGGTTCAAAAAATGGAATTATTCATAGAAGTTTCGGTGGTTTATAGAATGAATGACAGAACCCCCGATAAAGAATGAAGTCATTTTCTGATAAGAAATGTCCAAGATCTATGATTTCCTATTAGATCGACAGTTTTAAAAAATATTGAATGTTGAAATCAAATCTAGAAGAAACGATCAAGGTACAGTAATCAAGTATGAGATTTATGGTGAAAACCCCAAAAACATGCTCTGTAGTCTGATGTACACATGGTGGGTAGCCCCCTCAGTGGTGGCAGCTACTGTTTTTGAAAACCATAAGGATAGAATGACGTGTACTTTACCAACACATCATATATTGACTTTTCTCTATGGGTTAGCTGTGTGAAGAATCACACGGACCGAGCACATGGTCGACAACCCATGTAAGGCAGAATTCCATGTAAAAAGATCATGAATATAGGGTTCAATTACATGGACAGAACTATAGATACATGACCATGTCCTATGTTGCATGGATATGTTGTGTAGTCCACCTACATGGTGTCTACTCCTACATAGAAAAATATCTCTATAATGGATAGGGACATTTCTAGGCTATGATGTGGGGAAACATACTATGTGGGTCCCCTCACACATCAAGTACATCTTAATTCAATTTCCCTAAACATTAAGGTTTTTCATCTCCTTTATTTGAACTCGGATTCTAGCATACTAGTATCCTATCTTGAGTTTTTTCATAGAATGTGATGAAGCCCTTAGTTGTGGGTTTAGAGATATGATATGAATTTTTCTATGAGTGTAACTTATTGAGGAAATTTATGATGATGGAAGTGATTCAGAAGGATCCTTGGAGGCTTCTTTCAAGTGGGACCATATAACTGGGCTGGGCAGTGGTTCCTCAAAATCTTCTGCGTGGTACCCTCTAGTAGAGCTAGGAAGTGGGTCCTCAAAAACTTCTAAGAGGTACCCTTTTACAGATATGAGTAGTGGGTATGTGACATCATCTGGGTGGTACCCTCTACCTAGGTTGGGTAGTGGTTCCTCAATGTCCATTGAGTGGTACCCTCCAGTAGAACTGGATAGTGGGTCATCAATGTCTTATGAGTCATACCCTCTAGTAGAGTTGGGAATTGGGGCCTTAATGTCTGTTGAGTGTTACACTCCATCTAGGTTGGGAATTTGGTCCTTGTCATCTTCTGAGTCATAACCACTAGTTATGCTTAGCACTAGGCCTTTGATGAAATCTGATTGTTACGCTCCAATAATGTTTCGAAGCATTTCCTTGATGACTTAAGAGGTGACCCCCTCCCAATCAGCATGGGAATGAGTCCTCTATGGATAATTCCCTAGTGGAACCCTATGACTGTATAAGGGCATGGGTCCTTGATGTCATGTTTGGGCCCTACTCAGCTATGAATCATAGTTCAGAGGTGGGATTAGACATATACAGTTACATCTAGGTAGACACGTAGCATATTGGGAATCACTGATGGACTTTTAGAACTGTTTGATACTTTTCTTCCTAGGAGGGGCTTGATATTGAGATCCCTATAATCTCTTATTTTGGATTATGTTACAGAGAATATATATCCATCCTCATTATATTTCCACACCTTGGATTTTTAAACACTCATTCCATGAGAGGATACATTTCTAGAGTTTTTCCACATTCATTCCACCTTTAGATTCTCATGGTTGGATGAGTCTACTGTCCCACTATAGGTAATGATGGATAGATGAGTAGTTCATCTTCTCACAATGATTAAAATGAGTTTTTGGATGAGATTAATTTCACTTTTTATTAGGATGAGATGTACCCTTTCTTTTTATCGTTCATATACTCTCTTTATTTCCTTTGGTATCTCTTACTACTCTCCCTTAAAATTTTAGGGTGTCACTCTGGGTATGTATATACTCACACATGCATGACATTTTCCAACACATGTAGTGTCTTCTGATGAAAATAGGCAGCAAGACCATGAATTTATAAGGGCATAAGGATACTGGGTGCTTCGACCGAGTTTAGTGATTAGAGCAAGGGATAGGGATATAAACTCTATTTAAGATGTTTATTTTTTCAGTTCCTTCAGGTTGGGACATATTTCTATTTGGACATGTATTTTTTCCCTTTACTTTTCTATCTACAATTCCATACTTTTACACTATTTATAGGTTCATGCATGCTCAGTTTACCTTTTATAATTATATCATCTTATATTCTTTCCCACCACAATTTTTCATTGAGTTTGTTGTGTGTGTGTCTACATGTTTTAGGAAAATGCCTCCCTGATTTAGTTATGATTTCAACACTTTTCGCCACCCCCGACCTATGGAGGTGGGTTGGGGTAGTTATGGATCAATCCCTGACTTGTGTCATGTCATGAAATACTGGTAATATTGAATGTTCATTCCTTGGGATGTTGTCCAGAAATATCCATTTAAGAGGACTTGGTTAGGTTTAGGGAAACAATGTCAAAATGTAGTGAGTGTGGCTCTCAGGATATTGAATATAGTGATGGAGTGGCAAAAAAAAAATGCATCCCCCAGGACCCCCGACAACCTACATGTCGACATGGCATGCCGAGACATTTGTTTCAAGGTTAAATGGTATATGCATCATATATGACTGTGTATTTTAGTTTCCTTCTTGAGTAAGATCCCCATTAGTGATATATATATATATATATATTCTCATCCTCCCATAGTACTCTTTGATAACTTTTAGGATGCTTCCCTAAAGATAGGATGCTAGGATACAAGCTCTGGTTCATGACGATGATCCTATGAGATATGAGGCCTTAGTTCAGGGTCTATCTTGTGATCCTTTTCCTCTAGGTGGGCTGGTAGTAGAACCTCCTCATGTTGATCAATAGATCATCCCAACAAATTATGTTGGGGATCTGTGGAGGCTTATAATACACTGCGAGTTCTAGTGATAGAGGCCACTGAGGTTTTGTGGAAATCCATATCCATAGTTAAAAGAGGATTTTTTATATATGAGGTTTTTCAACTTCATGTTCTTTCAATCCATAGTGCATCACCACCTATAGCGAGGTGCTGGAGTGGTAACTTGTGATAGAAATATTTATTTTAGAGGGAATCCATATATCTGAACTTAGAAGTGGGATCTATAGGGTGGAGTCATCTGTAGCATCCAGTAGTTGCATGGTGCTAGGATCTCAGCATTGGAATCATTTCCATGATCAGACTCAGGAGAGTCATTAGAAGAAGAATAGGGCACCATGGAATCCCATAGAGGGGACGTACCTTACATTTGATGAGAGATGTTCCATTGCATGAAACTTCCCAACAATTTTTTTTGAGCAGCATAAGTAGATAGATGTTGGATGTCCATTAAAGAGACAATACCATGATCAGGGATCTCATAGACATACACATGGGGGTCCCTAGGGAGGTGGAGCTAGAAGAGGAGTATCAGGAGTTATGGGTCGTGGATGTCACTATCATATCATTCCACCACAACCACCAAGTGAAACAATTTAGTCTCAGGGAGTTAGAGGTCGAGGATATAAACAGTTATTGGAATTGGAGGATTGTGATCCCATAGTGCCCGAGATGATAAGAGGTACGATCTTTGTGTTTTCTACCCTTTTCCAAATTTTATTAGACACATGTTCTAATTATTCTATTATATCTATAATCCTGGTGCCGGAGATGGAGGTCCCATTTGAGGTTCTAGAACATCATCTTCATATGGAGTTTCTTATAGGGAACAATACCTCCAAATCATTAATTTTCTAGCAATGTGAGATATCCCATGGTGGAGGGAGGTTTGTGTGGGACCTTTTTGTCAGCACCATGGAACCCAATTTTGTCATATTTTGAAAGGATTATATTTCTATTGTCTTAGCCTATATTGAATTTCATCTAAAACAATTTCGATGCATATCTACTCATGGGACAAGATTCTCCATTTCTGACAAGGGATATCTCTTTGAATGGAATGTGGAATTTGTAAGTAGGTGGTTGCAACCCATCTCCCATTAGTTGGAAAATCTAGGCCTTTATAAACAATCTATTTAGGTACCTAGGATCCTTCAGTTATAGACAATTATGTGGATCTCTTCCCTGAAGACATTCCAAGACTACCATTGATTTGGGAGATAGATTTTTTTATTGACATGATTTTTTGGAAAACATGGATATCTTCTATGACAAATTTGATAGCCCCTACCTACTTCTGTATTCTAGATTAAAGTTGGAGGACCGTTGAGTGAAATGTTTCATCATATCCAATGTTGTTCTTGAAAAAGGCGAATAAGATATTATGTATTTTTGTGGATTATCATCACTTAAACCAGACCACCAAATGAAAAAATTCCCCTTTCCAGGGATTGAGGATCACATTGACTAGTTTCATTCTGTGCGATGGTTTTTTAAGATTGATCACATGTATAAATACCACTAATAGAGGTTTTTCAAGGATAATATTTCAAGGATGGAATTATGATGTCACTACATGAATTATGTGTTCCTATTGATTCCATTCGGTGTGAAAAATTCCCCCTCTATTTTTATAGATTTGATGAACCAGGTCTTCTAAGTATACATGGATGAGTTTGTGGTCGTTTTCATCAATTTAATACTCATCTAATCTTTGTAAGAAGATGATCATTAAGAGATATTGAGGATGTTCCAACATTTACTTTGAGAGAACTATCATTATGGAATGTTCTAGAAGTGATAGTTATTTGATTTATATTCTTTACTTTATGGGGAATATCATTTCTGAGTATGGATTAGCTATATATCCAACAATGATGGATGCCATTTTTTCATGGGAGTCACCCCAGATCATGTCATATGTGTGGAGATTTCATGGCATGGTAGGGTACTATAAGAGGTCATGGAAATCAAATTCAGAATCGCAGATTCTATGACCGCCCAAACAAAAAAAGGGTATTTGTATACCTAGTATGAGATTTTCCATTAGGACTTTGAGGATTTGAGGCTTAGGCTTTCTTGTGCTCCAGTATTAAGGATACAAGTTGATGGGATTGAATTTTTAGTGTATTTTGATTCCTTAAGGACTGGGATCAATTGTGTGTTGATGTAGTGACAGGTAGTTATCAAATATAGGATGAGCTAGTTGAGACCCCACAAGCTAAACAAGAAGACTCAAAACCTATAGTTGGTAGAGGTAGTCTTATCCTTAAGGATGTGGAGGAACTACCTTCTGCAAGAGCGCTTTGTGGTTTACTCATACCACCAGAGTCTCAGATACATATTTATGTAGAGATATTCAAACATAAAAAAATGTTGGTAGTTGGAGTTTTTATTAGAATTTGTCTTTGAGATAGTATATACTCCATAGAAGGGAATTGTTTTATTAAATTCCGTTAGATTCACATTCTATGCTTGCTTAGTTTAGGAAGCTTCAAAGAACATAGCTTCCCTACAGTGGAACCTAGTGGAGTAGGGGGGTATAACATTTCTTCAGTCGATGGTGTTGACTCCACCACCTCTCAATCATGTGAGTGATTCCAAGATGGGGACATCAATATAGAGGTATAATGTAATCATATATCTATAGGTGACTCTCCAGATTAATATTTTGAAGGAGGGATTCATGTCATCTTGATCCAAAGGAGAATTGTTGTTCTAGTCACATTGCGGGAGTAGGTGATGCGGTAGTTCCAAAATTATCCCCTATATATTCATCCAAGTGATGGGAAGATTTATATAGGACTTTAGTGGAAGTTTTTGTGGTATAGAATTAGATGAATGATATCTAATTTTGTGTCTCTTTACCACCCTTTTTGTAGGTGAAGGTTGAGAATTGTCTTTCAGCAGGTCTACTGCATCACCTAGAGATCCAAGAGTGGAAGTGGGATGACATATCCAATGAATTTATCTCAGGTTATACATGAATTTTTAGGATCCATGATTCCATCTCTGTTATAGTTGAATGAATCACGTATTCAGCACACTTCTTTACAATCAGGGAGCAGAGTTTGTGGTAGAGATTGCGACCGCTGTACGTACGATAGATCATTCACCTTCTTGGGGTGGCCTAAATTATTATAACTAATCATGATTTTTGGTTTACATCCTCATTGAGGAGAGGACAACTGGAAGAATTCTGGACCAAAATGAGGATGAGTATAACAGTTCACCCCCTCAAATAATGGGAAGTCCAATTGAAATATCTATGTGTCGGAGGATATACTACGGGCCTATGTGTTAGACTTTAGAAAGAGCTAGAAAGATCAACTTCCCTAGGAAGTGTTTTCTTAAAAAATCTACTACCACTCTACCATTAACATGGTACCTTTTGAGTCCTTTTATGAAAGACCCTTCAGGTCATCCTTGTGCTAGACAGAGATTGGCGAGTCATATCTTGTTGGCCCAGAGATGGTTTAGGTGATGACGGAAAAATTCTAGGTCATATGTGAGTAGATGAGGATTTCTTATATAAGATTGGAATCTTAAACAATTTTCCATTGCAGGTCCTGGATGTTCAGGTAAGTAGACAATGTTTTCTTATGAGTCTCCCCACAATGAAGATTGCAGATATTCAGATAGAGAGGCTAGCTATCCCAAAGGTTCATCAGGCCATTTGAGATCATGCAGAGGGTTAGAGATATTTCTTAATGACTTTACCTACCCCATAGATGGAGTGGGTTCCTAACAACTTATACATGTTGTATCTAAGGAGATACATGCATGACCGTACAACCGTCACAAGCTTGGGTGAGATAGAAATCAAGAAGTGAGCCACCCTTGTGGAGAATCCAGTGGTTATCGACGACCAATATGAGAGGAACATATATGAATGGCCATCCCGTTGGTTTTATTTTTGTGGAAATATGTAAACACGAAGGACAGTTCCTTGAAATTGGATATCTAAGTGAAGGCTTAGTATCTAGATTAGTTTTCTTATTATTTATTTTTTGGGACAAAATGAATGAAGTATGGAATAAAATAGAGAAAAAATTTATTCCTTTTAATACATTAAAGTAATTAAATATATATATTTCTTCAGCTAGGTGTGGATATGACATATGATTATGAGGCCCAATGTGCCCAGAATTAATTTTATAAAAATTTTAAGTAAACTTTTTGTTATGTTCACATAACTTCCGAATGAAAATGACATAAATCGTAGATGATTGATCATATCATAAATCTAAGATCATTATTCTGTTTTTAACATCATTTTCACCATAGCTACGAAATCAAATGGGTCAGCATGGGGTGTTTGGACTCCATACTCATTGGAAGAATGTTTATTGAGTGAATTAATTATTAAATTAATTAATTCAATCATTTCTGAACTAATCGATATGTTTATAAAATTTTTTATGGTGAAATTTTCGTGGTTACTGATATTCTTAGAATTCACCCACGATGCTCTCCTCCATACTCCAATGGAGAATCATGTTAGACAATGACGTATATCCAGATCCGATTAGATTAGGACGTAGTGAATGTAGTGACATATCTCAATCATTGGCGGAGGAGTTCCTCTACAACGAATGATACATAATTGATGTAGGACTCTCCTTTTTGTATTTTTATAGACTTTGAGGAAATTATTTAGAATATCCACTCTCATTTATGTATATTTTCTAGTTTAGGAATTTTCATGAGCCTATGTACCATATTTAATTTTTTATAAAAATGATTTATAAACTAAGTATGTCCGTTTTGGATCATTGGATAATAAAGCTTCTCCAATGATGTTTACATATTTTTTTGAAACTTTTCTCTATCATTTCTTTGTGTTCTTCACTAATTAGACCCCTCGGTCTTGGTTCGACATTGTTGGATAGAATTGAGCCCGATCGGACCACTGATCTATTGAAATTTGAAAAACTAAGCATGGATTCATGGAGAGAACACATATCTAGACTTTTTGCAAGCATTGGATAAACGTTTTTGATGGATTTAAATCAATTAATCAATTTTCAATACTTTGTTCAATTTATAATGAATGATGGAACCCCCAATTATAAACAAATCCCTTTTCTAGAGAATGAAAGATGAGATCGAGGATTTCTGAGTAGATATTTTGTTTACAGGAAGATTAGAGGCTGAATTGGATGCGGGATGAGCATATCTAGTCTAGAGAATCAGATTTGATTTTTTTGGGCAGAAACCTGACAACAAGACTTGTAGTGTGATGAAATCATGCTGTGTATCTCCCTTAGTGGCAGTGTCTAAAATTTTGGAAACCCATAAGAATGTCACAACGTCTATTTTACCAACACCCCATGTACCAAATACTATGTGTGGGTTAGCCATGTGACAGACCAAATAGTTAGAGAAAATGGGAGGAAACTCATTTAAGATGACAAGCCTTGTATAGAGTACACAGACACATGGACCATGTAAAGAGACACAACTATAGAGACATGACCCAGTCCTGTGTTTCATGGACACATCGTGTAGTCTAACAACATGCCTTATACTACTACATGGATAGGGATCCATGTATTGGCTAATGAGAAAACCAGGATGTGAAGTGGGGCCACACACTATGTGAGTCCCCTCACACGTTGGGTACATCTTCAATCCTTTTTAGGAAACTTTAATTTTTTCCTTTATTCTTCATTTAAAAATGTTTTATGGCCCTTGAGTAGCCTATCCGGAGTGTCTTTCTGCGTAGAATGTGATGGTGACACTATTTTTTTTATTTTTTGATATGATGTGAGTTCTTTCATGTAGAGAACTTATTGAGGAAATGCTCCATGACTGAAGTGATCAAGCATGATCACTAGAGACTTCATTTGTGTGGTACCCTCCAGCTGGGCTGGGCAGTGGGTCCTCAAGGTCTTTTGGAGTGGTAGCATCTAATAGATAAAGGTAGTTGGTCATTGAAATATTCTATCTAGTACCCTACTATAGAGTTGGGTAGTGAGTCATCAACATCTTTCGAGTGGTACCCTCTAGCCGGGATAAGGACTGGGTCCTCAATTTTTTCTGAGGGGTACCCTCCAGTAGAGATGGGTAGTGTGTCCTCAACATCTTCCGAGTGGTACCCTCTTGTAGAGATAAAAAGTGGTCCCACAAAATCTTAGGAGTGGTACCATCCAGTAGAGCTGGGAAGTGGGTCCTCAACATCTTATGAGTGGTACCCACTAGTTGAGCTGTGTAGTGGGTCCTCAATGTCTTTCAAGTGGTACCCTCTAGCTGGGTAGGGTAGTGGGTCCTCGACCCCTTTAGAGGAGACACCTCATTGGTATGGGAACAAGTTCTCAATGGAAATTATAGGAGTGTAACCCTCCTATTAAACTAGGTAATGGGTCTTTGACATCATGTTTTTTCCACTCAGATGTGTGGCATAGTGATGAGGTGTGGTTAGATTTATACGATTACATCTGGGTAGATGTGTGGGATGCTAGGAATGATTGTTGAATTTCAGAACTATTGTCTTCTCCTCTTCTTTGGATGATCAATTTTATGGAGATCCCCTTACTCTCTTGTTTAAGATTAATTGACTGTGGATTATTATCTACCAATATTCTGTATCCTCACCTTGGATTTGGAAACACTCATTCTAGGAGAGGAAAAGACGTGTGTGGAATTCCACATGAGTTTTTGCTTAGCTTATCATGGTTGGATGAGTCTAATCTCCTTGTATAGGTAGTGAAGGATCGATGGGTATTTCATCTACTCAATGTGTTTATCCATTATGTTTGAATGATCTTACATTCACTCTTTTTTGGTTGAACTGTACTCTTTCAATTTGTATTTCATATGATATCTTTCTTTCCAATTGTATCTCTTACTACCCCCTTTCATCATTCGGGGAGACTTTCTAGCTATTTATATACTTACCCCAAAATAGGATTTTCCGACACATGTCACATCGTATTAAGAAGATAGATTGGTAAAAAATGACTTCAGAGGAGAATTTGGATATTTTCTGCTTGAACTACGTATCATGGTCATATATTGGGTTTAGGATATGGACTCTCTTTCAGTGGCTTAATTTTCATGTTTTGTCAGGTTGGGACATATTTTTGGATGGGAATTTATTTTTTCCCATTACTTTTCAGTCTAAACTATTGTACCATTGAACTATATAGAGTTCCATGCATACTTTGTTTACTTTTTAGCAGTGTTTCATATTTTATTCTTTTCCTCTATAGTTTTTCATTTATTTGGTTGTGTTCAAGTGTACAGGTTTTTAGGAAAATGCCTACCTGAGTTAGTTTTTCCTTGGGCGCTTGTTTCTATCCCCTGGCTTATAGAGGCGGCATAGGGTAGCTATAAATTGATCCTTGGATTGGATTATATCATGATATATAGATCATATTATTAATTTATTATAATTTAATCTTTATTTTATTCAATGTCCACAATCACTAGTTTTAGTGCATTTTAAAATTGAACTTCATTTCACATCATTGTAAAATTCATGTTAATTGTGTGTCAATTCTGGCATAATTAATCATCAGCTTTTGGAATGTATTTTTTAAATAATATGAATTTTATATTTTTTGATATTAAGTTACACTTTCAGTGTGAAATTTTTTCTTTTAGGATCAATGGATGATTCATAATTATGGATGGACATTTTTTCTATAGATGAAGAAATTTTTGGGTAAAGTAGGATGGGCCTTAAACCAATCAAATACAAGCAGGGCCCACAATTTTAGAAATGTGAAGCTATTTTTTACTAGAGATATAAAAATTTATGTGTAACAGTTGATTAAACTCTGTATAGGGATAATTTTGACGTTTTCATGGAGATTCTGGGAGCCTAATTTGAGGATTAAATTATGGGAAATAATGGAAGGCTCATAAAGGCTTCCCACCAAATTCATTATATCATTCGAATGCCATATTCAATTGGGATGAAATTTCTTTGTAAATTAGAGTAAATATTGTTGAATATATTTATATTATATTACTATCTCATATTTAGCCATATTCAAAGTCATTATTTCATGTCAACATGGGGGAATAATCCTGATTCAGTTTTTCTAGTCAACATGAAAATGTACACATTCCATTTATTCTCATCTACCTTTTGACTACACTAATTAATAGGGATGTTATAGAATGTGGATAGATCAATATATGGCTCAAATATTTTTTTTATTTAAAGTGTTGGTGTTGATGTGATTATGGGTTAATTTTTTATTCATTCAATTTTATTATTACACAATCATTTTGAAATCACATCTTTATTTTGTCTTGTATGTTATTGAATCAATTTCATTTCATGATAGAATTTATTCTTTATATATTATTATGTTCTTATTCATATCACATTGATACTGTTTCTTTAGGGGTGAATATTTTCATATAATATTTTCTGAAATTCTACACACAATGGTAGATTGATCGTTATTTAAATATTTTTCCTTTTCTATTCCACACTCATGTGTCTAATTCCATCTTCCATTGATAGAAGATCATAAATGGAGGGATAACCCTTTGATGGATATATCCAATGGATTATAAAGGGTATGTGTTGAATTTCATTTCTCATTTTAATAATTCTTATTAAATTACTTTTTTTATATTTTATTCAATGATTTTCCTTCTCTATTGATATCACTAATTTTAATGGTACACATCACGAGTTTTAAAAGGATTATATAACATGGAGTTAACATGAATATAATACTCATAGTGTATATGTTATTATCCTTAGGATAATGAAAAAAATTAAATCCAGGATTGATTTTGTAATTTATATTTCATTGAAAAAAACACTATCTAATTTAAGACATTGATACCCTTAAAAGAAATTTATTCAATCCACCGCTTATAATAACCTTGGATAAACCCTTATTTATAAATTGAATCCACATAATTAATTCAATATATATTATAATACACTATTATTGAACTAATGTTTTAATCTTCATAGAAATATCATCACCATATAATTTATGTTTCTTCAGGTTACTTCTTTTGTATCTAAGGATTCGATAACCAAAGTTGTACTACAAGGGACTGCATATTCCTTAAAAACATTGGTTAAATTGGGAAAAAAAAACTATGGTTATATTTATGGGGACCTAAGTAAATCATATTTTAAAATCATTTTATTCTCTCACATTTCACTTTTCTTCTCCACTTTCACTTTTCTTTACCCCATTTATTTTTTTCTCTTTTTTAGCACATGTCTACCTACAATCATGACAAAAAAAATAGATATGTTAGGGTGGAAATAGTGACAGGTGATGAGTTCAGTGAATCTTAAGGAATTATTCAATTATATCATAGTCTTGATATATTATTGTATTAAAAAATTGTGTTCAATATAATGATGAATCAGCCACAAAATCATAAACCAGGTTGGGGACCCAAATGGAAACCAAAATGAAGAAGCCCCCAAAATGGAAAATGTTGTAGACCAGACCATGAATGACTACTTTACACCTTTTTGGACCAATTCACACTCATGAACTATGCATTATTCCATACGATATTCCATATATGTATTCGAACCCCACATTTTAAACCATTATCCAACATTTTTGGGATGTATTATGAGATGTCTTTCCTTTATGATAATTAATTCAATAACATTTTTGAACCCATGTTCCCAAAAAATAAAATTGAATTATTTAAAATGATAATCAATATTTTTTATCTGAAGGTTTAGGAAAATTATTTTTTTAAATAATTTTATACCATTATAAATTCACTCTCCAGACCATCTGCAATGAAATTTATAAAAACAATACACGAGACATCAGGAAAAAAATTTCAATTTAAAAGAGAATATTTTTTTTGAAATAGGGGAATAAATATTATATTAAACATGGGGAAGGATCAGGGACACTTTAAACATGTTACAAAACCATGTTTTCTTAATTATGGAACAATTTAGAAATTTCTATGAATGGTTAGGGCCAGGTAACAAATAATTTATTGATATGATGTGTAACAGTACATTCAAAAACTTTGCCCCAAATATATTTTTTTGGGGGTTCCTTAACAAATGTTGATACAAAATTTATTCTAAAAAATTCAACAATTAGATTAATCTAAATGATGTTATTTTATGAAAATAATTATCTTGAAAAGACATAAGATTAGAAGGAATATCATCAATACAAATAATAGTAATGTTTATACCTTTATTGGAAAGACCATCTGACACCCGATTCACCTCTCAAAAAGAAGGAGTGATGATATAATTGAGTCGAGAATGGGTATTAAAGAATTCCCACCATCAATCTATGAGTATCAGAGAAACATGAGTCATTCTATTCATGATGTCAACGTCAATAGATATGGAATCACTTTCAATCCATAGTTTATTCTAGCCATTGGATTTAGAAAAAGAGACCACATGAAAGACTCCATGAATTTCATCTTCTAGTGACATTACTATTCTAAATGAACCAAATATACAACCAAGAGAACTATCACAATGGTCATAGAAAATATTTCCACATTCAGAGGGGCTATGATTTTTTTAGAAGACCAACTGAATTAATTTTAATGCATTTATGGGTTGGAGGATACAAAAAAAAACATCAAAAATACCATTAGGTGTGTTAAAATTATTCACAATACCAATCCTTCTAATAACTATAATATCATGATTTCTATTAATGTAGAAACCATTCTAGATCCCATTTTATTCTTGGATGGCAACAATAATTCAAGAAATTACCGAATGAAATTTCCTAAATGATTCTTTTGAGTATTTATAAAATCATACTGAACAAATCCAAACATGGAAAACATCACCATATAATGATAATCCATATAAATATTGTGGAATAAAATAATATTCAACAAATAGATTATAATATGGAAAAAATTTCTACACTAACTATTAATGATAAAGAGTTAAATATTATAAATGCCCATAAAATCCAAACATTAGAGCTTGTTTTCCTAATATGTGAAAAACATGACCATAAGAACAAAAACTACCCAAAAATTACATCTATCAAGGATGTTCTTCTAAGGGGACCACCATAAGAGGTAAATGATTTGAACATTCAACAACCATATTACAAAAAACACATTCAATCCAAGATACAATAACTATTTATGCTTTTTTGGATAGAAAATCATTAACCAAAACAATAACAAGTATCAACCCATACCCTTAACCTAATATTAAAAAAAATTCAATACCAAACAAAACTAGTCCAATATAATCATTTCCACATCCAATACCAACAACTCATTTGATATAAAATTGAACTACCAATGTATCCTTCTAGGATAAACCAACAAATCAAAAACCCTTGTCCAATATGTTCCTTTCCCAATCCATGAATTGTTTGGTAAAAAAATGGAGAAAATTAACTCTAAAGTCTGATCATGTAATAATGAATCAAAAAAAATCAAAACTAGAAAGGAACCCATGCCTACCCAAGATATCCTATCCCTAAACTTAAGTGTAGAATCTAATTACACAAAAAACTCAAATAAAGAACAAAAATCATAGACTATCTTATGATGTGGGAGATCCATTAAAAACCTAAAAACCATCCTAGAACCATTAAAGGTTAAATATTACATGCAGATTTTTAAAAAATATCCTCAGATTATGAAAAATCAAATAAGAATGTAACATAACCACAACATCACCAAAAAATCAAGTAATATGTTCTATTCCCTCAACAAATGGGAGGAAAATCTAAACCTGAACTGATTGAAACATTGAGGGAAATATTATCTTTTGTTGAGATGAAAATTATACCTTTTAATGTAATCTAAATCATTATATCCTACTATATTTAGCTTAAGGACTTGTTCTCTTTTAAATGGATAATTTCACCTCAATACTAATTCCTTCTACCTACTAACATGAGTATCCAAATTCAAGGGGCTCTTTCTCGAATATTGAAAGACCCAAGATGTCCATACATAAAATATGAGTAAGGAGAGAGAAATTTTTTGAAAGACCATTGTAATCTATGAACTAGTGTGAAACTCATTCCATATTCCATGTATTTTCAAATATGGATTAAGGATATCCAACCAAATTCGGTCACACTTTAACATGTGAATCATAGTGTTATAGTTATTAAATGGGTCTTAAAATATATTTTGGTTAATGTTGAAAATTTCATTTTCCATGATGACTTCACTGACCTTGAAAATCACAAAATGTTAGGTCCTATAGAGAAAACACCCATCTACCTTGGTCACACGTTCTATGAAACAATCAAATTAGTTATATGAGTTTGGAATTGAAATATGACAATAACCTTTTGAAACATAAGCCTCAATATCCATATTTATAATTAGAACTCTCATATTGGGGTTGATGAAGAGATACATGAGCTCAATTGGACAGGTAGTGTTGATATGAAACCATAGGAATATTAAGAAAATTTTCAAGGATGTTTAAGTCAAGATGAGATTTATTTACCTTGTTTACATGAGGTAAATATGTAAGCTTGAATTTATTATATTTTAGAAGATTCTTGTAATGAATTTTTAGGACAAACAATCAATTATATAAATGGAGAAATAAAAAACATTATGTCCATATGCATTCTGGACATTGATCTGTCCCATGTGGTGGTTGAAACTTTTGTTCAAAATAAACCAATTCCAGTGATAAATTTTGAGAAAAAAACTGAGTTCAATGCAAAGTACCCTAATTATTTTGAATGTTTTATCCAACCTAATATCGAAATTAAATTCATGCCTTCATCACTCAGTTATTAATTCATTATGGATAATTAAACCTTACATGTTTTTATTTCATCTGTTGAATCCAGTCAAGATATGATGATTTTGAATGTCCTGGTAAAGGAAAAGAATGAAAGTGGATAGAACCTATATGATATTCCTCAGATTATACCACTCATTAGAACACATAGGCTTATGCCTGAATTTAACTCATAACATTTTCATCAAACTCAGAGAAGGGTCAATCCCAATATTATGGATGTGGTAATGAAGGAACTTTTAAAGTAATGGAAAGAAAGTACTATCTACCCCATTGCTGAGAGTGATTGGGTAATCCCAATTGAAGCTATTATAATGTAGGATAAAATCATGTTGATTACCAATGCATATGTTGACATTCTTCCCACAAGTGAAAATAGTGGATGAAATGTATGCATTTACTATAGAAAGTTAAAATGATGGACCAAGAAAGTCTATTCCCATTATCACTTCATTGATCTAGTCCTAGTATGAGTGTCATGTCCTAATTTCTACATTTTCCATGATGGATAAATATGGTTTAATCATATCTATGTTTCCTCAAAGATCAAGGAAAATAAACTTAACCCATCCGTTCAAAAAAATTTCTTTCAAATGATGCCCTTTGGTTTATGTAATTCACATGGCACATTCTCGAGGTGCATGATGTGAATCTTATCTCACATGGTGGGGGATTATTTATAGGTCTTTATGGGTGAAATATCCATCTTAGGATATATTTTTTAAGGATTAATTTTAAATGTTGAAATGGTTTTCTCTTGATGCTAGGAAAAGAATCTAATCCTAAATTGGAAAAAATGCCATTTTAAGGTAAAAGAAGGACTTGTTCTAGGACAAATGGTCACTGTTAGAGGGATTTGATTTGATAATGGTAATGATGATATAATTCATCCCCTTAACTCTCTAAAAACATTCAAGGAATATAAGTCATTATTAGTACATTATGGTTTCTGTATACGGTTCATCAATAATATCAACTCTATTTCCTAAACACATTGCACTATGTTGGAGAAAGATGCTTCATTTTAATGGATATATAATTTTGAGGAATCATGTTCAAAACTAAATTGAACTCTTATCTTTACACCTATCACACAATCTTTCATTTGTAAACATCCATTTGAACTCATGTGTGATGCATTTGACATTTCTGTTGGAGCTATCCTAAGTCAATTGTTTGATAAAACTCTAGGTGTCATTTCCTATGAATGTGAATCATAATATAATTTATAGATAAACTAAACCACTATATATAATGATTTTACCACTATTTTATTTTCCTTATAAAAATTTAGGTATTATCTTTTAGGGTCCCCATCATTGAATTCACATTCCATTAATCTCTGAAATACCTAATATATAAACAAGATGATAAGGCTAGATTGATTATGTGGTTCCATCTTCTTCAAGAGTTTTATATAACCATTAAGGATATAAAGGGTGTTAAAAATATTGAATCTGATCACTTATTATGGATTCAATTGAATGTAATCACACATCACCAATCTCTATTTGATTCATTTCCTAATGAGAACCACTATTCTATGAGTGATTTACCATGGTATGCTGACATAAAAAACAACTTGGTTACGGGTTCCATTCCAAAATTCATTGGAATGAAGGATTAGAGAAAATTCCTTTAAGATATCCAACACTATGTATTTTAGTATCCATACATCTTCATGTTCTACCCTGATCAGGTCATTAGGATATGTGTTCATGAGACTGAGTAAGATCCCATTATTAAATTTTATCATGAAGAGGTTTATAGAGGATAATTTTTTATAAATGAAAAAATAAAAAGATCCTTAATTTTTTTATTCTAGAATAGAATCTATAAGGATTCCTACATATTCTAACAATGTTGATATCTATTTTAGTAATTATGATCGATAAATAAATGAAATCAAATACCCATTACACCCATTCTGGTTGTCAAAATATTTATGTGTTGGGGAATTGATTTCATGGGATCCTTCCCAATCTCTAGGGGATATATCTACATCCTATTAGAAATGTATTACATCTATAATGGGCTTAGGACATTCCCACCAAGACAAATGACAATTTATTGATGATATGATTCTTTAAAGAACAACTCTTTTCTAGATTTCAAATTCCATGGGAAATAATTATTGATTATGGATCCTATTTTTGTAACCATCACTCCTCGGAACTCATTTATAAGTATTGTTTTTAACATAAAGCTTCAACTAACTACCATACTCAAATCAATGATCTAAAAGGGTTTTAAAATTGGGACAAATTGAAAATTATTTAAAACCCCTTCAATCCCTCATGGAAAGATTGTTCTGAGAAGTTTTGGGATTCTATTTGTGCATATCATACTACATTGAATACCATCATTGTATATTCAATATATAGTTTGGTTTTTGAAAAATATTTCCATTTACCTATTTAAATTGAACATAAGGCCTTTTAGTAAATAAATGAATGAACTTTTTCATTTCATTGGATAAAACAAATAGGAACTTATACATTAAAAAACATGAGGAACATATGATGGAGGAATATGAAAATTCAAGGATCAACATTTTGAGAGCACAAGTTTACTAATCTAGGACTATCAAAGTTAAAAATATTTAATAGGAATTTTTTTCTCTTTTATATTTCCAAACATCATTTACAACTAGGAATGTTAATCGCAAGATTTTTAGGGCCCTATAAAGTGCATCAAATTTACATATAGGGGGATCTAGATATTCAAGATCCCATTAGTGGTCATATCATCAAAGTAAATGGAAATAAGATAAAACAATTCAATGAATCATTCAATAATCCTAAAATAGAGGAGGAGTAAATTGATCCAACATATCAACCAGAAAAAATATGTTCGACGTGGGTTTCATGTTGAGATAATGACATTAAACAAAGCCCTTTTGTAGAGGAAACCATGCCTCTACACTTTTTTTTTATGTTTTAATGTTATTTTGTTTATTTTTTTAACAAACCCCATGTGGTTCCAAAATTTATCTAATGTTTCGTTTTTGTGATATTTAATTATAAAAGATGTTTAGTCATTTAAAATGAAAATCATTCCTTCTAGAATTCAATCTTAACCTTCAATCATCCCTGAGGAGTATACTTGTGACATGAAGCCAGTGTGATAAATTTCTTATTGATGGGATATCAACTCCAAACTAGGTGATATTGTTCCATGATTTTGTTTAAAATCACCATCAAAACACTATTAATGTACTGTTACCATTTTCAGGTATTTCTAAATCCCTCTTTCTATTGATCTTTGTTTGGGATTCTTGTGGAGTTGTTTCAGGTGATTTTAGGAAAATTATGGAGGTTTCTTTGATGGAGCATAGTTTGCACACATCATATGCGTAGTTTAGTAAACCATGTGCTATTTCCATGTGTTTGGATAGTGGGCACCACGTGGTCTACACATGGGTTTCCCTAACCAGGTACAGTTTCCCATGAAATCATGCAGTTATATTTATTTGGAACCTAAATTTTTATCAAATTTTCCTTATCCCCCATTTTAGGTCCCAAACATACCCCCTTCAACCCAAACAAGTTTATAACTTCCTTGGAGCTCCCAAGAAGTATTCTTATCCCCTAAAAACCCTTCAATATGTGATCTGAATCTAGGAAAACATCATTCGATCCCCTTCTAGTTAGTTTCCTTCTACTATTATGTTCTTCCCGTGATCTCTCTCATTATGAAATGGGTTCCATGGATCTTGTAATTGATTTGTGGATCTAATTCCATTTGTTTTTTGGATCTGAAACCAAGGTTTGATTCCTATTTTGTTATATTTGTTCTTCATGGGAAAATCCCAATTAGGTTTTGGTGTTGTGAGATCCATTATTTTCGGTAGGTGGTCCTATTACAATGCCCTTTTTTCATTGAACATACTTTATTTTTTAAAATTTCAATTTCATGAATTCAAATGGAATGGTTTATATTTGAATCGAATGGATTTCCATATTTTTTTTGGAAAACCCCAATTTTGATGAATTTGGGGTTTTTGAGGAATAATTGTGGGGTTTTATTGGAATTAGAATTTGGCAAGATTTAAATTTTTTATTTCAGTTTTTTGTTTTGAGGTGAACTGAATCTATTGAGATGTTGATTTTAAATGAAGAATTTTTTTGATGGAATGTTTTTCAAAAACACTAGTTCATGTGAATTGGGGGTTTGTGATGAATATGATGGAATTTTTTGATTTGGCTTCAAACCCCAGTTTTGTGAAAATGGAATAAACAATTTTGTTGGAAACGATAGGGTCTCATCTTATTAGGAAGGTATGTTTTTTTAATTAATACCCCATTATGGATTTTAAGGGGAAAATTGGCATGTTTGAAATGCTGAATTGGATGAATTGAATTTTCTGTTATAAAAATAAATTCTCATCATTGATTTGTACAAAATCAGATGAAATCCTTAGGTTGTTAGTGAGTTATTTTTGGTGGAACATTAAAATTATACAACTTTCCAAAGCATCATATCAGCACATCACATTCTATAGGTGATGGTGATGAGATATCATACCGTAGGAATAAAGGGGAACATATACATAAATTACTATATTCATAGTTTTGGATCTCTGTAGCCTGGAACTAAATTATATATTTGGAACATGACCATGTTTCTCAATTTTCAGAATTTTTCAATGAGTATATATTCCATTGTTATAAAATATTTTACAAGCCCTGAGAATTTATATAAATTTATTCTAGGAAATGTTATTTAATGAGATTTGTGAGAATTTTTGTTTTTGAAAATTATCCTTTGATTAAAGAAAAAACCAATCTTTCGAAATTTTTTCCATCTTTGGAAATGATTAACATGATTTTATAATAGTATTTCCATATTATAAACTATCTATCAGTATTTTTTAAATATTCATTCTATTTCTAATCCTATTATTTTAAAATTTTAATTACATTTTGGTTAATTTGATTTTGGAATTTGATATGGAGTCTTTGGGA
Source organism: Viscum album (assembly GCA_963277665.1). Classification (NCBI taxonomy): domain Eukaryota; kingdom Viridiplantae; phylum Streptophyta; class Magnoliopsida; order Santalales; family Viscaceae; genus Viscum; species Viscum album. Next base: position 1,832,674,986 of record OY728151.1, on the reverse strand, counting down.
GAAATCCAAATGGGCATTGACTCACATCATACTTATTGCTTCAGGTTATTGTAAATTATCTCCTTCTAGGATCGAGAGAAGAAGAGGGATATCATTGTGGTGGGTCATGTTGCTAAAATATGTTATTACTGAGTTGCTTCCATAAATAATTTGGGTGGGTTTCCCACATTATGTAATTGGGTTTTAGTACATTGGTGGTTTTTCTTGTTTAACTTTTGGTACATTACTCCCAGTGGAGATCTCCTTTAATGTGAATATAGTCTTGTTTTCTTCTCTTTCAACATTTTTAGTGGAAAAATCATTCCCACATTCAATTTGAATGATTATAGGTGCTATTTTCCAACCCATGGTGGTTAGGACTTCCCTTCAGGCTATGCCAGGACCCAATCTGTTATCGGGTTACCAGGGTACCCAAGTTGGTTTGTGATATAGTGGTATTAGAGCTCTAGGATGAGAGTTTTCCTTCAAGCCATTATTCATTGTGAAATTTTATTGGGACAGAGGAGGTTGTTGCCATTAGTTTCCTATCAAACTCTCAACTCAATGAACCTTATGTGTCTACGAGTGGTAAGGTAAAGACGTCTTATCATTTAGTTCTAGTTTTTTCTTGGGGTGGTAGGGGAAAGATGTCTTGTTGTTTAGTTCTAGTCTTTTCCCGGTTTTGATTTGGATAGCTTCAAAACCAAATCTTGTACATCCTATCATTTTGGATTAACTTCCCTCATTTCTTAGTTTGAGCCTTCCATAATGTATTCATTATTATCTGTTGATTTTTTAGCATCATTCCTTTAATAAGATGTGTGATTCAGACCTAGGAGGAAGCTACTACTGTACCTCAATAAGAAAATCTTGTTGTCTATCTGAATCTGATTAAGCTGATCATGTGCACTATCCAAGCAATGGGATATGGACCACCTCAAGTTTACTTTTATGAACCCATTGTGAATCCTCTGATGGATGTTTTCATGATTAGTTCTAAAGTGTTACTTTTTACATAAAGCAATGTCGTTTAAGGGCTCAAATGACCATCAAGAGGCTGAGGAGTGGTTGAGAAGTTTGGAACTCTTTTTTGGGTTTTTGGTCACACCAGATGAGATCAATGTGAAGTGTTCCCCTTTTTTACTGGAAGATCATGTAGAATATTGTGGGACAATATGGTGATGATAGTGAAACATGAGGGTATAGTGTGTAAATACATCAAACTTCTTTTCACCATCCAATTAAATCCAAATTTGATGATGTTTTCCAAGTCTATAGAGGTTTTTAGACTTGAAAAGGCTGACAAGTCTATGACAAAGTATGAAAAGCGTTTTTTTTAGATTGTTCCTTTCAAACCTCAATTAGTATCCAATGAGAAGATGAAGGATTGAATGTTCGAGTTGGGACTTCATCAGGATGTTCATTATCTAGTTTTCATACTGAAACGACCTGCTTATTCTGATGTACTGGATAGGGAAATGATGACCAAGATGGACCTGGAAGTTAAGTTAGGGTTATTAGGAGGCTCCTTTTCTCCCAATGTGAGCAAGAGTTTTTTTAAGGGTAATCAAAATCATAACTATTCTCTTGGAAGTTATCAATGGTAAGGCTTTTGTAGGCCTCCTATAGTTCCAGGCAGAGGCCCTTTAGTTTGATACTAATGTTGAAAGATAGGGAATTCAAAGAAGGTTTACACTGTGTCACCAAAGAATCGTGGATCATACTTTCACTTAGGGCACTTCTAGAGGTTCTTCTATAATTATTCCACTCTGTATAGTGGGACATGATCCTCAGCTCCTCATAAAACTATGGGGACATCAGATACTTCGCGTGGAAAAGTGTTCCAACTACACACATTCAGAACCAAGCTTCTTCATGCAGTGGAAGTTTCTCCAAAGGAATTAGAAATAGGTCCAGTGACCTTGAGAGGTAACAAAACTATATATCCTTCTTTAGTGATTACATTATTTGATATTAGATTATCTAATTCATCTATTTCAAATTGTTTTGTTAACATTATTAATCTTTCTATGTAGTTATTATATTGTTCAATGGATAATACTAATCCTCTTTGTATGAAGAGAGAGTAGGGTCTTCGTAGTCCCACTTGTGTTTTTTCTCAATCATATGTTGAGTTATCATGGAACTTTTGGGTTCTCGATATGAAATCTTTTGAAATCAACTTCTTAATGGATTAGCTCAAGTCCAATAATTCATGGATTAATTATTATCAACATTGGATCTTCTTCAGTATGCCCAGTGGTGTATCTATCATGCTTGAAGGATAATGGGACCAAAGGTCGAGAAGGGATAGGCCTTCTTATCCAAGTTTGGGGAAATTAATATCAGGGTTTTCTTTTGATCAAGAGTGTGAACCATTGAGCGATTATTTTCCTCTATTCATTATAGAGTTTCACTGTATTTTTTCTTCTGAATTCGATGGTTTTACACTAGTAAGAGAGGTATAGTTTTCCATTAATATGATGTATGGAACTCAGCTAGTTTCTATTCCCTCTTACCATAATGTCACCAACCTAATTAAAAGAGTTAAAGTCTTAGTTAGACGATCTTATGTAAAAAGGTTTTATAGCTCTGAGATTTCCACATTGGGTGCAACCGGTTCCCTTTTCCAAGAAAGATAATGGTTCACTCCACCTTTACATTGATTACCGAAATATCAATCCTGTAATAGTAATGAAAAAGTATCCATTTACACTAATTGATTATTTCTTTGAACAGCTGAAAGGGGTGATGTGGTTCTAGAATATTTTCCTTCGTGAGGGTTACCATCAATTGAGTATAAAAGAACCTGACATTGAAAAACACGCATTTTGGAGCAGGTATGTCCATAATGAGTACCTTTTCATGATCATTGGTCTAAAGAATTCCCCTTTAGTTTCATGGCATTAATGAACTAGATTTATTTTGAGTATCTTGATACCGTTGTGGTTGTGTTTTTGGATGATATCCTTGTGTACTCTAAATCCGAAGAGGACAATGGGAATCATTTGAGAATAGTTCCAAGTTTGATGAGAAATCACCAACTCTATTCCAAACATTCAATGTGTGATTTAAGTATTTTGGAAGTGATGTTTATGTGTCATGTGGTGTCAGATCATTGTATTTCAGTTAATCTTGAAAAGGTGAAAGCATTTATGACATGGGAACAACCACTAAATGTCGTTGAGATTCAGTGCTTCTTAAGATTGGTTGAATATTATCTCTCCTTATTGAAAGGATTCCCAAAGTTGGAATCTCCAATGATTGCACTTACTTGAAGGGAGTGATTTTTTTTGGAATGAGATATGTGAGAGAACATTTTTTGAGAGAAAATTACTTTTGACTATTGCCCCACACTTGATTCTTCTAGAGACCAGGTTTGTCTATGTGGTCTTCAGTGATGCATTAGGTTCAAGCATGGGCTAGGTTCTTAGGCTGGGTGATCATGTTTTTTATTATGTATCTTATTATCTTAGGCCGTATGATAAGAACTATCTGACCCATAATCATGAACATGAAGTTGTGATGCACTCTCATAAAATTTAGTGGAATTACCATTATGGAAAATGGTTTACTATGTTTTGTGACCACAAATTCTAGATATAATATTTCTCTTAGAAATATCAGAATCTCTTCCATATATGATGGGTGGAATACCTAGAGTCTTTTTATTTTTTCATTGACCACAACCTGCAGAAAGGGAATTTCATTATTGATGCTTTGAGCAGAAAGATTCTAGCCCAGGTAGTGAAAGAGTCATTGGAGGAGTGGAACTTGATGGATCTCTTTGCACAATTTTTTATTGGAGTTCAAGAAAACTGGGTTGAGGATTCATTGGATCGTGTTTAGTTTTTGTCATGTATTCACGAAATTATTCTTGAGGATTATCAGTTTCATGATGAATTCTGTAGTATTAGAGACTCTCTTAATAGTGGGGAGGTAGTTAACCAATGTTCATGCTCTAAAGAGGGAATTATATGCTATCAGAATAATTATTTGGTACCATCTTCGGTACGGAATAATTTGATGGGAGGAGTTCCATAATTCCTTGTGGGATTTTCACCCAGGAAACAAAAATATGTTCTATAACAAGTGGCAGTAGTTCTAGTGTCCATGAATGAGGTGATGAATTTTTGAGTTTGTATCTCATTTCTGTACATGGTAACATGTGAAAGCTGATCACTAGAAACCATTGGGGTTACTTTAGCCACTTCTAGTCCCTACATGGATGTGGGATGAGATCTCTATGGACTTTGTGCTTGGTATGCCATGAAACCAGAGGAAGAAGAATGAAATTAGGGTTGGGATTGATAGGATGATGAAATCAGCTCACTTTATACCCATTCCTAACACACCCAATTTTTAAGAGTTGGGAATTCTATATGTGAAATAGATTTCGTGGTTGTATGGAGTTCCATATGCTATCGTATCTGATAGAGATCGTTGATTTACTTATTGATTTTGGAGAGGCCTTCAGGAGGAGATGGGATCTCACATTAGTTTGAGTATGGAATACCATCCACAATCAAATGGCTAGATAGAAAGTGAAATAAATTTTATTGCGGATATGATTATCGCTAGAGTTCGTAACTTTTGTGGATAATTGGATGATCATTTCAGGGTGGTTGAGTTTTCCTATATCAATAGTTACCAGTCCATTATCAGGATAGATCCTTTTCAGGCCTTATATGGCTATCTATGTAAATCTAAATTGTATTGGTTGAGGATTTTTGAGAGTTCCATGGTTACATTAAGCTTGGTCAACGAGACGACATCAAATATTCATTGGATTAACTAAAGAATGATGATAGCTCAGAGTCGATACATGTATTATTCCAATCATAGTCATAGACCATTGGAGTTATCAGATAGTGACTATGTGTTATTGAAAGATTCTCGCAGGTTGGGTCATTAACAGATTGGTATGACAGGGAATATTTCTCCTCATTTTGTTGGACCTTTTGAGGTTTTTGAGTAGGATGGGAAAGTTTCATACCAATTAGCAATACCACCACAACTGATGTAGATACATAATGTTCTTCATATATCTCTGCATCGATTGTATTTATCCGATCAGTATCATTTTTTGAGGTGGTGTTATCTTTATGTTTAACCTGATTTATCCATGACTGAATGACCAATTAGGATACTTGATTTTGAGACTAAGGTACCTCATGGGAAGATGATACCTCTGGTTTGTGTGCTACTACAGTACAGTTCTGATTCTCATGAGATGTGGGAGAGGGAAGAACTGATGGGGGAGCAGTGTCTTCATATATTTGACGGGGAGTCTTATTCGTAGGCTTTTTGGGGACATAAAGTATCTATGGTGGGGTGTTGGTAACATCTTGTTACCATTTATAGGTATTCCTAAACCCCTATTTCGATTGATCTTTTGGTTGTGTTTTGTTGGTAGTTGTTTCAGGTGATTTATTGAATATTATGGAGGTTTCTAGGGTATATCATATTTTTCACACAGTGTATGCACGGTTTGGAAAACCATGCATTAGTTCCCTGTTTTGGATAGTTGTCTATGCATGTTCTTCGAATGGTATTCCCTAACATTTTTTAGTTTCCTAGGAAACCATGCAGATGAGTTTTTCTAGATCTAAAATTTTTATTAAAATTTCCCTAGCCCACTTTTTAGTTCCCAAATACACCTCTGTCAAATCAAAGACGTTTCTACCTTCCTTGGAGCTCCCAAGAATGATTCTTGGCCACTCAAATCCCTTATAGAAGAAATCTGATGCTAAGGAAATGTTAGTCGGCCCCCTTCTAGTAATTTTCCTCCTCATATTCTCTTCCTCCCATGATCTCTCTCTCTCTCTCATTCTCCTTTGGGCTCCAAAGATCTTGGTTTTGATTTGTTGATCTAATAACCTTTGTTTTTGGGATCTTAAACCTATGTTTGATTTCTATTTGTGTGATCTTCTTTCTTCATGGAAATCATCAATAGGGTTTGGCATTGTTAGATATTTTGTTTTCGATAGGTGCTTCTGTTATGATACCCAATTTTTATTGTACCTAATTTCTTTATTTAAATATAAAATTATTTAATTTAAATGAAATTGTTTAGATTTGTATTTAACATATATCAATCCATTTTTTGTAAAACCCAAATTCCTAATGACTGGGGTTTTTGTGGGAAATGGGGTTTTTTATTGGAATTTGAATTTTGTGATATTTAAATTTATTAATTTAGATTTTCATTTTTATGGGAGTTGAATCAATTGAAATTTATATTTTAATTGATGAAAAATTTATTTGATGTAATATTTCAAAAAACCATGATTCATGTGAATTGTGGGTTTGTTAGGAAAACGATTGAATTATTTGATTGGGTTTCAAATCCTTATTTTGTGAAAAATTGCTTAAAATGTCATGGTGGAAACCATAGGATCACATATTTCTGAAATGGAATATTTTTTTTATTGAAACCCCATTGGGGTTTTATAGAGGTAATTTGAACATTTTAAATGAAGAATGGGATGAATTACATTATCGATTATAAAATGAATTTCCCATTATTGATTTGTACTTTCGAACATGCAGGTATTAGGTAGTTAGTGAGTTATATTGGGTGGAACTTTGAGATTCTTCAGAGTTCCAAAACATCATATTAGCACATTCCATTCATTAGGTGATGGTGATCAGATCTCATTACCTTAGGACTAAAGGGGAATATGAATATATTTTTCTATGTTCATAGTGATGGATCCCTATAGCCTAGAATTATCATACCTATTTGGACCATGACCTTGTTGCATACTTGTTTACATTTTTGAATGCTTATATATTCTATTGTTATAAACTATTTTACATCGCTTGAGAATGTATATAATCTGTTTATTTAAAATATATATTTAAGCCATTTTTGATAATTTTTGTTTATTCAAAGTATCCATTGATTAATATAAAATAAAATCTTTTGAAATTTCTTCCATCATATGAAATATATAAAATGATTTTCCAAATGTATTTCCATCTTTGAAACTATAAAGAATTATTTGTTTAAATATTCTTTCTTAATTCCAAGAATACTATTTTAAAATTGAAAGCACATTTTGGTTAAATTGATATTGGAATATTTTATGGAATATTTGGGTGAAATCCTAATGGGCTTTGTCTCACACCCAACATGTTCCTTCGGGGGTTTTAGATTATATACTTATAGGTTTTTATAAAGGAAAATAATCTATTAGAGACAGATACTACTACTAAAATATAGTCTTAGTGGGTTGTGTCCTTATAGAAATTGGGTTGTTTTTTCTCTTTTTGTAAATGTGTTATAGTACTTGGTGGTTGTTCCTGTTTATCTTATGGTACTTTACTCCTAGTGGAGTTTTCCATTGATTTGAAAACTATCTTGTAATCATTTTTTCACATTGTTAGTTGAAAAATCATTCCCACATTACGTTTTTGATGCTAGGTTCTTGTATTCAACCTGTGGGGATCAATAACTCCCTTTTGGCCTTGTTAGAACTGACTTGGTTATCAGGTTACCAGGTTACCCAATTAGGTTTGTGACACCACTCTTTTCTCAATTCGGAACTCTCTCTTATCATCTCATTAAAACACCAAGGGCAATGAGATTATATGTCGTAGGGAGTGAAAATAGAAGTTTTTCAAAAGTAATTTTTTGAAAAATTCAATTCATTATCCTTTATTATGTTATTTTACATTTTAAAACCAAAAAATTAAATATCATTTTTTATTATGTCTTGATTTGGATTTTAATGCGCATTTATGTTCATAAGCATAGTTTTTTGAAAGTATGGTTTTCAAATGTGGGTTTTCACATCTAACATATTATTCCTTTAAATAAAAATGTAAAAATGAAAATCTATTGGATTTTGGGTTTGATTTTGAGTTTTTGGGACCCTTACATCACAGAATTGGCATTGGAATGACATTTAGTTTAATTTTAGTTTCCAAAGAACAATGAAAATACAGATCATGTAGAATAATTCTTAGTCTAAATGTGTAGAATATGACACTTGGGGATCAGGAAAGCGTAGTTTTATTGGCTAGAGTTAGCATTTAAATCTCTATTATATAGAATTGAATGGACAATATGTGTTGTATTTAGGCCTTGGGGATTATGACTACATATTTTTCTTTCTCATAGTTAGTCTTTCAATCTCTATTGTGGTTAAAAAAAAAGAAAAAAAAGAAAATATATAGATAAAAAGAAAAAAGAAAAAATTGGATACTCATTTTAAGGATTAAGGTGATTCCAACCTAGATTATCCATTATACCCATTGAATAAAAAAACATTTCCCATGTCTTTTGTGATGCATAACACACCATCCTGCATTATTAAAATTGGATGGAAGGTGGAACTGAATTTAAATAAAAGAATGGGCTTGGGCTTGATATATAATTCTGAAACTATAGTGTGTAAAATTACTTTGATAGTTTCATGATTATTTGGAATGATATATTTTTTTGATCATTTTATGTTAATTTTTTTTAAAAAGGGAATTCAATTTTTTTATTTTTGAGATATTTTTAGCACGGGACATGAAAAATTCAGGGTGTGCGGGGGTTTTGAATATCCAATAAATGATGATAATATTAATAGTTTATATTTTAATATTATCTTGATTCAATTTCCATTTATAGTAGTATTGGGGAATTATACAAATTTATCTTTATTTCACATCATTTTGAAATTCATGTTTATAGTGTGTCAATTTCATCCCAATTAATAATAAGCTTGTGGAATTAATTATATTTTTGATTTAAATTTTATATTTTTGGATATTATTTGTCATGTTTATTTTGAAATTTTATATTTTACTATCAATGGATGATTCGTATGTGAAGATGGAAATTTTTGGCTCTAGATTAGGAAATTTCTAGATAAAAAAGAATGGGCTTTAGGTCCATCAAATAATAATGGAGCTCATATTTCATGAACAATAAAGTTAAATATTTAACTTGATATAGGTAAATTTATGGATAAAATATCATTCAACAATTTAAAGAGGTAAATTTGTGTTTTTCATGGAGTGTTAAGGAGACAAATTTGAGGATTAAATTATGGGACAAATTTGAAGGACCGAAAGTGATCCTACCAATTTCATCATAACATCTAAAAGGATTATTTAATTGAGATATAATTTATAAATAAAATATATGAAATATAGATTAAGATATTTATCTTCTATTAATATACCATATACTTCCATATTTAAATACTTAATTTCACATCAACATGGGGTTTGAATCTTCATCCAATTTTTCTAGAAAAAATTGAAAAGTTCAATTTACATTTATTCTCACCCGCATTTTAACTATTTTAATAAATAAGGATGGTATTTAATGATGGAAGATATTCATAAGGGTCAAATATTTCCTTCTAAATGTGTTTTTGGTGAGGTAATTATGGTTGAATGTTTTATTCTTTTAATTGTATAGTCACAGTTCCATTTCATAATCACATCTTCATTTTTTATCATGTACGTTATTCAATCAATTTCATTTATTAATAAAAGTTGTTTTTCATATTTTATAATATTATTATTCATATAACATTGATACCACCTACATAGGGAGTGTATCTATTCATATCATAATTTGGGAAATTATTCACACAATGATGGATCGATCATTATTTCACTATTTTTTTCTTCAATTCCTCTCTAATGAGTCTACTTCCTGATCCAATTGAAATAATAACATCAATGTAGGGATAAAACTATAATGGATTGATCAATGAGAGTACAAATGAGATTTATTGTAGATTATTTCTCAGTTTGATTATTCATTAGAAACTACTTAGATGAGATTTAATTCAATACTTTACCTTCTCCGTTAATCTCGCTAATTTTGAGGATACACATCATTAGTGGTAGAATGATCCTCTACCATGGAGTTCTCAAGAATATGATCATCCTAGTTAATTTTTAATTTTCATTAATATATTTAAAAAGATATATGATCGATTTAATATTTTCATATTTCATTTGAATAAACACTCTTGAATTTATGAAATTGAAACCATTTATAAAAATTAATTCAGTCCCACCTTCTAATATCCTAGTATCAACCGTTAATTATAAAATGAATTAAATTAAACCATTAAAAATAACTTACAATCAAATAAATATGAATCAATGTTGACCAATTCATATCAAAATCACCCCCTTAGAATTTATGTTTCTTAAGGTTACTTATTAGGACTATGAAGTTTTGATAAAATAAGTTGTACTTCAAGAGACCACATAAACCTTAAATCCCTATGTAAATTTGGGCATCAATAACCATTTATTTATTTTTACCTCACACCACCAATTACCTTCATTATTAAATATGGATCTCATTGTTTCATCCCTTAAACTAATGACCAATGAGGGTCTCTTCATAATCCCTTCATCTCTAAGAAGATAAGGATCCATCCAAATTTAAACAGTGTAACCATCACCAATCCTCCAATATATACCTTGGTCAAGAAGGACATGAAGACCCAAAATAATTCTTTGGAGGAATCTAAGATGGTGTTCTAAGGCCATATCTCTGATTACTATGTGGGAAAAATTCTTGGTCTAGAGAATCCAAGAACAACGGGATTTTAGTTGTTGCTATAGACACAATCATTTCATGTCCTTAAGAAATTTACTAATGTTGATATGATTATGGAAGTACATACCCCCACAAGTTGTAGGGGTGAGATTTTTATCCCAATACATCATGTTAATCTTGTTTCATTTGTTGTTTTGAACACACCATAAATTTCCAATACGAGAATAAATTTTGTTGACAACTGAGGAAGGTAGTTTTAAGAGAGACTTGATATATATTGGAATAGCTTGAACCACCTATGAAATAAGATTTTACTTCCCCACTTTTGAGACCAACTTTGTTGTCAATTCCACCATTTTTTTCAGTATTATTAAAATTTTTTAAGGAGACTTATTTTTTTGATTGACCATTAATTTGGGTATCTTTAGATATTTATTAGGTGTATCGATATTTTGGGTACCTAAAAACATATAAAGGTCATCATTAAGGATAAATAAACATCTTTCTATATAGGAAATTTCATATTTAATCATATAAAAGGATTTACTATAAATGGCCACATAGGTTTGGATCATTTTATAATTAGAAATGAATTCTTCATGAGTGACCATTGAGAAAAGAAGACTTTCATAAGAAAAAAAGAGATGAGTGATGGGTGGGAATCATCAAGAAAAATTTTCCCCATGGATTACATTATTAATTTCTACCACTAAAATAAGATGGGCGTAAAAATCATCCACTAAAATAAAAAGGAATAGAGAATGAGGTTCCCTCATCCAAAGGACCTTATAATGGGTAAATCACTAGGTTAGATTTTCATAAATTTTTATCTTGAAGGAATATACTGATATACATTTCTTTATGATATTGTTCCATTTGGATAAAAACCAATTCTCATTTAAATAAACAAGATTAATTGCCATTCCACTTTTTCAAAATCCTTTATCATACCTAGATTCTAGGAGATAATACCTCTTTTAGAGAATGATATAGTTGTCATGGAGTTAAAGACTTCATGATAAATAATATAATTATTAGTATTGATCATTTTAGGTACAATGGGACTATGGTTTTCAAATACAATTAATGATAATGAGGGGCATATATGGTTAACCAGAATCTTATAAAATATCATATGATAAACATTTCATAGGTTATTAGGAAAAAATTAGAGTCCAATAGTTGTTTTTTAATTTTTTGAATGAGGGGAAAAATGGTATCATTGAGGGTAGATATAATAATTTTCCCACCCATAGATATCCCAAAGGGGAATGATATATGATCCAACAATATTCTAGTATTTTTTGAAAAATATATCCTGAACTTATTTTTCTGAGATTTCATTTTATAAAACCCCAAAAATCATTTTTATATATTAAAACAACTCAATAATTTGAATTATAAATTTCATTTTCTTGATGATTTTTTTATTTGACAAATATGACTTTATATTTAATGTCAACGATTCCTTGATATTTATGAACATGAAATCATCTATCGGTGTCAAAAAAATTGAATTTATACATACTTACATTATTATTTATCGTATAACGTAATAAAATTATTTCATCAAGCATGAATTAAATGTCAACATCACTTTTCCTATAATGATATCCCCTTAAGAAAAAACCACCAATCATTTTTTATTCTCCATATGCATTTATAAGAAATTTACAATGATTAACCACATATTAAATATAATATTTAACCATTTTGGATGGTGGGTAACTCAATACAGTAAATAGATAATCAATTTTATCCACATATTATGATACATAAAAATTTGAAATTTTTTATTAATATAAAATATAATAAAATGATTTCATATATTAAACCATAAAAAATTTATTTTACCAGTATACAAATCAGGTTAAAAGAATTTTGTAGTTAATTCTCTTCAAGGGAATCAAGTGTAATTTATAAAGATTGCTTCTTCATATGATCAGCATATAATCTACAGATAAATTAATATTAATTAAATTTAAAAAAAAAATTAAATAATAGGTAATAGTATCACTCGCTATACCAATCACAAAATTCGTTCAAAGTTGAGATAACATATGTATGATCCCTATAATATTTATCATCTGAAATCCATCATTCATGAACTCTACCAAATCCATCTTCAAGATAACTAAAAAATAACAATTGAATATTTATTTCCTCACCATTATTTCCCTTATTATGGGAAATTTAGTAATGTTTTGAATGAAATTCATGTTGGAAATAGTGGGTTATGAAAAAAATTCATCATATAAATAAGCCTATATAATTTATCCTTAAACTGATGTTTTTAAACCATGTTATTAAATTTTTTCATGAATCTCTCATATGAGTACATCCATTGAAACTATACAAGCCCTGCACAATTTACTTCATGTGTAATGTGTAATATAAAATTTTCGGTTGAATATAATAAATATACTGTAATTCTTTTTAGGTTTACATAAAATTAATAAATAATAATCATTCATTTATCCATGTTAATCATAGATTATTGTGTCTTCCAAAATGTATTGGAAAAAATATCATATTTTTGTAAGTTCTTCCCAAATCGAAGAATTCGATAAACCCTTAAATCCAATCAATATAATTATTTCCACTATAAAATGAAACTCATGACTTTTTAATTATCTAACAGGATTGTTTCTATCAAATAATTCCAAATTGGAAATGTACACCTATGATGTCATCTAATCCATAATCCATCGAAAAAATAATAAACAATTTTTTTAGAAAATATATAAGGTAATTTTTGGCTTTATTAGTTAATGCGATAAGTAATTTTCAAAAAAATCATGTTCTAGTCACCTAAAAATTTGGGAAATATCTAATCATGCCTTTATATTATATTTGGCCTTTCTAGGTGTGTCCAAGACAATATAAAATATATTATCAAATCTATTATTTTGAATACTCAGGACAACCAACATGTGAAATATCAAAAAAATCATACCAATATAAAAGATCCCAAAAATAAATCCATTTTATATAATGGTGATCTTTCCCAAATCCATATATTTTTTAAGATCTTGTATCTTTTTGTCCTTTCCATTCATAACCTAGGGTGAACTCTAGGAGATTTTGGAGTGTTATCCTCCATTTCTGATGTCGTGTTTATGAAATTTATCTCTCATAAGTCATTCTTTTTTGGTTTTTCATTCTCTCATTTTATTATCATACCATTGTGGTGTAATATCATTACCAAGGTTGTTATTGGTTTTAATCTCTATCATTTATGATCTTGAATCCATCTTGTGATCATATGAAGCATTGTTCTGGATGGATAATCATTCTAAAAGTGTTTGTCGTTCATTTTTTAATGGTATAGGTTATAAACCACAACCCTATGGTCTTTTTAATTAAAAATTATGTTTAATATATCATTTTTTCCAACATAACATGTGCCAAAATTTATTGAATAATTAATTGTATTATTCCTTGGAACCTATTTAGATCCAATTTATTATTGACCAGGATTATGGATGCCATTCAGGTGAGCGAACCATTGATTATAAAAGAATATATTAGTGGATTAAATTATGTTTAACATGAAATGGTTTTTGGGTGATTTCATGATATAGATTCACCATATCCTAGACTGATTTTTGAATTTACCATCATTTTTTTTATTATGATCAAATGATAATAAAATTGTGTAACTGAAAGATAAATGGAAATTTTCCTAATAATTAATTGATCCTTATATTGTGATATACTTATTTCTATAAAATGTCTTCTATTTTCATTGTCATAATGATTATATTGGGTTTCGCCTTAGTTGGATTTTTGAATCACATATTTAGGATGTCGATCCAGTTTAGATGTTGAAATGATTATATACCGAGCTATGCCCTTAGACAAGATGAAATTATTATATAACGGGAAGTTCCCACTAACGTTTGTTGAAATTGTTATATACCAGTCTATGCCCTAAGACATGTTGAAATGCTTATATACTAGTCTTGTCCATGAGGCATGCGTAAATGATTGTATACCAATATTATCTAAGACACATGTTGAAATGCATATGAATTGGGCTCAGCCCCAATTGATTGATAAAATGATTGTATATCTGGTTTGACCCAGTTTTTTGTAATTCATAATATTGTTATATGGATTGGTAGGAATGTTTGTGAGACATGGTTTGTGGAATTATGAAATGGAAATGAGGAATTTTAGATTTTACCTTTTTTATATTGTTATGGTTGGCCTGGTTGTGACACATTCTCAGAGATATTATGGCATGGTGCCGAAGTTGGTTGATGTGGTATTAATTTAAATATATAATTAATTATTTCAATAGTTTATTTCATTATTTCATGCATATATTATCTGAATGGTCATGTTTTGACATGAATGTATTGACCTAATGATTTATAATCACACCCTACTTAGGCCGCCATTTAGTACCCGAGAAGATTATGCAGATGAAGCATTGTATAAGGTAAAAGCACCATGTTGTTGATAGTTTTCATTCTGGACAGGCTGGAGTTTGGAGATAGGGCCTACGTGGGATTAAGGACCGAGTTATTTTTAGTATTTATTTAGTATTCTAGTATTTTATTTTTATCTCTTTTATTATGAAATTTAGTAACATTATAGTACGAGATTACATTGTTATCTTCTTATATATTGGGTATTCAGTTGGATTTTATTATTTGGTTTCCACTAAATTGTATTGTTTCCATTATTTTATGCACTCTAATATTTATTTATATTTATTATATTATAATTCTTATATTTTTTCACTATGAAACCTGGGGGAATAATGTAACCACTATACATTTCATAACCATGATACTTGTTGGGAAAATATAATATTTGGGGAGGTCTTCTTGAGGGGCCATAACTAACCCATTTTCTCCATGTGAGAGTGTTCAATATTGGGGGTGCTATAATGTGGTATCAGAGCACAATAGTTTTCTTTGTTGTTTCATTACTATTTCGAAAGGGTATAAAGGAGACTAGGATGTATCATGTCTTGGTATTGTGCTTGTGAATGCATGTAAGTAACCCATGTATGAGGGTAAATATGAGTTCCTAGGGGTGGAGTGTTAATTTTTTTTTCTTGTTATAGTTGATGTTATTTCACCATTAGTGATTAACATGTTGTGTGAGGTTATTATTTCATGATGTTGTTAGATCCTTATATTTAGTCTCGTGGACATGTATGGAATGATATGAGTCTGTATGCATTATAATATGCACATAGGGATATATATGGGCAGGAATTATTGATCATAGGGACATGTTTATTTTCATGTGATAAATACATGAATATTGAACTACGTGGTAAAATACTTTTAATATATATGAAATGAAATAAATGAACTATTATGTCATTCAAAAACAAATGTATTCATTGTTTAATGAGACTAGGAGTTAGTTGTTTTCTTTTGATATAACCGGTTGAGGTTGAACAAATTGTTATATCTAGTGTTCTATGGAGTTAGGTTATCTTGTAGATGAATAGAAAAACTGTTATATTTGATTTGACTGTCAGGAGAGTGGAAATCAGTATGATCATAACACATCTAATCTAGAGCTTCTTGTAGATCCTAGAAATCATATGGATGTTCCACTTCAAGGTAGATTCCTAAGGGTAATGTTATTAATGTAATGAGAAACTCTTTTCATTATGACTTAATGTATGATCTAAATAGAGAGTTCCATATCCAACATCTTAATAAATTCATTAGGAAGAGAGGCCCCTATGAATCTGATTTATGGATTGAGTCAGTCCATAAAATCATAAATTATCTTGAGACACAAGTAGATATTAGGTTGAAGCTTGCTGTGAATAAGCATCGTGGACCATCAAAGAGTTGGTTGGATATTCTGGAGAAATATGGGAAACCTGATGAGATATCTTAAATGGACATCGAGTTGATGATCTTGATCCACTTCTATCCAGAGATTTTGAGGGATGAAAAATATCCTGAGTTCATTCATCTAACATAGAAGATCATTTTAGTACTGGAATATATTGTATGTTTCACTAACCTATAACAAATTTTCGCTATATTTGGAAGATGATGATACCTCTAGGAAAAGGAATTTTTATTATTGTCTTCACTATGACATCCAGTCATAGGTGATCACGTTCCCTCTAATAATTTTTTCATAATTGTCGAATCAAGATCTCATAATAGAAGAGAATATAAGAATGTCCCTAAGAAGTGGCTAGGCTATTTCGTTAGGGAAAATGGAGAACTCTAATTCTAGTTTGATGAATCATTTCTATGACATTTTTCAGCATGTAAATAGCAGTAAAAGCCCTCAGGGTTGTGGGAAGACATATGATGATCATGTTCTATTATAGTTCTGGACGTGTGAAAATATGGTCCATAAGATACATTAGTATATGTACCCCTCTTTGGAGTGTCATGATTGTTGAAGGATGGTTTACCTACAGAGGTTTTGTAGGTGAATATAGTAGAAGAGTAGTGGAAGGAGATTATGATAGGTACCAGAGTATAGGAAGGACTCATCTACTCCTCAACAGATATGTAACTGTAGTTATATAACATTCCCTAGTTGAGGTAGGAGACATGGTACCACAGTGTAGAAATGTACGTACAAGACAGAGGGAATATATCACGGGATTCAGGCATGAGACCATGGTAGCGGGGTTGGTTAGCTACATGTTCTGAAGACTGCCCTAGCTATTGTTGATACAAGATGGTCTACTATCATATGTCCAATTCTTATATCACCTACCCATTATTTTGTTTTTTTATATTGGATGGTTTCATTAATTTTTATCTGCTCATTTTGTAAATGGATTGGGATTAGATGTGGATATCTTGGATAGTGTTTTGACCAATAATACACTGTTGGGAGTGTGGTTATAGAATTTCAAATTTTATAAAGTGTATTCTCTAGAGATTGAAGGTTTCCATTTTTAGGAATATTTTATGCTCGAAATGATTGGTTTCAATTTGATTATTTGTATGGATTGGTTAGTTACATTCCAACCTCATATAAACTAATAATGGATGAGTTTTAACTTTATATCTCTTGAAAGAGTCAGTTATTATCACCAAGATGAGTGGGATATTCAAGATGGTCTTGCATTATCAAATCAATGAAAATTATATTGTCTCATAGATGAAATAGTCTTTCTTTATCTAGATGATGGTAGAATATAGTAGGGTTGTTTTCCTAAAGTGGTTTAAGGTTTTAGAAATTTTTTTCTTGATATTTTATATGGATTACTACCTTAGTAAGATATTGAGTTTATGATCGAGTTGTTGGTGGGATCTGGCCTAGATTCTATACCACATTATATAAGTCCACTAGAAGAGATTCCAGAGTCAATATTTCAGTTGTAATATCTGGAATGTAAAGGTATTTTATAGAAAAGTAAATCTTCTTGGGGTTCATAAATTTTATTCACGGATAAGGATGATGGAACACTGTGATTATGTGTGGATTATCATATATTCAACCAAATTATGGTCTTGAACCGATATCCCCATTCATACAACCCTAACCTCTTTGATCAGCTAAGAGCTGATAAGATCATCTCTAGATTGATCTATGACCAGGATACCAATAGTTGATGGTAAGTCCTTTAGACATACCGTGTACTTATTTTTGGAGTTGGTATGGATTGTATGAGAATATAGTGATGCCATTTGGTTTGACTAATATACTGTTAGTATTCATAGACTTGATGGATAAGAACTTTCATCCTTTTTTAACCATTTTGTGGTGGGTTTTGTTGATGACAATTTAGTACACTATCGGTCAATATATGTTCTTTCAAAAAATCTTGAAATCATCTTGGATACATTGACAAATCACAAACTTTATTCCAAGATAACAAAATTTAGTTTCTTGATTGATAAATTAAACTTCATAGGCCATGTCATCTCAGAGTCATGAGTGTCAGTGGACCCAGAGAATGTTGCAGCCATGGAATCTATGAAGCAACCTAGGAATGTATTTTAAATTCAAATATTTCTATGCTTACTAGATTATTATCAGTTATTTATCTTGATTTATCTTATTTGGAATCACTGATTCCTAGGTTGACAAATAATTGAGTAAAGTTTGTTTGGTCTAATGCATGTGATATATATTTTCAGGATATGAAAGGTAGGATAACCTTATCACCTATCATCAATTTACCTGAGTTTGGTAAATCATATACCCTTTACCTTGAGACATAAAATATGGACTCAGAGTAGTACTAGTGTATGAGGATCAAGTTGTTTCTTATGGCTCCAGATTGTTGAGACCACACGAGAGGAATTGCCCTAATCCGGATTTGGAGTTAGAAACAATGGTACATTCCCTAATATGCTGGAGTAATTGTCACATGGGTGATATGATTTTGTTATACATAGACCACAAGTGACTCATGTACATATTTTCACTATGGGCATTAATGATTCGATATGGGTGGTGAGGCAAGTATCTCTAGTCATTTAAATTTGATTTGGATTATATATTGGGAAAGGGAAATGTAATATCTGAGTAATTAAGATGAATGATGTAGATAGAGGTATTATGAGAGTGTTGTGATGAGTGGAAGGTGATGGCACACTTTTCATACATGCTTCTAGATGTTCATGAGTCTCAGGGTAGAGTAGCAATATCTTTGAAAAATGTTATACTCGTGTGACTATACTAAATATAGACTAAGATGCTATTTTATACGGAGGGATTAGTTCTAAGAGATAACATTTATGGTGGGGAGACATCTTTTGGATTGTTACATGGAGTCATCAATTATTTTATTTTCCAAGTCATTATATTGGTTCAAACAAGTTTGTATAAAGAGCTAATGAGAGAGTTTCATGCATCTATAAGGGATGTGAATCATGGTTTTATAAATATGTATGTTTAAAACCATATATAGTACTAGTGGTTTGGGATGAAGAATGATGTTGTAATATTCCTAGATAGATTATTCACTTTTTAGTAGGTGAAATCTAAGCATCAGAGGGATGATGAGATTTTTCAGTAGTTTCCCATTCTTGAGTGGAAATGGGATGATGCCACTATGGATTTTGTGACATGATTACCAAGAAAAACCCATATTAACGATGATATATTGGTGATCATGGATCAAGTGAGGAATATATATGACTTTTGAACTGTAATAGAGACCATTATAGTTGATGATCTGGGCAGTCTTTATGTTCATGTGGTAGTTTCGCTACACTGTGTTTCGAGGAGGATCATTTCTGATAGAGATACTCATTTCTCATCATAGATCTAGAGGAGTGTTTGTAAGGATCTTTGATCGATGTTTATTTTGTGCATATCTAATCATCCTCAGACTGATGGTCAGTCAGAGAAAACTATTAAGGTTCTGGATGATATGTTACGAGCCAATGTTTTGGATTTTAGTGGTTCTTTGGAGAAAAATATGGAACATATAGAGTCTTCTTA
The DNA here is from genome assembly GCA_963277665.1 of Viscum album. NCBI lineage: Eukaryota > Viridiplantae > Streptophyta > Magnoliopsida > Santalales > Viscaceae > Viscum > Viscum album. The sequence continues at coordinate 1,832,655,071 of OY728151.1, read as the reverse complement.
TTATAGCAGGATCTAATAATATATACAAATTGATCATTTGGAGGATTTTAATGGAAGGCCATGTTTCTCACAACATTATTGGTCGGAGGTAGGTGATTCAACTCTTTTTGGGACTAGTCTTATGAAGGATATGTTTGAGTAGCTTCATTTGACTAGGGAGCTGTTGGTGACCGCAACGCGAAAATAGGAATAATATGATGGCTATCGAAGGATACATATGGAATTTGGGGTTGGTAATCATGTTTTCCTTTAATTGTTTCCTAGGTGGGTGAAATGGAATATTTCGATGTAGGGAATGCTAGTGGTAGTTTTTTCAGTCTATTTAAGATAGTGGATATTGTCGGTTAATCCCATCAATCATGATATTGTTCCATGCATGTCATGTTTCATGTTGAAAAACATTAGAAATATTATCCAAACCCTTATCATGTGATATGTGTAGCATACATAGAGATTTGGATTGATGAATCCTTTAAGGATCATCTGATATAGATTATGGACTATAGTGAGAAGTATCTATGGGGTAGGTAGATTCCTTTGGTTTGACTGCAATAAAAGAATGGTTAACCTTTTGAGGAGACCTAGGAGAGGGAGTACGATATGAGTGTATAGTTCTAGAATAATATTTTAAATATTCAACGCCCTTTTTAGCATAATAAATATCATGATGGGGGTATAACTCCTTTATAACATTAAGAAGTAATTATTTGATTCCAAACATGAAGTTGCAACCTCATTTATTCAAATATCCCCTTTGACATAATTTTTATGAAAATACCAAAAATTTGGGGTTTCATTGAAATATATTCTAGAAAAACATATCCACTAGCAACATTCTCTTTGATTAAGTGAAACTTAATATCAATTATGTTTGATCCAGAGTGTTGGAAATGATTTTTAGAAATAAAAATTGCACTCTAATTATAACAAATTATTTTCAATATTGTAGAATCATTTACATTTAAATTGTCCAACTGGACATTCATCCAAAACATTTTTGTATATTCCTGGGTAGAAACAACATATTCTAACTCAGCTGTGTTCATTATTAATGAACATAGTTTATTACTATTCCACCCCACACAACATTATCTAAATAAAAATGTTCATATAGAAGTTGTTTTTGAATCATTTCAATGACTAGCCCAATCAAAATCTATATAACCATTAAAGTTAATATTACAACATATTTTTTAAATCATCAAATATTAAGTTGTTTCGTTTACATATCAAATAATTCTGTTTTCATTCAACAAATTATATTCATTTAGATCACTCTAATACCTATACCATTATATAATAGCATAAACAATAGTAGGACTATATGATATTTGAAATTGAAAAAATCCTATCAAAATTTTTAAAAAATTCTAATTGCCACCTTTTCAGGATTCATCTTTACTCTTCTCTATCCTAACTGAAGTAAGTGTAATTTTTTGGAATATGTCACACCAAACTTTTGTATAATTTTACTAACCTACAATTCCGTATATAGAAAAATAAAATTTTAATTTTATTGATCCTATAAACCAAGGAATCATGATTAATCTCCCAAAATTGACATCTCAAAATTCATCTTCATCTCCACTGAAAATTCATTACAAAAATTTTCTTCATCTCCAGAAAAAAATATATCATCAAAGATCTAAATTACAATCAGGGTACTGGAGTTAAATTCTTTTGTATATAAGTTTCTATAAACATTTCATTAAGATAAATTCAACATTCTCGAACAATTATCAAGCATGGTAAAATAACACGAGGCATGTTTCAACCAATAAAAAGATTTTTTAAATTTCCAAGCCTTTATTCCATCTTCTTAAAGTAGATGTTGATACGGTTTAATAATGAAACATTCTTCTTCAATATCATTATTATGGAGATAAAAATTTATATACTTCTAATAAACATTGTAACATTGACGTGTAAAGACTTCTGGAATCATTCAAATAGTTTTGAATCTTGAAATATGAGAAATGTTTTCTTCATAATTCACACCATCCACCTAAACATAGCCTTTGAAAACAATTATTATTTTTTTGTCGAAACATTTCCATGTTAATAAAAAAAATTTATACACACCCATTTTTTTCCAATAACATTTTTACCTACTAGTCCTGGAAAAAGTTCCAACATTTCATTTTTCTAAAATTTATCAATCTCTTCTTTATTTGTATTCACCAATTCATTTTGTTTTACTACTTTATAAACTCATTTTGTTTCAATATGTGAAATAAGTAGTTTATGATTTTCTAATATCATCCTTCTTCTAGTCTGAATCATAACATTTTCATTCCCAAGTAAAATTTTAATTTCAAGTTGTTTCTGTATGTTTAGAAAATTTGAATTTTCTCTCCCAACATCACCTTCCTCATCACATAAATGTTTGTAGTCATGAAATATTTTTTTTGGCTCACATTCATATTCCTTGGAAATCCTCAATTTTCATTCCTAATAATTTTCTGTATAATTCATTAAGGGATTTGGATTTTGAATAACTTTCATATCATAGGAGTCCACCGAATTTTTTAATCATTAATTTCCACATTTTTAACTTCCACCATTGTGTGAGTATACATGAATTTTTTTTCCTCATATTTGTCATCAAATATTAAAAGATTTATATTTTAATTTTTTATTGATTAAAAACTTCCAAAAACCATGCAATATGTCACTACAAGTTTTTTTATTATACCAAATTTCACAGGAAGGTTTTTTTGATTCATTCCTTACAAAACATATATTCATAACATGTATAACAACACTCATACCATATCTCTATTTGAAGATTTTATGTTTGTATTATAGTAACATTATTCTATAAATTTCCACCAAAATTTGATTTTTACCACTCTGAAACTCCATTTTCTTTGGTGCGTGGAGCACTATACAGATATTTGATTCTATGTTTTTATATAAGATTAGAAAAAATTTCATATGAACTATGTACCATTATCTGGTCGGAACTTTTTTTTATAAACCCCCAGAAGACTCTCAACCTCTATTTTGAAAAATCTATATAATTTTACATCCTCTAATATGGGTTTCATAAAAATTATGTTGGCCATCTGATTGAAATTATAAATAAATATAAAAAATTTCAAATATCAATTTTTTATTAATGTTTCATCAGTAAAAAAATATCTAAATAAAGATGTTAAAAAATTATGTTATACTAAATATCAACATTATAGTGACTTTTATTATCAATTTCTAATTTCACCCATGCTACATAAATATCATCTTATCTTATTTTCAAGGATACAAAATTTCATATGAAATCAATTCAGAAATTGTTCTCATTAATTTTTTTCCAAAGATTCCCATTTCTAAAACTGCATAATTTTTTCATCACTAGAACTTATATAACAGCAGACACAAAGTTCTCTTATATAGAAAACATTTAAAATTGTTTTTCTCTATTATATACTACTTTTCCATTTTTCACACTTTTTGTGATACAAATAAATTTTTTTAAGATCAATTATTTTACATCATCACAAATTTTACATACACTAAGTATGTTTTGTTTTAGGCCATATACATATAAATCATCAATATATTTCAACTTTTCTATTTCAATATCACTAGTTCCAATTCCTATGATTATTACGGAACTATATTTACTGAATACAACTTCTAATACATCTCAATTTTCAACATATTTCATGATTTTTAAATCCCTTTCCATATGTGTGAATAACAAACACTATCAAGAAATTATGAATCTTCATTTTAGTTTCTTTTAATTTTTTTTCGGCAACAAATACCATGTTCTCAATTTCCCTCTTTCCACCTTCCATTTATTTTCTAAAATAAAAACAATTCCCTAGAAGTGTTGTAATAAAATCTTTATCATAGTGGAAAACCTAGTAGTCACATCTTCCCTAAACATATTCCACATGTTCAATTTTTTTCCATTGGATTTTTTCTAACCTCTTGTGATTTATCTTCTCCTAAATGCCATGTTTTAGGAAATTTACCCATTATATTCTACCATTTCTTACCAATTGTTCATATATTCTTTCATGAAGTGAAGAATTATGCGAACAATTATATTCCCCATTTCTATAGATTCTATAGAACTAGTAAAATCATCAAATATTTGATTTAAATAGATGTACGATATTTCCCTATATAAATTCTGTTTAGGATATAAACTACTTTCTACTCTAATGTTCTCTGGGTGTGTTCCATTTTTCCAGTGGAGGAAGTTTTAAGCTTTTTGGAATGTGATATATTTTACACAACCCTTCTCACCCATTAATTCCCAAAATTTTAATAATACCCAGAATTTTAGGAAAAAATATTTAATATTAATTTTGGATGATGGAGATTTCACATGATTCATGGAATGTTCGTTTTATCCAACATTAAGTAATTCATATTTTACTTCCGAAGCCTTGATGAAATTTTCATTAAAATTTATTATGGTACTTTAATCCTCAAGGATTTTTTACTGAGTTTTTGTAACTTTATCTTTATTATATTGCATCTTATTATTGAGGTCATTAACCAATTATAAATATTAAAAATAATTATTTTTTAGATAACGATCTCCTATAAGTGGCCTTATTCTTTCTTAGAAAAATATTTTATTCCCTAAACCAATTTTTATATATCTTTATTAATTATTATGATTTAATTATTGAATTTTTTTCTCATAAAATGAAATAAGTTTTTGTATTATATGATAATCTCTATAATATTCTTCACCTCATCCTACTTATTTACTATTTAATAAATCATCCCTTTTAAAACATTTTCAATTAATGTTCTAGATTTTTTGGACATTAATCATTCAATGACTCAATATCTTATATGTTTGATTGTAATTTCATACTTAGCATGCATCTTCTATTTTTATGAACATAGTCTTTATAATAGTGTGCATGAAATATTCAAGGAATATTTATCAAACATATTCCACAAAGGTTTTTCATTTGAATTATATTAAAAATTACTAACATTCATTTTGGGAAAATTCGTATAAAAATCATCAATTCCACCTAACCCAAAAAAATTGAGATGAATTACTCATCCATAGTTTCTTATTCCTCTTTTATAATTATTAGATATACGAGACATTATTTTTTCATTCAATTCATGATCATCTATATCTTCAAAATCATAAGGATGAACATCATTAACATCTTAAATTTTCATCATTCTAATAACTTCAAAATCCATTTCAACAATGACATTATTTGTTAATGTAGAAGATCTTATCATTTCATTGGAGGTAAAATATCACACAATTAGTGAAGAGATAAATCTTATTATTCTTCTAATTAATTGATTTTATAATCAAACCTATCAAAAAAGTTTTTCATGAGATTATTTTCAATTATAAAATCATCCAAGCATTCTATAAAACTTCTATTGTTGATAAAAATTTCATTTACTATGGTAAATTACTCAAAAATATTTAGTTCATATCTCATTATTACGTCATTAAATTTGCACAGTTGTATTTTTTTATTTGAATCTATAACTTTAGTATTTCCTTCAAATATAATTTTGAGCTTGTTCAACATTATCTATTCTTTTTTTTGATACCTATCACTAATATTTAAAAATTTTCTAATAAGGAAATAAGAGTATAATATATATATTTTCCATCAACTTCAATTTTTTTTCTTATCAACATAATTAATAGGAAATATTTCTCAATGGGTGGAAACACAATTGTAACAGTTTAAAATATATCGAGTCCAAGTGAGAGAATATTGGGGAAAATTTTATTTTGAAAACCCTGGTAATTTTTTCCATGATAGGTATGAATACCTCTATTTTCAAAAAAATGTTCTTTTATATGATAAGAATATAATACAGGAACCTTATCTTTCATACAAAGTGAAATTATTAAGGATTACTCAATCACTGGGGGGGGGGGGGGGTAAATCAATGATTTTTTTTTTAAAAAAAATTCAAATTTAAGATTCATAACCCCCGAAACATGAGATAGTTTAATCCATATCAACTATTAGTAAACATAAATTTATTCCAATATTGGAAAGTAAATAAGTAACATGATATTTATAAGCGTTTTCCTCATTGTTAGAAGCTATATTGTTTTTATAGTCACTCATGTAGGTCTACGAAAGTTCACTATTATGAAGAAGTGAATAAAAGATTCATGTAAAATCCAATTAGAAAATTTATATCTCCTAATAATAATTATTATAATCAATATAGTAAATTTTAAATTTTTTCCTATAAAATTCCATCATAAAAAAATATTAACCTTCAAAACTTTCTACTATACAAAATTCAGTTCCAATACTCAGTTAGATGGTTGGCATCAGATAAAATTTATATGATGGATTCTCTATTATGGAACTTTCTCAATCTATTGATGTACCATAATTTTTGATCTATCTATTTAAAAAAATTATTCATCATAAATATCTACTCGTAAATTCAGTCTGGTTCTCTCATCCTGGTAAAAACAATTATACAAACAGATCCTAAAAAAGGCATCTGTTTGAAAACCACTTTTGACATAGTTGTTTCAATGATCCATATTTTTTTCTATCTCTATAAATTGTGTTAATAACCATTAAAAATTTGTTTTTCACTTAAATTTATAGTTTCTCTGGAAATGGGATAAGAGGGAAATAAGAAATGTTTTCCCACTTAACTAAATCTGTAATTCCAAATTTCGTGCTCATTTAAATCTCATTGGGACACTTCACAACTCCTTTAAAATATCCAAAAGTCTTATTAAAACATATTGAATTATATATAAAATTATCATATTAAGCATTACTTATCATTATAAATTTTAGATGATCTATAAGAAGTTATGCCCGAGGTATTTTATTACAAAACACTCATCCTATGGAATGAAGCTTCAAAAGTTCATATCACTAACCTCTGATTTTAGTAAAACATTTCTCTTCAATATTCATAATATTTACATTCAATTAAACCCTTCCTTCCATGTTCTTATGTTCCTGACCCATTTCAAATAACTCACATTATTTTCTCTTGAATATAAAAAAAAGGTTTTCTTGATCCAAATATCCAAGACAACTTAAAATGGTTTACTATATTGTTGTGACTTCTAAATAAATTCAAATAGTGAAATGAATATTCAATTTCAAATTCTATATTTCTTATATTTTCTTTGTTCGATCATACTATTCATTTCATTTTCCATTCAGATCACAATGATGATATCCACATTTGTTTTTTCTTAGATATTGAAAACATACTTCTTGAGTCACATTGGTTTCCTTCCACATTTGCAACACCTCAAAAAACTCCCAAATTAAAAAACAAAAAAAATACATACTAAAACACAATGACTAATGATTTTAATATAGGATGGTTCATCTGATGGAACTCTAAAAATCAGTTCATTTTCAAAAAAATCATTTTTGGTCAATTTGGTAGTCATATTCTATTCGGGTCTTCTCAGACTATCTGCATTTGATACTTTGTTGGTCATATTGAAAGTCAACATGTTTTATTTCGCATGTTCTTCATCATAGAATCTTTTTAAATTTATAAAAAAAGCATCATCATATGATGAATATAATGGGATAATCCAATAAATAACTTTCCAAATATTATAATTTCAAACAATTCATACTTACTGTCTTCTAACAACTTCTACATTAAGTGAGTTGTGTCAGGATAACATTAATTTTAGAAAATCTATAATTTTAATTTCAATTTTTTTCTTCTAAATTATCCTCATATCATGTCGTATTCATGATGTTTAAGAACTTGAATGAACAGAAAATCAGCATTAGACTTTATTTGGAATTGTATTATCTTTACAACATTCAAAAGATTCTGAATTTACATCATTACTCATCTTAGAAACCTCTAACTTTCTACCAATGGAAACATCTAATGATGCATCTGATCAACAATTTTCTTTCCCTTTTTACAAATAAAACTTTTTTTAACATTTTTTTTCAAGAGTTAAAAAAATATTATTACCAAAACATCACATAGGATCTTCAAAATCCACAAACTACCATAATCCTACTTCATGAACCAAAATAGTACACCCCATGATGACACAGCTGGACAAAAAAAATGTTACTCCATCATATCACCTATCTATACTCACAACACTTGAAAGTCAAAAGGATCCATCTAACAGATACATCATGATAGGATAAATGCATGGTTGTTGATATATCCCAATGTCTATCTCTTATCAAGAGGGTAACACTAGAACCCCATTATGAAAGAAAACAAGGTACTCTAACATGACCCTAGGAAACACTGATATATATTATTATGAAGAATTTAGAATCATATCTTCCATCAAAGATGAATAGACTGGAATATTCCTCCAACCCATCCTCAGTTATCACTCAATAGTGAACACAATTGGGTCCCTTTGAGCATCATATAACATAACCTGCCCCCTGAAGCTATCCATGATGGCCTGCCTAGACTACAAAAAATACATGTTATGGATGATTTCATATTTCATTATTCCTAAACATAGGAAGTCCCCCCATTAGTGTTGCTACCACAATAGTATTTCATTGGCTCTACATACATCATACAAGTTAGCTAGACCTCCAACTCTTGAAATAAAAGACTTGGGAATTTAAATATTATCTACTTATAGTGTATATGAATGGTTAAGGGTATGTTATATAAAGGAGTTTATATATACTAAATCTAATAAAGAATAAAACCATGTTGCAAAAAAGAAAATGGTACCTCAAATGATTTCTAGATCACCCAACAATGGAAATGATAAACAATAAATCTAACCAAAACCAGCTCCATGACCTATCTGACCCTATTGATGACTACCACCATGGTTTTGTTCTCCTCTCTGAGGATATCGAACATCTAGTATTTGTACGCTTCCTTCCCCATCTCCTATCTACTGATCCCAAATTGGAACACCTTGCTGCTGGTACCTTGAATAAAACTAAAATATGGAGGAACCGAAAGTAGAACACATAGTATACACTAACAACTCATAAAGGTCAGCCACTCACATTGTTTATGTCCATAAACTATATAATAAAAACATGTGCATCATCCCTTGTCATATTTCTGAGAGATGTTTCCATTGAAGAAACGAGATGATGAGTTTTATGAACTACCCCTGCCAAACAAACAACTCTTCTATCTAGGAAATTGGAAACGATGGACAATATGTTAACTTCAGAGTGAACCATGATGACTCCTGTCTCAATACAGTCTAGTTTTGGTCAATTTCCTCTGAATAACCTCTGCCCCCCCGAACAACATGAGATACATCATCAGTATAAATGGGGTGATTTGGTGCTAGATATCTGGATGTAAAGCCTCTTAAAAATGACTATCCCAAGCATCATCATCTAGTAATTGGTTTGAAAGATAACATAAAAGGATATTAAAACAAATCCCAAACTCTCACATGGTAGAAATCCCCTGTCAAATGGTACCCTTCTTCTAGATACTGGTCACCTTTTTAATAGAAAATGAACTATATTTAGAAAAAGTATAATAAATTCTCCAATGAGTCTACAGACTCCACATTATCCTTGTGGATTAAGAACTTCCATAACAATGCTTCTCCATACAGCATTGTCCTAGAAAATAAAAACCAGTGCTCTTTATGGGCAGGGATCGAGATGAAAGATATCTCAACCTCCTCCAAGTAGTATTCTTTAATTAAATCTGCAGTGAATAATTCATCCATTTATATAACATGATACTAAAAAACATGGAGTTCCCTCCTCAATGTGTTGTCATTGTTGACATCTACACTTTGGTAATATTCTAGCCATCATGCAGATGATATTCGGTGGGAACCTAATGTAGAAATCAACATGGTGAAATTCATAGAAATGAGTAAATCTTTGGACACTTAAATTTGGAATATGGAATACATAACATTAATTAATTAAATATTTGTTATTTTTATAAGGTTTTTCCATATCCGGGGGTCTACCCATTTCTATCACAGGTAGGAAACTCAGGCCCTAGGAAATGTTTTTATAAAAAAAGATATTTCCATTCCTTTTTGAATTAATTGATTCATTATTCCAAATATTATACTAAAACAAACCAAAGGCCTCATGAAATAAAAAGTTTTTAAATTAAATAACAAATTACTTTAGACATGCCTCTAGGTATACATTCAACTTTCAATAAGCTTGTTGAAATCAAATTTTCTAACATGCCTTTTATAACATTCATGAACAATCATCAGCATTCTTGAAATTCTTTTTCATATTACACAAACACATGCAATTTCATATTCAATTAAACAAGCATGTATCCATCATTTTGATCGTTATGAAATAACAACAAACACTAGATTCATTAAACATGCCTCTTTATTCTCCAACCAATTAGTTGTCATGTAATTATGACTTCACATTATTTACCATTTTTCAACAAGAAAAACATGTCAATCCATATCCTAACAAGGAATGGTAAAAATAATAACATATATAACATAATATATAGAAAATAAAGTGGCAATAATTTATCATGGTAGAAAGAGAAACATGAGATTTCTAAAACCAATTCATTCTTAATCCAGTTCAATATTCATTAGGTCAATTCCACATTCATCCATGGTGATAATCTATGATAAATAATTTATTTAATGTAAATAATTAGGAGAATTAATTAATTTCCTACAAGAAATAATGACCCTCCATGTGACATGCTACACCAAAAAATGAGTATCCACAAGATGGGATAAATGTTGGATAACTCGATACATTAGATGAAGGGTTCCTTCACTCCATGGGAAGTGTTTTAGAATTTATAGTCACTAGAGAATGAAACCATTAAGTGTTTAAATGAAGGTTTATTACAATTGAGTCAATAGATATGGGATGTTTTTAATTTTTTAGATCACAAATTTTTAATTCTTCTTATTGATGTTCTCATTAATCTCCATGCACGAGGATGATTTTTCAGTCTCGTCCATCTCATGAAATCAATGATATATTTACCCTTGACAAATAGCCTTTTAAGGCCTTTGATTCACACCACTGAATGGTTTGTATCGTTATTTTCATGAAACTAGTGTGAATGTACTCATTGATAATTTCATGTAGCTGGATGCACCGCAAGGACAAAAGTCCCATGTAGCCATTTTCATGTAGCAGATACACATATCTAATCACTCATGTAGCTAGTTACTAATGTAGCTGATTCACATAAATGATTCAACCACATAGCTGATTCACATAGTCATTCTATCAACATAGTCAATTCATATAGCTAATCTCTCTATGTAGTCAAGCTAGCCACATAATCGATTCACTTAACCAATCTCTTCATGATAATGATCTATCCACATAGCCAATTCATATAACCAATATCTCCATGAATCTAATGTCTCCACATATCTGATCCATACATATATCCTATTAATTCACCTAGTTAATATATTCATATAGGAAATCACCCAGGTAGTTGATCTAACATGTATGATGGATACACATATTTTTTTCAACCAAAAATGAATCAGGATCTATACCATGTTGTGAACCACAAATTATTAACATGAATTCCTTACATGTATTGAATCATCTATGCTTTCATATTTTAGCTACCAAACACCTAAACACCCACTCTAGGCCTCCCATGACCACCATGGGATTATGAAACATGAAATGTATCATACCAGATGGATCTGGGCCGTTGTAGTGATTATCATCACCATTTTAAAGTCTTCCTTGGATTCCATGACTAATAACATTATTATATCTTATTCCCTCCACTCATATATATGTTTTTAATATTAATTTTTATTATATTTCATTCTTGATCATCTTGAGTATACAATTATACTAAATTAAATATTGAGGGATATGTATTATAGTGAAGGGTATAACAATCATTTGTTGGGTGTATACTATTGGTGAAGTGATGGAACAAAAAGGGGGTGGCCACCCTTTTCCAGACCATGCAAAGGAGGATGTATAGAGAAGTTTTGGAGGGACATAGAAAATATGTTCTTGGTCTCCACATTGATGTTTTGGAAAGCCACTTCCAAACCAATCCAGGAGAATTAAAATTCTTATCCTTTGATCAATTACTTGGTATGATAGTTTTCCAAACTATTTTCCCTCAAATTTTCATTATGTAAAAATTTTCCAAATATTTTTTTCGCTATTTTACACATTTGTTTCATTTTATATGATTGAGGATTTGATGTTAATTTTAAATAAAAAATTATTTGATCTTATAGAAGTGAATTTATTTATTTATTTAATTGAGATTGAATGTTGTAATATAGTTTCATTATGGTTTTATGTTTTCAATATTTTAAACTCAAATTCATATACTAATGATATCTTAAATTAAAAATTGAAATATGAGAATATATTGGTGGATATTTTCATCACTCTTATAAATAATTTTCTTTCATAGATGAGGATATAATTGATTTCGAGTTCGAAGAATCCCCTGAGGGAAAAGAAAAAGGAACATGATTTTGAATAATTGTGAGTAACATAATGATTAAAATATGTATAAATTTATGTATGAGTCTAATAAAAAATAAGGTATTATATTTTATAGGTTTTGTTTTGGTTATGGATGCAATTTTTTGATAAAAAAGACAATATCATTATTGAAATGATGTGAAATCGAGAATTTTTCATATGCTACATCATATCTAATGGAGGTGCCTTTTTAGGAAAAAAAGGTATATTAGAAGCCACCAATATAAATATATTTTGATGAATTATTAAAATTTGTTTTCTAATGTAGAATTTACACATGTTTGGAATCCAACATGATCTCCTTTGATTCCCTTATATATTTAGTAGTGAACTAGAATACTTCAGTCAACATAGGGTAATAGATAAAGAATTAATACATATGATCATCATCACATGAACAAATCAGTAAATATGAGCATAGTGCAAACTTAACTGAATAAGGGAACCCCACGAATTAGAATAAAACCAGTGAATTTGTAAATTTAAGAAAATCATCAACATTGATCAAAATTTCATTCAAAATGAAACAACAAAGTAATAAGAAGTTCCTCATATAATGAAAATAGGAAAACAATTTCTAAAATGGGATGATTGGGAAACTATTTCTCACTCTACTAAAGGAACTTGGATGTTTTGGCATAGAATTGTGGTAATTGTTGGAGGTATCAACTTCTTAAGAAATTTTATGAATAAGGAACTGTCTAAAACATTACCTTCTTTATGATATTTCTAAGGAAGGACCATTCAAAAGAATTTATTTCTTTGTAAAATATCTAAAAGAAGTTTTTTTCACGAAAAGTGACTTCTTTGGAAAATCCATAAATAAGGTGTTGCCAAAAATTTTATTTATATATATATATATAATAAAATAAAAAATTAAATATTATTTACCCATTTTTGACATGTAGTATTATTTTAAGAAAAGCAATCTGATGATATTATATAAGATCCCAAGTAATATCTCAATTTATTTGTTTGTAGAACATGGATTTTTTTTCAGGTTTACTATGTGGGATTCAAAAATCACTTTTTCATAGTTTAAGGAATAATATATTATTCATAATAACAGATTAATGACAATAAATTCTAAATTATAACTCATTTTTAATAAATATTTGTTATTTAATAATGTAATAAATAGTGACAAATAATTTCATATAATAATTACAACTAATGTTAATAATGTTGTTAAAATCGTAATTAATAATAAGAAACTATTTTTAAATGATACGATTAATAATTTAATTTATAAAAAAATATAATTATTAATAATTTTTAATAATGAAGGGGATAATATAATTAACCAGAAATTTAATTTTATATGTAAAAATTATTATAAATAATACATAATATAATCTTAGGAAGAAAATGAGGGGTTTTATGTTGGGTTGAGGAAGGAAAATGGGTTGGTTTGTATGTTTTTTATGAGAGTGGGGTTTTTTATGTTTGTTATGATCTTTTGGTATTATTAAATTGTATGATTAAGGTATTGATTATTCCTTTATTTAACATGGGTAAAAAGAACCTTCAATATAATAATTATAAATATATTATTAATTTATAAAAATGATAAAAAATTTATATATTGATTTTCTATAGTTTTATTAAAAACAAATTAATCTTCCATGTGAACCTTTTCCTATATACCTTAACCAAAAAATTATTTACATCAATATGGGGAACAATTTTACACTACACTGAAAATCTTGTAACACAAAATAGATGGGAAGAACACTAGTATGGATTGAAGTGATGACATCACTAAGAACCATAGGGATTGCTACTACTCAGCTACACCCTAAGGTCACCAAAAAATTATTATATTTTGGTAAATTCATTACCAAATGGAAAACTCACTTTTGAAAATACGAATCTCCCTATTAGAAAAGGATAAATATTTTTTAATGCTTCCCGATCACATAACCTCCTCATGGGTGAAATAAAACATTTATTGTTTCATAAAACCATAGAAAATTTTAAGATGGTTGCATTGATCCCATTCAGAGGGTGTGCCCTTAGTAAAATCCCAGGAAGAATTGTGGGATTTAAAAAACATGAAAATAATATTTTTTTTTAATTCACACACATATGCTCATAAGGAAAAATTTTCCCCTCAATATGAAGACTCAATTGGAAATTAGATAACCTATGATACATCTGGAATCTAGGTTTTACCATTGGACAACTATTATTTATGTACCCATCCGAGTCCTATTATTAGGATAACTGAGATAATTTTTTTTATTGAATTAATTTAATATGAACTAAAAATAATATATTACATTTGAGACTCTTAAGCCTTGTAATTCCCCACTGGATCAACCCAAGGGTAAACAACACTCAATGTGATATTTATGGTAAACCAATCCAGTCATCTGATTTTTTCCACCCACAAAAATTGATCCCGATACGTGTGTTCTAAATTCCGCAGTGTTTGGATCCTTTATTGCTGTGGTGTTTAGAAGAGAATCTCGATATATTCCTCATGGATATGATCCCCATACGATCATTAACAAACAATCATACAAGGTGTACCATTATGTTACCTTGAACATATAATTTTCCTCTTTTTTATGTCCATATTTGGTCAAAAATAAAAAAATATAGTTTTCTAGGGTTTAATATAGGTTATGTGACAAGCACACATTGTGTACCTAAAGTACATTCCATCTACCTGATGTACACACTGTTTACTTGGGGATGGATTCATGTCGCTAAGTGGGGGTCATGCCGTGAGATGGTACATATCATGTAGTGTTTAAATATCAAATCTGTAACCAGAGGTGATAGATTTTTTTTTGTGCTTATCCAATGTGGCCTACACGTCATGACCCTAAGGTACAGGTAATGACATAGTCCACAACTAGCTTAATGTCACAGGTTTAGATGTTTCTCTTAGTCCTTTACATTCCATACATTTTGACTCTCAACCTATAGAAGATTTGGTGCATTTTTGAGAGACTCAACACCTTCCAGATCAAACCAAACGTCTTGGGATCTTCTTTCTTCTTGTGGTGCGATTCTTGGGCAAGTTTTCCCCCTTGTTATTTAAGATCCCTATTTATCTCCTCTTGTTTTTAATGGATCATCTTGGGATTTTTGTATCCTTGTCTTGTGGTGTTGTATATTTCTCTTAGATAGAGTTTCGAGGTCTTCTACAACTTCGTTCTTATTGGCGGGTTCTATTGTGAGTGTCGTTCTTCAAGAAGAGGTAGGTGGTTCCATCCAGATTTTCCATATTGATTACCATCAAATTTATTGATTTATTTCAATTTCTATTTTCAATTATTAATCACGATTTCAATATCATTGATAAAAACCCAATTTCAACGAATTGGAGGATTTGAAATGGTTTGGCAAGGAAATTTGGAAAACCCACAATTCCGTTTAATTTGGGTAGATTTATGGAAGCTGGATGATATAAATTGTTGATTTGGTGGAAATGTTTTCAATTAAATTATTGAATTTAATTGTGGAAATTAATTGATAAAATGATTGAATTAGTTTTTACAGGATTTAATGTTCATGAAAATGGCATAAAACAATTTGATAGAAACCCAGTGGATTTATCTTGTGAAAAAAAGGAATGTTTTTGAATAAAACTATGTTTGGTTTTAAATGGAATGATATTTGACTTTTTTTTGAAAATGGAAGAATGCGATTGATTGGCTTTTAAGCAGTCTAAATATAGTTATCCCACCATGTATGAGTGTATGGTAGCCTTTGATTGATAGTGAGTTATATAGATACACTCTATTCTATGACAACATTCTAAAACAGACATGTGGTGGGTCCTATCCCTGATGGGTTGGTGATGAGTCTCCATTGGCCTCTCTTATAGGGACGTGTGTATATAAATTTTTATGAGTTCACATAGAGATGTAGAATCCTATCACTGGTTAATAATATCACACCTTTTGAAAGATGACTATGTTTCTCCCTATTTTACTTCTATTTGATATATAAAAGTATAACAATGTTTGTTGGAACTTCATTACATGACTGATAAATTTATATAAACTGTTTTATTTATATGCTTTACTTAAGGCATTATTTTAGAAACAATCTTTCTATTTTAAAGTAAATCCTATGCTTTGAATGAATTTTCCATTAAATCAAAATTGTTTAGCACATTTTCTTTAAATATTCCATTGAATTTCCAAAACTATTTATTTTTAAAATAGAAAGATATTATTTGGGTAATATATATTTGGAATCTGTTATGGAATATTTGGAGTTATCCTACTGGTCTTAGGATCACACTATACATTTCCCTAATGGTGTTTGTGAAAATTCTTCTTCCTCGCCCAAGAAAATGAAAAGGATGATTTAGAGGTGGATCCTGCTGTTATGATTTGGATATGGTGGGATGATTCCTTCGGGAACATGGGGATGTTTTCATATTTTTTAATTTTGGTTGTATTAATTTTTCTTTTATGCCTCTTTGTGTTCTGGTAGTTTTACTTCCAATGGATTTTCCCCTTTATATGCATACTTTTATTTATCTTTTGCTACCGAATTTTTGTGTAAAAATAATTCCCACATATATGTTATACAATTCCAGGTGCTAGTTTCCAGCCTATGGGGATCAAGAATGCCCTTCAGGTCATGTCATTTCTAGCTCGGTTATTGGGTTACCAGGGTACCAGGGTACCAAGGATGGTTTGTGATAAATTTTTATCAAATGAGGCTGTTGATATTCCTTTTTCTATAAGTCAGTATGCATTTTTAAAATATTTTTAGGATAAAGTATGTAGTTGTGATTGAGTTCCTTACCGGATTTCAATGTAATGAACCTTAAGTCAGCAGGGGTGGATAAGGAAAGGCGTATTGTGGATTAGTTATAGTATTTTCCCAATAGGAATTTGGATAGGTTGAAATCCAAATCTTGTTTGTCCCTTAAATTGAGAATATTTTCTCTATCTACACAGTTTGACTGTTAATCTAATGTTCTCCTTTTTTATGATGATGTTTTGTAGAAATACACCTTTATGGAGACGTGCAAATCAGATACAAGAAATGGTTTCCACTGAACCATAGTATGAAAATCTTGTAGTTTACCCGAATTTGATTTAGGTAATTGTGGGCACTGTCCAGGATCTGCGACACGGACCACCTCCAGCTTTCGCTCAGGATCCAGTTGTGGATCCTCATGGGGATTTTCTACAGATTCAATCTCAAGAGTTACTTTTCCAAAATCCACCAGTCATCGAATGCTCCACTGATCCTCAACATTCTGATTAATGGTTGGGAAAGATAGAATATATGTTTGAGTTCATGGAGACGCCAAAAGTGATCAGGGAGAAGTGTGAGACCTTTATGCTGGAGGGAACAATCAGGAGATAGTGGGACTCAGTGGTGACAACAAGGAAATATGGGGGATTAGAATAGAAATACTGCAAGGTTATTTTCACCAATCACTTCTATAAAAATTTGATGGTGTTGGCTATGAATGTAGAGTTTTTTAAGCTTGTGAAGACTGAAAAAACCATGACAGAGTATACAAATCTCTTTTCTGAGCTTGTTCAATTTTCTACTAATATTGCATCTAATGAGAGGATGAAGGTGAAATGGTTTAATATTGGACGTGGGTTAGATATCCATTCTCAGGATTTCATGATGAAGCTTCCCACTTATGTTGATGTCTCAGATAGCTTGATTATGGTTGGGATAGAATTGGATAGAAAGTGAGGGTTGGTGGGTGTTCCTTTTTCTTCAAATGGCATCATTGGTTCCTTTAATATAAAATGAAAGTGTGATGATCCTCATGGATTTTCTCAATGGAAGATTAATTCCAAACCTCTGGCTTCTCTAGGAGGATGTTCTTTAGCATGATACAAATGTGGTATGCCAGGACATTCTAGGAGGGTTTTCACTAAGGCACCCATGAATTATAGCTCATGCAGATGTTTAGAACACTTATGGAGGTTCTTCCATCAATTCTCTACCCAATATAGAGGGGAATGATCATAATATCTTCATAAAACTTTGGGGCAATACAATGATTCACATTTAAAAGAGTTCCAGCCATAGGAATCCGGAATGAAGCTTCTTTATGTATTGGAAGAGTCCTGAGATGAAGCAGACACAAGTCCACTAACTGTGAGAGGTAACATTACCTTTTCTTTATCATATGTGACTTCTCTTTTTAATATTGGTGCATATCACACATTTTTTTCAACCCATATAATTAATATACTAAATCTTCCTATGGAGAAACTGTCTTTTGGAATGGATATTAATGTACCCATTGGTAAGAAGAGATAGTTGGGACTCCGTAGTCATTCATGTGTCATCTCTCAATAAGAGGTCGAGCTATCATGGATCTTTCTATTTCATGATGTGAAATATAGTGACGTCATATTCAATATCAATTGGATAATTTCCAAGAAAGAAAGAATTGATTGTTATCTTCGACGGGTATACTTTACTACCCCTAATGATTTTCCTCATTTTTTTTCAGGGAGAGTGGGACCCATGGTCAAGCTTGGATGAACCTTCTTTTCTGGAGTCGGGGAATGTGATATTAGTGTTTTCCTTTGACCTAGATAGAGATTCAATGGGAGTGTGTCTTCCTCCAGTATTTTCTATGTTTTCTGATGTGTTACCTTCAGAATTTTCTAGTTTTCCACCAGTGAGGGAGGTTGAGTTTTCAATTGACACAATACATGGTACTGAACTGGTCTCTATACCCTCTTAGGTCATAGAACCAGCTAATATTAAAGAGCTATTGTGTCAATTGGATGACCTTATTGAGAACAGTTTTATTCATTCAAGTGTGTCACCTTGGGAAGCACTTGCTCTCTTTACTAAGAAGGCTAATGGTTCTCTTCTCTTATATGATGATTATAAAAATCTAAAATGTGCTACAATAATGAAAAAATATCCATTTCCACATATTGACGATATGTTTGATTATTTGAAAGGGGTGATTTGGTTTTCAATGACCGAAAATTGATACGGTTACAATCAGTTGAGGATAAAATAATCTAACATTATGGAAATTTCCTTTCAGAGTAGGCGTAGAAACTTTGAATACCTTGTTATGCCCCTTTGTTTTAGAATTTCTCTTGCAGTTATCATGTATTTAATGAGCAAAATATTACATGAGTATCTGGATAACAATATGGTAGTCTTTATAGATGACATTCTTGTTTACTTCATTTCCGAGGAGGATCATGTGCAAAATACGAGAATAGTTCTAATCCTAATATGAAATCACTACCTTTTTGCCAAAATTTTAAAGAGTGATATGTGGATTCTGGAAGTGAAAATTTTAGGACACGTTGTGTTTGAATAGGGTGTATCTGTTGATTCTAATAAGGAGAAGGTTGTTATGATGTGGGAGCAACAATAAAATGTCTTTGAGATTCAGAGTTCCTTAGAAAAACCAGATATTAATATAGGTTCATGATGGAATTATCATAGTTGGATTCATCAATGAATTATCTCACTCGGAAGGGTGTGAATTTGGTGTGAGATAATAAATTTACAGGTTCTTTTGATGAGATGAAACATCTGTTGACTACAATGCAGGTGTTAACTCATCCAGAAGCTAGACAGGGCTATGTGTTCATTTGTGATGCATTAGGTCCTTTCATGGGCTGCATTCTTAAATAGGGTTATCATGTATTAGCATAGGGATCTCGTCATCTTAGGCCACATGAGAAGAATAATCCTACCCATGATTTGAAATATGCGGCTATGATGCTTGCACTTAAAAGTTGGCAGCAATTACTTTTTAGAGAAATGTTGATGGTGTATTCATTCCTCAAAAGCCTATGCTATATCTTCTCTTAAAAATATTTTAATGGGAATGTCATTTCTGCTGGTTTAATTAGGATACTTCTGACCCAGGCAGTGAATGAATCTTCAGAATAGTGGATTTTGACGTCCCTCATTGCACAGTTTCATATTGTTGTTCTGGAGGAAGGGGCTAATGTTTCTTTTTCCAGTGTGTAGATAAGATCCACTATTCTTGAGATTCTTCTTCAAGACCAAGAGGTTGATGATGAGTATCATATTATTAGAGATTCCCTTTATGGTTGGAAGACATTTTCCCACTGGTCATTCTACAATGATAGTGTTCTATGCTTTGAATATTGCATCATTTTTTCGTTAAAAGCAAGAATGGTGGTGATGGGGTAATTCCAAAATTCTCAATGGGTTTTTCAACCAGGAACCAAAAATATGTTCTATGACATGAGGAAGTATTTCTGGTGGCCAGTTATGAGATGGGATATTATAGAGTTTGTCTCTCATTTCTATACGTGGAAACAGTTGAAATCCTAGCACCAGAAACCTTCAGGTTTACTTTAGCTGCATCCAGTTCCTACATGGAAGTGGGATGAGTTATCTATGGACATTGTGGTTGGGTTTTCTCATAACCATAGATAGAATAATACAACACGGGTTGTTATCAACATGTTTTCCTTATCGACTCACTTTATTCCCATTTGTGATACGTCCAAAGTTGAGGAGTTAAGAAATCTCTATAGGAAAGAGATTGATTGTTTTCATAGAATTCCATCTGCTATAGTCTCTAATAGGGATCACTGGTTCACTTATCTTATTTGGAGAGGCCTTCAAGAGGCACTAGGATCTCAGGTCTGTTTGAGCATGGACTATCATCCATAGTCAGATGGCCTTATAGAAAGAGCTATAGGGATTTTTGAGGATATGATTCATGCCTATGTTCTCAACAAAGGTGGGGATTTGGATGATCAATTGGGTATGTTTGAGTTCTCTTATAATAATACTTACCAGTCCACGATTAGAATGGAACCTTTTGAGGCCTTATATGGCTTACCCTATAAATCTTCTCTATGTTGGTCGGAGGTCAGTGATAGTTTATTGGTCGGACTAATCTTGGGGCAGGAGATGACTGGAAGGATTTAGCTAATTTTTGAGAGGATGTTGACAACACAAATATGATATAAGTCTTATGTTGATCAACACCATAGACCGTTGGAGTTATCAGTTGGTGACCAGGTGTTCATGAAAGTTTCACCCCGGTTGGGTCATCAATGACATTGGATGCATTGGATGCTTGGACCTCACATTGTGTTACCTTTCGAGGTTGATGAGTATGTGGGGAAAGTTGTGTACCAGTTATCACTTCCACCACAGCTAGTGATGATACATAACCTGTTCTATATATCATAGTTGAGAAATAATCTATATGATTCATCTCAAATTTTGATATGAAGTGATCTTGAGATCGAGCATGATTTATCATTGACTAACAATCCAATCAGGATAGTTGATTCTAATACCAATTTACATCATGGGAGGAAGATACCTTTGGTTCTAGTGCTATGTATACATGGTTCTGATTCTCATGAGACATCGAAGAGGGAGGCACTGATGAGAGTGTCGTGGCCTCATCTCTTTGGCATGTAATATTCTTCATAATATTTCTAGGGATAGAATGATTTTATGGTTGGGAGGTTGTAACATTCTGTTACCTTGAATAGGTAATATTCCTCTTTTTCTAAGTCCTATTTCAGTCAAAAGTGCTTAAAATAATATTTTGGGGTTTACTGCAGGTTTCAAGACATTCCCAAGTGGTGTACATGAAGTACACACCGTTTACCTAAAGCACACCCTTTGTACTTGGGGACAGAATCACGTCGTGAAGCTGGGGTCACCCCATGAGATGGTACATGTCGCGTACCTTAGGTATAGGTTGTGTAGTTTTTAAATATTGAATTTGTATCCTAAGGCAATTGTTTTTTTAGTTTACTTATCTCGCGTGGCCTACACTTCATGACCCTAAGGTACACATCGTGACTCGACCTATGCCCAGCTTAATGTTAGGCCTTTGAATGTTTCTCTTAGTCCTTTTCATTCTATACTTCATGGATCTCAACCTAGAGAAGATATTGTACATTTTTAGAGATTTAACTCCTTCCGAATCAAAAAAAAACACTTAGGACCATCATTCTTCATACAGTGTGATTCCTTAGTAAGTTTTCCCCCACATTAGTGAAGTTTCTATCTTATTTTCATATTGGGTTTTTAATGGATCATGTTGGGATTGAGTTATTTATGACCTGTGGTGGCGGATCATGCTACTAGTTAGAGTTTCGAGGTCTTCTACACCTTTGTTCTCATTGATTGGTGTTGTTGAGAGTGCCGTTCTTCTAAAAAGAGGTAGGCATTTCCATCTCATTTTTCCAAATTGATTACCATATAATTGCTAGATTTATTTAAATTTTTTATTTAAATGCTTAATCATGCTTTCAATTGATTTGATAAAAAACCCAATTCCAATGAATTGGAGGATTCCAAATAGTTTTTTCATGGAAATCTGGAAACCCACCAATTCCATTGAATTGGGGTGGGTTTCCAGAATGAGGATTATATAAATTGTTTAAATTAGATTATTTATTTTAATGTATATTTTTTTTAAATTGTTTAATTTAATTGTGGAAATCAATTTTGAAAAGGATAAAATTAGTTTTGAATGGATTTCAAATACCTGAAAATTGCTTAAAATGATTTGATAGAAACCTTTTGGATTGATCTTGTAAAAAATGAATGTTTTTTTTATAAAACATGATTTGTATTTAAATTGAAAGTAATTGGAATTTATTGAAAAGGAAGAATGGAATTGATCATATTTTAAGTAGACTTAAAACAGTTCACCACTCATGTAAGTGTTCACACAAGCCTTATGTAGGTAGTTAGTTATTTGGATACACACTATGCTACGACAGTGTTCTAAAACATACATACAGAGGGTCACATCCCCGACAGGTTGATGATGAGTCTCTATTGGAGAGTGTCATATGGTCTTTTGTATCCACATTTTACTGAGTTCACATAAAGAGTGTGGAATCCAATAGGTGGTTAATAATATCATACCTTTTGGAAGAAGACCATGTTGCTCGCTTTTTTATATATATTTGAGATATGAATGTATGCCAATGGTTTTTGGAACTAATTTAAATGCCTGCTATGTTTATATAAATTCTCTACATAATCCATTGATTTAGAAATATTCCCTATCTTGTAAAGTAAAGCATATTATTTAAATGAATTTTTTATCATATCGAAACTGTTTAGCTTGTTTTGTTTATATATTCCTTTGAATTTTCAAACCTGATTATTTTGAAAATTGAATGCCATTGTTTGGAAAATATATATTTGGAATCTGTTATGGAATGATTGGTGGTATCCTAGTGGGATTAGGAACACACTCTAATTGTTCCTTCAGGTGTGTGTAGACATTCTTCATCCAAGCTCGAGAAATTGGAAGGAATCTCTTGGAGGTGGATCCAGCTGCAGAGATTTGGAAGTGGTGAGTTGTCTCCTTAGGGATGTTGGGGTTTTTTTTGAATTTAGTATATTGGGTTGTTGTTCTTTGGATTTTATTCCTCTAGGTATTCTTGTACTTTTACTCCCAGTGGAGTTTTCCTTTTGATATGAATATTTCTTTTTATCTCTCACTTCCACATTATGGTGGAAAAAATCATTCCCACATGTTTGTTGTATGATGCAATGTGCTAGTAGGCAGCATGTGGTGATCGGGAATGCCATTCAGGTCTTGTCATGTCCAGTTTTTTTATCGGGATAGTAGGGTACCTAGGCTGGTTCATGACACAAGGTCTTTATTAAGTGAGATAAGAATATTCTCTATTAAGCACATGATAATTGAGTCTCAATTCTCACATGATATCATAGTGAATGTGGCATTGAAATCATACCCATCTATTTGTAGTCTAATAAATTTAACTTTTATATTGTAATACATACACTTCCCTAATGTGCATTCCCCTACTTTAACCCTAATTGATAATATCTCTCATATATTGTAATTCATGGTAATAATGTAGTTGTATTTGAATCAACATTATGAAAAAATATTAGTCCATTTGACCTATGTAACAACTCATTCATTTGCAATGTCTATTTATAGCCATGAACTGATTTTTGAAGTAGTGTAGGGTTACCCAAGGACGAACATGTTAATTTTCTTGGAATAATATTATATGAGATTATTAATGTTAATGTCAATAATGTTATGTTTTATTTAGATTAATCAAATATGATTTCTAAACAATCAAATTAATATATATATATAATAATTTAATTCTATAAAATTTTGAATGTCATTATTTGAATACTCTTTATGTGGTAAATAAAATATGTATACAACATATCAATAAATATATCTAAAAATTAATGATCAAACACACACACAAACACACAGACAACCACACACACATATATATATGTCAATGAATATATATATATATACATATAATATAAATACATAATTATGTACAGACAATGTAAATATATATAAAAATATATATATAAAAAGTAATGAAAACTGACACAGACATACTTATTATTATTTATAATTACAAATAATATCTGTTTATATAAAAACATATATTTATGAGTTAAATATATTCCTTCATGCATAAATAAATATTAATATATATATATATATAAACACATAGGTAAATTTTTAAATGAAAAATATAAAGTCATATACATTCATATATACTGAAATATTTATATTAAAATATGATCAGATACACACATATATAGAAATCTATATTAATAAAGAAACTCAAATATACATTATTTACATTATATAAAAATATTTATTTTTTAATTATTTTAAAATAAATGTAATTTTATGGATATGAACATGTATAAAAATTAATATTGT
The DNA here is from genome assembly GCA_963277665.1 of Viscum album. Taxonomy (NCBI): domain Eukaryota; kingdom Viridiplantae; phylum Streptophyta; class Magnoliopsida; order Santalales; family Viscaceae; genus Viscum; species Viscum album. The sequence continues at coordinate 1,832,629,940 of OY728151.1, read as the reverse complement.
TACACACAACTATAAATATTTATAGGTATATGAATAATCTTATATACATGAACAAATATTGAAATAAAAATATTTATATAATTATATACATGAATACAAACATTCATATATATATATATGTGTATACAAATATTAATATTTATAAGTGTATTACAATATATGTACACCTATTCTTTTAAATATTATTATATATAAATTCATACATATAGACATTGTAAAAGTGGGTTCCTAAGAACTATTTTGAATATTATTTTTTTATTACCATATCATGTATACCGTGTATTATACATGATGTAGTATTATTATAATATTGATGATATTTCTCAATCCACTATTTATATGGTAATAAATTTGGATTAATTATTATATGAAAAGGTTATAGTAGTTGAATGACTATAATGAGAACGTAGAGATACCATAATATTAATCTTAATTATATTTTCTATTATCCAGATACATCATGTTGATAGGACACAGATGATATGAGAATTTTACGTAATGGGGGGTGAAAATCCCTGATACTTCTTCTCATTAAGTTGACACATTCTCATCTCGAGTATATGTGATCATAATGTCTGGCCCTCTATTAGGAACTCCACATGTTGAAGGTGTCATTAGTAGTTCCTATCTACAAAATAATGTAATGGACTTATGGATAGAAATTATAATTACGGTGTACTATTTTATTATTTACTTAGATGGATGAAAAATATCATGAAATTTATTTCATGGAGATGTATCTTGTGTTGGTATCACCATTAGTGGTATGAAATTGATTTGATAAACAAGATATATTTTATCATTACTGATTGGAAGTGATATCTTAAACCTAGCTGATGTGGATTGAAGTACCTTCTCCAAATTCATGGTTATTGTAGATGAAGGAATTTCTACAAAATATGTTCAATGAATAATAAATCAAGAATGGATGATGACATGAAGTGTGCCTCTTTATTGATGAGATATAGTGAGACAAAGGGATTATATTAAACAACGAGTGTTTATAAAAAAGGTTTTTTTCTATGTATTTTTATTATCTCCTTAGAGGTCATTATGAGTTGATAAAATATGATTCTTTACTATGAAAAGTAGTCACTACTATCTGGATAGGAACATAGAGAATGAAACCTCTTCTACTCATGTCAAGGGGAATCCTTCAAGAATGCATGGTCCCCAACCTCAAACTCCAAGATCCTTATAAAAACCCAACTATATTTTAAACAATTAAATATGATTTATTAGATAGATTTGAAAATAATACAATTCATAATATCAAGAGGCCTTGTGTATTGGGAAATTAGGAACATTACATAAAAATTTAAAACATTAAATACAACATCTTTATTGTAAACTTCTTTTACATGACCACACCATTCCTTCATACTTAACACTGGATGGGATAAGATGAAGATGTACATAAAAAATGGATGATATATAAAGCCTAGTAAGGAAATAAACATGGAATAACATGCAAATAATAATACCTTTTATACAAGTCATATCAATGGGGCGTGAATGAAGATAAATATAAAGGCATGATATAACATGATAATAATAACATAGAAATATGGCAACAACAAAAAACACTACATCATAAACAAAAAAGGAATCAAGTAAACACCTGACCAAACATGTTGGACAAAATTACCATAATGGAATTAGGTAAACCCTTTTCTCAATAGGACGTATCATTATAATAAACATTACCCAATGCATTTGAGTGTTATCTAGGTGCACCCTTCATATTCATTCCAATATCATGTTTAAGTGTGCCAGATGGATCGTATAACGGGGATTCATTTAACATCATAATTTATTAAATGAACAATAAATTTGGAATAAATACATGAAATTACTTATCCATCATGTTTATGTGCATATATGTGAATACACTTGATGAAGTACTGGGTATGGCATTCATTACACAATGATTTTGTCATGGAAAATTGCAGTACAATTTCAGAAGCATAACGATGTCATAAGGAAATTCATAAAACAGGTTGATGAGAGATAAAATGGTATATCATAATTTATACATGAAATTTATTTTAATAGGATCATGGAACATAATATCCCAACCGATGAAATGGAATATAAGATGCATAATATAAAAGAAGTTCTTTAATTTGAAATAGAGGGAAAACCGTTACTAAATTTCGGCTTGGTAATGGGTTTATATAAAGGACCATGAATTGATTAATGAGACTATAAGGAAGATATAATTATTTTTAAATCAAATGGATAGTTTGGGGAGTATGTAAGAACATATCCCAACATATGAATATTTAAATTAAAAATAATATCACAAAAGTAGTGCATGATAAAAGAGGAAAGTGAAAAATTCTGTTCTTTGATTTCTGAATCCAAGGCTTGGGAGGGGATTCATGGGAGCTTGATGCACCTTGGGAGAACTCTAGAATGTAGGGGGAAGATGGTGTTAGATATTAAAAGTGTTTTTGTAAAGATAAATGGAATTGTGTATGGGTTTATATAGGAAATGAGTGAGCTTCCATTATTATTTTGGTTTTGGAAACTACACAATAAAATTTACCAAATTAAGAACCAGCACATGGTTTTTTCCCATGTATTTTAGAAAAGGGTAGTGTAATAAATTATTTTATAATGGAATAGTCCAATTATATTAAAATATTTCCCATACTTATTTGGAGGTGAGTTACACATTCAAGGAATAGATTTCAAAATCCTAAAATAATTTTAATATATTGGACAATTCACCAAATATTAATAAAATAAATCAAATAAATGTAAAATTTAATTGTTTTAAATTAAAACTTATATTTTTATGAATATCCATTTTATTTTATTTATTACACCATTTTTGGACCATTGTGATGTCATAAAACACACCGTATATTTATATGATATTTAATTTTTACCCAAAAATTTTACTGTCTGAGAAAATTATGAAAAATTAACCAATGGATAAGTTCATAATCTTAATTATAATAATAAATATACTTTTATCTAAATATTTTTATAAATATTTGAAATTTTACTTTTAATATAAAAAATGACATTTATTAAAATTTGATGGCTTACCTTAATAAAAATTACTCTTGACTTTATTATATGTTCATTTATATTTAATAGAAGTAATTTAATATTAATATTTTACTAGAATATTATTTATAAAATAAATTTATTCACTAAAAATATATTTCATAATAGAATTTTAATATTAACCAAAAATTCTATTTCTTATTTAAAAATCATTTAGAATGTAACAATAATAGAATGAATGTATATTAATTATTTTATAAAAAAATAATGTACAAATAATAATTATATGGTCTTGTTAAATATCCATTTATTACACCAACTTAAACCCTAAGTGTAAGGTGTACGATAGTGGGGATTTCATGGTACCATTCAGTAAACATGGTTGGGGATGTGATCTCGATGAGCTTAAACATCTCCCACAAACAGTTTTTCTCATGCATAAGTTTTTTTTATATCAGCTTGAAATTGTTTTGGGGAAAATCAAAAAATTTCAATCTTCCTTGTAAGATCTGGTAAATGGGATTCATAGGGTATGATCCTTCTAGTTCAATCCATCACTTCCATTTTTTTGTGTGAAATGTATTTGTTAAAAACCTAAATTTATACTAGTAATGTGATCGCTATTCAATGTCTATATTTTCAAGAGTAATAATACATTTCCGTATTTTAAATCCAATTTGATATAATAAAATAAGTGAACATTTATTCTATATCCATATTAAATTTAATTAAATGAAATTTAATTTTATTCATAAATGTTATGGTCGTTACAACCTTCCCTTATTATGAAATTTCCCCCGTGAAATTTTATTTTCCTACATTAAAAAAGATGGGGGTAACTCTTCTTCATCACCTCCATTGGTTCCAATGTTGCTTCTTCAAACATGTGGTCTCACCATAACATTACGATTTGGGGCATTGTATTAGTTAGTATAAATTTTTCTCTATGATCTAAGATATTCATCGGCTGCTCCCCATAGGAATGTCCACTCTCCAATTGTACAACCTATGGATTAACTACATGTTATAGAATTGTTTATTACTTTCATAATACAGTTATAGGGAATAAATTTTGTACTTGAGACTGGTTCAGTGGGAGTTCTAGTTGATAGGACACAACTCTGATATGATAATGGATCTGAAAAGGGTCAATGTACATTGGACTAGCTTATCCTTCTTCCCAAATCTCATCACTACATTCCATGAAGATATTTGGAGGAATACAAAGTCTTCAAAATAAATCTCTTGGCCACGTCGATGACTGTTATCATAGCTAATTTTTCAACTCTGAACAGCTTTTATGTACTTCTAGATGGTCATAACCAACCCCACCATTTCTTCAACCATTTCCAAATCTAGATGTTTTTATTCCCCAAGATCATCCCAACATGCAAGTGTTTTGCAACTCTTCCAATAAAGGGAATTGTGGGGGGCCATTTGGATGCCCGATTGGAAACTAATGTTTTAAGAGAGATCCAATAAGAAAATATTTTGGTCGTATCCTCCTTTGATGTCCATTGAGAAAAATCTCATCATGTACTCATGTGTTTGAATAGTCCAATCAGATTAACCTTAAATTTTAGGGTGATAAGCCACACTCGAATTCATCATTGTGTTTAGATCATGATGGAGACTTTTCCAAAACATTGAGGTGAATATTTGATCTTGATCGGAAAAAATAGATAGTGGTACTCTATCCTTTTTTACCTCCTCTTTGATATATATCCATGATAGTTGATCCTGTGAGAAATCCTCTCAAATAAAAATGAATTATTTAATATTTATAAGATGATCCACAGTAACCCAGATCACATTATTTCCATTATATGTCTTCGGATGTCTAGTGACAATGTCCATAGTGATGTTTTACCATTTCCACATTGGTATGGGTAATGATGCATCATCCCCTAAGACCTATACCTCTCTACTTTCACTTGAATAAATATCAGGCACTTGAAAATATATTCAGTGATATCATTCTTCATGTTATCGCATCAATTATTCTCACAGAGATATCGATACATCATTGTGTTTCTTAGGTGGATGTGGAAATTTTAACTATGTGAATCATCCAAATGTTCTTCCATAAACTCAATATTTCATCGAACAGATATCCTCAATGAAAATATCACAATTCCTTCTTCATTAACACTGAACTCTAAGGATTTTATTAAAACCCTGCTTTTATTACAAACTTAAACATGATTTATTACGTAAACTATTCACTTGATACAACAAGTATTATTGAGAGGTATAGTTTCTTCGGGGATTAGTATCATTACATAACAACTTAAAACATGAAATACAATATCTTTATTGAAAACTTCCTTTACATGACCACTAAATTCCCTCGTACTTAGCATCGCATGGGATAACCTGAGGACATGCATAAGAAAAGGAGTGAGCTATAAAGCCTGGTAAAGGAATAAACATGGAATGCATGAAGAGTAAAATACATGTTAGAAAATAGGAATATCAATAGAGCACAAGAGAAACATCAACATAAAGGCATGATAAAGCATGGTAATCATAACATGGAAATGTGGAAACACCACTTAACATGGAATTAGCATGAGCCAGGGCTCGTTGCACAAGGAGCATGATTAAATTATCATTGCACATGAAGCACGAGTAAACCTTCTTTTCACTTGAATTAGCATGATTCAACACTCATTGAACATGAATTATCATTATACTATACTTTACCCAATGCATTGGATCACTATAAGGGTGCACCCTTCTTAAACATTTCATTTCATGCATAAGTCTGCCAAATAGATCATAAAACATGGATTCATTAAACATAATAATTTCTTCAATGATAAATAATTTGGAATTAATACATGAAACTTTATAATCAATAAGTAAATGTTCATAAAGGTGAACACCCTAGATGGAGAAATGGGAATGGTATTCACTACACAAAGGCATTGGATTAGAAAATCGGTGCAATTTCGGCAGCGTAACAGTGTGACATAAGAATTTATAAAAATGGTTGATGAAAGAGAAAGGGGTGTCTCATAATATTTAATTGAAATGGAAAGTAAGGGGGTCATATAGATACATTTCCAAACAATTGTAATGGAATTTAGATTCATGATAGAAAAGTATTTCTTGAATGTAAATGAAGAGAGAGAAGTTCCTTTCAGAATTTAAGCATAGTAACGTGTGTACATGGGAGGTATTTAGTGAGAGAAAAAGGGGTATGCCATCATTAAAAAAAATAATAGGGAAGTATGGGGGAGGTGCGAAACCATACCCCAACATTTACAATTGAAATTAAAATTGCATAACAATATTAAGAAAATTGGACAAAAAAAGTGAAAGGAAGAAAAACCCTAACTTGGAAGTGTGCTTAGAATGGCTTGAGAGAGGCTTGAGAGAGGCTCTTTGGGATCTTGGGACTCATTGAGAAGATTATAGAGGGGGAAGGGCAGATGTTGGACGAACTAAAAAGGCTTTGAGTGAGGAGGAAGTGGGAGCTTGGTTGGGTTTATATATTAAAGGTGAGTGAATTATTTATTATTAAGGTTTGGGAACCCTTACATTAAACTAATCCAAACCACAAATAAGATCATGGTTTTTCCCATGGTTTTTGGAAAAGGGAATAGGAAAACAATATTTCTTAAGCCCGAAGTATGAACTTCTTAAAATAATGGTCTTGCTTATGCGGAGGTGAGTCACACTCCCATGGAAAATAATTTAAAAAGACAAGATGTTTAATATGTCTTGAGGGGTCCATTAATGCTTTGAAAATTAAATCAAACAAACCCAAAATCACATTATTTTAATGGTAAAACATATATTGGCAGAACATAAAGCTTATAGTATTTTATTACATCACTATTGGGTCATTATGATGTCATAAAACACATTATATATTTAAACGGTATTTAATTTTTAGCCAAAAATTTGACTGTCTCAGAAAATTATGAAAAGTTCACCGTCGGATAATTTCGACATCCTAATTCCATAAATATCATTTATTTTATCTAAATAATTTTCTAGATATTTTAATTTTCACTTTTAAAATAAAAACCGGCATTTATCGAAAATTCATGGGTTTTGACAGAAATGGATTTCAAACCTTAATAAAAATTATAATTGCATTCATAAAATTATATGATAATTTATAGATAATAAAACTAATTTAATAATAATAATAATATTTTATTAAAATATTAATTAATTCAAAAATCCCTTAATTTAATAAAATAGATTTCTTAATAAAATAATAACTAAAAACACTATTTTTACTTTAAAAACTATTTACAATGTATCAATAATGACAATAAGGTATATTTATAATTATATACAAAAAAAATATAAATGAACATATTACTAGATATTTGTTACATAACCCTTTAAAATAGATGCCTAAGACCTAAGGGTAAGGTGTGCGATGGTGACAGACTATTGGGGTGGCTCAGATAACATCGCTCGAGTGGTAATCTCTTTCAACTTCCAATTTTCTCGTAGATGGTCTCGTTCGAGATTGACATGATGAATCTCAGCTTGGGCTTGGTCAAGAGAGAAGCCCATGGATTCCACCACTTTTCCGAGCTCTGAAAAAGGGGCTTCGTATGGAGTAATTCTACTGGATGAGGCCATCAGTTCTTTTGTCGGAGTAAATTGGATTTGTTAAATCCCTATATTAATACTAATCATGTGATCACTATTCAACAACTATAGAAGTAACAGTCACTATTATTAACATAAAACCAAAGAATTTGACATTTTATACAAACATTTTACATAAAGATACATTTAATTAGATCAAGAGGGATTTCCATTAATGAAACTTTGGGTCTTTACAATATTCCCCCCTTATGAAATTTCACCCTTGAAATTTCCTTTTTCCAACACTAAAATAGATGTGGGTAACTCAGCTTCATCATTTCCTCCAATTCCCTAGTCGCTTCTTCAAACTTGTGTTTTCTCTACAACACCATGAAAAGGGGAATTTTCTTATTTTGTAGAACTTTTTCTCTATGATCTAAGATCTTCACTGGTTTATCCACATAAGAAAGATCATCCTCCAACTATACCACCTCATTAGAGAGTAATGTGAAGGGTCTAGTGTGTAATTACTTAAGAGGGATACATGAAAGACATCATGTACTTTGGCCATGGTAGGTGGAAGTGCTAGTCGATAGCCCACAACCCCGACACGATCAAGAATCTCGAATGGGCTGATGTACCTTGGAATTAACTTACCTTTCTTTCCAAACCTCATGACCTTCTTCCATGCAGATATGCATATAAAAACCATGTATCCAACTTTAAACTCATGGTCTCGTCGACGATTATCTGCATAACTCTTCTGTTGACTCTGGACTTCCTTGATATTCTTCTGAATGCTTTTCACCTTCTCCACCATTTCCATGACTATTTCCGGTCCAAGCAGCTTAGGTTCACCGACCTCATCCCAACACACCGGTGTTCTGCACATTTTCCCATAAAGGGCTTCATATGGTGCCATTTGGATGCTCGAGTGGAAACTATTATTTTAAAAGAACTCAACTAGAATAAGTTGTTGATCCCATCCTCCTTTAAAGTCCATTGAGAACACTCTCAACATGTCCTCAACTATTTGGATAGTCTGCTTGGATTGGCCATTAGTTTGAGGATGATAGGCCATACTGAAGTTCAATTCAGTATTCAGAGCATGTTGAATACTCTTACCAAACATAGAGGTGAATCTTGGATCTCGGTCAGACACAATAGATAGTGTCACTCCATGTAGCCTTACCTCTTCCCTGATATATATCCGTGCTAGTTGATCCAATGAAAAATCCTCCTGAATAGCAATGAAGTGTGCAGTCTTTGTAAGACGATCCACAACTACCCAGATTGCATTGTTTCCTTTGGATGTTCTTGAATGTCCGGTGACAAAGTCCATAGTGATGTTCTTCCATTTCCATTCTGGTATCGGTAATGGTTCCATCATCCCCTTAGACTTCTGCCTCTCTGCCTTCACTTGCTGGCACACCAGACACTTTGATGTATATTCAGCGATCTCCTTTTTCATATTATCCCACCAAATGTTTTCTCATAGGTCTTGATACATATTTGTTATCCCTGAGTGAATAGAGAAATTTGAACTATGTACATCATCCAAAATTTCCTTCTTCAGCTTCGGACATGATGGAACACGTAGCCTTTCCCAAAATCACACAATTACTTCTTCATTAACACTAAACTCTGAGGATTTCCCCTTTTTGATAGCTTCAACTTTTTCCTAAATTCCAACATCATCCTTTTGAGAATCCGTTAACCTTTCCAAAAGAGTGATCAATAATTTTTGAAAGGATTGATAATGTTCCCTTCTTTTTGATTACCATGTCCATCTTCATCAAGTCTAAGAAGATTGGATCCCTCTCAATTATCATCATAGATAGAATTGCTGGGTCATTTTTACATAGGGAATCTGCCACCTTGTTTGCATTCCAAGGATGGTAATGTATTGAACAGTCAGAATCCTTGATGATCTCTATCCATATTCTATGGCACATATTAAGCTCTTTCAATGTGAATATATATTTAAGACTCTTGTGGTTAGTATATATCTCACATTTCTACCCATAGAGATAATGCCGCCTGATTTTCAAGGAAAAGATCACCGCCGCCAACTCCAGATCATGTGTTGGATAGTTTCACTCATGGATTTTCATCTGCCTTGAGGCATATGATATCACTTTATCATTCTTCATCAGCACACAACCTAAGCCCTTCTTCGAAGCATCACTGAATACCAAAAAAATTTCCCCACTTGTGGGTAAAGTGAGCACGAGCGTAGTGATAAGCCTCTTTTTCAACTCCTTGAAGCATTCTTCGCATTAATCACTCCAAGAACACTTTAATCCCTTTCAAGTTAGCATGGTAAGAGGGTTGGACAATTGTGAGAAATTTCTCACAAATCATCGATAATATCCAGCTAACCCCAAGAAGCAACGAATATCCGTTACCGATGTTGGCCTCGGTCATCCCTCAATTGCATCTGTTATGGAGGGATCCACAGATATCCCATTTCTTGTAATGATATGGCCCAAGAATGAGATCTCCTTCAACCAGAACTCACATTTGTTGTACTTTTCATAGATCTTCTCCTTGCGTAAAGTATCTAGTATAGTTCTTAAATGCTCCTCAAGATCCTCCTTGGTTTTGGAGTATATTAGAATTTCATCTATAAATACTACCACATATTTTTCAAGGTAATACCAAAATACTCTATTAATCAAGTCCATGAGGAATGTTGGAGAATTAGTGAGTCTGAAAGGCATTACTATGAATTCATAGTGACCGTATGTTATACGAAAAGTAGTCTTGGGGACATCTTCCTTCTTCACCCTTATTGATAATATCCCGACCGCAAATATACCTTAGAGAAGTATTGTGATCCATGTAGCTGATCAAACAATTCATCGATCTGTGGAAGAGGATACTTGTTCATTATCGTGATTTTGATAAGTTCATGATAATCGATGCAAATCCGCATTGACCCATCCTTCTTCTTGATAAAGAGGACTGGTGCACCCCATGGTGAACCATGTGGGCGTATGGACCCTTTATACAGATTCTCCTATAGTTGTTTCTTCAGATCTTCAAGCTCCACGAAAACCATTCTTTATAGAGTCTTGGATATTGGTAGCACCCCGGGTATAAGTTCAATTGATAATTCAATATCTCTTCTAGGAGGAAGACCAAGCAGTTCCTTGGGAAACACTTTAGTGAATTCCCTCACAATAGGCATTTCTTCAAGGATGGTTTCTTCCTTGGAATCAATCATCTAATCCAGATACGCGTGCTCATAGGGCAGTAATATCCATGCTTGAGATGATGGAGCTAAAAGAGATTCATCTTCCTCCTTACACATGAAAAGAATCAAGGGTTGATTCTCCATATGGAGTGTGATTTCCCTCTCCCGACAATTTATGTAGGCTCTATATAAGGAATGCCAATCCATGCCAAGAATTGCATCAAATTCCACCAGAGGGAGTATGACGAGGTTCGCTGGGAAATTAAATCCACAGGTTATAACAGGGGAGTACTTATATTCATGGGATGAAATGATTTCCCCTTCTGCCTTACCCACCAAAATCTTTACTTCCATGATTTGTGGGGGTTCTAGGATTGTTCTACTAAATATTCGAGATATAAAAGAATGCATAGAAATTGAATAAAAAATTATGTTCTCAATTCTTGAATGAATAACTAGCGTACCTGTCACCACTTCGTTGTCGAGGTTTGCTTCAGTAGAAGTGATGGAAAAAGCTCTTCCTTTCTACCTTGGAGGTTGTTTTTTGCCTCCGAAAACCCTTGGATTAGGGAACAGATTTGCAAAATGCCCCGGTTCTTGGCAGTTTTAGCAATGAACCACACGTTGAGGTTAGAACAAAGCGTTCCTCTCCTATGTGATAGCCGCGGGTCTTTCTTTCCAACAGTTAATAGCTAGGTTCCCTTCTATTCCACACCTAAAGCATTTCTTCACCCCCTTAAGGCAATTTCCAGGGTGCTTCTTTACACACTTTTGGCAAGTGGGGTGCTGAATCTTCTTAGCACTGTTGGTTTTATCCATCGGACCGCCATCATTGATGTGCACCTTACAATTCTTGTCCCTATGATACCCCTATGATTACCCGATCTCCATTTCGACCTTGAGGGCACATCAGACAATGTCCTCAATGATGTCAAAGTCACGGATCGCTAATTCTTTCCATAGGCTAGGATTCATACCACCAAAGAAGCGGTCATCCTTACATTCTAGGGTAACGAAAAATCCAGAAGCATATTGTGTAAGCCTTGTGAAGTTTTCCTCGTACTCTCCAATAGATTCTTTGTCTTTTTTCATGAGGTTAAAGAAGTCCCATTCCATCTTAAGCCGGAGGGTGCGCAGAAAATATTTATCAAAAAACATCTTCTTGAAATCCTTCCATTCCAATGCCTCGATCTCCTCCTCAGGCTTCGTATCTTTGATAAATGTCCACCATTGATCAGCTTCACCCTCCATATGATAAGCTGCTAGGATAACCTTCTCTTGTTCAGAACATCAAATGATGGAGAATATCTTTTCAATGGAGTTGATCCATTGTTCAACGATCGTGGGATCAGATGATCCACTAAAAGTAGGAGGCCTTTGTCTCAGGAAACTCTCGATAGCGACTTGTTCTTTCTTAGGGGGGGGGGGGGGTTGAACGTTCCTCTTGACCCATGTTTCTTTTCAAATCATGAGTTATCTGAGAGATAAGAATGACAAAGTTTGCGATTCCCGCTCCAATTGGATTGGACATCGCATTAGTACAGTCATCACAATGATCTTCACATCGTTTGTTAGCCCAAGTCCTCCTATTACTGACCATTGGCTGGAATAAAAGGAATGTTAGGGGGTAACACATAAAGGGTAATCTAAAGAAAAAATTTGATGAATTATAAATAAAATTTTATTTCCTTAACTCATGAGTTTATAGGCTTTAATCTAGGATTTTGATGATCAACTTTCTAACATATATTCTTAGGGGCATTATTTTTAATTCCCTTAAAATGGGTTCATACTAAGCTTGTGAATTTATCAAAACGTATCCCCCAAGAGTGTCATAACAAGGAGTGCATCAAGCCCCGTTGTCATGCACCCGTTCCCATTCGAGTCTAGCTCAAAGCGGTGTTTTTGGGTTTTACCCCTAGGATACATCTGTGCCAGAGCCGCCTCTACCTGCTCGTATCCAGACAGGGATGTATTTTCTTTATAAACCACTTACTCGGTACTTACCAAAACCTAGGGATGTTTTTATTATACATATTCTTGTCTCTAAGGCTTCACTAGGGTTTTCTAATCCTAATCCCAAAACAACTAAACCTATCCTCTGATACCAACTATGACAAACCTACTTTTATTACAAACTTAAACATGATTTATTACATAAACTATTCACTTGATACAACATAGATGATCGAGAGGTATAGAGTCTTTCGGTCTTATGATCATTAAATAACAACTTAAAATATGAAATACAAGATCTTTATTGAAAAATTCCTTTACATAACCACTACATTCCCTCATACTTAGCATTTCATGGGATAACCTGAGGACATGCATAAGAAAAGGGGTGAGCTATAAAGCCCAGTAAAGGAATAAACATGGAATAAATGAGGTGTACAATACATGTTAGACAATATGCATATCAATATAGCACAAGAGAAACATGAACATAATGGCATGATAAAGCATGATAATCATAACATGGAAATGTGGAAACAACACGTATAATGGAATTAACATGAACCAATGCCCATTGCACATGGAGCATGAGTAAATTCTCATTGCACATGATGCACGAGTAACCCCTTTTTGCACTTGAATTAGCATGAGTCAACACTCATTGCACATGACGTATCATGATACTATACATTACCCAATGCATTAGAGTGCTATAAGGGTGCACCTTTCTTAAACATTTCATTTCATGCATAAGTGTGCCACATGGATCATAAAACATGGATTAATTAAACATAATCATTTATTCCACGATAAGGAATGTGTAATTAATACATGAAACTTTATAATCTATAAGTAAATGTGCATAAAGGTGAATACCCTTGATGGAGAAATGGGAATTGTATTTACTACACAAAGACATTGGCTTAGAAAATCGGTGCAATTTCGGGAGCGTAACAGCGTGACATAAGAATTCATAAAAATGGCTGATGAGAGAGAAAGGGGTGTCTCATCATATTTACATTAAATGGGAAGTAATGGGGTCATATAGATACATTTCCAAACAGTTGTAATGGAATTTAGATTCATGATACAAAAGTATTTCTTGAAGGTAAATGGAGAGTGAGAAGTTCCTTTCGGAATTTCGGCATAGTAACGGGTGTACATGGGAGGCATTTAATGAGAGATAAAGAGGTATCCCATAATTCAAACAATAATAGGGAAGTATGGGGGGAGGTTCAAAACCATACCCCATCATTTATAATTGAAATTAAAATGGCATAACAATATTAAGAAAATTGGACAAAAAAAGTGAAAGGAAGAAAACAACTTACATGGAAGTGTCCTTCCAAAGGCTTGATAGAGGCTTGAGAGAGGATTCTTTGGAGAATGGGGCACCTTGGGAGGATTCAAGAGAGAGTAGGGAAGAGTTTGGACGAACTCCAAAGGCTTTGAGTGAGGAGGAAGTGGGAGCTTGGGTGGGTTTATATGTGAAAGGTGAGTGAATTCTTTATTATTTAGTTTTGGGACCCCTTGCATTAAACTAATCCAAAACAAAAATAAGCTCATGGATTTGCCTATGGTTTTTGGAAAAGGGAAGAGGAATAAAATATTTTATAAGGAGAAATTATGAACTTCTTAATATAATGGGGTTTCTTATGAGGAGGTGAGTCACACTCCCATGGAAAATAATTTTGAAAGACAAGATGTTTAATAAGTTTTGAGGGGTCCATTAATGCTTTGAAAATTAATTCAAACAAACCCAAAATCACATTATTTTAATGGTAAAACATATATTGGCCGAAAAAAGATATTATAGTATTTTATTACATCACTATTGGGTCATTATGAAGTCATAAAACACATTATTTATTTTAAAGGTATTTAATTTTTACCCAAAAATTTGACTGTCTCAGAAAATTATGAAAAATTCACCGTTGGATAATTTTGACATCCTAATTCCAGAAATATAATTTATTTTATCTAAATAATTTTCTAAATATGTTAATTTTCACTTTTAAAATATAAACCGACATTTATCGAAAATTCACGGGTTTTGACAGAAATGGATTTCAAACCTTAATAAAAATTATAATTGCATTCATAAAATTATATGATCATTTATATATAATAAAATTAATTTAATAATAATAATAATAATATTTTATTAAAATATTATTTAATTCAAAATTCCATTAATTTAATAAAATAGTTGTCTTAACTAAATAATAACTAAAAACACTATTTGTACTTTAAATACTATTTACAATGTATCAATAATTAAAAGAAGGTATATTCATTATTATATAAAAAAATACACATGAACATATTACTAGATATTTGTTACATAAACCCGTAAAACAGTCGCATAAGACCTAAGGGTAAGGTGTGTGATGGTGACAGACTCTTGGGGTGGCTCAGATAACATCTCTCAAGTAGTAATCTCTATCAACTTCCACTTTTCCCATAGACGGTCCAGTTCGAGCATGACATGATGAAGCTCAGCTTGGGCTTGGTCATGTGTGAAGCCCAAGGAGGCCACCTATTTTCTGAGGTCTGACAAATGGGCTTTTTATGGTGCAATTCTACTGGATGAGGCCATCACATCTTTTGTCTGAGTGAATTGAATTTGTTAAAGCCCTATATTTATACTAATCATGTGATCACTGTTCAACATCTATAAAAGTAACGGTCACAATTATTAACATAAAACCAATGAATTTGACATTTTATATAAATATTTTACATAAAGAGACATTTAATTAGATCAAGAGGGATTTCTATTAATGCAACTTTGGGTTGCTACAGATTTCCCTTTTATGATAGTCTCTACTTTCTTATGAATTACCTCATCATCTTTTTGATCATCCTTTAACCATTCTAAAAGAGACGATTGAGAAATAAATTTGGAAAGGATTGATGATGTTACCTTCATTATGATTCCTATGGCCTTCAACATCAAATATATTAACATTGAATACTTTTCCATTCTCATCAATGATAGAATTTCTTGGTCATTTCTACTTAGATAATCTACCACCTAGTTAGTTTTCCAAGGATGGTAGAGGATTGAGCATTGGTCATTCTTATTGAGCTCAAACCATCATCATTGTCACATATTCAGAACATTCTGTGTGAATATATATTTTTGAGACTTTTATGATTCATATATATTTCCCTCTTCTCCCTAAGGAGATTATTCTATGAGATTTTTAAATAAAGATATCAGAGCTGCTCACTCTAGATCATGCGTGGGAGAATTTTTTTCATCAATTTACAACTTACTTGATGCATAGGCAATGAAATTTTAATTTTTTATCAACACACATCCCAATATGTTCTTCCATTCATCACTAATGATTAAGAAAATTTCTACAGATGTGTATAGTGTGAGCCCAGGGGAACTGAAAATACACTTTTCAACTCCAGGAATCTTTCTTTATAGAATTATCTTGGTAATAGGGTTTAAAAATCATAATAATTTTCTCACAAATTGGTGATAATATATAGCTACTCCATTTATGCTATGGATATCTATCATATATGTTGGCCTTATCCATCCTTATATTTCCATTATCATATAAGGATCCCGATATATCCCTCTAATTGTGATGTTTTTCCCCTCGAATAAGACATCCTTTGAATATAAATGAAATTTTCTATATTTTGTACACATCTTCACCTTTCTCACAATTTTTAGCATAGTGATCTGATGCTCCTCATGCTCCTCCTTGGTTTTGGATTATTTATGAATATCATCTATAAAACTATAGAAATTTTCTGGAGGTATTCTCTAAATAAACTATTCATCAAGTACATGAATATTTCTAGAGCATTTGTGAGTCCAAATGAAATTAATATATACAAATAATTTTGATACCTAGTACGAAATGCAGTCTTAAGGATGTCCTCTTTCTTCACCATTACCTAAAATATCTTGACTGCAGATCCACCTTGGAGAAGTATTGTGCTCCACGTAGCTGGTCGAAAAAGAAATCAATTTGGGGTATAAGATACTTTTTATTTATAGTGATTTTTTTGGGCTCATGATAATCAAGGAAAAGGTACATTGACCCATCCTTCTTCTGGAAGAATAGGACTAGTGCACCCCCATAGTGAGGAACTTTGGTGTATAAAGCCTCTATCGAGATTATACTATAGTTGTTTCATTAGTTCCTCATGTTCTACAACATCCATTTTATATGGAGTCTCAGATATTGGTAATTCCCCATATATAAGATCAATCGTGAATTCAACATCTTTACTAAGATGAAGACCAGGAAATTCTGTGGGAAACACGTCAATGAATTATCTAACAAGAAGCATGTCTTTCAGAATTGATCATTCTGTAGACTCAATTATTTGATCTAGATAAAATGTCTCATAGAAAAATAATATACATGCATTAAATGATGGTTCTAAAGAAGATTCATCATCCTATTTTCTATTTTAGAGAACCAGGGGTTGATTGTCCATATAGAGAGTGATTTCCCTCTCATAGAAATTTATGTTGGATCTATATTTGAAGATAAAATAAAATTACTCTAATTGCATCAAATTCCACCAAGGGAAGTATAACAAGGTTACATGGGATGTTCAATCCACAAATGATGGTAATGGAGTAGTTATATTCATGGTATGAAATAATTTCCCATTTTCCATCTTCATCAGTATATCTACTTCCATTCTTGGTGGTGGTGCTTGGATTTATCTACTAAACATATGGGATATAAAAGAATGAATATAACTAGAATAAAATGTACATTAAATATTATTGAAAGAATAACTAGTGTACCAATCACCACTTCATTGTTGGGATTCACATTGGTAGCGATGGAAAAATCCCACCCTTACTACCTTGGAGGTTATTGGTTACCTCTGAAAACCCTTGTCTTAGGGAATTAGTTCATAAAGCACCTTTCTTCATTATAGTTGAAGAAATGAAAAATGCATTAAGGATTGACCAAATAATTCCTTTCCTATATCACATTTCTAGGTTCCTCCTGATAGTAATCATTGGCTATATTCCCTTCTCTTCTACACCAAAAAAATTTCATCATTCCCCTTAGGAAATTTTCCTGGTGCTTTATTCTAAACTTTTCACAAGAATTGTGATGTAATTTCATAGCAACATTGGATTTATCCATATGACCAACAAAATTAAAGTCCACATTCCACTTTTTCCCCATTATTATTTTTAGATTCACTAATCTCCATCATGACATTGAGAGAACATCAGACAATTTCTGCATAGCATTAAAGTCAAGGATTTCCAATGATTTTCATAGGCTATGAATTATGCCACAAAAGAATAAGTAATCCATACATTCTGGGGTAATGAAAAAACTAGAGGTGTATCATGGAAGTCTTTTGATGTTTTCTTTACACACCCCAATAGATTCATCATCATTTTTCTTTAGTTCAAGGATGCCTCTTTCCATCTAATATTGGATGGAGTAGAGAAAATATTAAAAAAAAATTACATAATTACATCCAATCCATTAATTCAATATATTCATCTTTATTAATATTCATGACCAATGTCTACCACTGATTAGATTCACCCCCCATAAGATAAAAATATAGAAGAATCATCTTTTCGTCAAAACATTGAGGGATAGGGAAGATCTTTTTGATGGATTCAAACAATACCTCTATGATTAAGGGATCATGTTTTCCATTCAACAAGGAGGCCTTTGTCACATGATTCTCTCTACTACAGGATTATCTCTCTTATTGGGGGTCGAGAAATCCTATTGTTCCAAGTTTCGATTTAGAATATGAGTTAACTGAAAAATTATTGTAACAATGTTTTCATTTCCCACTCCCATCGGGTTGGGCATCTCATTAGGGGAAATCCAAACACTTCCTATCACATTAGTTGTCAACATTATTCATCCTATTACCATCCATTGGACATAAAAAAAGCAAAATTAGGGATGCGTATATTAAAAATTTAAACACATAAATGTAATATAATGACATTGAAGGGATAACTTATAAATTACACTTTTCTCATTAACATATAAGTTTCTAGGATTCAGTCTAAGTTATCCATGATTGACATCCAAACATATATTAATATGGTAATTTTTTTGTGTTCCCTTAATAATTTTTCATAATGAGATTATGAATTTACCAATGTATATACCCTGAGATTGTTGATGTTGGTGTTCATAAAGTTCTATTTTTGTTCACCAGTTCCCATTTGAGTCTAGTCCAAAGCATGGTTTTATAGTTTTACCCCTAGATACATCTATGCTAGAGCCACATCCCCCTGTTTTTATCCGAATAGAGATTTATTTTCATGATAAATGACATACTATATACTCACCAATATTTAGGGATGTTTTTCATATACTTAGTCTTATCCTAAATGGTTTTCACAAGGGGTTTCTAATCCAAATTCCAAAAAAAACTAATCCTATCCTATGATACCAACTACAAAACCCTACTATTTATTACACAAGTAAACATGATTTAATACATAGATTTGAACTTAATAAATCATAGATAATTGAGAGGTCTATTGTATTGGGAAATTAGGAACATTAAATAATATTTTAAAACATGAAATACAACATCGTTATTGAAAAATTATTTCTCATGACCACAAAATTCCTTCGTACATAACACCGCAAGGGATAACCTGAGGATGTAAATAAGAAAGGGGTGTGATATAAAGCCTAGTAATGGAATAAACATGGAATAAAATGAGTATAATAATTCATGTTATACAATTCGTATCAATGAGTATTAAAGGAACATAAATATAAAGGCATGATATATAATTATAATCATTACATGAAAATCTGGAAACAACATAAAACTCTACATCATTAAAAAAGGAAACAGGTAAAGCCATTTCCCAAATGGTGGAAAATAGTCCCATAATTGAATTAGTTATAACAATTTCCCAAAATAATTTATAATAATACTAAACATTATTCAATGCATAACAGTTATATCAGGGCACACCATTCATAATCATTTCAATCACATGCTTAAGTGTGCCACATAGATCATATAACACGGATTCATTCAACCTCATAATTTATTCAACAATAAATTAATGTGGAATACATAAATTAATTTCATAAATAAACAATTAAATTGTAATAATGTCAAATACCCATGATAGAGGAATGTGTATGGTATTCAAAACATGATTATTTTGGCATGGAAAATCATGGTGCAATTTCAGAAGCATAACAATGTCATATGGAAATTCATAAAATGGGTTGATGAGGGGGAAATGGGTCTATTATAATTTTTACATGAAATTTCCAGTAATAGGATCATTGAAAAAATATCCCAATATATGAAATGGAATTTAATATTCATAATATAAATGAGCTTCTTTAATGGGAATGAGGAGAGAGAAATACCTTATAGAATTTCAGTATCATAACTTGTGTATACAAAGGATAATGAATTTATTAATGAGAGTTGAAGTAATATCTAATTATTTATTAAAAAATGGAATTTACAGGGTGTAACTATGAACATATCACAACAAATGGAAATTTAAATTAAAAGGCATATCACACAAGGTGTTCTTGATAAAATAGGAAACTGAATGTTCCCTTACTTGGATGTGTGATTCAAAATACATTTTGGGGATTCATGGGATATTGGGGTACCTTGGGAGGAATCTATAGTGTAGGGTTTGAGGGTGTTCATGAATCAAAGAGTTTTAGTGATGATAAATGTAAGCTTGGGAGGGTTTATATTGGAAAGGAGGGGGATGTCATTATTATTTTGGTTTTGGACAGTACACATCAAAATAATCAAAACCAAAAACCATCCCACATTTTTTGACCATGGTTTCTAGAAAATTGGATTGGAATATATTATTTTATAAGGGTAAGGGTCAATTATATCAAAATATTTCCCTTTCTTATGTGGAGTTGAGTCACACGTTCAACAAAATATTTTTTAAATCCTAAAATATTATATATGTTTTGGTGGATTAACCAATGGTTTATAAAATAAATCAAATATACTTAACATTAAATTATTTTAAATGAAAACCATATATTTGGTAAAATATTAATTTTATGTTATTTATTAAATCAATTTTTTCCCATTATGATTTCATAAAACAAACATTATATTTACACGGTATAAAATATTTACCCAAAAATTTGACTTCCTATGAAAATTATGAAAAATTTACTATTGGATAAGTTCGAATTCTTGATTATAAAAATAATATTAAATTTATGTGAATAATTTTCGACATATAATAATTTTCACTTTTAAAATATAAATCGATATTTATTGAAAATTGAAGGGTTTGGACAAAAACAATTTTTAAACCTTAATAAAAATTACTTTTGGCTTCATTATATGATCATTTATATTTAATAAAAGTAATTTAATAATAATATTATATTATAATATTATTTCAAAAGAATATTTAATCATTAAAATATATTTCCTAATTGAATTTGAATATTAACCAAAAATACTATTTGTGTTTTAAAAATCATTTAAAAAAGTTACAATAATAGAATTAAAGTATATACATTTCTCTATACAAATATAATGTGAATTATCATAATGCCGGGGTTTTGTAACATATCCCTTTATTAAACTAGTATATTCCCTATGTGTAATGTGTACTATGGTGGGGATTTCATGTTTCTCTTTGGTGAACATGTTTTCTTCCATGATAACGATGAGGTTGAACTTCTCCCGTAAATGGTTTTTCTCATGATTAAGTTGTTGGATCTAATCTTCATATTGATCTAATAAAAATATAGGAAATGATATATCCTTCAGAATCATCGATAAATGGGATTAATAGGGTATGATTCTATGGGTTGATTCCATCAATTCCTTTGTATGTGTCAAAAGGATTTTTTATGAACTTATATTTATACTAGTCATGTGATCACTGTTCAATAGCTATATTATCAATGGTAATGATATACAATGGTCATTTAATTATAATTGTATATTACAAAATATGTTCACATGTAATCTATAACCATGACACATTTATATAAAAGAAAGGTAATTTTATTCATAAATGTTCGGGTTGTTACATGCCTCATCCTGTGAATGGAATAAGACTTCTATTTGTAATTCACTAATTTAATCCTCTCACAAATAAGGGGAACGTTCTCTAATGTGCTCTGCACCACATCAAGACCAAGAACTGTCAACTTTACAACCTTCATCCATTACAATGAAGAATAACTCATTCACCCGTACAAATACTCAATTGGGGCCATTAAAATGGTTGATTGGTTGAAATTCTTATTAGAAATCCCATCCACGGTTAATTTTACTTCCCATGATCTACTAAATACTAAGATGAATGCTCGAAACAAATCCTCCAATTTTTGGATAATCCTCTTTATCTTCCCATCTGTTTAGAGGAGGAATGCAGTGCTAAGGCATAACTATGTTCCAAAAGCACATTAGAAAACCCTCTAGACTCAAGAGAAACAATGTGCTTTGAAATCCATGATAATGGTACTCCTAAAACCATAAAACTACACCACGTCTTCCAAATTACTCTTATAAAAATCATAAAATGTTCATGAATCCTTTATTTCTATGAAGTGATCCAATTTCATCAATTTATTTTTCATCACCCAGATTGTATCACATACTCCCTGATCTCGGGGTAACCCTTTGATGAAATCCATCGAGATGTCATACCATTTCCACATAGGAACATCCAAAGGCTGCAAGAAACTATTGAAATCATGATTATCATCCATAATCTACTCGAAAACTAAATAACTCACAACAAAATCTTCCACATCCCAGTTCATCCAGGTCCACCAAAACTACATCTTAAAATGATGATGCATCTTGGGTAATCCCAGTTGTAATACCAAATGTGAGGTTTGAGTCTCATTAAGGACTCCCTCATGAATCACTATAAAAAATGGTCTTCTGTAAAAAATCATATGTTACCGACCATCCTCTGTCCATCCTTCTGGAGCATCACCATTGCCAACATGATCATGCATCGCCATTACCTATAATTCTCCCCATTGAGTCTCATCCAACTTCCACATAAACTCACATTCCTTTTCTATAAGGGAATCATTAAAACCCCCCTCAAACATCACACCCTCCTAAGGAAACTGGTGCACTAGAGAACTGAGAATCTTCTCCCTCATGTAATTGAATACTTCATAGAAGTGATCAGTCCACACAAAATGCTGGTCTTTCCTAGTAAACACTACAAATATGTATGAAATTATATATATTTCAGGAACAACCCTTTGATAGTAGATGGTAATACGAGGGAAATCACTAACTTCATCCATGTTCTTGGGTGATTTGAAAAAAAATTGTCTTGATGTTCAACAGGTCTACGGTCACTCCCATCATTGACACAACATGCTCAAGGAAATTTACCTCTCATTTCCAAAACATACACTTGAAAAACATTACATAGAGTTGGAGGCATCGAAGAACTAGCATGAAATATCTGAGATGATTGGCATGCTCCGTCACTGACTTTTTAGATCAACATGTCATCGATGAAAATGACTACGACCTGGTCTAGGAATTCACGAAACATAGAATTCATGAGTTCTAAAAACACATCTGGTGTGTTTGTGACATAGAATGGAATCTATTGAAACTCAAAGTGCTCATACATGTATCTGATTGATGTCTCCAGAATATCTCCCACCATCACCCTCAAATAGTTATATCTAGACTATAGATCGATATTAGAAAACCAACTTTCCCCTCTTAGTAGTTCAAAAAGACCATCTATCCTTTGATGTGGGTCATTATTCCTGACCATCACCTAATAAAATCATTGTTAAAATAAACAAAACCTCATACTACCATCTTCCACCTTAGTGAACAATACTCGAGCACCCCATAATGGTACATTGGAAAAGATAATAACTCTTTACATTAGATTGTCTATATGAATCCTCAACTCTTGTAACTCAGAAGGTTTAATCCAATATTGAGACATCAAAATTTGAGATGCACTGGGCTACATGTCTATCCCTAACTCAAAATCATATAAAGGTGGTAGAATCATAACCAAATTTGGTAAAACTTACATAAACAC
This sequence comes from Viscum album, assembly GCA_963277665.1. Lineage (NCBI taxonomy): Eukaryota > Viridiplantae > Streptophyta > Magnoliopsida > Santalales > Viscaceae > Viscum > Viscum album. The sequence goes on along the minus strand of OY728151.1, from coordinate 1,832,606,145 downwards.
TCCAATGACCCTTGGGTCCTCTACTATCCCAATTTCTACTGATTCCATAAACAATACACCAAAAAATAATGAAGTATATTTACACACGGAATACTCATCTAATAACCTCACTCACAAATGAAAATCATACACTAACCATCCACATTCTAGAAAAAAAACTATTCTGTGAAATAAGTTTATAAAATGACATTTAGAATAAAACAAATCAATTCCTTGGATGGTGTAATATGGATGCATCTATAGAAATAAAATATCATCATGGTAATGGTTTGGTCCAATCATCAGTCTAAACCACCGACATAAATAAAACAAGTAGGTCTAGTATTCAACTAACATATTAAACTCTAGGGGGAGGAATATTCCCAAAATATAGTACCATATCACAGAATAGAGTGTGTGTAAAAAAGAATGGAAATGCTCTCGAATCAATCATTTAATAAACAAGAGATGACGAAAAACCAAGCCTACCTCGAATGATCTTTGTTTTATATGGATTTTCATCCTAAAATTCACATAATTGACGACCCCCAAGTCATCTACCTATCCATTAATGACCCCCTCTATACCAAAACATGGGTCAAGGTCCCTAAACATGAAGAATATAATTTTTTGGGCCACTACATACTCCATATCCCCAGGGAGAGCGTAATATTGCTCCCCATTATTCTGATATAATCTAATTGGAAACTATCGATGAGGATATCGTTGAACATGCATTCCAGGAATAAAATGATCACAAAGAGCCACTAGGAACTAATTTTTATGTTGTCCATGAACCCCATTGACAAAATACACTGCCATGATATCTCTAGGGAAATGATGGAAAACATTGGATCTAAAAGGACAAAAGGGAAGATACCGAGCATTACTAGCTAGTTGTCAAATCATCAATGGTCCGTGTGTGTGATACTTTCCAGTAGAAATTATACTCATAGTGGAACCCTGTTGGTTCCCCTATCATGGTAAACTGCCTCATGAGTGCATCTGGTTGATTACCACTTCCTTATTTTATACCTCTAAATATTATGTCAATATAAAAGGAGTATCTACATACTGTATAGAAGTATGACATGTCTACTCAATATGTCTCACATGAGACTTATAATATATAAAAATATCTAGGGAATTCACTAAATCTCCTGGATATTGATTCTAAAATACTTCACCGACATACTTCCCTTTTGAATATAATGAAACTCATGGATCATAGCTTCCATTATGGTTGATAAATGGAACTCTGCTCGGAACTCATTCTGAAATTCCACCCAAGAAACATAAGCCTCCTTTCTCTTACCAAGATATAATTTCCACCACTGAAGCAAATCTACCCACATTTAACTAACTACCAAACGGACCAAATATCCCACTAGGGGCCTAATCACATAGAAAGTGATCTCGAGATCCTTTATCAAGCACTCTCCATCCACATCTGAAAACTACCCTATAATTTTCCCTAATACTGCCTCCAAAAAGTGTATAGTGACCTCTTCCAAGCCTCATCCTCATTTATTGGATCAACCCTACAATAATAAACAAGATCACTTTTATGATCCTGAACTATCTAAGACACACGTAGGCAACATCCATGAGCCAAATCAAAAAAGAAAAATATAATTTCCTAATCCCCATTTTATGGAATTTTATTCAGATTATTTTTTATTTACATTATACCTTTTATCCTTCCAAAAAATAAAATAACTCAAATTGGGACACAATTCATCATGAGGAATGTACCCCACATAGGTCTCAACGAAGTAAATATATCCACCTCATTGGATCATTAAATAAGCTCAGAGTTGAGGCACTAGACTATGGGGACCTTAAAATCATATGTCTAAGATGGTCTACCTAGCCTATGTCACACACCATGTTCAACTGTAATTCTTTCCATACTAACTCATGAAATCCTCACTGTTCCTAACCCCAAAATACATCATATATCTGAACCATTAACTCTAATACCACTCTATCATGACCTTCATACTGCCATAGATACCGCAGTGAAGGGAGAGAAATAATGACCCCCTGAGTCCCACCTCTAGTAGGTACTGGGTTGGTGACAAGCACTGATTGAGTAAAAATCTCATAAAATGGAGGCATTAACCTCTTTAACTTAAAAATGTTCATGAAATATGAAAATAAAATACATGAAAGGTTGTGACCTAAAATAAAAAGAATGAAAAACCATCCCTAAATGAATGAATTAGTAAAATAGGTATAGATAAATGCCTTCACATATAAATTCCCAAAAGAAAAGCTAAAATAGTGAGAAACAAATGTCCAAAAAATCATGATCTCTTACTATCCAGCACGATCCATGTAATCTTCTGGGAAACATAAAAATCAATTTATATACATAGGGTGATCATTAATGTATACTCAGTTTGGAAACCAAATTCTCTCATGCACATGTGAGAGAATAATACTAATTCACCCATGAGGAAATACTAGAACCAACAGCACTTAAACAGGTCAACTATCCATCCAAATCTTAGAAAGGCATTATCACTAAATAATACAAGCTATTTATAAAAAAATTATAATATAAATATAGATAAAGGGCACCCAACACCGCTTTCCCACTAGTTTTTATCTCTCAAATACATTTCATAGCAACTCACCAAGAAGATATACTTTGTATCCAGGAATCCATCCACAACACCACGATGTTAGAAAAAACAACCTGTTTTTCAAAATATAGGTGTCAACACATAGTTCTCAATGTGGGTGGTGTGCATATAAGAATCACAATGAATATAAAAGTATATTTATATATAATCCACACACAATACCAACCAACGGGTTCACAAAAAAACACTAACCAACTCATAAAACTCCTACATTATCTTCCACCACTAAATTAATATCACCAAAGAATCCACAAGACACATTTCACATTTCGAACCAATACCATTATAAAAACCATTCGTTTTATTATAAAGAATCAACCACATTTATTGAAAAAACCCATCATTTATTTGTTCATTAATCATTTCTATCCCCTTAACCAACCAAACCAAGAAATTTAAAACATTATTAAAAAGTTATTACATCACCACATGAACATCTAGAACAATGCAACCACACGTCACAAGTAGCTCATCATCCGTATATTATCGTTTCCTTGTCACCCTAATAGCTTGTGAAATAAAACCATCACTTCACCACAAAAAAAAATATAGATAAAAAATCATTACCTCACAGCCCCAAGGGAACATCTAATAAAGCATCGACTAACCACCCCAAAATTATGGACCAAAAAAATAATCACCTCACCACCCCAAAAATCCTGACCCAACAAACTATCTTCATCCACCCTAGAACATGGTTGAGAAAAACCATTGCCTTATTGCCCGAAATAAATGACCAAACGAACTATGCATCACCCCAAACTTCATCATAACCACACATCACCACCACATAATGACAGGCAAAAATTACATCCCATAAAAGACCATTTAATAGAGTTAACAAGGTATCTTTTATCAAATTTCTATTTATTTTATGTATTTTATCAGAACATCCATAAATATTGGGGAAATAATTTCATTATGAAAACATAAATGTTTAAAAAATTTCAATTTTTATTTAGAATCACAACAATATTCAATATGGTATCTGTATCATAGAAACTATAATGAAAGCAATGTCTTCCAACAACCATGATTCTCAGTGGGGTATTCATCCCGTATGAATAAAAAATCAAAATAATATAAGATATGTAAAATTATGAGAATAATTACCCTTTAACCTTTAACATCAATGAAATTTTTATTTTATCATGATTTGTACATCAAAAACTACACCCCATTAATAAAAATAGTATCCTCTTCACCACATGATACAAAAAAGTGAGAAATGTGGGATTATATACTTAAAAACGGTTTGTAAACTCAATACACAATGCATGGAGAAGAGGAAATGTCTATAAACTTCAAATTTTTGTAAAAAAACATGTATCAAACTACACCAAATCAAGGGTTATAAAAAAATCCCAAGTCATAATCCAAAACCAGCATGCACCCCCACATCGGATCTCCAATAGAAGAACGAGATAAAATTGTGGTAGAGAAATGAGATGTCACCATAGATCACCAATAGTGATCCACTAGAACCTATAAATCGAAGAATTTTAAATGGGATTGAAGACCCTTAAACATCCACCTTTGGATCATCCAAAATGATAGAGGAAATAAAGGCGGACAAATGAATAGGGGTTCTTTTGATAAAAATAATTCAATACCTATAATACATTACATTTCACATTATGAATCTAATTCATTATATTTATTTCAGGAGAATTCACTAAAAATAAACATCATTTTAAATTAAAAACACCTAAGATTTTATTTAATTACACATCATGAATTACATTCATCATGTGAATTGGTTTCATGGGTTCCCCCTTAGCCACATGCAAGATGTGAAACCAGATGGATACACAGGTAGTGAACCAACAATTCATGTTGTGTACCCCTTTCATGACATCAATTTCTTATTACAGTTGTGATGAACCTCCCACCACCATGAATCCTCCTCAATCAACATTTGAAAAACCTCTAACTCCCAAAATAGGAACTGCAATGGGTTAAGAAGGCCTGAGACGTAACATTTTAAACCTTACTAAACATTTTTTTACCCTTACATATGTTTTTTACCCTTACATGACACTTTTTTACACATAAATGACTTTATTTTACCCCTACCTAACTATATATTTCCCTTACATACTTTCCTTTCACCCTTGAATATCTTTCTTTAAACATTACTTAGCATTAGTTTACCCTTAAATAACTTTTTTAACCTTAATGAACATTTTTATCCTTAATTACCTAATTTTACCCTTAAATAACTTTTTTTACACTAACATAACTTTTGTTTATGCATTGATAAATTTTTTTCACGCTCTCATAACTTTAGGTTACACTTATATACCTTTATTTTACCCTTACATAACATTGTTTTACCCTAATTTAACATTATTTTTACTATTAATTTAATTTTTTAAAACAATACATAACCTATGTTTTACCAATATGTAACTTTGTTCTACCGTTACTTTACATTCACTTACCCTTAAATGTTCTTTTGCCTTACTTAATTTTGTTTAACCCTTAGTTGCCCTTTTTTAAACCTTACTCAAATTTAGCTTACCCTAACATAAATTTAGATTACCATTACTGAACATTGGTGTATCCTTAATTAACATTAGGATACACTTATATATCTTTACATTACCTTTAATTATCATTAGTTTACCCTTACATAGATTTATTTTAACCCTATAAAAATTTATTTTACCATCACCTAACTTTAGTTAACCCTTAGGTAACATTATTTTAGTCCTACTTAACATTGGTTTACCTATAATCAACATTATTTTACCCTTAAATAACATATTTTTACCTTTACATATCAATGTCTTACCTGTACGTAATTGTTTTTACCCTTACTTAACTTTTATTTTCCCTTACATAACTATAGTATTTCCCTTACTTATCTTTGTTTTATCTTTAATTAATGTTAGTTTTACCCTTAACTTTTTTAATCCTTACTAATCTTTCATTCACCCTTACATAGATTTGTTTTTCAATTAATTAAATTTCATTTACCTTTATTTAACTTTATTTTACCCTTATGTAAAATTGTTTTACCCATACATAATATTAGATTACCCTTACTTAACTTTATATAACCCTTACATAAATTTGTTTTACACTTACTTATTTTTAGTTTACTATAACTTTAACATTGTTTTCACCCTACATAACTTTATTTTACTATTTCCGATCATTAATATATCCTTATATAACTTTAGTTTACCCTTACATAACTCTATTTCACCTTTACCTAATTTTAGAATACCCTTAGTTAACACTAGATTTACCTTTACGTTACTTTAGTTTACTCAAACAAAAATTTTGATTTAGCCATACATTTCATTAGTTTACCATTATTTAAAAATTTTCCACCTTACTTAAATTTACTTTACCCTTACGTATATTTACTATACCATTACATAGATTTAGTTTACCATTAGTTATTATATTGTTATTTTTCATCCATTTAATTATTTTTTTTGTATGGATGTTGAGTATTATTATTGAAATATTTAAATTATGTTATCTATTATGTTCGACGTCTTATGTAACAATTACTAAATAACTTCATGTTATTTTTTTAATATATTATTTTTACTATGTTAACAGTTTTTTCATTAATAAGGCTCAAGTTATGTTTTTCAACAACGATTTTTGATAGTTTATGATTAATGGTTCTTTGGGTTAGCATGCTTTTTTGTATTTTTTCCTATTTTTTTCAAAAATATACTTATATATATATTGTTTGAATATTAATTTATATATTTTTTATAAACAAATAGCATTATATATTTCAAGTTTTAGTTTATTTACTTACTATATATTATTAATTTAAATTATATTAAATTGAAAATAATATTTATTATAATATATATATGTATTTTTACTAATAATATGATTATTAATATGATAAATTTATTATGAATATGTAAATATATAAATAACCAATTGTATAAAGAGATTATTAATAAATAATGTATTTATTTGATAAAATTTTAATAAAATAAGATGAATGGTAATATTATTTTTCAATATATTAAAATAATAATAATATTATTATTTATATAAATTAGTATAATTGAATCATCAAATATTAAAATTAATGAAATATATTGATTAAAATATGTATGATACAAATAATTAAAGGTAATTATAAGGATCCAACCCTAAAACATTAGATAATATTGAATTAAATGAATAATTGACATTGATAATCTTTTTAGGTTTAGAGTTTTATAGAATTAGGCCATAACTATTACATAACAACTTGAATATTAAATTTAGACACCACTACTCAGTATCGATTTTTTCATAAAAAAACTCTAAAAAACATGTCTAGATCCATATTTTAGACAACATGACATTTTCTTGATCCCATCCTTGACCCAATTCATCTTTAAGTATTGTGGAAAACATTTCAAAAACCTAGTATGAGCATAAAAAGCACAGTAAAGGTTATAAAATAAGGAAGGAAAACATTATCCCAACAATAAATACAAATCAATGAAACTATACTTTTCAATCATAACATACCTTACGAAATCATAATATTTATGAATAACACACACAAATCATAAATCATAAAGGTTACTGATGGAATACATATCAAACTAACATTGTAGCTATCACAACTACATAGGGAGTTACACTTGGAATAACCATCATATTATATTCCCTAAATCTCTTACGAGAATCATCACGTTTACCTCCGTTATGTTACCCAATGCATTGGAGAGCTATCTCAGGCTCACCCGTCCTAGGATTATCACAGAACCACCCATATATGTAAACAATTCCCAATAACCATAATATAATCATAACAGAAAACACAAGTATAAAGGAAAGATAACATTTCCACATTCCAATATATCAAATCAAGATATTGAAATAAACAATTATTTATCAAATCATTTTTAAAACCATTTAAAAATAGTTTTTGAATCCAAGTGTCTCATTCCACTAAGAAACTTTTAAATGAATTATCATTTGAAACAATTAATGTCCATATAAATAAATCCTAAAACCCATTTTGAAAACATGGAAATTAATGAGAAATATTTAGAAGAATAAACCTTTAAAACGTTTTAAATGATATTTTAGTTAAAGAGTTTTTTAACAAAAAGAGTGATGCTTGAATACAAATAATTAAGGAATAAAATTTAATCTTATATTTATAATATCATGAGAATAAATGTATTCATGATATAATATGTCAAAGGACAGTATAAAAACCATATAAGTGTGAATTGGTGCATAACAACAATGAAGCCTTAGTGGAAATGTAAATTGAGATGAAATCCCTTATAAAGATGATATCCTTAAATAAAGGAAAAACAAGTCACATAATTATTTGTGAAAAATATAAATACACCCAATATAAGTGTATATTATGTGTAAAATAATCAGGGTTCATTCACAAATATTCATAGGATGTCATATTCATGAAGTACATGTTGAACCAAAATAATTGAAATTGGTTTAAAAAGTTACCCTATAAAAATTCGACAGTCTAACAACATCTCTTTAAAATTCAGAAAACGAGTTAATGTGATAAAAAGGGTCTCTCATCAGTTGGAAATATTGTTTACATCAATAATTACATATAATAACATATCCCAACATAATAATATGTAAATTAAAAGACATAACAAAAAATAAGTCTTTTAAAAAGAGGAGTGTGAAAGGATTCCTTACCGATTTGGTAACTTACAAAACATACACCACATGAAAGAAATATCATACAATGAAGATGTAAATACTCATAAACGAAATTATATTACACAAGTATTACAATCATGTTTAGTACATACACCACATAAAAGGAAATAGTGGCCAATATTGCATGAATCTCATGGGAATAAAAAGTGAGATGAAACCCTTTACCACGTTGTAATCAACTGAGTCGTATGACCAAAAGTTAATAAACATAAAATTAATCACATAATACCATGAATATAATGAAAATAATGATAATATATATCAAATGGCAGTACTTAATACACTACATGCAATGAATAAGTGGCGAACAATGGAAATCTCACGGAATTAAAAGTGAGATAAGAAATCCCTTACATCGTGTTTGACTTGACTCTTTTGTTCATTGTTCATCCTAAATAATAAAAAAAAGTTAATTTATCCTTTATTAAGAACTATTTTAAAGTTTATTATCATTTTTATACCACTTATTAACATGTTGTAAAAATTATGCAATCATTTACGTTAATAATGTTCGTTTGGTTGATATTTGGTACTTGAGTAAAAAAGGAACACCTTATAATTACATGTTGTCCATGTGGTCAATATTAAATTATCTCCAAAATTATATTAATGATTTAGATATCATATAAATCATATATCAAGTATATATATGTATTAATAACAATACATAACATTTTGGAGATAAGAAATGAAATTCACCGTTCATGAAGATGGTAAGCCGTATGTACGAATGAAAGCTACTTTCATTCCTATTTCAAATTTTAATGGAATTAGAACATAATGATATAGAGGTATATTATAATTCTAGTATAATATAATTTATAATATCATTATATATATCCATTATAAATCCCACATATGGTATTAATGAGTCATATCATTTTGAGGGAGCGGTAGTCCTCACTTCCTCAAATTAAATTATCATGTTTTGTAATGGAACGGACCTCTTCGGCCCATTCCTTTGTCAAAAAGAAGGCCACAAAGTGTTCTAGAGGGTAAAACGGACATTTCACACACTTTCCAGAATTTTGAAACTACACGCCGTGTAGTTTGAGTACACACCATGTACCCCCTTGCCGGGTATACCCTGTGTTGCAGGCCGTGTCCTCGCCGTGTGAAGTAAATGGGTACATTCCGTGTATCCAGTAATACACGCCGTGTAGTCCTTCCCCGCGTATGAGTTACCAGTCGACGGTCGTGTACCGTGTTGGAGCTGTGTCCTTGCCGTGTGCAATAAATGAGTACACGCCGTGTGTCCAAACTACACGCCGTGTAGTCCTTCCCCGCGTATGCATTACCCTCAAACCGTGTGTTGACCAGTCGACGGCCGCGAGGCTGTGTTGGAAGCTGCGTGGAGACCATGTGAAATCACCAAGTACATGACGTGTACCATAAAATACATGTCGTGTACTTTTTATTTTCTCACCTATAAAAGGAGGGTTCTCCTCCTCCATTCAACTCACCCCACTCCTCCCCTTTCCTCTGAGCAGAGTTCTCCCAAAAGACTCGAAGGCTCTTTCCTCTATAACTTCTCTGTCCGAGCTCTGATTTACGATCCGTCAGTGGCCACGGGATCGTAACGACGAGGCGGAACTTCCGAGCTGGGATCCGTTGTCTTTAATTCAGCCTTTACTTTCCTAATTCCACTCGAGGAGGTTTTTCTGGGACTCGACATAAGTGACGGATGTCGACAGACGTCTTCTAAGGTTGATCCGGGGGAGCGTTACGATCGGAACCTATTGAGGTAGGGATCTTACCTTTTTATCTCTCTTTTGTGCATCATGCGGGGTGGGTATCCTCTTGTTTTCGTGATATACGTTTGAACCAATAAATAAGGATAATAAATGGATTATATAACGGGGATGGGAAGTTTGTGAAGGCAGTTACACTTTTTTATCCTGTGATATTATGTTATGAATTAAATGAGCTTGTTCCTACTGAAAATATTGGTCATTGGGGGCCTTTGCTTACGCAATTAAATGTTTCCCTCCCCTTGTGGATTTTATTATGGATGGAAACTTTGTGGAATGTGGAAATTGGTTAATCAGGTAAAGTTGGCTGTTTAAAATCTGGAACCCTTGTGTGATCACCCTGGTTGAACAAAATGGAATAATGAACATGTGGGTGTTTTCTTGGATACGTGGCATGTGATGGGGGTGTTTGTGGGTTGTTGTGGATAGGGTGAGCAGTGGGGCTGCGGTTGACTTGGTTGTGGGTTGGTGTGAATGCTATGTTATTAATGGGCAGCGGGGCTGCGATAATGGTGTTAAAAGGATATTGATGTATGGGTTTCGGTGTGTTGTGGTTATGGTGTTTGGAAGCGGGGCTGCAGGGACGGGCTTTTTTGTGAATGAATAGTGGGTTGTGAATAACAAATAAAAGTGGAAGAGTTAATTAATGGTGGTTCTTGGTAATGGAATAAGATTAATAATTAATGGGGTTGGTTGGTTGATAAGAAGGGTTTTTGCTATGATGCTTGTGTTTTCCTAACTTGATTTGTGGATGGAAGGGATATGTTTCATGAACGATCGATGTGGTTAGTTGTGTATAGTTGCCCTGTAGTTAAGGAACTAATATACTAATTTCTGCTGAAACGTGAAAACCTAAATGGGGTTGGGGTTGTTTGTTGTATGCATGCTTCGTAGTAGCAGTGCCAAGGCATGTGCTCAGTTTCTCTATTTAGAAGCCTTAGGTTGGGCTGTGTGGTTGGTATATATATATCTGTACCTTTTGTGTTTTATCACACCCCACCCATGTTGAGCACTTAGTGCTGAACACTCCAATTTCATGGGAGAGGGTGTTTTTCCCTTAGTTACTAGCTCATTCCTTCTCCTTCTCCCCAAGGCTGTGATGGCTTGAGGCGACCATACACCTAAGACTCTTTGGGTAGGTTTCGATTGGGATGGTTTTAGCCCAAGACTCTTCGGGCAGGTTCTACTGTTTCCCAAGAATCTTCGGGATGAGGCCCAGATGTGTGCGGGTGGGATGCGTGGTTGTGAGGCCCAGATGTCTGCGGGTGGGATGTGTGGTTTGTGAGGCCCAGGTGTGTGCGGGTGGGGAGAGTGTGGAAGCGTCAGTACGTTTGTCGTTAGGAAGAGCAGCTAACTCAAGGGAAATGGTTCGGGGTAACCAATACTCTTGGTCTTATATACTACTACCTGTTGTGATTGTGTTTTTGGTGAGTGTGGCTGGTGAGGTTGGGTGGATAGAATTCCTTGCTAGGTTCTCTGTTGTTCTCATGGGACATTTGGATGTATCCCCACTTGTGCATGAGAGATTTAGGTTTCCCTACTGAGTATACTTGTATGCCCACCCTACGTTTACTTTCAAGTTTCCAGGAGGACTACCAGGGCCGTGCGATACCCTAATAGTCAGACAGTTGCAGTTGTTTCTTTTTCTGTACCTTTTTTTTCTTTTGGTATTGTACATTGAGATTTTTTGTACTTGTACCTTATTATAAAATTGTTTAAACATGCATGTGGGCTTGGTTTGGGTTTATTTCTATACACTTGTTCTTTTTATTTTTGGCGGTTGACTCATCCTATTTTCCGATCCAAAATAATAAAAATGGGTAATACCTCCCATATATTTGAAAACTAATACCCTTGGTTCAAGTCACCACCCCAGGGCCTATTGGGGGCGGGACTTGGGGGTCATTATCTCCCTTTCGCCATTGCCAGCTCCGGATGGGCATCTTTGGTGGGAGGGGGTCGTGACATGTTTACACAATATGGAAACCATAAATGTTGGCTATAAATGTAAAATATAGAAGAATAAATAAAATATAAAAATAATATATATCATACATAAATAAAATTACATCTTAATGGCCACCATGAGAGGTGGTAAGAGATAATCGAACAATCGTCGTTTCGTGAGGTGTTAGTTTTCCATCCACAGAAACAATATGTTCTTCAACCATTAGATATAGGTGTGTGTAAGTGTTATTAACATAATTATCATAACAACATCCTAGTAATTTGAGGATACTTTTTTTGTTATTAAATAAAGCAATAATAATAGTTTATGGTTCAGAGAAGTAAAATAAAAGAAAACTAGTTAAGAGGAACTGTTACCTTTAATTTGGGTAACATCCTTTGGATTAAACTAAAAGGACATATTAATATTCCTTCTTCCTAAGGTAAGGCATGTAAGAGGAGTATAGGGATGTAGGGAGCTTAATTGGGCAGATTTTGGATGAGACTAAAGGCTTGGGAGGTGTGAGGAATTGGTTAGAAGTGGTCTCCTTTTTTAAGGGAATGGAGGGGCTCTTTTGGAATGTGTGAAAATATTATTTTATTATATAATAATATTCAGATTCTGATGTCCCAAAAATCCCTAGAGTCAAATATTTTGATGAATCATGTTCCGAATAAAATCATCCAATAGGAATTGGACACTTTTTTGGATAATATTATAATCATTATAATCTTATTTATTTAAATCATTTATTAATGAGGTAAATACGATATCATTATTGTGTCATAAATAATTTAATTTATTTGTGGTCTAAAAATTATAAAAAAAATACTATCATATAGGAATTTTTTTTTATTTCTAAAGAATATTTATAGTCTAAAATATGGCTTATATAACACCATTTAAAAATTAAATTACTAAAAGATTTTTGTTTTTGTCATTTTTGCCTTTACATTAAATTAACTAATCTAATGGGTCATTATCATTCATAAGTGGCTCCATGGGGTCCCAAAAAATACCCAAGGATTCCCATGGTCTTCAATGACTCATATAATATGTTTTGGACAAGTGTGAAGGTAATTTGGTATTATTATGATATTCTTTTTACATTGAATTACCATATTTACCTTTAACCACGGTAAATAAGTCAAAAGTTACTATTCACCAAAAATTATTTTCATCATATTGAACCAAATTTAACTTAATAATAAAAACCATGTATGTATTATTTTTTAAATTCAATTAATAGAAGTGGTATAATTTCATTTAAATGAAAAATTTAGTTTTTGAACTACTATTAAGTGGTTTCACTATTAATCAAAAATTGATGTTTTTTCAGAAAAATACCAGAAATTAAGCCTTAGATATATTTGATATTCCGAAATCAAAAATGATGTTTATTTTTCCATATTCAAAAAATAAAAGTGCACTTAATTAATTTGAAAATTAATTCCTGTTGTTAAAACAAATAGCACGTTTTTAAGAAACAATAATTATAAAAAGATTGACACTTGTTTATGTCCGCTTTCAAAGTGAAATTAATTCAAATGACCAAAATTGGATTAACCGGTAAAAATATATTCTAATTATAATTTAAAACCAATTAAAGAGAAAATATAATCATATAAATAAAATTGATTAAACCACAGTTTTGAATTAAAATACAATATTTTCACCACTCATTAAAAAAATGAACTTTATCAGAAAAATACCAAAACATTACCCAAAGTAAATTTTGATGTATCGAATATAAATAAGAATTTTCTTTTGTCAAATAGAACATATTAAAATGACAAAAACAATATTTAATGTGGGTTACCCATCAAAAGGCGTTAAATCGACCTTTTACTGAATATTAGAGTATTAATGCTTAAAATTAGATTCATTCATATTTTAAGCCTCTAAAATTTATTGGATAATTGTAAAAACATTTAGAAAACATATATAATCATATTCTAGTTAGTTCTATTCATTCCTTCCAATACAAAAACTTGGCATTAAAACCGTTTAAAATAATAATATTATATTATTAGTGTGGAACATAAGATTTCAAAGAAACTCGTTGTTGCATATCAGTTACGCCATCAAACATAGCATCCCCTTTAATGTAAAATTAATATTTAATTCAAAATATTAATAAATATGAAAATTTCTTACTCATTATTTACCTGGGATGTAACATCCTTCCCCCCTTTTGGAAGTTGTGTCCTCGGTATTTTAAAACTGGGCTTGGAAACATAATTGAAAGTCCTACATCGGAAAAAGAGTCAATAAATATATCACATTAAATGAAAGGAAGAGAAGTACAATGGTCTCCCAAGATAACCCATACTAGGATTCAATGTAGGAAAACATGGATATTTAAGTGAAAACAAACATTCAAGTTATAATGGAGAGTGATAGAAAATATGATTAGAAGAAAGTTAACCACTAGAAAATCACAAACATGTGATGGGTTCAACGGTTCTTGATTCCCTAGTATGAAAATTTAACAGAAAATGTTTTTTTAAGATAATTTTCATAAAGTTGAGGAATTTATTTATGAGCTTAACTAAAAAAATAAGGAAACATACATACTTGTCATGTAAACTATCATCTTTTACTAAATTCCTACCACAAACTCATATTTCCTCTAAACGATGTGTTTTTAGGATGATTTTTTCACATTAAAAGTGATATATCCAACATAAAGAGAATAAAATAATCCACAAAAGATGAACTATATGTTTCCCTTGTCTTTAGATATTAACTAAAACTAAAATGGTTAGTACGAGATCATATAATCAACCAAAAGGATTTTCCTTTATAAAAATAAATACTACTATTAATCTCCAAAATTTAACAAAAAGTACCCAAATTTCTAGAAAGACCATTCAATACACAATTTTCCTTAAAATTCATCAAAATAATCAAAACAAATATTGAAACCCAAAACTCAGAAGGATTTAAATCACATAGTATTTTAGAGTAAATATTAATATTTATCCCCAAAAACATCGACTAATCTTAAAGTATCATACTGAAGTGTAATTAACCTAATCACATATTGTCATTGATAGGTTAATCATTTCCATGAATAACCCAAATCAACATATATTATTCCGAAATAATATCTCAACCATTACTCCACAATTTCAATCCCATGGTATTCTATTTTCCTTAAACATATAGTGTTTCCTCAAAAGAGAGAATGTCTTCCACAAAAACCTTTATCCCTTAATCACTAAATCATTTTTCTACACTAAGTATATCAATTTGATAAAACACATGTTCCAAAAATAAACATATTATTTTTCCATAAAATCATTTTTCTAAAATAATAAGTCATACTAACCAGGGACATTAAGTAGGATAGTGGTAGGTGATGCGCCCTTGTCGCCCTGTGGTTGTGGGTTAGATTCCTACAGCCTTACCGAATGCGACGATTGGTCACCCATCCTATGGGTTGTACTTTTTATAAAACTCAAAAATAACCCTAACATGTTTTAACCTCAATGGTTTCATTATACCTCTTATTTTCATCGAAATTCATTATGATCTCAACATCATAATTTATAAAGTCTTATTTCACCACCATATGATAAAATAAATTGATCCCCAAAATGATGAACATCATACATTGATCATGGTGTCCATTTGGTTTCATCGTCATCTTTTTTATTTAGGTAGAAGGTCCATGCATTGGAAAAATGATTTACAGATCCTTCAAAATAATTTTCTTCTTCCATCCAAATAAACCTTGTACAAATGGGTCATATGGGTGTTCACATAAAAAGAGTTTTGGAAAATAATCATGTATTCCATATAATTTCCAAACATTTGATAAAACATGATTTCTATAAAATAGTCGAACCATATTTGAGTTGAAATTTTCAATTAGAGGTCCTTTTAAAATACCATAAATATGTGATGAGATACTATGTTGTACAATCAAATATAAATAGTTTGTGCAATGGTCACCTTCTATAACACTTTCTTTCTAAATCATAATATGATTCAAAATATTGTGATAAGGTAAAATATATGAAAATTCCTTGATAATATTTAAATTTCGTAAAAATATGAGACTATTGTGAAAGTATGATTTTTATAAATACAACCAATGATCCATGATGATAACGAGGTATAGTGGAGGTGTTTGATATCTCAAAAAATATCTTACGAGTGATTTGTATACTAATAAAAGTTTCAGAATCATCCGAACATGACTCTTCCATAATTATGGTAAGCATGTCATCAAGAAGAGATAGGAATGTCGTTTGAGGTCCTCCTCCTTCCATTTGTAACTAAATTTCCTTGATCTAAAAAAGTTATAAAACAAGGATTAAACTGAAATAATAGATAGGGACTAACAATATGTCTAACAAAAACTCAAAATCCCTAATGTTCTCTAAACCGACCTCTGATACCAACTATAAGGACCTGAACTTATAACATTACATAATATTGAATTAAATGAATAATTCACATTGAGGATATTTTCATGTTTAGAGTTTTAGAGAATTAAGCCATAACTGTTAAATAACAACTTGAATATTACATGTAGACATTACTACTTAGTATCCATTTTTTCATAAAAAACTCTTAAAAAGAAATATGTCTAGTTCCATATTTTAGACAGTATGACTTTTCCATGATCCCATCATTGACCCCATTCATCTTTAAGTCATATGGAAAACATTTTAAAAGACATGGGTTGAGTGTAAAAAGCTCAGTAAGGTTTATAAAATAAGGAAGGAAAACATTATCCCATTAATAAATACAAATCAATGAAACTATACTTTTCGATCATAACATACCTTACAAAATCATAATATTTATGAATAACACACAAAAATAATAAATCCTATAGGTTACGTATGGAATCCATATAAAAAATACATTGTAGTTGTCACATATACATAGGGAGTTACACTTGGAATACCCATCACAGTATATTACCTAAACCTCTTAGGAGAAACATCACGTTTACCTCCGTCATGTTACTCAATACATTGGAGAGCTATCATGGGCTCACCTTCCCTAGGGTTATCACGGAACCACCCATATATGTAAAAAATTCCCAATAACCATTAAATAATCATAACACATAACACATGTATAAAATAAAGATAACATTTCCACACTACAATATATCAAATCAAGATATTGAAATAAACAATACTTTCACAAATAATTTTTAAACCATTTAAAAAGAGACTTTTGAATCAAAGTGTCTCATACCACTTTGGAGCTTTTAAATTAATTATCATTTTAAATCATTAATTTCCATATAAATAAATCCTAAAACCCATTTTGAAAACATGGACATTAATGGGAAATATTTAGAAGAATAAACCTTGAAAACATTTAAAATGATATTTTAGTTAAAGAGTTTTTTTAACAAAAAGAGAGACACTTGATTACAAATAATTGAGGAATAACATTTAATACTAACTTTATTATATCATGAGAAAAAAGGTATTCATGATATAATATGTCAAAGGATATTATATAACCCGTATAAGAGTGAATTGGTGCATAACAACAATGAAGTCTCAGTAGAAATGTAAAATGAGATGAAATCCAATATAAAGATGGTATCCTTAAATTAAGGATAAACCAATCACATAATTATGTGTGAAATATATATATACACCCAATATAAGTGGATATTAAGTGTAAAATAATCAGGGGTTATTAACACATATTCATTGGATGACATATTCAAGAAGTACAAGTTAAACCCAAAGAATTGAAATTGGGTTAAGAAGTTCCCTTGTAAAAATTCAACCGCATAACAACATCACTTTAATATTCATAAAACGATTTGATCATATAGAAAGGGTATCTAATAACTTGTAGATAATTTTGAAATCAATATGGATATAAAATAACATATCCCATCATAATAAAATGAAAATTAAAAGGCATAACAAAAAGAAGTCTTTTAAAAAGAGGAGGGTGAAAGATTCCCTTACCGATTTGGTATCTTAAAAAACATACAGCACATGAAAGAAAGATCATACAATGAAGATGTAAATACTCATAAATTATTTTATATTAATCAAATATTACAATCATGGTCAGTACATACACCACAAAAAAGGAAATAGAGGCCAATATAGCATGAATTTCATGGGAATAAAAAGTGAGATGAAACCCTTTACCACGTTGTAATCAACTAAGTCGTATGACCAAAAGTTAAATAACCAACAATTGAATCATATAATACCATGAATATAATGAGAATCATGATAATATATATCAAATCATAGTACTAAATACACCACATGCAATGAATAAGTGGCGATCAATGGAAATCTCATGAAATTAAAAGTCAGATAAGAAATCCATAACCTCGTGTCTGACATAACTCATTTGTTACTTGATCATCTTAAATAATAAAATTAAGTTAATTTATACATTCTTAAGAAACATTTTCATGTTTTTATGCTTTTTATATAACTTATTTCCATGATATAAACATTATGCAATCATTTAAGTTAATAATGGTCATTTGGTTGATATTTTGTACTTGAGTCAATTATGATCACCTTATAATTACAAGTTGTCCATGTGATCAATATTCCATTATCTATAAAATTATATTCATGATTTAGATATCATATAAATCATATATCCATTATATATATGTATTTGTAATAGTACATAACAATTTGGAGATATTAAATGAAATGCATTGTTCCTGGAGATGGT
Organism: Viscum album; assembly: GCA_963277665.1. Classification (NCBI taxonomy): domain Eukaryota; kingdom Viridiplantae; phylum Streptophyta; class Magnoliopsida; order Santalales; family Viscaceae; genus Viscum; species Viscum album. The sequence continues at coordinate 1,832,587,429 of OY728151.1, read as the reverse complement.
AAGCCATACGTATGCATGAATGCTACTTTCATTTCTATTTCATATTTTAATGGAATTAAAACATAATTATAGAGAGTTATATTATAATTATAGTATAATATCATATATAATATCATTAAATCTATACTTTATATGTCCCACATATGGTATTAACGAGTCATATCACTTTGAGGGGGCGGTAGTCCGCACTTCCTCAAATGAAATTATCGTGTTTACCCATTATGAAAACCATAAAGGTAGGATATAATTGTAAAATACAGAAGAATAAATAAATTATAAAAATAATATATATCATATATAAATATAGTTCCATCTTAATGGACACCATGAGAGGTGGTAGGAGATAATGTAACAATCATTGTTTCGTGAGGTGTTAGTTTCTCATCCACAGAAACAGTATGTTCCTCACCCATTAGATGGAGGTGTGTGTAAGTGTTGTTAAAGTAACTATCTTAAAAAAATACTAGTATATTTATTATAATGTTTTTGTTATAAAATAAAGTAATAAAAAGATTTTAGGTGTCAGAGATGTAAAATAAAAGAAAAGAAGTTTAGAGAAACTATTACCATTAATTTGTGTAATTTCTGTGGGATTGAACCAAAAGGACTTCTTAATGTTCTTTCGGCCTAAGGTAAGGCTTCTAAGAGGAGAAGAGGTATGTAGGGAGATTAATTGGGAAGATTTTGGAAAATGCTAAAGGCTTTAGAGGTGTGAAGAATTGGTTATAAATGGCCTCATTTAATAAGGGAGAGGAGGGGCTCTTTAGGAAAGTCTGAAAATATTATTTTATTATATAATGATATTCAGTTTATAAACGTCAAAAAATTATTAGAGTAGATGATAAAATGACTAATGGTCGAAATAAAATCATCCAATAGGAATTGGACACGTTGTGGATAATATTTTAATCATTATAATCTAATTTATTTAAATCATTTATTAATGAGGTAAATACTGCATCATTATAGTGTCATCAATAATGTAATTTATTTGTTATCTAAAAATTATAGAAAAAATACTATCATGTAGATAAAGTTTTTGTATTTCTAATTAATAATTATAGTCTAAAATATGACTTATATAACACCATAAAAAAATTAATTTACTAAAAGATTTTGGTTTTTGTTATTTTTTCCTTTACTTTAAATTAATTATTCTAAAGTGTCATTATCATTCATAAGTGGCTCCATGGGGTCCCAAAATAGACCCAAGGATTCCCATAGTCAGCCATGACTCATAAAATAAGGATAGGACAAGTGTTAAGGTAATTTTGTATTATTATGGTATTCTTTTTACATTGAATTACCAAACTTACCTTTAACCACGGTAAATAAAAGTCAAAAGTTACTTTTCACCAAAAATTATTGTCATCTTATTTAACCAAATTTTTCTTACTAATAACAAAAATGTATGTCATATTTTTGAAATTCAATTCATCTATGTTTTAAATTTTCATTTAAATGAAAAAGATAGTTTTTAACCACTACTAAGTGGTTTCACTATTCATAAAAAATTGATGATTTTCATAAAAATACCAAAACTTCTTCCTAATCTATATTTGATATTCCAAATTCTAAAATAATGATTATTATTCCAAATTAAAAACATAAAATTGGCCTTAATTATTTTTAAAATTAATTCCTGTTGTTAAAACAAATAGCATGTTTTTAAGAAACAATAACTAACAAAAGATTGACACTTGTTTATGTCCACTTTCAAAGTGAAACTAATTTTAATGACGAACATTGGATTAAATGGTAAAAATATATTCAAATTATACTTTAAAACCAATTAAAAAGATAATATAACCATATAAATAAATGATATTAAAACACAGTTTTGAATTAAAATACAATATTTTCATTATTCATTAAAAATGAATTTTATCATAAAAATACCAAAAATTTACTGAAAATAAAATTTGATGTCCCAAATATAAAGAAGAATTTTATTTTGTCAAATAGAACTTATAAAAATGACCAAAAATATATTTAAAGAGGGTTATCCATCAAAAGGCGGTAAATCGACCTTTTACTGAATATTAGAGTATTCATGCTTAAAATTAGATTCATTCATATTTTAAGCCTCTAACTTTTATTGGATAATTGTAAAAACAATTAAAAAAAATATATAATCATATTTTAGTTAGTTATATTCATTCCCGCCAATAAAATGGCTTGTCTTAAACTACCATTTAAAATAATAATATTATATTATTAGTGTGCAACATAAAATTTCAAAGAAACCCGTTGTTGCGTATCAGTTATGCCATCGAACATAGTGTCCCCTTGAATGTAAATTTAATATTTAATTCATAAATATTAATAAATATGAAAATTTATTACTCATTATTTACCTAGGATGTTACAGTAATATCCTAATACTAAAAATGTTATAACAACATCCTATATTGACACACAATACATATCTCTATTTAATGTTGTGAATAACCTTTTTCATCCAATAATATTGAAAATAACTCTCTATTATTATTGAGATAAAATCATCAATTAATTTTGATAAAAAATATATCTCTCAATTAATATTTATCTCTCATTGATATATCTGTTGAATCACAACAATTCAGTGCCTCTTGTTAACCATGTTTTTGAAATATGTTTTTTTAGTATTTTTTATTTAAATATATATCAGTTTATACTAATTAAGGATATGAGTTCTTTTCTGACTTTTATAATTAGTGTCACTAATAGAAAAAAAAAATAATTTAAAAAATTGTCTGTTATATTCTTTTAAATAATATATATATATATATATATTAAAATCAGGTTAGAGTGGATGTCTTGGAAGATGAGTGGCAGTTAGGCCAAGAATGCATGATTTTGTATCTCTTATCCTCATCACCCCATGGGATACCATTTTGGCCCACACATATTTAGTGTTATATATATTTATATAAATAATTGAAATTAAAATTAAAAATGAAAAACTGATCAATAATAAATATAAAAAATCCCACTTATTTCTGGGGATCCATAAATAATGGAATGGAATTTGATGTCTATTTGTTAAACTGGAACCTCTGTAATCCATATTTAGATATTCAAATTTATATTTGAGATTAATGATTAATATAAATTAATATGTAAGGGTGAGTTAGAAATCAACCCCATGTTTCTAGTAAAACATAATAGTAACAATATAAATAATAACCATCTCATGGTTCTTACATCAGTTACTAGCCCCTACATGAATCCCCTTTTATTCCATAAACTAGTATAATATTTAGATCATGGAGATCACCCCTGTCCCTTTATAGTTTCCTGATTATATGACCATATAAATCCTTGATAAAGTTCCAATACACATGCTCACTATCTGATTAGTATGCAAGTAATATAATTTCTTAACATACGATTCGATTTTCTCAATCGTTCACTCACATAGAACTAAATTTTTTTTATTGTACATATTTCCATATGAATCTAATGGAAAAAATTAGTTTTATATCCTCTTTTTTACTTCTTTTCCCTCTTTCCAATAAAAAATATGCAATAAAAGTATTCCAAATACATTATAGTTCAGATATAGACATCCCCAAACATTGGATTATAGTAATTTTAGGACCACCACTTAAAATAACCTAGCCATTTCATATAGAAACACATTACCAATCATGTTAATTTCATCACAAAAAACAAGAACAAATGTGTCACCAGAAACATTTCCATTATTAGAAAAGACACCAACCCTACTCACTATAAAATCATCATGATATCCATTTTAAAGTAAGATCTCCACTCTCACCCTGAGAGTACCATAATCAATCCGTGTTTTTGTGACATTCTTTAATGATTGTATATATTATATTAAAAAGTTTTTATAATAGAGGGAGACTGTGATGTGAGGATTCCATTTCTAAAAGTTAGGCATGGGGGTTCAAAAATGGAAATTGAGTTTCTAGATGATTGAAAGCTGGTGGAAGGTGAGAACGTGGCCATTGGGAGGCGTGTTAGAGTTGGTTTCCAAAAACCAACTGTTTGTACATTCATTTCAAGAATATTTTACATATTAAGTAATAAATTAAACATTTTATTACATATTGTTCATTATTCTTCATGACCATAATGTAGTAATGTCATAGATTATTTTTCTCATTGATAATGTCATAGTAGTTCCCTGCAATGATGAGAACATTGAAGTGCTACGAAAATATTCTTAATATAGTTATATGGTTGAATAACTTACTATGATTTGAAACAAAGTATATAGACCATCAAGTGTGAGTACTCATATGCAGATGATACTTCTTCTCATTATGTTCTCACTTCATAATCTCTAAAATGGGTGATGATCAGAATAGAACCTCCAATAAGAATTACACATGTTTCAGTGTCAATGAATATTAATATCTACAGGTGTCTATAATGGTACTTAGACTTTAATATTATCATTAATGAATGTTATGATTGACACACTTATATTTTCTTACAAAAACCATCATTCCATTTTATGTGGGATGTAGGGTAAATTGGGTGTGTCATGAAAGAAAAGTTATTAATGGAAAAATCATGGAATGATTTTCCCCTTCCATATTTATGGATGTTGATATCTTGTCCCATTGATTTAAATAGAACCATCACCCTAATTTCAATGCTGATGGGGCAATGATGAGTTTATTTTAGTTAGTTAAATAATGATGTATAAAGCATATAGGTTTATGAAACCTTCATGAAACCTTCTTAATTATATTATGTGACAAAGGGATTTAATTGCACAGTGAGTTTTCATATGTGGTTTTCATCATTGCAACATTATGATCTTTCTCTTGGATTCCTTGACTCGTTTCGAGACTGTAATCGTGGACTTTAAAAAATGTCACCTAATTCCTATGAGAAATAATCTTAGAGGGTGAGATGATATGTGATTCTGGTGATCTCAATTAAATTGTATTTGAATTTAATTAATGGAATAAATATTATTACCAAGAATGATGAATAACTTTTCATGCCATATAGATTGATTAAACTAAATAAATATTTATTCACCGTATTGTGAATAATATTTAATAAATATTTATTTACTAATTTGTCAATAAAATATTTATTTATGTAATGAAATTATATTTCATGTGTTCAATAAATACAAGAGTTTGGATAGACCAACACTGTGTCTGGTAATAAATAAATTTTCTACCAGCCGGTAAATATAATTTATCCATAATACTGATGTTGGCACACTAGAAAATAATAATACTATTATTATTATGTGAATTGGTTAATCATTAGTTGTTATAATTATATTTAATGGATGTTATAAAATTAAATGTTTGTAACTGATATCCGAACAAAACAAATAGAATGCAACATCTATTGTGTTATTCATTAGAAACCAAATATTTATTTGGGAATAGAGAATTATTGTGCACAACAAATCTTCTATTGACTCCTCCTCCTCCCTCATTCTCAAGAATGTGAATACCAAGAGATAATTTCATTATGATAAATGAACAAGCAATCAAGAATGAACAATGCAATACATTCGATTCACCGCTCTAGCTCCAGAAGAGTGAGTGGTGTTGTTCGGAGACCATTGAATCACATGTGGGTCCCTGTCAGTGGGGTTCTACCCTCTTATACATGCAAGTGCAATGAAGGAAATCTGGAAGGGCTATTTCAGATGATCAACGATCGTCAACTAAGAAAGATCCAAATCCTAGATATTTATTTCTTCAGATATTAAACAAATTAATTATAAATTTTACATGCAAGATCATCAGTCTTGGATTTGGCCAATGATTATTAAAATAATTTTTAATATATCCCCCTCCCACACCTGATTTAGCTATTCCTGGAACCAAAAAGTGGTATTAGAGGGGTCACATTGAAATTTATAATTATTTATTTGATTATTGGTTTATACATAAATGTGGATAGATATTATTTCATGTTATTCAGTATTTAATATGATTTGAATTAACATGTTAACTGAATATTAATCATGTTTTTTTAGTGTTTCATTTTTTAAATAGTATAAGAACAAATGAAGAATGACCATAGATGACATCAGTAAGTTTCCATGTCATTGGTCGGTAAAACTGGGTTACAAATCGTGTTGCTAAAGCACATGTCGTATACCCACACACATTATATCATGATGCACATAGTTATTAATTACATGTGGTGCTTTTATTACACACCATTTGTTGATAGGGCCATCCTGACACACGACACTGTTGATACCGGGTGTGTAAAAACAATATAGTTTGGCCAAGTCAACACACCGAATCCCCAGGCGTGTGACATGTATATATGAAAACCTAGGTTCATGGTGTGTCACTGCATGTACATGTCATGTAGTATCCCATTAACTATAAAAATTAAACTACATTAAATTTGAAATTACATTATCGAAACCTTATTTTTTTTAAATAGAACACAGTTATGTGTTTGAAAATTTAATAATTATTTTAAATATTTTTAAATTTATAATTAATTTATTATAACTAATATGTCATTATTGGTTATACCATTTAATTTCCATGAATTCCATTAAATATGGGTTTCTCAAAATTAGATTAGATTATCATTAAGATGAAAGATAATTTATTAATTTATTTTTTAATTTATTAATGCCCAAACGTTTATCTTAAATAATAAAATAACCAATAAACGAGGGCTATCCATATAGTTTTGTGTATTCATTGCATTTGTGACCAGGAATGACCGTGAAAGAGACATATGTATTTGTTTTCATTTATTTAATTTAATGTATTTCATGATTTTGCAATTATTTTATATTTATTCCAATTGAGGTACGCGAGCCATCCCTCCCTCCCTTATTATGTAGGACCTATTTTTCTATGGTTATTTTTGTACTCCCCATTATCCAATCCTTTCGTCCCCCCACCTATGTGTGAGTAATAATATTTTAAATTAATGGACGATCACAAGTAATGTTGGGAAAGATCATGATTGAAACATTTTGACTCCAACTCGGTGATACAAAGGTGGATACATGGTGTATTGTAGCTCAAGCCAGGTCTGACATAAGGAGTTATTTCTCCTAGGTCATAGGTTGATTGAATGTCTTCTCATTAAATCAAGGATTATATAAGATATTGATCAGGTCATTTAATTAATTATTTATTTTATGTCTAATTCATAACAATTATATTAAATAATGCAAGATAGCGATCAAATAAATGAATATATTAATATGAAAAGATGGAATTTAAATAAAATTTATTATGCACAAATGTGTTTTCCAAATATGGTTAATTAATTATGTGAAAATACACATAAATATTAACAAGACATGTAAAAGATAAAACATGATAAAAATTTATGAATAAATAAAATAAATTCCCAAAATATAATATTAAGTCGGACTAAGCCTTTCATTACATCATTAGGGAAACAACTCAATAGAATTAAGTGTTTTACTAACCCTTGTAGGGGAAACTAAATTTATATGGGGAGTTATTATGAATATTTTGGGTTGACATAACCATTTCAAATCAACATTAGTATCCCTTTCTAGTCGTGGTGTAATTTGGAAGCAAGTGTTGAGAAAATCGAAGTCATGACATCTAAATTGGGGAGTCCACTCAAAGGATCATGGAGCTGCAAGACCATAGTTGGCAAATGCATGCCTACCTAAATAATGTCAAAATAGCTTGATGATCCCTTTTTGGGGATATGTGAAGGAATATATGGATCATTTACACTATAATGTCCATGGAATAAGATATTCCATTTTCAATGGTGGGGGCTATTAGAACATGATAAAATAATGTAATATTTCATAAAATCAATTAATTTATTATTTATAACAAAATTTTTAATCAAGAATAATAATAATAATATTGCCTTTTTAATTTTAGAAAAAATGACCAGTTCATCATCCACAATATCCATATGATCAATATTAGATAAATACAATCTTCTTAGAGGATGTAACATCCAGTAGGGGTTTATATGCCTTCGGGTTGTTCGACTCCATGAACGGAAATCATACATGCCTAAATCCTCTATTCCTGATCCGCCTACTCAAGAGGTGAGTGATGAGTAGTTCCTAGTCAATGAAAAACGTATGAATTATGTGGCCTACATTAAATGTTTTATTTTTTCATCCATGTCTAGTGAACTCATGTGGTCTCAGGAAAACATGGATCAATATAGAATGCCAGAGCACCTCTTTGTTCTTTTCTAGAAGTGATCTAGATAAGAGAGGTTAGATATTTCCAAGGTTCTCTTTCATAGTAAGATTAGAGAGGGTTCCCAAGAAGGGCCTCACATAGTAAATATCATTGGCTACATTATGTTCCTAGAGGTTATTATGTTTAAACACCCTAAAGAATCAGGAATAGATCTCATTTTGGCATTACTCCATTAGAGATTCTCTACTTTTTTTGTGTGAATTTTATGAGGAAAAATATTTATAAGTCTCTTAAAAATCTTCTTATACACCTTCTTCATGTAGATGATTATATGATGTGAAAAAAATCCTTCCACCCTTATGGTGAGAAAATAAAAAAGGAATGAAGAGAGCTATAAGCGTAACACTTCTTCACACCTATCCAAGAAAAAGAAAATCAAATGGGATGCAAGGGAAATAGATGTGGTCTATTTCACATGAGGAAAGTAGTGTCAATGGAATAAAAAACTACACCCAACTAAAGAAGTAAGGGGAAGTTTCATGTGATTTTGTTATCGAGCATAATTTACCTATTTCTAAAAACTATATTTTAGATACAACATATTTTTCTCAAATATGTATTAAAATAATTTAACCAAGTGGATTTAAAAAAACTGATGGAGGGGAGGTAGTTCAACAACCAACCAATGGAGATAAAATTGATGTTATAGATATTGGGGACTACCACCTCAAATTGAAAATTGGAATGATATAGGTTTTAAAGGGTTGTAATTATGAGCCTTCAGTTATGAAAAAAATATTTTTCTATCAAGAATAGATTCAGATGGAGTCATTTTCATATTTGGAAATACATTAATCTACTTTTATAAATATTTCATTTGTTATGGTAAGGCACATTTACATAAATGTATTTAGGTGGTGGATTATATGAACCAAGTAATGACAGTAAATTATTATGTTACTTCACATGACTCATACCTCACCCAACATTGGAATCACCAGCTAAGTCATGTAAATGAAAAATACTTGAAACAATTTCAACAAGATGGATATTTAGATTCTTTAAAACTAAAAAAACACAGTGTTTGTCATATATGTTTACAAGGAAAAATGGAAAAATCCCCATTTATTAGGAAAGATTAAAGGGTTAAAGAGCTTCTTGAATTATTTTATACTGATGTGTGTGGACCATTTATAATTGATGCAAGGGGTGGGTACTCATACATCATAAATTTTACTGATGATTTTAGTAGATGTGGATATATTTACATAAAGATGTATAAGTTGAATTCTTTTGATAAATTCAAAGAATACAAGAATGAATTTGAGAACTATCTTGGTATGAAGATTACAAAACTCTGCTTATACTGAGGTGGAGAATATCTTAATCAAAACATCGTTGATTACTTATGAGATTTTGAGATCCTATCTCAACTCACTCCTCCTTACACACCTCAATGGAATGGTTTAAGTGAAATGACGATCCATACCGTGTTGCACATCGTGAGATCAATGACGAGTCATTCAAGTTTTATATTTTCCTTTTGGGGATATGCATTACAAATAGTGACACACATACTTAAATGAGTACCAACTAAATCAATAAATTTTATTCCCTGCGAATTTATGATTGGAAGAAAACCCCTGTTATCAAATTTAAATGTGTGGGGAAGCAAATCGTTTGTCATGTCTTCTTCAAGTGACAATATTTTTCCCCAAAAAACAAATTGTACATTTATTGGATATACTAAGGAAACAAGGGGATATTATATATATGACCCCTAAAATTAAAGGATTATAGTGTAACAGCATTCCATATACCCTATGAGGGAGAAAATATCCCAAAGAGATAGTGGGAGTGAGATATACTTTGATGAATTCAATGCTCAAGGCACACAATTATCGGAACAAGATCAGATTCCACATAGCCCTGTCGATGAAGAAACTACTCCAGGGACACATGAACTATGTAGGATTAAAAGAGATGATATATGGCCATATTTTTATGGTTTTCTATTTAATAAGTATGATTACTCAATATTAGTTGATAATAATGATCCACTATCATACAAGGAAGTAGTAAGTGACACAAATGTTTCCTAGTGACATGTAGCCATGATTTCTAAAAGGTATTCCATATACCAAAACCAAGTCAAGATTTTGGTAGATCCTCTAGTGGATGCAAATCTTGTGGGTTGAAAATGTGTAATAAAGAAGAAACTATACATGGAATGAGAATTTTGTACCTATAAGGTGTGACTAGATCCAAAAGAGTTTAAAAATTATCATGGTATTGAATAAGATGAACCCTTTTCACCAGTTGAAATACTGAAATCCACTATAATTCTATATTCCATTTTGGATTACCATGAATATGAGATTTGGAAAATGGATTTCTTAACATCATTCTTTAACTAGAACATTCTTGAAGATGAATACATGACACAAACTAAAGGTTATATGACTCAAAATGATTTCAATATGATATGAAAGATTCAAAAATCTATTTATGGATTAAATCATGAATCTTGGTCATGGAAAATTTATTTTGATGAGTCCATAATAGAATTTGGTTTTATAAAGAACGAATGTGAGACTTGTGTTTAGAAACAGTTTAGTGAGAGTGTATTTATTTTCATAATAATATATATTGATTAAATATTACTTATTGGTCATGAAATACAAGTCTTATAGTCTATTAAGGAATTGTTGAATAAATGATTTTACATGAGAGACATGGGTGATGAAGTATATATTCTTGGGATCAAGATCTATCATAATAGATCCAAGAGTTTTCTTTGCCTATGTCCATATATGTATATTGACAAGATACTGAAGATATTCTGTATTGAAAAATCTAAGAGGAGATTGTTGCCAGCATCACATGGAATTCATCATTCCATGAAAATTTTTCCTTAGTCCCATGAAGAATGAAATAGAATGGCATGAATTACATATATATCATTGATTGGGTTAGTTATTTATGTTATGATATGTACTAGGCTAGATGTCGCCGACACCTTAAGTGTGGTAGACATATATGAAGCTGATCCACCTGACCTCCATTGGACAGTAGTCAAGAATATCCTTATGTATCTGTTCCATACTAATGATATGTTTATGGTTTATGGAAGAGATGAGGATCTAGTCATTAGAGGATATGTAGATACTAGTTCTATTACAGATCAAGTAAACATGATGTCAAAAATGAGATACATATTCACTTTTAATGGTTGTGTTGTGAGAATGAAGAGCTCAAAGCAGGCTGTGGTCACATATTCTACAACAGATTTTGAGTATATTGAAGCTTCTAGGGTATCTAAAGAAGTAGTACGAATGCAAAATTTAATCCATGATATTGATGTGGTACCTAGTAGTAAAGATCCCATTACAGTCTATTGTGATAATACTGAAGCGGTGGCTCCTGCAAAGGAGACAAGGTAACATTAAAGGACGAAGCACATAATTCAAAAGAAACATCTCTTCAAGGATTTTTCAGAGAGAGGTGAAGTTGAATTGAGAAGTATTTCCAATGTAGACAATTTGGAAAATCATTAACTAAATCCAAGACTTAATAGAAATATTTTTATCATATAAGCTCTACTGGACTGAAATTCATAGGCAGTGCTCTCTAGTCCAAGTGTGAGTTAGTTAGATTTGGTGTCCCAGAACCAACTATTTTTACTTTGATTACATGAGTATTTCATTTATTAAATATTAAATTAAACATATTATTACATATTTTTCATTATTCTTACTGACCATAGTGTAATAATGTACTAGAGTACTTGTTGCATTGATAAGGTTATTGTAGTTCCCCACAACAATGAAAACCTTGAAGTGATTAGGTAATATTCTCAATATATTTATGTGGTTGGATAACATAATATGATTGGAAACATAGTATACAATCTATCAGTTGCGAGTACTCATATGCTGATGAGTATTCATCTCATGAAGTTCTCACTTGGTAATCTCCAAGATAAGAGATAATGAGAACATACCCGCCAGTAGGAATTCTGCATGTTATTGTGTGATCATATATTCCTATCTGTGAGCATGTGTAATTGTCATTAGACATTATTATTATCAATAATGCATTACATGAATCACACACATATGTTTTCTAACAAAAACCATGAGTCCATATGTTGGCAGGATGTAGGGTACGTTGGCTGCGTCACGAATGACGTGTTATAAATGGAAAATTAAAGGAAGGATTTTTCCCTTCCATATTTATGGAAGTTGATATCTCTGCACCTTTATTGGAATAGAATTGAATCCCTAAATTCCAAAAAAATTGTGAATGATGAGTTTAGTTGAGATAGTCTAAGAATGATGTATCAAGAATATAGGTTTATGAAACCACCATTCAACCTACATGATGATATTATGTGAAAAAGGGATTTTATTACACAGTGAGCATTCATATGGGGATTTCTTCATTGCAAAATTAAATTCATTCTCTTGGATGCCTTGATCAGTATTTAGATAGAAATATTGACATTAAGAAAGCCTACCTAGAGCCTATGATAAATAATCCAAAAGGGTCAGACATTAAGTGTTTATAGAGGTCCCAATTGTATTATATTTGAATTTTATTAATGTAATAAATATTATTCTCAAGATTGAGGAATAATTTTATTTATGTTATATTGATCGCATAAGTTGAATAAATATATATTCATCGGATTGTGAATAAAATATATTAATATATTTTACGTAATATTTAATGAAGATTTATTTACTAGTTTGTGAATAAAATATATTTTTAATGGAATTAAATGTTTTTTCAAGTGTTCAAAAAATAAAATAGGAGTACGAACAAACCAAGTCCTTGTCTAGTGGTAAAATACTTATTTACGAGTTGGTAAATATGTTGTATCCATTTTTTGAAATTTCATGTTCCACTAAATTAAAATAATCCTTTTATTATTACATGGAATGAGATTTCATTAATTGTTATAGTTATATTTAATAAATGTTATGAAATGAAATTTTGTATCTAAAATCCTAGCTCTATAAATAGACGATTATATCTTTTTTTAAATTCATTCGAATCCAATTCCATGCTTGGGAATAATGAATTCAGTGTGCACACTGAATTCTCTCTCAAATCCATCTCCTCTCTCCAAATAAATAGTGATTAACCAAAGAGGTAATTTCCTCTATACCGAAGAATGATCAATCAAGAACAAACAATACAACTCATTCAATTTTTCATGCTAGAACCTAGATAATGAGTGGTGTTTCTAGGAGACCATTGAAGAACTTGTGGATCAATGCTAGGGGATTGAACCCTTGGATCCTCCCAAGCCCAATGATGGAAATCCAGAAGTGCCTTTTTAGAGGATCTGTACTCATCAATGAAGAGTGTTCCTAATACCATGTATTTATTTCTTCATATATTATGTAAATTAATCATAAATTTGATGTCCAAGATCCTCACTCTTGGTTTTAGGAAGCAATTAAAAAATGAAAAATTAATATATATAGCCCACCAATTCATGATTCCTATAGGCTCGAAACCAACAAGGGGGTCCTTCCACTAGACGCTAACAAAAAATACTCATATCCTCTATTTTAATGGATTTCTTGATACTTCAACCATCCTTACATTTCTATCACCTATACACATGGGCCCTAATAATTAAAATATTGATGCTTGGATGTTGGGTGAGTGTAAAGGTTGGGTGTTTTTGATCGCACAACTGAAGGTATAACTAAATGTCCCGATACATTGGGTGTGGGAATATTGTGAGGGGGCATGGAATAATTGACAAACATGAATATTGAAAGAAATTGATGAGGCCAATTTTATGGTGCAGTTCCATGATGTCAAGGTTCTTCTCATAAACTTTTCTGGTAACATTGATTTGTTTGTTTTTTCCACCAGAGAGACTGTGAATTTTGATTCATCATCATGTTATTATCATGGAGGGAGCATATTTGGATTTCACACAGATTTGATGCCAATCAAAAAGTGGGGATCAACATCATATCGATTTTCCCACAATAAATGGATGAACAATTCCTAGCATCATATGGTGATGCATGGATAAGAGGACGGTGGATAGATCCAATTAATTCTAGCATTTTGGCTTTTCAAATGACAATAAAATTAATTACCTTAGTACCCTCATGCTCGTATGCCAAAAAATAACCCCAAAATAAACATCCCACTCATTATTAAAAATTTTCATTCCACCAAAAATATTTTATATGACATATTATTGTCAAATGGTAAGGGAATTTTAATCCATCAACAATAATGACATAATTACATCGATTCAAATAATTCTAAATGCATATATTAAAAATTATTTAGAAATTAATTTTTTATATACAGTTATATATTTACACTACAAATTTATACTAATTGTTTTTTGAAAACACTTAAAATGTATTTGTTTATAAAAACAAAATATAGTAAATAAATAAAATATAGATATAATTTAAAAAATTATTAATTATACATATATGTGTGTGTATGAATGTATAAAATTACACAAAAATATATACATATACTAATGCAGTTACATATGTATGTTTTACTATAATTATTTAAAAATATAAATATATATAAATACATAAAACTATATGTATGTACATATATGGGTCCATTCATGTATAAACTTGTATATATGTATTTATAAAAAAACATTTATAAGAATATATCAATAGAACAATATAGAAAATTACTTTAATATTAAATATCAACATGTACCTATGTTATTAAATATATATAATTATACGTACTACATAAATTTTATATCATAAATTTACGTTGAATTTTTTTTGTATACACCATATATAGTATATATGATTTTTTATAACTATCTGTAGATTAATATATTTTAATTTTTAATCACACATATAAATAAAAATAAATGTATATATAATTTATATTTTTACATAATCATGTCAACACAATGTAAATTTTCTACCCCCAGAAGACAGTGCAAATATTGTAGAGAAAATTTATTGTATATATTTTGTATCTATATAACTACATAATACACATCTGTATACATAAAAATAAAAAAAAGATTGAGTGTTTGAATTTTTTTATACTAATAAATATTTATATTCAAAATATTTTATTAATTGTAACTTTTATATAGATTTTATTGATTATATATCAATATAACTACGTACTATACATATTTATATATATAATTATAAAAATGAATGGTTGTCTATATTTATATATAATATTAAATACTCCAATAATATTTTATGTATATATTAAAATTTATAAATTCTATTTATATTTTATTAATTATACTTCAATATAACTACATATTATATATATATATATCTGTATGTGTGTATTAAATTATGAAAATGAATGAGTGTTTATATACATACATATACATATGTGATGTAAATACCTACATATATGAACATACATTTATATATTGATATACGTATTCAAAGTATATACATACATAATTTCATTCAAATATTTTATACATACATGCTATCATACATATATTTTAATATATGTAGATACATACATTGATATATAAATATATATTAATACATCTATATAAATATCTATTAAATCAATTAAATAAAAATATACATGTATAACATTATGAACCATTATAAGTTTACAGATGCAGACATACTTATATACACATTATTATACAGGTACATATATATATACAAAAGAAATCTCCCATTTTATGTATATATGTATATATGTGTTTATATATAAATATGCTAATAGGTATGTATGTATATATGTGTATATCTATTCATTTCTTTTTACATATCTGTGTGGTCAATAATTGTTAAACAGATATCCAAATATATTAATTTATAACTATATTTTAAAACATTTACATTCATGCATCTAAATATTATTAGACATATAAACACACACATAAATATATAAATATATACATATAAATATTTTAGTTTAATTATTTACAATTACGCTTCAATATATGTGTATACAAATATATATATATATATATAAGTTATTTAAATGTTTATTTGTACAGACACACATTAATATATATTAATACGAGTACATTAATATATATTATAGTAGATATATGAAAAAAATTTAATTTAATTAGTTAAAAATATAAGTGAATGTATGTACACACAAACACACATATAGGTATACAAAAAAATATTTTTATGTATATTTTAATGCATGTACACACACGAATCAACATATAATCATACATACATATATACAAATACATGAAATCATACATACATATAAATATCATTATATACATTAATTCATGTGTGCATATATATTAATGTAATTATTTACAAATATATATATATATATGAATAATCTAATATACATGCATACGTACATAAATATAAGTGTATATACAGACATACATAAAAACATATACATATATATAAATATAAGTACCCACATCCATGGATTTATGCATTTATATATATAAATACAATTATTTAAAAATTTAATATATAAATATAAGAATTTATAAATCTCTTAGTGATGATTGGAACTGAGAATATCCCATGGGACATTCCCAGTGCATATTGGAACTATGAATCTCCCAGTGGAGATTTCCTAGTGCAGATTGGAAGTGACAATCTCCCATGGGAGATTTCCCAATGTGGATTTGTAGTATGAATCTCCAATAGAAGATTTCCCAACATAGTTTTTTAGTATGAATCTCCCATGGGATACTACCTATTGTGTATTTTCATATAGTTATATATATACATGTGTATTACGGCATGCATGTACTTGTTTTTGTATAAAAAATATGAAAATGTATAGTTTTAAATAATCATATTAATAAATTATTAGGAAAGAAAATAATTATATTTATATTTATGTATAAATATATTTAGATGTACGTATGTATGAATGTTCTAAGGTTAAAATATATTTTTATATGTATGTATGTAATTATAATTAAAGTTGTATTTTTATTTATGTATGTATATGTATATATTAATTTGTATGTATAAATGTATGTATGTGTGCTTGTATGTATGTTTGTGTGTATATATATTCAATGGTTTTTATATGTGGGTCTGATAAATAATTTTTATATTCATATAAAACTATAATTAATTATGAGGTTGTTTTAAAACATGTACAAACATTCATATTAATATTACTACATCTACATACATTCACATAGATATAAATGCGCATAAATTAAATACATGTGTGTTATTATTTACAATTATATATCATTAATATCATTTTCAACATATAAATATTTATTACTGTATTTTAATGTTTATTTTTTGTATACACTATATATATATGAGTAATCATATATAGATGCATACATACAAATATATGTGTATAAAAACACATACAGAAAAACATAAATACACATAAATATAAGTACCCACAGCCATGAATGCATGAATATATATTAATAAAATTATTTAAAATTTTAATATATATAATATATAATTTAAAAATCTCCTAGTAGAGATTTCCCAGTGCTGATTAGCACTAATAATCTCCCATGGGTGGTTTCCCAATGTATATTGGTGCTATGAATATCCCAGTGGAAATTTCTTAGTGAAGATTGGCACTAAGAATCACTCATGGGAGATTTCCCAATGTGGATTTATAGTATGAATCTCCCATGGGAGATTTCCCAATGGGGATTTGTATCATGAATCTCCCATGAGAGATTTCCTATTGGATATTTTCATATTTTTATTCAGATATATATATATGAATGAATGCATATACTTGTCTTTGTACAAAACTATGCTGATTTATAATTGTAAATAATTTCATTAATAATTTTGCATGCATGTAAATAATAACATTAGTATTTTGGTATTGAACACATTATATGTATGTACATAAGCATGTTTATAAAAATTGTCGCATGTACTTATATTTAATTTTTCATAAATATATATATATATATTTATTTATTTATATAACATTTTACTACATATTCATGTACCTATATAAATACATATTTATATATGTATCCATGTTCAAACTTATATTTTAATATGTGTATTGAATCCTATATCTATTAATACACACACATGTATATGTATACGAAATATGTAGGTTTTATGAAGGAACATATATAACATATTCATATGTTTATGTATATAAACTTTATTATATATATATATGATTATATACAGTTTTTTAAATATCTATTGTGTTTATACGAGTCTAGTATGTATATTCACACATATTGATATACACAAAAACACCCACACATAGATATATACACACACATGAATACTTTATCTATATTTGTGTGTGATGAAATTTCAATTTATCACTCAAAAAAATTCTTTAATCTCATAAAAACATATTTTTTTGAAAAGAAACAGGATATTTAATATATAATTCAAAGGTCATGGACTACAAGTGACATTATCCATGGAGAAAATTCATCTGACCAATCCTACATAACACCCAAAATACCTTCAGTATCCCAATGGTTAACTAATATATCCTCCACCCTTTTGATAACGTAGAAGGAGAAAACAATGATGTTATGGAGAAGGGACCAAATATTCAAAATAAAAAAACTAATTGATAGGGATAATCTTTCCTTTTCATGGATATAATTGAAAATGGCAAGGAAATTGGCTTTAATAATGATATATTTCCATCCCTTTCCAATAGAATGATTCATACCAATCCAAATTACATGGGCTTCTTCCACTGGCGGGTCCCAACATGCATAAGTCGATGATATTTGTATTTCATTCATGTATTTTATGGTATATTAATATATTGTTTTCATTGTTGAAATGATTATTAATTCTAAATTTTGAATGGTTTAACTCATTTTGTGTTATATGAAACGATACTAATGATTATTAAAAAAGGTGAAAAAGACACATCATTCTAAGAGCATTGCTCGCAGCACAACAACAAATTTTTGAGGATTTTCATGGAGTAATTCAGAGGAACATAACTAAAGAACCACAGAAAAACATGTATTCTAGAGAATAACAAAAAATTACACATTTTTAAAACATTACACTTTGTGAACCAATTCATGTCATGAAATAGAGAAAGGTCTTGAAGTATATGAATGAATCCAAAAATGAGATTGATATGTGTCTTTGTGAAACAAATTTAAATCATGCCGTAACATAAGTGTTTAGACCAACAAGCCAAAATTTTGTGATTTCAGTACAGTTGGCTCAATATTTACATGTTCTTCAATTATTAAATGTTGTCTAAAATTTCAAGAGGATATTTAAAATGCCAGATTTGAAGTATATTCGATTTTTTACAAGTTTTATCATATAAGAACTTCCCCTGAACAATTGATCAAAAAACTATGTAATTAATTATTATCAAATTCCAAATATTTACTATATATTAAGGGATATCATGATTCTATTGGTAAATTATATAGACCAATGTTTGGAGTGAGAAGATTCATTGTGTAGGGTCCTCCTAAGTTTCATCCTCATATTAATTATGTTATATTTTTCTTCTTTACTTCCCTCATAGTCACTGACATCAAAGATTATGGGGTAATCCTTCCTTGTGATAATGTTATGTAACAGAATAGGGAATGTTTCGTTGTATTGATTTCTTTTCCATTATTCATGTATTTTTTTCATTGATTTCTTCAATAAATTTCAAATCCCTTTATTTTACTTGTATAATGGCCATTGATTTTTGAATATGAAATAAACCATAAAATTTCAGAACTAGTAACCCTACAGGAGGTAGGACCATAAAAAAATTTATGTGAATTAGGATTAAATATAGTATTGAGACAAACATAATTCCATGAAACCATAAATTACAAAAAAAGGAAATTGGGATTACTGCGTCAAGGAGGGAATTATTTTATAATTTGATCTCCCTCATATCAACTCTTACACCAATCATATATTAATCAACCTATTTTATGAAATCAAATAATAGTGGAAATCTAAAATTACAAAAACTCATGAATGCTTTCAAAATATAATTTCAAACCAATCAATCTCGTATTATTTTTATTATTCTTTCACTTTGTCAAATGTATTTCCAAAAAAAATCATTTTCCTTTTCAATCATTTTTTATTTTGAAAAATAAATAATAATAACATCTATTTTTAAAACCTAATAAAATTTTATTAAAACCTAATAAAACTAATTCATTGTATCTATGGGTTCAACCTCAAACATGTTTAATAATACATTTTAATTAATAGAGTTGTACAATTTCATTTTTATAAATTTTTTATTTTAATTAGACCCATTGGTAAATAACTAAAACCAAAGTCGTGTTAGTCAACTCATGGAATGATGAAAAAAATCTCCTAATCGAGTCCCCAAACAACAATCCAAACGATAAAATCCCCTTCCAAGAGAACGAAGAATTACTGAAAATTCTCAAAACACTGAGAGTGGATGGAATCCATGAGATTACTATTGGGACAATTCTACAATGCTCAATATTTGTATCAATGTGATTCTACATATTTAGTCTAGAAGCATCTCGAACAACCAAGATACCTTTTCATCGTTGGATCTATTTGAAAATTATATTGTTTCTATTAATCGAAATGTACCACTCCAATGTGAATAAAAACCCACATTATTTGCAAAAAGATTGGAGGCCGAAATGACTAGAAACACAATAAGTGCATAATCCATGTCAAAATAGTGATCAGTATTTGAACACCATGAAGTCCATACAACCTAAGACCTGTGACAAAGAAAAATAGAATGTGAAGGGTACTCAATATTTCCCATGAATAGAGGGTATAGAGATTTGTTAGAAGCATGTGGGAGAGAGATGAGATCCAAATATGGAAGGATTGTTGAAAAATCCTACCACTATATGTAACTGATATTGGGGGGATAGGAAGAGGCAATGGAATTTCTAAACCATGTCTCTTTCCTAGATCTGTGCATCAAAAGCCAGATTGTAAGTGGATTTCCCTAGGAACATTCATGGGTTCTTTTTACAACACTAAATATTTCCATGACCCTCATTAATTACCCATGGAATACTCTGAATTATTTTAACCCTTCATTTTAAACCTTATATCGAGAATTTTCTCAAACCACCCATTACCAACATCATTAAACACATTGGTCACAATTGCATTCTCAAAACCAATGACCACTGGTGATGTATTTTGAAGACCTTTATCTCTAGGAAGCTATGGATCCTTCCAAATTTTAATGTTGTATCATCCCATAATGCTCCAACATATCCCTTGATCAATAAGGACATACAACCTCAAGATAACTCTCTAGAGGAAACCAGGGTGGGGTCCTAAGGTTTCATCTCATATTTTTGAGTGAGTAAAATATATTGCCTAAAAAATATGAGAACATAGTAATTTTTGGTGTTGAAGTAGCTTCTAGAATTTATTTTATTAAAGGGAATCATTGAAGATTCAAATATTAAAGAATTATATACCCCCACATTCATTATGGGTGAAACTTTTTTCACAATACATCTATTGAATTTTGATTAATCTATTAGTATAACCCCACTTGATGTTGGAAATATGAGAATGAATTTTGTTAATATTCGGGGATGGAACTTTTAAGAGATATATGATTTATCTTCGAATATCTTGAACCAACACCTTAATAATATTTTATTTCCTGGATTTTGATATGCTCTTAGTAGTTGAACCATGCATTTTTTTGAGTTATTATCAAGGATATCTGAGAACCACTCTTTTTTCAATCGACCAAAAATAATTGGTATCCTGCGATATTTATTGTGTTTTCAACCTTAAATTTACCCAAAACCATATAAAGTTCATCATTAATGTTGAATAAAACTCCTGCACTTTGAAATTTCAGATTTATCCAAATTAACTGATTTCCCAAAATCCTACTCCCTGGGGAAAATCATATTGAAAATTGAAATGATTTCATAAAGGGTGTTCCTTGAGAAAAGAATATTATTATCATAAAAAAATATTTGAGTGATGGGTGGGACTTTTTAGAAAACCTTTTCCCTATTGATAATTTTATTACTTGTTGCAATTGAAATAATATGAGAGAAAACATCAACCAATGAAATAAAAAGGAAAAGGGAAGAGATCCACATACTGAAGGACCCTAGAAGTACTAAATCTATGGGTGAGATGGACATTAATTTTGATCTTGAATGAAATTTTCTATATGCATTGCATGATGAGATCAGTCCATTCGGAGAAAAATCTATATTTTTAAAGTCAAATGAAATGAAGGACCATTCTACTTGGTCATAAGACTTTGAAATATTAATCATTCTGGAAAAAAAAATACTCTTTTATAAACTTTTCATGTTTTCCATGATTGAAGGACATCATGGGAAATAATATCATTATCAGTTTTGATTCTTTTAGGTATAATGGAAATCTGGTTTTCATATACAATATATGTTAACCAGGGGCAAAGACAGTAATCCATAATATTAGAAAATATCTTATAAGAAACATTTCATATGATAATTGGCCTAAAATTAAAGGCCCAAAGAAGTTATTTGATTTTTGTAATGAGGGTTATGATGGTTTCATTTAGAGGAGAATGATTAATTTTTCTAACCCATAGATCATTTATAGGGTCTGAGATATCAGATCCAATAATATTCCTTTTTTTATAAAAAAGGCATGAAAACCATCCATCCCATGCCGTTTAGTGGAATTAATTTTTTTGGGGCACCCATGAATTTTCTCACTAGTGAGATCAAACAGAATCTAACAATTCATAACTCTAGAAACAACATATTTAATACATGAATAAAATAAATAGATGTGGAGGAGACCCCAGTAGTGTAGAGATTATGAAAAAAATTACATGATAACATTGTGAATAACTGAATCATTGGAAATATTTATTCCTTTGTTATCATAAAGGCTTGATATGGTGTTCTTTTGGTATATTATATAGTCCTTATGGTGGAAGTAAGAGGAATTGGAATCACCCTATTTAATGTGTATTACACACATGCCCATGGACCAGAAAATTCCATGATACATAGGGCCTTATCTATCTCCATTTCAAGCTCACTAATTCTGGAAGACTAATATCATTTGGGGGAATGATTATAGAACCTTATTATTTCTGTCAATCTTATCATACCATATTTCACGATAGAGATATTTTAATTTTCCCCACATTTTATTTTATCATGATTTGTGTTGAATGTTCCTACCTAAATTGTGATGACCGACCTTCTAGCTATTGCATATCACATTTTAGAATTCCTTGTCGTTTTTCTGAATTCCATAGAATTTAAATATTTTATAAATTTCATTATCCTAAAACCATATATGGTATCAATGAGAATGGGGAAGTGGTCTGAGGTTCTAGGGATCATGTAATAAATTATGAAATACCTAAATAGATAAGTCCATTAACTAGAGACCATGAAACATTCTAAAACCTATATGATGAAGGTTTGAACAAAATTCGATACAAACAAGTGAAATATTTACATGAATGAACTAGATCCGAAAGGCCTTCTATCATCTCCCACATGATGGAAATAACATATTGAGGTATCCAATCTACATATACCCTCTTCCTTTTCATACTGAAACATAATTTCATTGATGTCCTCATAGAACAGGACTGGTCTTGGAAGCCTTTTTCACATCACTTGAATATTCCTACATGACATCAAATCTTCTCTATAAGAAGCCCATTCATAGAATCTAATGATGGCCCAAGTTGGGGTGTTTTGTTGGTCAATGAAGGCCACAATTCTGTTTAATGATAAATATAAAACACTAACATAAATTCCCTCCCTAATGATGTAGTTCCATAACTCTTTCATGTTATGTTCAAATAATCCCTATATGTGGATTCTTGCAAGTATATTCCAAATGAGAGATTTTTAGGAGGTCACATTCGATATGTATCCACCATTAATTGGACCCTCAATAAAGAAGATATGGTTGTCGAATGAATATGATCTTCTAAGAGGAACCTTCTATTTTTTAACCTAAACAGAAAATTCAAAAACTGAAATTCTATATATGATATCTCGAATAGTTAATCATCCCTTTAGGCACCAGACAGACTGCAATGTGTTATTTATTGAGATAAAATGGAAGAGCTAGTATTAAATTAGTTTTCCTACCATAAGGAGAGACATACGATGAAAAACCGAAATCATTATTCATTATCACCAAGATAAATGATATTTCCTTCTCCGTAAGCACGGGGCATCAAAAAATGATTGACTAGATCACTCCATCACTGTGATTATCTGGAAGAGGGACATATAAGGGAATAGTTTATGATTGAAACCCTTGGTTTTTGTCAGTGTTTTTCTCCTAGATTTGAGAATAGTTTGTGATTTATCCTGTGGTTGCTGATAGCATCGTTCACCTGGATTACTGATCATCCAATTTCAATGAATAAAATCAAAAAATGAAACACCAATAAATAGTAAGATCACCACTGATACACTAATCATATAAAGATCCTAGGAAGATCCAATCCATTGGAATACCTAGTAGAGAGATCTCATTGATGGGAGAGAAAATATTTGACAACAAAATATATAAATAAAGGATCATACAAATAAGTGAAGTAATAAATATGCATGGTTTAATAAAAAATATGTTTTAATAAACAATTATATAAGTGTTAATTTATAGTCATTAAAATATGAAAAAAATAAAAAGTAAAAAATATTTTAATAAATTTTATTATGTTAAAAAAGTCAACATAATTAATATATAATGTTTATATAAAAAATACATTCTAAATTTTATACAACAAAATGTTTGCTGAATATGTAATTATATATATGTTTATTAATATACATATATTTTTATCTGATATATGTATGTAAGTGTGTATATATTCATATTTATAGGTACTTGTAAATAATTATATTTGTATATAATTTTATATATTCATGAATGCACGCATGTACATACATATAGTTTCATGTTTAAATATTTGTGTATATATGTATATATAATAACATTTAGATACATGTATGTAGACATTTTAAACTATTTTCATAAGTACTTATATTTGTATATGTCTATAAATACTATTGATCAGACCCATATATATCATCATATTAAAATATATATATATATATATATATGCAATCATACATTGGTACATATATAAAAAATTAATATATATATTTATATATATAAATTTACATACATCTATGCCTAAAAATAAATATAGACATAGACATACATAGTTAAATACATTTATTTTTGTAAATGTACCTACTTATATACTTTTATTAATCTAAAATAATTTTTGAACCTAAATATATATTATTTAAATTATATAACAATATAATTAATGTATTTATTTACATATATAATTAAATACATGAATACATATATAAATTTTTATATATAGGCATATACAAATACAAAAATTTGTCTGTATATCATAATTCTTGTAAATACATATATCTAAATAATATTATATATAAATAATTACATATAAATATATTCATATTTATATTAACATTCAATTATATACATACGTGAATACATTTATATATATATTAATGTAATATGGGAGATTTGTAGGCAAGTTATCAAATGGGATATTCAAAGGAGAAATATCCACCATAAGATTTGTATTACCAATGTCATATGTAATATGAAAAAAATTAAAATTCAAAATAATGTATCATATATTTGTATATAATTATTCATATCAATGTAATGAAAACATAGGTGAGGACATATTGAAATTCAAATACCATTTAAAAATAATATATTAGATCAATGATTATTGGAGGGAAATAATTAAAGGATATAAGAGAATAAAAAATTGGTTTAGCAGTGAATTTAAGTTTATTAGGGTAGTAAGAATTAATATCAATTAAAAAAATGGTAGAACAGAGGAGATCCTTACAAGGGAATCTCCTCCATGCATCATAATACTAGACTAAAAATAACCTAGTGTTTCAAGTAGGTAATACATACTATATTGAGAGAAGAAGTTTTATTCCTCTATTTTATAGGATTACCCATTCAATAACATTGAAATGAGGAGTCCCTTGACATGATTTTCTTAAAATTATTAAAAAATTAATTTTGAATGAATTTTTTTTGTTGATACATTTTTTGATATATCATTAGACGAAGACTTTTATAAACACTTATAAAAGCCCTGTCATACTAATTATAATAAGGAAATACAAACTTTATAGTCAATAAAAAACAAATATGTTATCATTATTAGCATTATTGATGATAATATTTAACTATTATGAACATGAGTTATTGTGTTGAAAGTGGTAATTTCTACCACTGTAATTTGCATCATTTTGAAATAAATAGATATACATGCATGATAAATATTCAACAGTTTATAATTAAATTGATGAGTGATTCAATTAAAAAAGGAATAACTATTAAAACTAACTTGTAGAAACTTCTCCGAGATCCACTAAACCCTGTACAATTGAAGCATCTGACTGTAATAAACTAATTGTTTATTTTAATAAATATAAATAATAAAATAAAATCAAATTTTAATAATAATGTTATGTGATACATGATAAATTTTAATTATTCATAGTATATTTATTTAGGTTATATGATATATTATTAAAAAATAATTTGATATAATAGATAAATTAAACATAGAAATGAGTAATCACTATAAAAAAATTGTGTATATTCTCGATGCAACCTTTAAAATGCTAAAAAAATAAAGGGGAAAATTTTATTAGCACTAAAAAACACTGCTAAAGAGTGCCATTATTATCACTACCAATAAGTGTTTTCAATGGATACCATTATCAACACTAGAAAAAAGGAATGATAAAGGCCACCTTTAAGAACACTTTTTCGTAGCACTGATAAAGTCTCCCCTTTATCATTTCTTTTTTCTAGAACTGATTAAGGGTGTATTTATCAATGATAAAAATTAAATAATAATGGTATCTTTTATCATTTATTTTGATTTAATGATTATAAAGGAACCCATTTTTGAGTTTTTTAGCACTCATAATAGTTATATTTCATAAAGAATTTATATATCAATAAAAATAATATGTAAATATATTATTGTATAAATATTAATATTATTATAATATATTTTATTAAATATGATTTGTAGAATACTAAATATGAATTTATACTTAATATAGAATATATTTAGTGAAAAATGGATTATAAATTTAATACCTAAATAGAATTAATTACTAATTTTCTCATTTTTATCCACTAATAGTCATATAATAAAAATTAGAAGTCATAAAAATTCAACAAACTAACAAAAGATCTTGGAATGGTTGAATACATGACCTGAACATCAAACGACCAAATTTTTTTATTCATATATCCATTTTGGATCAACCCTATATCAAATAAATGCATATGAATAGATCTACATTGTGTTCAATCGAGGGGACACTGAACATTCATTTCATGGTTATGAATGGATAAGAAGGACCCCTAAACTAAGTTTTCAGTTAAAAAACCCATATATTTTCATATTCAATAGAATATTATAATCTTTTGACATGTTATTATTGTCCATTTCAATAAAGAATGAATTTATTCCAATCGATTGAAATCATATAAATATTACGGTTTTGAAATTAAACATTTTCCATATTTTAGTTTTATTTATAATTAAATATATTTATATTTTTATATATTGAAATTTAATAAATTATTTTTATAAATACATCATTAAACATATTTACATAAATATTTGTATATATATATTAACAATAAAGAAATAAATATTTATTATTAATTTTATTTAAATTAAAATGTTATAAAAATATTTAACTTATAAAAATGGGTTAATATTTTTATACTTATTAAAGTAATGTTTATATACACACATGTGTGTGTGGATAAAAATATATATTTATGTGTTTATTTTAATATATTTAAATAAATACTTAAATGTAAATATTTTTGTGCGTATGTGAGAAATATAAATTAGTGTGTGTAAATATGTGTGTTTCGGTGTGTATATCAATATTGTGTATTTAAATCATATATAAATTTATTTTTATAAATATATCACTGTCATTAAAAATAGTATATATACATTTTTTGAGTAACTATTTATAAATTCATTATAATAATTTTATATTCATACACAATTATATGTAAATATGTTTAAATATATATATATGTAAATATATGTAAATATAAATATATATATGTAATATATAAAAGTAAAATCTAAATATACAATATATAGAAAAATTCAATAATTTTATTTAAAATAATTATATATAAAGAATGAAATTAATAATTATCCATTCTATTTTAAAAATATGAAACCATTTTTTGAACATTATAAATATAAATATATATATATATATATATATCCTTATACAAATGTTTATGTAATGTTTATAGATAAAAATGTGTGTCTAGTAATAAACACACACATATATATATTTATATTCAAATATAATTAAAATTAATATGAACATATAATAAATTAAATTAAATGTAAATGTATATATATCACACACTCACAAAAAAAATATTTTATAAATTTGTCTACAAATAAATAAATATATGAATAAAGAAGATGTATATAAATATATATAAATAAATAGAATTATAAAAAAAATAAAAAATCAATTTTGGGAAAAGGTAAAGGGGTTATATTTTCTTACTGAGATCCCAATATCATTTCCTTGTGAGCGTAGGAGAGTGAGTAGGTACTGGGGAACCGCGCTAGAATTTAGAAAGGGGGGTGTGTGAGAGTGGGTGTGTTGATAGAAGTGAGGAGAGGGGTGAATGCGAAAATGCTAGACAGGGAGGTAATAGTGAGTTGTCTAATAATAATAATTTTTTTCAATTGATTTCCAAGGCATGGAAAAAATGCTGATATGTGGTGTCTCTATGTGTTCTAAAAAATCTCTTATAAATTCACTATTTAAAACACTTTTTCCAGGTTCAGATAAAGGATTCCATCATCATTATTTTGTAGCTCTAATAAAGGGTGTCTATTGTGTTTATTTTTTAGTGTGGATAAAGACACCCTCAACAATGGAAATTGAATTATTATTGATGGGATCCCATTATAAATAGTCATTTGTGATGGGATCCCATCAAAAATATAGTGTGGATGAAAGTGCATTGTAAAAGAAATTGTTTGTGATGATCCATCAATTTTTTTTTTCAATGGGTAATTCATCCTTCACAAAAAGGCTTCACGAAATATGTATACATGATCATTTGTGACAATATTTTTTCCTATCACAAATTAGATAAAAAATAATAATGAAAACCATCAATATAATTAAAAAATGGATATATATATATATATAACCGCAGAAATATGAATTACTAATAATATTAAACATAATATGTTCATTAAAATCATATCAAAATAAATGTGTCAAAAAAATACAACATTTTCTCTAAATGGGGAGGGTCATCTTGAGGAGGTGGTGAGAAAAACTCTCTCCCTATACCCAGTACCATTCGCTACATGTACTCCATCATGTGCTCATGTTGCTCGTCCTACAATTGATGATGCTCCATCTACTACTACTACTGCTATCGATGAATCTCTTCGTGGTCCCTATGTAGGGTCTTAGTAAACACATTCTATGATCATAGATTCTGTTAATACATTGTGGTTGATGATGATGACTATCCGTGAACTCTCCTTGAAGTGGAAAATGACCATACCATAGTAACATAATAACTATCAGGTGCCAATTGAGAAATAATTCCAATAACATGGGCTTTCTCAAAATCATACGGAGTCACCTGAATCCATGTTCTGCCATCAAATCTTGATTCCTTAGTGGAATGACCTACAGTCTTGGTATGACTCTCATCATGTGTTTGAGAAGTCGCAAGCACATATGACTCCATCAAAAGAAGTTTGAAATTAAAATGGTTAAAATATTAGTTTAAGTTAATTTTAAAAGTCAAAAACTATACTAACCACTATATGTTTATGTCAACCACTAGTAATATTTACAATCATAGGAACAATTTACATACTCTTATAAACATAGAACTCCATATTTTCTGGTTGTTCAAATACTTATATGAATAAAAAATAAACAGTTTACATAAAAATTAATAAAAATTATCAAATAAAGTTATATACCTTCTGTAGTCGATAAGTACTGAATGTATGGCTACCAACTCTATGTGGGACGTCCTACATCCCTTAGTTATACCAACATAATAATTACCTCCTTTTAAATATATCTCCTATCCAATATTAGAATAATCAATATTAAAACTGGGAGGAGATATAATTAGGTATATGGTTGTTGCAAGGATGATGAAAAAATCTATATTTATCTTTTCTCATGTCTCTCATACTCATATTGTAAAAAACAAAATAAAGGAAACATTCATTTATATAGACCTCATAGACCTCTTAAATAAAGGTCTTCATTCTGTCTTCGATGGGATAACATAAAATTTATAAATAATTAACAAAAAAAGTTAATAGTTAAATAAATTTCATAAAATATAGTTTTTTTGTAGCGTCTATTGGTAAAACATGTATAGACAAATAACAATAGGAATACGATCTCATATCACTCATGCTCTATAAACATAATTCCCCATAATGCCACTCCAATATTCAAATGAACTATGTGAAAAACTATACAAAACTCGAAAAAATAATAATACAATTAGTACATAAATATATAAATGATAATTAATGATAATTATCTAAAATACACAACTAGACATACCTCCTCATTCTTGGATCAAAATGAATGTGTGGAGATGACATGAGTATATTTTTGGGAATCATCAATCTTCTAAGACCATGACCCTCCACGCCAATGATGAACTACCAATAACCCGAGGGTTATATGATGAAGCATATGGATCATCACCCAGAAGTATATTTTACTCTAGGCTCTAGAGTTTCTAATAAAATTTATTGTCCACCATCAGAAACATAAAAATGTATTATCATAAAAGAATTTAAAGTGATCATTATATATATATCTCTATTAATTATCATTGTAACATGTATGTAGTTGTTCCATTATTTATCTTCATCCACAACATTGTACTTGATGATTTCAATACATTCATCTTCCTCCTCACAATCATCAATTTTAATAGTATATATGGATTCATCATGTTTGGTTTTTTATAATTCATTTGTTACATCATCACCATCAACCAATAATAGTGGGGTGCTATCATCATTTTTTTGTATCTTTATGGAAAAGATGTATTTGGAGTTTCCTCATGAAAAAATTCAATTCCATTCACTTATCAGAAAATTTATATAAACTTATTTTCATGAGATAATATTTTACTGATTCTCCACCAATAAATTAACTATTTTAAACATCACAATAAATTTCATAGTAAATTTTGATGTTTTTGTGAGCCAATATAAATGGTAAATTTATTGAATGAATAATTTAAAATTTAAGGTTAATGATTATATGATGTGGATGAATATGCATTCCTCTATTAGTCTCTAAAAAATATCATTTATTTATCATTACATAATTTATTCCAGGATAAAATAGATCAATTATTTTATCCATCATTCCATAATTGTAAACTTCACATTCCATATGAATATATCTTCTTAAGAAAACACCAATTTTCATTGTTTTTTTCACTATATGAACATGTAGTAAATTGAAAACCATTCAAAAAGTATGCAATATAATATTGACCCATTTTGGATTGTGGGTTTCTCTGTACACATAATCAATAATCAATTTTATTGACATATTCTGATACTAATGAAATTTAAAAACAATCAAAAATATAAAAAATAATAAATTGATTTAAATTGATAAACTGTAATCAACATACGTTAC
Source organism: Viscum album (assembly GCA_963277665.1). Taxonomy (NCBI): domain Eukaryota; kingdom Viridiplantae; phylum Streptophyta; class Magnoliopsida; order Santalales; family Viscaceae; genus Viscum; species Viscum album. Next base: position 1,832,555,590 of record OY728151.1, on the reverse strand, counting down.
CAGTCCTTGAAACCAGAATTAAAAATTATGTTGTTGATGTTTTTCAACAGAAGCTAGTAATTTTTTTAAAAACATTACCATATATGATAATAAAATAATCTACAAATAATATGATTTATTTCACTTATAATTAAATTTGATGAATAAGTGATAATATCACTCATTGTAAAAATTGTGACATTTAATCAAAGATGATCATAAAATATGTATGAGCCATATGATGTTCCTCACCTGAAATCCATAATTCATGAACTCAACCAAATCTAATTTCAAAATGATTAAAAACCTATAATTTAATGATCATTAAATCATCAAAATTTCCCCCACTACACCACATTCGGTAATGTTTCAAAGTATATTCTGGTTGGAAATAATGGGAATAGACAAAAAATAATCTTGTAAATAAGCTCCTATAATTGACCCTTATACTGATGATTAGATACATACCTTTTTATTCAAATCTCCATGCATCTATTATATGGATACATCAATCAAAACAGTACCATCCGTTTATATTTTTATGTATGAGGAAAATATAATATTAAATTTCCATTGAATAAATGAATTACTATGAAACTTTTTTGTTCGGTTTACATAAAATTAAACCAACAACTTCTAAAAGTCAACTATGTGAATCATCTGTTTTCACTGCAAAAATATCTCAGATGTAATATGATATTTCTATTTGTGCATCCAAAATTTAATAATTCAACATACCCCTAAATCAAATATGTATAAGTATTTCCATTATAACATGGAAATCCTGAAATTTTAATGTATTAATATGACTTTGGTTGACTAATCTTTCCAAATTGGAAACATAATCATAATATAGCCTCAAAAAAATAATCCAATAGAAATGTAAAAATTGATTTTATTTTTAAAATTTATAATATTCATTTTTCATTATTAACTTCGATGCTCTATAATCTTCAAGCATCTTATGTTCTAGAATCCTATAAACTTGTGAAGGATCTAATCATGCATCTAATTTTTCATTGGTCTTAACATGTAAATCTAAAACTATATAAAAAATAACATAAAAATATTTCTTCTTAATACACATGACATCAAACATGTGATAGACTAGAAAATCAGAACAGTATGGAATATCCCAAAAAAAAATTGTTTTTTCCATTGTGATCTTTCCCAAATCCATTTGGTTTTTGTTGGTCTTAATATGTTTTATATTAATTCACGCGATCACTATTGGAGGTCTGTCTCATTTAATTGTACATTTTCTAAAATAATATATATTCCTTTAGAAAGAATGATATGTTCGAAGAAATATTTCATAATAGTTGAAAAAACAATGTTTTCTTCTATAGATGATAATAAATACCTTCATGTCACTCATATAGAATGGACATGATTTCAGAAAATTTGTAATGTATCCAAATAACATGGTATATGATGGAAATTCATTAATTATTCAATTTAATAGAGATTTTATTAATAATTTTTTTTCACAAGTACATTATACTCACTAACACCATTACTCATTAAAAAAATTAACTCAACAATCGATGTCTTCAAATAATCATTAATATTATTTTTTCAATGTACTGTAAATAATTATTTTAAAAATATATAATTATCCTATAACAACATCTAAGGAGGTAATTTTTCTGGAGTTATAAAAATGTTTTAATAATAATATTTAGTTTTAAGTTCAATATGTATAGAAACCTTCAATAAAAATACCCAATCACATGTTACATGCTTTTAAAAAAATAGTTGTACCCAGTCAAAAAATACCAATAAACCCTATGAAAACAATCATTTATGATTTTAAAAGTTGAAATATTGGATTTTTACCATGACATCAATGACATTGTGTTCTAAGAAAAGAAAGCTAAAATCTAGGTGTAAGTGATAAATACCTCAACTATTTATGAGAACCAATACATATTTCCCTTTTAGAGACTCTCTGTACCATGAATGTCCACATGTAGAAAAAATAAATAATGACATCTTTTTACAATAATATTATATGAAATAATTTTAACATGAATGAATCTTCTCATAACTAAGGCCCAAATTATGTAGCGACCTCTTTCATATATATATATATATATCTATATGAAAAAATTTATATCAGGTAACATATATTTAAAAATATAGAATATGTGATCAAAAAAGTTATTTTTCATTACATTTTCTTTTTTAATATTAATTAAATTTTTATCCACATTAAATTTTCTTATCTTTCTACCAGGATATATGGAATCCTCAACAGACTTCAACAGTTCATAAATTTTGGATGGTCACAACTCAGGAGTTAAATCAATACCATTCTTATTTTTTTTGTTGAAAAGATAGACTCGAAACCTCATGTACTAATGTTTTATTCCTTGATACATATTCAAACTAATTATTATTATCTAATATGCTGATATAAATAAATATAATATTTCTCAAATAAAAAACTAAATACATGACACCCAATGTTGTGAAATATTTCTAATGTCCTCAGATAACATTTCATATGTAAACAATTAATTGTCCCTTCTTAATTTTTTTTGTTTATGATGATGAAAATGATGAAAAGGAATCATCACCCTCAATATATATAAGATTTAACGTAGAACTATTTGGATTCCATTATTGCTTTATCCAATCATGATCATGTAATTAAAAGTCGTGTCCACACCCTAGTTTCATATTTTTCAAAATAATTTATAAAAAAAATAATTGTTATGATTAATTTTATATAAGGAACATATGATCCAAAAATTAGAAAATCCAAAAATAGAAAATTACATGTAAATAATTTCAATTATATCTAATTAATGATAATTTTTTCTAGTTCTGAATGCTTCCACTAAATTTTTCTAATTAACCCAAATTACAATTAGGAAAAATAGATGGATGATCAAGGGGTGTGATTGAAGTAGAGAGCGAAGGGGATGCATGTGAAAATAGATGAAATTAATTTTGGCACCCTTGGGTTCAGATTAATTATAGAAGATACATTCATGTATTAACATATGAGTGATGGAAGGTATAGAAGATATGAAGTATAAAAATTACACTCTTAGTTTATTATTTCCCTTTTTCAATTAAATATTTCATGATGAAAAAATAAATACTTACTGATAATCACGAATCTATATTACAATTATGAGAAAAGTAACATTTTCTCACCGAGAGATATTGAACCAAAAAACAGGAAAGCATCCCAAATCATGTCATTATTATCTATCACATCTATTTCCTCTTACATCACATACTTATGTCCCCATTACAGCCTCTATACCAAAATGTCGGAACTCAAGAGGACTAGAATTATTTCAGTTTATCTCCTCCATCGACCCATCTACTTCATACTTCCCTCACGCACCATAGGTTGCCTTCTATAACTAATTGTGTTTAATATTTGATTCTTATTACAACTTATTTTAACTATTTACGATTAATTTTTAATATTTATCTGAATTTTTAACATTTTCCCACTATTTTTTACAGTTCACCGCTATTTTTTTCTTTTCATCTATATTTTTTACTGATTGTATTTTTATTTTTTCATAATTATCACAAATTTTTACTTATTTAAGTTAATTTTTTTTAATTGATACTAATATGTACTGACTGCCACAAATGTTTACTGACTACCACAAAATGTTACTAATTACCAAATAATTTAATATTTACCACAAAATTTTATCAAATAATACCAATTCTTATTGATTAACACTAATTTATTCTAATTTTTACCAATTACCTATATTTACCATTAACATTTTTTAGTTATCGCTAATTGTTTCTAATTTTTACTAATAACAACTAATTATCGCTATTTCTTAATAATTAATACTACTTTTTTTAAATTACCTCCAATTTTTAATAGTTATTACTAAATATAAACAATTAATGCAAATTTTTAATAATTACAACTAATTTTACTGAATACCTCTAATTACTACAAGTTATTACAAATTAATTTCTAATTACTAATATTTGTCTTTCATTACTAAAAACTATCTTAATTGAAACTAATGCCTAATTACTTTTAATTATTACTAATTATTTTATATTTTTATTAATCATTTCTAATAGTTGTTAATTATTACAAAAGTTATGTTAATTAGTACGAATTTTTTGTCAATTATAATTAATTACCAATAATTATAAGTTTTTATTAGTAATTTTAACAAATTACATCTAATTATAAAAAATTAAATATAATTATAAATTATTATATCTAATTAAAACTAATTAATGAAAAATAGTAATAATTATTAATATACATAAAATGAAGTAAATTTTTTAATAAATAAAAAATTATACAAATAACTCAAAATTCATGATTTATCAGAATTAATATTTGGAAGACAATCTGAAAGGATTATTTCCCAATAAATTTTTTTTAAATTTAATTCAATAAATCAGGGATTGAAAATTATAAGACAATATATAAGAGGACATGAATGGTGAGGAGATCTGGAGAAAAAATTCAGTAGTTGGTAATATATATAGGTTAGATTAGTAGCGATAATAATCTAATCACAAGTAGTATTATTTACGATGGAACCCATAACAAATAGAACCCACTATATAAAAGGAGATAGTGATAAAAAAATTATTTTCACAGGAACCCCTCAAGGATTGTATTTTTCAACATATTATTTGTGAGGAGTTATATACCACCCATTGAAAATAACCCTTAGGTCTAATAATAGTTTTAATGGTGAGTAGATTTACATCACAAATAATGGTAGTCGTCATATAGAATTCTTGCACACCTAAGGTATTTGTGACATGATACATTTCTTGTCCCCAATAATAGTAAAAAATGATTATTTATGGTGGGAATCTCATACCATCACAAATAAGCCTTACTATGGGACTATTTTTGATGGGTCTCTAGCCCATCTTAAATTACCCTTCATTATTATTCATTTTTCTCATAGTGTCTTTATCATTGTGTTTTCCTAGCATTGATAAAGGAAATATTTTAATAGCACCTTGGATGTCAGAACTTTTTCAGCATTGATTAATCTTATTTCTAGTGCTTTTAAAAGAAAAACATGTAGTAGTGAATACATAATAATTATAATAAAAACCAATTTTAGTCGATCAAAAATGTCATTATTAAAATGAAAACATGCTATTTAATTCAGATCTGTCACACTAAACATCATAATGATGTACGATTAATTCCTAGATATCATAAATAAATAAACAAATCTTAATAATGTAACATTACAATTCATGATTGTTTGACCGGTTTTGATCATGTGGTGCATTTTTTGAAATACATTTTCACTATTAAATTGATAACACATATGTTTAGTCAAACACACCATATCGTGTGTCTGGAAAATGTGTAGCTAATTAATGTATCTCCTAAATGAATAAAATATATTTTCCCATGATATTTGGGAAAATTTGAGTTCATTTTCTCTATTTTGAGACTACGACATGTGTTTTGAAAAAAAAATACCACCTTTAAACTAAAAACACATACATTCAACCATACTAGGAACAAACAATGTTGGAATGATGTGAAATTTATTTTTACATGTCACAAATAAATCAAACATGATTTTAATATAATTCCATGGTAATAAAAGATAGTATTTTTGGTCTTGACCATATAACACTCAATTGAATTAAAATGACTTTTTCAATTGAGAACATGCACTATCAGTCATACCAACTTCACTGCATATCAGTATGATGGGTATTTAATTTATATATCTAAAAAATGAATCCACAATTTTTTAATATATATTAATGATAATTAAATATGGTTTTATTATTTTTGATCTTGCAACATGTATTTTAACAAAAAAATATCTAAAATAAAAAAACTCAAACTCTTAATCATCCAACCACATATCATTTAAAAACAAAGATAATTTTATTCAAATAGGTCACAAAGAATTCAATGGTTAGTTTTTAGAGTTTCAAAACATTTCAAGATTAATTATTTGTTTTGAGAATGTGATAAATATTTTGAAATAAAATATTATTTTTTGAATTGAAATTATACATGTAGAGTCATACTAGACACATCACAAGTCATAATGATATAAGGTTAATTTTAATATATATAAAATGATTCATTGGTCATTTTCCAAGAGGTAGAACATTAGAATAATTTGTTTGAAATCCCTAATAATGAGGATATCTTCTTCATATATTATTATTGAGATAACTCATGGAAAAATCGTTATCATACCTTCATATAAACAACTAATTGAAAATAACTTTTTGAGTATCATAGGAAACAAGTTTTTACTTACCTTTGGATATATTAACTCATGCCACTATAGAAACCCAAAATTCAGGAAGTGGTGATAAAAGAAGCAATTCCCAAACATTTTCTATGAATGTGACCTCCCTTGACTCATGATAACCCCAGATCATACTAAAAGCATTCACATGGTCTATTTCTATTTTTCCTTTTGATAACCATAATCAGAACAATCACCACATGATAATTAATTTTTAAAACTATAGTACTATTATACATACATTAAAATTATTTAATATCCTCTACACCAGATTTATTTTCATGGATTTTGAAAGAATTATTCCATGCAAGTTATATTCATTACACGGACAAAGTGTTCATGTACAATTGGTTACACACATTCATGTCTATATTTTTAAAAACATCACTTTTTAAATGGGAATCCAAATAATTTTGATCAAAAATATCCTTGATCATTATTACCCAAGACAAAATATCAATCCCATTAATTTTTTTTCATACATATGTTCCCCTTCCCTAAAACCATCCATTTGATAATATTAGAATCAACAGAAATCGTACTATTTTAGTGAAAAGGAAAATGTTACCTTAGTTCTATATGTTGAGCCATTAGTATAAGAACCACTATCATATATAACTTGTTTGTAACTCCCTAAAAAAACCTATGTCTAATATCCAACCAAAAAAACATGTAGATGAAATTGTTACTATATGGATAAATTTTATCCAATAGGGCTAAATTTCATCCTAAATCCACAACCTACACTACAGAAGCATCAAATTAAATACGAAAAAAGAGATGTTTGTTCTTTAAAAATAGGATCCCATGAGATTTTTTTCACTGGAACTATAAGATCATAAGGCCTAGTCACCAAAAAACATGACAATCATACTCTTTAAACTCGCAAAATATAAAGGTAATGGATAAAAAAGTAAAACATGGTATAGAAATAATTATAACATCCAAAAGGGAATAATTATCAAATTTTACAACATAAGAATAAGGTATTATAAATTAATCTTCCAACTTGAAATTTATACACATTAAACTGTTCGTTATATTTTTATCATTCCAAAAATATGTAATCTACCTAGTCATTAATAAAAGTGCTAAAAATTTAAAATATGCAGACTTTCGATAGTCCTAGTTGTATAAGATAAATATATTAACAAAAACAATTAATAAAAATATGAAATAAAATTATAATTGACTTTGAAAAAACCTCTTCAAGTATAATTTTGGGTTATTAGAATAAAATATCTTTTATAAATTTATGAATTGAATAACCACAATCATTTTCACCGAGATGACGATTTTCTAGGATATTAAAATGGTTTTATTCTCAACATTCATGTATTTCAAATAAATTATAATTTTTTTAGTATTTAAAGGAAAAAATAATATATAAACTAATAATAGAATTTGAAAAAAATAGAATAATCCATTTACATATATGAAACACTAATAGATTTTAAATTGTAATATATTTTCATTACCAATTTGTAAATTCCGTTATCTTTATCATAATTTTCCTTATCTGTAACAAAATCTATTATAGAGAGTACTTATTCATTTTCACCTTCACTTAAAAGTTCTATTATTTCAATATATTCATAAAAATACATTAAATGTTTTTTTTGAAGATCACTATCACAAATTACCAATTGTGATATATCACCCATATCATACAAGCCTCTATATTCTAACTATACAACAATGCAAATAATATCATATATTTTATTATTGTCATAACAATCCATATTTTTCTATTTATTCAAGAAAAATAGATCATTCTCTTCACACTCACTATCAAGGATAAAGTGTAAAAAATTGACAAAAATAATACATAAAAAATATTTCATTATACCCCTGTGAGTTTTGACTCACGTGAATTTGAATAAGTCCACTAAAATTGGACCATGAAAGATCAATACAATGATATCATCTAGATTTACAAAGTGATTAACCTTTTCAAGTGTAAATTCAACACTATTTTTTGTTTTCAAGCCTAATTTTTTAAAATTTATATGAAACTTGATTCCATTAATAACATCAACATAAAATCTATTAGCATACCTAAATGGAATTCAAGATGAAAACTACAAATCATTTGAAATTTTTGATAAATTTTGAATATTAATTATCTATGCAAGAATATAAAATATATTACTTATAACATAGAAAAAATATAAATGAATAAATGATTTCAATACGAATATGTACTTACATGAAAATTAATCCATTTGACAATATCTTTATATGTATATTTTTGTTAACTTAATCTCTTTCCATGATTTTCCCCTAAACCATGTATTTTTTTGAAAAAAAAATTAATTAATAAATAGATCTGCACTGAGAAAATTGAGTATCTCATATCTATGTTCTTTTAGTGATACTAATATAGTTAGTGTAAAATCATAACCCTCTCGAACTGGTCATCATATATTTAAAATTACTGATGGATGTTTCTAAGAATGAGAATTATTGGAGATTTCATCAACACATCATCCATGATTGAATATATTCTCAATCACATCCAAATACCATACATAAATGGTTAAACATTCTTTGACGTTGTAACATTCATAAATAACTCAATTTTAAGGATTTGATCTTCACATATGACTTCAAAATAACTAAGTAACTCATTAAAAATATATAATTAACATGTCATAACCGTTAAAAATGATTTGATAAAATTGAATTCCAAAATGAAAATAAATATATTATTTTCATACATATAAATAGGATACATCTATCTATTGTGTACTGATCCACTATGGTTAGCTTCTTTAAAGAAATTAATAGTCAAATTACTCAATGTAATAAAATATAAATGGGAAGCTAACATCACCAAATTAATAATTCCTTAAAAATATCTATATAATTTTTCCAAGATCAACTTGGTTTAGAGTTTTTTAAAAATATCATGGATGACCAACCCAAACCTTTTTAGGTCCATTAAATCAAGAAGAGGTTTTTTCACATCCCCTGAAAACAAAGCCACACCACTCTATGTTTAATGAGGAAACCTCTTAGTTTACCCTTAACTTCACGATTGATCAAAATAAAATATATCACAAATAATATATTTAATTAAATAAAATTTTTATACTATAAAATAAAATATATAAAAAAATACCAATAACTTTTATTTATATCAATCTATTACTCCACAAGAGCCTAAAACATATTAATATTATATAAAACTTGATTTCATTTCAAATTCCTTAGTAAGAATAAATAATTACATTAAATTGCATAAAATTTTAAATCTATAAAATTAAAAAATGATAACATAGCATCATCCTAATAAGAAAATAAGCTAATTATTTTTTTAATTAAATAAAATTATAAATATATTTAAAAATATAAAATAAAAAATGAAAAGAAAAGAAAATTATTGTGTGAAGATAAAATAGTGTCGCACTCTTAATGTAGGTTTTGAGAGCAAAAAATCATTTGGAACTCTCAAAACCCATTTTAAAAAATAAAAATAAACTAGATAGAAAAAAAATGAGAAGTCTTAAAATAACCCAAATATGATTTTTTTCCAAAACATGTCTTATCAATTGAACAAACAATTTATCCAAAAACAATGTATTGAAAACATGTTTTGAAATAGGCCGAATGTATATTTAATCTTCAAGGGACTTTGAAATAATAAAAATGTGATTAGTCATTGGTTAATTTATCTAATGGGGAATAGTCACAACAAATATTTATGATATTAATGGGGAGTATTAATTCTCAAATAAGAACTAGAAATAATGTTTTTAACCAATTAATAAATTAAATTTATTATAAACTGAAATCCTTCAAAACAAAATACTAAATATAAGTAGAGATAAAACCAAGCCACATATATTAAGGTCTAGTAAATCATATAAGATAATAAAAAAAATACAATAGAAATTGAGAAGACACTTTCATAGAATAGTGAATATAACTATAAAATAAATAAAAACAAAAAAATGCTAAAATTAATTCATTATATAATATATAATTAGGGATTTTAGTGGGAGGTTAAGTAGGTTGTTAAAAATATAAATTAATTTGATTAGAGGATATTTATTGAAGGATGATCATGTTGCAAGTAAGAGAAGAATATAAAATATTAACCAATGGAAAGATTTCATAGGGAACCCGAGGTCACTATTATTATTATTATTATGAGATGAAATAATTCATAATTCTAATTAAAAAATAAAAAATTCAGCCCAATATAAAAAATCCCATTAATCATCATGCCCTACCTCTTTAATCCATAAAAAATGTTAATGGAGATCAATGTATTGTACCAATAAAGGGTGATAAAAGTTATAGAGTCATGAATCAAGTTTTCAAAAAATACTATAAGTGTAAAGATAGAATCCAGATAATTCCCTGATAATTTTGTTTATAATCCCCATGTGTTTGGATCCTCCCTTATGGTGAAATTTTTCTTTGAATCTATATGTATTACTTAGGGATCTCATTCCTCATAAGATAATTTAATGATGCCCTACCATGGAATGATCCAAATTTGAAGGAATATTGTATTTAGGATCGAACTGGATCAATGAATTTGTTGAGTAGATATGTAGTTGATAAATTTGGGATGGGCCAAATAATTTTTACCAATTGTTTATATTTATTTTATTTTTTATTTAAATATGAATTAATTATATTCATTATTAATCCATTTAATATTTCATAATGTCAATTAAAACATTAATCAAAATAACACACTCAACACTAGACAAAAATATCATAAATTGTCTTACCCAGCATCGCCTAAAAAAGATTTTTTTCAGTTTCTATTGTTTGGTGGTTGGTGCACTATCCCGGTCCACATTGGAAGAATTCAACAATATGTGCTTCACAATCTTCATGTACAACCCATGTTCCTTAGGAAGTAATAGAATAGTGGGAGGTTGTTTTTGAGTTTAGGTGGCAAGTGTTTCAAAATGTTACTCCTCTTACCACGATTACTTATGGAGAGTTAGGGGAGAATTCCTCCATCAATAATTAGAACCAAGGGAGCCTTATTAACCATGTAAGCTAAGAGAGCTTCATCATCCAACTGAGCCAAGAGATATTTGTAGTTGGTGTCTGTGGAACAATTTTTTGGACATTTATTTCAGGTATAATCAATATCTTGAATATTAAAAAAACATCTTTTTAAAAATTGATTGTTTTTATAAATAAAACTATTGTAATAATTTCATAAAGCACATGACACATTGATAAGTCTATAGTAGTTCAATGTTATTATGAGAACATTGATGTAATATGATTATATTCATAAATAATGTTTCTCAGTTGGATAGCATAATATCTTAGGTCACATAGTACAAAAACTATAATGTGTGAGTACTCATATGATGATGAATCTTCCTTTCATGAAGATCACACTTGGTAATCTCAAATATGGTAGATTATGAGAACATACCAACCGATTTAAATTTCATATCATTTGGGGTCATTGGATATTTCTATATGTGAGCATATGTAATGGTCCTTAGACATTAATATTATAATTAATCCATCTCAGGAATCAAGAACTTATATTTTTTTTAGGGAAAATATAACGAAATATATTCAGAGTGAGGTAGGGTACAATGGGTGCATCATGATTGACATTTCATTAATGGATATCTCAAGTAATTAATTTTCCCTTTATTTATGGAAGTTAATATCATTACTACTTCATTGGAATAGAACTGTCACCATAAATTATATGTCCATATTATAATTACATGTTAATATTAGATATTCAAAGAATGAAATATCGAGTATATAGGTTGGTGACATAGATTTGAATCCTGGTTGATGAAATATTGTGATAAAGAGAATATATCAAACATTGAGAATTAATACTTGGGTTTCATCATTAAAAAATTATATTATTTCACTAGGCTTCCTTGAACTATTTCTAGATAGTAATCTGGGAATTTTTGCAAGACCCCACCCATGCTAACCAGAAACAACCCAAGTGGGTCAAAGAATAAGTGTTTTTGATGATCCAGATTAAATTATATTTGAATTTAGTTAATTAAATAAAAATTAATCTCATTTTTTATGGATTATTTTTCTCATGTTACATCGATCATAAATATTTATTGATGAGGGATTTATTTAAATTATATATTTATTCTGGTGTTCAACAAATTCCATAGGAGTTTGAATAGGCCAAGACATTGTCGATTGAAAAATATTAATTATCAAGCTTGATAAATAATATATTTTATTGTGCACATTATATCATGAAAAATATATTATTATTATAATTATGTGGAATGTTTTTTATTAATGATTATAATATTATATATGGGATAACATTCAATTAAATAATATTTTCAGCTAGCTCTATAAATAAATAGTTATGTTTATTGTGTATGGCATTAAAAATTGAAACTAGAGAATTATTGCACAGAATGAAATCCCTCATGAATCCTCGATCTCTATCCCTATTAATAATTTAAAACTCAATATATATAATATCACGACTGAAGGACAAGCAATTAACAAAAAAACGGAAGGTAATTGATTGGATGCACTAGCACCCAGAGACTGATTAGAATTGATTGGAGATCAACGGATAATGTGTGCATCACCTCTTGATGGATTATATCCATTCATCCACATAGAGAAATGGTGACAGTCCAAATGGTCCTTTTCATATTATCAACATACACATCTAAGAAAGATCATAATCCAAGGTATTAATTTCTTGTGATATTAAATAAACTAATTATATATTTGTTGTGCACGATTCCTGATTGGGGTTTTAGGAAACCCAATATTAATTTTTTTTATATCTCCCCCACTGTATGATTCCACTGCACTTTATAAAAATAATTATATCATATATTCTATGATAGGGCCTTAATATCTCTATTTGTAGAGAGAAAAATGTGTATAGAAGATGTTTGTGTAAGAAATTTTCAATATGAAATAAACCACATTTTCAATCCATTTTATTCCTCCATTATTATCTATTATTGATCAGTGAATCACCACAAGTGGTAAAAGATCTATTTCTAGAGAAATAGATATAAAAACAAGGCTAAAATGAGCTCTCTAAGATCTATCAAGGTTTAGTCAATGTTTAGGGTGCTACAGTAGCACAATACTAGAGAAGATAATACTATTCTATCACCGATCATAATTATAGTGAGTTTCTAGTAGTTGTGCTGGAGAACCAAATAAGTACTATGTCAACACCATTTCATTTCCACATCATTAGTAAATATCTACTATTGAAACTAATTTTATAATATCTAGACCAATTTTTTTTTATTTAAACATTCTAGGAGAGGATTCCAATTTTTTTAACATTCTGAATAAAAAACTTGTACAAACTTTTTTGGATTATAATCTAATTTTTACTGAATTAAAATCCAATGGAGGGAAAATCTATGGGAGATGGTTAAGAGGAATAAATAAAAGTCCATTTGCAAACCTGAGGAAGGATCCCTAATGGAAAGATACAAAAATTATAATGATAATATTGGGGCACTGATGGACACATGAAGAAGAAATATAAAAAATTTCTAAATTAAAAGGGATAATGTAGAAACCATAAAAGATGAAATGGATACTGTTATATGATATTTACTACATAAATATAAATTGTCTCTATGGACGAAGAAGATAAATTCATTCATACATTAGTCCATGACATATAATGGGTGGTTGATAATATTATATCATTCCACATAACTCCACATCATGCATATTTCTTGACATATTAATATGGTGTCATTGGTTTAGTCAAGAAGGGAAATACCAGTTCATCTGAGATTGTTGGAATGGGTGATATCTAATTCTAGACGAGCATTGTATATACAATAACCCTGAAAGATGTTTTCCATGATCTATGTCTTCAACTCTACCTTTTATCAGGTATAACCTTTGATTGAAAATTCTATGGAACATATTAAGAAACAGTGCATATAATATGATGAAGGAATCCATAATCACCACTTGATGAAAAATATGCGCTACATTATAGAAAAAATATGTGAAGATATATTTATACATTTTTATCACGGTGGAAGGAGAGACATCTACAATATATGGAATTTGAGACTCATCCACATGATTAAAAGACGATTATCTACCCTGATGAAAAATAAGGGCATCAGTGTTGACAAGGATACATCACATGATCCATGGAAAATACTTATTTTGTAGGAGGAATCATGGAGTCTCATTCAATAATGATTCATTAATAAGATTATAGTTTCTCTATATAGTTTACTCTGATGTATGTGGTCCCATGAAGGGTTAGTTACTTTATGGTAAATGTATTTTATATCCTTTTTTGATGATTGATGCACACAATGTTTCATGAAAAATAAAAAAACAATATTAATGATAATTAAGTGGATTTTAATACGTATCCTCATATAACTGTTATTTTATTAAATATGTGTGGAATTTAAATTATGAAATAGAAATGTACATAATTGTTGGGTTTTAATGATTTATTTTATTAATGATTATTTTTTGAAATTTATTATGTGTGTTAAATTATTTTTATGTAAAAACTAGACCATTAATGAGGTATACCTCAACTAGGAATCATATTGGCTATTTATCTAGCCCCATAAAGGTGCCAGATGGTCAAGAAGGCCATTGGGAGAGCCTGCTCAGGTGATAAGGTGCGCAGGGTGTAGCCAGTGCTTTGTTTTAGTTAAGGCCGACAAGGGCCTATGAATTTTGGCATGGTCCATATATGTGTGCGTGTATGGTGGGGGTACTTATCCCCCAATCCTATGTCATACCACACTGCAATCTCACTTTTCTATATATTCCATATATTCGATGTCTTTATTTCCTAGGTGGGATAACCTATGTGATGTTTTTTTCATTTAAAAAAAACACATCCATTTCATCTTTTTCATGTGAACACTTAATTCATAAATTTCCTTCATCCACTTGAAGATTCCTTGTTCCAACTACAGTCATCTAATGTCTATATGGATACCACCTAGAAGCTCGATCATGAACTAAATAAAACCTGTTGACACCGTGAACTATCTTTAATCTCTTCCTAATCATCAGATAACCTCAGATACTGTCAATAAAAGAAAGCCACACCATGAATAATGAATTTTATTCCCACCCGACCAATTTAAAGGTTTAATGGATTTAAGGTGGAATCCTATGTTGTTATCACTATGGTTAAACTATGGAATCACCAAGAGATTTCAAACAATATTGAATTTCTGGGTATGGGGGATTAAATAGCTGATGTGGATACTTAATTCCAAAGAAGAATCAGAAACATGGAGGGAGAACCAATGGTTGCACTATTGAAATGAAAGAGTTTATAGAGGAATGATTAATGATAAATAAAAGCATTATTGAGGTCATAGTAGACAACTGCAACAAAAGTTTCTCAAAGAGGCTCATACGGAAGATGGAATAGTAGAACATGCTACAATACCATGAGGATAGAATGGTTGATCATGGTATGTGATGGTAGATGATTCTTATATCATAGTTAATGCACTAATGAAGACACAAGTAGTGTATATATTCTATTATTGGGGAATAAAAGATGAGAAACTAGAGCACCAATGGTAGATCGTGGAAATTGTAACACCATTTTTGAGAGTGAAATTGTAGAATACTGATACTATGGTTATATCAAATATTGAATAATCTATCCATGTTGAAGAAAAATGGATATATAAAGTCGATATAAAATCTGTTATGTGGAGTTTAATAAAAATGAGTATTAAGTAGAGAGTAGTTCAGCTATGAGAAATCTATGGAATAATGATTAATGATAAAATAGAAAAATGATGATAGAGGTTGTTACCATGAGTATATGGTGGTGGATACTGAATGGTATCAAAGGGGGTGCTACCATAATGAAGGGAAATATTAGATGATGCAACCACCAATATATAATAAGAAAACCCATTAAACTGATATCTCCAGCCTTTGAACCGAGATAATTCAATATATGGTGGATACAAAATAGACAAAGAAATAGTGAACTCCTCAAAATATAAATTATAAGGGTATAATACTAATGAAATGATGAGAGGATCGGGAGAGGACTTTTATTGGATACACTATTTGTGGATTCTTTTTATTTTTCATCTAAAATTTAGTTTATTTTATGTAACTCCTTAATTTTTCAATGAATGTGATCCACCCTCATTCTTCCACTATTTATTCTTCTCTCATTCTTATATCTCTCTTTATCTTATTCTCTTTTTATCAACTATTCCATCATAATCGCTTGCCCTCAATAGTTACAGACTAATCGAGTCTTGGACATGGGGGAGGAGAGGTGTCTCTTGATTAATATAGATAAATTATTTAATGTTTTAAATATTTTGTGGTAAAATAATGTAACATGAAAATTTGTGGTGATTTTGCACTACACCATATATCATAACATCCCTTAAATTTTATATTTATACATTTTCTCTTCCTTTCATTGAACATAAGATCTTCGCATGATATATTTGGGTCATTCAAATAATGAAAAGGAACATGATGGTTGTTGGTCCTAGAATATATCACATTATCGATTATGGTGTGTCCTAAAACTTGTTTATATATGGTTGTAGAATGGATTCTCCCATGTATTTCATTATTCCACCACTACTAAATAGATTAATAATAATCCAAGGATGATATTTCCAAACTGGGTATTCAAACATAATTTCATAAACCAACATGAATGATGTTATGAAATAGAATCTATCCCTTAGAAAGTCAATGTTCTTTCACTCATAACCCCCATATTATTTTCATTTAATATTAGTATAGTAATATTTCATTCCATTATTTTAGAGAATAATAAAAATAGAAAATAAAAATGAAGTAGTTTAGGAGAAATTTGTATTAATATGTAGACAATTATGAAGGTAATCATGCGAGATGGCCCTTTTCATCCACTATTATACTATAGGGAATTAGAAATATTAGATTTTTTCCATGCCCTATGAAATATGAGTGTGAAAACATGTATTTGTTGCTGGGGAGCTAAGCAGATCATTACATATAATTTTATTTTTCCTTTTAGATTGTTTTTTATTTCTGTAATAAAAAATATATTTTAATTTTCCATGATGCATCAAAACATACAATACCCTAATGCATGGAATAATTACACACAAGTGGCAGACCAATAAAAATTGGCTAACAAAGCTGAGGAGGCCCTACAAAAAAGGGATGATGATCTCATTATACTGGTTAGGAAAAAGATTAAGATCCAAGAAAAAAGAATTTAAATTCAATAATTGACATATATGGTAAATCATGTCCAAAATGAATTTCAAGAACTAAATGTCAAAGGATAAGAACCACTGGAGCTTCAATTTTTTTCTGTGGAGATCCATGAAGTTGGGCCTCACTTGATGTGTGTTCATATACCATCCATCTTAATGTTCAGATCAAAACTGCACATGTGGAGATAGATAGGTTTCACGATGAAAAAGAATTTCCAGCTGAGTGGTGTGTGGGAGATCGGCAAGATCTAGATAACATGTGGAATGTTTATATGATATATAATGATCTACCCTTGAATTATAATATAGAATAGTCAGTACTACTGTACTTGTCTCTACCCTTGAAAGTAGAAGAAACTACACAAATAGTGGTAGTTGAATAAAACATGGTGTTGCCTAACTACATACCTTCAAACCATGAAATCCAACATAAATTGGTCTTTAACACTAAAGAAGAGATTTAAACTGATACTATGTAGGGATATGATATTACCATAAACTATATGTCATTTTATTTAATTCATTCAAAATTGAGTAATAATTCCCAATATTTTGAATTTTCTAATCGTTTAACTCTTGTTTTAACTTAGAGGAGGAAGAATAACATGAATATAAACCTCTCTAGGAACACATTGTTCTTCTATTACTAATTGAATATGCATTGGAGTAATTCCTACAAAAATCCATGTGGATGAGCTTGAGGAACATAAGTCATAGGGTTCACATATTGAATGGTAAAAATTGGGTTTTCATTAGATTTTTCTAAATCCTAACCAATTTAAAATAAAATCTAAACATCAATCTGAATAATCAATTTTAGAATCCCACATTGTGTATGAAAATAAGAACCAAGTGGATGAGGTTTCATAATTAGAACCCAATAAAGAGGATTCATACATAATTCTACACTTTCCATGGAAGCTATACAAAATTTTTAGGTGGATTTATTTAGTTTACTCTATCCATGGTCTCATCGACAACTAAAAATAATTGGAATATAGGAAAAGATACATATGATTATTCATATTAAATAAGATCAACCCACCATTGGATTTTGAATAATAGATGGAACTGACCATATGGAGGAATTAATATTAGAAGTCCAACATGGGGGATTAAACAAAGACTTATACTTTATTTTATTTTAGGAAACTTATTTTTAAATTTCATTCCTTGGATTAGTGTATGAAGCAACCCCAATACCGTGTTCTTTTTAAGAATTATTGTCAGTATCATGTTGTTTTTATTGATTTATTTACTCTTATATGACCATGATGGAGCTAGGCATACCATAACAGGTGAGGAGAGTAGAGGACTAAAATTACATAATAAAAATGAGTTAATTATTTCATTCTTTATCATTGAACTCCATAAATGTTTTTGAAAATTTATTTTTATGATGGAATTTCGAGAAATTGTGTAAAACAGTAAATTACATGCCAATACATTGAATTTATGCTTTAATGGAAATATTATGTAAACATGAATACCTTATGATCCATTTGGTTCCATGTTTTAAATTTCAACAAAAATGAAATCATATGTGTAATGTGGATAATTAAATTATCAATGTGTAGCATGGATTTTAAAACAATGACCCATTTTTTGATAAAATAAGGTACTTAATGTAAATAAAATTTCCCTACCATTTTTCAAATATTGAATTTTTGAAATTCATATGTGCATATTTTTTTATTATTCATGCCATGTGTAATGTTCCCTAATTGTATGTTCCATTACAAAGAGGATTTGTAGACCTAATACTTTATATTATATCTTATGTATATTTCGTGACTGACATTGGGGTATGAAACATTCTAGAACATACATTTGAACTTTTCAAAGATAATGGATATGAAAAAACACATTTTAAATAATTGAGTAAATTTAATCGAAAATCCCTTTTCCATGAGACCACATTATACATTAATCATTGTTTTTTCGATAAAGTCCACGAATTCCCTTATTAGGGATGAGATATATTTTAATCCATTATTATCCATTCCCACCCCTTATTATTTTTCTACATATTTTATTGTTAAAGTGTGGGGGTGGGGGAATTCATAGTGCATGTGATACACTACATTATAAGGAAAATGTTTGGTGGTGCTAATTTGGTTATTGAGAAAGGTTGTCGATTCATACATTATAATTTATTGTTTTTCCTCTTGAAAAAAACATTAAAAAAGAAATGTGTTATGAATTGGAAAAATAAAAAATCACCACTAATACACATTTTATTTTATTATATGTGGTTAGGTGGTGTATATGATGTTTATTCCAAGAATTAAATTTAAAAAATTAATAAATATAAATGATTATTTTGAGAAAAATGTTAAAATTTCACAGATTTTTTTTAATATTGGTAAATTCATTCATTATGCTTTTTTTTCATAAAAATACATTATGCTTTGGAAGTGGGAGTTTTTATATAAATTTTAGAGTTTTATTACACGTTTAATTTTGATATCATGGTTGATAATGTAGATTTAACCTCTAATTTTGATCCTCAATTTTTAAAATAAATTCCCACCAACCATAATCATCAAATTCATTAGAACCATTAATTATAACTCCCTCATGATTTCAAGTTCCCCTTTGTCTGCATGAAGTGGATAAATTAGTTTATTTGGTAGAAAATGGATAAGGATCATGTTATCATGTTTTGATAAAAGTTATACTTGAATTGTTTTATAAGTGAGGATTGTAAATATGAAAAAAGATAGGTAGATCAGGATTTTTTATGTTTAACAATAGAGAACTGAGATTATTGATTGAATAAATATTGATGTTACACCATTTTCAAAATGAGAAAAATTAAAATAATAAAATTGATTATTTCATTGAAATGTGTGAATTTAAAATAATATTTTTATTGAGTAGTAATTTTTTTTAACATTGATAAATGTTTAAATTTACTTTTATGAAATTTAAATATTGGAAACATGGTATTTCTCTTAACATCTATGTTAAGATTTTATGCTCGAGGAAAATCATAGTTTAACTATGGATGTGTTTTTTTCATTCGTATTTTAAAAAAATATATAAATAATTTTTAATTATATTAAATAGATTTTAATCAATAAACCCTTATAATTTGTTTATTTAAAATGTGGGAAATTGTAGTTGAGAAATTATATTGAATAAAAATGTGGGGTTTTTAATGATTTATTTTATTAAATAATATTTTGTGAATTTTGTGTGTGTGATAAATGTTTTATAATGAAATCATCAACATATGAGTTTTCCCTCTACCAGGAATCCCATAAACCAGTTAGCCAAACCCATGAAGGGGTCGTCTTGAATAGAATTCCGGTAGGAGACCACTTCCTGGGGGAAGGGTTTATGAGGAGTAACATGAATATTATTTTTGACAAGGCCCATATGGGCCCATCCATTTTGGAACTGGTACACATGTTTCTTCATGTTTGGT
Source organism: Viscum album (assembly GCA_963277665.1). Taxonomy (NCBI): domain Eukaryota; kingdom Viridiplantae; phylum Streptophyta; class Magnoliopsida; order Santalales; family Viscaceae; genus Viscum; species Viscum album. The sequence goes on along the minus strand of OY728151.1, from coordinate 1,832,534,690 downwards.
GCAGGAATCAATCCCGCACTACCATATCATAACCCACTACAGTTGCACCTTTTTATACATTCATTCTGTTTAACGACATCATTTCCAATTAGGGAAAACTAATTTACATTGTTCATTTGATAAAAACCTCCACCATTTCATCACCATTTCATGGCCCCCAACATAAGTCATTTCCTTATTCTATCCTTAATAACTCAATGGCAGCTACCACCATATGAAATCTTGAGAATCCTCTATTAAAACATCTTGGAAGCTCATGATCAAGCTATTGATGCCGTATAGAGGCCTCGAACCATCCTGAATCCCTTGTGGAGCCATAGATTACCTCATCAAATCTCAACATAGGATGTTAGTTCCCTACATAATGGTGTCGATTAACATCATTATACTTGGAAGGTTAAATGGATTTAATTATTATTTCTACACCATTTACACCATGGTTTTTTTGGGGAGTCACTTGTGATGTTAAAACCATACCAAAAACCTATTGATGGAGGTTGAATTAGAGGATGTGGCTACATGATTAGAAATAAGAATAAAAAATAGAGGGAGAACCGACTGTAGTACCATTGAGAATAAATATTAGTTGTATGCATGGATAATTGTAAATGGAAGCACCTTTGATGTCACAGAAGACTACTGGTACCGAATTTCATTAAAGATTCATTGGAAGAAGGAGGATCATTAGCACATGCGGTGATATCATGAGGCTAGAACTTAAGATCAGGGCTTCTGATTGTAGATGATACTCTTATAACAGATGAATCAGAAATGAAGAACTCTAGTAATAAATTTTTTATACCATTGGGGAATGTTAGACGAGGAACTACCATTGAGAATTGATGGTAGATCGTGGAAATGGTAGTACTATTATAAATAGTGAAATGGTTGAAGATTGATACCATGGTTACATCACATATAGAATCAGTTACCCAGTATAAAGAAAATAGATATTTAAATTTGATAAAAAAATATTTACATGATTTATAATGAAAAAAGGTACTACAATTTGAGATGTTTAGCTACGTAACATCTAGGATGGAATGATTGAAGAAACAATAGATGAAGCACCAATAATAGATTATATGAAGTTCCATATAGATAATGGTAGAAGCTACTACCATGATGTTGTAGCAGTAGATACTGAAATGATTCCCATTTATTTATACCATAGTGAAGAGAAATGGTATATTTTTTCTATCCCCGCTATTGGATATGAGTCAACGATGAAATTTTGAAATTCTAAATAATTAAGGATATTTAATATGAAAATAACTAAATAGATACATCTATCATTTCACACAATATAAGTAAAGAAATAGTTGATACAAAACTAAATAAGGATGATGGGTTTCCTCCGTCTATAAATAATAATGGTCTACTACCAAATAACGAAATAGAGGATTTGGAATAGACTACTATTGGACTATAACGACCTAATATCTAACCTATAGAAATTCCCTTATTATAATTATTTCATTTTGTATAGACACATAGAGAACATATTACAAGATTTAATACTAATTATTTGATAAAATAAGAAGAGTTACAATATGTTAAGGATCATATAACATTGAAATGGTAAATTAACGTTTGGAATAGTAATGTTAATCTTAAGAATAGTAAACTGGTCAGTTGAATCGTAAAATAAACAAAGAAACTACAAATAATTTTTATCGATATTATAAATAAAAATATGATATAATTATATCATATTAAATGTATATAAATATTTTAAAATTTATTAACAATGTGATGGTATTACTGTTTGTCGTAAATTTTTCATTACAATTTTATGACTAATTTAATAATTTAAAAGAGAACATATTTTCTTAAAACGTATTCATAAATTTAGATTTTTATTTATCATGACTATAATATAGTATCATGAGACCTTAGTTAATTTTTCAATGTGATATAAACAAAGTTATAATATAAAAATCTATATTTTTCGAGTAATTTTGATTTTAGATAAAAAATAAATTTCTCATATTTAGAAACATATTTTCATAAAACAGAGTTAATAATTTAATTATACACATCTAAAATGGTTAGGGTGAGTTTATTGTATTTTTTAAATCTTGAATTTTTAGTGAATAGTAAAGTACGATAATTTTTTGTATATATAAATTATAAGTTAAATAAACTATTAATTGAGTCATGGATGATGTAATCACCATTTTTTCTAATTCAAATGGCCTATTAACTGTATTTAGTTTCATTAATTAACTCTATTTCATGTCTTCTGAAAAATAATAATCAAATGGATTAAATAATGAGAAACCACCCCCTCCACCACTATAAATACCACCGCTCACCACCTCTTATCCCCACACACCTCAAGCCTTGGGAATTGCCCAAATTTTGGTAAAATATTATCCAAATAACCTCCCCTATGTCCAAGATATATTGGTATTAATAAAATAACAAAAAAAGTCCCATAAAGAGGTTCTCAAGAATAAATAATCAAGAGGTAAAATCGTCTTCAGTTTTCATAAAATTTCTTTTTTAAGTTCATTTAATTTAATTTATTTTTTCACTTATCCTTGTACATATTGCATCATAATTTTAGGATACTATATATAATATAATTTAATCATGTTTATGGAATAATTATTCATCAAATATCTTCTCGTGTCTCTTTAATTTTTGGAATGAAAACATCGTCTGTGATGTGCCGATTTAACACCTTCATAGAAAACATGATTTAATCATTCAATTCCGTCTTCAAGGATGGTCAGAAAAATATTTTTATGGTCGAAACAGATTTTAATAAATATATTTAATCTTATTTAATTTCATGGAATACTTTTATACTTATGATATTAACATATTAAAAAAAATGAGTTCATTGTGCTTGGAAACCACCAAAATAAACCCCTGAAAATACCATTCTATAATTAAACAATGATTCACCCTCATTTCATAAAACCAAATGATTTAAAAGACCAATTTTTCCTCTATACGATCATTAATATCCCAAAATATATATTCTAGATAATTTACCTCACCTTATATAACATTTCGTATATGTATAAAAGTAATCTTATCTTGAAAACCAAGGAAACCAATGCTCCTAAATGATGAAATTGAACCTCTCAACCCATTAAAAAAGCAATAAATGAACATTAAATGGTTATAATAAATCAAATACATGGATAATGGGTTATTTAATTATTAATTAACTAATTTAATTTTGATGATCAATTACATTAAAATCCAGTGAAGAACAACTTCATACTTAAGGTGATTAATAATACCAGAACCTCCATTATTCATTTGAGTTACTCTTTCTCCCTTTTAACCAAATGAAATTATCTGTATTTTTTTAATATTTTAAACTATGTGTAAATGTTTCTAACCCATGTGTTTAGATCCTTCCCTTATTATTTTTTAGTCATATACATGTTTTTAAAATGTTCCATACTAAATTTTTCTTGATAAGAATTCCTGATTTAAGGGAACTTCTTGAATTCTTATCCAATTTCAAGTGAAATATATAATCTATTTTAATCCTCAATTATTTTTTACTAAAATCACATATTTTATTTTGTATATTATTAGTTCCCTTCTAGTTTTATATAAAATATTAATCCCTTTTAATATATAAATTCTCTTTAATATTTTTCTTATATTGTACTAAAATGTTTTAATTATAAGGATTATTAAATACACTTTCTACATGTTATCACTCCAGTTTGAAATAAGTTATAATGTTATAAACCAATTATCCATTAATAATGTCCATGTACAATTTAAATCTTTTATTTTATTATCACAATTGTTATTCTCTTATGTTATGCCTTTTGAAAAGATTATGATACTCAACTCTTACCATGGGTAACCCTAATGATTATGTTTGATTATTTATGTATTATTCTTCATGTGGAACACATATTCATGAGCATATTATGATGGGTGTGCTTAGATAGAACTCCAATGAAATGGGTAATGTTTAGTCTCATGTTAGGTTATGTTCAAAAGTCTTGGTTATTAGCCTTGACTCATGCTCTGTGTGTAACAATCATGGTTGTTAGCCTCGAATCATTCTCCATGTAAACCGATATTATTTGTTATCCTTGACTCGTTCTCTATGTGAAATGAACTTTGCTGTTAGTATTTACTCATGCAATTCATTATGTAGATATCCATGACTTATGATAAAGTCATGTTATATTATTCTTCCACATAACTATGATTCCATTATTATAGGATCCCATGTTATATATGTTATGACACCATATGTTCCATCATGCTCCATTACTTTTTTATGATTTCCATCTCATGTGCTGATCTTCATTTTAATTTTTATTCCATTACTATGTTTTTTAGCTCATACATTAAATCATGTTATCCCCGATTTAAACTATACTAGTGTAAGAGATCAAAGGAAGTTAGGATCTCATAATGGATTATAAATAAAAAAATGTTTTATTTACTTTTTTGTTTTCTGTTTTATTTACCTAGTCTTCCAATAAACTAGACTTTATGGTCCATATATTTTAATTTGATGTTTAATTATACATATATTCATGTAATTATATGTGTAAAAGGCTAGGGTAACTATAGTTAGTATCAAAGGAAATGTTTAGTTATTTTTGGAGACTAGGAAGAAAGCAAATTAGTAGGAAATCTTGGTAGAAGACTATGTATCAAGAAATATCCCTAAATTTGGGTTAGTATAAAGTAATTGGTTTATCACGAAAATACATCCTTTTATGGATACTATATGTGGATGTGGATTTTTCCTATATATACCTAGGAGTAACAACTTTGAAAACATGTTTTAGGCCTGACTCAAGGTAACATAGTACACAAAAATGTGCCTTACTACATACCTGGTATGACACTCCTTGGGTATATGCTTTGGTAAATTCATAAGCTCGTTATGAACCATTATTAAAGGAAAATTTCCTATATGAATTTATATTTGGACAAAAATTATGGATAACCTAGAGTAAAACATAAGGAATCAGAAGTTAGGATATAATTTTCCATTATGTTTATATCCTTTTATGCTTAAAGTGTACTTTTTATACTTATTAGCTAAGTATTAAAGAAACCCTATTTACACTTTTTTAGTTAATGACATGGAATAGAAGAACACCTTCCATCAATCAATGTGATGGGAAATGTGATGATTTACCTAATGATATGAAGAATATGATGGGAATGGGTACTTAAAACATTGTGATAGGTCTTTCTTAAACAGATTATGTTATGAATAAAAACATGACTCGTGTATAAATTCCACCATCTTCAATAAAAAACCATGTTTCCATCGAATCATTCATGCATAAAATATCTTCCAAGTTTTGTAGATATTTTTTCAAATCCTTTTATAATAGTGGATTAACTCCATTTAAAATATATTCTCTATCCTCCAGTGCTATGATTAAGAGAATTTCGTGCTGGTGGTCTATCACTTTAACGGGGAAGCTGATTAGTGGTGGACACTGATCGAAATTAAAAAAATCCAAGAAGTAAATTTATTCCATGGATTGGGAGGAATTGAATAAAATTATTTTCATAAATATTTTCCCTAAAACCTCAATATCAATATTAAAATATAGTTCCTCATACTTATTCAGAAATGAGATGAGTCTATTGAGTCATATGATGAAAACATTACAAGGATTCCAAGAAATGATGATGACTTTTTCATGAACAAAAATACTAAGGTGGATCACTTATTTATTAGACTAGAACCGAGTCTAATAAATTATTTGGTGATATGGGACATTGATTATTATGAGGAGATTGTTTTTTGTTCCCTCAAGGTTGTAATGGAAATCAGAGACCCTCAATGGTCTCATAGGAACAATGAAAAAAAGTTGAAATGGGGTCTTATATGGGTGCATCAGCGAATAAACCCAATGATAGAAAGAAGACCAAATATCCTATATTCCATAATTTTTGGAAGAAGAATCATGGGAACTATATAAATGGAATTGGGAAGTGATTGAAATGTAAAAGGTTGGGGAATTTGGCTAAGAACCACTGAAGGGTTATGAATAATTCCAATAATGTGGAAGAAGAAAGGAAGGTTCAGATCAACAGTCAACCTATAGTGCTTTGTTTCTACTACAAGTAACATGGTCATTTTGAAAACAAATTTTCCAATCCTAGGGTTTTAATCGGAACTCAACAACAAACTCCAAAGAAAAATGGAAGGGATTATGTTATCACTACACCTGATGTGGATCCAGACAACAATGCGGTGATAGGTACACTAGTTATTCATTTTAGAATAGAAAAAGTCATATTTGATTATGGTTCTATTCATTCATTCATATCATGAATGTTTTTTAGAACTATTAAAAAACAACATCAAAATATGGAGATTGTGTTATCTATGATAAAAACTAATGGGGAAATTATTGCATCTAAAGTACATAACTACACCACAGTTAATGATTATGCACTAGAACTCCCAAAAAATATTATCATACTCCATTTTCTAATGTTTGATACTGCTTTTGGCGTGGATTGACTATATTTATAAAAATATAACAAAAAATTTTCAGAAATTGAGATCACTATTCATATCCAAAACCATCATATAATTATTTACAACTGTATGGATGAAGATTAATCTCTATCAGATTCATTGTCTCATGTGTGGATATCACGTCCATATGAGCAAAAACACATCACTAATGTGAATGACACAAAGGAGGTGATCATGCTCGAAGATATTCCCATTAAGAGAGATTTCACAGATGTATTCCCTGAATAATTCTCTTTGATTCTACCTGATTAATAGACTGAGTTCTCAATTGTACTTATTCTAGTATTTCAATCTATATCAAAGACACTATACAAAATGGTCACCATTGAGTTAGAGGAAATAAAGTTGTAGTTATATGAAAATATGGTCATGGATTCTATACACCCGATTGCTTCACCATGGCGTATTCCAGTCCTATTCATGATGAAGAAGGATGGATAAATGTTTCTCTACATCTATTATTGTGATCTCAGTAAAATCATGAAAAAGAAAAAGTATCACCTTCCATGGTTAGATGAATTGTTTGATCATCTAAATAGGGATAATTATTTCTCTAGTGTGGATCTTCTATTGGGATATAAACAAAAAAGGTGAAGAAGGAAATATTCACAAGATTGCCTTTTGAATAAGGTAAAGACATTATGCATTAATAGTGGTCCCATTTGGACTAACTAATGCTCCTACAGTTTTCATCAGTTTAATTAATTTAGTCTTTTGTTATTACCTCTAAAACATTTTGGTTGCCTTTATTGATGATATTATGATATAATCTATGAGTAAGGAGGATCATTATGGGCATTTGAATATTGTGTTGAATAATTTGATAAGGGAGAAACAATAATCAATATACTTTAAATATGAGTTATTGGTGGAGGAAGTATCAATCATGGGGTATGTTAGCACAAGAAAAAGAATATCTATGGACCCTTCCAAGATAAAGACAATTGAAGAGTGTCCCAAGTAAACTTCTATAATGGAGTTATGCCTCATTCTTGGTCTATCATGGTTGTACCTTTTTTTGAAGAACATATCAAAATTTTGAAACCCAATAACCAAGATGACATAGAAGTGAGTGACTATTTTTTTTTCTAGACTCAATAATGTGAGGAAAGTTATATGGAGCTCAAAAAGAGGCTTATCACTATGCTAGCACTCACACTTCCGATAAGTGGATAACTCTTTGTTGTTTACAATGATTCTTAAATAAAAGGATTATGTAGTATATTGATGAAAAATTATAAATTGATATAATGTGCCTCATGTTAGTTGAAAACCCATGAGAAAAACAATCCAACAAATGATTTGGAGTTGGAAGATACGATCTTTGCGCTGAAAATATGGAGGCATTATTTCTATGTGGAGAAGTGTGAGATATATAATGATCACAAGAGTCTAAAATACATATTCATACATAAATATGTTAATAAGTTTCAGTGAAGATGGTTATATATCATCAAGGATTAATAATTCTATGTCCACAACTATCCTAGTGAGGAAAATAAGTTGGAGAATTAACTATGTAGAAACGACCGTGCATCGTTATAAATGTTGAGAATTGAGATGGATACAAAATTATTAGAGATAAAAATCATGAACCAGGGAATAATTAATAGTGGAATACCATTATTAAATTGTCAATTGATTTCTCATCCATCCCTTATTGAGAAAATAAAGGATTCTAAAAGAAATGATATGGATATTCAGAAAAGGATTGAAGCTATTAAAAATTGGAAATCCTCTAAGTTAAATATCAATGAGGATAGATTCATAATATTTGAGTCATGACTATGTGTACCATCCAATCTATAGATAAATAAATATCTTCTTAATGAGCAGATAGATCAACCTTCACTATTCAACCAGGTAGCACTAAGATGTATTGAGATCTACAAGAGAAAATTTGGTGGTACAATATGAAAGAGGGGATTAATGAATATACATAAATTTTTCTGGTATGTCAATAAATTATGGAAGAAATGATAAATTATAATTGGATGATGCAAACATTACCCATACCAATAATGAAACAAGAAAATATTAATATTTACTTTATCACAGGACTTCCAAATACATACTGAGGCGGCAATGGTACATTGGTTATTATGGATCGTCTACCAAAGATAGCACACTTTATCATAATTTGAAATAAATTATCAGAAACATAACTTTCTCATATCAAAAATGTTGGAGATATAGACAGAAAGCATTCTCCCATCAAATTAATATATAAAAAAGTAAAACAGTACAAAACAACTCAGAAAAGGGTAGCCTTACAAATCCTTGTGTGAAAAACACCAATACAATCACTATGGAACAAACTAGTGCAACAACTAGGCCTAATAAAATACAAAATGGATGTGATCTCCAAAATCACCCTTTTGGAAAGAGTTTCTACAAGATGATTTTATTCTCTATAGACATGAGAAACATCAAGGCATATTGACTCAGCAAGACTACAACAAGCAATCCAAGAAGATAACATCCTCCTTGGAACATTCCTTGAATGATCATTCAGAATTTTCACAGCAACAAATGAGTGAGAATCTAGCCATATCTTTCACCAACCATAAAAAATGGAATAACTGATCACCTTTATCCTAGCCCATAGCTCCTCTTCAATCGCATGACCAATCCCAATGTACTGGAAGAAACAGCCCTTAATGAAGCCTCGATTGGTTCGAAAGACTCCACTGCACCTAGCAGGACATGGTGCACCAGAGGCTGCCCCGTCCACATTCACCTTCATCCAGTCATAGATTGGCATGATCCACCGAATGTTCTTTATCACTCTAGGATTTCTTTCCATGAAACTAACCCCAATAGTCCTCAAAAGAAAAAACTCAGAAATATCATTATTTATTACTCTAGTTTGAGTCACCGAAGCAATTTTAATGCTACGATGAATAGCCAGAACTCCCTCAAAAACATGGTCTTGTAGTTGTTGAAGATGATGTTATTCCAAGTCTTCCATATATAATAAAAAATAGAAACAATTCCAGCAATAAGAACATATTACACATGCTAACTGCATTCTGCATGAAAGGCCGATGAAAGAAGTGATTCTATAGATTCGAAACTGATGCAACATTGATAGGTGTTTTTCCCATAATTCCATAACCAAACAACAAATTTGAAGTGGATGAACAAATAAAAGAGAGATTCTTCATCATTAAAGACAGTAATGAACTTTAGTACAGAATATATTCCTCCACTGATGACCAATTTTAGTGAACTATTCATACAGTAGAACAGATGTTTGTAGAATGATATATGGACTTCAAAAAGGTATGGTACAAACGTCTTCCTATTGTTGATTTCTCCTACAACAATAGTTTTCACTAAATCATAAAAAAGGATCCATATGAATTCCATTAAGATAAAAGTTGCAGAAAACTAACAAGCAGGGATGTTGTTAGTGAATGTAAGCTGCAATGCCATGAAATGGTCAATGAAATGTTGGAGATGGTTAAAAAAATTCTTCATCACATAAAGTTATCCCAATGGTGATAAAAGAGCTATGCAGACCATCATCGATGGGACATGGAGTTTATGGTTGGAGGCATAGTATTCTTCCACATATCTTTACGAAAGAGGATAATGAGATTTTGGAAGAATGTGAAGCTAAGTGCAAGGTACGTCGGCCACTTCATGATACTTGATCATGTTGAAGTTGCGTCCTATCTATTATAAATTCCACAAACCATGTATCAAGTACCCTATGTATTCCACATATCACTCTTTAAGATGTTCCTACTGAATCCTTCTCATATACAAACATCAGAGGTTGTACAGTTAGAGAATGATCTTTCTTATACGGTACACTTAGTGAAGATCTTGGATCGTAGAGATAAATTTCTTTTCAATAAGACTACTCACCCAGTCAATGTACATTAGAGGAACCATAAATATGAATATGAAACTTAGGAACTAGAGTAGGTGTTGAAAGAAAAGTACCCAAATATGTTTTCAACTGATAATCTAAAAAAAAATTTAGGGTGAAATTTTATAATGGGGGATGAATGTAATTACCCAAATTTATATCTTTATAAATTCCCTTATTAAAATTATTTCATATGGTATAAATAAATAGAGAACAAATTACAAGATTTATAAATGTTGAATGGATGAAATTAAAATCATTTCAAGAAGTTAATGGACCTATACCAGTGAAATAGTAATTTAACCTTTGGAATAGTAATGTGAACTTTATGAATTGTAAACTGACCAACTGACTAGTAACCTCACCAATTAATGTATTAAAAAAATTATCCATATTATACGCAATAATATGATATAATTATATCATAGTTTATGTTAATAAATATTTTAAAAATTATTAATAAAGTGTCACAATTTTTGTAAGTTGTAAACATTGAAATAAAATTTTAGGACTAAATTGATTATTAAAAAGAAAATTAATTTTCATATACTTCTTTCAGAAATTAATATTTTTTTGTTTGATGATTATTATATAAATTTATGAGACAACAGTTAATCTTTCAGTGTTATATAAAATCTTTTATAAATTTCAAATTTTTATTTTTCATGTAAATTATGATATTAATTAAAAAGAAAATTTATCATATTTAGAAAATTATTTTCATAAAATATAGTTCATTTTTTAATTCTATATATTGAAAAAATTTAAGGGTGTGTTTTTGGGATTTTTCTGAAATTATGAATTTTTTATGAGTACTAAAATACAGTAATTTATATTATATATATATATTATAAGTTAAATAAAATATTAATTATGTCATGGTAGATGTAATAACTATTGGTTGAAATTCACATGAACTAGTTATGGTATTTATCCATATTGATCAACACTATTGTTTTTATTGAGATGAATAATAAACTAATGAATTAAATAATGAAAAAATACTCCTTCCCCGATTGAAGAATTCAAATCAACCTAAAAGTGGTGTGATTGGGAATGAAACATATGAAATAATGATATTATTATCCAAATATCCTATATTACACATGTTTATATTTTATTCTATTAAATATGTACCCTTAGCTTGAATCAAATTTTTTGATAGGGGCTTAGTAATGTCTTAGGTCCGAGTCTTTTAGAATTAGTTCCAATCTGTTTTGAGGATTTTTATTATACTTATTCGTCTATCCTAACCATTTTAAATAATCAGAATAAAAAATTATTTTATAAATTGAGTGTAATTTAGAATTTTTTTATTTATATGTATTTAAATAATTTTTTTAAATATTTAAAAATTTATAAGTAAATAATTTTGATAGCTGTTGAAATTTAGAGGTTTAAAAATTTATCTCAACTTATGATTATGTATAAATTTAAAATATATATGTCAAATAAATAAATATATGTAAAATTTATATGGATTTATTTAATATGTGTAAACACTTTTGTTTAATCTTTTTTTTTTATTTTTTGAATTTTTATTAATATATTAATATTATTTTGATGTCTATCTAATTTTTACCTTCAAATTATAAGCATATATTAAAATAAAAAATATTAATTTTTGACTTGTTAGTAAAAAAAGTTAATAAAAATATTTGATTTTAAAAAATTGATTCATTTAACAAAAATTGTTGATGTGTCTATGAATGTGTTTTTACTAGGTTTCATGTGAGATGTAGAATCCTTCATTACTGAATAACCATCTATACACTGAAAAAAACTTCTCGCACGTAACAGTAAACAAAAATTCTGTATTGGGGGCCTCAAAACCCAAATGTATTTTCACCAATTTCATGGATACCTTGACAAAGAAAAACGTTAAATATAAAATAGATCATGTAAGGTGGTAGTTTTAAATGTCAATTGGGATGTTCTTTTGCAGTTCATAGTTGTTAGTCATCTCTAGGTATCTTTACTTCTGTCATGGATAAAAATTAAATAAATCATCAAAATTTCACCCATTAATAGGCATAAGAAACTAAATACATTCAATATATTAATTTTCATGAACATATATGATATGAATTTTCAACACAAATAATTATGCTAATATTCAGTTAAAAATCTATTCTTGAATTAATGATACCAATAATAAGTGTATAGAAGAGAATCGTATCCTTATTAACTAGGTTAATTAAAAAACACATTATTTGTTCCCCGGTTCTGTAAAGTTTTACTTGTAATATTTTATTCCCCTATTGACACCATTTAGGATTATATACACATTCTATTCAACCTTTGTTATAATTGGATGGTGATACATTTTTTTCAATGCATTCTTCCACTTTCCCCCAGTTTCAATCATTCTAACCACCATTGTATTTTTTTAAGTCATCAATATTATTATCTTTTTTTTCATTTGACATTATTATATCATCCCATTGAGAGAGACCCATTGTTTTATTTAAACATTGATCCCAACTACGAGGACTCCAAAAAACACATTAAATCTCCACTTATTCTACCTTTAATACCATTAATTGGAATTGAGAGTAGTATTCAAAACATCCATATATACTTTCTTCTTGTTTAATATGCACTCCCTATTTATACGATAACGTTTTTCTATAGTATAATATATTTGTTGGTTCCACTAAGGATATATTTTTTAGGTTATCCTATGTATTTGGGAATATGAAAAAATCATTAGTTTGACATAAGGGTTCCTACTGATCCAACAACAAAACGCCTACAACTTGTGTTGAATTTTATTTTTCCTTTTTTCACGAATAAAAATTTTAATTGTCGCCCTTTGATGATTCTTCCTAGCCATGTGAATTGTTAAAAATTAATGCTGTCTTGAAACTCCATTGAGAATATTCTCTAGTTTTTTCAGAATCTTTAGAACCCCATCAAGAGACCTATAGTTAATTGGATTTGAATTCAATAGTTTCTTAAAATGCCAGATTATGAAGAGCATGTGATTAGGCTATATAATCATTTTCATCATCTGAAAAAAGATTAATTTTTATCATTAGAATATTGTCAATGAAATACCTCAGGTTCATCCACATACTATGTAATTAAATGAATAAACATCAACACCTCCCTCAAGTTGTACCCCTAACGAGAAAATCAAATAAACCATCCTTGATCAGTATGTTTTTTAAAAGAATAAAATAAAATTATATTATTTGTAACCTTAAAGATATCACAAATCCCATTCTTTCAATTATCTTCACTACTTTAGAAAAAATATCAATATGAGTCTTTTTGATTATATTATCTTATAATAATTACATAAAATTTCAAAAATGATAATTAATGAAGGAATTTTATTGTTTTCAACATCATTCTTTTTTTATTTTCTGTATATTAATATTATTGAATCAAATAAGATGGATATGAGTTGAAAATGGATGGATTCCAATTGTAATAAAAACATGTATGATGATGGATATATACAGTTCATCATGTTTTTAAATATCTAGAATGTGACCTTTCTCAAATTCTTTATCTATGGCTTCACTATTTTTATTCAAGACAAATTGGTCCAGATGAGATGATGAACACATGATCTCTCATTGAATATATCAATGTTTTAAATGTTGGACTAATGATAGTGAAAAAATGTAACAACTGATTGGGATAAAACTGTGTTTTACAGATCATCTGATATGATTACAATTGTGAAAAATGATGAAGATCATATCAAGTATATAATTACAAGTGTGAATGATGATGATGATTATATTGAGAAAATAAAAATGATTCTTAAGGATGAAATTCACAATCTTCCATAATTGTTTGAGAAGTTAAGGAGTTGTTAGAAGATTACATAGTGTGTTGGTTGTACTAAATATATGGGATTTTCAACCTTATAGAAGAAGTATAATTTAAAATCATGTAATTGATGGGGTGATGCCAGAGTTATTAAACTGATTTCTCTCTTAAATGATGTAATCCCAAAAGATATTGATCTTCCTTTCTGAACATAAAATACTAAATTAATGTTATTTTCAATGTTTCAAAACTCTAAAACAATAAATGGTTGTCCAAATGTATTTATACTATTCCTCAAGGAGAAAAAATAAATTAAAAAATCCCAAAATTTGATGTGTCTTAATACCATAAATATGAATGTTATCATGTGAATTATTTATGAAACATTCCAATATTTCAAAGGATTAGGATTCTATATGGATGTGTGGAGACTGTAAAGAATTTGATGTGGAACATAGATATGAGAAAAAAATATAGGAAATGTCTTCACCTAGAAGACTCTCATAAATGGATGAAAATTGATCATGAGTATCATGAATTTGGAAATGATTTGAAAAACCATCATCTTGTGATATTTATAGATGGAGTTAATTCTTTTATTTTTCAATGAATGACTCATGGTGCATGGCTAGTTTTGTTCGGAAATTATAACTTTCCACCATGGTAATATATGAAACTAATATTAATTATGTTATCTCATCTTATATCAGTATCAAAACAGATATGTAATGGTATAGATTTTTATTTGGCTATATTTATTGTATATTTGAAAATATTGTTGCATTCATGTGTTACATTGTATGATGCTTACAAAAATGATGATTTCACATTGATATCTTGGTTGTATGAGATTATAAAATAAATTCCTATGTATGGAAGTATATCAAGATATAAAATTAAAAGAACCCAAGGGTATCCCATTTTTGAAATAGGTACCCACTAAATTAGGTTGAAACATTCCTAGAAGACTTTGTTTCTAGAACATCACAAATTTATACCCCAACGACATAAATATTGATATTGGAAGACATTAATTGATTGATGTTTAGAAGAAGGAACAACCCCATATCCACTAACAGTTAATCAACTATTTTATAAATTCAATGATATGAACACTCCTTTTAGAAAATGTCCTCTGAAAACCCATATGAAAACTAGTTGTAAAAAGAGATCAGTTTTTTTGAATTAAAATATTGGAATTGTTTGTATTTTAGGAATTTTCATGATGTCATGTTTATAGAAAATAATATATGTGATAGTGTCATTGAAACATTATTGAATGAACCCAAAAAATGGATGGAGTTATGTATAGGTTTGAAAAAATTGACATGGTGATACATGAATATTTGGAGCCAGTTACGGATGAAAAATTAAATTTTCTTCATCAAACATCTTATACACATTCTAGGTAAGATAGATGTCTATTTTTCAAATTCTTAAATAATAAAAAATTTTCATACGGTCATTATTAAACATTAAGAATATCATGTCAATTACTGATTTAGTGTTAATGGTTCTAAAATCACATGACTAACATGTTTTTTTTCAAGATCAAATGTATGTATCGTTATGTTTGATTTTTTATATGAATTTATGGCATACATTAATAGAGATATGTTTCAAGTTAACGTTATATATAGTAAAGTTAAGAAGTCAACAAAATTTACAACTAGAGAAAAAGAAATTGATATAATATTATTTGATATGGAGATGTTCTTCTCATCTACATTATTTGATATGTAGGTTTAAATGATGGTTCACATTCATAGAGATATCTAACTATGTGGTCCTATATATTATTAGATGGATATCACCAATTTAATGATATATACATATTTCCAAATCATGTGTAATAAATAAATGTCATCCAGAAAGTTGTATTATGGAGCGATATGTTGTTAAGGAACTAATTGAATTTTGTACCATCTATATATCCTATGTGGAATGAATTGGTCTAAAAAAATTCATCACATTGGGTGGCTTGTGGGTGGATGAATTTTCATGATAGATATTGTATCAATAACTATTACTATGTTGGTATAGGATCACCATTATTTTTTACGTAACAGTTTAGAGGATTCACTATATGTTAAAACCTATTAAATTATTTTTAGTCATTTGAATTTATCAAGGGATGAAAGCTAGATTTACAATACATATAATAAATAGTTTATTGGATTGTTTTGATGCCATAATTTTAAGGGGTAAACTAAAAATATATAATCTTTTTAGAATTAATTTTATGGAAATAAAGAGGACCAAGAGTGCATGTATTATCATATAGTTTTTATTTAATTAATGGATATAGGTTCACTATAGTTAATAAATTAAAAACATTGTTCCATTAAAATAGTGGATTTACTATTATGGATGAATCCATGCTTGTATCTGCTACCAATTGATGATGGTGAAGTTGAGGTAATGGTAAATGGTGAACAAATTATGTCTTAGAAAAATAAGAGCATCACAGTGTGATGATGTTAATAGATATTATTATGGTGAGAAGTATAGTCATAAAATTTTAGGTATAATGGAACTATTGTGGTCGTCATTATAACCCTAGGAATTCAATGTTATGTAATTATATTGGGCTCTCTACTTAAATGCACATGATCATTGATATACATACATGAAGATTTTATCATACCATTTTAAGGGACTTATTTGAGAAGGGATTCGGGTAGCATTATGACATGACTTTTTTATTTTACTAAAGAAAAATGAAATGTGTATAAACTATTCATTATCCCTTGTAGATTTCATTCATAAAAGATGACTGATAAATGAAATTTTTATTAATTATTACGGGATTATCTTATAGTGAATTTTATAAAATGTTTACAAAGTATCGACTCATGGATGCTAGAGGGAAAATAAACCCTCACACACTATAGATTTATGCATACATTATAAACCATGAGGAATGGAATTCATTTATTTTTCATCATGAGGAGATAAATTTTCATGTAAATTGTGATGGGTAATAAATGTAATTAATATATATGTATTAAAAACTTATATTAAAAAATGTATATTTATGGAACAACAATTGAGTGTTGAAAATAAGAAGTGTGAAACAAATACTATATACCGTTACTATAATGAAATGATGTGGAGCACTTCACTTGAAATAAAATGATATGTATTTCAAATTAATAGTAATAATTTTATGATACATGGTACACAAAATAATTATGTTCAATTTTTATATATATTTTCGAATAAAATTTAAAAGCCACTTCTTTTCTCATGACAGGTTCTATAGAAGGATTATTGTGTAAATAATTGTTGGATACTAATTGATAAGAAAAATTATGGTAAAAATGTAAATGTATTTAATCATAAAAATTAACTTTTATTTAAATCAAAATTACATAACAATGATTACTTATTTTTCAATATTTTTTTGTTTATCCTAAAACATGGATCATCATTAGATATACTCGAAAAATGGCGAGTATCAGTGGACTTGAAGATTCAAAAAAATGTTCACTTTAGAGGTGCATGATTTGGGGCGCCACCCCCAACATATTTTGAGAAAATAAATGGATAAAGGGATAAATATAATAAAATGGATGAGATTAAGGAATTATTATCTTCATTTGAATAATAATAATATAATTGTTAGTTTGAGTTGTTATAAAATGTTACGTTAATCAATCCAATTGCAGAAACAAAATAATATAAACCAATATATATAGATCTCACCCAAACCACACCATTGTTGAGGTTCTCCATTCTCATAAAAGGATTTTCTTACATAAGGTAATCAACTTTTTCACAAGTATTGTTGTAAATGTGAATTAGGTAGACACTAATACATTTCTATTATTGACATTCTACATGGTGAAAATGATTTTGATTTATATATATCATTATGGACCAGTTACCTTGTAATGAGGGGTCTAATGTATAATATCCAAGTAGATATTATAAATCAATGAAAAACAGCTAAAAGGACTTGTGAGTGTGGTGATTCACATAGCTCATGAGTCGAGCGCAAAACTATCTGTTCTACATGATTATTTGTATGTTCATACGACCAATTTTGCTGCTGAAAATTTCATATCATTTCCCTTTGATCATTTAAAAATATACATCAATAAAGATTTTTTACATTAAATTTTTTATTGTACAAAATTTGTTCATTAATTTAGAAATGCAAGAACAAACGAATGTTATTACATAAAGAGAATGAAAATGGATGAAATGGATGGTCAAATCAAAATTCTTAGAAGAATCAGTCAATCAATCGAAAATATATTCAGAATATCCCTTTACTCTACTAGTTAGATTTCATCATTTACAAACATTACATGTTGTTGATAATAAAATTTTAAAAATTGGTGATACCACTATAATTAATTTTTAAGATGAAATGTACATATGAGCCATTACAAACTCTGTAGCTCTTAGTAATGAAAATGAAATTCTCAACCATGAATGGTATGGAGTCTGAGATGAATATGTATACATGGGGATTCTTTTCATAAATTTTTTTCAAGTATAAGATATACAATATGAATTATGGTCAAATAATATTCATATTTTTTCATGTGTATATATCTGTAATATTTTAATGGAAAACAATGTGAAGAAAAATTTGGACTCAATAGTCCCCACATAAATTCTACAAAAAAATATCATTGTAACCAAAGGAATAATCTATAATAGTCAGAAAATAGACCAAAATGTTTGAAAACAAACTTATAGACAACAGAAAATTATTAATACCAAATATGTAGGGGTAAAACTCTTAATTTTAATAAAATATAATATATTTTCATTTTCTTCAATAATTATAACTTATTTTTCGTATCATTTTTTTGTCATTGTAATCAATTCAGATACAATGAAAGTATATTTAATGGATTCAAAAAAAAATACTTAAAAAACTTACAACAAGTGATGATGTTTACCAATATATAATACACTACATGAAAATTTTAAAAATAAAATTCAATTTAAATTTATTAGATTATATTTTAATGAAAATATTATTATGATAGAGCAATATTAAAATATCATCAAATTCATGGCTTGTGGACAATCTATGAGCATAGGAATCCTATAAAATTCGACATGTGGATATTTATTAGAGTATATATAATAATATTTAACTATAATAACATAAATAAAAACAAAAGGATTATTTTTATTAATTTTTATTCTATTCCCAAAAAAAGTAATGATAATTATTTTTGTTATTACATTTGAAAATTTATGAAAGATAATAAATACCATCAGAAAACTAGTATCCCTGAAGAGGTATTTCCATTTATATCTACAATTTCAATCAAAAAAATTTAGTAATCATTTTATTATTTATATTTTACAAATAATACCTATACTTTTTACATTCCTCATATTTAAAAGTAGAAATAGATTTTTTTAGAAATGTATGAGAATAATACATAATGCTTGAATGTATACCGACATCCCGAAGAGGTGACTTCCCACTCCAACCATAAATTGTATCATCATTTTATATAATATATTTTATTTAATTTACTATTATTTTTTATACAGTACTTCAATTAATTAATTTACTTAGTAAATATGACATGTGGAAAACTCAAAACTAAGCAAACACATTCAATATTTTTGATACTTTCAAACAATGATTCATTTGATTTTGTTCTGAGTCAAATATATAGATATATTTTTATTAGTGATTAGAGACTATGATGGTTTGATGTTGTTTTTATTCCCATATGTATTTATATATATTTCAAAAAGGATAATGACTATTTAGGGTTAAATGGTAATTCAGGAACACGTCACGTGATACATCCCCCACACATCATTATGTACTAATTATGACTATCTCTCTCCCTCTTGGGGTTATTATTATTGGTTGGGTGCAAGTGTGGATTTTTTTAGGAGTATGATTGGATGGGGGTGTATGAAATTTTATGGACAATAATGGTGTGGATAAAACATCTATAATAATCACTCTACTGTGACATCCACCCTTCATATATCGGCCACATGTAAATTTGACAAATGGAATGACAAGTTTGACTCAAAGAGTTTCTTTTTATTTATAAATAACATATTTATTCAAAAAATTGTTTAAATATTAATAATTTTCCACAAACAGTTATATTGTTTTGATATAATTTTTGATGTTTTTTTATTGGGGAAATGTGAATCATGGGACGTGCTAATTCTTCCACCCTTCATTCCCAGCTACCAATGGTTGGAGTCCTTCATCACTAGGCTTAGTAATGTTGGAACCTTGATCAAAATGTGATGATGAGATGTTGGATCCTCCTTATTTGGATTCCATAAAGTATATTGTCACATATTATTTTTCTTCCACATTGATTTGTGTCTTGTTCATGAATCTATTTCATGATTCCATCTCGGGGTGGGTGCAAGTTAATTACATAGCCCCTATCTCATTTGGGCAACCACCATCTGTTAGAGTAGATAGTAACATTGGTAATGTCTAAGAATATTTGAGTATTTGGAAGGTTGATAATATAAATAGTCTTACCCATTTAGAGTTGGATTCTATCCCATATGAGGTATCATATGGGTAGAATCTAAGTCATCCCATGTCAACAATGAGGTAGTTGATGCTCATGGCATAAGACTCCTGAGGATTTTAACATTGCTTATCCAATGTTTGTTGTATGGGGTAAATATTCTTGAACTAGTCAAATATTTAGTATCTTATAGGGATAGGTTGGTCACTGGTTTAACATCTTATAGTTTTAGGTTGGTTCTATGTTCAACATCTTATAGGGATTGGTTAGTAATAGGTTTAATGTCTTGTGGGGATAGGTTTGTCACATGTTTAATATTTTTGTGGAAAGGTTGGTCACAAGTTTAAACTAATTTAGTGACAAGTTGGACCAAGGTTTTACATCTTGTGGATGTATAAATGTAAATGTTATAATAAACTGTGGGCATAGGTGGGTCACAGGTTTCACATATTGTGGGGAAAATTTTGTCATATGTTTAATGTCATGTGGGTATAGGCATGTCATAGATTTATGTCATTTTGAGATAAGTATAAATTAGGATTAATATCTTGTGGGTATATGGTTGTCATATGTTTAACATTTATTTGGGAAATTTAGGTCTATTGGGGGATTGGACATTAGTTGATAAGAGTGTAATTCAATTCCCATGGGGGAAGACGATCACAAATTGGATTTTCTACACCACAGGGGGGAAGACATGAATATTTTATGGGAAATTAGAATTGAACCTCATGGATGTCTCCTATGATTTTTGGTTTTCTTGGATTAAACCACAGGGAGGCTTCTTACATACCCTATTAGGAAATAGGGATCGAAACCCATGTAGTTTGATCACACAGTTTACGGATGTGTGACATGACTGGTTCATGTAGTTTAGCATTGTGTGGTAATAATGATCACATCATGAAAATAGAGACTTCAAGGGATATTTTGGAGCATGAATATATTACTTCTTTGTTGTTTGGGGGTTTCATCTTAGGTGTGGGGGGTTTCAACCTAGGGAATAAGATGATGTTGTGGGGTAATGCATGGGAGATTCCAGATGCATGATTTTCATGCCATGATGGGGAAGAGGTCATAATCACATGATGATCATAAATGGGGATCCCAATTATCCTCACACAAGTTAAGGCTATAGTTTAAGATCAGCATATGAGGCCATTTTTGTATTGTTTAACATCATATTACTAGAACATGAGTCTTAATAGTTTCACATCAGGTAGCTTAGACATTTGCAGGGTAACACATGCAATGAAAATTTACAAGAAGGATAGGAACATCCAACATAATAATTATCTACCATTAATGTTGGGTGATTTACCTAGATGATATCACCCTCTGGACTAACATTTCTTCTATGAATGTGCCTTTCCATTGTGTGTGTCATAAGAAAAATCATAGAAGAGTGGGTATTAGGGGTACCAAAATTAGGGGGCCTATCCTTAGGTTCAAGAGGCTTTATGGAAACCGTGATTAGGAGAAAAATGTAATACATGTATTTGGCATGTCCTATGGGTGAATGAGATGGGAATAGGTTTTGATTATACCAGTCTTACAGAAGGATCATGCATATGTGGAGTAGGTTTGAATGGGCATAAACGTCCTATGTACTACACTTTCTCAAATGTATGTCCATCGAATTAATGTGCCATGGAGAGGCACGAGGGAATGTTTTCATAATGTTCAAGGGGCATTGAATTTATGGGATCTCACAAAGGCTGGAATGATCAAGAATAATTAAGCTTGCTGAAATAGGGTTTCCTCACATGGGAGTGGTGGCTTGGTTATTATGTGGTTTATATCATGAAGGATAATTATCTCAAAAAACCCCTGGAGCTGTGAAGGGATTTATTCTTTAACAAAAGCCAATTTATTTTTTGAGAGGAATCTTGACCTTTATCTAATGTATTCTTGATCCCATGTGAGGATAGAATTAAAAATATATGTACCATGAGAAATCCATTTCATTTATGGATCACTAAGGTTATAGTTTTAGAAATTCAGAGCTTATATAAGGATTAAAAAGGTTTCTTCCCCAATGTTTTTGGGAAAGAAGGAATTTAAAGGCTTTCATGAGGAAAGGGAATCATATTTGTGAAATACAGCAGCTTCTATGGAAGATTATGACCTCCATGTAGGATAGAAACTTCTATGAGAGGAAATATGTTTCATGGAGATTACTGCCTAAAAACACTATAGTAGATGGTGTGTTCCACAAACAGGCATATTTTGATCCAAATGTTACAACCACGAACCTCCACACAGTGAAGGATTCCAAAAAGGGGACTTATGTTCCACATTGGGGGTTTTCATCCAACCTTCATACATCCGGTGGCTTATATGATGTTTAGGTTTCCTAATTTTCTTTACCATCATGAATATTATACCATAAATGGATATTTTTCCAGTTTAGGATCATAATTGATTCAAAATTCAAATTACTTTATTTAAATATCCTTGAGTGTTAATTTTATCACCATCACTGAATTACCCCCATATAATGGGAGAGGACATTGGATATGAGGGTTAAATTGTAATGGGAAACCACATAAAATGTGTAATATATTTCCCTTGTTCATGAACGTCAGCCACACCTATGGACTATAAATAGTAGAGGGGTACCCTAGGGGATTAAAATATTTTCATAAATGACAGGAAAATTATATATTTTCAAAAAAAGATTGAATTTTCATTGTGTTATGAGACCTATATCCTTACAGCTCATGAAAATGAACTGAATCTACATACTTTTATTGGTAGAAGACCCTCATGAACCCTCTGACATCTATGACCATGAATTTCATGAATATTGATTGTTGAACTAGCCTCGATAACATTCTATGTATTAGAGAAAATTTCCACAGAAGTTACCAAGTCATCAGATAATCAATGGAGAGAAATTTTTGACAACCTCATGATTAGGTAGAGAATACAGATGGAGTATTATTATGGTAACATAACTACTTTTTTGATGGGGGAAAATATGAATACATTTTTTATAAGTGGTTTTTTATATGAATTTGTGCTGAGTGATGTTTTTCTCTTCCCCAATGGAAATCAGGATGATATAGACAATTGGTTTAGGAACATTCATGGGTAGATCTGATGGAACGAGGATATTTGTGGGTCTCATATTGAAGGAACACACCTCACTAACCACTTACACCTTATAGAACCATCTGAACAACATTAATGAGAATGTTCATTTTGGGGATACATCCCCTCCTCAATTATAGTCCATTCTAAACGATGGTTTGATGAACCATCATTAGGGATGAACTGAATAATGTGATTTATTCCATGGAGGAAATTTTATAAATTAATGGGTCTGTGAATTTGAGGTATTCCAATTAGGAAACAAATTTATAGTAGATCTAAAAAAGGTTTATTTGATTGAGGTAGTGTGGGATTCAAAGTTTCGTTTCTATCATCACTTAAACATCCTATGAAAGCTATAGAGTCGGTGGTTACTAGGGACCAACACATTTTCCTTACATCACGGTGAGGTCAATATTGTTTTATGGTAGTCATACCACCTAAAGGGGATCCCCATCAAAGGGATCTACAATGTTTGGAATAGGGGATAATCCATCAGAAGCCATGGATATTGGATATCCCTTTCATAGTGGTTCAAATATTTTCTAAATGGTCCACTGGAAAAGATAGTGAGAAGTCCATGTTAGTGTCCAATGGAGATTCAATGATTAAAGGAGAACTTATATTAGAGGATCCTTGTAGAAAGAAAGTGGTAGATTCATGGATATAGTGTGATAATTGAGGATCCCATAGTTAGGAACAATGGATTCATTACAACACTAATCTGTGGGTGGATGCTATTGGTCATAGATACTCACACGGGGGTCAGAGAGAGCACCCTCATCACTGAAGTGATGTTAGATATGGGAAAAAGAATCCACTCTATAGTTTCGGTGCTTGAAAGTATGTACATGGTATTGATCGAAATTAGTCCATGAAAGGATCCATTTTATGTGTGTGGGCCCTTCTATTTCATGTATAGTTGTGTTACCACACACATGGGAAGATATGAATATCCAAACCCAATATCCCCACCTTTCACAAATTTATAGACATCAATCCTCAACATCAATGGGATTAGTCCCCCAAGATGGATTTGGTTATTGTGATAGCAAGGATTGAGCTAATATACTACATTATCGTACACTAGTTTCCCCTCCATATGGGAATGGTAAATGATGATGGAACCGATAAAATTGATCCATGGTAATAACTCTAGGACTTTTGAGTTGGGGTATTGATGGATATAGTGGATTGGATAGTTCATTTTGCTGAATACACCCCAATTTAGTTCATAAGGGAGTTCTAATACCATTATCGGATCACCTAGAAGGTGCATACTAGGGTACGTAATGAGTTCCACCCCTCTATTCTCAGGAATTTTTGTTTCATGATTGCATGCGAATATGGAAATATGTGGAATGAGCTACCACCAATCATCCATGTATATGGGCTCATCTAAGAATACAAGTTTCATTGGGAATCAACATATTCGAGAGTAATGTTAAGGTATCTATCCACATGGGTGGACTCCATGGAATGAATCCCGAAGCCAAGCAGTCAACGGTGTGTGGCAGAAGGAAGTGAACACCACAGTGGTTTGGAATGAATGGGGGGGGGGGGGGGTAGATAAGCAGGACAAAATCTGGTAATTCCTAGTTTTTTATAGGTGAAATCATTAGGTAGATAATAAATAGGCCCAACCACCCAAGAAAATTATCCTTTATAAGAAAAAATTCCATCAACATTGGGTTTAATGGCATAAGGTGAACCTACATAACTGTTACTATGGAAGAGTGAAATCCAAAAAGTTATTGTCCTACATTATTCCTATAGTGAAAATAAAATGTTTCATCAGATCAACTTTCCCTCGTGTATGTGGTGTCATTTCGAGGATAAGAGTGTCAATATTTATGGATTGGGCTATTCCAAGGAATTTTTTGAGGCTCTATAAGATGAGGTGATGCATTATATCATGTAGATGGAAGAACTGGTCCACTCCTATGACATGGTTCGTCCCTTCACTACTTTGGTGAAAGTGTTATTAGGAATTACCTATCCTTTATATCCATCTATAGGTTAGACTTCTGTGTATAAAACCACTCAAGAGGTGTCTAAATCAAAATATTCGGGAAGTATTTTCTATCAATGTACTCCCATTAGATAAGATTATGAAGATGGAGAGGTAATCTCCCTTGATTCAGAATCTTTAACCCAATGATAATCTCTTAAAGATAATTTCCAGAACCATTTTTCACTTGTAAAGGATTTGGAAATCATGGAATAGGGGTAGGTTCATGATGAATCTAGAATATAGGATGGTCAGTCTCCAATCCATGATGTGAAGTGAGTGGGATATCCCAAAGATGTTGCATTTACATGTGGAAACCACTACCTTACAAGGAAGAATATAGGGATAATTTGGTGGATCAACAACCACATTTATTTTTTGGTAACATTTTATTTCACCCATTAGTTTAAGTATTTTAAATTTTGAAGTTATTCTTACCAATTTTTTCTTCTTGGAAGATGCAATGCCCTCTTTTATTGGGTATCTTCCAACATACATGGTTTTTTATACTATGGTTGTAATGACTTGTGGGGCTCCCAATGAACCTCACTGAGACATTAGTCAGCATGTATTATCTTGTAAGCATTTAATTTTTAGCCTTATATTTTTTATACATCTCAAAATTTGAGTATATCTAACTTATGGTACTGAATGGTTTGGTAAAAAATTCATTTTGTTCAACTAATATTGCTGATGTATAAGTTATCAAAGCACACATATGAGGTGGTGAAAGCTGATTATACGATCCTAATTGAGGTGTATGTGTGTATTCATTTGAAAATGTATGATGAGGAGTTTTTTGGGGTTGAACCGGACCTAGAGGCACTATATGTGGTGGTTTCTAAAGATGTGTTCCATCCTGTAATGAATCGGGAGGATACAGTGATTGAGACTGAGGATCCTATATATAGGGTAGTGACTGCTAAATTGAATCTGTTTGTTAATCCCATGAAATAAGTGATTTATGATGTACTATCATAAAAATTAGGGTTGATATTCGGATGGGGGAAACAGTCTCATAGGCTGGTGACCTAGCTCATTTGAGGAGGTTACCATTTAGTACCCTACAATTGAGGCATTGGTTTACATTCCTAAGAATGATCCTAAACCACTAGATGAGTTTGAGGACACTAGCTTTGATGTAGCTGAATAGAATCTAGTCATCAGCTATTAGGCATTGTGTAATGTGAGAATTTTCATTACCCACACTATATTCACAAGCATTCAAAGTGGAGTAGATTCCCTTCACTATTTTCTATAGAGTATTGAGATTAGTGGGGTTGATTCCTGTGGTCTTTATGCAATAGACCATGATTTTATTAAGAATCATGTTCAGAATTATTTGTAGGATTTTGATGCTTATTGGTATAAGGAAAATTTTAATGGTACAAATTTACGTTAGCAGTAGGGGTTTGAATTTTCACAGTTGGAAGAGGTGTGACAACATGAGGATACTATTAGTTCTAATGGAGATGTTTCAAATAAACATGGGGTGTAATTGGTTGTAGCTAGAGATGACACATGAGTGCCTAGATGAGAAGGATTGGGTGAAAATTCATGCTGATGAAGTTATCTTATTAGCAGAAGAAGAAGTTGAAGAGTTTACTACGAATCAACCGGTATCGAAGGTCACTCTCTAGATTTTGGGTGGGTTTGAGAAAAAACATAGTCCAGGATGATGCATAGTGGGCCTTTTTATGGGTTGAAATAATGGAGAGGCTTCAGTCTATGTATAACCCTCCCTAAAAATTTAATTTTATTTTCTTAGAACTCTCTTTTGTTAAGAGTTTGTGTTTTTTGGCATATGGATAATATTAATTGGGAAACCAAATATAAATCCCTAACACCATGTGACTCATAATCGATGTTAGTAACATGGTACAAACTGAAGATTTATCATTTATAAGAGTGTGTCAAAAAGGAGCTAAAACATGGGTTTTGACCTATTTATTGACCACTAAGATATTCTTGACCATGAAATATTTAGTTGGAGATTTGAGACTATTTGCACAACTGACATTCATTCTCAACAGATTTAGGTGCACCAATGGTGTAACTCTAGGGGTGTTGAACTTTATAAGAAAAAAAATGTAGGGATGATGGATATTAATTGAGATGCCAATGATCATGAACTCAAAGGGATTGATTGGATGATAGAGGATAGCTACTGAAGAAATTTTAAAATAATATTCCACTTTTATACCACCAAGGATGGAGACAAACAAATGAGAGTCATTCGTTGAACATCTTCCAAAAAAGAAAGCTATGAAAATAATAATAGATGTATTTTAAAGCATGTTTCCAAGATTCTGGGTGAGCCAATATGTCCATTCACCATCACTATCAAGAGGAATCCTTCAAACATGTGGGATGATGGCTATCCATGTAATGGAATACCTAAAGCATGCAATGAATTGTAGAGACTGTTAAAATTTGGTTCGAAAATCTAGGAATTATGACACTATGGCTCTAAGTAGATTGGGTGGCCCTATCAACATGTACAAAGTATATAATCATATTTTGAGGGAAGCATAGTCTTGGATTCCAAGTGAAAATCAAGAAGCGTGAATGTTGAGTTAAGTGATCATATCTAAGGATAAAAATGGGATTCTCATGAAAGGGCCTAAGGTGCACTTTAGTTTTATGAAATTCATTGATGATGATATATTTGTAGTTTAATGTATTGTATCAAGGAAATTGAACATGTATTAGGACATCTTATGGTGAGTAAGATTTATTATACACTTTAATTTCATGTGACTAGGTCATTCATAGAATAGTTTAGCATCTTGTGACAAGCGCATTTGAAATAATAGGAATAAATCCCCCACATATTAGGTGATAAAACAGATGAAAAGGGAACATAATGGGTGACACCTCATGGTGGAGATCATGGGGTGAAAAGAGCTAGGATTTGGTTCTAACACTTTTTTAAACCATTAGTGTCCAGAAAGTGTAGACATGTTTTTTGGGCTCTATAATGTGTCTCATATACTTTGTACCTATTTCTTTTGTAAGCTAACTTTTTCCAAAATCACATAGGTGACTTGGCTATTGAAATTTTGACTTTTTATATGATTTCCACTATGGTTTTCAAATATGATATAAATTTGTTCAAATTATCTTTGATAGTTTATAGTTTTTCTAATTAGACAATGATGTTTTAAATAATTTAAGGTTGTAATGTTTGGACCATGGGTTTCTAAAATTTATGATCACATCTTTTTGACAATGGATGTGTATCATAAGGAATCTATGTGACCTAATGGATTTGTAACTTCATGAGAAGAGTGGGTCAAAGCCACTTGGGTCCATTTGATAAATTATCCAGACTAGTTATTCAATGTTTAAGGTTAGGATGTTTGGAATAAAAGTGGTGGTATCCCATTGATGGAATTTCTATGTTTTTAGACCCTACATGATGAATGTATCACTACATATCTTATGCACATGTGTATTCCGAATAGTGTAATGAATAATGAGTTTCATGGAGTTATATAGTTTCAAGGGAAATAATAGAATGCTAAAACAGGAATCCCACCTATGGAATCTCTTATGATGCCGTATTTCTTTACCATGATACTCAATGACATGGAGAAATGGATCCAAGGGTAAATATATTCAGTAATAAAAAAGGGAGGTTGGAACAAAATAAATCATGACATCCCAGACATGTATTTTTAAAATGAGTGATTGAGGGGTGGGGAATGATTATTGATAATATTTTAAACACAGGTTCTATAACCTCACTAATCATGGATGAGAATACATAATTATGGAAAAATCATGGACCATATTCATAACATTTAAGACACCAAATTCCATATAGGACCATCCAAGCATTTTTCCACAGTTTTTGGTGAATCCTGTGTCCAGATACCATTGTTATTGGTGGCCTTTTTATATCTGGGGAATGAAGAAATCAAAATCAGAATAAGTATGAAGTGTGAAATAATGGGATGCCTTGGGGGAGACTAAGTTCACTAGAAACTAATTATCTATGTGCATGAAGACATTGTTAAAAAATATTAGTGGCTGAGGAATATTCCTAAACCTAGGGGAAAACCCCAAAAATAGGTTTGTGGTGGGGTTTGACCCAAGATGTGATATTTGGGCATCACTATGTATCCCATGGATTTGGAATCAAGACACATGGTGTTCTCGAACATGGAGAGGCTGATGACCAATTTCGAATGGAGTACCCTTTTACTGAGGAAATTCAATCATCTCCTACGGTTTATATGAGGTGTACCATATTTATTACTTTGGGTAATGTTATATTTTAACATTGTGTACTAAAGAAACATGTTTTTGTCATCACACATTTGTTATATGAGTCATCCAGTGTTTGTTTCATAGGGAAAGTCTATAGATTGACATTATGTTATGAGGAAATTGGTTTGGGTTGTCTCATATGTTTCATATGAGTCATCCTTTATTGATAACATAGGGTTATACTATAGTTAAAAATCATTTTCTATTGGTTTTTTGGTCATCACACATTTTTCACTTGAGGAATACAATGATTTTCACAACTGGTATGGCTATAGATTAACATCATGTACTGAAGAATTTATTTAGTAATCACATATTTTTTACATGATACATCAATTGTTTTTTCAATCATGTTAGGAATTCAGTTTAATATCATTTTAAGGTTGTTTAAAATGCATACAAACTGAGCTTCCCATTTTTTTCTTCCTCATTCCAGGTCATGAGGGAATATTGACTCACATATAATTCCTGAAAAATTATTATGTCGTATACCAAAATAGGAGCCCTTTAAAAAAATTATTAGGTTGATATGGATAAAAATAATTGGTTTTTAAGGAAAAAAGGCCATTGGGCCTAATATTTTTTTAATGTAATGACACCAATGAGGTTTGTGATGAATTTGTGGCAAGTCCTAAAGATTGGAAGTCTAGGCATCACTAAGCATACATTGTCCAAGATCAATTCTAGATTTGGAGGTTTCATATCTAGTATCATTAATTTCCTTATATCCATTACCATGTCATCTTAAAGGAAGGAGTGGAGATAAATCATTAGGTTAAATGAATTTCTACTCAGTTCTGATGTATTTCAAGTTTATGTAATGTTTGGTTCCAGTTTGATTCATGATATTCAAACATAGCAACATGGAATTAAATAATTTTTTCTAATGTGGTCTAGTCATAAATAGTAGTTTATAGTGATTGTAATTGAACCTATATAGGTAAAATTTCATATGTTCCATATGCTATTTTGTTTGCTGTTTCTTTGGTGGAACATAGAGTCATTGTCGAACATACCTATACGGAATTAAAGAAGTATATCTAGAAAAAAATATTTTTTCTGGATAACTAAAATTATCCATATTGTAGAGAAGACAAAGTAGACAACATATATCTACCCATTATATTATTCATAAGAGTGGGATGTGTGGTTTAACTGGATTTTGTACTTTTGGTACAATTTCGTCAACTCAATTATAACACCCCAAGGATTTACATATAAATGTAATATTAAATGCATTCAACACCAAGTCTTTGTGAGACAAAAAAATTTTTATTTATAGGAAATAGATATAACTTTGTCAATAAACATATTTTTTCTACTTCTGTGTTTTGAATTTTGATAAATGGACACACACAGTTAAGGATAATAAGAAATTTAGAGTTTGATAGTATCATCAAATGTTTTCTGTTAATATTAATGTGATACTTATGAATAATAATTTTACCCTTATGAATTGTAATATAACCCTTTTGAATAGTAACATCACCCATTAGAGTTTAAATAATATTTATGGACCATATAAATGATTGTATGATATATGGGTATATGTAAGTGTTGGAATTTTTATGAGTAATAAATTTTAAATTAAAACATAATAATTAATAAATTTATTTAAAATAAATGAGATTTTAATAAAATATATAACTAAATAAATATTTAATCTTCCTATGATTTTAGGATAATTTAATAAGAGCTTAGTTAATTCTTCATAGTGTTATAAAATTAGTTTTAATTTTAAAAACATTAATTTTTGAGAAAATGATGATTTTAATTAAAAATTAAATTTCTCATATTTATAAAATTATTTTGATAAAATGGAGTCCATTTATTGAATATACAGGTCAAAAAAAATTCGGTGAATTTTTCGTATTTTTATGAAATTCATCAATTTTTTATGAATATTAAAATTTGGTAATTTTCTGTATAAATAAATTCTATGATAAATACAGTATTACATGCATCATGGATGATGTAAGAAACCATTAGTTCAAACTAATATGTACGTATTTCTATTTTTTTCATAATAATCAAACACTATTTCTTTTCATGAGAAAATTAATTAAATAACTAATAATATATTCAATAATCACCCCTCTCTCCACCATAAAAATCACCCCACACTCCCTCTTCTCCAAACATCTCTAAGCTTCGAAGATTTTAAATTTTTTGCCCAAATAATCTTCCCTAGAAACTCTAAATGTCAAGGAGTTCTGGGAAATTCCAAAATACCTAAATCACTCACCTTAAGGATATTCTCAAGTTGTAGTATCCAAGAGGTAAAATCCTCTTCCTTTTCCTTTTATTTTTTTCTCAAGTTCCTCAATTATTTTTTAATATATCCCCACCTCCTCTATCCAAATGATCCCGATAAATCCATAAAATATATATAATGGAATTATATCTTCTTTAATGGAATATATATCATCAATATCCTTACTCTTTCTATATTTTATTTTAAAAATAAAATCATCATTCGAAATGTGCCAATTTACTACCTTTATGGACGATGGACGTTCGTTATTCAATTTATCCATCATGGCTGGACATGAAACCATTTTATTGTTTAAAATTATTCTACAACATGTATTATATATTATTAATTATTTTTTAACCATCATTTGTACATGAAACTAAATAATAAAACATATCTAATTCATTATGATTGGAAAACTGAGGAAAAATATAAACGATTATCACTAAATAACATATCAGATGATACATCCTCATACAATGTAACCAAATGATATATGTAAACATGTAAAATTATGGATTTTAATTTATAATATATAAATCAAATCATAGAAAATTATATCCATTTCACATGAACTTCCATACTTATACTCAGGTGAACCGGTCATGAATATCAATAAATAAAACACTTCGGAAAGACGAAATTCAATCTTATAACATATTAACTGCCATAAATGAACATAATAAATTTATAATAAAAGATATAAAAGTCTAATATTTTCTCTATTAAATTATTAATGTGACTAATTTTATATTTCTGGACCTTAAGGTCAAGTGCAGAACACATTCAGACACAATGTTAATGTTTTCTACTAGAACCTCCATTTTCATTCGGGATACAATTATAAACTACGTACATAAAAGTGATTATTATTTATTATTATTTACTCTAGATAAATTCTGTTTTAATTTTCTATATATTTTTACCTATCAGAATAAATATTTATTTTATGGATAGTGACATGTTTTAAAAGGATCTTTCAAAAATTATTCTCGATAAACATGCCCATTATAATAGAACTTCTCAAATTTTTACATATTTTTGATTTCACTATATAATAATTTTTAAGACATAATCACTATTCAAAAATATGTTATTGTTTTATGAATCATATAGATTATTTCACTTCTAATTTTATACATTTTTTTCCAAAATAACTATTCTTTTCAGTGTAAAAGAGTATTTCTATCAAGAATTACATGGTGTTTTTATACTATTATTTTCATATATTTCAATACTCTTGTTGATTCATATGGATTTATGGGATAAATATTTTATGATATTATATATAATGTTTTAATTTTTTTTATGATTATATTAACTATGGATGTTCTATCATAAAACCATACACCATATTACTTCTAATGGTCAGGGTTATGTTTAATGATTGGGGAAATTTATTTGCATTTAATAGGTTAATTTAACTATTTAAATATTAATTTATAATGTGTCAAGCCTTTAATATATGGAATGAACTAACATATTAATTGTCTGGTGGGGTTGGCTATAGCCCATCGGTGCATCATTGGGTATCATGAGACAAACCTGTTTGGGTTTTTACCCATTTATGCCTGCCTTGGCACGAGAACTTGACATAATTTTTATGATGTCCAACATTATTAATTACCTAATAATGAAACAAGAAAGTGATAGTACATGTTATTAATTGACTAATATACTATCAATGATTATATTTAATTTTGAAATTATTCATTTGGATTTTATTCATTCCATATTATGCTGATGTATAAGTTTAAAGGATTGTGTTTTTAGATTCTCACAATGCCTAGTGTTTATGTTTATAATTACATCCTCTATATTACATAAATTTACTAAGGATATAATATCACCCATTTTCGTATGTTTTATTATTACCATGATTGTGAAGAAGTATTATAAAAATTTCTTGCAGGGATAATCTAGGTGTTATGGATGATTCCAAAGGAATTTATGTGTTGTAATTAATTTTAATATGTATTGTTGAACTTATGTATGAATCTTATTTTCCAAAAAAAATAAATAATTTGGTATTTATTTATGAATATTCCTTTTAAAATTCTAATTTAATGAAATAAGGAACCGACTCTGGGATACAATGGTCAAGTCTTTAATGTTTGTATACAAGGATGTTTAGTAGGGAACATGGAAACCATATTTCGAAAACATTGACTAGGGAAAAAAACCCTAAGGTAGATTTTGAGGATATTTATACATTACTATCATAGAATTTGGGTAAATAATATACTATTTCTATATTTGTAAAAAAATCCTGAATGTATGAATAATACCAATGGTTATGGTTCTAGAATAGATGTACCTTGGAGTAAATACACTGACAAGGTGATCTGGGGATGAATCTGGGTATCCTGGTCCACGATAGTGGGCCTTACTATGCACCAAGATTGACACTCCAGGTGATATTCTAAAATAATTCAATTTTTCATTATAAACCAATATGAATTATTGAGAAGTAAATATTTCCTCAAAGTAATGATGATTAGGATTCACTACTACAAATATAGCTTTTATCAGCGCTAAAAATGGCAATTAATAGCGCTAAAAAAGCGTTATTAATGCCGGCAAAGATAAAGGGGTGTCCCCTTTATCAGCACTCCAAAAAGCGCTAATAAAGAACCATTTTATCAGCGCTAAAAAAGCGCTGATAAAAGACCGATTTTATGAGCACATTTTTTTAGCGCTGATAAAAATTAAAAAAATAAAAAAAAATTAAAAAAATATTGCCAATCTCAGGAAGGGAATTTTATAG
Organism: Viscum album; assembly: GCA_963277665.1. Taxonomy (NCBI): domain Eukaryota; kingdom Viridiplantae; phylum Streptophyta; class Magnoliopsida; order Santalales; family Viscaceae; genus Viscum; species Viscum album. The sequence continues at coordinate 1,832,499,616 of OY728151.1, read as the reverse complement.
TGCTTGAGCCCCCCTTTATCAGCGTCTTCCCACACCTCTAGCACCAACCCGCACCACCTACACCCTTTATCAGCGCTATCCCTTTAAATCAACTTTCGCGCGCACCCATGCCTCCACCCGGATTTGATCTCGAGACCTCCCCCCTGTGCACCTCAAGCCTTTTCCAGTACCCTATATTGAGTTGTTCCTTTATTCATCATATATCTATTTATTTTTATATATATATAGTTATATTTATTCGTATAGTAATATATATTTGTATTAATATATATAGTTATATTAATAAATATATAGTTATATTAATATATACATATAGTTATATTTATATATATAGTTATATTAATATATGTATAGTTATATTAATATATAGTAGTTATATAAATATATATATTGGTATTTTAAATAAAATGGATATTAGTTATTATTTAGATAATGCAATTATATTTTATATGTAAATATGTTTAATTATTTATCTAAAAAATTTAATTTTTAGGTGTGAATATATAAAAAATATGTACATATATATATATATATATTTGATTATAAATAGCAGTGCATTATAAAAAATGATGAAATTTAAAAGATATAATATCAATATTAATGTAATACCTTGGAATACATTTAGTCCCCACCAAAAAAATCCAATAATACCCCCTTATACAAGGGTGAAAATCCACAAAATGTTAAAAAATCTGGGTACTCCGACTAAAAACTCAGTTTTGGAGCCCTTCTGTGCCTCTTTTGGCCTCGAAAAAAGAGTGACCGGGGTTTTCTGGGTCATAGAGAGGTAGAGCTCGTTGCAGGCTTTGATTTGATATGTGGTAGAGCTCAAACGGACACCCGGATCAAATGTTATGGCCGTTTGAAGTTTGAGTTGCGTTTTCAACATATTTTGGATCTTTTTTTAATTTTTTTAATTTTTTTAGTCTTCAAATTGTTATTAAATCATTAATACTCCATAATAATTAGAAAATTATTAATTAAAAATATTTTTTAAAATTTTTAATAGGCCATGTTCACTAAATATCTTATATATTAAGTATAATAAGTGTAAATATACATTTATACTTATCTAAAATATATTTAAAAATAATATATTATATTTATATCAATATAACAATATTTATATATTAAAATGTTTTTTATCTTTTTTTTGAAGTCGACGCTTTATCAGCGCTACTAAACAAGCGCGGATAAAGGGGGTCCCTTTATGAGCGCTAAAACAAGCACTGATAAAGGGGGGGGGGGGCTTTATCAGCGCTAAAAAAAGCACTGATAAATGGGTACCTTTATCATTGCTTTTTTAGCGCTGATAAAGGCAACCTTTATCAATGATCTTCTGAGCACTGATAAAGGCCCCCCCTTTATCAGCGCTTTTTCGTTAGCACTGATAAGGGTGGGGGGCGCTATCCTTACCTAGTTTTGTAGTAGTGATTATGAGATTACACATGCTTAAAATTTTAATTTATGTTATGTGTTTTTCTATTTCAACATTATAAATTATTATTCATAACATAATTTAGTGCATTTAATTATTTATAAATCCTATCTATTGAAAGTAATGGAAGACACATGAACACACAATACCCATATTGGGATTTCCCTCTCTAAAAAATATTGATGTTTGTTCTGATGATTTGAAAGGTGCTAGGAAATATATAACTGTACTAGGAAAGATGACTCGAGTTATGAAAAATATGATAACCCGTATAAAGGATCCTGATTCACAATAAGGGGGATCAATGTTAGAGGATATTATGAGAAAACAACCTTTATCATTTAATGGGACTAAAACACCGTTTGTAGCAGAGCAGTAGATATGTTCCATAGAAAATATATTTCTCACTTTCGGAAGTAATAGAAGGGTTAACGTTTTCATGGTAGTGTATCATCTATTAGGAGATGATGAAAAATAGTGTTCCTTTATTAAAAACACAAATTATGGTGAAGAGATTAAAAATATGTAATGGAGGTATTTTAAAAATACATTCTAGTAAAATATTTTCCATGTGAACAATATATGGATATAGAAAGGAAATTCATGAATCTGAGGGGGATGAAGGATAAAAAAGTTTGCAAGAATGAATCTAAATTTATAATGATGAAAATGCATGAAAAATAATACATATATAATCCAAGGATAAATATTGGTAAAATCAATAATGTTTTAAAACCATTCCTTTGAAGGGAAGTAGTCTCTCGGAATTTTTCATCATATGCAGTTATAGTGCCATGTGCTATCAAGATGAAAAATAAATTCTCTAAGTCATATAAATTCGAGGTTAAAAAAATTAAGAAGAGGGATTATAAACACTCTAGGAATAAAATAAGTAAATGGGGAAGAAAGAAATAAATTAATTTCCCCCATTTATTAATTGTTGGATGAAACACCCTGGTACTTGCCTGAAGGGAATGGGTGTTTCTTACAAGTGTGGAGAAAACAACACAATTCTCATGATTTCAAGGGAAATAAAGAAGCTACCGATGATCAATGATATAACATCAATGATATGGTACATTATTCACATTAATTGAATAATTTCTGGGGAAACATTACCCAAATAACGAAATTGGAGAAAGGCTAAGCTTAAGCGATAAAAACTACTATGGTTGAAGCTCCTGTTGATGTGGTGCCAGGTAAATTAATCATTTCCTGAAAGATAGCCAATTATTTTTTTCATAGGACTATCACATTATTTATATCATTCTAGTATTCCAAGAAAATTAGATATTTACAAATTTAGTTATCAATATATTTTTCAGTAAAAACTCCTAAGGGAAGTATCATTTCCACATAAATGCATCGATCAATCCCCCTTATGATACGTTAATGATATTTAGTTTCTGATCATATCATCATAAAAATTATTTAATTTGATATAATTATTAGTATTATTTGAATTTCAATTTATTATTTCATGATCTATTTGATGAAAAAGGACGTTACAATTTTTTTAGAATGATGTAGAGTCTGTTATCTATAGAGAAGAAACCTCACCATCAGATTATTATCTTTATCCACCCCCAGTATCTCTACTGAATTCAACTCTTGGGGATGAAGGGAACAAAATATATTTGTATGTGTAAATATATGTTCTAATGAAGGATTTACATACTAATAAATAATATGTTGTTGTTTTTCCATATTATTTACATGGACATACACCAGAGAATAAAGTAGATTACTCTGTTGATTTAATTACTAGTGAGAGACCTATATAAAATACTCTATATAGTATGGACAATGTGGAATTAGTAAAGATGAAAAAACAACAATTGGAATTGAGTGATAAGGTATTTTACCACCCCAGTGTTTCTCCATGTTGTTCCCATATTCTCATTATCATGAAAAAACATGGATCTATGAGGCAATGCATTGAATATTGGGATGTAAATTCTATTATGATAATGAACTGGTATCGTCTTTGTCACATTTCATATTTATTTGATCAACTTCATGGTGACCAATTTTTTTATATGGTTGACCTTCATTATGGATATCACTAGTTATGTGTGAGTAATGAAAATATTCCCAAGATAGCATTTCAAACATGGTATGGACATTATGAGCTTACAGTAATTCCTTTTGGACTGAAAAATTCTATTGTTGTTTTCATACATCAAATGAATAGATTTCTCAAGGAATATCTGGAGGACTTCATTATGGTATTTATTGATGATATCTTTTTATACTCCAAATTTAACTAAGATCATGAGAATCACTTTCACATTATTTTGAAGACTCTTAGAATAAACGAGTTGTATGTGAAGCTTAGAAAATGTGAATTTTTTCCTAAAAATATTTGTTTTCATGGCTATATTTTCACTAAAGATGGAATTTCAGTTTATTCTACTAATAAAAAATCATTTCAGGAATGGCCTACACCAACATACATAATCGAGGTATGTAAATTTATTGATTTAGAATTATTTCAGAATTTCATTTAGAACATCACTCTGTTATCCAACCTATTAGCCAAGATTACTGGTAAAGGGGTTATGTCTATGTGGAAAAAATAATATGAAGATTTTTTTTGATTAATTTATGAGTAGATTAGCAAAATCATGATCTTTAATCTACCATAAGAAATTTGTGGATTTTTTATTTACAGTTAATCTCCAATGAAATGAATTGGTTGTGTCCTTGTGTATAATGATAGAGTTATTTCCTATGCATCAATGTAGTAAAAAACTCTTGAATATAATTATCAAAGTCATGACCTTGATTTGGAAGCTGTAACATTTTCTCTAATGATAAAGAGACATTATCTTTATGGTGAAATATGTAATATATATGCATATCATAAGAGTTTTAAATATATCTTCTCAAAGAACGAAATAAACCACATGAAAAGACAATGGATCAAGTTGCTTAAATATTTTGATTGTTCAATACACTACCACTCAGGGAAGGAAAATAAGGTGGCAGACACATTGAGTAGGAAGGATCATTGATTTATAAAAAAAGAGAGTTGAAAGGTATCCCGTATTCACGGATATGGTAAATTTTGATATGGAAATTATCAAATAAAGTGAGTTATCATTACTTTCTCAATTGGATTCCATAAAATTTTTATTAGAAAGGATTAAATGTTCTCATCTTGATGACGAGAATCGTCAGTAGAAAATTAAATCTATGAATTATGGAAGTTTCCAGACATCATGTATGGCGATGTAATTCCAAGATTTGGGAAGGGGATTTGAGTTCCCACTATGCTTGACATAAAAGGGAGTTATTGGATGATTCTGATAGTTTAAATTTTTCTATACATTCTGGTATCACAAGGATGTATAGATATTTGAAAGGCAATTTAGGGTGGGATAACATGAAGAGGGAAATTCTCAAGAAGTTTAGTTTTTCAATAAGTGAATGCTTAAATAAAACATTCTTAGGGAGTAATGAAACCTATATCTATTACTACATGGAAATGGTGTGACATCACCTTGTATTTGGTAACTATATTACCTTAAACTCTACGAAACAATGATGTAATATGGGTAATTGTTGATCGACTTGTGAAATCTACAAATTTCATTGCTATAAAGGAATATTTTCCAATGGAGTTCCTTTCACAACTCTATATAATGGATGTTTAAAGACTTCATGGATCACCTATTGGAATAGAATTTGATCTTGATATATGATGTACATCTAAATTTTGGAAAATTTTGGGTGATGCTTTGGATAATAAGCTTTTAATGAGTACTGTATATCAGCCTCAAACTGACATGAAATCAGAAAGGATGATCCAAAAATTAGAAGGCATGTTGAGATCACGTTCACATTAATTTCATGGTATATTGTATCAGTATTTACCTTTGGTGAATTTTTCCTATAATAATAGTTTCCATTATAGTATTCATATGGAACCATATGAAGCTTTGTATGAAAGGAGATGTTGTGAACCAATGTGTTGGAATGAAGTTGGAGAAATGAATCTTTTAGTCCTAGAGCATGTGGAGGAATCTACAAAGAAGGTAAATAATATTCAAACCAATATCAAAGCATCTCATTGTTGAAAAAATATTTATGTCGATAATTTATGGATGGATTTATAGTTTCATGTCATAGATCACATTTTCTTCAAAGTATTTCCACAGTAGGGTGTTATAAGATTTGGGATGAAAGGGAAACTAGGACCCAAGTACATTGGTATTTTTTAAATTCTATAGATTGTTAGAGTTGTGGATTATAATTTTCTGCCCTCTAGCCTTTATAAGGTACACAGTGTGAAGATCATATATGGATTATAGATACAATAGAATAGGTGTTGGGGAATCAGATGTCTTAGCCGATAAAGGTTCTTTGGAAAAATCGTAAAATTGATGTGGTGATGTGGGAGCTTGAGAGACTAATAATGATGAACTTCCCAATTATTTTTATGAGGTAACATTCTGGTAATTTCGAGGATTAAAGTATTATAAGGGGTAAAGAATGTAACACCCGAACGATTTAAAAATACATTTAATATAGAATGCATGTAAAATTTAGACCCATTGAAAAGAACACATTGTTATTTATAGAAGATAGTTATAAGGTAGTAGTTATACATAATTTTTCCATTTCATTATTTTGAATTTCAAAATACTAATATACACTGTTGTGATCTGTAATATATTTAGAGTCTAATAGGAAAAACGTACATTTTTTGAGAATAGAATCATTACCCTTATTAATAGTACTATTAACCATAGGAATAATAATATGACTATTATGAATAGCAACCTCAGCAATTAGAGTATAAATTAAATTTAGGAACCATATAAATGGAAGTATTATATAATGGTGTATGTATGTTTTGGTATTATTATGAGTAATAAATATTAAATCAAAACTTTATAATTAATAAATTTATATAAATTAAAATTTATTTTCATTAAATGTATTCGTAAATAAATATTTTTTTCTAATATTCTAGGATAATTTAATAAGGCCTTAGTTAATTCATTTGGGTGTTTTAAAATTAGTTTTAATTTTAAAAACTATTTTTCTTGTAAATGATGATTTTAGTTAAATATGAAATTTCACAAGTTTATAAAATTATTTTGATAAAATGGAGTCTGTTTTTAGATTCCACTTGTAAAAAAATGTTTAGGGTGAAGATTTGCGATTTTTATAAAATATTTTAATTTTTGGTGAGTACTAAAATACGGTAAATTATTGTATAAATAAATTATATGAAAAATACACTATTCCTTACAACATGGACGATCTAAGAAACCATTACTTGGAAAAAAAAAATTATTACTATTTTTGGTCACAATAATCAAGAACTATTTATTTTCTTGAGAAAAACAACAAAAATAAAGAAAAATATATTCAAAAATCACCCCTCTCCTCCATTATAAAAACAACCTCTCACTCCCTCTTCTCTGCAATTATCTATTCATTGATTATTTACAAATTTATGAAAAATTATCTTCCCTATCCTATCTCCATGTAAACAAGATCATGGTCTTTCCAATAGGCTAAAATCAATACCCTTAAAGAGATTCTCTAAGAAGAGTATCCAAGAGGTAAAATCCTCTTCCAATTATTTTTATTTTATTTTAAAAAGATCATGGTATTTTTAATAGGCCAAAATCAATACCCTTAAAGAGATTCTCTAGGAATAGTATCCAAGAGGTAAAATCCTGGTCTACTTCTTTTTATTTTATTTTCAAGTTATTCCTTTGTTTATTGTTATATACTCACCTACAATATCAAAATGGTCATCATAACTCTAGTATCATCTATATATTATAATTATATTGTGTTTATGGATCATATATAATCAATATCCTTACACACACTCTCTCTCTTTTATTTTTAAAAGAAAATCTTTGTCTGGGATGATCAAATTTACATCCTGCGTGGATGATGAACCTTCGTTCTTAAATTTCATCATAAATAATGGAAATGAAACCATTTTAATGGTGTAAATATGTAATAAAATATTTTTTTCTATTATTTAATTATTTGAAACACTAATATGTATGTGATACTAAATAATTTAACAAAACTATTTTATTATGATTGAAAAACCATCGTAAATTTCTATATTATTGTCACCAAAAGACATATCTAATTATTCCTTCTTAAAACACCTAAAATAATGTTATATATAGTCATTTACAATTAATTAGTATCATTATTAATAAATAAATTCAATCCTATAAAATTATATCCAATCCAAATGAACATCCATACTTATTATCCGGCGAACTGATAATGAATATCAAGAAACACACACTTCAGAATGACAGAATTAAATATTATAAACTATGAAAGGACAGAAGATGAAAATAATACAATAATAATTAATTATATACTTGTCTAATAGGTTATTAATTAAATTAGAAATTGTTCTAATTTCATATTCCAGGCCATTAAGGTCATATTATGACCCCATTCAAACATAAGTTAAAGGTTTTCTACACGAACCTACATTAACATTTGGGATACCCTTTTTCTCTACTTACCTCAATTAAATTATTACGTATTATTATGTACTCCACAAAAATTCATTATGAATTTTTATATATGTGTACCATTTATAATCCTTATTTATGTTTTTGGGATTTACATGTTTTAAAAGTATTCTTAAAAAATTCTTCCTGATAAACAAGATCGTTTTAAAGGAACATCTCAAATTTTTACATATGTTAAAATACAAAAACTTGTATATTTTAAGACACAGTTATTTTTATAAAATATTGTAATTTTTTTTAAAAAAATACCTTAATTATCATCTTCTTTAATAAAAATATTTTTTCAAAAGAACTCTTCTTTTTAAAGTAAATGAGTATTTCTATCAAGAATTCCATGAAGATTTTATCTAATAATTTTCATATATTTCATAAATATTGATGATTCAAAGATTTAATTGGGATAAATATTATATGATATAATCTATCATGTTTTATTGAATGGTTTATGATTAGTTTAACAATGAATGTTCTATCTTGAAACCATTAACCATATTACTTCGAATGGTTACTATTATGTTTGTTGAGCAGAGAAGGTTATTTTCATTTCATATGTTAGTTTCAATGTTACTATATACTGTTAATGTTTAACCCATTTTATAAGTGGAATGAATTGGAATTATTAGGTGTTTTTTGGGGCCAAATATAACCCCTTGGTTCATCGGTATGTCTCATGACCCAAACTAGTTGGGGGTTTTACCCATTTATGTATAGTCATGGAAATACGCCTTGAAGGAATGATTATGATGCCCCAAAATATGAATTAATTCATTATGAAAACATTATGTTACATTACTTATTATTATTATACTAGTACAGTATTAATGGTAGTGTTTTATTGTGGAATTTTTCATTGATGTTTTATTCCTGTCTTATAATTCTCATGTATATGTTTAACTGTATGTGTTTGTAGTTTCTCTCCATGAATAGTATTTACGTTTGTGATTATTTTTTTTGTATTACATAGCTTTACTAATCATCTGAGATTACCCCTATTCGTATGTTTTATTTTTCCTTAGATTAAATGAAGTATATTATGAATCACTTGAAGAGATATCCTAGGATTTTTGGAAGATATTAATGGAATTTATTTGTTGTATTTCATTTTAATTTGTAATCTTGAACTTATGTTAGTAAATTGTTTTATGATGCTACTAATCTATTCAGTATTTGAGGAAATTTCTACCTTTTATTATGAAAATGTAATAATCTATGGAACCAACTCCGGGAAAATATAGTTAGGTCTTTACAGTTATTATCAGTGGATGTTTAGTAGATGACATGGAAACTAGATTTAGAGAATAGTGATTTGGTGAAAAACCCCTAAGATAGATATTTGGTATAAGTATGCAAAAAATATCAAATAATTTTTATATGGTATATATTATGTTTATTTTTCTATAAAATAAATCATTGTCTAGATATTACAAGTGGATTTGGTTCTGGAACATATATACCTTGGAGTAACAACTCCGACAAGGTGTTCCGGGCTTGACTCGGGTTAATATGGTACATGGAAAGGGGCCTTACTGCACAAATTGTTTGAAACTCCTAAGGGATATTATTATATAATTCACATTTTCATTATAATCCATTATAAATGATTTAAATGTAAATATTTTCTCAATGTAACCATTCTTATGATTATGAGATTTGACGTGCACAAAATTTTAATTTATGTTATGTGATTTTCTAGTTCGACTTTATACACAATGATTCATAACATAATTTAGTTTATTATATTATTTAGAAATTTTGCATTGTGGAAGTAATGGAAACCAAATTAATGCACATATCCCATATAGGTATTTCTCTCCTATGCAAATTAATGATATTGGTTCTGAAGCTATGATTGGTGTTGAGAAACTTATAACAAGACTAGGAAAACAGACTCAGGTTATGAATAATAACCTTAACCATATGAAGAATCATAAATCACAATGTATAGGAGAAATTTTAAACCACCATATGTGGTAAACACCTCCATCATTTAATGGGACTACATACTCGTTTGTAGCAGAGTCGTGGATAAATTCCATAGAGATGATATTTATCACATTAGGATGTAACAAAAGGGATATGTTTGTCATAGAAGTGTATCTACTATCATGAGATGATGATAAATTGTGATCATTTATTGAGAAAAAATAAGGAGGATGATATTTAAAAAATAGAGTAGAGGGATTTTATATAATTTTTCCAAGAAAAATATTTTCCCCAAGAACAACATGTGAATATGGAAAGGCATTTCAAGAATCTAAGTCTAAAGGAGGAAGAGAATGTTTCCATGTATGAATCCAACTTTACCAGGCTAGAAATGAATACCGCAGACTACCTATGTAATATAAGAAGAAATATTGATCATTTCGTTGATGGTATAAAACCATTCCTCTGAAGGAAACTGGTCAATCATAATTTATAATCATATAAAGATATAGTGTCATGTTTTATCAAGATTAAAAAAGAATTATCTAAGACATATGAATTAAAGGTAATGAAATAGAATAAGATGCATTCTGAACATTACAGAAAATAAAACCATGAAATGGGGAATAAGGGAAGATCTAACTTTCCACATTATAGTAATTGTTGGAAGAAACACCCTCATACATTCCATAATAGAACGGGAGATTGTTACAATTATGTAGAAAAAATCCAAAAATTCTTGTTTTTGTAACAGAAAGACAGAATATAACATTGTTTGGTGATATAATTTTAATTATTTGGGACATTATGTATAATAATTTCCTAAACATAAAGTAAATTTCCCCCAAACATGGGCAAGGGAGTAAGGATAATATTATGTGGTCACAACTACTGAGGTCGATTTTTCTAACGATGTGGTGGCGGGTACTTTAGTCATTTCCTCAATCATAGAAAATTATTTATTTGATTCTGGAACATTGAATTATTTTATAACATCCCAGATATCCATGAAAATTAGAAATTAGAAATTTTATTTAATAATGGAGTGGTTAGTCTAAACTGTTATGGGAAGTATCATTTCCACACATATGTTTTAATCAGTACACCTTATGACACATAAACATTCTTTAGTTTCTTATAATTATACCCATGATTTACTTTGATAAAATTATCATAATGAAATAGATTTTAAATTATGATGTGAAGACAAATTTCAAGAAAATTGAAGATTAAAATTTTGAAAATGATATAGAGTCCCTAATCATTTGAGCAGAAACCTCTCCATATTATTCTTATCTAAATCCACCCACATTATATCTACTAGATTCAATATGTCGGTGAGTAAATAAATGTTCACATTGAGGATGGACCTATTGTGAATGAATGAATTGATGTTTTTTCAATGTATTTACCTGGACATCCTCTAGAGTGCGATGTTGAGTTCCCTATTGATTTAATTCCATGTGAAAGACCTATATAAAAGGCTCCTTATTAGATTGAAATAGTGAAATTAGAAGAGTTGGAGAAACAATAATAGGAATTGATTGAAAATAGGATTTATCTTCACTAGTGTTTATCTATTGGGAGTCTATGTTCTCTTTTTTATGATAAATGATGGATATATGAGGTTGTGCATTGAATATAGGGAGATGAATTCTATTAATATAAAGAAAAAGTATCCTCTCCCTCACATTGATGATTTATTTGATTAATATCATGGACCCCAATATTTTTCAATGGTTTATCTTTCATCTGTATGTCACCAGCTTCATGTGAGAAAATAATATTTTCCGAAGACAACATTTTGAACTAGGTGTGGACAATATGAGTTTATAGTAATTCCATTTCGATAGACTAATGCACCCCAGGTTTACATGGATCTAATTAATAAAATTTTCAAAGAATATCAGGATGACTTAGTTGTGGAATTTATTAATCATATCTTGGTATACACTAAAATCTATGAAGATCATGGGAATCACATGCACATTATTCTATAGACTCTTATAAGAAATGAGTTATATTTTATGTTTATAAAATGGGAACTCTATATTCAATTTTTTTTGTTTTTTTGTGGCCATATTGTCTGTAATTATCGAATCTCAGTTGATCCTATGAAGCGAAATGTAGTTTAGGAATATCTAACATCCAAAAACATAACTGAGGTACATAGATTTATTGGTTTAGCAGTTTATTATCAGTTTTTTGTCCAGAAAATTGCCTAATTAGCCTTCCAATTAATCATGTTTACTCTTAAAGGGGTTTTGATCATATTGATAAAATAATGTAATAAATTTTTTGAATAATTGATTAAGATATTAGTGAATACCCTGATATTGACTCTACCATATGTAATTGCTAGATTTGGGATTTATAGTGATGCATTAAAGAAAGGACTTTGTTGTTTCGTTATGCACAATGATATATTTATTTCTTATGAATCAAGGAAATTTAAAATCCATGAATAAAACTATCCAAATCAAGATGTTGAGTTGGAAGCTATAATTTTTTTCTTGAATATATGGGGAAATTTTCTCTTTGGTGAATGATGTGAGATATATACAGAACATAACAGTTTAAAATATATCTTCTCACAGAACGAACTCAACATGATGAAAAGGAGAAGGATGGAGTTACATAAAAATTATGATTGTTCCATCACTACCACCCTATAAAGGAAAATAATTTGGAATATTCACTATGTAGGAAAGATCATAGAGTTCTAAACTAAAAGAGAGTTGAATGGGATCATGTGTTCATGGATGTAGTAAATATGTATATGGAAATTTTCAAAGAGGGTGAATCATAATTACATTTTCAATTGGTTTCCAAACCATATTCATTAGAATAGATTATGAGTTTTCATCTTGATTATGAGAATATTGAAAAAGACAATTAATGTTGTGAATGATGGGATGTTGGATAACTTCTTGTATGAGGATATAATTTTGAAATTTTGGAAGAGGAATTTTTTCCCACTATTACCAAGATAAAATTAGTGTTATTGGATGATTCAACTAGTTTTAATTTCATTATACATCCTTGTAGAACTAATATAGATAACGATTTGTAATAACATTTCTAGTGGGATAACATGAAGATGGAAATTGTTTATTATGTATCAAGATGTTTGGTCTCTCAATAGTTGAAGGATGAAAGAAAAAATCCTATGGGAGTCACACAACCTATACCTATTCCTACATGGAATTGAATGACTTCACAATGGATTTTTTCACTAGATTACCCAAAAATACAAGAAATATTGATTCAATATGGGTAAATTTTTATTGACTTATGAAATCTTCACATTTCCTCACTATAAGGGATGATTTGACATGTGAGTGCCTTCACAAATCATTGTCAATGAAGTTATAATAATTCATCGCTAACATATTTCAATATTATTTAATATTTATCCATGATTTACATCAAAATTCATGAAATATATTCAGATATATTTATATTCTAAGATTCGATTGAGTACTTCTTATCACCCTCAAACTGACGAGAATTATTAATGGTTGATCCAAACATTAGAAGACATGTTGATATCATTTTGAATATAAATTCAATGTATGAGGGATTATTATTTACCTTTTTTGGAGTTTTCATATAACAAAATATTCCATTCTAGTATTTAAATGGCACCATATGAAGAAATGTATAGAAAGAGACATCGTACAACAACTTATTGGGATAATGTTGGAGAAAGGAAGATTGTGGGGACAAAGTGTTTAGATGAAACACTAGAAAATGTAATGTTTATTCAAAACCACATCAAAGGAGCTCAATGAAATAATAATATATATGCTGATAATCGATAGAAAAATTTGCAATTTTATGTAGGAGAACACATTTTCCTAAACGTATCTCTATAGAAGGGTGTTGTAAGATTTTTGGAAGAAAGGGAAACTGAGCCCTAGGTATATTGGTACTTTTAAAATTTTGGATAGAGTTGGAGGTATGGATTTTTATTTGGTAATTCCCCCTACCCTATGTATGGTATTAAATGTGTTCCATGTCTAATTTTTGAGAAATTATATGCTAATCACAATGCATGTCCTCATATGTGATGGTATAGAATTGGAACCTGAATTTTATAACTGTGAAGTGCCTATACGGATTCTAGATACTGAAGAAAATGTGTTTAGAAATCAGATGATTAGGCTAATAGAGGTACAATGAAAAAACAAGCAACTTTATTATGCGATGTTGGAGCCTGACAAGGTTGTAATGAATATATACCCATAATTATTTATGATGTAACATTCTTGTAATTTCGAGGATGAAATTTTTATAATGGGAGAAGAATGTAACACCCCTAGGATTTACTAATAAATTTCATGTAGAATGAACGAAACAATGAGCCTCTGTATAGAAACAATTTATTTTTTATAGGATACAGTTATAACCTAGTCATTAATCATAATTTTACCTATTATATGTTTTTAATTTTTTAAAACGGACATACATTGTCACGATGAGTAAGATATTTAGAGGCTAATGGGGTCAACATAAATTTTTATTGAATAGTATCTTCACCCTTATAAATAGTAATTTTACCCTTATGGATAATTATATGAACCTTGTTAACAGTAACCTCTCCCATGAGAGAATAAATAAAATTTATTCACCATATAAATGAAATTATGAAATAATGGTATAAATAAGTGTTGTTATTTTTGCGAGTAACAAATATTAATTTACAACTTTATAATTAATGATCACATTTAAAATAATGTTTAATTTCATAAATTTATTCCTAAGTAAATATTTTGTTGTCTTATGATTTTAGGATTATTTAATATGACCTTAGTTAATTCATCATTGTGTTACAAAATCTATTCTAATTTAAAAAACCATATTTTTTTGAGTAAATGATGATTTTAAATAAACATAAAAATTATCATATTTAAAAAAAAATATTAATAAAATGGAGTTTATTTTATGGATTCTATAGATCATAAAATGGTTACAGTGAACTTTTTATGATTTCTCTGTATTACACGAATTTTTTGTTAATATTAAATTACAGTTATTTATATTATTAATACATTAAAACATAAATATACATTACCCTGCATCATAGATGATGTTTGAATCCATTATATCGAAATAAGATATATTTATTTTGGTTTATGGTCATAATAATCAAACACTATTTTTATCATGAGAAAATTTATAAAATCCTGAACAATATTTTCAAAACCACCCCTCACTCCCTCTTCCCCACACTTCTCTAATCCTTATTTCCTGAAAAATTATTCCCAAGTAATATGACCTAGACTATCCCCACATCCAATAGCTCATGGTATTTCTAAAAGACCAAAATAAATCTCTTTACTCTCTTCGGAACTCACTCATTTATTTTAGAAATGAAATAATCATCTGGGAGGTGGGAATTTACAACCTTCATGTACGAAAAATCTTCCTTCATAAATTAATCCTTCAAAGCTGGACATGAAACCATTATTATGGTTTAACCAGATTCTAAAATATTTATTATATATTATTTAATTATTCTAGAACATGTTTTGTACATTATAAAAAATAACCAAGAAAACTTGTTCGTTTTGATCGAAAAACCGTTGTAAAAATATAAATGATTATCTGTAAATGACATATCTAATAATTCGACATCGTAGAATGTAACAAATTGATACATAAAAACATTTAAAATTATTTATGTTCATTAAAAATATATAAATTAAATCCTATAATATTATACCCATTCCACATGAAGAATAATACTTATAATCAAAAGAACTGATCATCAATATCAAGAAACGAATAGTCTGGAATGATATAATTCAATCATATTACTAATCAATGTCCATAAATTAACATAATATAATTATAATAAATTATAAACATGTCTAGTAGGTTCTTAATTATATTATCTATGGGTCTAATTTCATATTCCATGATTTTATGGTATTGTAAAAAATACATTTAGAACTATGTTAAGAGGTTTCTACCTGAGCCTCCATTTTCATTTTGGTTACACTTATTCTCTAGTTACCTAAATTAAATTCCTACTTATTATTATGTAAACCAAATAAATTTTGCGTGAATATTTTACATATGTTTATTTTTCATAATCCTTCATTATTTCATGAGGAGTTACATTTTTAATAGGATATTTCAAAAATTCTTCCAAATAAAAAAGCTCATTTTAAATGAACATATCGATTGTGTACATACTTTCAAATGCAAAATATAGTCTTTTTTAAGAAAAAATTATTATTATAAAATTCCTGATTTTATTATTAAAGAAACTAAATTAATTCAATTATGGTTTTATATATATATTTTTCCATATTAACTCTTACTTTCAATGTAAAATAGTATTTCTATTAAGAATTACATGATGATTTTAGAAGATTATTTTCATATAATTCATCCCACTTTTTAATTAATTTGATTAATTTGGATAAATATTATATTATATCATCTACCATGTTTTATTTAATGTTTCTGATTAGTTTATATATGGATGTTCTATCTTGAAACCATTCACTATATTATTTCAAATGGTTAGTTTTTTGTTTAATTATTGGGGAATGTTATTTACATTTCATAAGTTAGTTTCTATATAAATTTATATGTTATTTATGTTCCACTCCTTTAATATGAGGAATTAATTGGACTTTTTATGTGTCGGTTGGGTTCTGTTATAGCCCCATGGTGCACTGGTAGGTCTCATGAGAAAACTATTTTGGTTTTTTACCTATTTATGTATGGGCATCGAATGAGGCCCTGACAGAATGGTAATGATATCCAGCATTATGAATTCCTTCTTTATGAAACATGTAATTGATATTTTATATGATTATTTTTCTATTTTAATATCCATTATTATGTTTTATAATTTAATTATTCATTTTTATTTTATTCCCTTCATATTATGTTCAAGTATATGTTTAAAGGCATGTGTTTTCATTTTCTCACCATGCCTAGCATTTATGTTTATGGTTACTTCCATTGCATTACTTAGCTTTATCAAGCATTTAATTCATGAAATTTATTATGTTTTATCTCTCCATAAGATGAAATGAAGTATATTATCAATGGATTTTATGGATAATGTAGGAGTTGTTGAGGATTCTATTTGAATTTATATGTTGTATTTCATTTTATGTTTTAATCTTGATCTTCTATATGTATCTTGTTTTCCAAATATACTAAACAATTCCATAATTTTTACCTGTCTTCCATTAAATATTCTAAGGTAATATAATAAGTCATAGACTATAGGAAACTAGGGTTGGGTATTTACAATTTTTATTAGAGAATGTTTTGAAAAAACCTAGAAACTTGATTTAGACAACCGAGATTAGGGAACAAAACACTATGATAGACATTGAATAAAAGTATAAAATAATATCATAGAATTTTGGTAAGGTGTTGATTGTGTGGATCTTTCTAAAAAATACATCAATGTATGGATTCTACAACTGTACATGATTCTAGAATAAATTTACATAGAAGTAACAACACTAACATATTGTTCCGGGCTTGACTCGTGGTAACCTGGAACATGACAACATTCCTTACTGTGCACCTAGTTAGATACTTCTGAGGTATATACATAGATAAATCACAATTTCATTATAATGAATTATAAATATTTAAATGTATGTATGTTCTCAATGTAACCATTCTTATTATTATCATATTATACATGAATAAATATTTAGTTTTTGTAAAGTATTTTTCTAATTTGGAATTATACATTATGATTCATAACCTAAATTAGTTTATTCCACTATTTAGAAATTGATCCTAGAGGAAGGAATGGAAATTAAATGAATACATGTATCCCATGTACGAATTTTTGTCCTATAAAAAATAATAATGTTGTTTCCAAAGATGTGACTGATGGTGAGAAACTTATAACTATAATGGGGAAGATGACATAGGTTATGAACCATAACGTTACCCGTACAGAGATTTATGATCCACTACATGGAGGAGATATGTTAGAACACTTTATGTGACAACAATATTCATCATTTTATGGGAATAGAAAAATAATTTAGTAGGGAAGTGGATAAGTTCCAGGGAGAATATATTTCTCGATTTGGTAAGTAAGGAAAGGGAGATGTTTTCCAAGGTAGTGTATCATCTATCATGAGATTATGATCCATGTTGGTCATTGATTAAAAACAAAATGGAGTAAGAATATATTGAAAATATGGAATGGATGAATTTTTAATAATTTTTCCTAGAATAATATTTTCCCCTCGAACAACATTTGGATATGGAATATCATTTCATGAATCTGAGGTAGAAGGAGGATGATAATATTTCCATGTATAAATATAGATTTACTAGCCTAGAAGGGCAAGACGCAGACTAAATATGTAATCCAAAAATAATGATTGATCAATTAATTTATGGTTTAAATCAATTCATCCAAAGGGAACTTGTCTCTCAGAATTTCTAATCGTATGGAAATATAGTTTCATGTTCTATCAAGATGAATAATGAATTCTCTAGGTCATATTACTTCAATGTAAATAAATATAATAATATGGATTCTTAACACATCTAAAAAGGAAATATTGAAATGGGTAAGAAGGTAAGAGTTGATATTCCACCCTATAGTAATTGTGGTAATAAACCCCCTGGTAGTTTGCTTATTTGAATGGAGGTTTGTTACATGTGTAGAGAAAAAGGCCACCTTTTCTATTATTTTAAGGGGAAAAAGAAGATAATGATTTTCAATTCTATAATAGTAATGACATTGGAAATTATGCACATGAATATCCTATGCATCAAGGAATATTTCCCAAATGAAGTCCAAAAGAGCAATTCCATTCTTATGTGGTCACAACTATTGTGGTTGAGGTTGATAATGATGTGGTGTCATGAACTTTAATCATTTCTTCAATCTTATCCAATGATTTATTTGATTCTGGTTCATTATATTCTTTTATATCTTCCTAGTTTTCCATGAAAATTATATATTACCAATTTGATTTAACAATGGATTTTTCATTCAAAACTACTAGGGGAAGTATCTTTGTAACAAAGATGTGTCAATTAGTCCCCCTTATGATAGATAAACATGATTTAGTTGATGATATTATCGTCATACCCATGATTTATTTTGATATAATTATTAGTATGTATTGGATTTTAAATAATGATGTGAAGATCTATTTCAAGAAAACAGAAGATAGAATTATTGAGATGGATGTTGAGACCCTTATCATTAGAGAAGAGACCTAACCATCTGATTATTATATAGATCCACCCATTAGATCTAAAGAATTATATCCTTGGGAAGGAATAGAATTAAATATCTTTGTGTGAGAAAATATATGTTCAAATCAAGGATGTACCTTCTGTGAATGTGTATGTTGATGTTTTCTAGAGGAATTACTTATACAACCTCCAGAGTGTGATGTTGAGTTCTTTGTTGATTTAATTCCTTGTGTGAGGGATATATCAATGAATCCTTATAGGATGTGCACATTGGAATTATTTGAGTTGATGAAACAACTATAGGAATTGAGTGAAACTGTATTTATCCTCTATAATGTTTCTCATTGGTGAACCCCTATTCTCTTTGTCAATAAGAAAGATAGATCTATGAGGTGGTGCACTAACTATAGGGAGATCAATGTTATTACAAAAAATAACATGTATAATACTGCCCACATTGATGATTTATTTTATCCACTTCATAGAGCCAAATAATTTATGAAGTTTTCCGTTCGATCTGAATATCACGCGTTGCAAGTAAAGAAAAAAGATATTATAAATGTAGTATTTGATCGAGGTATGAGAATTACGAGTTTATAGTAATTCCATTTGGACTAACTTATACTCTATATATTTTGATGGATCCAATTAAAATTGTTTTCATGTAATACCTTGATTTCACCTTTTTGGTATTTATTAATGATATCTTGGTATACTCCAAAATCTATGAAGATCATAGGAATCACATGAGCATTACTCTGAAAACACATAGAAGGAACATGTTACATGTGATGATTATAAAATGTGGATTCTGGATTAAAAGGTTTCTTTTAGTGTAAATATTGTCTCTATGTATGGAATAATAGTTGATCTTATGAATAAAAATGGATAGAGATTACATCCACAAAGCTTGACGAGATCTGATGTGTTTTATGAACTGACATACATACCACAAAGCATTACAACATTGATCCTCCAAGTGGTGGTGGGTACCATGAAGGGGACATACATTATGTAGAGGGTGTACACATCTATCCATCAAAAAATTATTGTCATATAAGAAGGTATTGTTTCATGAAGGTATTTAACTTCACCAATCTATCCACTTATATGGATTTTGGGCTTGTTTAGGTTTCAAATCAATTTGATGTTATTATTTCTTTCCCGAAATATCCTAGGAGGATATGTTTTTTAATTTCAATAGATAATTTAGGAGAAAAATTAATATGTAATTTTTGATGAGTAGGAATCAACCGGACCTCAATCTAATATATGGACACTACAATAAAATCGACTGATATCTGCATTTTTTTGTTTTGGCTACGTTTTAGACCGCCACCATATGGTTCTGTGATCTTTTCCAAAAACTTATGTTAATGTTGGTATTAACATTCAACTCACATCGCTTCCATCAATATAGTGATGGTTTTTGGAAAATGTCCCATTATCATTATTTATCGGCGGTTTTTTTGAGTTTCAGCAATGTTTTTTCCTCTAAAAAAAATATCGAGAGTATAATAGTAGTTCAAATCGCTGGTATATCATTTCTAATTTTTGGGAGCATAAACCCCGAGTAAAACTACAAAAAAACTAAACACATTTATACCTAATATACTAGTGGTTTAAACCATCATTAAATATTAAATATATATATATATAGTGGTGCTTTAAACCACTGTTATATATTTCTTTTAAAAAAATAACATAACAGAATCTGGTTCCCCAAAGCAGCCAAAAAAAAACATAGCAGTTGGAAATCTCAAAACCAAACCAGATTCAGTAAAATACACACACACACACACAGATATATATATATCATCATTAATTTTAAGTTAAGAAGATAGAAATATATAAAACTTAACAATACACTAGTTAAAACCAACTGAATAAATAAAACAAATCACCAAAAGTTCACAGGAAATATGAAACTAAATAAAACAAAAAATAAAGTCCATAACATTTTCATATCAGATAATTTGAAATCTAAAACACTATTTAAATAATAAAAAACAAATAAAACGCTTTCTCCAAATTTATCAAACATATGGAACAATCTTATATCCTTTGAAACTAATTTTTAAAATATTCTCTTTTATCAATCAAATTTTAAAATCATTCAAAACCCGTAAAATATAAAAATTTTAGAATCCAATGGGTATTTTGTTCAAACAAGTTGTATTAGATCCAATTGGTTCTATACCATGCAGTAAATCATGAATTTATTGGTGAAATCAGAAAGAAGATATTAAAAAGTTTAAAAAATGAGTTGCAGTTCTTAAAGGTCAAATGAGGAAGAAATTATGATATCATAATTGATTTTGTGGGAATCATCAAAAAAATGAATAATAATAAGAATTAAAAAAGTGATATAATTACTTAACATATACATGAAATTAATCTATGCATGGAAAATGATAGAATACATTAATCATCCCTAGAAACCCTTGGATAACGGTGTAAATAATGCGTGAATAATTTATATAGTGAAATGAATTACCAGTTTGAGAATTAAGAATGAAAATTAATGGAGAATAGCACAAGGATTAAGAATCATGTGGGGTGAATTTGGATATTTCAAAGATGATAAATACTGATGATTCTTATGTGGGGACATTAGGATGTAGTAAGAAATACATTAATATGGATACATGTAAAAGATGTATAAACCTTCTTACAAATATGTAAATGGTTCTCAACGATATTATTATAGTGTTAATTTTTCAGTAGAGTTTGATGCACTATGAGTGAGTTTATGGAATATAAATGGTTCAAGAAAAGAATAATGACATGATGTAAACATATCTCACCTAATACAATAGTAACATGATATGATATTATTGAAAGATGATATATTTGGGCTAAAATTGGTGTATAAACAAAAGGAAAAGACATTATAAGATCAAATTACCATATTTTATGAAGTGTACCATGGAGTGTAAAATCTTCCAAAGAAAAATATTATATATTTCAATCGTATCTAGCCATTTTTGGGAAAATTTTTAGGATTTTTTAATTGTTTTAAATCCCTGAAAATTTAAATGTATATCATGTTGAAGAAATTACTTCATTCAATAAGGAATATTGGTTCTATATTTTTATGAAATAGAAATTCAGCATTATATAAGTGGGTTTTCATAGGTTACTGAAAGTTTATTTATATGAATAAATATTTGACCATCAACTATATACGCTAATTAAAGTCTTATCAGGTAAATGTATCAAGAAGCCATAATATTTTTAGTTAAACATAATCTATAAATACAATGTGAACCCTAATCACTATTAGATGAACATTAATCGAGACCCTCATAATCTCTATCTCCACATCCTATTACCGACTCCTTCTTGACAATTATGTGGAAAATTAAAAAATGTTGTATATTAATAAGTAAACATGAATCCAATAAAATTGTGTTTAGTAAATTATTTTGTAGTTGTGTGATTTAACTCCCCACTACCATTCATCAATTCAATATCATCCGGGATAGATCCCATCATATTTTGATATAATTCTATAAATGCTTTCTGCAAATAATTAACCTTTGAATATTTCATCATTATATGACCCCACACATTGAATTGTGTTTTTCATTGCAAAAAAAATCTGTATTCCCATGTATAGGTAGGGAGTCAGTACATCCAAGAGTATATGCTTCTAAAATACATGATGGCTTATCGAAGACCTCAAAATTCAATTTCCCCAATCCCATACCATGCACTCGATAAGGATGCTCCTTCCCAAGGGCATGACAAACTGGGTCATCCTAGGAGACTCAAAAGAACCTCATGGAATTAAAATCCCATCTTCTTTGTTTTTAATTATAAATAATATATCATTAATATTTCAATCAATACATATTAATATAGGGAAAAACTGAAAATAAATTATATTTAATGAAATATGAATTTATAACCCAGCTTCATTGGCCTGACCATTAACATAACTCCCAACAGATTTTCTATAAACATCCAAAAAAAATTATGTTCAGGAGACTTGGTGCCCAAAATTCACTGATTGCATTATCAAAGGAAAATAAAAAATTTAAAATATGAAATAAATAATGTAGTCTTATAAATAATTTAACTAAGGGAAATATTACCAAAATTAGATTTTTTTGGAAAAACACTTTGACCTAGGGGTACGAGGGATGATCTGGTTTTCTCAAAATGATGCATTTTTTCATGAAACATCGTAAAATAAATAAATTATAATTTAATAGTAATGTATTAAATGTCATATCCTTTTCATATTAATTTATATATGTAATATGTGATTGATATAATAATATATATTTCAATACCATGTGTTTTTCCTAATGATGGTTGTCAATAAAAAAATTATTTTTCTCTTTAGGTACCCCTTCAGGTTCATTATCATATTGTTTATGACTACTCAATACAGTATTATTGAATTCATTCCATAATGTACATTTCAAATCTTTCCATTTCATACCCAATGTTTTCAATGTCCACATTTTTGTAATTAGATGAGCAATAGTACAGTGTAAAAGCATCTATACAAAGAGATTAATTTTTAAAATATTATAATTTAATAACATAATGATATTCAATTACATAATAATTTATTAATATTTTCTTTATTTGTGAATGAAAAAAATTATTTTTCACGTATGAGGTACTTGTCCCTAATTTTCATAGGTACTCATAATGGTAAATGGATCAACCACCAAATGACCTAAAATATAGCTATGTAATCCTATAAAATCATCATTGGGGAGCCTATAATAGTAAAATTATTCAAATATCATCATTTTGATCAAATTACAGACATCTGAACTATTCATATTTCTCTTCGTAGTAACATTTTGTTCATATTATTTTAAAAAATAAATATTACTATAAAAAATTGTAACAAATTTATTCACAAAAAAATCATACTTAGAAATATCACCGTGCAATATTCTCATGAGATAGCATTATTTCCACGCAGTTGGAGTAGTTGAATGGGGAGCCTCTATCTTAGATTCTGATGGGATGGTGATGGATTGTGTGATAGAAAATGACGAAATGGTGTGTGTGAGAGATAGTAAAGGGGGAGGTAGAGGGATGTCTCAGATGATTTAGGGTTGGATAGCAAGGGATCATCATCTATCATCATGGTTGAGCTAACATTGACTGAGAGTTGACTGGGATTAGCGAAACACTTCCTCCTTCAAATTCATATCATTTAATAAAATAAAAGTAACTTTAGAGCAATTCATCCCCACTTGTTTAATTAATTTCATTTTTCCATGCGATAGTAGGGGATAATTTCCAATGCATAATCATGACCAGTATCACATCCAAATATTAATTTCCTACTATGTTACCCATGAGTTCAAATAAAAATTTCTAAATAATTTGTTGAAAAAAATCACAAAATCATGATATGTTGAATTGTAAACACTCCATGTAAATCAAACAGTTCACTTCCATTAACCTATTAAAATACATCCCATTTAATTTATGATATTGAAAAACATGACATATGTATAACATAATATCAAAAATTAAAAGTTAAAAACTAAATTGGAATCCACCTTGTTGTTATTTATTTGAATGATGAAAACTTCATATTTGTTTATAAAATGGGTTTTTTTATTTTTAAGGTGACATAAATTTTTAAAAACATTTTTTATTTATATGTATAAAAATAAAACATCACATAAATATATATTTAAAACAAAATATAATCTAATTAACATATCAATGACTGAAAATCGTAATCATAATAAAGAAATATATTATTTTTTATGAAGATAAACACATATAAAAACCTGATATAAAGAATGAAAATTGATAAATTAGAGGGAACCCACGTTTTAAAATCATTATTATTCAAAAACAATTTGTAAGAGAGAATTATTTTATATAAAATCCATATAGACATTTTATAAATCATATTTTGTGTGCCAATTATTTTTTGATTCACAAATGATATAATTTTTAAATTACCATTTTAAATAAAATGAAAAATAATGGAAAATATTGAATTATATTGATAAAATAATCATAGATACATTATATCACCTTTATTTATCTAATAAATGTAGTATAAATTCCATGAATATAAGAAAATAAAATGGTGTAGTGATACAAAGTGCATAAAATATTTGTTTTCATTAATGGTGTAGTAAATTTTCATGGTTGGATGTATGGGTTTCAAAAGTTGTAAATTATTTATTTATGTTATAAACAACTTAAAAAAAGCATCCATAAATTCTAATTGTAATACTAGTTAATTGGGGAACTATATAAAAATTGAAAATGTAAATTGAGCTTTATAGATACATACGTTCATTTTCAGGTATCCATTCATTCTCTTCAAGATAACAGATCAATATTACCAATACCTGTATATATGGGTTAAACATGTATTAGTTGTTTTTAAAATCCATAATATAAAACAATATAAATGGATTAGACTAAATTAAATGCATATTGAAAAATAAATAATTCACAAAACACCATTTAAAAAAAAAAATACTAACATATGTAGTCAGATGTGAGATGAACCAAAACAACCCTAATATAACATTAATTAATATAAATGAATAAGTTCAATAAATTTCCATATGAAATGGATAGAGTCTAGATATAAAAAAACCAAATATGAAGACCAAACTACACTACCCTGTACTTGAAATATAAAAATTTAACTAAATTTAATTGAATCTAACAAATTCAACTAAATTTGATATGACCCAGGCTACCACTACTCTAATTGAATAACATTGAACAAAATGGATGGGATATCACTAATAATAACTTATATAAATTGAATAAAATAAAATTAAACTGATTTTAACCAAACTTATTTTAATAAAAATTAATTGAAACACACTAAACTATAATAACAAGAACCAAATAATAAAATAAAATAATGTGAACAAAACTAAATAGTTTTGATAAAAATTAAACTGAACCATGTTAAAAAAAATAAACCCAGTAGAATAGAAATATGAGGACATTAATTGAAATAATTTTCCCGAACATAAAAATATATGTTGGTCTTAGCACTAGGGGAGTTGGACGAGAAGGGGTTTTAGTGGGGATGTTTCATGGGAGAATTCTAGGGGGATAGATCGGAGGGCTCAGGGGTGACCTAAGATCTACCGAGCGAGGGAGAAAGCTTAGGATAAGGAAAGGGAGATGTATCGAGAAAGGGAGATGGTGCGTGAGATGGACTGGGGGGAATACCGGTGACCACAACACCTGTGAGGGTTTGGGGGGCATAGGATTAATGGGATTTGGGGATACTAGGACACCAGTTAGGGTAAAAAACTGGGTGTGAGGGAGTGAGGTTAGGGCAAGGGGTGGCATTGGGGAAGGACTTGGTGGGAAAATGTTGAAGAGGGGGAAAAGTGTTTTGTTTTGAATAATCAAATAATATATATTTGTTGTTTTTAAAACCACATTTCTTCGTAATTTTAATATTTTTATCTGTGGTTTTCTAACCCACCGCTAAAATTATTTTTGGTGTAGTGGTTTTTCCCATTATGGCTAAAAGTGTATGTTATTTATTTAAAATTGATATTTACTTGAAAACATGTCTCAATCAATTAAATACATGTAAATTCACTTTTACTATCTCAATAATTTATGAAAACAATTCATAAGACCTTTTTTATGTGTATAAATCAGTCACACATCAAGCTAACCGAAGATGTGATCGGTACGA
This sequence comes from Viscum album, assembly GCA_963277665.1. NCBI lineage: Eukaryota > Viridiplantae > Streptophyta > Magnoliopsida > Santalales > Viscaceae > Viscum > Viscum album. The sequence continues at coordinate 1,832,472,828 of OY728151.1, read as the reverse complement.
CTCTAGGTTAATTTTTGTTAATATTCACAGGTTAGTAAAAAAGACCCCTGACATACTCAAAACTGAGAAAAATCAATTAGATTTTTTTGATACCATAGTAAAATAATCCTTATATTATTTTTTAAATGTAGGAATCAACCACACATCATTTTGATAGAAGGTCTTAGAGGTATGACTCGAAGTGTGGTTTTTTATTTAAAATTCATATTATTTAAAAGAAAATTTCGTAAAATAAAACCCAATAATCCACATTTTTTTTCTAATACATTACCAAAATGAACAATATTCATTTATGTTGTTTTTTAATTAGCCACAAATCAATCTCAAACACTGTGTTTCATATATGACTCAAGGTGTATGTTATCAATTTAAAAATGAAATTTGAGGTAAAAATCTGTGTCACCCAATGAAATCTAGGAAACAAATGTGTGTATTCTATTAATACATTTTTAAAATGAATAAAAATTCATTTCTATCATGTAGGAATAAATCTCACATCAAACTAGTACACAATTTGAATGTTATTTATCATGATGCATTTTTAATTTCGAATTGACATTTTTCATAAAAATCTATACATACTCAAAATTGAGAAAAAAAATAAAGATTGTTTTGATACTTTATTAAAATGATCCTTAATACATTTTAAACATGTATAGATGATCCTCGTATAAAAACTAATGCACTGTGTGATAGGTATCACTCTAAGTGTCTCTTTTATTAAAAAAATTAAATTTTAGTTCAAAAAAACATCACATGCTCACAATTAAGGAAAAACATTCAGATTATTTTTATACTTTAGAAAAACATTAATAACCAAAAATTTTGTGGTATTTACCTTTTTATATAAATTTAATCTCCTTGATAACACACATTGAATAGAAAATTAAACTTAAATGAAATCTAAAATATAATTATCTTAACACGACCATTATAACCTAGTTGTTAATTGGATTTAAATAATAGTAATTACCTCATTAATAATTATATAATTTTAAAATTAATTTATAATTTATTAATAAATTCGTTGTAAATAAGCATGTAATTTTTATTAACATAATTTTATTCATCAAAATTAGGTTATCTTTAAAAAATGTATTTATTCCATTTTGTGAGTAAAAAATATATTAAATTTATGAAATTCAATAAATTTTATTTCATAAAACTAATATAATTTTATAAATCTTCATAATGAAATTATATTATGGTTTTTTAATATTTTTCATCAATATTTAATTTTCCTATGAATAGTGAAAATAACAATTTGTTATAAATATGTCATTTTCATTATAATACTAAGTTCCATTATAATTTTAATTTTATAATGAATTAAATTTATTAATATTTAGTTAGATATAATATAATTAATTACATTTAAAAAATATTTATACCTTATTTTGGTATATGTACGTTGTTTGTCTTAAAAAACCTTTTTTCTGAAAAACATTTATTCTTTGTGTTTTGATAGATTAATTATAAATTTAAATTTTGAAACCTATGTGTTTGGAATTTTTAAAAAATGGATTACATAATTTGAATCATTGGTTAAAAATTACTCAATATGTTCATTTTCATTTTTTTCCATAAAAAGTAACTTTGGTAAAAAAAGGATTTACCACGGTATTGGAAAAATAATGTAGTAGGTTAAAGTTAAAACATAAAAGCATAAAACTCCTAGATAATACAACATTAAATGAGATTTTAATGTGTTTATTGACCCGAAAAAGAAACTAAAACATTATTTTTTAACGAAATTATTTGGAATTAGTTCCACCCAAAGGTGGTGGTCTTTAAATATAAAATATTAATTTTTTGATCACATAAAACTACCCCTCTTTAATTATAGATACCACCAATTTCTCCTCAAATGACATAAATATTTCCAGATCTCTACCAATACCACTCTTGAAAATTTTCCCCATGTCGAAGATATACTGTTCTCAACTAAATAGAAATTCCAAGCTCCTTAAGGGGTCCTTCACGGAGTTGATATTCAAGAGGTCACTTTCCTAAGCCACCTCTCTTAATTTATTTTCTTCAACTACATTATCCTCACATCATTCATCCATAAAAGAATTATAACTAAAATAAAATTAATATAATACATTTTATATATCTAGTGGAATATCTTATGTCCACCTCATTTCTTATCTCCTATTATTCAATTAAATGAAACCATTGTCCAAATTATGGAAGTTTACCATATCTATGGATAATGATTTTTCATTTTTCATTACCACCTTCCTAGATGTTCAAAAAAGTATTATTCAAACTAAATGATATTTTAATAAGTTTATCATATCGTATTTCATGTTCTAGAACTTATATATATACATAATATTAAATAAATAAAAACCATTTTGTGATCATTAAAATTTTATCAAATGATGCATCATCATGTGAGAAGGAAAAATGAAATTTAGATTCATTTAAGCTTATGTAAATTAGTGAATACAGTTTCATTTCACATTTTGTGTTTAATTTCAATTTGACTAGTAAATCATTATTTATTAAAAAATAGACCGACCATGAAACCGTGAAACAAAAGCACCCAATACAATGAAAATAATGAGATATTAATAATAAAAGGGGGAAATATGAAATAAATGTTTCATAAAAGGTATTATAAATATAAATATAGTTATAAAATCAATTAATTTCATTCATTAAACAATTCTAAATGAGGTCAATGTAGTAAAAACCAAAGGGAAGCGTGAGATAAGGGATTTCTCAACTCAATTTACTTTCTTTGGGTTAGACATCTAATTAACTGATTATGTAATGATAAAATTAAGTATGAAATGAAATTTTGTTTTTTAATATCCTATTTCAACATTATTTTTGTTTATTTGAAAAGGATAAAAAAATTATATTTATTTGATTCACACTCACTTCATTGATAATATCTTAGGTATTGGATTAACCTCAATTTCCATTCTTTGAGGTACATTTTGATGTTATGAATCTACATTAATTTTATACATTCTATATGTTGACCTCACCTGTTTTGATAATCCCAATCTTGTATTCATATGTTTTGACAATCCCAATTATGTGTTCATATATTATGATATTCACAACTACTGTTGATCTACACTTTAATTCTTTCCAATCGATGATCAAGTTAATAATAATGTTAAAATAATTTTTGATTTATGTTAATCTCGATTATCCATGTTTATATAAGTTTTGAAATGATTCTAAGTGAATTAGATGTGTTTTTCATAAGACAGTCAAGTGTAAGTATCACTGACCTTTACAGATAGCTACCGATAGACACAGAGCTACCGACAGCCAGAGCTACCGATAGACACAGAGCTACCGACAGCCAGAGCTACCGATAGACAGATAGCTACCGACAGCCAGAGCTACCGATAGACACAAAGCTACTGACAGCTAGAGCTACCGATAGACAGATAACTACCGAAAGCCCGAGCTACCGATAGACAGAGAGCTACCGATATGCATAATAGCCAGAGCTACCGATGCATAGAGCTACCGACAGCCAAGAGCAACCGATGGAACTAAGTTAATCGAGCTACCGATAAGAGCTACCGATAAGAGTTTGAAGAGCTACCGATGGAAGATCCTACACAGAGTAAACCGTACACATCTACAAACAAACGGCTACCTATAATTAACTGCGGAGTCAAATCCTATATCCTCGACACTATTTTTTTATTGCACGAGTGGCTACATTTGTTACTTTTGATGCATGTAATGTTATTAAATGATTTCTGTTGCCATTTCATGAAACCGTACCAAGTACGATTGAAAAGAATAATCATTCCTTCTTCTCAGCAAAAAGGCATAAAAGACAACGTGTATGTATCAGTGAAAAAAGACAAGAGACTTGAAGAGATTGAGCACACAGAATACAGAGCATACATCGAGCAATCTATGCTAAAGAAGAACTACACCGAAGACAGAGCATACATCGAACAATCTATGCTAAAGAAGAACTACACAGAACACACTTGTGATCAAGATCAAAATGTTCCAAGAACAACTGGAGAACATGCACTCACAAGACTACTACTACCAGACTCTAGAACACAGAGCATACATCGAGCAATCTATGCTAAAGAGGAACTACACAGAACACTTCATTTTCTGAGCCGATAACCAAGCTGAACCTGGAAGCACTGAAAGAAGAAACGATACTCTGTTTTTCAGTCAAATACCATAGAAGGACTCAGAACCATTTCTGATCAAATCCAAAGGAGTCCAGAGCTGCACTGCAATCACTAGAGCCATTCTAAACTCTATATTTTTCTCTAAGTGATTTAGTATTTGCATTACGAACAGTGTGTGTAGCCTATTAATTATTACACACACACTGTCTCATGAACCTTAACTGGAGGATTTGTAAATACTCACTCACAATCTTGACATCCTTTAGTTCCCACTGTGGATAGTGGTAGAGGTCGAGTGTGACCTGGACAGCTTTGAGCTGTTGTTTGTTATCCCACGTATAACTGTGGTAGAGGTCTCTTGACCTGAACAGTGTGATCACTATTGTTAACCCAGATCCAGGGTGTGGATCACTTTATATAAATTTTGAGAGGACTAAGTCTCGGCTTGAGACTGAACCTCTTGGTTAACTCTTGTGTTTTTAGTTAAAACCTATATCCATACTATATACATTTATTTCATATTCCGCTGCTATTACTTTGAAATATAATTTATTTTCAAAGCTACTTTGATAGTTAAAATCGCAAGTGTTTATATTTATTATAAACCATAAAGTTAGTATCAAAAGTTAATTTAAGCATAAGATTATGTTAACTGAGAATTAATCAATATTTGAGACACTAATTGAACCTTTATAATCTATATAAATTCACTACAGTTTAATTTGTTTTTGAAATTGGGGGATTTTAATAGATATTTTTTTAGCAGAAATTTTAATTGGAACTCAATTCACCCCCCTCTTGAGTGTCCACTCTGACCGACATTTGATATCAGAGGTTGTTGTGTGTTTTGCAAAATTTTTATTTACTCTCTGCTTTTCAACTGTGATTTTAGTTGTATTTTAAAGTTCATAAAATTTCTGTTATTTCTAATTTTTTATCTCTTTAAATTTTTGTTTATAATGTATAATAGACTTGAGGGTGCTGATACTAATCGACCACCTTTCTTTAATGGAAATAACTATGCTCAGTGGAAACTTAAAATGAAAATTAATCTAGAAAGCATGAGTTTTGATATTTGGACTGCTATTGAATCTGAATACAAAATTCCCACTACTGATAGATCTACTTGGGATGAACCTACAAAGACTGCTTACAATAATAATTGTAAATCTATGAATGCTCTGTGCTGTGCTCTAGGAGATGAATAATTCAATAGAATTTCTACATGCAAAACTGCTTTTGAAATTTGGGATACCTTGGTAGTTTCTCATGAAGGAACAAATAATGTTAAAAAATGAGATTGGACACTTATACTATTAAGTATGATAATTTTAAAATGAAGTCTGATGAACCTATTTCTGACATGTATCTCAGGTTTAATGAGATAGTCAACATGATGAATTCACTCAGAAAAGCTGTTCCACCAAAGGAACAAATTATGAGAATCTTGAGATGTCTACCAGACCGATGGAGAGGCACATCTGTCTCAATCGGAGAATCATGTGACATTGCTGCTCTACCTGTCAAAGAGCTTATTGGAAAATTGATGATGTATGAAGAAGAGATCAAGGTAAACAAAGAGGAAGATGATGAACCGAAAAGAAAATCTTTAGCCTTCAAGTCTACTGCTTTGAAGTGTAAGGAGAAGAAGAAAATACAAATGGAGGATGAGAATTCAACAAGTGAAAACTTAGAGTATGACAGTGATGCAGAGATGGATCAGATATCCAGGAGATTCAAGAAGTTTTATAGGAAAAATAAATTATTTAGGAAAACAAATTACAATGTAAAGTATGATCAACAAGGAAAATGGAAAAAGGATTTGAAGAAAGCTGACAGGACTGATGAAGTTGTCTGCTATGAATGCAAGAGAAAAGGACATATCAAAGCAGACTGTCCAAAGTTAAAATTCAAAAAGAAATATGATTACAAAGACAAAAAGTACAAGAATGTCATCAAGGATACCTGGAGTGCTTCAGAAGACGGCACAAGTGAATCCGAATCTTCGGACTCTCAAAGGAATTTAGCCAACATGTGTTTCATGAAAAATACTTTTGAGCTAACATCTGTCACTCCTGTATTAAATTCATATTATTCTAGATATGATTCTGATTCCGAAAACATGTCAAAATATGAACTATTTGAATACTATGATATGTTAGAAGAAACCTGTAATGAGCTTGAAGACAAATACAAGGGTTTAAAGAAACAGTATTCTTTAAGTGTTAAGCATAAATCTGATCTTGATATAGAAAAGGAAAAGAATTCTCAACTATTAAAAGAAAATACAGAACTGAAACTGTCAAATGAGAAACTCAGAAAGGACTTAGAAAAATTCACAAATGGAAAGGATGCTCTACTCAAATACTAGGAATGCAAGTTGCACCTAGATATGCTACTGGTTTAGGATACCAACCTGGACAGAGACAGTTCACCAGAACCCGATTTATTCCTAAGTCTGCAAAAAATCTTGCTAGTTCCAGTTTTGGAAATTCATATGCTTCAACAGGATATTCATATGGTTATAGACCAAATAAAGTTTATCTTTAAACATCTGTTACTTCTGTTAATTGTATGAAACCAATAAAACAAATCTGGGTACCTAAAGCCCTGATTGCTAACCTATCTGGACCCAAGAAAATCTGGGTACCAAAGTCATTTCCTGTTTAAATCTGTTTTATAGGAGACCTTATTGAAGAGATGTCACATGAAGATATGGTATTTAGACAGTGGGTGCTCAAGACACATGACTGGGGATTATTCTTGCTTCAAGAGCTTAATAAAGGTTGATGGAGGTCATGTCACCTTTGGTGACAACTCTAAAGGAAAAATCATCGGCCTAGGCCAGATTGGTAACACTGACTCAGTATTAATTTCTAAAGTTTTATTCGTTGATGGACTTAAATATAACTTGATTAGTATATCTTAATTATGTGATGATGGTTTCAATGTCAAGTATGAAAATTATTCCTGTGATGTTTTTAACTCCAAAAATGCTTTAGTATTTTCTGCTCTAAGGAATGAAAATGATTATGCTGTTGATTTAAATTCTTTAGCTAAACAAAATATTCCTTGTTTGAATGCTTTTCATAAAGAATCTTGGCTATGTCACAGAAGATTAGGAAAATGCAACATTCAATCACTTAGAAAACTGGCTTGGAAAAACATAGTTAGAGACTTACCTAAATTAGAATTCCCAAATGACAAAGTGTGTAATCCCTATCAAAAGGGAAAACAACACAAAGTTTCTTTTAAATCAAAGAAAGAAGTCTCAACTTCTCAACCACTTGATTTGGTTCACATGGATTTGTTTGGACCATCAAGAGTTTCTAGTTTAAATGGGAATCACTATGTCTATGTTCTAGTAGACGACTTCTCTAGATATACTTGGATATATTTCTTAGCTTAGAAAAGTGAAGCTTATTCTTCCTTTGTTAAATACTCCAAGTCTGTAGAGAATCTTAGTGGACTCAAAATTAAGTCCCTGAGAAGTGATCATGGCCGTGAGTTTGAAAATCAAGACTTTGAATCTTGTTGCTTACACAATGGATACACTCATAACTTTTCAGCTCCTAGGACACCTCAGCAGAATGGCGTAGTAGAAAGGAGAAACCGAACCCTTCAAGAAATAGCTAGAACCATGCTCAATGAATATGAACTGCCTATTTACTTTTGGGATGAAGCTGTAAATACAGCTTGTTATGTTATCAATAGAGTCTTGAATAGACCTGTTCTTAAGAAAACCCCATATGAGTTGTGGAACAATAGGAAGCCTAAGTTTAATTACTTTAGAGTTTTTGGTTGCAAAGTCTTTATTCTTAACACAAAGGAAAATCTGGACAAGTTTGCTTCTAAAAGTGATGAAGGAATTTTTCTGGGTTACTCTACTTCAAGTAAAGCTTATAGAGTGTTCAATAAGAAATCCAAATGTGTGGAAGAATCAGTTCACATCAAATTTGATGAAACTGATCCACATGATCCTAAAACCTCTCTTGAGAATCTTGAAGAAGATTTGTCTATTCTGGACCATAATGATAAATCCAAAGAACCTGTTATAAAAACTTCCAGTTCTGGACTTTTTCCAGAATCTATTTCGGTCGAACCCGAACCTACTGATGAACCTTAAGTGTCTAGTCCTACCTTTACTAGATCAACAAGAATTCTAAATAATCATCCTTTGGATGCTGTTGTTGGTAATCTTCATAGAGGAACATAGACTAGAGCTTCTCTAAGAAATCAGGTTGAACATCATGCTTTTCTCTCCCAGCTAGAACCCAAAAATATTAATGATGCTATCGTTGATGAATTCTGGGTAATGGCTATGCAAGAAGAGTTAAATCAATTTGACAGAAACATAGTCTGGGAATTAGTTGACAGACCTAAGGACACACTAACAATAGGCACTAAATGGGTTTTTAGAAATAAAGTTGATGAATCAGGAAACATAGTTAGAAACAAAGCTAGGCTAGTTGTACAAGGATATAGTCAAGAAGAAGGCATAGACTATGAGAAGACCTTTGCACCTGTAGCTAGACTAGAAGCCATTAGGATTTTACTTTCATATGCTGCACATCTAAATTTCATGTTATATCAAATGGATGTAAAAAGTTCATTTCTAAATGGTTTTATAATTGAAGATGTTTTTATAGAACAACCTCCTCGATTTACAAACCCCCATTTTCCAAATCAAGTTTTTAAACTTTCTAAAGCTTTATATGGCTTAAAACAAGCTCCAAGAGCTAGGTATGATAGACTCAACAACTTTCTTATTTCAAGAAGTTTTACTAAAGGGATTGCTAATCCAAATCTTTTTATTAAAATAATTTCTAAAGATGTTTTAGTTGTACAAATCTATGTTGATGATATTATTTTTGGATCAGCTAAACATTCTTTATGTACTGATTTTTCAAAAAGTATGCAAAATGAATTTGAAATGAGTTTAATGGGAGAACTTAAATACTTTCTTGGATTTCATGTATTTCAAAATGAAAATGGTATTATTTTGAATCAAAGTAAATATACAAAGGATCTTTTAAAACATTTTGGTTTGGATAGTATTAAGGAGAGTGAAACTCCTATGAGTACAATCTGTAAATTGGATACAGATGCAACTGGGAAACCAGTGGATCAAACCAATTATAGGGGTATGATTGGTAGTTTACTTTATCTTACTGCTAGTCGACCAGATATTATTTTCAGTGTATGTATGTGTGCAAGATTTCAAGCTAACCCGAAAGAATCTCATTTGCTTGCTGTTAAAAGAAATTTCAAGTATCTCAAACATACTGTTAACCTTGGTTTATGTTATCCAAAAGGACAATCCTTTGAGTTAATGAGTTATTCAGATGCTGACTTTGCAGGTTGTAAATTAGACAGAAAAAGCACTTTAGGAACATGTCATTTATTAGGAAAATCCTTAGTATCTTGGTGTAGTAAAAAGCAGAATTCTGTAGCTCTATCCACTGCTGAAGCAGAGTATATAGGTGCTGGTAGTTGCTATGCACAAATTCTATGGATGAAACACACTCTCTTGGACTATGGATATGATTTTAAGCATGTTTCGATTAACTGTGACAACACTAGTGCAATAAACATCTCGAAGAACCCTGTATCTCACTCAAGAACCAAACACATTGATGTAAGGCATCATTTTCTGAGAGATCATTATCAAAAGGGTGATATTTCTCTTGAATTTATCGGCACTGAACATCAATTGGCCGACATTTTCACAAAACCCTTAAGTGTGGATATGTTATGTTACATTAGGCATGAGCTGGGGATGTTTAATCTTCACCGATAGAAATCCTCACCAATAAAAATCCTCACCGATAAAGCGATGTTTTAAATATTTTTGTCTACCGCCAAGAATCTGAATCGTTTTTATTTTTATTTTTTATTATTTTATTTTTATTCATTTAACTAATGATTCCTAAATGATAAAACTAAGTCTAAGTCGCTTCTCACTCCGCCGAACCCAAAACCTTTTACCTTCGAACCTTAGAACCCGAACCCTCTGCGAACCTGAGATCCTTCGAACCAGCGATGGCAAAAACCAAAACTCCTGTCATCCGAGACGACTGTGTTGGGCCTAAAGCAAAAAGGCAGAAGTCCGAGCCAAAAGCGAGTAGTGCTGTTAGAACTAGGTCAGGAAGGAGACCAGTAAATCCTCATCTGCAAAATAGAGCTATTGTGATCGAAAAAGAGCTGTGTGTAGACTGGTTGTTTCCCAGCAAGTCCTTCGTGCTTGAAGTTCTGGAAGCTGAGAGATGGGTAGAATGCTTTTCAAATAACAACGGTCCCTACTACCCAAAGTTGGTAAAACAGTTTTACGAGTTCGTAAGCTTCGAGAAGTTAGAGAATGAGAACCGAGTATCTTCATTTGTAAAGGGTAAAGTGAAATCATTTTCATTAGTAGAATGGGCTGATTGCTTAAAAGTTCCACATGAAGGTGTGTCTGGATATTTATCAAGATCAATGCCACTTACCAGTGACATTTTTGATCATGAGACCGCGTTGAAAGAACTGACTGGTGTTGGAACTCCAAGGCAAGTGGTTGCTGCAGAAATGGATGGAGAGAAGAGATTACTGTTCAAGTTTGTTCAACATGTGTTGATACCAAGGAGAGGAGACTTTGCTAATTTGAGATATCAGGATATCTATCTCCTACATCTTTTGAGACATGATTTCAAAGTCAATTTGTGCAGATTGGTGATGAGTCAAATGGAAGATATGACAAGGACGAAATCAAAGACTAACGCCCTATTCTTTGCTAAGCTGATTTCTGTAATGATCAAAGTGAAAGGGATAGCTGAGTCTCAAGATGAGACAATTGTAGTGAAGAGAAACTTTTGTATCACTACTACACTTTGAAAATATATGAAGATTAATTGGAATCCTTGGAGAGGATAATGGGTCAATGATGACCAAAAGGTATATGATAAATTTAATCCTGTGGATTGTCCTTCAAGGCCAAAGGATAAAAGAGATCCAGGTCTAGGACCTGATGAAGAGGAACCTGAGTACAGTGATGAGTCAGAAGAAGAAGAAGAATAAGAAGAGGAAGAAACTCATATGGATGATGGAGGAGATCCTGACTTGCCTCCAAGCCATGTTGCTGAAATTATATCTTTAGAAAAGGAAGTGCTAGCAGAAGTGAAGACACCTGCTAATGAGGAAGACCAGTCGGTCTCTGAGCATGTAGAAGAAGAAAAGAATGTCTCTTAATCATCTGATTCTTCTGAATTGAGTCTGAGTCCAGTAATTGGAAGCTCAGTTGTACCTTCTATGGATGAAGAAAGAGAAAGAGGAGAAGGTGTACCTGTTCCAGAAAATCATATTGCTGCTGCAGAGATGGAAGTTGTTGTGGAAGATTCTGAAGAAGAAAGACCAGCAGAGAATGTAGTTGCTATATATGAGAATTCACCCATTGAGGGGGAGCATCACACTATGTTTGGAAATGTTACAGAGACTGTCGAGTCTGAAGACTGGGTAGAAGACCCAGGTTTTATATTCTTTGCTTTGGATTATCCTGATTCGAATAATGAAGTATCTTTGAATAGACCAAAGATCTTCTATGACACCAATCCTGAGTTATTACCTACTGATGTGGTCCGAGTACATGATTTAGATGTGCTGAAAGAAAATCTCAAAGTCAGTTTTGTAGAAGAAGTAAAGACAACGGAATCTTTTTTAGTATCCTCGATTCAATCAGTCATGGCTGACTCTGTTGTCAGTTTAGCTTCTGAAAGAGTATCTACTACAGTTGATCCTACTGATTTTGTTACAAAGTCTGACCCCGAATCTCTAAAACATGAGCTGAAGGAATCCTTCAGTGCCTCTGTTGCGGAGATGAAGCACTGTTTTGGTGAGGAAATAAAGATGTTAGAAAGGTCTTTTGAGCTTTATCATGGTTGCAATCTGTCAAATGTTGTGGGTGAGCTAATGGAAGAAGTCAAGGAGTTCCACACTCAAACTTCTAGGCTAGAAGAAGATCTTGAAGCTCTACGGTTATCTGTTGTTGCCTTAGACTCTTTCATGAGTTCAAAATCTCAAGCTGACAAGGATTTAGCCTATGTGAAGAGTGTTGTAAGTCAGCTGGTCTCGGTGTTTGAAGCTCTCAAAACATCTATGAAGGATCATGTAAAAAATCAGGACTCTCAAATGCAAAATCTGATTAGTGGGTTGACCAAAAGATTCAAAGAAACTGTATCCTTCTATGTTGGTCCTCTAGTTCCAAAACCTGCAATTGATCTGAATCAATTTCGTGCTCTGATGAAGGAGGAGCTTGGTTCTATTTCAACCAGTGTCTTTGTGGACTCATCAGATTTAAGTCGAGTTGTGATGTCTACCAGGGATTCAGCTAGATAAATAATGAAAATCGTCCAGGACTACATGAGAGAGGCCTCTGCTTCTCAAGAGGCAATCAAGAATATGGTGGATACTTATTTTGAAAAGGTTTATACCAAGCAACAACTGACCAACCATTTCAAACTTCTGATTGAGAATCTAAAGTTAACTCCAGTGTCTCAGGCCTTCAGAGAGCAGGTAAGTAATCTCAGGGATCTTACTCCCGCTTTGGATAAATTCATTGAAAATAGAGATGAGTTTGTGTCTGCCATGGAGAGAGGAGGAAACATTATAATGGATTTCAGAAACCTGTTGCTGCCCTTCCTGCATGTGGATGCCAGACCTGTCATTGTACCTCCAGCTTTTCATGCCTCTGCCTCTACTGCGTCCCCAGTTCAGATGACTCCTGCTCAAGCCATAAGAAGTCTCACACCTATGATCACTCAAAGGACTTCCCAATACAGGCCCGACACTGTATCAGTTGCTTAGCCTCCTCTGATAATTTCTGGAATTCCAAAGTCCTCCTCAGTATCCTCAACACCTGAATTCTCTTCTGATCCCAAGGGAAAATCTCACATTGATGATATGGATTGATAAAGTGGCAAGGATGTTTGATAGGAATCATTTTTCTTTTTTTCTTTCTATTCTGTTTATGTAATTTTTTGTCTGATCTAATACAGATGCCTTTCTTTCCACTATCTCAGTTTATCAGTTTTTTATGTTTGGTTTCCCACTTTTTGATTATCACAAAGGGGGAGAGAAAAAGGGGGAAAAATATAAAAGGGGAGAAATATCATCAAAGGAGGAGCCTTTGATACTATTTCTTACATTTCCTTCTTTGGTACCAATTCCTTCAAACCTTATCTGTGATACTATTGTATTTAATTATACCTATGATATTTTTTTGATCTATATCTTTCTATTACTATTTCCTCTTTCCTCTGATACTGTTTTCTATTACTATATTCTCACTATTTTAAAATGGCCATATTATAAGTTGTGATTATCAAAAAGGGGCAGATTGTTGACCTCAATTGTTTTGACAATCCCAATCTTGTATTCATATGTTTTTACAATCCCAATTATGTGTTCATATATTATGATATTCACAATTACTGTTGATCTACAATTTAATTCTTTCCAATCGATGATCAAGTTAATAATAATGTTAAAATAATTTCTGATTTATGTTAATCCCGATTATCCATGTTTATATAAGTTTTGAAATGATTCTATGTGAATTAGATGTGTTTTTCATAAGACAGTCATGTGTAAGTATCACTGACCTGAACAGATAGCTACCGATAGACACAGAGCTACCGACATCCAGAGCTACCGATAGACACAGAGCTACCGACAGCCAGAGATACTGATAGACAGATAGCTACCGACAGCCAGAGCTACCAATAGACATAGAGCTACCGACAGCCAGAGCTACCGATAGACAGATAGCTACCGAAAGCCAGAGCTACCGATAGATAGAGATCTACCGATATGCATAATAGCCAGAGCTACCGATGCATAGAGCTACCGACAGCCAAGAGCAACCGATGGAACTAAGTTAATCGAGCTACCGATAAGAGCTACCGATAAGAGCTACTGATAAGAGTTTGAAGAGCTACCGATGGAAGATCCTACACAGAGTCAACCATACACGTCTACAAACAAACTGCTACCTATAATTAACTGCAAAGTCAAATCCTATATCCTCGACACTATTTTTTTATTACACTAACGGCTACATTTGTTACTTTTTATGCATGTAATGTTATTAAATGATTTCTGTTGCCATTTCAGGAAACCGTACCATGTACGATTGAAAAGAATAATCATTCCTTCTTCTCAGAAAAAAAGGCATAAAAGACAATGTGTATGTATCAGTGAAAAAAGAAAATAGACTTGAAGAGATTGAGCACACAGAACACAGAGCATACATCGAGAAATCTATGATAAAGAAGAACTATACAGAACACAGAGCATACATCGAGCAATCTATGCTAAAGAAGAACTACACAAAACACACTTGCGATCAAGCTCAAAACGTTCCAAGAACAACTGGAGAACTTGCACTCATAAGACTACTACTACCCGACTCCAGAACACAGAGCATACATCGAGCAATCTATGCTAAAGAGGAACTACACAGAACAATTCACTATCTGAGCCGATAACCAAGCTGAACCTGGAAGCACTGAAAGAAGAAACGATACTCTATTTTTCAGTCAAATACCAGAGAAGGACTCAGAACCATTTCTGATCAAATCCAAAGGAGTCCAGAGCTGCACTGCAATCACTAGAGCCATTCTAAACTCTATATTTTGCTCTAAGTGAATTAGTATTTGCATTACGAACAGTGTGTGTAGCCTGTTAATTATTACACACACTGTCTCCTGAACCTTAACTGGAGGATTTGTAAATCCTCACTCACAATCTTTACATCCTTTAGTTCCCACTGTGGATAGTGGTAGAGGTCGAGTGTGACCTAGACATCTTTGAGCTGTTTTTTGTTATCCCACGTATAAATGTGGTATAGGTCTCTTGACCTGAACAGTGTGATCACTGTTGTTAACCCAGATCCAGGGTGTGGATCACTTTATATAAATTTTGAGAGGACTAAGTCTCGGCTTGAGACTGAACCTCTTGGTTAACTCTTGTGTTTTTAGTTAAAACCTATATCCATACTATATACATTTATTTCATATTCCGCTACTACTACATTGAAATATAATTTATTTTCAAAGCTACTTTGATAGTTAAAATCGCAAGTGTTTATATTTATTATAAACCAGTAAGTTAGTTTCAAAAGTTAATTTAATCATAAGATTAAGTTAACTGAGAATTAATCAATCTTTAAGAAACTAATTGAACCTTTATAATCTGTATAAATTCACTACAGTTTAATTTGTTCTTGAAATTGGGGGATTTTAATAGAAATTGTTTTTAGCAGAAATTTTAATTGGAACTCAATTCACCCCCCTCTTGAGTGTCCACTCCGACTAACACTATATAACTACCGAGGACAAGTTAAATTCAGAATTTATTTATTCTCATGATATTTATTGTTTTCTTAAATGATATTCATTCATGTATAATACGGTTCTATTGATTATAATGTGGTAATAGTTTATCTCACAATTTCATTATTATTCAGGGTTATTTATGATTATGTCTCCAATGGGAAATATTTCTATTACTTTTCCATGTTTTCTAAAAAAGATTGAAATGTTTTTATAATTTTACTAAAATTATTTATAATCGTTTTTATCCTTGTTATAAATTTTATAAAAAAAACTAAAAGAATATTTTAGTCACTTTTAAACTAGGTTATTTTTAAGATTTATAGGAATGAAATATGTATTGAATGTTTTTTAACTCATATAGAGTGATCATATTTTCCCACTATCATGATTCTATAATTATTTTATATTTACTTTACAAGCATACAATATTATTCTCAATAAAATTTTTATCACTTTAAAATTTAATTATTTAAAAATGGAAATATTATTTTCCTAAATAATCACATCAAGTAATATTTCAAAATTACTTTACTTATAAGATAACATTATTTGAAAATACTTTTGATTTACTGAGTATATTATTTAATGATACTATCCTTAATCTTTTTCATGGTTGGATCATGTTTTGTGATGGCATAATTTTTATGAAGCTGAATTATTTTCAAAGTCTCTGATATGATTTATGGTCTAGTGGCACATAGATATATTATTTTCATTATGTGGTGACTGGGCCTAATATCTCTCTCAAAAAATTTAGGTAATGATTTGTATCTCATGTAATATACAGGATAAGAATGGGATGTGAACTGGAATTAGTTATGGAATTTATCGCCTAAGATAGTCTTCTGATTAAACATTGACTACATTGATGGTCTAGGAAGTGAACCAATTCCCTTTTGAATGCCTAAAAATAGAGTCTTGACTATAATGGAAATGATTTTCTATTCCTATTATTATGCCACAAATTGTTATCTTATGTGAATATTATTTTATCATGGATCTTTTTTAATGATTCATGTCCTATGATGTTCTATGATTTATTTCATGACATAAGATTCTAATAGATTATATTTTGGGTATAAATTTCATGTTCTTATACACTTATTATTCCATTATGATATATATCTCTCCAGTTTATGCTCACTAAGAATCTGAGCTCTACATTTTCGTATGTTTCTAATCCTAGGATATGAAGAAAGGTATTATGTATGATATATTAGAAAGGGTTATAGGTTTTAAGGAATAAACAAGAGATGATATAGATATTTTTTGAACCAGTTGTTTATGTTTACAATTTTCAGAAGACCCTAAACCCATACTGTTCTACCGTGGTTTTTTATATATTAATATTAATATATTTTTATGTAATATATGTGTATGATAATAATGGGTCGTTATTGTTGGTATCAGAGCATGGATAGTTAACCTTTTGGATTTAGGATTACAAATCCATTGTAAGAACCATAATGGCGAGTCTCAGTTATAATCCTAGAGTTTTGTTAATGATTATGAATAATCTAGTTTAAACCTAATGTTATATAGAATAAGGATTCATGGTTTAGACCTTACATAAATGATAAATTAGAATTATGTGGTTTTACACTATGATTATTTTTTATAACACTATGATTTTTGATTCTAGCCAGTTGTTAGAACCTAAAGGAATAGTTCTACTACTGAATGTGATGGAAAATGAATAGATTGTCTATGTGATCCAACCAAAAGTCATGGGATTTGGAATGTTGAATCTTTCTAATATGTTCATGAAACATTATAAGGATATGAATCATGTTGAGTTACTAAATGATCAATCGAGGGAACTATTTAATATTGAATCTTTTATGTGGAAACATTGTAATGGACCGGATCTCTCCAATCCACGAATTTGTGAAAATTCATTGTTTGATGTATTCTTGGAGGTCAATGTGAATTATTTCTACAATTTTCAAAATTCACAACATTTTCAATTTCTCCAATGGTTTCTCAGTAAATAGTGACACACCGAATGGTATCTCACTGAATGGTAGCATGCCAATAATAACTCACACAAATGAATCGTAATGGTAGATCAAAATGGTGACTAGAACTGATGACATAGACACGTGACTCCCAAAATTGTCTCATCTAACAGCGAGTCATTCAAACAGTTTTTCATTTTTTCCAGTTTTCCATTATTTCTATTTAGTCGACTTTTAGTGATGTAAAATGACTATAAAATCATATTTAAGTGGTTTTGGATCTATTTCAATGGTTATGATTCATCTATATAAATTACTAAGAGTCTAAGGGATTTTAATTAGTAAAATCACATAATCATTACTAGATCCGAAATTAATGGAAAATTAAGGATGCATATAAACTGAAACCCTATTTTAATATATTATAATGATTGAAACAACTTCCCCCTTATTATTTCATTCTTGTTTTCTATTGGTACGTGGTGCCCAAAACATTTATTCACTTCAGATTCATGTTCCAATCTTAGTCTTTTAGTTCATTTTTTCCCTAGAAGATTTTATTACATTATGCACCCCATATATTGGAAAAATAAAAAAGTTCTAATCATTTATTCTTCGATGTAGGATTCATTCATCCCTCTTAAGTATGTATAAAGTAAGGTGAGTGTTCGAATGTTTCCCTTGTGAAGATAGTTAAATAAAAATTAAATGAGGAAAATTAAATCCCTTTAAGATAAATATGTAGTGGAGGGGAAAAGTAACATATAATATTCTTGTTATATGTTTTATGTTGTTGCAGTGAAATATACGGTTTGAACACACGATTGAAAATCATGGTCATTAGTGGTCATTGGTTGCACAATAAATAAGATTCATGATGGTTGACTACTGTTGGACACTTGTATATTGAAAATTGTAAGTCATATACAATTATATAATAAATGGATTACCTAGTATTATATATCATCTGTGATAACCCCATAAATAACTTGTGGAATTAAATAATATATTCTATATTAAATCTATAATATTATGTTTATTTTTTTGGTGATATGGTTTTGAGCACAGTTTTGTCTTGTCTGCTAGATAAAATGGTGTGACGAAATCTGAGTTTGATTGATTGATTGATTATGGAATGGATGAGCAGTGCTGTGCAGCAAGGATGCAATCAAATTTTTACTTGGTAGTGTTTCTGGATGTAGTTGAGGGTTGTGTAATTTTTGGTTTGTTATGGATGCTTTTCCCGAAGTTTCTCTATGTGTGGCCTTTTTTTGGGTGGATTGTTGTTTGTTTTTCAATGTAGTTTCTTGGATAGTGATGGAATAAATTAATAAATAGTGGATTTTTAATGTTAGGAACTGGATTAGGTTGTTTTGGTTAATGGAATGAATAAATTATATTTGAATAAATAATAGTTATGGTTTAACAAAATTGGTTGGTAATTGGAATAAGTTGTGGATTTTTATGTGCTAATTTAATTAGAGGTATCAATTGAGTTGGAAGTATTGTTACCTGGTTATTTGTTTGAGAACCCATAGTTTAGGCATGAGTGTTTCATATTATATCTATATATACATGTATTTCCTTGTTGATATCTATACAGACCCCATCCTAGTTGATAAATAGGTGCCGAAAACCACCACCGTCATGGGGTACGGTGTCCTTCCCAAACATACTGGTGGGAGGATTAAAGGTTGGCCACCTGTTCTTCAATACTCCTTCATCATGGTTTTGGTAGCCTAATATTATCTGGGTAGGTTGTGGTTTCTTGGTCCATGGTGTGATTATAAGTATTTTATCCATGATGTCTTCGGGATGAGATATGTTATGTTTTCCCGGTTTTCTTTGAGATAAGATGTGTTGTGATTTACTAGGTGTTATCTTGAAGTGATGTGTTCTGTGGCCCAGGTTTCTATGGGTGGGATGTGATGGTGTATGAGGACCATGATTCTGTGGGTGAGATTTATTGTGTCTTGTGGCCCCACTGATGAGACAAGTTGTGGTTGTGAGGCCCATGTGTGTGTAGACAGGTTGTGATGTGGTGTACCCAGAAGAGGTGGGAGTGCTAAGATGTTTTTCATTAGGGTGTGACAGTGGCTAATCAGTTTGAAAGTGGTGTGGGGTACCCTTTTATCGATGTGAATTATATTACATTATATGACTTGAATTTTTTCATGAGCATGCCTTTGCGAGGTTTGGGTGGTTAGTATACTTTCATAGGGGTCGTTTGGTTCTGTTTTTTTCTCATAGGGGAGTTAATATGCTTCCCTCACTTATGAACGAAATACATTTTATTTTATATGAAGTATATAGGTATTCTAACCATATGTGTATAAAAATGATTTCATGTTTCCATGAGGATTATTTGGAAAATGGTGAATCTTACTTTCATAGACTTTGGGAAAATTTTTATGCCACTGGATAACTTTATTTTGGTATTTACATTAGTGTTTTTATTTAATTTGTAATAGTTTTTTAAAACATTCATGTGGGTTTTATTTTTCTCTGTTGTAAATATATATATATATCAGAGAGTTGTTTTATTCATGGACCATCTTATCTCCTGAACGTATTTATTTAAAAATGTAAATGCCTCCCATTTTGTGATATTTGTATACCCTTAGTATTGGTCACCACCCCGTGGCGTGATAGAGGTGGGACTTAGGGGTTATTGTCTCTATTCCTTCATTTTCTACTCTGGATGGGCATATTTGGTGGTAGGGGTAATGATTGAATGGTATAAAAGGTGATTGTTGAGATATAGGATGATGTTTATAGTTAAGAATGTTGAGGATTGCATGGTTTGGTAGGGGAAACATCTCATGTGATCTTGGTGCATGACATAATCTAGGGATGACCAGCTAGGACCTGGTATTTTAGGTCCCCCAGGATCCGATGAAAGGAATCTAAGGAAACCGAAAGACCAAGTGAGGCTACACCATTTTGAAGTGAAGAGACCCTAGGAATGGGACATGCATCCAAATGACTTCTGTTCATAGTTGAATCGGGACACATTGTATGTTTGAAATGGGTAAAAAATAATTTGCATGAATTAATAAATTTAAAATGAATCTTAAATTCGATACTACTCAATCATAGTACTTCGATGTTTACCTTTCATCTATGGAACCCAGTCTTCACCCACATGTGGCTTGGGGGAGGTTGGGTCTTATATGTATGATCTTTTTAATTGTAGGAGGGTTGATCTAGTGGAGTAGGATGACCAGTGGTAGATAATGTTTTGTGATTTCTATTTGCATGCCTTGGTAATTTATGAGGGTAGTGATTCAAACATGGAGATAGAGAGGTGGCTTGAGGATCCGGAGATCACCTTTAGTTTGATCTGGAATACAACAAAGTACTGGGTTCCATTACTATTAGTCAAATATGGGGAGCTATGAATCTGGGTTACAAAAATTATCTATAGGAGAGTAATGAGGAAGACAGTTTGTGGGTCGGCTTTATGATTGAGTTCCGGGTGGGTTTCCTTTCAACATCATTAAAGGCATAGAAGAGGTGGGAGATACTATTCTTTTAGAGGGGGAGTATGTTAGTGTGGGAATGTTGGATAATGTTAAACGATCTTCTTCTCTTCACCATAGATCTATTTCCATATGAAGAGTATCATGAAAGACTTCAGTATGATTCCCTCCACCCTTCTATCTAGTATGATGTAACCTCTTTTACGTTTCCAACATATCTCAATGTTCAGAACAATATAGAGGTAATCAAGAAGATTCAATCATGATGTTTTCTACCATGAAGAGGGAGTCAACACATTACTTTGAGGGGTAGGGTTTTCAGTAGAAGATTATAGGCACATGGAACATTGATGTTTCGACCAGAAGGGATTTGATGTTAGGTGTTTCCATCTAACCATCTAGTGCTAGTGGTTCTGATTCCCTTTCTATGGGCATTTGGATAAATATTTTCTTCTATATAGTCTACAACCATCTTCAAAGTCAGCACCCAGTGGATTATAAATAACATTTTAGTGGTGGAAGAATGTTTTAGTGCTAGCCTTAGCAACAATTTTTAGTTAGGTAGTTTCAGTAGCAGGGAAAACAAGATTTTTCTCCATCAAGAGGAGTTGGAAAAGGTAGGGGGAATCATAAGGATTATCCTCAAGGACCTCGAACTGGGTGTGGTCATGGAGGTGGTTGTATGTAGAGGGGAATATGATCTTGGAATGGTTAGTTACATGAAATAGAGGCAAGAGTTTTGAGAGGACCAGTGATCTTTATAGGTACACTCTTCTTGATTAGTACCCTGTGCATGTTCTTTATTTGACTTAGGATCTTTGCACATATTTATTGAAATATCTCCATCTCATGTTTTGGGGAAACAAATAAAGAGGATACCCATGTCCCTATTTTTGAGTACGTAATTTGGTGTTCAGACCAACTATTTTTATGTGTTTCGGGGATGTACACTAGTGATGGGACCGCATTAGTCCCATTCGGATCTCTTATTGCTATAGATGTGATCATATGATGTCATTCACAGTATCCACTAGATGTGTTTTGTGCATTATGTTATCGACCAATTCTGGTGGAGAGATTTGTTTTCATATGTGTATAGTAAGCCTGTGTCTTTTGTTGGTGAGCATTGTTTTCATGTTGGATGTCGTCAGGTGAAGCCTCTTACCTCCTTGATGGATGAGCTATTAGTGGAATCAGAGGGAATCCCCGGGTTGTTTGGGGAGTTCATGGATGTTTTTTCCAAGGATGGTTGGACTCCACCCCCTCAAAGTGACATTGATTTTGGTATAGACATGATAAATGGTGCTTATTAGTTTTTGATGGATCATTATCAGATGGAACCTTCTATGATGTGGGACTTGAGGATTCAGATAGATGATCTAATGAAGATGAGGTTTTTTTCACCCATTATGTCACTGTGGGGTGATCAAATGTTATTTGAAAAGAAGGTGGATGGTAGTCTAAGGATTTGTATAGGATACTATAGGTTGAATCATATGATGGTCAAGAAGTATTACCCCTTATCAAGGTTAGAATATCTTTTGGATTAGCTGAGATGGGAATGTTGGTTTTCTATGATCAATATGTGGTCTAGATATCATCAGTTAAGGGTGAAGGTTGAAGATATTACAAATACTTCATTCAAATGATGGTATGGTCACTTAGAGTTCATAGTCATCCATTTTGGTGTTACAAACAGACTAGCTGTATTCATGGGACTCACGAACTCCATCATCTAGGAGTTTATTCTTTGGTTTGTCACCATATTCATCAATGAAATCTTGATTTACTCGAAGTTAGTGGAGGATCATGTCAAGAATATCAGAACTATCTTGTAGGTTCATTGATGCCACCATCTCTAAAGAATGTTTTCCATGTGTATGTTTTGGACATGGGAGGTACATTTCCATGGACATGTGGGGTATTAGTAGGGTGTAGTGGTTGACCCCTCGAAGGATGAATAATTTGTTTCACAGGAAACACCCTACAATGTGGAAGAAGTTTGATTTTTTTCTTGGTCTCGTGGGATATTATCAGGGGGTATACCCCATTTCTCTTGAGTTGTATCTTCGATGAAATATTTGTCTAAAAAAGAACATGATTTTCTACGAATTGATCTGTTGTGGGAAGTGTTAAGATACCTGATGGGAAGGATGTATAACACTCCAATGCTATGGTTTCCATAGTAAGGGGTGTTGTTTTAATTGTATTGTGATGCATCCCATTTGGGATTGGGATGCATATTGATACACTAGAGAGCAGTGATCTTTTATGGTTCTAGGTTGTTATGCCTTCACGATTTAACTATTCCACCCATGATCTTGAGCTAGAAGTGGGCGTGTTTGCAGTGATGTTGTGGAGACATTACCTCATTGGAGAGAGGTTTATAGTTTTCACAGATCACAATAGATTAAGGTATATCATTTCATGGGGATATCTAAACTTGATACCATAGTGGTGGATGGAGTTTCTTTGAGATTAAAATTTTGAGATCTCCTACTCCTCATGAAAGGGTAATGTCTTCGCTGATGCTTTATGTAGAATGTTTTAGAAGTAGGTTGTTAAGGAATTATGTAGATTCATGGAAAGTGATATAGTATTTGGTATCATTGAAAATAGATGTAGGAATGGATGGTGGTAGAGGATGTTTTTCTGAGATGAGAATATAGTCTTCTCTGAAGCATTTAGTTGAGGAATCATAGTGGGGATACAATGAGGTATAGGTCTGGAAAGATTGTTCTTGCCATGGAGATGCACCATAGGATTGGTTGGAGGATGATCAGAATTAGATGTTGTTCAATGGAGGTTTCTTGTTCCTATTGAAATGTGTGAGAAAGTACTTCGTGAGTTTTATAAGACACCGTTTGTAGTACACCTCAATATTTCTATGATTTAACATGGCTTTGTGATGTAGTATTGGTGGCTGGGATGAAGTGGGACCTGGGATAGTTTGTGGTGAGATTCTTGGATTTTCAGAATCTAAATATTGACCACCATTTTCCTGGTGGTTTGTTGCAGCCCTTGGATATTCCCATGTGGAAATTAGATTATATCTGAAATGATTTCACGAATGTTTTACCCAGGTCCCATGGAGGGCATGATGATATCTGGGTAGTAGTGGATTTGCTGACCAAATCTTCTCACTCATTAGTGATCAAGGAGTCAAGGATATTTGATGCCTTGAAAAAGTGGTAAGTGGATTAGTTAGTATGGTTTCATGTATTTATAAGATTAATTGTCTCGGAATAGGACATGTGGTTTACCTCGTGATTCTAGACCGGAATACAACATTCTATTGGAATTTAGGTACACCTCAGTACAACATTCCACCCTCAAACAGATGGGATGACAAAGTGGGCTATCTAGACATTTTATGATATGTTGTAGGCATGAATCATATATATTAGAGATCCTTGGGTACAACAACCTCCCTTCGTAGTGTTCTCCTATAAAAATATATATCACTCTTCCATTGGCATGGAATCATTAGATTCATTTTATGGGAGACCATGTCATTCTCCATTGTTCTTGATGAAGGTTGGGGATATAGTTTCTTTTGGTCCTGAGGTAGTACAGTGGATGATTGGGAATGTCCAACTCTTTAAAAAGAGGGTAAAATTTGCATAGGACTATCATAATTCTTATTTCACTCATAGAAAGAGGCACTAGGAGTTTGATTTTTGGGACCATGTGTTCTAGATGGTTTCCATTTAATGTGGGTAACAATGGTTTGGCAGAGGGAGAAAGATTTATCCTTGTTTTTTTTCAACCATTCTATTTATTGGGACATGTTTGATAAATGGAATACCAGTTTTACTTACTACCATAGTTAGATAGGATCCATGAAGTCTTCCATGTCTCTCAAATATTTTTTTATATTCTAAATGACTTCCATGTCCTCTAATAGGGAGATTTGGATATCAAGGATGATGTGACACAAGTGGGATGGCCAATACACATCCTAGATCATTGGGAGAAGGTGTTAAATGGATAGACAATTCATTTTTTTCTCATTATGTTGGGGTATGGTATCCTAGAGGAGAGTAATTGAGAGAAAGAAACATAGATGCTTTCCCTGTACCCATAGTTGTTTAGAGTTTTTCCTTGTTTTATTTTTTTTTGAAATGTATTTTCTAAAAGTTATTTTCATGAAATGAGTTTTTATCAATTAGGATAATATTTGTGTGGTGTATTATGTGGTAAGGCCCATAATTTTGAAAAGGTTGGTATCACACTCTTAATCATGAGGTATTAACTACGATGCAATTAAACCCATTCTAGAATGTTAGTTCCACCCAGAGAAAATAATATCTTGACATGGATGTTAGGATTCCATAATTAATGTGTTTGAGATCATGTGGTTTTTATACTTGCATGGTTTGTTTTATGATCATTTATTTGGACATGTTTAGCTAGTGGTAGTGCATGAGGAGAGACGAAATTCATGGGAGGTATCTCACAGGGTGGTTGTTCAAACCCTTTTTCCCTTCTATGTTTGGGTTGGAATTCTCGAGGATGATAATGGGATGAGAGGAATATAATTTAATGTATGGGCCTTCTCTGGTACATTAATTAGTGAAAATTTAGTGTTCTATGTGTTCTTGGTGGTCATGGTTACTTTTATGAACACTTTGTAAAATTTCCATATTTTTCATGTTCTCCAACTGTAGCTTACTGAACGATGACTCGCTGATTGATAGCTCACCGAACTGTGACATGACCAACTGTGCCATTATGAATAGAGAATCATCAAATAGTAGCTCACAAAATGGTGACTTGTCTAACATTATCTCTCCAATAGTGACTCACAATGGTAGATCATAATTGTGACTCGCAACAATGTCTAACAACAGTTACACATCTAACTGTGAGTGATTCTACCAATATTACCTTTTCTAGTTTTTTATTATTCATATTTTGACTAATTTAATTGATTGAAAATGTGCTTAAAATAATATTTAAGTGGGTTTGGAGTTGTTTTAGGGGATATGGGTCATATCATTAAATTACTAAAAGTACGTGGGATTTTAAGTAGTCAAACCATGTAATCTTGGATGGATTAGACATTAATGGAAAATTAAAGATGTATGAAAACTGTAGCCCTGTTTTATAGTATTACAGGGGTTAAAACCACTTTATCCTTATTATTTATTTTTTCTACTTCTCGGAACGAGGCCCTAAGAACCTTTCCTCCCAATTTAGTTTTGTGTCCTGGATTATTCCTTTGGTTCATTTTTTCCCAAGAGGATTTTCCTACTACATATTCCCACCCTATTTTGGTGTAATAATAAAGTGATATTCATGTCTTAATCAATGTATTTTTCTTTAATATTTTTCTATAAACCTTTAATTAACAAGATTAATTAAATAAGTTATGCCTTATTATATTTTTAATCTTATTTTAGTTTTTTTTGTGATATATTTGGGATCACGGGGGTGTGTTGTGGGGTGGTTCGGAAGGTGTGATGGAATTTGAAGTTGATTGATTAATTTATTATGGAAGGTATGCGCAGTGTTGTGCAGTGGGGTTAAAATTGGGTTGTGAATTTTGTAGTTTTTTTGGATTTAGTTGACATTTGGGGACTTTTTTTGGTTGGTATGAGTACTTAGCTCAGTGTTTCTCCCTATTTTAAGTTTTCTATTTTCTTGTTATGTTCCGTTCTTGGTAGTTTTCCAGATATTAAGGTAATAATTGAATTAATAGGGGATTAATAATGGTTGTAACTAGATCAGTTTATTTTGGATTACAAAATGAATAAACAATTTGTGAATAAATATTGGAAATGGTTTAAAATGATTGGGGTTAAAATTGGAAGACATTGTGTCTTGTTTTGTGGCAATTCCATTAAGGGTAGTAGTAATATTCCCAGTATTGTGAGCTTCTTCTTATTTTAAGAATCCATAGGTTGGGAAGGATTGATTTGTATTATATCTATATATAAAAATTTATTTACATTTTTAATTCTATATGTACACTACCCTAGTTGAGGAATATGTGTCAAACACCGCCATCATTATATGGAAGGGTTTCATTCCGAAACATCCCAATTGGAGGATGGATGGCCGGCCACCGACTCTTCCCTGCCCCCTTTTCAAGGTGGTGGTAGCCCGCGATTCTTCATGCACATTTTGGTTTGTGAGGACTAGGTGTGTGTGGGGAAGATTTATTTTCCCATGTGACTTATGGATGTAAAGAGTGGTGTTTTCACAGGTGTCTTCTGGATGATAAGTGTTGTGATTTATTAGATGACTTCAAGATGTGACATTGTGTGTAGACATGGTGTCTATAAGCAGGATGTGATGTGGAATAGGGGCCTCAGTGTCCGTGGGTGAGATGATATGTGGCTCATAGCCTTGATGATGGTACAAGGTATTGTTGGGACGCCCACATTTGTGCAGGTAGGTTGTTATATGGTGTGTTCAAAAGATGTGGGATCACTATGACATTTGTCATTATGTTGTGAGAGTGGATAATGAGTGGGAATGTTGCACAGTTACCCTATTATCGATGTTCATTATATAACCTCACATGAATTTAGTTGTTTAGGGAGAATGAATTGCTGGGTCTGGGAGGGGTTAGTATACCTTCTTAGGTGTCATTTGGTTCTGTTGTTTTCTCACATGGGAATTAGTATGCTTCGCTAACTTGTGAATGAGAGACTTTGGTTTTCATACTGAGCATGCTTTTATGATCACCCTACATATATCAAAATACATTCATGTTTCCAGGAGGAGTACATGGACCTTGTTGGACCTTACTAGCTCAGACATTTGGAAATTTTTCTTGTCGATTATTAGCTTTACAATGGTATTTACTTTGGCGTTTTCATTTTATTCATAGAAGTATTGTTTTAAACATATATGTGGGATGGATTTTGAAATCATATATATATATATATATTGGAGTTTTTTGGGTTGAAACATATTATCTTCTGATCATTTTCATTAAAAAGGGAAATGCATACCACTTTGTGAGATTTTTATACCCTTCATGATGGTTTCTACTATGGGGACAACTAGTGGCGGGACTCATGGGGTTAATTATATATATTCTGTCATTTCCATCTCAAGAGGGGAATTTTTGGAGGGAAAGTGTCATGAAAACCTCCTACTTTTTATGGGATATTCTGATCCACTACTTGTGGTGAAATAAATAATCACAATTGGGAAAATATTTTCTATTCTTCAATGAATAGGACATGAAATATTTTTCACAGTTATTTATCATCTAGAAGGAGAAATATACCAATGGTGGAATTTTATTACGAATATGTGGGAAGAAGAAGAAATTGAATAAATGTAATTAGATGAGTTTATGGGGATATTCCCTAGCAATTACTTAACAAATATTGTACATAAAAATATAAAAAATAATTTCTTGACATGAAGAAAAAGGACAAGGAATCCATCGATACATATGAAGAAAATTTTACAAGGATTGAAAGTTATGACAATGGTTTAATTATCTAACCATAGACTAAAATTAATTGATTTTTAGTGGCTTAAAACCAAGTATCCAAAGGGATTTATCCATAATATGTTTTAGTACCTATGATGAAATTGTTCTTTGTGCTCTGAAGATGGAGATGTAGATTGAAGATACCCATCAATTTCATGGTTTTATAAGAAAAGTAAAATGGAATTGAAATGTATTATAAAACACTTAGATAGAAGTAGATGTGATTTCCATTATTCTAAATACATTAGAGAAAACATGGTTGAAATTATCATAAGGGAAATAGTAACTCTTTTATGTGGGATGGTAAGGTCATCATGAAATCAATTTCTAATTTTAGATATTGATGTGAATAGAATGAAAGTTTTATAGAATGAACCACCCACACTCCATTGTTTTAGTTCAAGGAGATTGGGAATTATGGGAATCAATTCCAGAATCTATAGTATAATATGGATGATAAGTCATAATAACCTCTAATGTCAAAGTAAAAAATGGGTAATCTTATGCAATCATAATGGATGAATTAAATCATGTTAATTAGGGAACATTTATACTCATCACCTTAGTGGGGAATTTCTACTATGATTTTGTATGAGTGAGACCTATGAAAATATTATTATTCATAATTTAGTGAAATTTCAGGTGATTATCTATTTTACTTGAATTCTGGAATAATGAAATCATATTTGATATCCTATCAGAACAGGGTTAAACTAAATCTTCCAATTTAAATGTTTTTGAATAAGATAATATATTATTTAAGGAATAAATGGTGAATTTTATTTTTGAAGCATATATGTGTCTACGTTAAATTAAATTAGTAGTTATTGATACCCACATGGATTCATGAGTTTATGGTTATTAATAAGTTCATAGTATTTCACAATAATTTTGTTGTTTTATTTTATGGGAGTTCTTAATGATTATGTATATTTCAAGCGAAATTTATAAAAATTAAACCCTTTGTTTTTATATATTAATTTTAGAAGGAATTTCTATAAAAATTGTATATATATGGATATCCTTTAGGATTTATCTTATCATTTATGTTGAGATAATTATGAGTTATAGTCGATCACCTTCTGATGTCAGCACACGTCATTGCAATTAAAGAATATTTCTTTTTGGATCCACATTCAATAATATACATTGAGGAAGAGGTAAGGCGGCATGAAATACCAAATTCAATATTATTTTTTTAGAATATGGAGATTACATCAATGTTTGGGTGAATTCCTCATCAAGATCTTGGAATAGATTTGATTTCTAAAACTATTTATCATCCTCAGATAGATTGTTATTTTGAGAGAATAATTCAAACCATGTAATATATTTTATGATATCATTCTATGGATTTCAAAGGTTGTTGGTAACAATACCTTCTCAAGAAGGTTTTTCTTATAATAATATCATTAATTTGAGCATTCATATGGATTTTTGAATCCCATTATGGACGGAAGTATATAACTACAATGTAGTAGAATTATGTTGTAGAAAGAAACCTATTTGGGACTATGAAGGATAATGAGATGGCATAGATTGTTATATCCATTCAGTAACTTGAAAGGATTATTAAAATTATATAAAAAAGAATTTTTATTAATCATCGACATGATCTAGAATTTGATGTTGGTGAAATTTCTCCATAGAAGAAAGAAGGGAACACTAAAACCCAGGTATATCGGTCCCATTAAATGAAATGATAGTATGAATTCAATATCATAGAATTTCGGGATTCCACCAAACCTCTCAGAAGTCCTCCATTTGTCCAATTTATCTCTCCTAAGGTAGTATGTACCTGATCTTTCACATGTACTAAACTCAAAGGGCATACCACTGAGAAAGATATTTCTTATGGGAAAAAATCAATATATATTCTGGACTGAATTGGAAATGATCTATGAAACAATACTACTCACTAGGTCAATGTTTTGTGGAGAAACCTCTATCATGAGGATGATACAAGGGAATATGAGGATGTGATGTGGAAAAGGTATCCTCATATATTTTCATCTAATTGATGAATTTAAAGGGGGGAATTAATTTGAATATGGTTAGAATATAATAGCCACTGCCATTATGGAATTTATCTTTTTAAATAAATTAATATCTTTGATAGCTTATTGTGAAGAGAAAAACGAGCTTTAATGAACTCCAAATTATTGTTATTTGTACACAACCATTATAAAAAAGACAATATATTCGAATGAATGATTAGTATTAACCACATTATGAAATATATGATTTTCCAACTCATTGTTATTTTATTAATTAAATATTTTTGATAATATACACTTAATTTTTAGTAAAGTCATTTTATTTTTCAATAGTATATTTTCATCAAAAATTGATTTCTAGATTTTTATGAGATAATTCAATAATAAATGTTTTGAACATCTATAAACAAAATTTTATAAAACTAATATCATTTTTGAAATAATTATTTGAAAATTACCTTATAGTGATATTTTGGGGATTTTCTTAGTGGATAGTTTTTATAGTGAATAGTGATTTTTTTGATTTTTTAAAACTTATTCATTTTATATATATTAAGAAGTCCTTTTATGATTTTAATTTGATATTAATGTATCATAAGAAATTGTTAGTTACATATAATATAAATAATTATATTTAATGAATATTTATTCATTATTTTGGTATAAGTACATGTTTGGGCTCGAAAATTTTTTTTTCCCAAAAAACCATTTTTCCATAATTCTTTTGTGGTTTAATTTTAAATAATTTTTTGAAACTTATATCTTTATAATTTTTATAATGGGATTCTATATTTTTAATAAGAAGTTCCAAATTTTTTAATATGTTACTTTTATTTTTTATGCATAAAAATGTTATGATGATAAAAAAATAATTATCACAATATAGGTAAATTAATATAATATGATAATGTTAAAAGGGAAAGATTAAACTTTTTTTTAAAGAAATAATACCTTAAATTGGTGGTTTATGAGTTTCCCATTCCTAACCATCCTTTTTAACTTTACTTATCAACATATTTCATCTTAATTCATTCCATGCACAAGTCATTGGCTTTTAATATGAAATAATAATTTTATAATCACTTAAAACCACCCCTCCTAAAGTTTAAAAACCAACCCTCACCACTTATTTCTCTTCATAATTATTGATTCTCGTAAAATATGTACTTCAAAAATTACTCCCTACTATATCCACATCCATTTCTTGTTAGTATCACCCAAATACCAACTCCTAGATCCTTAAGGTTCCCTCAATGAGTTGATATTCATGAGAAAACATTCTCAAACCACCTCTCATAGTTTCCTTTTCTCTTATACATTTTAATCAACACATTTATCAATAAACATAAAAAAATATTGTTTAATTTATATATTGTAATGTTATATTTATAATGGAATATCTATTGTCCACCTATTTTCTAATCTGCAATAATTTTAAAAAAGTCCCCCATTGTCCCAATTATGGTTGTTTGTCATCTTTGTAGATAATTATTTTTCATTATTTGATACAACATTAAAGGATGGTGATTAATGAATTATTTTAGTAAAATGATATTGTTATAGTTATATTACAACCTATTTATTGTTTTGGATGTAATATATATAAATAATATTAAATAAAATGAATTTAGTTCATAGTGGTCGGAATAATCCAACAGAATAAACTAAACCTTTATCATTAACAATTTATCAAATGAATCATAATCATGTTAAAAATTATATTTGGGACCATTTAAACATTTTAATCCTCATTATTACAATTCAAATTTCATTCATTGGGTTAAACATCTAATTCATTTAATTATATCATTATAACATTATGTTCCAAATGAGTTTAAATTATTTTATGTTGTATTTTCACATTATTAAGTGTATTTATAGTGAATAAAAAAACAATTCATTTTATTAATGCTTGATTCAATGATATGATCTTAAAAAACGAAATCTTCCCAATTTCATTTCGATGAGGAACAGTTTGTTATTATGAACCTATATTCTTTTTTCTATGGTATATATAATTCCCATTATCATGTTATATAATGAATTTATTTATTTTAATGTTAATTAATTTATTTTTAAAAGTTATTCTTTCGTAGGTCATATGATTCACCTTATTATAATGTGGTAAGGGATTATCCCATAATCTCATTATTATTCATGATTTTTTATGTTTATGTTTCAACTAGGGAATATTTCTCTTCCTTGTCCATGTGTTCAAAAAATGTTCTTTAAAAAGGTTTTTAAAATCATCCTATAATTATTTAAAATCATTATTACCCATGTTTGACCTTTTTAAATTTTTTTTGAAAGGATTGTTATTTTTTAATTTTTAAAATGTGATTCTTCGTGACTTTTCCAACAAAAATACTGAAAGAATTTTTTTAACAAATATAGAATGAGTGGATCTTCCTACTCTCTTGATTATTTAATTAATTTATGTTTAATTCTCAATTTTACAAGGATCTTATGAAAGAATTTTATTTATAATGGTGCAGCTCTTTAAAAATTAATCATTTAAAAATGTAAATGGTATTTTTCTCAAAACTTTCATGTGATATTTCAAAATTATTTTCTGTATAAGATAACATTATTTGATGTTACATATTATTTACTAGGGATATTATTAAATGATACTATTATTATTAATTTATTGTTTGGTTAATGTTTATAATGACATAATTTTTTTGAAACTCATTTCTTTTTATGGGTTCTGATATGATTTATGTTATTATGGTACACATATGTATGATTTTCATTATGTGACGGGGGGCCTATTTCTCCCTCCAATATATTGGGTTATTATTTATTTCTCGTGAGTTAGAAATAAGTTGAACGATATGTGAAATAGATTCAGTTTGGGACATTGTCCTCTTTGATAGTCTTCTGAGTGAACCTTGACAACTACGATGATATGAAAAGTGAACTCATTCCACAATGATAGTTTTTGAAAATTTCCTTGTCTACTAGGGAAATAATTTTTAATGCTTATATTTATGAAATAATTCCATGTCTTATTCCAATTATATTCTCTAATGGCTCTTGTTCTTTTATGATCCAAGTCTAATTAACATTTTTGATTTATTCAATGAATCAAGATTATGATCATTTATATTCAGGGTATACTTTTCATGTTATTATTCCATTATGATTATGTTATGATTGATATCTCCCTTTATTTTCCTTATTTAGTATATGAGATCACCCTTTTCTTATGTTTTATTTCCTAGGATATGCTGAAAGGTATTATGTATGATTAGTAAAAATGTGTTCTAGTTATGAAGTTATTAGAGAGAGATGATGTAGATGTTTTTTAAATAAGTTGTTTATTTTTTAATGTTTCCAAATACCCTAAACCCGTACGGTTTTGGCGTGGTTTTTTATGTTATGATACGATTCTATTTATATTTACTACCGATTTATTAAAAAATGGTTCATTATAACAATGATCTCACATGTGTCATTGATGTGTAGGAATTAGATGCACCTTAATCTGATACAAAATGTTCTGGACAAGACTTAAAGTGTATATTATTAGTTTAAAATTGAAAATTTAGTTCAAAATATGTGTCACTCACTAAAACCAAATAAAAAGTTTCTCGGATTATCCTGATACTTTATTAGATTGATAGATACATCATTTTCGTTGTTTAGGAATAAATATGACATCAAACTAACACATGATGTGACTGATGTGGTTCAAACTGTGTGCTTTATGTTTATTTTGAAATTTTGGTTAAAAAACACATGACATACTCAAATATGATAAAATTAATTCCTGTTATTTTGAGGAATTATTAAAATTATCCCTAATATATTTTTGATGTTGAGGAATAAACCAGACATCAATCGAATGCACGGTGGGACTGGTATGAGTCTTAGTGAGTCTCTTTATTTAAAATTTGAATTCTAGTTAAAATCATATGTAACATTATAAAAACCAATAAAAATCTATAATATTCTTTTGATTCATTATATAATCAATCCATATGTCATTTATGATGTGTAGGAATTAGCCTCACATTAATCCGATACATGATGTCCGCATTATGACTCAATAATTATGTTATAAGTTTAAAATTAACAGATCAGTTCAAATCAAGTTTTAGTCACTAAAAATTGAGAAAATTTTATCATATTAACATGATATTTTCTGATAAGGATTATTAAGTAATTTATATCATGTTGGAATTATTATCATGTTAAAATGATATAGTACATGACTGATATGACTCAAAGTGCATGTTTTTAGTTTAAATTGACAATTTAGTAAAAAAAGAAACGTGGCATACTCAAAATTGAGAAAACATAATCAGATTGTCTTGAAAAATTAGGAAAATTATACATAAATCATTTTTGACTTGCATGAATTAGTAGTACCTCATTATGATACACAATGTGTTTGGTATGACTCAAAGTGTCTATTAGGAGTTTAAAACAGAAACATTAATTCAAAACACCCGTCACATTCTCAAATCCAAGTGATCACATTCCGTTTTTTTATATTTGAGGAAAACGATTCATAAGTCATTTATTAAATGCAATAATTAGTCACACTACATCGGATACATGGTGTTCCTAATATGACATTAT
This sequence comes from Viscum album, assembly GCA_963277665.1. Classification (NCBI taxonomy): domain Eukaryota; kingdom Viridiplantae; phylum Streptophyta; class Magnoliopsida; order Santalales; family Viscaceae; genus Viscum; species Viscum album. Next base: position 1,832,437,840 of record OY728151.1, on the reverse strand, counting down.
GTAAATTGTTACTTACTTTAAAATTTACACTTTTGTTCAAAACACATGTCAAATACTCAAAAATGAAAAACACATGTTCATATTTCTTTTATACTTTTAGTAAATTATCCATATGTTATTTTTGACATGTAGGAACCAGCTGTACCTCAATCTAATACATGGTGTGACAAGTGAATCAAAATGTGATATTTGTGTATAAAACGACATTTTACAGATGTATTGTTTCATATTTATGTATAATTTACTTCCTTATTCTATTACTAACATAATAAATTTTCTATATATGTGAACTCTTTTTCTCTAGATGGAGTTGTTTTTTCATGAACTAGTTTCACGATCAGACACTTTTGAGAGGGGGTCGTGGATCAAAGGAAATTGACTTTTTATTAATATTTGTGATAAATTGAACTTACAAATGTAATTTTACTAACCAATATTTTATAAATTTATATAATTTAGTTTTTTTAGGAATTTGTGATTTAAATTAAATTTTTATTAAAGAATGTATCTGCTGCTATAGTGTGGTGAGATTTTACCAGATCACTATAGCAATATGACCTTTATTAGTGCTATTATATTCTTAATAAAAGACCATATTTATCACAAGTTTGAGCATGGATAAAGTTCTTATGCTTTTAAGGTCTTGTAAAAATGACAATTCTTATTTAGCACTAATAAAAGGCTTTCAACGCATTATTAAAGGGATGATTTGTGGTTGTTATACATACCTCTAAATATTATCTTATATATATATATATTCATATACATACAACCATATTTACGTATAAAAACATGTATATACATACATGAATGGATTTATATATATTAATGTAATATGTGAGATTCGTCAGGAAAATCAGCAATAGTAGATTCACAATGAAAATCTCTAATTAGAGATTTGTAAGGCCAATCTCCCATTGGATATTCTAAGGGCTTTTCTCCAATGGGAGATTCACAAAAAAAATTCCATAATGAGATTGGTATTGTCAATTCCTTATGTATGTTTCTATATACTAATAATTATTTGTATCTATATGGACTACCATATATTTGGGCAAGGTATGTGCCGGGTTTTATCAGTGGTAACCAGAAAGTGCTAATAAAAGTGGGGCCTTTATGAGTGCTAGAAAAAAGCACTAATAATTGTACCCTTTATTAGTGCTTTTTAGTGCTGATAAAGTTTATATTTACGAGCACCATATTTAACAATGATAAATGCTTAATGAAAATAGTTATTAATTTATATATGATTTTAATATTTATATTAAAAAATTATTATTTTTAAACATTGAATAAATAATTCATGATTATAATTAATAATTTTTTACTAATTCAAATATATATATATATATATAATAAAATTCGTTAAAATATAAATATTTTTGTTATATTTATATATTTATATGTTTATATATTTAGATATTTATTTTTATATTTTTTTATAATAATATATTTATAGTTATATATTTATTCTTTTAAAATATGTATATTTAATATTATATATAATTTTTTAAATATATATACTTATTATTATAATTATAAATAAATTGATGCTTCCAATGAATTTGGTCAATTGATTCATGAATATAATTTGGGTTCATTTGTTATTATTCATCATGAATGATTATTTATAAATTTCATATTCCTTACTATTCATGTTGTCCATGTATATGATGACTCGTTAAAGATCAATACTTTACTCGATGTATATGATTAATTCATCTTCTAAAGAGGCTATTATGTTATCATATATACATAAAATCATGATAATTTTTTTTAAATAATAAATATATTTATTATATTTATAAATATTAATATTTAGTTATATATAAATACATTTTAATTTATATGTATATAATTATAATTATATATAATTAAATATATATATTTCAATAATTATAGAATCACAAAAATCTTTTTAAAAGTTACATATATTTATTATATTTATAATTATATATTAATACTTATTAAATATATTTATTTATAATTATAATTATCCATATATATATATATTATAATTTTATTAAATGATAATTATATTTATTATATTTATAATTATATATAATTTTCTTTATAAAATTGCAATAAATTCATTTATTTTAATTTTTTAAATATATATAATTATAAATTAGTGCACATAAATATTCATATGAATATATTTATAATTATATACCAATATTTATAAGTTTATTTAATTAAAATTAAAATTATAAATAAATAAATAAATATATTTAAATATTTAGAAAATAATAATAAATATATTTAAAAAATTATGAATTTTATAATAAATATATTTTTTTTAATTATAATTATGTGTATATAAATAGTTACAGAAATATATTTGTAAATCTATTTATTAATTAATACATATATACAAATATTTATGTTAATAATTATAAATAATATATATGTGTAAATAATTCTAAAATTATAATAAATATATTTTATATATTTATAATTATAATTAGAAATAAATAAATATTTTAAAGATAGTCATAAATATGAATAAATTTAGATATATATTTCAATACTTATGGTATTAATATAAATATATTATTTCTATATAGTCATAAATATAAATAAATATTTATATTTTTAATTAATAAAAAATTGAAATAAATAAATATATTTATTTAAATAATTCAGAAAATATAAAATATATATAATTAATTTAATATTTTAATTATATTTTTAATTAAATAAATAAATAATTTTTTATATTTATGACTATAGATAAATAATATATTTATTTTTATTTCATAAGTATTTAAATATAAATATTAATTTATCTATACTTAGAACTATAATTAAAATATTTATATAATAAATATATATTTAATATAAATATATATTTATTTCATAAGCATTTCATAATTAATGAAATAAATATATATTTATTTTTAAATAATTATAAACTTATAATGAATATATTAATAAAATTATTGAATGAGAGGGGGATGGAGGAACAGGGGAGGCGGAACTTCCCGCCTCATGATGATGAATTTTCCCTAATCCTTCCATGAAGCCTCAACCTGCATTCTTTTACTTCGAATCATCATGTTAATCCACCAAACATGAACACTCCAGAAAGAATCAATCGAGATAGAGATGATCTGATGTGGCTATCCTCTTTTTCTATATTCTATGAGGGATTATTCGGGCCTCTCACAAATCAAGAACCCCAATTTATTATCAAAAAGGGTTTGAATGTGCATGTTACAACCACTGATGATCCCATCATGGCCCTAATTTTTCTATGAACATACTCAATAATTGACTAAATCTCGTTGATGAATGGTACAAAACAGTTGAAATTTACTGATTTTATCTCTTGGCTGGTTAATATATGAGGTTTTAAGGAATTAAAATGTGTCTCCCTTGGACATGGATTCATCCACATTTTGTTCCCTTCCTCAGAGATTTAAAGTCAGGCATGAAGCATTAGCTCTATCAAACTCAGACAAGGAACTCTCAGGATTCAAGATTGGAATCATAATTTCAATTTGCATGACTTCAAGGACACCTATGCACATGTATATATCAAAATTCATGGTCCTAATTTGGTGACATGGAATTATGAGATTCTATATTACATATTTTCTACAAAGTATCACATTAATTGAATCTCCCCAAGCCTCCACGGTACGATTAATCTTAAATAATTCAATATCTTGTGATACATGAAACACTGAGTTCGAGCACACCATAACCTGTAAAACTAGCCGTTTAAAAAGAGGTTATGAATAATATTAACCAAATTTTTAATTTTCTATATTCAATATAATTATTATATTAAAATTATTTGTTTCTTAGACATAATACATAGACAAATTCATTTTTTCAGATAAAGAAGTAATTTTTAAAAAATGTAGTTTTTTCATATTTTAATAGAGAACCCTTTTTAAGTACAATATTTGAAACTTTTATATATTCAATTTGAAAATATTAAATACTTCTTTATGATCAGGACATAAAAAAATTGAGTTTGGATAAATTTTTTTGGTTTTTATGATAACATTCATCTGTTAATGAATAGTGAATAATACTGCATTTTAATTAAAAACATTATTTTCATATAATTTATTTCAATAGTTATATTGTCCTTTTAATTGGTTTAAAATAGTAATTGGTTTATGTTTTTATCATTTAATCAAATTTTGGTCATTATATGTAATTTCACATAGAAATTAGACAAAAACACATATCAATCGTTATAATGTTTTTACTTCTTATATACCTGCTTTGTGGTTTGGACAATAAGAATTTACATTGAATTAATTTATTCCAATTATTTGTTTTGAATTTAGAAAAATTGATTCCATATTTTCTATCAGAAGGTCCAAATTATGTAAATAGGTACCTTTTATTTTTTTACACTATGAATAGTAATTTTAATAATTTTTATTTTTACCATGGAAAAAGTGTGAATAAGGTAAATAAGGGTAAAAAATAATATTATAATAATTTTTAACTACCATAACACAAGTATTTATCCTATTTTATTATATATTTCCGGCCATGAGAATCCTTTGGTAGATTTTAGGACCCCATGGATCCACTTGGAGGTGATAATGTACTTTTATAATGATGAATTTAGAGAAAAGGGAAATATAACATAAACATTTATCTCATCACAATTTTTTTCAATTTAGTTTATATTAAGGATATATAAGACTATAAATAGTTATTATAATTATAATATAATTTAAAAAATCATTTAATTTTATTTATCATTTTTAGACATTAAATAAATATGTTTATTAATGACACAATGATGATGTCGTGATTACCTTTTTAATTAATGATTGAAATAAATGATATTACAATTATTAAAATAAATGTAATTTAATATTTTTTATATAAGGCATGAATTTTTTGGATAAAATTAACATATTAAAAATGATTTAATTCTTTTTGGGAAGGAATAAAGTTGTTATGACATAAAAAGAATTAATTAATAAATAGTGTCAAAATTGACATAAAGGAATTTTTAAAACAAACACTATTTTTTAAATTATATTATTGTCATAAAAATATAAGATTCATCCAACTGATTTAGATAGTTTTAAAATTTTCATTATGGATCCACTTTAGGTTCTCATGGAATTTTTTGTAACAATATTAACCATATAGTATAAAAATACAAGAAGTCATGGTAAGAGTTAACTTAAATATTTAAGGGTTAAAACCAAAAGATAAGGTTAAATTCAAGACCTAAAAATGTAAAAAACCTATTTTTTGAGAGGATATAGACCCATAAAAATATTTTACTAGAAAAAAATCAATTTTGATCCATTAAGAATCAAAAATCAATTTATAATAAATTAATATTTCAATAATATCCAAATGTTCCCCTCACTAATCTTTTAAAAGGGAACTTCTACTTCTCTTTTAATCACACCTCAAATGCCCTTTGTCTTGGCCAAAACCTAACCAAATATTCTCCAAACTTCCATAAATTCGTCATATAGGCCACCCTTTGTGTAGAAAACCATCTTAAGGAGTCCTTTCGTGAAAATAAAAAGGAGACACTAGCAGTATAGGTAGTCATTATATCCCTTCTTTCAAAGTTTATTTCTTCTTCTACATCCTATTCCTATGTTGTTTCAATACTAAAATAATATCTCTAGAAAATGATATAGGCAGAGATGTTGTTAGGATTATGGAACAACCATTTTTCTCCTTTTACCCATCATATAAAAAACAATATCACTATTCGTGCATACGTACGACTTACCATCTCCCCGCCTTGGTGTAAACTGTTTTTCATGTATACTTTATTTAAATGGTTATAATGATGAATAAAATGACTAAAATAATAAATATAAAATGATATTATTTTGGTAAAATTCATATTCTATCATATTCCATACCATTTCACCATTAAGGAAATGATATCGTTGCTCATGAGTACGAACAACTTATCATCTCCACTACGTGATGAGATTCATCTTCCACGTTCACCATCCAAGAGTTATTATAAAAATATAATGTAAGACTGTGTATGAAATATATGAAATTATAATTATACTATAATGATATATAGATTTATGTTTTTATGTACATATATATCATTCACTTACTTCCACACAATATGATAAGAAAATGGAAACAATGTTCATTCATACGTACGACCTACCATCTACATGAAAAATGTATTCCATTTCAAAAATATTTCATTTTTATATTTTTATGTTCTGAATATATATATATATGATATATAAATCATATTTTCATGATCTATGTAATATTATCACGAATAAAAAGTCAAAAAACATGTGATAATGAAGGAAATTATGACTCGAAACATTCCATTAACATGGAATTGTTAATAAACAAGTAATATAAATTCATAAACCATTAATATATGATATCATAAATATTATTATGATTTGGGATCATGTTAATAATATTTTAAAAACTATTATATATGAGTTTCTAACACATATTTAGTGTATCATACTTAAGGTAAGGGTTAATTTTGAAATCTCATTACTATCCAAGATTGTTTATGCATAGGTGTTTACTAGTGGATATCAATAATTCATGTCCATATTTCATAAAAATGATTTCAAATGGAATAATTTTAAAGTTTTATGTACTAGAATCCCTAACTAAAACAACATTATAAATGTTTTAAAAACATTTACTTCTAAACATTTCTCATTAATGTCCATATTTTCAAAATGTTTTTAACTATATATTTATATGGGCATAAATGTTTAAAAATATTATTTCCTTTTAAAATTTTCTAAGTGGAATGGGAAACATTGATTTAATTTTTTTAAATTACTCCTTTTATAAATTTTTCACCATTGAATGTTTTCAATGTTAAAAGGTATATTTCACTCAAATCGTTTTAATGATTTTATTAAATTATTTTCATCTTGGTCAACATCCTTTATTGGATTTTTTCTTAATTGAGATTGATTTATTATGATACAAACATTTATTTTGTATTGAAGGGTTTATTATATGATTGACTATAGATGTTCTATTTTAATACCAATTATGGTTTATGGTTAAAGTATTAATATTTCATATACTATTTTATTATGACTATTTATGTTATGTTTCACCCTTTTCATATGAGGAATGAATTGGAATTTGTATGTAATGGGTTGGTATCACTATATCCCATTGATGTATCAATAGGTATAATGAGATAAACTAGTGTCTTGGCACAAAGCCTTGACCGAATATTTTTCTATGGTCTTGGAACAAGTCTTTGACAAAGTTCTTATGACATCCAACATTAATCATTCCCTCATTATGATATTAGTTATTAATTTTTGATCTGATTATTATAATATTAGAATAGAAGTTTGAATGTTTTAATGGAATTATTTTATTTATTCTTAACATATTATACTGAAGATATTGTTTTAAAAGGCTTCTGTTCTTGTCTTATACATTATGTTAGATGTTTATTCTTAATTTTGATAGCATTTTCTATATTTTTTATCCATACTAAGCATCTGAGATCGCCCCATTTTTATGTTTTCTTTTCCCAGGATGCCAATAAGAATTTATTGATTGATATTTAGGGTCAATATATGGGAATAATTTCATTATCAACACATTATATATTTTGTAGTTTATGATATGAAAATTAATGTATGGTTTAGGAATGTAATATATTTTTCATCACTATTAAACCGATTGGCCCATTTGGAACACGATTCCTTATATCATGCAAATATATTAAAATAATACACTGGATCCTTGATTCATGGGTCGTGTTGTTATAGTTGGAATCAAAGGATGTTTAGCAACAAAATTGGATAAATATTTAGAAGTATTAGATTAGGTATCATAACCCAATGATATACATTAAGGATAAGTATTAATGAACCCCCTATTATTTTGGTAAAGTAAGGAATACATGGATATTCTAAGAAATACATCCCTGTTGGGATACTACAAGTGGACGTGGTTTTGGAACTAATATATCTAGGGGTGAAAACTCCGACAAGGGGTTTCGGGCTTAACTCGGGTTAGCTAGGTACATGAAAACGAGCCTTACCTCTCTCCTAGTTTGACACTCTCGAGGGATATGCTAATGATAATTGATATTATATTTACTAACCATAATGAATGATTTATGAGTAAAATTTCCTCCAAGGAACCATCTATTTGATTATGGATTAGATATGCATAACGTTTTAAATTAATGTTATTTATTTTAATAGTTTGGAATTTTTCATTAAGATTCATAACATAATCTACTGAATTCAATTTTTTTAGAAATGGAGTATAGTGGAAGTAATGGAAGCTATATCAATTCAAAAAATCCTTGTTGGGATTTCCCTCATTTTTAAGATTATTATATTGGAGATGGCGATGCAATAGAGGATGAAAAGCTTATAACCATACTGGGATAGCTGACTCAGGTTTTGAATAACAACCATACCCATATAGAATCACCCTGATCCACAATGTAAAGGATCAATGTTAGACTGGTTCATGAGGAAAAAACCATGAATATTCAATGGGGCTAAAAATTCATTTTTTTCTGAGAAATGGATAAGTTCCTTGGAGAAAATATTTCACACTTTGGGATGTAATGAAAGAGAGAAAGAAGTCATAGAGTTTTTCCATATCTCAAGTGATGTAGAGAAATGGTGGTCATTCATTCAATACAAGAAGGAGGATTAAGAAGTATCAAATATGGAATGGAGGGAGTTTAGTGAAATTTTCCTTGGGAAATACATTCCTCAAGAATAGAACGATAATATAGAAATGAAATTTATGAGTTCGAGGAAAAAGGAGGATTATAATATTGAAAAGTATAAGGCTAACATCACATTGATAGAGAGGTATGCTACATACTACATACATAACCCAATAAGTAAGATTTATAGATTCATTAATGGGTTAAATCCATTTTATCAACGGGAACTAGACTCACAGTCTTTTTCATCATATGATGATATAGTCTCATGTATAATCAAGATAGACAATGAATTATCTATGTCATATGAATTTAATGTAAAAAAATAGAATAAGTGAACAAAGGAGTAAGAGATAGATAAAGGGGAAAGGGAATGAAGGATTTTCCCATATATGATAATTTTGGGAAGAAACACTCTTGTACTTTCCTGAAAGGAATGATAGTTTGTTACAAACGTAGTGAAAAAGGTCACCAAGTTTCTGATTATAATTGAAATAATGATGTTTTTCAATGAAATATGTAACACCCCAAGCTTCCATGACACATTTCTCTTTGAATAATAAAATTTCTTGTGTTATTCGCAACTTTGAGTTCTAGCACACCACAAAAAGTCAAACTAGTCGTTTAAAAAGCAGTTAAGAAAAGTAATACCCACTTTTTGAAATTTTATAAATTTTATTTTCCAAAATGGACTTCATTTCATGAGTTGTAATATCGAAATTCGCATAGGGTGAATTTTTGGAATTTTTCTGAAAACATCCAATTTCTAATGAATAGTGAATCACATTGCGTTATTATTTAATGCCGAATTTTTATTTAAATAATTATTTTTATGTAAATTTATTTTAATTTCAAGATAGGTAAATAATACCTATATTTTTCCAATGTAATTCATTAATGATGTTTTTTTATAATATTAGATATATAAAATTTCATTGAACTTTTTACCATCTTTTACCCACCATCTAGGCACATTTGCAAATTTTCATAAAACTTAATTTTACAACATATGTGAATTGAATTTAAAAAATCCAAAAGACATGGTTGACATCAGTAAGTAAAATGTTGTTCAACGGGATGAAAATAGTATTTGATGAATAGTAAATTTTGAATTTTATTTACCATGGTTAAAAGTAAATATGGTAATTAAATGTAAAAATGATCTAATAAATACCCTAACACATTTCGTAATTCTATTGTATTAGTGTATTTCGAACAAAATCAACCATAAGAATAAAATATGATCCTTTTTGATCCACTTGGATTAGATTAAGACATTTATTATTATTTTATTTAAAGATGAGTTAATAGTGTTGAATTCAAATTTTAATAACTAAAACATTTTTATTATAGGGTTATACATAAGATAATTTTGACAATAAATATTAATTTGAAATATTTAAAGATTTAATACATCATGGTATTTTATTTATAATTTATAAAGATTAAATAATTTAATTCATTCATGACACAATGATGATGCAATATTTACCTTATTTATAAAAGATTAAAATAATTGATATTATAAATGTAAAAATAAAAGTAAATTGAGACTTTTGATGCCATAAAAAAAATTTCTAGCTGAAAATGGAATTTTAGAGTTGATTTAATGTAATTATTTATTGTAATCATGTTTTCTTTACGTTTACAAAAAACAAAATATGAAATAGTGTCAAACTTGAAATAAATTAGATTTTAAAACAATTACTATATTTTTAAATGATATATTTTTCCTAAAAATATATGGTTCAACCAAAAAAACTTATATAATGATATATATATAATTAATGAACCACATGAGTTTATCTTGGAATTTATTGTAAGTTTATTAACAATTTATTATAATAATACAAGAAGACATGGTAAAAGTTAAACTATTTAACTAAGAGTTAAAACTAAAATATATGTTTAATATGGTGACCTAAACATGTCTAAAACCTATTGGTTGAGAGGATATAGACTCATCCCCACCTTATCCTCTAAATAATTCATTTTGGAGCCATTATAAATTGAAAATGATTTTATAATAAAATAATATTTCAAGATTTTCTTAAAGAGACCCTCACCTCTCTAATAAAAGGTTACTTCCCCTTCTATTTAAATCACATCTCCAAACCTATTTGGTTTTCCAAATCCTACTCAAATATCATCCCTAATAACCTATCTTTAATCTATCATCCTTATATTGATCTGAAATCCAACCTATGGATCCCTTTTGATCAAATCAAAAGGAATCACCTGAAGACATGGTAATAATTTAATCACCCCTTTCAAAGTTCTTTTCTTCTTCCACTTCCTCTATATTGTTGTTTCCATACCAAAATAATAAATCCAATACCTTATACATAATTTTATGTTATTATAAATAGGGTACAACCATAATCATTATTCTATCCATTCTATGAATTAAAAAGTGACCATACGTGCGTACGTACAGCTTACCGTCGTCATGCCGTGGTGTAGTTTGTTATTCAACACTTCATTATTTGTATGGGTATAATAATGAGTATAATTTATGTAAATTGTAAATATAAAATGTTATATATTATGTATATATGATATACCATTCAATTAAATATGATTTTACCATCAATAAAATGATATAGTCCCTTGTGCAAAAGTACAGATTACCATCACCACGAACTCAACAAGATTCATTCCCCATCATATCTATTCATGAATAATTTTCATTATATGATTAAAAATAATGTTTAAAAAACATAATATCATTATGGGTATGAATCAAATAAATCATAACCATAACAGAAATGAATTATTTAACAAAACATATAATGGAAAATGATTCTGTTAACACCCGAATCAATGATAATGCAAAAATATTATCAACAAAGCAATATTAGAAGATCATATATGTTATCATATTTATGTATGTAGATCTTGTATAGTATAATAACAATTATTTAACTGTTATATAGGAGGTTAATGAACATTTTACTAAGGAAGAGTACAAGGTAAGGGTTAATTCCTCAATCTCATTATTATCTCAGATTGTTTATGTGTATGTATTTACAGTAACATTTATAGCATCAATGTCCATGTTTCATAAAAATGTTATCAAAATGAGTATTTTAAGGTTTTGTGAAAGGGACTCTTTAGTAAGTTGATCACTTTAAATTTTTTAATGATTTATTTTTCTAAATATTTTTAATTAATGTCCATGTTTTAAAAATGATTTAAAGGATTTATTTATATTACATGATTGTTTTAAAATGTTAATTACATTTAAAAGTTTCAATGTTGTATGGGACAATTTGATTGAAAAATCACTTTTAAAAGAATTCCATTATAAATGATGACTATTAAATGATTTCAAAAAAATGGATATTTCAATCAAAATTTTTTACTGATCATTTTAATCTATGGAAACATACTTTACTAGATAAATGTAGAAGTTCCTTTAAGAAATTATTTCATGCTTTGGGGAGTAGTAAAAAGAAAAAAGTTGTCATGGTAGTTTATCGCCTCACAGGAGATGCATATCAATGGTGGTCCTTAATTAAAAACACCAAGGAGGATGAAGTATTATATATGGAATGGATGGAGTTTAGATAGATTTTATTAGAGAAATAATTTCCTCATGATAATCGAGCGGATATAGACATGCAATTTCTGAGTCTGAGGAAAAAGGAGGATGTGAATGTCACAAGGTTTGAGGGTAACATTACAAGGTTAGAAAGGCATAATACAGATTATATACATTGCCCAAAGAGTAATATTGATCAATTATTTAATGGGTTAAAACCATTTCACCATCGAGCATTAGTCTCACAATCCTTGTCATCTTATGAATACATTGTCTCGTGTGCTATCAGGATAAAAAAGGAATTCATTATGTCTTACGACTTTAAATAGAAGCCAGAGAAGAACATATCTACTGAATACTCTAGAAATGAAAATAAGGGGAAGAAGGGAATAGTGGAATTTCAATCATATAGTAAATGTGGGAAGAAACACCCAGGTACATTCCTAAAGGTAATACAATTTTGTTACAAGTGTAGTGAAATAGGCCACAATGCTCTTGACTGCATGGGAATCAAAGATGCTATCATGGTTGAATGCTATAGTTGTAGAGAAATGGGTTATTAATAAAATGAATGCACTAAGATCCAAGGAAACATACCTCATAAAAGGCCAAGGGAGCAATGCCATGATTATGTGATCACTACTGATGTGATTGAAGCTCTGGATGATGTGGTGGAAGGTAATTTAATGGTTTCCTCAAATTTATCAAAAGCATTATTTGATTTGGGATCATCACATTGTTTCCTATATACCCAATTTTCTATGAAAATTAGATACTTCCAATTTAATTTTACTTGGTATTTTTTAGTTAAATCTCTAAAGGGAAGTATAATTGCAATAATGTTTTGTAAAAAAATTCCCATTAATTAATATAAATGTGATTTATATACTGATATCATCATCATACCCCTGATTGAATTTGATATAATCCTTATAATGGTTTGGATTTCAGACCATGATGCAAAAATTTATTTTAAAAAGAAGGAGGTTACAATTTTTGATGATGATAAAGTGTACCTTACTTTCAGAGTAGAAACATCACCATCTGATTATTATCTAGATCCACCCCCAGTAGCTCTACTAAATTATATTATTGGGGAAGAAGAGAATGAAATAACTGTAGATCAGGAAAAAAATTTAAAATAGAGGATATACCTATTATGCAAGAATATGTTGATGTCATTCCAGAGGATTTACCTTGACATCCTCTAGAATGAGAAATTGAATTTTCCATTGATTTAATTCTTGGTTCAAGGACCACATCAAAGACCCCTTATAGAATTTCCACTCCGGAATTAGTGGAACAAAATAAAAAACTAGAGCAATTGAGTAATAAGGGGTTTATTCTCCCTAATGTTTCTCCTTAGAGAGCCCCTGTTCAATTTGTTAAGAAGAAAGATGGATCTATGAGGTTGTGCATTGACTACAGGGAGATCAATGCTATAACAATAATGAAAAAGTATACCCTACCTCACATTGATGATTTATTTGATTTAATTCATAGAGATAAATATTTTTCAATGATTGAACTTCGATTTGGATACCAACAGTTGTTCCTGGAAAAGGAATACATTCGAAAGACAACAATTCTAACCAGGTACGAGCATTACGAGTTTACAGTAATGCCTTTTGGACTAACAAATGCATCATCTATTTTCACAAATCTAATTAATATAGTTTTCATGGATTATCTTAATGACTTTTTAGTGGTATTTAATGATGATATCATTGTATACTCCATAATCTATAATGATCAAAAAAATCACTTGTGCACTATTCTAAATACTCCTAGAATAAATTAATTATTTGGGAAGTTTAACATGTGAGAATTATTGCTTCAGGAGACTTATTTTCCTTACATATTGAATCTAAGTATCAAATCTATGTTGATCCTTCTAAAATAAGAGAAATAAAAGAATGTAAAACACTAATGAGTATTACAGAGGTATGCAGTTTTATTGGGTTAGCAGGTTATTATAAGTGTTTCGTACAAATTTTTTTCCAATTGGCTAACCCATTAACCAAGCTCCCACATAAAGGTATTAAATCTGTTTGTACAAAAGAGTGTGAATAATGTTTTGAAGAATTGAAGAAAATTTATTAGTCAATGTTCCTATCTTGACTCAACCATCAATGAATGATGTGTTTGTTATTTATAATGACACTTCAAAGAAAGGACAAGGTTGTGTCCTTAGGCAGAATGATGGAGTTATTGTCTATGAATCACAGCAGGTAAAAATTCATAAACAAAATAATCACACACATGATATTTATTTAGAAACTATAATCATTACATTGATGATATAGAGACACTATCTTCATGTTGAAATGTGTGATATATACTGATACAAAGAGTTTGAAGTATATTTTCTCATAGAAAGAACTCAACATGAGGTAAATGCGATGTCTTGAACTACTCACAAATTATGATTTCACTATACACTACTACTCAGGGGAAGTAAAATAAGGTGGTATATTCTTTAACACGAAAAGATCATCGATTTATGAACAATATGAGATTTGAAAGAGATTCATTTTTTGTGGATCTAGTAATGATGGATATTGGAATAATCATGGAAGGTGAAACATTAATACTTTCTCAAATGGTTTCCAAACCATCATTACTTGAAATGATAAAAAGTTCTCAAACTTATTATGAGGTGTTTCCAAATAAAATTAGAACAATGAATGATTATATATTGATTGGATTCGTATATGAAGATGGAATTTCGAAATTTTGGAAAAGACATTATGTTCCTGATATACATGATCTAAAAAGGGAATTATTGGATGATTCTCATAGCTCTAGTTTATCTATATATCTTAGCATCATTAAGATGTATAGAGATTTGAAGGAACAATTTTTTTGAGACAACATGAAGAGAGAGATTTCTAATTATGTTTCAAGATGTATGGTTTTTCTACAGGTTAATGATAGAAGGAAATATTCTGGAGGAGTCATTCAACCTTTTCCCATACCTGAGTGGAAGTGGGATGATATTAATGAGGAATTTTTCAAGGGGCTACCAAATACTCATAGAATGAATGATGAAATATGGGTCATTATTCATCATCTTACAATGCTAGTACCTTTTCATGCTATAAGAGAAGATTAACCACTTGAAAATTTAGAAACTCTATATATTAATGAATTTTTAAGACTACCTGGTGTACCTCGATCTTTTCTTTCTGATAATGATCCCCATTTAACATCAAGATTATGGAAGAGTGTCCAGAAATTCCATGATACTGAACTTCGTTTGAGCAATGCCTACCTCCCTCAAACTAACAGAAAATCAGAACAGACTATTCAATCCTTATATGACATGTTGAGATCTTTCTCACATTACTTTCAAGATATGTTGGATCAGTATTTACCTATGATAAAGTTTTCCTATAAAAATAGCTTACATTAAAGTATTCCGATGAAATCATATGATGTTTTATATGGAAAGATATTTTTCACACCAACATGTTGATATGATATTGGTGAAAGAAAACACGTAGGTCCAAAACTTATCGATGAAACAATGGAAAAGGTGAAGATTAACCAAACCCATATAAAATAAGATCAATGTTGGAAAAAGATCTATGCCAATAACCGAAGGATGGATTTGTAATTTCAACAAGGAGAACATGTTTTCTTGATGGTATCCCCATGTAATTGTGTTATAGGATTCGATAATAATGGTAAATTAATTTCCAGTTATATAGGAACTTTCAAAATTCTAGAAATTATTGGAGTTATACCTTATTATTGGGCAATGCCGCCAGGTCTTTCCAAAGTTCATAATGTCTTCCATGTATCACTCTTGGGAAAATACATGCCTGACCCAACACATGTACTACTCTATGATGAAATAGAATAGGAAACTGATCTGTCTTGTTGCGTAGAGACAATCAGACTTATTGATAATAGAGAACAAGTGTCGAGAAATCGAATGACTCATCTGGTGAATGATCTTTGGAGAATTCATAAAATGGAGAGGTAATGTTGGAACCTGGGGAACTTATGATGATGAACCAACTGAATCATTTTATGAAGTAGTATTCTAGAAATATCTAGGATGAAATTATTTGAATGAGGGAAGAATGTAACACTCCAATCCTACACAGTTTGTTTCCCTTTGAATAATGCAACAACTTGCATTGTACACATCTTTGAGTTCTAGCACACCACAACCAATCAAACTAGCCATTTAAAAAGTAGTTATGAATAGTAATACCCACTTTTCAAAAATTTATAAATTTTATTTTTCAATTTGGACTTCATTTTTGGATTCGGAATATCAAAATTAGCATTGGATGAATTTGTTGTATTTCTTTAAAAATATTCAATTTTTGATGAATAGTGAAAAACATTATGTTATGGTTTAATACCAAATTTTTTTAAATGATTATTTTTAATTTATATTTATTTTAAAGTAAAAATAGGTACATAATAACAATATTATCCCAATTTAATTTATAGATGTCATTTTAAAATAAGAATAGATTTATAAAATCTTATTGAACTTTTTACCGTCCTTTA
Source organism: Viscum album (assembly GCA_963277665.1). Taxonomy (NCBI): domain Eukaryota; kingdom Viridiplantae; phylum Streptophyta; class Magnoliopsida; order Santalales; family Viscaceae; genus Viscum; species Viscum album. The sequence continues at coordinate 1,832,421,092 of OY728151.1, read as the reverse complement.
ACCACCTTCTAGACACATTTGAAAATTTACATAAAAGGTAATTTTACCACTATTGTGAATTGAATTTCAAAAAATCTGAGAGACACAGTTGACATCAGTAATTAAACTATGGTTCAGTAGGATGAAAATAATTTTTGGTGAATAATTACTTTTGAATTTTATTTACCATGATTAAAAGTAAACAATATAATTAAATGTAAAAATGATATTATAATTAACTTAACACATATCCAAATTCTATTGGATAGATTTATTTATACCAAATTAAATCGTAGGAAGAAAATATGATCATTTTTTCCACTTTAATTAGATTTGGACATTTATATTCATTTTATTTAATGAAGAGTTAAAATTTTTAAATTCTAATTTTAATAACTAAATTATTTCTAATATAGGGTTATACATAAGATAATTTCGACTATAAATATTAATTAGAAACATATAATGATGTCCCACATCATGGAATTGTATTTATAATTTGAAGACATTAAATAATTAAATTTATTTATGACACAATGATGATGTAGTAATTACCTTATTAATATAATATTAAAATAATTGATATTATAAATAACAAAATAAATGTATATTGAGACTTTTAATTCCATCCACAATTTTTCATGGTTAATATTACATGTTAAGGTAGATTTAAAGAATTGTTTTCCTAGTAATCAGGTTATTTTGACTTTCAGAAAAACCAAATACAAAATAGTTTCAAAATTGACATAAATGAATTTTTAAAACAAATACTATATTATTAAATGATATAATATTCCTAAAAATAGATGGTTCTCCCAAATGACATATAAAATAATTTATATATAATTAATTAACCACTTGATGTTCAATTGTCATTTTATAGTATTTTTATTAACATTTTCTCATAATAATAAAAGAAGACATGATTAAAGTTAAACTATTTAACAATGATTTAAAACTAAAAGATACGGTTAATAAAATGAGATAAAATTGTATAAAACATATTGGTTTAGAGTATTCATACCCAACCCCACCTTATCCTTTAAATAAAACCTTTTGTATCCATTTGAAACCGAAAATGGTTTTAAAATAAAATAATATTTCAAGCATTTCCTAAAGTAACCCTCACATCTCTTATAAAAGTGTACTTTACCTTATATCCAAATCAGAACTCCAAATCCATTTGTCTCATCCATTCCATTCTCAAATATCATCCAAAATACTCTCACTTAACTCTAAAGGACTTAAGTTTATTAGAAATCCAACTGAAGGATCCCTTTTAATCAAATAAAAAAGAAGCACCCGAAGAAGAGGTAATAATTTCATCACATCTTTGAATGTTGTTTTCTACATCCACTTCCTATTTCTTTGTTTTTACCATACAAAAATTATTACTCTAGTACCATATACATACTGTGATGTTATTATATATATATATATGTATGTTATAACTACATTAATTATTCTATCCATCCTATGAAAGACAATGTCATAATACGTGTGTACGTGCGGCTTACTGTCTCCACGTCGTTGTGTAGTTTGTTATTCAACAATTCATTATTTTGATGGGTATAATAATGAGTATAATTGATTTAAATAATAAATGTAACATGTTAATGCTTATTTATATACTTTGTAACATCCAATTACATATGATCTAACCATCAATAGAATGATATTTTCACTCTTGTGTGCGTACGAATTACAATCACCATGAACAAGAAAAGATTCAATCCCCATCGTAAAAATTATAGAATAAATTTTATTTGATGACTAAAAATATTTTTTAAGAATGTAATATCATTCTGGATATGAATCAAATACATCCTATCCATAACAAACAGAACCTACTTAACAAAACATCTAAAGGAAAATGAACCAGTTAACACCTGAAACAATGATACTAATGAAATATTATTAACAAATAAATATTAGAAGATCATATATTATATCATATATAGTAATTCAGTTCATGTATAATTAAATAAAAATTATTTAAACATTATATAAGACGTTAACATACCCTCGACCAATTAATAGTTCATGGTAAGGTATAATTCCTCAATCTTCTTATTATTAGATATTTTTTATGTGTAATTCTTTAATAGCACATTTTTATAATCCATGTCCATATTTAATAAAAATGTTTTCAAATTGAATATTTTATTGTTTTGTTGAAGGGAATATTTAGCCGGATCAGCATATTAATTGATTTAATGTTTTGTTTTTCAAAAACATTTAATTAATTTCCATGTTTTAAAAATGATTTTAAGTATTTATTTATATATACAAGATTGTTTTAAAATGTTAATTTATTTTAAAAGATACAAAGTTGTATGGGACACTATGATTAAAAAAAATCTTTTAAAAGACTTCCATTATAAATGCATCACATTTTAAAGATTATAAAAACATGGATATTTCCCTCAAAGAGGTTTACTGAACATTTTCAACTATGTCAACATCCTTTACTAGATATTATTCTTTATTGAGGTTGATTTATAATAAAACAATCATCCATATTGTATTGAATGAGTTATGAAATGATTGAGTGTGGATGTGATATTTTTATACCATTCAGGGTTTATAGTTAATGTGTTGACTTTTATAAAGCTAATTTTAACATTAATATTTATGTTATGTTCCAACATTTTCATAGTTGGAATGCATTAAACATAGTAAGTGATGGGTGGATCCCACTCTAGCTCCTCGAGGCATCTGTGGGTCTCAGGAAACAAACTAGTGTCTGGAAAAAATGCCTGGACAAAACCTTATTTTTAGTATTGTTATGAGGCATTGACTATGTGATTATGATGCCCAACATTATGAATTTCAACATTATAAAATTATCCATTGTTATTATATGTGATTATTCTACTAGTAAGATATCATTGTGAACAAGTAAATAGAATTATTTGATTTATATTTTCCATATTATAATGATATTTATGTTTAAAAGGCTTTTATTTTAGCTTTATACATTTAATTAAATGATTATGATTATTTATGACAGTTTTCACTATATTTTTATCCTTACTGAGGAACTGAGCTCACCCCTTTCTTAAGTTTTTTTTATAAGGATGATATGAAGTATATTATGATCAACAAGTAGGGATAGGCCAAAGGATATGTGTGTGTTCAGTGGAGAAAAAATGTTGTTTTTATTTAATTAATGATGTAATGTAAAACTTATTCTTGTATATATTACTGTGAAGGCTAAGAAACTAATCAGTCTTTTGAGACATGATCTCTAGTGATCATGCCAATGTAATGTAATAATGCATCGTCTCTGGGTATCTAGGGTTGGGGCATTAGATTATAATTGAAAAGATATTGGAAATTAAGAAATTTATTTTCCAAATCATCAAGGAAATATATATCAGAATTATAAAATGGATCATGGTCCGACTTATGTTGTTACTATGGTTGAAGTGTAATAATAAATGTATTTGTGTTTTCATATTCAATATTCATATTCTGGTTATAATAAGAATGAGATATATATAGGGATTATACTGAAATACTTTTTTTAAGGTTTTAATATGAAGAAGGTATTTATATATTCAGTATGTGAAAATAATGTAAACCTTACATTGTTTGGGGAATCTGATGTTACAATTGATTTTGGAAATTTAGAGTCCTTAAAGACATAGTTTGGACAGAAGTATATGGGATAACTCTAGTGGTTGGAAGTGATTTTGTTAAAATTTGGAGATTATTTTTTCTGGTTAAAACATTTATTATGATTATTTTATGGAATATTATAATAATATTGATTTAGAAAAAGGAAAACACGTAGGTCAAGCAACAACTATTTGCGTTGGACAAGGCTGTGGGAATCGAACCCACAACCGAAGTGTGACATGTCATTGTTTCCTACAATTAACCTACAACAATTACCTAATTATTGTAACATAAATTTCTTTATTTAAATGGTATAATTTTATAATTGGAACCTTATACGATTAAGATAAATGTAATATTTGTTTAGTTTTATTTACTTTTGAAGATAAACACGAGTTTGTGGTTGGAATTTGCTAACGGATGAAACTCTGCATTTAAATAAAGTATTATTCCATGTATTATTAGTATATGAAGTAAATTAATTATTCAAATCTATGTAAAATATCATAAAATAAAATAAAATTCCTAGTACATTATTTTGAGATGATTCAAATTGCCCCGTGGATCATCACAGATTTATACCTCAACGGTTATTAACCTTTTCCAAATCATGTACTCTATCTCTCTCTATCAAAACATGATCATTAGTTTTCTCTCCCGTATCCATATTTTCCTTCATAGAATCCTAGTATATGTTATCTCTAGTGACCTTCTTTCTTCCCTTCCATTATTTTAAAACGGAGGTCGCAATAATCAATTTTTTATTTGGGATTATAAAAAATATATTTTCAAAAGTTGCACTCATAGTTTTTGATTCGGAATTTATATTGTGAGGACACAATTTATCAAATGATGGGATAATGTAACACCCCAAGATTCCATAGTATTCTTTTTCTTAATAATTAAATAGCTTGAGCTACACACAACACTGATTTCGATCTCACCATGAAAACTCAAACTAGACGTTTAAAAAGAATATTTAAATACTATTAACCAAATTTTGAATTTTATATATTCCATATAATTTTGACATTAATATTACATGTTTCTTAGACATAATATAAGGGAAAATTAAATTTTCTAAATAAATGATTTATTTTTAATAGAAATACAGGTTTTCTGCCTTTTAATAGAGAACCCTTTTTAAAACCAATATTATATATATATATATATTAAATTTGATAAAATAAAAATCTTATTTTGAAGAAGTATATAAAAATTTAGTTTTGATAATTCTTTATTGTTTTTCTAATGACATTCATATTTTATTAAATAGTGAAAAATACTGCATTTTAACTCAGAACTACATTTTCATCGAATTTATTTATATAGTTAGATATCCCATTTTATTGGTTTTAAAATTTAATTGGATTATGGTTTTATCATTTAATCCAATTTTAGTCATTGGAAATAATTTCATAATAAAATTAAATATAAACACATGTAAATATTTTGATATTTTTTACTTCTTAAAAACCAGATTTCTTGTTTTGACAACAGGAATTAATTTTAAATTAATTTATGCTAATTTAGTGTTTTGAATTTTAAAAAATTTATTTCATATATGGAATCATATGGTCTAAATTGTGTTAATAGGTATGTTTTTTGGACAATATGAATAGTAAAATCAGTCTTTTTTTATTTACCATGGTTAAACGGTAAATCAGGTAAATAGTGGTAATGAAATAATATTATAATAATATAAAAATACACTAAGACATGTCTTTAAATTATTGGATGATATATGGCCTACCCTTTCCAAGGTTCATTTTAGGACCCCATGTAACCTCTTGGGTATGATAGTGACCTTTTATAATGTTCAATTCAATGAAAAGGGAAATATATCATAAACAAGTATCTCCTAACTAAAACAATTTTATTTTGGTTCATATTAATTATATCTTCAACTATATATAGTAATTATAAAGATAGAATTTTTTTCCTACATCATGGTATTTTATTAATAATTTTTATACAATAAATATATAAATTTATTTATGACACACTCATGATGCACTGATTACCTTATCAATGAATGATTAAAATAAATGATTTTATAATTATTAAAATAAATGTAATATGAGATTTTTGATTCCATCCACGAATTTTTTGGATACAATAGTCATTTTATGGATGATTTAATTATTTTTTCGAATAAATAATGTTTTTTTGACTTTAACAGAAATCAACTACTAAATAGTTTCAAAATTTTCATTAATGGATTTTTAAGACCAACACTATTTTATTAAATGATATAATTGTCTTAAATATATATGATTTAGATAAATAACTTTTGTAGTGTTAAAATTTTATTATTTATCCACTTTATGTTATATTGGAATTTTATAGTAACTGAATTAATGATATATTATAAAAATACAAGAATACATGGTAAGAGATAACTTATTTAACTAAGTGTAAAAGCCAAATTATATTGATATATGCATTACGTAGTATTTTCTAAAACCAAATGGTTGGGATGATTTAGACCCATACTCATATTATCCTTAAAATAAATCACACTAGGTACATTAGGAATCAAATATAAATTTACAGTAAATTAATATTTCATGACTTTCAGAAAGTTCCCCTCACCGCTCCTATAAATGGTAACTTATCGTCTCTTTTATTTGCACCTCCAAATCCATTTTATCAGAAAATCCTTCCCAAATACCCTTTCAATTTCCCTCACTTCATCCTAGAGGACACCCATTGGGAAGAAAAACATCTTACAGAGTCCTTTTGTGCCAATCAATAAGATACACCTGAATGATAACTCCAAAATCTACCTCAAAATAATAACTAAAAATCAACTTCATTTTTACGGGTATAATGATGAATATAAATGACATAAATAATAAATATAATTTTTTTTTAAAATTCATATTCCATCCAATTCCATACCATTTAACCATTAAGGAAATGATATCGTCGCTCATGCGTGTGTATAACTTCCCATCACCACGACATGATGATATTCATCTTCCACTTTTACCATCGAAGAATGATTATAAAAATATATATTATGATTAAGTATGAAATATATGAAATAATAAATATACTGTATTAATATATATGTGTGTAATTATTTATATATATGACATCCACTTACATCCACCCAATACGATAAGAAAATGGAAACAATGATCATGCAATCATACGACCTACCACCTCCATGAACAATGTCATCCATTTAATATATCATTATACAATATATATTTATATTTTGAATATATATAATATAAAAAAAATCATTATCTATGTAATACGATCAAGAATAACAAGTCAAAACACATGCGCTAAATAAAGCGATTTTACCCGAACCGTTGCGTTAAATTGTTATTATTAGTAAAAGAATTAATATAAATTCATAAACCAATCATATATGATATCATAAATAATTTTATTATTCTTGTTAATGTTAATAATATGTTTAAAACTGCTATACATGATTTTCGGTCTCATAAGGAGAGTATCATATTTAAGGTAAGGGTTAATTTTTAAATATCATTATTATCCGAGATTGATTATTCATAATTGTTTACTAGGAAATATTTGTTATTAATGTCAATGTTTCTTAAAAATTAGTTCAAAAGTAATATTTTTTAGGTTTTATATAAGGGAAAATTTAACTAAATCATCATTATAATTGTTTTAATGATTTATACATCTAATCCATTCTAATTAATGTCCATGTTTTCTAAATAGTTATAATTTTTTATATGGATATAAATGTTTTAAAATTCAAATTACATTCAAATGATTCATGGTGGCATTAGATTATTTTATTCAAAGATTCCTTTCATATGTCTTCTCTTATAAATTTTGTATCTTTTAATTTTTTCAAAGTAAAAATGGTATATTTCCCAATAAGTGTTTTGATTATTTTATTAGATTATTTTCATCTATGTCATCATCTTAAGTTGGATTTTATGCTTAATTAAGATTGACATATCATGATACAATATTCCATATTATCTTTAAGGGTTTATGATATGTTTGACTATGGATATTATATTTAATTTCAATTAATGGTTTATGGTTAAAGTATGATTTTGTATGATAGTTTTAATAAATGTTTTTATGTTATGTTTAACCCCTTTCATATGAGGAATGTATTGGGCTTAGTAAGTGACGAGAGAATCCCACTATAGCACCCTGATGCATCAGTATGTCTCATTAGACAATCATGTTTATTGGAACAAGGACTGGGAAAAACATTTGTGCATGGTATTGTCTGAAGACATTGATGTAGTGGTTATGATGTCTGACAATGTGTATTCCCATGTTATGATATTAGTTATTGATTATACATGTGATTATTCGACATGTAGATTATTAATTGGAATGTTTAAATGTAATTATTGGTTTTATTGATTCCATATTATGATGAAGATACTTTTTTAAAAGGCATGTGTTTTAGTTTTGTACATTGCCTTAAAATTTTATACCTAATTGTGATACCCTCTACTATATTGTTTGTCCTTACAGAGCATATGAGATCAACCTTTTCTTATGTTTTATATTACAAGTATTACAAGAAGTGTTTTATGATTGATATGTAGGGTGATTCTAGGGGAATAAGGGAATTATAAATGTTTTATCTATTCTATAGTTTAAATTGTGAATTTTATTGTAAGTTTGATGATTATAATCTATTTTGTAATCCAGTTAAACTGATTAGTCATTTGGGACATGATTTATTGTATCATTCCAATGTATTAAAATAATTTACTTTCTATGGGCTTTTGGTTTCAGGGAATTATAATTAGAATGGATTATGCTATAGAGTTTATTAAATTTAGTTATTATGCTCGTTTCTTAGATGAAATAGACCTCAGTTCTATAAAATTTGAGAAGGTGGTTCTATCCACACCATAAAATGATATATGCCTTAGGATTAATCTAATGACCCCTAGGTTTATTGTACTATCAAATTGTGGGGCATTCAGTAGATACCTATAGAAGAGACATTGTATGTTCTAACTTTCAAATAAAAAAGAACAATCTGAAGCATTGTAGGATGATGTCTTCCACAATGAATACTATTTCTACCAAAGAAGATATTACTAAAATAGTTCAATCGTTGGTTTGTGAAGGTCTTAACCATGACATGAATCCTGACAAGGGTTTTATCAAACCAGATGCTGATGTCCATACCCCTCAAGGGTTGCTTCCAACACTAATGAAGTTGCTACCACAATTCCCCATGTTAATATGTTATGTAAGAGCCAATTATATTTGTCTTATATTACTGAAGATAAACACATGGACACTACTGGAAACACATGAAATGACATTATAAATGGTGTTTAATTTAAGGACATGATATATAGGGTCTTCATAGATGAAGAAGATGTGGAATTAGTGTATATTTAGGAGGTTAAAATTTTTTTTTCTCGACTAAATGTTTATCTAAATTTTTGGAAGGAATAACATTTTGTAAACACTAAAAGTAGGAAGGGTAATGAAAAAAGAGATGTGGTGATATCAAAGAAAAATAAACCCCTAAGGGATGAACAAAATTCTAGAATATCTAAACCAGTATTTTAGAAGGATATTAAGTGTTGGTCTGTGGATAACATGATTGATTCTGAAGTTATTTCCACCTCAACCCACCACATGGAGGATGAATTTTCAAAAAAAAAATCCATATTTCATCTACAGATATTATGCAATAGATGGTTCCTGAAATGAAGACTAAAATTCGACCTAAAAAGGGGAAAATGCCTGATTGAGTGAAGGCCAGGTCTTCTACTCCAACCCTCTTGGGTATGAGTTCTTATAAATTCTATGAGCAACCTCATAGTTATATGGTCACACGTGCACATCCTGAGAGAAAAACTCACGATAGTATGGGGGTTCCTGATCCTAGCAAGAAAGTTATAATATGAGTGAAAACTCCTATCATTGAAGATTGGTTGGGAAAACAAGTTTCTGATCAATTGACACCTGATATAATGGTGGTGTAGTAAGATAAAACAAAGACATTGGCTTATGTTCCACTTACAAGAAATACCCCATCTCAAGCATTGAAGACCAAGGTAAATAAAAGTGTTAGTATCCATAATTATTTTGATATTCCATCTTGGGCTAGTATTGATGATGATGAGAGAAAAGGAGTTCAAGTGACTAAAGATGAAAACACTAAAATGGATGTTGTTGTTGAACACTCTAATGATGATGATGGTGGTGATGATGGTGGTGATGGTCCATGGAAGTTTGTCAAGAACTGTAGGAGGGGATGACTCCCCCGATGTAGGGGTGGAAGACTCCCTCTTCATAGTATGAGTACCTTCTCCAAAAAGGGTTTATTTATCTTCTGTCCATTTGTGGATGGTTTTCATATGTTCTCTTGTCTCAACACCTTTATTTTATTTTATAATAAAGTGGCATTCGATCCTCAAATTGTTTTAAAGCATAATATTATTTAAAAATATATATATATATAATTAAATATATATATTTATAAATATATATAAATATATATAAATATATATAAATAAATTAAAATATTTATAAATAGAATAATAAATAATATAAATATATTTATTTAAATAATTTTTAAATTATTATATATATTAAATATATATTTATAAAATTATAAATTTAGTAAATATATTTGTTATAATTTTATAATTGTTGAAAAAATAAATAAATTTATTTAGGATTATTACTATAAATAAATATATATGTATTATAACTAAAAAAATATACATAAATTCATATTTATTAAATAAATATAGAATTATATTAAAAATATACAATTATTTATAATTATAATTCTAAATAAATATAGATAAATTTTAATAATTAAAAAAATTTAATAATGATATTAATTTTATATAATTAAAATAATAATAAAGATATATATTTTAATTTTATAATTGTAACTAAATATATATTAAGTCTATATATATATAGTTATTTCTATAAATAAATAAATTTATATTTATTATAAATATAATTTAATATATATATATATATATAAATGAAAATAATTTTTCATCATTGTAGTTTTATGAAATATTTTTGAGCAATGATAAAGGCATATCATTATTAGTTTGAAAAAATGCTCATAAAGGCATGTTTGGAAAGCACTTCCTATTTTAGCACTGATAATACATACATTTAACTGTCATATTTAGCAAGTGATGTTAAATGGATTAACTGTTTATATAAATAAACCCTAATATACTCCTCCCCCCCCCCCCCACATGCCACAAGCTCTCATGGAAGCTGAAACCCAACTCATCATCATCATCCTCCTCCTATACGGCCTCCTCCTCCTCCTCCACATCCTGCTGTGCTACTGCTGACTCCTCCTCCATCATTGCAAAGCCCTCTTCCTTGGATATCACCTCTCCCTTTGAGCCCCATCTTCTACGAACTCAAATTTTTCATAAACTCTAATGTCGAAGACCACCTCCACTATAAAGCCCATCTCCTTTGCGAACCTACATCCACCACGAACCAAGATCCTCATGTTCTACAACTATGATTATTTTAATTATCCTTATCTTCATCTGTCTAGATCCATGTTGATATTCATTTAAATTTTTATTAAGACATTGTCAACCAGTTTTTGGATGTTTCCATTATGGATTGATTAAATTGAGATATTATGTATTTTGAATATTTTATTTGATAATGGGATTATTAATATCTTATCAAATTTTTGTTAATGGTGAAATCATTCCCATGTTTATTTATATGACACCTTACTTATTGTCTCCTAATCATGGAGATTTAGAGAATTCTTCAAGTATTTTAGTTTCTCTATTTGGGTAACATTTATGGGTTGACCCTAGTTGGTCTGTTATAGAGATAAATATACCCAATCATCTATGGTTACGAAATTTTATATAATTATTTTTACCGTTCATGTAATATTCTATTTATGTCATAATTGTTTGTTTCAATAATGCTAACAATGAGGATTACCTTTACTAATTCCCAAGAGAATAAAAACTGAAAACCAATGAAAATAGTTCAAGCAATTCCATTCTAGAAGTTTCCAATCTAGGGATTTTCTATTAGTAAATAGTATTTTTAGGGGAATTCAACACATTTCATGTATTTTTTTTGGAATGATAAAATAAAATCCTAAAAATACAATATCTCATTGAACTGGATAGTACTACATGGGATTCATTTTATTCAAACATTTATAGATGCCTCCACCATCCTATTTTGATATATTTCATAAGTATAAGGAGAGTTCAATGATCACATAAACTCAAACTATTGAGGATGCATATCGTAGAGACATTTAGATGGTCTAACAACTCAATATTCACATCTGATCTTGTATAATTTTATTGAAAGTAGGAGGAAAATACTATAGGGAGATAAAATTTCACATATATGAATAATGGATACATATAATGTCACAAGAGTATTATTGGGTTACCTTTAAACTCATTAATTCCAACATAATATAGACATGAAATGGAAATGGATGGTTCCAATGACAAGAAAATTATGAGCCTAGTTTGTGACTACAATTAAAACCACATTGGTAGGGATGTATCAACTATATCAATTGTTTTCAACATTGAGTGGAATTATATTTTTTGAGGGTGATGATTATATCTATATTATAGTGTTGGATATGAAATATAGTTATTTTTGACCTATATTTACATATATGGGTAGAATCATATAATATTATTCAAGAGTAATTTTGGATGATAGGGAGAAACATCATTCGATACATCATACTGTCATTGACGTGTTCATAGATGTATTTCTGTTCATTACCAGAGCGACTACCATCATTCTTCCAGATTAGAAATACAAATAAGGCATTATCCAAGAATGTGGTATGGTACCTTTGATTACATATTTATGAGAGATCCTTCTATGATCTTAATGGGAGATTGATGAAATCAAAATTGGTAACCATAAACGAGTTGTGTAATGATTATATATTACATTGTGATGTATCCAGGGTCTGGATTTTAATAGTTCCAATCCATGATGGTCATGTGGTTGCTTATGGGTCTAGATAGCTAAGGAAACATAAGAGAAAAATCCCAAATCCTTTCTTAGATTTTGAAGTAGTGGTTCATTAGATGATGTGTAACTAGTATTATCTTCAGGTTGAGATATTTTTGTAATAAACTAATAATGTGTTTGAAATATATTTAATTACAAAGTGATATGAACCATTTATATTAGCAAAGGTTTGATTACATATTTTTCTTTAACATTAATGTAATGTAAACCATCAATAAGGGGAACATTTTTTCTAATGTGCCATTTTTTGATCAATATTACATGATTCAAGAATCAAGTGGAAGATGGTATCCGACATTTAAGAGGTTTGACATTATGTTCAAAAGTATCATAGAAAAGTGAAACTTGTGTTTTTATCTATTTCTTATTCAATCCTATATATTATTACGAGATTAGACTATAGGATTAAACTATTTATTCATTAGATACATGATAATCCTTTTATAGCATTATATTTTTAAAAAATTCTGGTTATTTTTTATTCAGGAATCCTTTATAAAGTTCCTCTATTTGGATTTATGACCCTGTAACAATTCCTAGGTGGAAATTATATAATTATTAAAATGTTTTGAAGTGTTTATGAATATATTATTTGTGTTCAACATACCCTTTTGGGTTTTAAATAGATTCAAAAGGATTTAAACATATTTCATGGACTGAGGATGCATGCCAAGTGTTTTTCAACTCACCTGATTGGCTTTCATACAGGTTTGTTAATGTTTTGAATGTGTATGAAATGATGGTATCTTTTTAAATAGGGTGTGTGATTATTTAAATTAAAAATTGTTAAATATAGAGGGTTTTCACTCCTTTTAGACGAATAAGATTGTTGGGTCATGATGAATCCATGAATTATTTTGAAAAAGGAATTGGGTTTTTATTAAAGTGTATGGAACTGATGGGTTTATTTAAAAATTCGGTGTTATTTTATAGATTTTTTTTGTAAATGGTAGGTTTTTTAATTGTATTTCAACTCTAATTTTATAAAAAAAATCAACAGAAAATAGAAATATAGTTTTCCAATAAAAATTTATATTTATATTTTTATAGAATTTGGAAAACCATTATATTAACAGGTAAGACATGTATATAGACAATAAAAACATTGTAAATGTATTTCAAAAAATTTAAGAGTTAATTTTTTTTTATTTTCTCTAATTTTGTAAATCATAAAATAATTCAAATGGTTCATGTCTTGGTTTCCATTTAAGGTTCATTTCAATAAAAAAATAGATGTCATGATTATATTGATTCATGGAGTTTCAGAGGAGGAGTTCTAAATAGATCAACTGTAATGTTTAATGAAAAATTGAAATTATGGTTTAATTCTAGTCTCAAATGATGTTTTTTGGGATTAAGTAGGAACTAAGACATTGTAACTACATTATCAAGGAATTCATGGTAGAATTAATGTTCACGTTGTGTAATATAAATAATAACTACTATATGAATTTGTATCATGATGAGTGTTTTGTGTATTTATTTTAATAAATATTACTATTTAAAAATCAAATACAATGAATATAAATAATGTATAGATGGGTTTCAATAGTATAACATAAGAGTATGAAGATGGAGTTGAAGAGTTCCTTACGTTTTCAAATTAACATGCATATGAACCTTCTCTAATCCTTTTTAAATGTTTTCACTGTTGTTATTCAGTAAAAATTAGTCTAGAGGAGTCAGAATAACACATGATTTGACATGGAATAGTTCGAAATTATAAATATCACAATAAACATGAGAAATAAGTTATTGTAGGTAGTGGTTGGGATAACACTGCATTTTATGGATCATCTTATATGATTACAAGTGTCGATAATAAAGAATACTATATCGATGATTTCATTATTAAAGTGAATGATGATGAAGATCATATTGAGTAAATGAAAAGGAAATTTGAATATCAACATCATGATTTCCAAAATTTTTATGAGAAGATAAAGAGTTGTAAAAAAATTCCATTGTATGGTGGTTGCAATAAATATATAGCATTTTCAGCAATACAAAATCTGTATAATCTAAATACGGGAAATGGATTGAGTGATTACTGGTATATGGAACTACTTTCTCTCTTGAATGAAATTATCCAAGTAGATAATGAACTCTTCAGCCAAACATGTGACACCAAACAAATTCCATGCTAGATGGGTATGTTCTCTGTATGAATACATGTCTGTCTGAATGACTCTTTCATATTTCTTAATGACCAAAAATCACATATAGAATTCCCAAAGGGTGGTTCTTATTGATACAAGGATGATGAATCCAAACCTATGAATAATGTATGGTAAATTAAAATCATTCCATGGTTTAGGTTCATGTATGAATGTGAGGACACTGTAGGGAAATTGATTTGGCACACATATAGAAGAAATAAATATGGGAAACTACATCACCCGAAAGACTCTCCTTAGTGGAATAGAATTGATCATGAGTATCCAGAATTTGGAAGTGAGATAAAAAACCCTTCATCTTGTGTTTCTCTATAAATAGACTAAATCCTTTTTGTTTTCATGAAGACACTCACAATACATGGACTGTTTGTTGGTAAATAGTAAATTTTTGTTGTGGTTATGGATGAAATGGAAATACATCATGTTATCAATGGTTATATTACGTCCAAAACAACCAAGTATTGATATTGATGTTTACTTGGCTCCATTGACAGAGGACTTGAAATTATTATGGGATTTAGGTGTTATATTATATGATGAGTATAGAAATTAATATTTCATATAGAGATCCATTTTATATGGGATGATAGATGACTTTCTTGTTTAGAGAAAATTTTCAACATATAGCATTAAAAATCAAGGGTGTCCTAACTGCGAATAAGGTACATAGCCAATATGGTTGAAACATTCATAGAAACCCATGTTTCTAGGATCATGTAGATTTATACCCCAACATCATAAGTATTAATCTTGGAAAACATCATTTGATGGATGTTTATATGAGCATACAACCACATCCGCACCAATAGTTGAAAAAAATTTGAGAACGTAAAATACGTGGGCACAATATTTGGTATTCGATTTTCATAAAACATTATATTAACAAGTTAGAAAAAGAGATCCATTTTTTAATTACCATATTGGAATTGTATGTATGTCATACATTTTATTATAGTTATTCATGATGATGAAAATGATTGTGATAGTTTCATCGACATGTTGAAAAATGTTTTCCAAAAAACAAAGGATACAAATAAGTACATGTTGGATTTGGTTGAAATGGGAATACTTGGAGTGTAACACCAGGACCATAGTTACCCAGATTCAGTGAATTATTATGTATAAATGGAATGATCACAAAAGATAAAGTCTTGAATGATCAATTAGTTTAGTATCCCTTGATGTAATAGGTATATTCATAAGATTTACATTACATCCACAAATGGAAAAGTAAAACTACATTGTCTCCATATACAACAGTAAGATCCCATAGACTATCTCTATAGGTCAGTCATAATATACTTTTCACATCTTGGGAAAAATAAAACATAGACAGGGGTGAGCTCAGATTTTCAATAAGGATAACAATATTGTGGAAGCTTCCATAAATAATAAAAAACATTTAAGGAAATCTATAAAACTAAAACAAAAGCCTTTTAAACTTGAACTTCAGAATAATTTGGAAAACATAAAAATAAAATAAATTCCATTTACTTATTCACATGGATATTATACTAGTCGATTAATCACATGAAATCTCAATATCCACTTACATAATGATGAAATGCATAATTCTAGACTTTCATAACCTCGTAGTCAGTGCCTTTTTCCAAGACTACAAATAATATTTTTTCAAGGCCTTGTGATAAGACACTAGTTTGTCTAATGGGACCTATCGATGCATCAAGGAGCTATAGCGGGCTCCACCCATCACATACTAAGTCCAATGCATTCCTCATACGATAAGGATTAAACATAACATACATATTCTTATTAAAAATAGCATATGAAATGTCAATAATTTATCCATAAAAACCATGAATGATATAAAAATAACACATCCACAGTCAAGCATATCACAAAACCTTCAATACAATATGGATTATTTGTATCATAATAAATCAACTTCAAACAAGTTTAAAATCCATCAAAAGATGTTGACATAGATGAAATTTATGTGTACAACTAATTTGTAGAAATATCACTTTTTCATGAAAACATTTAAAAGTCCCACAATTTATAAAGGAAGACATTTAAAGGAATTTTTGAATCAAATTTTCCAATACCCCTTTGAATCTTTTGAAAGGAATTAAAATTTTAAAAACATTCATCTTCATATTGATAAATCCGTAAAAACCAGTTTAAAAACATAGAAATTAATGAGAATTATTTAGAGGAATAAATATTTAAAACGTATAAAATGATGTTTTAGAAAAAGTAATCCTTAAAATAATACCTTTTAAAACACTTTCATGAATTGTGTAAATGGATAACAAATATGTCCTAGTATATACTTATATAAAAACAACCTCGTATAATAAAGAGATTGTGAAATTTACATGTACCTTGTACTTTTCCTTGGTCGAGGGTTTGTTAAAATACTATACAATGGTGAAATAATTGTTATTAAATTATACAAGAATAATATACATTAATATGATATCATATATAATCTTTTAACATTTATTTATTAATAATATCATAATATGATCGTCTTTTCGGGTGTTACCTGATTCATTTTCATTTATATGCTTTGTTACATAAGTAATGTTTGATATGGATACAATGTATCTTATTCATAATCATGATGATATTATGTATTTAAACTTTATTTTTAATCTTTTGTTGAAAATTAGTCCTGAATGGATTACAATGGGAAATGAATCTCATCGCGTTCGTGGAGACGGTAATCCTTACGCACGAGTGACAATATCATTCTTTTGATATTAAAATAATATATAATTGGATGGTATATCATATATAAAGAATCATTATCATGTTATGTTTTTCTATTTAAATCAATTACACATAATTATTATACCAATCCAAATAATTATTTATTGAATAACAATTACACCACGACGTGGAGACGACAAGCCGTACGTATGCACGTATGGTGACATGTCATTCAAAGGATGGATAGAATAATGAATATGGTTGTACCATATTTATAATAACATAATAGTATATAGAAGATACATGTTTTATTATTTTTTAAAGGAAACAACAAAGAAATAGGAAGTGGAAGAAGAAAGGAACATGAAAGAGGTGATAAAATATTTACCTCTTCTTGGGGTTCTTCCTTTTCATTTGGTCAAAAGGGATACATTGGTTGGATTAATATCTAAATTAAGGAATGTAGGATGAAGGGAGGACAGTTGAGAGGGTATTTGGTTAGGGGTTTTTCTAGCCAAATGGCGTTGACGGTGTGATTTAGAGAGAAGGTGGAGTGCCCTTTTATAAGAGTGGTGAAGGGCACCTTAGGAAAAGTTGAAAATATTATTTTATATTAAAATTATTTTCGGTTTATAATGGATAAAAAATGAATTATTTAATGGATAAGGTGGGGATGGGTCACATAACACTCATCCAATAGGTTTTTATAGGTTTGGTACACTATATTTACCTTATCATTTAGATTCAACTCTTAGTTAAATAGTTTGACATCTACCATGTCTCTTTCTATTTTTATATTATATGGTTAATAAACATACTATGTTCTTCCATGTGAACCCCAAGTGGTTCATTAATGATACACCTATCATTATATATGTCTTTTGGTGGAACCGTAAATTTTTAGGAATAAAATATCAACTTATAATATAATATTTGCTTTAAAAACACTTTTATGTCAATTTTGACACTATTTGGTATTTCGTTTTCTCTAAACTCAGAACAACATTATTACATCAAAAAAAATTCATTTAACCAACCCTATCATGTCATATTAACCAAGAAAAATAGTGGAATTAATAAAAACCTTCAAACTAAATTTATTTGGATATTTATAATATCAATTATTTTCATATTTCATTAATTATGTAATTACTACATCATCATTCTATCATTAATAAATTAAGTTATATAATTTATAAAAAATATAAATAAAATAACATTATGTATGAAATCATTGTATCTTTATTATGAATATTTGTAGTCGTATTTATCTAATGTATAACACTATATTATAAATTTTTTAGTTATTAAACCTTGATTTTAACTCTATTAACTATTCTTTAAATAAAATAATGATAAATGTCCTAATCTAAACCATGTGGACCAAAGAGGTTCATATTTTTTCCTATGCTTGTTTTGGGTCGAATTATACTTACCCAATAGAATTATAACATGTGTTAGGGTAATAATAATATCATTTTTACCATTAAATACCATATTTACTTTTAACCGTGGTAAATAAATGTAAAAAGTTACTATTCACCAAAAAAAAACTTTCATGTAATTGAACCAAATTTTTCTTAATGATATCAACCGTGTCTCTCAGATTTTTGAAATTACACTCACAGAAGTGGTAAATTTATGTTTTATGTGAATTTTCAAATTCTCTTAGGACATGGGTAAAAGACGGAATAAGTTCAATAAAAATTTTTTATATATAAAATTATTATAAACTGACTCTAATAAATTACATTGAACTTATATAGGTATTATGTTTCTATTTTGACCTAAAATAAATTTAAATAAAATAAATAATTATTTAAATAAGAATTCAGTTTTAAACTATAACTCAGTGTTTTTCACTATTCAACAAAAATTTAATGTTTTCAGAAAAATAAATTTTTTTTACCCTAAGCTAATTTCGATATTCTGAATCTAAAAATGAAGTCCATTTTGAAAGATAAAATTTAAAAAATTTCAAAAAGTGGGTATTACTATTCATAACAGCTAGTTTTATTGGTTGTGGTGTGTTAGAACTCAAAGTTGTGTACAACACATGCTATTGTATTATTCAAAGAGAAGCATACCGTGGAAGCATGGGGAGTAACATTCTACCCTCCTTCAAATAATTTCATCCTCAAAATTTTTGGTGTATTACTACATAAAAATACTCAGGTGGTTCTTCATCATACGTTCCTCGGGTTCCCACGTTTCCTCTTCCATCATATGGTTTCTCCATAGAACTTTTAACCGACGAGTCATCCAATTTCTCAGCACTTGTTCTCTTGTATCAAGTACCATGACTTGATCTTCATAATAAGACAGATCAGTTCCAGTTCTAATTCCTCATAGGTGAGTACATGCATTGGATAAGACAAGTGTTTTCTCAATAGTGATATGTGGAATGCATCATAAACTTGGGAGAGACTTGGCAGAATTTCCAAACAGCAAGGTACAATCACAATTTGTTATAGAATTTTGAAAGGTCTGATGTACCGGGGAATTAATTTACCATTCTTACTGAAACGTATAACACCCTTCCATTGATATAGCTTCATGAAAACATGATCTCCTACCTGAAATTACAAATCCTTCCTTCGGTTATCAACATAGGTCTTTTGTCTACTTTGAGCTGCCTTGAAGTGGTTTTGGATTACCTTCACCTTTTCCATCATTTCCTCCACAAGTTCTAGGCCTATGAGTATTCTTTCAACAACATCATCCCAAAAGGTTGGTGTGTGACATATCTTTCTGTATAATGCTTCATATGGTGTCATCTAAATACTTGAATAGAAGAAATTGTTATATGAAAATTATACCAGAGGATTATATTGATCCCACATACATTCAAAGTCAAGTGATAATGATCTCAACATGTCTTCTAAGGTCTGAATATTCTATTCTGATTGTCCATCCGTTTGAGGTTGGTAGGCAGTTCTGAAAAAAAGTTCAGTATCCAGGGCATTCTAAATACTTTTCTAGAATCATGATGTAAAACGTGGATCACGATCAGAAACAATCGATAGGGGTACTCCATGAAGTCTAAGAACTTCATTAATCTATAGTCTTTCTATACGTTCAAATGGTAAATCTTCTCTTATAAAAAGAAAAAGTGTTAACTTGGTAAGACAATCAGCAATGACCCATATTTCATTATTCCTTATAGTAGTCTTTAGTATTCTCATAACAAAGTGCATCGTAATATTATCCCATTTCCACTCAGGTATGGGAAGAGGTTGCAAGACTCTTCCAGGTGGTTGCCTTCCATATTTCACTTGTTAACAAACCATGCATCTTGACACAAAATCAACAATCCCCCTCTTCATGTTTTCCCACCAAAAATGTTCCTTCAAATCACTGTACATTATAGTGCTACTGGGTTATATAGAGAAATTGAAACTATGAGCATCATCCAACAATTCCCTTTTTAGATCAGGTATATCGGGTACACAATGTCTCTTCCCAAATTTCAAATTCTTTCTTCATCCACAATGTCACTCAATCTCCCATCCTTCACCGCTTTAATCTTATATTGAAACTCATCATAATAGGTCTGATAACTCGGTATCATTTCTTGCTAAGATGGTTTGGAAACCATTTCAAAATGTATTGATGTTTCAACTTCCATGGTAATTCCTATAACCATATTTACTATATCCATATATATAGGATCATTTTAAACTCTCATCTTGTGAAAAACTCCATGATCCTTTCTAATCAATGCATTTTCACCCTTATTTTCCTTCCTCGTGTGGTAGTGTATAGTGCAATTATAATCCTCGAGCAGTTCAAGCCATCTCCTTTACCTCATGTTGTGATATTTCTATGAGAAAAATATACTTCAAACTCTTGTGATCGGTAAGTATCTCACATATTTCACCATAGAGATAGTGTCTCCAAATATTCATGGAAATAATTATAGGTTTTAACTCATGATCATGAGTAGGATAGTTTTTCTCATGAATTATAAGATGTCATGATGCATAGGCAAAAACTCTATCATTCTACATAAGGTCACAACCAAGTCCTTTCTTTGAAGAGTCACTATAAATAACAAACCCATCATTCTCCAATGGAAATGTCAAGATAAAATAATTGATATATCATCTCTTTAGTTCTTCAAAAATTCTTCACACTCTTTTGTCCAAACAAATTAAACCCCTTTTCAGGTGATCTTTGTTAATGGGTTAGCCAATCGGGAAAAATTCTGGTCAAAACGCCGATAATAACCTAATAAACCTATAAAACTGTGTAACTCAGATATACATGTTGGTGCTGGACATGCATGTATTTATCTTGTCTTAGAAGGATCGACATATATTCCATCCTTAGAGATGATATGTCCCAGAAAAGAATTATCTTGAATCCAGAATTCGTGCTTGCTAAACTACTCAAATAATTCATGCCTTCTAAGAGTCTTCAGGATAATGTCTATGTGATTTTCATGATCTTCATAGCTTTGGGAGTATTACTAGATATCATCAATAAATACCACTAAAAATTGATCGAGATATTCCTTGAAATCTCTTTTAATTAGATCCATGAAGACATAGGGTTCCTTAGTCAATCCAAAAGGCATTACTGTAAACTCATAATGCCCATACCTGGTTCAAAATACTGTCTTTGAAATGTCTTCCAACTTCACGCACAACTGATGATATCCAGATCCATGGTCAATCATTGATAAGTATTGTGATCTATGATGTTGCTCGAATAAATCATCAATGCAAGGTAGAGGAAACTTGTTATTTATTGTAATAGCATTAATCTCCCTATAGTCAATGAACTACATCATAGATCCATCTTTCTTCTTAACAAAATGGACAGGGGCTCCCCATGGAGAAGAACCCCAAATAATAAATCCCTTATTACTCAATTCCAATACTTGTTTGTTTAGTTCCACTAATTCCACAGTGGCCATTCTAAAAGGGTTCTTCGATATGGGCCTTGAACCAATAATTAAATGAATAGAAAACTCAATTTCTCATTCTGGAGGATGTCTAGGTATATCTTCTGGAAACACATAAACATATTCATTCACAATAGGTACATCCTATATTTGATTATTCCTTTCCTCATCCACAATTATTTCATTCACTTCCTCCAAAATAATTGAATTTAGTTGAGCTATTGGGAGTTGATCTAGATAAGAATCTTGTGGTGATGATTCTGCCCTAAAGATAAGGTGTTCTTTATCATCGTCGCCAAAAATTGTAACCACTTTCTTCTTACAATAATTTTTTTCTTCAAGGTTAGAAAGCCAATACATATTGAGGATTGTATCAAATTCAATCATGGGTATGACAATGAGATCAGCTGATAAATAACATTTATATGCTCTAATGGGGACTGATTCACAAATAATTGTTGCAATGATCCTTCCCTTAGGATTTTTTATTGACAACTCCATTGTTAAATAAAATTGGAAATATCTAATTTTCTTAGAAAAATGATAAGATATGAAACAATTTGATGATACAATGTCAAATAAAGAATTGTATAAACATGAGGAAACCATTAAATTACCTACCACCATGTCTTTCGGAGATTCAACCTCACGAGTAGTGATGGCATAATCTTGGCGTTAATTCCTTGGACATTTCTGAGGTAATTTCCCCTAGTGATTAAGACATTAATTTGAATAATTTCCCCTTCCTATACAATTGTATCATTCAACATCGACAACCTCTTTCTTCCCCTTGCAATCATGAGCATGGTGGCCTTTTTCACCACACTCGTAATGGACACCCATTCCCTTCGGTCAAGTACTAGGTTGTTTCTTCCCCCATTTAATGCGTGATGGATATTCAAGTTTTCTCTTCTTCTCATTATTTCCATTTATAGAGTGTTCATCAGATCTCTTCTTCTCTTTCTTTTCTTTAATGCCATATGTCTTATAGAATTCATTTTATGTCTTGATAGCACGAGATACAATATAATCGTACAATGAGAAGGATTGGGGTAATAATTCTCGACGTAGAAATGGTTTTAACCAATCAAAGAAATGATAAATCTTAATAATTGGGTAACATATATAATCTGCATCATGCCTCGCAAACCTTGTAATGTTATCCTCATACATTGTGACATTCTCATCCTCCTTTAGCCTCAAACTCAGAAATTTCCATTCCAAATCTGCTCGATGGTCATGACGAATGTATTTTTCTAAAAAAATATCTTTAAACTCCCTCCATTACATATTTGAGACTACATCATCTTCCTTTGTGTTTTCAATCTATGAACACCATTGATCATCATCTTCAGAGTGGCGGTAAACTGCCATGACAACTTTATCCCTTTCGATACTCCCAAAGGTGTGGAATATTTTCTCTAAGGAATTTATCCATCGCCCAGCTACTAATGGATTTCTACTCAAATTTAATGTTGGTGGGTTTTTCCTTAGGAAGCAATATCATATTGATACTCCATGATGTGGATCATGGTGTTCTATACAGGTATGGTTATTATTCATAACCTGAGTGTGTTTTCCCAATATGGTGGTAAGCTGATCTGCACAAGTTGTATCACTAGCTCCACTTTAATTTTCATGAGAAGGAGGGAAATCCCTACATGGAGTGCGTGCATTGATACACTTTCCATTCCTACCACTAGGACCCATTTCTAAAAAATTCCAAAAACTAGATTAGTTTTTGAATCGAAATACATAATTCCAATCTCTTAAAACACATAACATAAATTGAACAGGTTATGGATATAATCCATAACCATAAAAATGATTTCTTTGAGGAAGTATATACACATAAACCCTTTATAATGGTTTGTAAGGAAAATGAGAATTATCCTAAGCATATCCCCTGGGTGTGTTGTAACCAAGAGTACAGCTAGGCCCATTTTTGTGCACCGGTTCCCGTTCGAGTCTAGCTCAAAGTGGTGTTTTTGGGTTTTACCCCTAGGTACAACATTTCCAGAGCAGCCTATACATGCCCGTATCTAGACAGGGATGTACTACTTGTAAAACTCACAAAATCTCTACAATACAAAAATTCTTGGATGTTCTTCTTTACTAATCCTCAATGTCCAGTTTAGGTTAATGTGCTCTAATCATAGTTTATCTAAATCTTGATTCCATGGTTTTTACTAAAATTCCTCTGAAACCAACTATAACACCACGAACCTAGTTACCTAGATTTAGTTCATTATTACGTATCAATGAAATCATCATGAAAGATCAAGTCTCAAAAGTCAGATTAGATTAGTAGCTTTGGAAGTACTAGTTTTATTCATAAGATTTACATTACATACACAAATGGAAAACTACCACAACATTGATTCCATATAAAACTCTGAGATCCCATATACTATCCCTATAGATCAGTTATAATATACTTCTTTTCATCCTAGAAAAAATAAAACATTGAAGGGGGTGAGCTCAGATTCCTAGTAAGGATAAAAAATATAGCAGAAGCTTTCATAAATAAGAAAAAAAAATAAGTTAATTTATAAAACTAAAAAAATCCTTTTAAACTTGAACTTCAGTATAATATGGAAAAGATAAAAATCATGAAAATTCCATTTACTTATTCAAATGGATATTCTACTAGTCGAATAATCACATGCAGTATAAATAGTCAATTTCAAAACATGGACATTAATGAGAATGATTAAGAGGAATAAATATTTAAAACGTTTAAAATGACTTTTTTTGTAAAAATAATCCAATAAAATAATCCATTTGAAATCTCTTTCTTGAAACATAGACATGGACAATAAATATGTCCTAGTAGATGCTTACGTAAAAATAACCTCGAATAATAAAGAGTTTGTGAAATTAACCCTTACCTTGTACTTTTCCTTTGCTGAGGGTAGGTTAACCTCCTGTATAATGGTGGAATAATTGTTATTAAATTATGAAATAATCATATACATTAATATGATATCATATATGATCTTTTAACATTTATTTGTTAATAATATCTTAGTATTATTGTTGTTTCCGGTGTTAACTGATCATTTTCCATTATATGATTTTTTAACATAAGTAATGATTGTTATGGATATGATGTATCTTATTCATATTCAGAATTATATTATGTCTTTAAAAAATAGGTTTAATCATCTAATTAAAATTAGTCTTTAATGGATTAAGATGTGGAATGAATCTCATCGCGTTCGTGGAGATGACAATCCATACCCACAAGTGCCAATATCAATCTTTTGATATTAAAATAATATATAATTGGATGGTATATCATATATACAGAATAAATATAATTTATTATTTATTATTTACATAAATTACACATCAATATTATACACATCCAAATAATAATTTATTTAATAACAATTACACCACGACATGGAGACGGTAAGTCGTACGCACGCACATATAGTGACATGTCATTTATAGGATGGATAGAATAAAGAATATTGTTGTAACATACTTATAATAACATCACAGTATATTGAAGATACTGGTGTTATTATTTTAGAAATGAAACAACAAGGATAGAGGATGCGGATGAATAAAGTATCATTAAAGAGGTGATGAAATATTTACCTCTTCTTCAGGTTTTTCCATTTGATTTGATCAAAAGGGCTCCCTAGGATAGCTTTCTGACTAAAGTAAGGCCTCTAGGATTATGTGAGGATAGTTGAGAGGGTATTTGGGTAGGGGTTGGTTGAGAAAAATGGCATTGATGGTGTTAATTTGTAACAACCTGAGATTTTATGAGAAATATTATTTTTAATTTCTTTGATGTCTTGTGTTGTACGCTACACCATGATTATATTGTGCTATAAGAAACACCATATTAGATTGTAGTATACACAACACTATTCTTGTATTGTGTTACACGCTAGATAAAACTTCCTAAATATCTTGCGTTGTATGCAAAACCGAGTTTCACTAAACAATGATATGTTATTAAAATATTATACAAACTAGCTGTTATGAATAATAATAACCAATTTTTGAAATTTTATAAATTTTATCTTTCAAAATGGTCTTCATTTTTGGATTCATAATATCAGCATTAGCGTAGGGTAAAGTTTTGGTATTTTTCTGAAAACTTTCAATTTTTGATGAATAGTGAAATCACTGAGTTATTTCTTAAAATCGACTTTTTATTTAAATAATAATTTATTTTATTTAAATTTTTAGGTCAAAATAGATATATAATACCTATATAAGTTCAATTTATTTAATTAGATTCATTTTATAATAATTTTAGATATATACAAATTTTATTGAACCTTTTTCCGTCTTTTAACCACCTTTTAGGAGCATTAGCAAATTTACATAAAACATAATTTTACCGCTTATGTGAGTTGAATTTCAAAAATCCAAGAGTCACAGTTAATATCAAGGAGTAAAATGTGGTATAATAAGATAAAAATAATTTTTGGTGAATAGTATCTTTTTAATTTTTTTACCACGGTTAAAAGTAATTAGGGTAATTAAGGGTAAAAATGATATTATTATTACCCTAACACATGTCCTAATTCTATTTTATACACATAATTCGACCAAAAAATCATAAGAATAAAAAATTACCCTTTAGGTCCACTTGGATTAGATTCAGAAATTTATTATTATTTTATTTAAATAATAGTTAAAATAGTTAAAATCAATGTTTAATAACTAAAACACAATTAATATAGGGTTATACTTAAGATAAATTCGACTATAAATATTTATTAGAAATATAAAAATATATCATACATAGTATTATTTTATTTATATTTTTTAGTTATTAAATAATTTAATTTATTTCTGACACAGTGATGATGCAATAATAAACTTATTAATGAAATATTAACATAATTGATATTATAAATTCCCAAATAAATGTAAATTGAGACTTTTTATGAAAAGAACTAATTTTATAGGTTAATATAACATATTAGGATTGGTTAGATGAATTTTTTTGGAAATAATCATGCTGTTATAAATTAAAAAAAACAAAATACCAAATATTGTCAAATTTTACATTAAAGAGTTTTTAAAATAATTATTATATTATTAATTGATATAATGGTCCTAAAAATCTATTTTTCGGACAAAAGTTCTCTATAATAATATATATGACATTGATGAACCAAATAGGTTTCGATAGGCAGTTTATAGTAAGTTTATTAACCATATAGTGTAAGAATACATCAAGACACAATGAAAGTAAATTTTGTTTACTTTGAGTTAAATCTAATTTATAAGGTTAAAATGGTTACCTAAACTTGTCTAAAACATATTGGTTGAGATTATTTCGACCCATCCCTACCCTAGCCTCTAAATAAGTCAGTTTGGAGCCATTATAACCCAAATATGAATTTATTATGAAATAATATTTTAAGTTTTTCCTAAGGTGCCACTTACCCCTCTTATAAAAGGGAACTCCCTCTTCTCTCACATTAACTCTTCCCAAGCCATTTGTCTTGGCCAAAAGCTGCCCAAATACCCATTCAACTATCCTCCCTTAATTCTATAGTCATTCCTTTAGTCATAAAGACAACCTATGGATCCCTTTTGATCAAATCAAAATGAAGAACCGGAAGAAGAGGTAAATATATCACCACCTATTCCAAGTTTCTTTCTTCTTCCACTTCCTCCTCCTTTGTTGTTTCCGTTATAAAATAATAACTCCAGTATCTTCTATATATTTTGATGTCATTATAGAAATGGTACAACCGTATTAGTTATTTTGTCAATCCTATGAATGAAAAAGTCACCACACGTGCGTACGTACGGCTTACCATCTCCACGTCGTGGTGTAGTTTTTTATTCAAACATTTCATCATTTGGATGGGTATAATAATGATTATAAATGATATAAATAATAAATATAACATTATAATTATTCTTTATAGATGATATATAGTCCAATTATATATGATTTTAATATCAAAAGAATGATATTATCGCATGTGCGTACGTACAGACTACCATCTCCATGATGCGATGAGATTCATTCTCCATGTTAACCATTCAAGAATGATTATAACCTATATATAATAAGTAATCATAAAACACACGACATAATAATGCTACTGGATTTAGGAATATATATATATATTTCATTCACTTCCATTCAATTTAATAAGGAAACGAAAACAATGTTCATGCGTACGTACGGTCTACCGTCTCCATGAACGGTGTATTTCATTCCATTTATCGATCTATTATATATATTTATATTATGAATATATATTCTATGTAAATCATTTTTTACAGTCTGGATTTAAGTAATCATGATCTAAGTAATCATATAAATAATTACAAGTCAAAAAATGTACGAAAAATTAAATGATTATACCCAAAACGATTCATTAACATGGAATTTACAAATGAAAAGGTAATATAAAGTCGTAAGTGAATCATATATGATATCATAAATATTATTATGGTTATGTTACAAGTTAATAATATTTTTAAACCCACTATATAGGAGTCTCAGACTCATATAGAAGAAATTGGACATAAGGTAAGGGTTAATTTTTCAATCTAATTGTTATCCGAGATTGCTTATACGTAAGTATTTACTGGGGTTATATTTTCCATCCATGTACATAAAAATGTTTTTAATAAAGTGTTTAATATTCTTCCATGTATTTTTAAGTCATTTTTACCCCTATATGACTTTTAATTTGTGTTATGGAATGAATCATTCTTTTGTTTTCCATATGTGGTAGTTTTTGACTTTTCCATTAAAAGTACGAGAGGAATGTTTTTTTAACTTATACCGCATGAACATATTTTTACAATTTCATAACACCTAATTTTCCAGAAGCTTACTATACAATATTTCATGACTATTTTCAATAAAATTATTTTCTTTTAACATTGAATGGAATTTTCTGAAATGAAAATGATTTTTGAAGAAGAAAGGATATTTCCCTCAAGAATTCATTTCAAGTGTTTTATCAAAACCATTTTCCATCTAAGATGACATTTTTTCATATGTGTATGTTTCAAATATAATGTCTCTATTATTTACACGGTTTGATTTTTCTTATGATGAAATTATATCCATTTTTTTATATGGATTATGTTATGATGGGATGAGGTTTATGAAACCCATTTTATTTGTTGGGTTATTATGAATGATGTATGTTTATTTTGTGGAACACGTAAGAATGATTTCATTATGATATGGGTGGGAACTATATCTCCCTCAAATTAATTTTTTAAATATTTATATCTCATAAGATAGGAATGGCTGTAATGGAAAGTTAATCTGGTTCAGTGATACAGGACTGGAATGAGGAGTAAACTCGATTCAGTAAGGGACTTTGTCCACTATGATCGTCTTGGCAGCAATGCCTTGGCTACTATGGAAATAATATCAAGTGATTAATGTTTTTCTATAATTACATGTTTTATTCCCATGATATTTTATCATGATTGATGTTCCATTATGATATATGACTTACATACTTCCAATATTTATGTCATTGCTCAAGATTTTGATGTTTAGATTTTATGTTCAAGTTTTTGCATTCAAATGATTATGGATTGTTATATGCTTCCTATGTTTACCCTTAATGGTCATTTGAGCTCACCCTTTTTATGTTTTCTTTTCCCTAGGATATAAATAAAGGTTTTAGGTACGAAAACATAAGTGTAACATCTTTATGGGAGATGTTGATGATCTTTCCCCATGATTAGAAGATTATGCTCCAAGTTTCCAAAGACACTAAACTAATTCGGTCTTTGGGTGCTTGTTTTTTAATGTATTATTTATTCTGCAAAAGTATTGTAATGTCGTTGTATTTAAAGCTTTGGGTCTCTACATAATTAGAGAGAAGAGGGAGTTCCCTTTTAAAAGAGGGGTGAGGGGAACCTTAGAAAATTCTATAAATATAATTTTATAATAAAATGATGTTCTGTTTCTAATGGATACAAAAATAATTATTTAAAGGATAAGGTGGGGATGGGTCAAAAAACACTCAAACAGTAGGTTTTAGACATGTTTGGGTCACTATATTAACCTTATCTTTTATATTTAACTCTTAGATAAATAGTTTCACATCTACCATGTCTCTTTGTATTTTTATATTATATGGTTAATAAACTTACTATATACTTCCAAGAGAACCCCAAGTGGTTCATTAATGATACACATATCATTATATAAGTATTTTGGCCTAACCTTATATTTTTTGTAACAGAATATCAATTAATAAATTAATATTTCTTTTTAAAACTCTTTTATGTAAATTTTGACACTATTTGGTATTTTTTTTCTAAATTCATAATAGAATTATTACTTATAAAAAAAATCATCTAAACAACCCTAAAATGTCATATTAACATATAAAATTAGTGGAATTCATAAAAAGTCTCAAATTATATTTATTTGGAAATTTATAATATCAATTATTTTAATATTTCATTAATTAGGTAATTATTTCATCGTCATTGTCTCATAAATAAATTAAATTATTTAGTTTATAAAAAATATAAATAAAATACCATTATGTAATAAATCCTTTTATATTTCTATCGAATATTTATAGTCTAATTTATCTTATGTATAAACCAATATTAAAAATGTATTATTTATTAAACTTTCATTTTAAATCTGTTAAATCTTCTTTCAATAAAATAATAATAATTATATTAATCTAATCCAAGAGGACCAAAGGGGTTAATATTTTATTCCTATGGTTGTTTTTGGTCAAATTATTCTTATGTAATAGAATAAGGACTTGTGTTTTGGTAATAATAATATCATTTTTACCCTTAAATACCCAATTTACATTTAACCATGGTAAATAAAAGTTAAAAGTTACTATTCACCAAAAATTATTTTCATCTTATTGAACAAAATTTTTCATACTGAAATCAACCATATCTATAGGATTTTTGAAATTACTCTCATAGAAGTAGTAAAAATTTGTTTTATGTGGATTTGAATAGTTACCTAGGAAGTGGGTAAAATACAGTAAAAAGTTCAATAAAATTTTTATATATCTAAAATTATTATTAACTGACTCCAATGAATTACATTGAACATATATAAGTATTATGTATCTATTTTGACCTGAAATAATTTTAAATTAAATAAATAATTATTTAAATAAAAATTCTGATTTAAACTATAACATAGTGTTTTTCACTATTCATAAAAAATTGAATGTTTTCAGAAAAATACAAAAAATTCACCCAAAGCTAATTTCGATATTCCAAATCCATAAATGTAGTCAATTTTTAATGATAAAATTTATTAAATTTTAAAAAGTGGGTATTAGTATTCATGACGGCTAGTTTGATTCATTGTGGTGTGTTAGAACTCGAAGATGCGTATAACATACACTGTTGTATTATTAAAAGAGAAGTGTATCGTGGAATATTGGGGTTTTATATAAAGAATTGGCACTAATAAAGGGTGAAAAAGAAATTTTTTCCTTCCAGATTCTTACACTTTTTCTAGGTAGATTAGATATCATTTTTGAAACATCTAGAATGATGTAAAGGTTTCGGAGGGGTATTTATTGAATATTAAGATCATTATTTTTATGGCCTATTTAAAGTTAAAGGGTCTGATATCACATGAATACCATGTTTTGATGTAAGATCTAAGGATGATATCATTACATTTCCTTTTTTCTCAATAACTTCCATCATACTTTATCCATTCACTGTTTCTTCTTCAAATCTATATTTAGTAATGTCATTGTCCTGGTGAAAATGAAAACTATGGAATTTGAAATTACCGTCATATTGTGTGAATTTGAAATGTTCTTCCAAAAATCATTCTTTTAAATGATTGTTCATTTTATGGTTTACATAATGAGAGATATTTGACTATGCCATCATGTACACTATATATGGATGTTCCTTATTAAACAATATATGATAATTTTCATTGGGTATGTCTTTAATCAAAGTCAGGGAGAGGGTTGTATTTCAGATTGAAATATTGTTGAAGAATCCATTTAATTCTAAATTAATACCTTTCTGGTAATGAAAGAATTGGTCTACCAAAATCTCATCACACTGGTCAGCATCCCGAAGAAGGAATTTATAGATGAAATGATTTCACATTCAATATTCTAGATCAGGAGTAGGCCCACCATTATGTTTTTCATAACATTTTAGAGGATTCCCCATATGTATAAATCCAAAAAAATCATTGGAATTTGAATCTATAAAAGGATTAAAATTTTATATCCAATACTCACAATAAATTGTTTATAGGATAGTTTTGGGATGATATTATAAAAACGTTAGATGAAAATTTAGATTCAAATTTACAAGGAATTAGATGGGAAGTGGGAGGACCAAGTCTGTATGTAATGTCTTACAATTTTTATGTAATTAATAGTCATATGATCTATAAAAATGAGCATGATGAAGAAAACAACATGAAAAATACTCGTGTTACAATCCTGGATTATGCGACACATGTTTATGGTTATATGGAGAGAAATCCAATTTATGTGAATATTTCATTCTTTTTCATGATCATACAAACAAGGCAGTGGGATTATATAATGTTCCAATTACCAATTTGTCATTTCATGTGGATTGAAAACATATGTATTGTTGAAAAAATATAATTTGTATTTATGAAAGTTGATTTCAGTCAGGATGGGGATAAAAATTTACTATTTATAAAGGCATCAAAAGTAGTAAATTTATATTATGTTCTACATCCCATAAACTGAGAGTGGCCAATTTTTCTGTTTTCAACCAATCCCACAAAAGGGTCAGATGAAAACAGAACTGAGGATGGCCATTTCATTGGGACATTATAATGATTTTTCAATGGTCCCAATGTATAAGGTGTTTGTTATGCTAGAGGAGACCATAATTAATCGAATTGGAGCACCAAAAGTGGGTTTAAATACCTTCAATCATTAAAAAATAACAAAAATGAGTTCAAAGATCAGATTTCATTTTTTTCTAATATTTATCATGTTACCTCATTTAATTATGCATTTGAAGCTGTATTTATGTTTTATAAATTAAATGCTAAACACTTCTATAGATAATGACTCTTTCACATGCAGGTGTTCACAATCTTGAGAAACAACTGGTCTCTCTACCTGTTTCTACTCACAGTGTAGTGGAATGACCATTTTTATGTGATGGTGCTCTCATTATTAAGGGAAAATCGGTTTCTTAACCAACTGCTACTCCTAGTTTAGAGGCAAATCAACTAGATGAACATGTTGATGAAACCGCTCTACATGAAAATATTTATGATGTTGATTCTAAGAAAATGTTATGCGATGAAGGACTGCTGACATAGAAAAAAGGACCATCATAGTTTGCTGGTGTTAGTGAACATCATTAAGGTAAATTTGTAAAGCCTTAAACATGAAGTTGTATGGAATGAACTGAGCTGACTTGTTAACCCATAGAAGGCCATGTTCAATCATTATATTATAATATTCTTTCAGAACCATGTGGTAATTTATATAGATTAATGGAATCATCTTGTGCCCAAGAAAAAGATAATAATGTGGGAAGAGATTATGGTAAAATTATTATATCGTTTCTTTATTTTACTAAGAAATAAAATAATGATATAGTGGGTTACTCTTCTGCCTCCACTGTAGAGTGCATTTATAGTAGATGAATCCCACCAGAAAAATGTATTTTTTATTACTGGAAGGATTCACACATGATTTTCCAAAATTGTAACAAGAATTAATATTAAAGATATAGAAGGTTATTTAATCTTGCACCCACTAATCATAAATTCACATTAGATAACCCATGAATCATGGGATGCATTTACTAGCAGTCGTACACATGTGTATTTTCAGGTAGATTGTGGTTGGTATTACATTTTTTTGAATATACATTTATTCATAAAATTTATTGAAATTTATTTATTTATGTAATAGTAGATGAGTTCTAGAAATATGG
Source organism: Viscum album (assembly GCA_963277665.1). Classification (NCBI taxonomy): domain Eukaryota; kingdom Viridiplantae; phylum Streptophyta; class Magnoliopsida; order Santalales; family Viscaceae; genus Viscum; species Viscum album. Next base: position 1,832,386,778 of record OY728151.1, on the reverse strand, counting down.
AATAGATTTCAAAACAAGTGTACCCTTATCGAAAATCAAGGATAGGGTACACTTCACTTGAAAAAATAATTAGAAGATATTTTAAATCTACCATAATAATTTTATGTGGCATGAAACAACACCATAATTATGTTCCCCTATTTATATGTATATTGATGACTCTAAATCCAAATTCACTTCTATCATATTCTATGTTCTATAGAAGGAGGCACGTGTGAATAAAGATGGGATACTAATAGATGAGAAAAGAAAAAATGTGTCTGAAAAATGTTTAAGTATTACATAACAAAAAAAATTTCATTTAAATTAAATTATATAAAAATTATCAGTTACTTCCCTTTATTTTATTTTTGACATAGTAATAGGAATCAAAGACACCTTTCGATGATGAACACATACTGTTGATGGCTTTGAAGAGGCAAAAACAATATGGCTGTGTCAGAGGTGTGGGTTTTGGGGTGACACCCTGATAATATTTCGAGTAAGAAAAACAATATGAGGATTAAAGTGAATTTATAATAAATATGATAGAAATTATATCTACCCATGAAGAGTAATTACAATGATAGAGAAATAATGGAAAATATAATGATGAGAAGAAAATAGACTATAAAACTCAAGAATATCCACCATGTAGAGATCCCGCCCCACCCCCACCAGTTATGAGGCATTCAATTCCCCTAAAAGTGATTTCTTAGCTGAGGTCATTAATGTTCTAATAAATTATTATAAAAAAATGAATAAAAAATACACTAATATCTTTTCTGTATAGATATTATATATGTTTATAATGAATTTGATTTATATCTATAAACACAGACCCATCACATTGTAGTGAGGGCTATGATGATCAATATTTAAAATGACAAGATACACAACCAACCACTTTCAAAATATCATGTGTGAGTGTCAATCATTGTATCAAATTAATTGACCATATAGATACCTCTTGCAATTAGGGAGGAATATATTTATAAGTTTGAAAAAAAATTTGGAACATTCATCACATGGTCATCACTCTTGTAAAAAAACCTGCTGACAAATAGGAATACATTTCCAATTTATTTCTCAATCTATACCTTTATGAATTTATGAAAAAATGGTTTTACCAATGGATGCTATTACAGATGGACATATGGAATATGATTAAAAGAAATATAGTATCAAAACAATCAGAATGAATGTATAACCAATAAAAAATATCTTATAAAATCAACATTACCCCTCATGTTTTATATCCACATTTAATATCATTAAAGGTTCATGAGGATACAAAGTAAAAAAATGTCCCATCATATAGTTGATTTTTAAGAAAATATGTATGAAGATAAAGACCATGACATACTTGGTGTTGATAATGCAATTGAAATCATTTACTATGATTGTCTAAGAGGATAAGTTGTAAATGAATACATTGGGTATGCTTTCATAATATGATTTTTCAAAAGATAATATATTGTGTTTGTTATCACTAAATACATGTTCATATTTTCATCAAGTTTATATTTGAAAAAAATTAATGGATCTTCGTAGGAATTTTTTTAGCCATGTAGGTCCTCACATTGCCTCTACAGAACAACTGAAAACAGATTCCAAAAAAATGGCATTATCAATGGATTGATCAAATCGTTTTAAAGAAATATTTTAGATGCTAGAATTTATTTAATAATAATGATACAGGAGAAAACCTGTACAATATAATCATATCAAATATATTTTCATTTCATTAATTACTTATTCAATTTTGTGATTTTAGGAAACATTGGATGCTCATTGGGTTAAATTTGGATACTCTAACAATTTACATCCTAGATTTAGTGCATGGATATCTAAAAATCGATCCCCACATGATGAAAATTTTCAAGGTATTAATACACTACATCAAATGTTTTATAATTAAAAACCATGTTATATAATTTATATTATCTTTTATTGAGGATTCTATTATGGTAGGGTGGTGCATCGATGTCGTGAAAAACATGGAATGTGGGTAGGGGCTAAGGACATGAATGAAGATAAGTTCTACAACTAGATACATATCAATTTATATATAATATGATTTCACTATCCAAACACATATTAAAAAAATTATTTGTTCTCCTTAATTTTTTCTCAGTGTATAAAACAAACCAATTGAAATGATTGCAGTTATTATGTTATTAAATTGTTGAGAGTGATCATATTCAATGAACAAACTAGCATCCCCAAAGAGGTATTTTCGATGATTTTTACTATTTCATTTAAAATGTATATTATTCCGTTGTGTATTTTTATTTTTCTATTACTAATTTGATTTTAAAAAATACTCATATTCACAAGAATATGTTGTTGTGATCTGAAACAAATGGGCATCATACTTGATAGAAGAATGTATATAAATAATATGAATATGTGACTTCCATCTAAGTTGTGTATTGTTTCCAATTTATATTTAATTTAAGTCATTTTATTTTTACTCAAATAATAATTGTTTCCATATATAGGTGGATTCCTTTTTTTGATTTAGTGTGGTTTGTTCAAAGTTTATTATGCTTGTTAGAGATTGGACTTCGAGGTTGCAACTCAGAATTCAATAAGAAGGTTATTTTTTTAATATACTATGTTTTTCCTCATAAATTTATGTGTTCCCCATTACATTAAAATAATATATATTAAATTTTTGACTACTCATGAAGACAATTCTTTCTAGAGACTTATTCTACTTAAAAACTATTTCACCCCTGCATTGTCAATAGTTAACACATTCCTTCAAATGTAGTGGATGGGACTTGAAGGAATGTGATAAATACAGACAATGCAGTTCATCCATTTCTACCATGAAAGGAAATGGAAATCATGGTAATGCATGATGTTATCGGTAGGACTCAAAGTATTTCTTTTTATGTAACAAATTAATTTTTCCATCATTTTATATACTACTTTATGTAAATTTACTTATCATTTCTATCTAAGACTTATTCAGTTCAAAATGTGTCACTCCCTGAAAAACAATAAAACACATTCCAATTATATTTTTAATTTAGGACAGATATTCATCAGTTACATTTTATTTATATGATGTAGTCTCACATTAAACTATCTCATGATGTGATCAATATAACTCAAAAATCATATGACCAGTTTGAAATGGAATTTTAGTAAAAAAACATTACTTGCATAATAAAAACAGAGAAAAAACATTTTCATTGTTTTCATATATTATAACAATGATGTATAAGTCACTTTTAATGTTTAGGAGTTAACCACACATCAATATAATTCACAGTGAGACCAATATAACTTAAAGTATCTCTTTTTGTAACAAAATGTCATTAATTGATTCAAAAACAACAAGTGAAATACAAAAAACCTAGAAAAGGCATTCATATTATAATGATATTTTAGGAAAAAGATCCATGTTTCATTTTTGATGTGTAGGAGTCAACCACACCTCAATATAAGGCGTGATATGGATATTATGACTCAAAGTCTAATTTTTTATTAAAAAGTCACAATAAGTATAGTAAAAAGGAAAAAGTGGCATACTAAAACCATGAAAAATCCTTAGAATTATTTTGATATTTTGGTAAAATTAATCATGAGTCTTTTTCGACATGTATGTGTAAACCACTTCTAACTATGACACACAATGTTACTTGTATAACTCCACGTGTTTCTTTTTTTTTAAAATTGACATTAATTTATGTAAAATGAGTAAGTGAAATACTGACATAAAATAAAAAAATTTATATTGTTTTCATAGATTAAAAAAAAGATTTATGCGTCATCTGTTACACGTATAAATGACCACACCTCAATCTGATACATGGTTCTACCAGTATAACTAAAAGTGTCCATTATCAGTTTAAAATTGATATTTTAGATCAAAACATGTCACTCAATAAAAACCATGAAAAGGCACTCTGATTGTCTTAATAATTTAGTGATGAAATTTATAAGTCATTTTTGATGTGTATGAAGCAGTCTCATGTAAAACTGACACATGATTTGATAGGTATGATTCATAATGCATGTTTCGAGTTTGAAATGACATTTTAGTAAATAAAGTATCGATATACTGAAAACAACAAAAACATATTCGGATTGTTTCAAAACTCTTGGAAATATATATATATATATATATATATATATATATATCATTTTGAGGTGTTTTAATTAGTCGTAACTCTATATGACACATAGTGTGGATGATATAAATCAATGTGTCTCTTTTTATTTAATATTTACATAAATTTATGTAATAAACAAGTGACATATTGAAAATAGAAAATTTTTTATTTTTTATTTTGATATTGTAGAATAATGATCAATGAGTCATTGTTGATGTGCAGGAGTCCACCACACCTTAATACGATACACAGTGTGACCAATATGACTCTAAGTGTGTCTTTTTATATAAAATTGACATTAATTTATGTAAAAGGAACAAGTGACATACTAAAAAGCAAAAACATTAATTCATATTATTTTTATACATTTGGAAAATGATCCATGATTCATTTGTGACATGTAGGGGTCATCCACACCTCGATCTGTTGCACATTATGACTGGTATGACTCAAAGTGTATCTTTTAATTTAAAATTGACATTAATTTATGTAAAAAAAATGTGACCTACTGAAAAATGAGAAAATGAATAAAATATTTTTGGATATATTATGAAAATTATCCACGAGTCATTTCTGACATGTATGGGTCAACTGCAGCTCAATGTGATGCACAATGTGACCAGAATGTCTAAAAGTTTCTATAATCTATTTAAAATTGTCATTTTAGTTCGAAACATGTGACTCATAGAAATATGAGAAAACATGTTATGATTGTCTTTATAATTTTGTAATAGGATTAATAAGTCATTTGTGATGGGTATGAAGTAGTATAACATGAATTTAACATATAATGTGATGGGTCTGACTCAGAATTTTTGTTTTATTTAGAAATGACATTTTAGTAGAAACCAACTATCATTCTAAAAACCAAGAAAACATATTCATTTTTTTATATTTAAGTAAAATTATATATTAGTCATTTATTATGTTTAGTAATTATATTAACTTCAATATGATGCATGGTGCGACAAGTATGACTCAATGTGTCTCTTTGTTTTTAAAATATGAAATTAATTTCCATAAAAACAAAAAGTGAAATACTGAAAACAATAGAGAAAGCATTCAAATTGGATTTATACTTTTGGAAAACAATCTCTGAATCATTTATGATATGTATATGTTATAATCACCTCAATAAGATTCACATTGTGTCTGGTACGACTCCACATGCATCTTTTTTTAAATTGATATTAATTTATATAAAAATAACATGTGACATATTGAAAACATAGTAAACACATTCTTACTATTTTAATATTTTAGAAAAATTATCCATGATTCATTTCTGACATGTTGGATTTATCCTCAACTCTATTAAATGCATGGTGTGACTGGTATCAGTCAAGTGTTTCTTTTTATTTAAAATTGACATTAATTTAAGTAACAAAGTACACGTGACATACTAAAAACTATGAAAAAGAATTCATATTGTTCTAATAATTTGGGACAATGAATAATTAGTAATTTTCAACATTTTGGAATCATATAAACCTCAATCCGACGCATGGTGTGTTTGGTATGAGTAAAATTTTCCGTTAAATGTTTAAAATTAAACTTTTAGTTCAAAATGTGTCACTCACTTAAAAACAAGAAAACACATTCTGATTTTATTCATAATTTAGGAACGTTACATGTATGTAATTTTTGATCTATATGAAATATTATTACAAAAAAATAATGCACAATGTGATCAATATTACTCAAGATTAGTGTTTTTTTTGAAATGACATTTTAGAAAAAAAAACTGAACTATGATGTTGAAAACCATGAAAATGTATTCATATTGTTTTTGAAATTTGATGAAAATGTTATATTAGTCATTTATGATTTATAGGAATAGTAAACACCTAAATACAATTCATGGTGTGGCCGGTATAACTCAAAGTGAAACTTTTTATTTTAAATTACATTAATTTAATTAAAAACAACAAGTGTAATAATGAAAAATGAGAAAAATCATTCATATTTTTTTTTCTACATTTGTAAAATGATCCACGAGTCATTTTTGAGGTTTCAGAGTCAAACACACCTCAATATGATGCACTGTGTGATCAATATGACTCAAAGTTTATCTTTTTATATAAAATTGTGATTAATTTAAGTAAACACAAAAATTGACATAATGAAAAGTGAGAAAACAAGTTTGGATTATTTTGATACTTTAAAATAATGATCTATTAGTTAGTTTTTAAGTGTAGAAATTAGTCACAGATCAATACAACATACAATGTTGTTTATTTGACACAAAGATTCTCTTTTTATATAAAATTGACATTGATTTAACTAAAAACAAAAAGTGATATATTGAAAACCAAGAAAACACATTCATATTTTTTTGATACATTTGGAAATGATCCATGGGTCATTTTTTATGTGTTGGAGTCTACTATTCCTATAACAGATTTATGGTTTGACCGTTATGTCTCAAAGTGTATCTTTTTATTTAAAATTGAAACTTTTGTTCAAAATGTTACACCCACTGAAAACCGTGTAAACACACTATGATTATATTATTAATTTTGGAAAATGATTCATATGTCATATGTGATGTGTATAACGAAATATCATTTCAATCCTGTTCACGATGTGACCGATATGACTAATAGTAGATGTTTCCAGTAGGAAATGACATTTTTGTAAAAAAACCTAACTAACGTACTGAAATCTATGAAAATGTATTCGGATTGTTTTGATACATTAGCATAATGATCCATCAGTTATTTTTTATAGGTTGAAAGAATCTTCACCTCAATCCAAAGCACACTGTGACTTATATAACTCAAAATGTGTCATTATTTAAAATTGAAATAAACATTAGTATAAGAAAATTTTAAATGCTCAAAACCAAGATAAAAAATTTGGATTATTTTGATATTTTAGGAAAACTATCCATAACTCATTTCTAACATGTAGAAATCAACTCCACCTCAATAAGATGCATGGTGTGACTGATATGACTCCAAAAGATTCATTTTTATTAAATATTGACATTTTATTAATTTATTCTTTTTATATAAATGATTAAATTATTTTTTGTAGTATTACTAACAATATATATTTTCTAATATATGAAGAATCATTTTCTCATATTGTGATGATTTTTTCGGCAATAGATATTATGGGTGGATATTTTTTTGAGGGGATAACAGACATCAAAATATGAAATATTAATGTTTTAGAATATTTTTTGGATAATTGTTATTGTAAATTAAGAAAAACATATTGAAATGTAAATTGCAAGGTTTTTTGTATATACCATGGTTAGATATTTTTCTATTCATGATGTCAATTATCTCTATATTTAATTATTTGAAATTTTATTTTTGAATGATATTATAGGTTTTGTATAGCATTTAAAATTGAAGGTTTTTCTTCTGGGTGTGCTATTATATCCACGGCAGATTGCAGACGGCTAGGCCTTTATCAACTATATTTTAACAATTATAAAGGGGGTACCTTATCAGTTCCTTTTTTATCATGGATAAAGAAACCCATTTATTATATTTTTTTAGCACCGGTAAAGAAGACCCCCCTTATCATCTCTAGGATAAACATCACTTTTTTAGAGATCATAAAAGTAGATTTGTGCACTGTTAAAGTGAACTTGTTTAGTTGTGATGACAGATTTGCAGGGGAAATCTTTAAAAAAGAGATTCTCAAGTTTGATCTCTAAAGGTAGATTAAAAAATTGATAACCAATGAATGATTTTTAGGGCCTCTCTCTGATGAGATATTTATGGGAAAAATATCCAATTTTAGATTTATATTTTCCAATGTCCTATGTCTATTTTTATATTATTATTATATGAATCTATGACATCATGTATTTTTATGTATGTACATATAATAATATATTGATATATTAATACACATGTATTAAAATATTCTAATATATATTTATAGATGTATATACCTGTATATGCATGGTTGTACACATAAATATACATATATTTGTTAACAATCAAATTATTTATATATTTACATAATCATACTAAAAACATTGAATATATTTTTTTTCATTTTTAAATTATAAATATTATTTTGTAAACATTATTTAAAGTTTAGAAATATATTAAATAAATTGAAAATGATAATATATAAAATTAATGATATATTAATATACTCTATTTTCATCCTATCAATTTATTATATAAACAAAGGGTAATATTCAATGTTAAAAATATTTAAACATTAATGATCAAACATTGATTTATAGACATGATAAAAAAATATTAAATATATTTGAAAATATTATTTCATTAATATTTGTCCATATATATATATATATTGAGAATGTGTATAATGATATGCATAAAAGGTTATTTCAAAAAAAATAAACTTATTATCATCAAAATAAAAACAGAAAACCAGAAAACCAGATAGAGGAGATTATACCACCTGTTCTTATCCCATGAGTTACCATTAGAAAATAGAGCTTCATCAACCATTTCAGTTGGAAAATAAGAAGATAAAAACCTATAAATTATCCTTTAATACTCTATATGGTATATGAAGATAACTGAATGGTGGATATTGAATTGACATGGATGCATGACATGGTTGTGTAGATATACAGTCACCAGATTTGGGAGTGTTCGAGCAGACTATCTAACAAACTATTTTTATTTTTTTTATTAGATTATAACATCAGTTTTTTATATTGATTATTAATCTTATTATTATATATTCCTTCATTCCTCAATAAACCAGGTGAAAAATTCTTCCTTGGGTGGTCGGGCTTCCCACCTATGACCACTTTTTGTTATTTCCTCTCGACTATCTGTAGTATAATTCCTTTAGGATTATGTGGCCCAATAATGGGGGACGACCGATGGAATCTCAATGTGACATTGACTGCTAGATGCAGTAATATTGAAAAACATTAATTTAAGTAATATATTTATCAAATAAAATTTAAATATCACTAAAACTTTTTGAGTATTATTAATTCATATAATAATTTTAAATTTATAATAATTAATTTTTTAAAAAAATTATTTATAATAATATTGGGGAATAATTATATTTTAAAATATCTTTACTTTTTAAATAAATAAGGAATAAATAATAATATGTTAAAAAAAATTAATGAACTGTTCATTCATAGAAAATACATTGTGTTATATATTTTTTAACATTTTATATAATAATCTAAGTATTGTAAATTTTTTATATCTTTGGACCTAATAAATAAACATTGTTTTTTATTACCAGATCATGATTTGATAAATCATCACAAAAATCAATATGTTTTTGCTATAAATTTGGTCTATATTGAGGGAGTTATAACATTTTAATCATTTTCATTGTAAAATTTATAATTTTTTTCAATGGGGACACTTAACTGTCCTACAAAAAAAGTGATCTTAGGATATATGAATATTTTGGTATTATATAATTTCATCTATTTCATTTTGGTTTCCACACTACTACAGATTCAAAAATATCTAGCACTCACGTTTATCAGCATTGGAGACCAGTGCTGACAAATGATGACTTTTATCAAGGTTGTCATAAAGCCTTGATAAATTCATTCTTTATCATAAATAGGAAAAGTGTTCAAAAAATATAATCCATGATCACTGCTCGATTTTAGAAGTAATCATAAAGAATATAATTATTAGTTTTTTTATTTTTCATTGATAAATTTCAATATTTTTAATTTAATTTATATGTAAATATCTATGAACTTTTATAAATATTATTTTTAAAACAAGATATGGATTGTAGAGACACTTATTTTTCTTACATTATTATTACATTATTTTAAATTTAAGAAACATAAACAAATTACACTACCGGGATCCAAATTTTTTGGGTATTGGAAAAATTAGGTCTATACATAACTTTTACATAATAAAATAAAAAAATTTATTTAATTCGTATTTTCTCTATAATATTATTGGATATCATGTTCTCCTTGGTAAAAGTATTCACAAGAGTATATACATCAAAAAAATGGAAGAGATAAAATCCCAGTAAGAGGATCAATAAGAGACATGAAACATGGGTTAAAGTAATCATCATTTTAGTATAATAAGTGGATCATAATCATAATAATTAGAGGAATCACAATATAAATGCATGGAATTTTTCAATGCATAAAAATAAAACATCATGTCTTAGTGGTGAAGTAAACCACATTTTTTTTTGAACAAATCTAGAATTATAGTCACAAATATTTCACCTTTTTCTCATGTGATACAACACCGTACCCAATGAATTTGGGTGATATATAATTCTGGGTTCACGCATCACATAATAACATTTACATGCACTATATGTAATAACCTGGGTTTTTAGAAACGGGTCAAATTCCGACCCTGTTTAAACATTTTGACTGGTTTCTGAGAAGTCCGGAAAATCTGGGTAGTTTCTAGAAATTTCCAAACTACACGCCATGTACTTTAAGTACACAACGTGTATGAGTTAACAGAGTGACCGGCCGTGTGCTCGCCGAGTACATGTCGTGTGAAGACTGTGTAGAAGTTTCCTACTACACAGTGTGTATTTATAGACACGCCGTGTAACCCTTACCCGTGCAGGGCCAAGTACATGTCGTGTTGTGCCTAGGTATAAATTTAAATCTACACGGCGTGTAGCTTTCATTGAAATGCCGTGTACCCTTGTCCCATGAAGCAGCCGAGACCCTGGCCGTGTACATGGTCCAACACGTTTGCTGGACTACGCTTAAGTCGGAGTACGAAAACACATCTACACAGCGTGTACTTTGGAAATTCACACCGTGTACTTTTATTTTTATTTAAGCGATTGGGACGTCGTCGTGTCTCATTCCCAAAAGACCCTTCTTTTTCCCCTTTGGACGAATAGTTCGTCCGAGAAACCCTAAAAACTCAAACCCTCCCTGAATCTCCATACGACCTCCGTTCTTCAATCTGTCATTAGCAGTGGGACCGCATCATAAATGCTAACCCCACACACCCTTCTTCGTCTTTAATCCCTCCCTTGTTCCTCCACAGATTCCATCTAAACAAAATTTTCAGATTTTATGGAAACACAGATCTACCGTGATTCAGTCCGATTTAGAGGCGGAAATCAAAAGAGTGTCATCGTATGAGTACGAGGTGGGTGGTTCATACCTTCTTTCGTGTTTTTGTAGAAAAATTGGGGTTGCGACCTCCGGGCACGATGTCGAGTGTTGAGAAAAACCCTGTTTATTTGTTGTGAATTAATTATATGCATTTTGGTATTCCTATGGGTGTTCCCTGACCCATTTTCTTCTAGAGAAAGGCCGGGTAACAGGTCATGGCTCGTTTGGGGAAATTTCGACCAGGGGTGCCGAAATGCATGTGATTTGGACCAATATTTAAACTGCTGATTTTAGACGACTTTTTTTGTTATTGGATTGAAAAACTGAGTTTGATTTGTTCTAGAATTCTAGTAATTGTTTAAGGAATTTAAGACCTTAGGTACTGGTATGGTTTGGCGTAAGATAGTGAAATTAATTGTTTAGTAATTTCTTGTTTCAAGTAATGCTTGAGTACAGTTATGCAATGTGTTATATTATCTATGTTGAACAACTCGTTGTGTTTGGAGTGGCCTGGATATTTTTTGAGTGATGAGGATCATAGGTTGAGGCTTTGACTCTGGTTACATTGGGTGGTTGCTACCACGGGATTGGTCGTCACAAACATCAATTGAGGCAGTCAGACTGTCAGGTTGGGCTTTGCCCGAGTTACTTGGATGGAAAGGCCATCAGACTTGAGGGACAGGTTCACAGGGACACGAGGTGTCAGAAGTGTTCTGTCTTGGGAGATTCTGAGGTGATTACTTCTCACTGGGTACTTTTGGGTAGTGTGCACATAGATAGACTCTGAGATGAGGTTGTAGAACCACTCACTGGGTAGAGGCCTTCGATAGTTGCAGTTAGGTATTTTTGGTTTGGGGGTGCTTACCATAGGAAGCCATGTGGATGGTGAGGAGCCTTCGGGAGTCATCTTTGAGGCCGTTAGGTTGGGGGTAGAGGCTCACTATGATTTGAGGGCGGACATCGATGTCCCTCTGGTTATCTTTTGAGGATAGGTATCACTGTTCCTCCGGATGTTGTGTCATGGGGAGGTTGAGCTTTCGAGATGGGTTACAATGGTTGGTAATTCCTTTGGGACTTCGTTACTTGAGACACATGGTGTCAGGTGGCACGAGGTGCTGGGCTACACACCAGAGATTCCGGAGTTGTCCGAAGCAGATGTCACTTCCTGGTGGCTGCTATGCACCAGTGAAGATTGTGTTTACTATTGGGCATTTTATTATTACTATTTTCTTATATAAGAATGTATGCCTAAACAATTATATTAGGTACGCACCCTTGGGTGGTATTCTACTGAGACTTGTCTCACACCCCACACGGGACCTTTGGGATGCATGTAGACTTTATGAAATTGCATGCAGGTAGAGGGTCATCCTCAGTAGATGGACTTTAGTGCTGCTGACAAGGAGACTAACATGGACCTTGAGGTCGTGCGATACTAGAGTTACTTGTTTAGTATTCTTTTTATTGTTTCAACATGTTTACTTTATATTGTAGCTACTGCTGGTTAGCCATGGGCGCCATTATATATATATATATTGATTTGTAGGACTTGCTTGGATGCATGCTTGTTTGTTTTAGCAGTTATTGCAGCTGATTACTAGCGTGATGTTCTGTTTACTTTCCACTGGTGTTTCTTCTATATTGCTTCTGCTGTTTATTGTTTTTTAATGTGCTTCCACTCTACGGGTCTGGTTCGAGTCTGCTGATTCATTTATTTCCACTGCATATTTTAGTTTAACACTTGGACCAGAACCGTTAATTCCTCCTAAACGGTATAACCTCCCCACTATACCTATTCTGACCCTCTCTGCTAGTCGGGAGCCTTTTTCATTTAGGGGTGGTGTACCGAAGGTAGTAACACATGACCCGTTCAGCACTGTTCTTGTAGCTGGCCGGGTCCGGGTCGTTACAAAGTTGTATCAGAGGAGTTCTTGAAAGAGATTTAATATCATTGTTTTTCTGGATACTAATGAGTTAGAGAATTCTCTTTTTATTTTTTCAGGTTTTATTATTTGGGATATGGTAGACTGGAGATAGGTGGTTGTTTGAACTGACTTTTGATTCGTGCTTATGTTCCTGCAGCCCCATGTACGAGGGATGGATTGAGTTGTCGTGGGTGGGAATTGCTATTTATTTTTTCTCAGATTACGGTTTATATGATTTCCACCTCGTTGGCTCACTTTATGTGTGATGTTATTGATTATGATATGTAAAACTTGGCCAGTATGGCAAGGGTTTCTTGTTTGGATTTGGATATGCACATTTTAGGGTATTTCAATTTCATAACTGCATGTATTCTTTGTGAAGTGATAATACCATGTGAATAAAAAAATCAATTACAATGATATGTATGCTCTAAAATATGAATAGGTGAAACTCCTAATAGAATTTCTTGTTTATTTCAATGTGTATTCCATTCTTTTTATTTGGTAGAATTTTGGGTGCAGGATATTTGGGCATGGATCTTATGGGAACATGCAGGTACTATGGGTGAGGTAGTGTAACTGTCAAGATTGGGCGACACGTTCGTCAGGTTTGAGGCAATGTTGGTTGTCAGGACAGGCATGGCCTGAGGTATCATTGATAATTGTCTCTGTTGAGGGAGGGTAAGAAGGCCGTGAGGTCGGGATGCCGAGGGCATGGGTTGCGATAGGGGAGAGTAAGGGTAGTTGTTATACACTTCCTTTTACTGTTTTCCTTATCTGCGTAGAATATATTGTTATATATATATATATATATATATATGGGCTGTATGACCATTATGGTATCCAGCGGGTTACTCCTTCGCGACACGATGGAGCGTCAGGCAGGAGAGGATACGGTACCACATGATTAGGTTCTGAATCCGGTGCAGGAAGAGCATGAGCCGTAGGTACAAGCTGAGGGACATGATCAGGTTCAGGATCCAGTGCAAGAAGGACTGCAGCCGGGTTTGGCATCGTTCGGGCCGTGTCTCAACGAGAAGCTCCGAGTGAGCCTGGTACGCGTCTTGTAGAGGATTGACATAGGCGTGAAGGGTACATATCCTTTTATGGCGTATCTGACGCGAGAGTTCCATTCACAGCACCCACCGCTTTTTCAGGGTGAGGGTGGTCCACAGGCCACAGAGAACTTGATAGAGTGTATGCAGATGATCTTCGAGAAGCATGAGATGCCTCCAGGGTGGAGGGTCATGCTGGCGACGTACATGATGAGAGGACCACCGAAGCTTTGGTGGGATGTACAGGTACAGGCTCGTAGGCACGAGGGAATGACATGAAAGAACTTCGTGGACAGGTTCTTTGAGAACTTCTATCCAAAGAAACTTCTGAGAGAGAGAGAGATCATGAGTTCTTGAGTCTTCAGTAGGGAGATATATCCATCATGGACTACGTAACTACCGTCACAAAGTTATCTCATTTTGCACTTGGTATGGTGAGCGATGAAACAGCTAGGGTGAGGCACTTCGAGGATGGCTTATGTCACACCATTTGGGTTCATGTAAACATCTTCAGGCTGGGTTCCTTCTCCGAGGTGGTGAACCAGGTGTTCATAGATGAGGGAAATGAGAGAGAGAAATCTCGGTTTGGGAGGGTGACAACCCCAAGTGATGGTTCATACAGCAGGAAGCGGGGCAGAGACATGTTCCAGCAGGGCAGGCAGGCCAAGGACTCAGTTAGACCACCTCGTGGCAGTTCAGCGGTGGTTTTCTTTCAGTGTGGACAACCGGGACATGTTCGGGCTCAGTGCGATAGGCCCCCAAAGGAGTGTCGGGCATGTGGACAGGTCGGGCATCTGGAGAGGTTTTTCAGGCAGCCTTCTCAGATAGCCGGCAGGCAGGGACCAGGACAGACTGTGGCGTCAGGAGTTGGTTCAGGTTTGGTTCTAGGAGAAGGTAGCCAGGGTTTAGCTACACGCGGAGGACATGATAGGGATAGCGGGATCTTGCTGAGGGGTCAGTGGTTAGTGACTAGAGCAGCATCATAGGGAGGTCAGACATCAGTCAGTCATGCTTCAGGCTAGGTGCATGCTGTGGAGCTTCCAGGGATTGAGCAGGCTGGAGAGCCGACGACAGTGGCAGGTACACCATGGGTGTGGCCGTGAGTTTCTTTGCTTTCTTTTGGCATGGCCTCTTGAGGCATGTCTGGTTGAGTGCATGAGTTTCACAGGTTACTTGTGGACTGTCTAGAGACTAGTTAGTGGGATTGGAATCATATCAGATGTGTTATACATTTTATTATATATATGAGATGTGTGGCATCATGAGCATCAAGGATGCAGGTTACATGACGTGCAATGGGAATAAGGGAATCGTGGATGTGAGTTACTTTAGTTGCATGACACCAGGTTTGATTTGAGCATCTATTAGATGTAGGACCTTAGGGATGCGGACACCGATGAGGTGAGGGTTACGTTGGGTGTCGAAAGCGACACATGAGCACCAAGGAGGTGTAGGGGTGAAAATGCATCACGGGGGGACCATGGGTCTGGGAAATAGGTTGTTGGACCTTGCATGTTTATTTGGTTTACTTTGAGCTTTGCTAGGGTTGATACTGAGTAGGAAATTCCTAAGGTGGGGAGACCTTTTAGGGATTTAACCAGAACCTTCAGACTGGGGTAGTCCGGGTTGTTTAACTGCGATGGGCGTGTTTTGTGCCATCTCTTGGTTTCATTCGGTAGATCAGGGATGAGCTACGTTAAAGTGTGGAGTTTCTAAGAACCTGGGTTTTTAGAAATGGGTAAAATTCCAACCCTGTTTAAACTTTTTGACTAGTTTTTGAGATGTTTGGAAAATCTGGGCAGTTTCTGGAAATTTCTAGACTACACGCCGTGTACTTTAAGTACACGCCGTGTATGTGTTACCTGAGTGACCGGCCGTGTGCTCGTCGGGTACATGCCGTGTGAAGACCGTGTAGAAGTTTCCTACTACACGGCGTGTATTTATAGACACGATGTGTAACCCTTACCTGTGCATGTCCAAGTACATGCCCTGTGGTGCCCAGGTATAAATTTTAATATACACGACATGTAGCCTTTCTTGACATGTTGTGTACCCTTGTCCCATGTAGCGGCCGAGACCCTGGTCGTGTGTTGGCCGTGTACACGGTCCAACCTGGGTGCTGGACTTCACTTATGTCGGAGTACGAAAACACATCTACACGACATTTACTTTGAAAATACACACCGTGTACTTTTATTTTTATTTGAGCGATCGGGACTCCATCACGTCTCATTCCCCGAAGTCCCTTCTTCTTCCCCTTTGGACGAATAGTTCGTCCAAGAAACCACAAAAACTCAAACCCTCCCAAAATCTCTATAAGACCTCTTTTCTTCGATCCGTTAGTGGCAGAGTGGCCGCATTAGAAAGGCTAACCCCGCGAACCCTTCTTCTTCTTTGATCCCTCAACTATTCCTCCGTAGATTCCATCCGAACAGAATTTTCGGATTTGACGGAAAAACAGATCTACCGCGATTCAGTCTGATTCAGAGGCTGAAATCTAAGGAGTTTCATTGTACGAGTATGAGGTGGGTGGTGCATACCTTCTTTCGTGTTTTCGTAGACAAATTGGGGTTTCAACCTCCGGGCGTGATGTCAGGTGTTGAGCGAAACCCTATTTATTTTTTGTTAATTAATTATCTACATTGTGGGATTCCTCTGGGTGTTCCCTAACCCTTTTTGTGCT
Organism: Viscum album; assembly: GCA_963277665.1. NCBI lineage: Eukaryota > Viridiplantae > Streptophyta > Magnoliopsida > Santalales > Viscaceae > Viscum > Viscum album. The sequence continues at coordinate 1,832,369,955 of OY728151.1, read as the reverse complement.
AGAGAAAGGCCGGGTGGGAGGTCATGGCTCTTTTGGGGAAATTTCTTCTTGGGGTGCTAAAATGCGTGTGATTTGGACCAATATTTAAACAGCTGATTTTAGATTGCTTTTTTTGCTGTTGGATTGAACTATTGAGTTCGATTTGTTATAGAATTATAGTAAATTTTTAAGGAATATAAGACCTTAGGTACTGGTATGGTTTGGCGTTAGTTAGTGAAATTAATTGTTTAGTATTTTCCTATTTCAATTAATGCTTGAGTATTGTTATTCAATGTGTGATATTATCTATGTTGAACTACTTGTTGTGTTGGGTGTGGCCAGGATATTTGTTGAGTGATGAGGATCATAGGTTGGGGCTTTAGCTTGGGCTACTTTGGGTGGTTGCTACCATGGTATTGGGTGTCATAGACTTCTGTTGAGGCAGTTGAACTGTCAGGTTGGTCTTGGCCCGGGTTACTTGTATGGAGAGGCCATCAGACTTGAGAGAAATGTTCACAGGGGCATAAGGTGTCAGATGTGTTGTGGCTTGGGACATACTAAGGATATTACCGCTCACTAGTTACTTTTGAGTAGTGTTCACAAAGATATACTCTGAGATGAGGTGGTACGACCACTCTCTGGGTAAGGTTCCCCAATAGTTGCAGTTTGGTATTTTTGGTTTTGGGGTGCTTTCCATAGGAAGCCACATGGAAGGTGAGGAGCCTTCGGTAGACAACTTTGAGGTGGTCAGGTTGGGGGTAGAGGCTCGCCGTGATTTGAGGGAAGACATCACTGTACCTCCAGTTATCTTTTGAGGACAGGTATCGTTGTTCCTCCGGATGTTGTGCCATGGTCATGTTGAGCTTTTGAGATGGGTTATGACGGTTGGGAGTGCCTTCAGGACATCAGTACTTGAGACACATGGTGTCAGGTGGCACGAGGTTCCGGGCTACAAACCATAGATTCCGGCGTTGGTCATAGCAGGTGACACTTCCTAGTGGCTGTTGAGCACCAGTGAAGTTTGTGTTTACTTTTGGGCATTGTACTGTTACTATTTTCTTATATAAGCATGTCTTCCTAAACACATATATTAGGTACACAACCTTGGGTGGTATCCTAATGAGACTTTTCTCACACCCTACATGGGACCTTCAAGATGCGTGTAGACTTTATGAAATTGCGTGTAGGTAGAGGGTCAGCCTCAGGAGCTAGAATTTATTGTTGTTGACATGGAGACTGGAATAGACCATCTGGTCATGCCGTACTGGATTTACTTGTTTAGTATTATTTTTATTGCATCATCAATTTTAGTTTATATTGTAGCTACTACTAGTTAGCCATGGGCGCCATTATATATATATATATTGATTTGTATGACTTTCAAGGATGCATGATTGGTTGTTTAAGCAGTTATTACAGCTGATTGCTGGTGTGATGATCTATTTACTTTCCACTTTTGTTGTTTCTATATTGCTTCCACTATTTATTGTTATTGAATGTGCTTCCACTCTGTAGGTCTGGTTCGAGTCTGCTGAGTCATTTATTTCCACTGCATATTTTAGTTTAACACTTGGACCAGTACCTTTAATTCCTCTGAGAGGGTATAGCCTCCCCACTATACCTATTCGGACCCTCACTGCTAGTCGTCAGCCTTTGGCGTTCATGGGAGGTTCTCCCAAGGTAGTAACACTGAACCCGTTCAGCACTGTTCGGGTGGCTGGCCGGGTCCAGGTCGTTACACTATATAATTCCAAGCGCACCTATCACATCATAACATTTTCATTATCATGCATGACACATTGAATATATATCAATCATGGACATAATATAACCCAAGTAAAGAAATGTGTTTCATTTCATAATTTTTACATTCATAAAAATTGGATCTACTATTAAAATGGTATAATATTCTTTGTATCAATCTTTATTTAATAAGTAACATTCTCATGAGAAGTAAAAGTTGTGTTTTTTAGAAAGAAGAGTTCTTTTTGAAAAAATAATTGCATTTTTCATAAAACAAGATTTTAAATAACTATATACAATTAAATAAAAAGGGTGAACAATAAATGTTATTTTTAGGAAAAAAAAGGAATATGCATTCTGAAAAATGAGTGAAATAGGGAAAAACCAATGAATTAGAGTTGAGTTTGAGAATTCGCCTTACCAAATGTCCATGTTCTATCTTCACATTAATATACTGGATAGTAAAATAAAATTAATTAATAAAAAATTCCATAACCTCTTATACATTTAATTTATTTATTATATTTTTGTTATGTTTATTTATATCCCTTTTTATTAGTTATAGAGTTTAATCCCATCATTAAGAAGTGTTCATTTTAATGGGTTTTAAGATCAGTTCACTTTAATATGAGTACAAATGTTTTTGTAGAATTAGTATAATTATTTAGATATGTAATTATATATTATTAATGAACATATTTTTTTTAAATGGTTATATATAATATTTGGTTAAATTTTATGTAGATGAGTCATTAGATAAATTGTTAGTGATAAATTTTTATATTTTTAGCAATTTTTCGATCATCACAAAGTAGTTTTGTTGCATTTTTTATCATTGCGTATATAAGTTAACATGATATCATAAACATGGTTATTAAATATATTTAATAGTATTTACCTTCCATTATAGTGGTTTTATAAATATTCTTTAAGGAAATAATTGAAAATGAAAATGCATCGTCCACATTATCAGTAAATTGACACATCACGAGCGATGATTTCATTTTTAGAATAAATGACATTGCGAAAAGATTTAGATAATGGATATTCTGTTAACATGATATAATTACAGTATATAAATGATATAGGAGTTATCATGAAAATTTGGATAGAGGAGGTGAGTATCGAATAAGAAATGAAATGAAATTAATTGAATTAGAAAGAGGATTGTACTTCTATAATTCTCCTCAATGAGAACCTCCATAGGGCCCCTAGGATTGGTATTTTTTGAGAAAAAAACCCAAAAGTCATGGGTAAGGGCCTTAGGAATATATTTATGCATAATTTGGACAACTAAAAAATATTGGATGGTGTGAGGGGATGCTTTGGTGAGGGTGATATTTATAGGGGGAGGGGTGTTTTCCCATTATTTTAATTATTAGTTTATTATTTTGGATCATACATTGAATATATTGAGAATAATCACTAAATATATTAATATTATTATGTAGGTTTTGATATATTGGACTTAAATAATCCATACGTCATCTATGATTCGACAATTCAAGTGATTAGATTTTGTCGTAAATTACGGTGTTTTACTATTCACCAAAAATCAAGTATTTCAGAAAAATCAAAAAAATACACCATAAACATTTTTAATGTGTAGAATTAAAAAATGAACTCATTTTTATAAACATAATTTTCTATGTATGAGAAATAATTTTTTTAATCAAAATCATCTTTTATTTGAAAAACACCAATTTTATTATTAAAACTCTTTTTATAAAACGTTCGAAAGTTCATTAAGTTATCATAAATTTATATCATAATAATAGGAAAAAAATATTAATTTATAAATAAATTTTATGACAATAAATTTTATTTTTTAGAATTATATTAATTAATAAATTTTACTTATATATTTATGTCTTATAAAAATAACAACACTTAATAAATAATTTCGAAAATAATTATTTTCTTATTCTATTGTATAGTTATACAATATTACCATTTATAATATGCGTAAATTTCTTTATACTTTCATGGGTGATGTTACAATTGTTTCCCCGTATTCTATTCATAAGGTTCATATTACTATTCCGAAGGACAATTTACTATTCCATTAGTATCAGTTCCTTAACATCTTGACATACCTCTTATACCATTGGTTATTTTTTAAAAAAATTATATTATGTTCTTTAAATGATCTTATGGGATTTATACTATATTATATAGTTATATGAAGTTAATTTCAATTGAATATATTTTTTGGGTTGTTACATTCTTCCCCACTATAGAAATTTCACCCACCAATTTTCGTTTTAAATACATAGGTGAGGTTGATTCTCCTTCATTGCCACCTTCGATTCCCAAGATACTTATTCATACTTAAGGTTCCTCCACAACACTTTTACAAAGTGAATTGTCTTGTTGTGTAGAAAATTATCTCTCATATCCAAAATATTTACTCATTTCTCCTCATAAGATAGATCATCATTCAGTTGTACCACCTCCAAGAATAGTACATGTTAAGGATATTGTATGTACTTTCTTTGGATAGGTACATGAAAAACATCATGATTTTGACCCATACTGTCAAGATGTTCTAGTCAAAATGTTATTACTCCTTTGCAACCATGGATCTGAAAGGGCCAATGTACCTTGGGCTAAGAATCCCTTTCTTTCCAAACCACATGACTCTATTCCATGGTGATATTGGAATGAAGTTTTTATCTCCAATGGAAAACTTTGTGTCCATTTTAAAATTGATAGATTATAAATTTTTACAACTCTGAAAAGCATTGATATATTTCTAATTTTCTAGAAAATTATCTAAAATTTCTTACGCAAGATCAAGTATAAGGAGACATTTTCTCCAAATTTATCCCAATAGGTTTGTGTTAGATATCGTTTTTTAGACAAAGAATCCTATGAATGCTCGAGTGTAAGATTTTTTTGAATAAGAACTCAACAAATAGAAGATTATAATTCCATCAACATTTAAATTCCATTAATTAGTCTCTTAGAATGTCTTGGAGTGTTTGAATAGTAATTTTTGATTGGTCTTCAGTTTAGGGGTTATAGGTTGGGTTGAAATTCAATTCATTACTCAAAGAATGTTTATAACATATTCAAATTTTATTATGATCCTTGGATCACAATCATTGTCAATCGATAGTGGAACCCCATGAAGTCTCATCACATCATTCATATATATCATAAAATGATTTCTATGTGATATATCTTCCTGAATAGCGATAATGTTTGAATTCATTGTGAGTAGATCCACCATAAGAAATATTTCATTGTTCCCAATGGATGTCTTCAGGAGAATAGTTACGAATCCCATGGTAAAATTCTCCAATTTCCACATTTTTATATGAAATGGTTGAATCTGGATTTGGACTTTTATCACTCCACATTAAATTTCTGACATATCAAGAACCTTTACATTTACTCTGCAAACTCCATATTCATGTTTTCCAACAAGATGTGTTCTTGGAGATCACAGTTTATCTTGGAATGTACAGGATAAATAGAGGATGTTGAGCTTTGATAATTATCTAATAGATCCAAATTTATTTTATTTGATTGATGAACATAAAGCCTTCTTCCAAACCGAATCAAACCATCATCAATAATATGTAATTCTTGAATATTCCCATCATATTATGCATTCACCTTCTTTTGATACTCCAGATCATCCCTTTGTGCCTCTTTAATATTCTCTTGGATAGATGGTTGGGAAATAATTTAAGAATTGTAGGATGTTTTCTCTATCATAATTATTTCCAAATACTTACATTAAATATCCATGAATATTGGTTCATTCATAATCTTCATCATGGATTGAATAACAGGTTGAATTATGCTAAGATCATTACTAACCATGTTTTCCTTAATATGATGAATGTGAATAGAGAAATCATATTCCTTTATTAACTCTAACTGTATCTTTAGAGACATGTTTAGATCCTTTTGTATGGATATATACTTTTAGCTATTTTGATTGGTATATATGTCTCAATTCTCTCAATAGAGGTAGTTTCATATGATTTTTAGAGAAAAAATCACAACTATTAGCTCCAGATCATAATTCGAGTAGTTATGCTCAGGTATATTCAAATAAAGTGAGTTTTAGGCTATCAATTTATCATTTTTCATGAGATCACAACCAAATACTTTCATTTAAGGATAGATTTATATCAGAAAACATTATCCACTTTTTGGTAATGTGAGTACAGGTGCAGTGATTAGCCTCTTCATTAACTCCTTGAAGCATTCATTACGTTCATCTATCCGTATGTACTTTACCCAATTCCTTATTAGCATATTTTTTGTGGTATAAAACAATGAGAAATTTTTCAAATAGCATTACTAGTATCCTACTGATCCATAAAAAATGATGTATTTTCATGACACTAGATGGTATGGGCCATTCCTCAATTTCCTTTGTCTTTGAAGGGTCCACAAAAATTTCCTCAATTTTGATCATGTGTCTTAAGAATGTTACTTCTTCATCTAGAAATCATATTTTCTAAATTGGCATACAATTTCTCTATTTAAAATGTCACTAGTACAATCCATATATGTTATTCATGTTCCTCATTTGTTGTGGACTAAGTGAGTATTTAATTAAAAAAAAGTACCACCAATTTTTCAAGGTAGTTTCTAATTAATTATTAATAATGTCCTTGAAGATTTTAAGGTAATTAGTAAGTGTAAAATATATTAATAGAAACTCATAGTTCCCATGCAGTGTATGGAAGGAAGTCTTCTGAATATCTTCCATCATCACCTATAGATGATGATATCCATAAATGAAGATCCACCTTAGAGAAGTAACGAGATCCTCATAGTTGATCTAAAAAGTGTTCAGTCCTTGGATGAGGATACTTGTTCCATATGGTGATCTTGTTGAGTACTTGATAATTGATACATATCCAAATTTATCCATCCTTTTTTATCACAAAGATCACTGTTGTTCACCAAGGTGATGCACTATGGCGTATGTCCCTTTGTCTAAATTCTCTTACAATTTCTTATTTAACTCCTATAGTTGACATAAGACATCCTATGGAGACATTTTGAGATAGGAGAACATCTGTGCATGAGTTATCATAAGAACTGAACATCATGAATTTGGGTAAGTACGGGAAACACTTTGGGAAATAAATAATTATATTTCCTCACAATAGTAATTTCCCCTAATTTGATATATTTCATTTATGGAATCATTTGAGAGAGGTATGCCTCTTCATACTGAATCAACACCCACACCATTGAAGGATTTTCTAAATGAGATTCATGATCTTACATTCAATTGAAGAGGAGAATGGGATGGTTTAGAATATAAATAGATATTTTCTTTTTCCTGATAATTTATGTTTTCTATATATAACGAGAGTCAATCCATCCCCAGTATAGTATCAAATTATGCCAAGGGATGTATCACAATATTTTTTGTGAGAATATTCCCATGTATTCCAAAAAGATAAGAGTATAACAGTTGGTTTAATATTATCTCACCACTAGGTGTTTCTATGGACATATCTACTTCATGGTTTCTGGGATTTTATTCAATAGTTGTAGAAAAATTCTAAGATATCAGGGAATTCATAGAATCAAAATCAAATATGACTTTTTCCATTATTGAGTTAATAGGATGTGTACCTTGTACAAATTCAATATCTTTTTTCACTTTAGAAAGAGTGATTTAATAATACTTCCTTTTCTCCTTTGGATTTGGTGGCTTTTGATGCTAGTTACACATGTGGAGTTGAGGTTAAGTGAAATGGATTTCACAGTGACCTTGCTCCCAATAATATTAGCATTAGACCAATTGCAGTTCTCTTATTTCCTCCATTATATCAACCATCTTCTTTATATCAGTTATACATTCATGATATTGGTCACTTTATCACACAAACATATAGCATTTCCCCATCCCATTGATGTAGTTCCCATGATGCTTCTTCTGACATTTTTTTACTAGTTAGTGGTTATTATATCATCCCACCTTTTTCATGTGATCGTATTGCTTTATACTCCAAATTTCTTTTCTTATCACCATATCCCTGATAACATTCACGAAACTCTTTCTCTACATTGAGAGTAGAACTAACAAATTCATTATAACTCCCAATGTCTCAAATTTATAGAGCCTTTAAAATGTGTGTTTTTAACCCAATAACGAATCTATCAATTTTTTTATCACTATTGGTAATTAAACTCAATGCATTCCTAGAAATACATGTGATATTTTTTATGTAAGACATGATAGATTCAACTATCTTTTGTTTTAACTCTATGAAGTCACTCTCTATTTGTGTACAATGAGTTTGAGGGAAATACTTGTCAATAAAAATTATCACAATGTCTTTACACTCCATATTTTTAATTTTTTCTTTCATATTGATGTTATTATTAAATGGCCGCCACTGGGTGTCCTCTCCATCAAGATGATAAATCACTATTGTCAACATGTCCATCTAGCAAACATCAATGAATAGAAAATATCTTCTCTATTGAGTTGAATGAATTTTCTGCCACTAGTGGATCAGAAGATTCAGTAAATATTGGTAGTCATTGCCGCATAAAGGACTCGATAGCTCGTGTCTCCCTCTAAGGTGAAGGAGGATGTTCTAAATTGTTCAGATTATTGTGTATAGCCTATGACATGTTGATAATCATCACTAAGAAATTTTGAACTCCACTTCATAAAGCACTGGGGATTTCATTTGGGAAATCACTTCATTTTACCATGAACAGGTTGTGGTCTTGGTTTCTCCTGGTTCCCACCATTTTCTAAAAGAGAAAAGTTTAGAAAAAATAACTCTATAAGTGATTAATAATTTATCCCTTTTGGAAATTAACTCTAAAGGAATATATTGTGGGATCCAAATGTTTAGTGCATATTATTTTTTATTTACATATACATAGACTTATTCTGAGGGTTTTCACTAAGGTTCTTAAACCATAATTACCAAATTCACTAAACTGTTCTCTGATACCAACTACAAAAAACTATCTTTTTATTACAAGATTATTACTTCAGTTTAATGATAAAAAACATTTAAAATTACAAAAAAAAATGAAAAAAGTTTTAATGTACTTGTAATTTAATTACTATACATTACTTTTACATAATAAATAACGAGAATTTATTTAATTCCTTCTCCTAATGCTTCTTTTTAGACCTTGTGTTCACTTTATTACAAATATTCACCTTAGGATTTATATCATAAGAAGGGGTGAGGTAAAATCCCAGTAAGAAGATGAATAAGAGAAATGAAAAAGGGGTGGGAATAATAATAATAATTATATAATAAAAGGATCATAATCATAATCATGAGAGGAATCATTAGACAATTCCAAGGAATGTGGCACTACATGAAAATGAAAAAACATGTCTTAGTGGTGAACTACCACACATAGTTATGAACAAATTAGGAATAATATTCACACATATTTAACATTTTCTCATGAAATAGTTCACATAACCTAATGAATTAGTGAGATATATAATTATAGGAAGACCATTCACATCATAAAATTTACATGCTCTATATAATTCTGGGTGCACCCATTATATCACAATAACAACATTATCTTTCCTTCCACATTGAACGCATATCAATCATGGGAATACTATATCCTAAAAAAAGTAATGGGTTTAATTAAATAATCATAAATTCATAAACATTATATCTCTATGAAAAATTGGAATAATATTCTTATAATCATTATTTATTGTGGAAGTAACATTCTCATGAGAATTAAATGATATGGTTTTTAGAAATAAATGTTCATTTGAAAAAATGTTTTCATTTTCTATTAAAACATATTTAAAACATATACATACCATAAAAGACAAGGGAACGAAAAATGAATGATATTTATATAAAAATAAATGACCATTCCTACTGGAAATGAAGTGAAAGAGGGAAAATCTAATGAAAGAGAGTTAGTTTTGAGAATTCCCCTTACCATATGTCTGAGTACTTTCTTCACATTAATATCCTAGATAATCAAATTAAATTAATCAATTAATAATTAAAGAAACTATTATACTTTTATTTTATTTATTATTGTTGTTTATGTTCATTGATATCATTTTATATTAGTTTTACAATTCAATTCCATCATTTAGGTGTGTTCTTTTTCATGGATTTGAAGATTGATTTACTTGAATATGTGTATAAATTTTTATGTAGAATGGGTATAATTCAATATAATTTAAATTACATGTTATTAATGAAAGTAAATAGGTTTAGTTGGTTATATATATTTTGGATAAATGGTATGAGTATGAATCAGTATAGAGAAGGATAGTTATAATCATTTTTCTCTTTGGTGGGTTTTCGAACTTCACAAGCATGTTTCGTTGCATTATTTATTATTCTGTATATATGCTATTGGGGGGAAAATGGATTATTAAATAAATTTTATAGTATGTTACCAAAATCATTTTGGTTTTATGAATAACCTTGACGTCATTATGTTAAAATGAAAACATATCATCCGTGATGTTTGTAAATTGACACATCACGAATGATGATTTCATTTCTAGAATAAATAAGAGAGAGAAAAATCAGTTTGATGATGGATATTCCATAAACATGATATAATTAAACTATAATAAATATACTAGAGTTATTAGGAATAATTAGATAGAGGATGTGACGATTGAAGAAGAAAATGAATGAAATTAAATGAAATTAAAAGATATTAAAATAATTAGAAAGAGGATTGTACCTCCAGAATTATCCTCCTTGAGAATCGCTTTAAGGAACCTAGGTTTGGTATTTTGTTTATACCAAAAACACCTAGATGCAGGGAAGTGTATTTGGAAGATATTTTGGTATAATTTGGACAAGGCTCACAAATTGGATGGTGTGAGGAGAAGATGTGGGAAGTGGTGGTATTTATAGTTAGTGAGGGGTGTTTTCCCATTATTTTATTCAATAAATTATTTTTTTGGCTCAAGAATATGAATATTTTGAGAATTATTAATAAAAATATTAAAATAAGTAGGTTTATAGATTTTTTATTACATAAGGAATACATCATATATGAAAGGATAAATCATGTATTTAGCTTTTATTATAAATTATTGAATATTACTAATATCAAAATTCATTTATTTCAGAAATATACCAAAAATTATGAAAAATTATTTTGTTATTTATTTAATTAAAAAATTAAATCCAATTTATAAAAATAAATTTCTAGATTGGAGAAATTAAGTTTTACATTAAAATAATTATTTATTCAAAAAATACCAAATAGAAAATTATAACAGATTTTATAAAAATGTGAAAAAATAATTAAGGCATCATAAATTTATATTATAATCATAAGAAGAAAATATTAATTTATAAAATCATTTTATGAAAATATATTTTATTTTAAATCATTTTATTTATTATAATATTGTAATTAAAAATTAATGACTTATAAAAATACCAACACATAATAAATAATTTGTAAAACATTTATTACGTTATAATATTATATAATTAAATCCTATAACCAATTATAAGATGCTAAAATTTTATTTATACTTTCATGGGTGAGGTTACTATTCTATTGTCTGGTTTATTATTCATAAGGGTCATAATAATATTCCAAAGGTGAAGTACAATTCCTTTAGTATAGGTTCCATAACTTCTAGAAATACCTATTATACCATTAATTATTAATTTATAAATTTTTTATTATGTTATCTAAATGATTTTAAGTTTTTTATACTTTGTGACATAATTATATGACAAGAAGATCCATTTCTAATGATTTTTGGTCATTACATGGATGTATTTTTATATATATACAATAGAATATCTAAAAACACTCTTCAAATATATGTGTATTTATTTTACATATTAAATACTATATTTAGAAATATGATGTGAGGTAGGGTGAGAGTGTTCGATCAAAACAGACAAACTAAAACAAACATTTAAGAAGCAAATAAAATACATGTATAAAAATCGTTCAAAAATTATAGCTAAAAAAAGAGATCCAACAAGGGGAAACATACATACAACAAATAAATAGTAGAAAAGTAATGAACACAAATGATTTACGTGGTTCAGAACTATTTGGACCTACTCTATTGACTAAACACCACCAAAATGCTTTATTACTCTTAAAAAACACCATACAATAGGGAATGTAAAGAAAAAAAAGAAACACACACGAACCATATAAACTATCTATGAATAGGGACCTCGTCACTCTATGATATAACGATGAATCCTAGACTAATGATTGTAATGTATTCCCTCGAACTAGACGAATTGATTCACAGAACCTCAACATTGAAAGAGAAACAAAAATAAAATGATATAGAATATAATTGATGATAAATATAAAGAAAAAAAGAAACATACAACCCTAATCAATCATTATAGTCTCCAAAAGGATGCTCATCAAAGGGGAAAAAACATGGGACAATCATATTTAAGAACTTTAGGGTCATAAATGGATTTCACTCACTGAACTCTCAACCGAAAATGACCACTGAGACAATGTACAAATCTAAGAAATAAAGGAGGCATGTAGGTCTTGAATTATTTGGATATTCTCTCTGAGTGGGAGATAACTAAATCAAATGAACTGGACAACCGAAAATAGAAGAAAGAAAGTGCATTAAAGGTGTGGTGGGATGTAGAGGTGAAAGTCTACTGTCAAGAGTAGTTATCGAGGTTGACATGTGGATGATGTGGTGGGAACGGGAGGATCAATATTACTAGGTGACCTCAATAGATCCCACTAAAATCGAGACACGTGGAAGGCAAGGAGCAGATGAGAAGAAACAAGTAATGATCACTAAGAAGTAGAAAGAAGGCATATAGAGGACGTTATATGAAATTTAATCGATGTCCGACATAACTCATTTCATTAAAATATCCATGGGTGAATACAATGAAGTGATGCGACAACAAATTATTAGGCTGAGTGAGCTTCCTGACAATTCGGATATTCCCTACAACCCAACAAGGACCCCAGAAGCACTAATAGGCCAAATAGAGGCCTATCCAATAATCCAAAATGAAGTATCCCAGAGATGAAATTCCCCAAAAAAACTATTTCATAATCATTAAAAATTATATAATTTTTCATGAAAAAATTATATATAAATTTAATAATGAAAACCAAAACTTACAAATCTCCACCTTTTAAAAGAAAATGAAAACAAAAAAAAATTAAAAATAGGGTTGTTACAAATTATCTAAAGAAAAACTATAATAAGTTCATGTGTATTTTTATAAACATAACATTTTTGTCTATAGTGTACTCACCCATTATGAATATCACTTTGCAGGTGTCAGCAGTAGAACTTGTTGTACCCATACTACCATATTATGAAATCAATCAATAACATGATTAGTAATCATGAAAGTAAAATAAAAAATTAAAATAAAACACTTCAATCTATAAATGAGTCTCTACAGATCGTATGATACACTGTCGATCATCAAAATAAATAGAAAAAATACTAAGTATTTTCTTGATGGCTAAAATAATGTGAAAATAAAAACATAGAAAAGCTCAAATTAACATAATATTAAAATCGTTGGAAGCACACAATAACTAAAAACTAGGAATCCAACAAGAGAGGAGTCTCCAACTATGTCTGAATATCTTATACGATGCCACACATTCCCTCTCTCCTAACTGTGTTCCCCTACAAAAAACATGCAGGGCCAGTACTAATATCATAGAAGAGGGACTACAAAGAATCTATTGTTAATTAATGCAATAGGGATACTAAAGAATTATTAAAGAATATCTACAATGGTGAAACCTAGGGATACCACATTAGAATATGTAATCTCCCAACCCAACTCACCACTAAGTTGATGTTCATACCAGTGTGTCATAGGGCCTTAAGCATGCCTCCTCTTACACGAAAGGATGCCGAATTATAGTGAGGGTGTAATGGCGGTTCAGTTGGGAGACTATACCTTCAATATTTGAGTTTCATGGTATTATAATAGAATATAAACAACATATAACACCTGAAGTAGTGAATATGTGAATGATAAGAAATGTAAAATAATATAATATTTGTATAAAACATAAATGGCCAACGCCAATTCCATATAATGATTCATGAAATGTGAGGTGTAAATGAAAGATATAAGAAGTTAATAAACAAAAAAAAAACAAAAAAAAAACCCTATAGTTAACTCATCTATTGTCCTGATAAAGAGCCCCATAATGTGATCCCAAGCTCCCATGTACACAACACAACACAAGCAATGAATTCAAAGACCTGCGAGTAAGGGGATCTACTCAGGTGCGAAAGGACATCTGACCCAGGTGTCAAATAATAATAATAGATGGATTACACGCACGATGTCTCACCCAATCCATTAAATGTATTAATATATAATGTAGATAGAAGGTAAAATAAAAAAATAAACAATAAGTGCTAAATAAATAATGAACTACTCGTCCAGTTTCATAAGGGACACCTAGAGGCAATACCAACTTTGGAACCCTATTGGGTATCTGTGTTTGGGGTTATATCGTCCTACGTCTGGATAGATCACCCAAAATAGTGGTATATTCTTCTTTTGAGGATGAATCACATAGAATATAATATAAATAAATGGCCACTAATCTCAGTGTAATGGAAATATCACACTCAGGAATAACTAGAATCTCATCCTTATGCATCATGTGACTGTACATATATCCCTTAGGAATCAAGCATAAATATATATTCTGACCTGATGAATTCAGGACCAGTGCACCTAGACCTCAGGTGATGGGAAAAAAGAACCAAACCATCAAGAATTAATAGAATATAACCCTTAGTAATAATGTTAATCTCAACCTTAGGCATTGTGTGATTGTGAATCTAGACTTAATGAATCTGATATAAACATATAATTTACCTCGAGAATCATGTATCTGAGTTCTATTCCCTCAGGTGGTATGGTAGATCAATCACCAAGACCTCGAGTGTCATAGTAAACATGTTTTTTATCCAAAATAAGTCAACATTCCAAAACATACTAAATCCTCATGTATAAATCACAATGGTATCACATAGGATCAAAATCTAAGAATGAAAATTAAAAACTCTAGTATCAAACATACAAGAATTATCATCATAAGAAACAATAAAAAATCATTAAAACTATCATCTGTCTAACCAAATAGATTCATTAATATAGGTTCCTAATTATCATTATATTTATATCAAGAAGTATTAATTAATCATTTGAACTTAAGGCCATCAATATATCAATTAACCAAAATTATCCAAGGTGATTCTTCTATAAAAAACAATAGAAAATTATTACAATGACAATTCAAAATTCTAACCCAACAATCATAAAATGTATCCAATTTATTATAGGGTTTCAAATTCAAACATACAATGTGTTAATAATGTAAAATTATGGCACACAATTGGTTTTATATAAGTCCCAGTATCCCTTCCTATAGATCCACTAGAAATTAATTAAAATTTTAAAAAAATATTATATTTTAATACAGATTATAAAATCTATTTGGTCGAGCACGTGACATGCCGATATGATCACACATAAAATAGTTCCTATAAATAATTATATTAGATAAATAGTGATTTAGTTTATACTGAACATTTATGGAACCAATAAGTAAGAATAAATTGCGGTATATGGTATAAGGCATTAAATCTTATTCATTATCTTATACATAATGAAAATGAAAAGCATGCATAAAATTAGCTATGGAAAATCCAATGAGGCATGAAATTTCAATATAATGATTTACTTAGGTGTAATATGTAGGTAATGGAAATACCATCCCTTGGGGTCAATCCATTTAACACCTTTTGATTCAATTTAAGAAAGGAAACCCTATCCTACATTATCCCTTTCTTTTTAAACCACTCTTTCAATTTAACAAAAAACGGTTCAACACCCTTCTTAACTGATTCTATCAATTTAAACCATTCATCCATAGTGCCACACACAACCGTGCTACATTCCGTATCTAGGATAAAGGAAAAAATGGGCCAATTTGGAATGGAACACCCAATAGAGATGACAAATGCCAAGGAAAACACCATTAATGGGTTTCACCAAAATAAAAAGTTATGATAGACATGAAATAGAAAAAAAATTAATTTTATATTCTAAAACAAGGCTTCGTCAGATGTATCTGAGTATTGGAACAATGACATGATCTCAAGATTGCAACAAACTGGCATGAAAGGGGATAGACATCGAACACTGATAGATCTCATTAATAATATAATTTCTTAAGGTTATAAAATAGGTCATGTTCTTATAATTTGATTTTGTTCATCATAACAACTAGAAATGGGAAACATTTTTAAAGAGAAACAACAGAGTTCATAGACTAACATTCCATTTATTAAGATCTAACATAAAGGCATAAGAAAAACTCAATGCTATGAACCAAGAATGCTAAAAATCATAAATCTCCCCTATGAGTTTTTAAAGATAGAAAACCTCCATAAGAGAGGTTTTATTATATAAACCATGTGTTTTATTATCAAAAACATCATGTATCATAACTATTAATTTATTTAAAAATCATCTAACACTAATTATATTTATATAAGTGAGAAAGGGGAGAAATTAATGAATTTTTAATTTAAAAGCTAAGGTAAAGAGATCCTAGCTCAAAGTGGAACCAAGTTGAACACTCAAAAACTTATTATTTTTAAGTCAATGATACTCTTCAATTGAAGAAAAGTACATTGAACTTACGAAATATGAAATCAAAAAATTATTAATGTACCAACAACATAGAACAAACGAAAACCCTACATTAAACCATTATTGGTGAATCCAATAGAACCCATAAGCATCACCTTTGTTAGTGGATCCTGAAATACACACACAGGGGTCCCAAGAGACCCTTTTAATTCCATGAAAGTGAAGGAAACACAAGAATATGTTAACCCCAAATCCCATGGTTTCACAAGAATGATACAGGTGAAGGGGAGACAAAAAATTGGCTGGAAAAGGGATGGAAGAGGGATCGAAAACCATACTTTGATGGATTGAGTGGAAAACTGGGAGAGATCTATGAGAAAATGATGAGCCAAGGAGGTTTCATAGAGGGGGTTCGTCATGCCCCCATATTCGAAGGGGATGGTGGTATTCCATAATCAATAGTAAGGTTGAAAGGGGGGTTGTGTCTTTAAAAATAATAATTATAATAATAATAAATTATCTTATTATTATTATTTAAAAATATCTTTATTTATATTTCTCTAATTATATTATTTTAATTTTAATTTACCTAATTTTACTTCTTTAATTAATACAAACCAATGTGTATGAACTATTGCAGAAGAGATCTGAAGCACAGTTTGTAAAATGGCTGATCCAGTAATCTAAAATATAAATTTCTATGGCTTTTCCTATGGTTCAAAAAATCGTACATCACAACCTTCAAACCATAGAAGCTATCATCCCTAGGAATCCATACTGAAAAATGTATATATAAAATGACCAAAAAGGGTCATGAATCTTTGTTCGAATGGTTATGTAGCATTTCAAAACACACAATGCTTCTTTTATCACCATATTAGCACATAGAAACTTAAGCTGCCAAAAATTGAGTCAATGATCATTCTCTAATAGAAACAATGAGAAAACACATCATCACCCACCATTATTAATCAAAAAAATATCTTTATCACCCAAAGGCATTTGGTGACCAATAATGTTTAACCACCAATTCCTATCCCAGACCAAAGGTGTTTCCAAAGGTTTTAATGAACCATCAACCACATCTAAGTCATTTCTCCGAGTAAGCACCGACATGATTTTACATTAGTAGCCCTTGAAGTAATTCAAGCAAGCTCGACCATTCAACAACGGTCTTATTTTGTTGCATTCCTCATTACTAAAAGGAAATGTATTTAACAAAACTAACATAAAAATACAAACCTTAGGGGGTTCCTAATCATAAAAAGGAAGATATTTAATATCTTCTTGAAAAAACTCTAGATTAGAACAACAATAAATGAAAACATTTAAACAATTGGAATGAATACAAAATTTAAACCAAATGCGCTTTCAAAACACCTGTGTCTCTGAAACACATATTGAGCAACATGATAATCATTTTTTCTTTATTCCCATGTCAATCTACTCCAGAGTTGACCCAAGAACATACCCAATAGCACAAGGATCAAGGATTCCACCAAATTCGACAGGTTCACTAGAACATTTGACACTCGAGGGGTACCACATATACTGATGCATACTACCTTGATATTTCATGAGAAAACATCAAATCCTAGATACTACATATTGGCAATAATACCTATGAATTCATGTATTAGATGAATATTGGATGATATTTAACCCAAAATCATATTGACCAATCGGTCCATCTACCCAATATTATGACACTCCTAGTCATCCATCATTGAAGAGAATAAAGGGTCAAGTGACCTGTGATGTAGCCAGCCATTCCAGTGGCATTCCTAACCATCTAAACTAGGTCATTACTCAATGATCAATACCACAACATGGGTCATGGGAAACATGAACATCCATCTAAACAATGTTTTTATTTATAATCTAAACATCCTACAAGGAACAACGATACCCGATTGACACCTAGCGTCTGAAAGCACATGGTATTTAGCAATGCATTTAACTATAAGGGTAATACATAACATGGGATATCCTATTATAGAATAAAAAATCATAGACACATAATGGGGTCACAGCAAATAGAAAATTCATTAGGTCCAAAGTCCTACAAAAATACCATTTCTAAAAAGTAAGAATCCTATAGAAAAAACACACATTTCTAATCCATGGAAACAAAAAAATAAAAGATCAAGCTACCCTTCCACAAACATTCAAACAAAGGACACAACCTAGGGATACATATTAATTCCATTAAATTTATTCACATTTAAATCCTAAATCATCTAAAATATATAATTTGAAAAATCAAGTATCATTTTAGAACAAAAACACTAGGCACATGATATTAACTAACACACAAAGGAAAAAATTATGCAAGTTATATCACACATCCTTTTTAACATAAAAAATTCATATAAATACCAAAATTTTTATGAAATTGAATGAAAAAATCACTTTTTAATTTATATATGGTAAGGGTACGAATGAGGGTCCCTCTAAGCCAGCTTGGGTTCATCACTTTTCCACACAATAGTTATTTCTTAGTTATTCGAATTTTAGAACATCCATAGATGGTTATCACATAAATACCATGACCCAAATATCCAACATTGGTCTAGTTGATCATTTATACTGTTAAATAATTAATTTCAAATTATCATTGAACAACCATTAAATTTAAAACCATTTAATAATACAACATGATCATGTCCAATAGTCTTATCATATGGATAGCCATCTACCGATCTATAATGATCCCATACACATTAAAATTTATCATTTGTATCCTGTTTTAATCGGAAAAACATAATTTTAGACTATCCCATCTATTATATATACATAACAAATTGAATCATATCACTAGAATTGGGTAACACATAGAAACATGCTGAAATCATAGATGTATGGCATACTAAATAGGGAAGGTATGATAAGATGTTAGGATACATTGAAAAGAAAATAGTAAACATGTTATACAATCAAGGATGGGATAAAAATGAAGGAAAAAAATTCAAAATAGCATGAAACCTGTATATGACAGTACATGGAATGACATATGCGTGGAATGTGAATTCTTTCTGTTCCTAATATGATGCATGTAATACTTCATCTTTGTTGTAACTAGCCAAGAGTAAAATTCCATAAATTCATAAATCAATATTTAGTGGATGTACAACATTCACTCAAGATGAAATCATATCATCTATAACATTGAACAATATAAACAAAAATCATATCCATGGCCAATTGTTCATTTCCCTATATGAGGGGTGATTAGTCCCAAGATCGTCTATTTAGAATATGATGACACATTACTTGTATCATATCTACCAGCACAAATTAGTATGAAATAAGTAAAAGAAACATCGCATTGATACCACATTGTAACATCCTTACTCTACTCACCACAATGATGGTGGCCGGACTGGGGGGTCGTGTGGCCTCAAGCGTTCATCCTTGTATGCCAGAAGATTTTGACTAGAAGTGAGGGTGTAAAGGAAGTTTAGTGGGGAGACTATACCCTCTTACTCAGAGATTCACAGTGGTATAATATTATATAAACAACAAGTAATAGTGGATGTAGAAAATAAGTGAATGTAATGAAGTGTAAGAATAATATAATATCGGAATAAAAATATCAAATGCCAATTCTATATAATGATACATGTAATGTTAGGTTTTTAAACAAGGTATAAACAGTTAAAATAATATAAAAAAACCCAATGGTCAAATCCTTGAGTATCCTAAGAAAGAGCCTTGTCCTAGGCTCCCTAACTCCCATATACACAACATATAAAAAGTAATGAATCCAATGACCTATGACCAAGAATATCTACTCAGGTGTGAATTAGTGCCCGAGCAGGGGGTGAGATAAAAATATCATAGGCTGGAACCCACATTGTCTCACCCAATCCATTATGTGATATGAAAATGTAATGTATTGATTAGTTATAAGAATCAAAATATACAAGTAGTGATAAATATGTAAACAACAACTCGCCCAGGTTCATAAGGGACACCTAGATGTTATACCGACTTCATCCACCTTCTAGATATTTATATATATTGGTAAATCCTCCTACATTAGGATGGATCAATCAAAATAGTGGCATCTTCTCCTATCGAGGATGAATCACATAGAATATACCGTAAAAAAATTATCTCTTCCCTAATGAAAACAAAAATCACACCCTTAGGAATAACTAGAATCTCACCCTTAGGAATCGTGTGACTATGAATGTAACCCTTTGTCATCTGACATAAACATATAATATTCCTTCAATCTTTCATTACCAGTGTTCCAAGCCCTAAGGTAGTATGAAAACATGCACCAAACCCTTAGACATCATTAAAATCTCACCCTGAGTCACAACTTGAATTTCTCCCCTAGGAATCATGTTACGATGCATATTGACCTCATCCATCCATCATAAAAATAGAATCTACCCTCATACATCATATACCTGAGCACCTAGTCCTCAGGTTCTATAGAGATCATGCACCAAGTGTGCGTGAATTACATTAAACATGAGTCATATGTATAAATACTCAACAATCCAAATATTATTAAACCCAAAAGTATATATCACATCAATATCACATATGCTCAAAATCTAAGGAAGAAAAATCACAATTCTATTATAAAACATGCTTGATTTATCACCATATGGAAAAATGATTAGATTATCGAAACTACCACATATCAAACAATATAATTTCATTAATTATGGCTCATAATTATCATTATAATTATATCAAACCTGTTTAATTAATTATTTGAACCTATGGTCATAAATATATTAATTAACCAAAATTAGCCAAGGTTATTATCCCATTAGAAATCAGAAAAATTATATTATTCCAATTCAAAAATTCTAATACCACACTCAAACAATTTATCCAATTTTTTATAGGTCTTTAAATTAAAATAGACGAAGTCTTAATAATGTTCATGGATCATACACCGATCGAGTGGTTTCAGGTCTCAATATCCCTTCTTATGTTCCCAAAGGAAATTAATGGTGTTATAAAAAATAAAATATTATAGTTTTATATTTATTATAAGATTTATTTAGGTGAGCCCACAATGTGCCATCAGGATCACACAAATCACAATTAAAACAAATAATTTTATCAGATAAAAATTGATTTAGTTTATACCAGCCGCTAGTAGAACCAAGTAGTAATAATAAACTACAGATTAGGGTATAAGAAAAATATTCAGATTCATAATTTAATACATAAGGAAAAGATCTCTCATATATATCAGAAGAAAAGGATGAATCCAATAAGGAATAATATTTCATTATAAGTACTTACTTATCCATAAGAAAAATTTCATGTCCTTACCATCCCCTGGCATCAATCCATTTAATTCTATTTGATTCATTTTATGAAATGAAACTCTATCATGAAATAACCATTTCAATTGAAACAAATTATTCAATTTAACAAAACATGGTTCAACACCTATCATAACTAATTATATCAACTTAACGAATTCAACTAAGGTTCAAAACACAAACAAGGTAAATTCCACATTTACGAAAAAGCGTAAAAGTGCCAATTTGGAATGGAAAACCCAATAAAGATTCCCATGGTCATGGAAAATACCCTAAACAGGTTTCTCCTGAAGAAATGTTCACAATGGACACAGTAAGGAAAAAAAATTAATATTATATTCTAAAAAGGATTCAATAGATGGATCTAGGTATCTGCACAATGACACGATGTTAAAGATGAAATTAAAATATGATAAAAAGAATAAGTTACCAACACTAATAATTCCCTTTCATAAAGAATTCTATTCAATTTATATAATAAACCATGTCTTAAAAAGGTTATTTATTACAAAAAAATAATTATAAAGCAGAATTCATTTTCACGAATATCAAAATAGGCCACAAACAATCATATTTCATATTAATATATAACATTAATTCATAAAAAAACACCACGAGATGTAGCAGTAATTTTAAAAATCATAAACCATCACTGTGATTTTTAAATGACTATGCACCTCTGTCAGAGGGGTTTTATTATAAAAACCATGACATTGGTTAGAAAAAGAACCATTGTATCATAAAATAATATTTTATTTACAAATCATCCAATGATAATTAAATGAAAGGATGTGTGAATGGGGTGAAATTAAGGAATTATTCATTTTAAAGGAATAGGAGAGGGATCCTACCCCAAAGAGGAACCATGTAGAACACTCATCACTTGAAATTTCTTATCTCAAATGAGATCCACACATGAAGAAACATAATAGGAACTCATAAACTATGAAGACCCCAATTCTTTATGGTGAAAAAACAATTCACATATGAAATACATACATCAAACCATTGATGGAGATCCAAATTGAACCCATACACCTTACCTTTGGTGGAGGATATGAGGATACACATGAAGGGGTGCCTGAAGACCCTTAACAGACCATAACATCAAATGAAAACACTAAAATCAGTTGTCCCAAAAACCTAGCATTTCATAAAAATGAGATTGGAGATGGGGAGATGAAAACAGGTAGAAAAGGGAAGGAAGAGGGTCTGATAACCATTCCTCAAAGGATTAAGTGGGATAGGGGAGAGATCTAGGCGAAATCAATGAACCAAAAAGGAGTTGTGTAGGGGGTTCATCATGATCTTGGAGAGGAAGGGGGTGTGCCACACAATGGAAGATGGGGGAAGTATGAGATAAAAATAATAATAATAAATAATAATAAGAAACAATGATATTTATAATATAATTCTTAAAACTGTTCTTTATTTTTATTTTCCTAATTATAATCATTTTATTTTTTAATTAATTTATTTTATTTAATTAAAACACAACGCGGTGTTCCATGTCTTGTAATAATGATTTGAAGATCGATTTGTAAAACATCCACTCTGGTAAATGAATTTTTTTAATTTCATTGGTTTATTGTCTTGTTCAAAAACATGAGACAACATAGACAACACCATAATATCTTTATTTTTTATGTAAGGACAATATATTTTTATATGTATCGTCTTTTGACACTCAAAAAATGAGAATCTCATGAAATGTTTCTTATTATCTCATTGTTTATTATTTTTCCTTTGACCATTGACATTAATTAGTGGAAGCATAGATTTTACTCAATTTGAATCATCCTTAAAACCACGTGTTTGAAGTTCAAGAGATAACACAACCTATTTAACATATTCAGAGGTCATCAATTACACACTATCCATTGTACAATTTTATAAAGAGTTATAATTATTATCCTATGAATTCAACAAGTTTTTGGCTCAATCATCATCATGTATTTTAAAATATATATTATCTATTTTAAGAAACAATTTATTAAAATCATCAATATGGACCCAAAAAGAATAACTATGGTTCATTTTAATGGTATAAATTCGCATTTTCTAGTATAAAAATCAACAAGATACTTAGTAATATATAGTGGTTCATCTGTTATCCATATACCCTCCATAGTATTTTCATAAACAACATCTTGTGTTACCTTATTTCCTAGGGTTAACAACAACATGCATTGGGATTTATCAAGTATATTGGGGTCATTATCAACATAGGTGGTGGAAAACTATCATTCATGAAGACTATAATAATAGGTTTCTCATACCCTACAACAGAATCAAAAAATCTATTAGGGATGAGAAAATCTCTCATATTTTCACTGAAAAGATTAAGATCATTTTATCAACCAAAATTTAAAACTTATAACTTAACATTGGTCATGATTCACTCACAAATAAAGGCTCAAATTCCAATTTAGAGGCATAGTGAGAGTGTGTGATTAAAACCGAAAAACCAGAAAAAATGTGGAACAATTGAAAAAATTATAGAATCAAAACATTTAGAAAATAAAATATGTATGTTTCTCTAGAAGTGATAAATGGTGGACGACGCTAGCACAAGGATCTACTGTACTGGAAGCCGGACATTCCTTTGGAGAGGTCTAGAGATTCATGGAAGACATGTGGATTATTTCTTGTGGAAATATACACATAGTTTCTATAATGCAACAATAGTGGACCGGATATTTTTCAAATTATTCATCAATGAAGATTGAATATCAAAAAAAGTAAATATTTATTAAATTAATTTAATTATAAATAATATGTTATAAACCTCTTTTTATACATTAACGCATTGATTCATTGATTATTTTTTTGACTAAATTTTGTGGATCATGATGTTCTTCATCACATTGACCTCAGATGGATCAAAAATTATGGAAAAAAACAATGTTGGTCTCTGCACATCACACTCTTCAACTATGCCTAGAACCTACACGGTATTGGTTTTACATGATTTTACATGTGTATAGCTTAAAACTTCACTTCGTCAAGATTATGTATGCATATTTTTGTGTGGCCTATATATTTCTCTTATTTGGTAAAAAAGTGACATGTGGACCCTTCAATGTATAGTTAACCCCTTACAAGGGATAACATGTGTGATGTGACACATGATTACTACAATGATGTCACAAATGAAACATGGAATGGAATTATGGATTTAAGGCCCAACCTGATACTAGAAGTGGGGGATGAATATCTTGTGGCCTGATGTGAGATTATTGGTATGGATATGATGGAGTTGTTGCTGGGCCTGGGTCATGATTGACTTGGGGAACATTTCAAGACTAAAATTTTTCTTCATTCTTTTACTATGACTCATTGAAAATAGACATAACTCCAACAAAATTAATACAATGTAAGTAGAATTGGGGTTCATGGAAGAATGATTAGTTCATGATGAATCAACATGTGATTTTTTACTAGTGAATATTATTCTTAACATTTCATTAACATTTATATAAATGATTTGATTATGTTATGGACACATTGGTGGTGTTATATTGGTGTTAAACTCACACATTATATAAGAATCTCTATGCGTGAGTAGGATATATGGCTAAGGATCCAATAAAGGGAAATGGACTATGTCAGGTCAATAAGCTGGAGGAGTAGGATAGATGAGTTTTGTTATGATGGAATTTAGGTTTATTTGTCTCTTGCTTCTTGTTATTTTCATTTCTTCCTTTTGTAATTTACAAATAGTTGGATGGTGGTTTTCTTGTCTTGTATGACATATTAATACATCTTGGTTTATGGTGTTTAATTAAATTGTATGGTTGTACTATACTATCATTTTTTTACTGAGGTATATGTGTTGGTTTTATATATATACTGAGGTAATAGTCTCCCCATGTTCTAATTTAGTCACTCACCACTATTAGGAAGCATGTTACATATAGAGAGGTGTGCAAGTGATCTTCTGACAGTCTACCCAGACGTTGTGATTTTTTCTGGAGTGTAAGAAAATGGTATTAATGATTTCCATTTTTTGTATATAATTTGGGAGTTTGGAAGAATTGATATATTAATGTTGGGACTTAGGTAGGTGAGTGACACATGTTCCCAACTAAATTATGAATAATGAAAAAATGAGTTATTGAGGAAAGTGAAAATTCTATTATTGATTGCAGTATTTTAGTTTCATGTTGATCGTGATTATTTTTGTGTAGTTACAAATTGTGGGATTTGGGTGTATTTATGCATCATGAGTATGAACATACAAAAACATTTTTTTTGGATTTATTATTTTAATTAATAACGGATTAGTTAAAATTTTCCTTGGTATAATCTTTGTCTAGTGCTCATTTTATTTATTATTACTGACATTTAATAATTTGATACTATGCATGATATATTTTGTTATATGTATATGACTTTGTCTAATGTGAAGGTAATAGATACATGGGATTAGGCATTGGTCAATGTAGGGGGTTATACGTTGTTGTAATAGGTATCCACTTAGGATGTGTCATAGTGAAATGGTTCTTATGTCTGTTCCAGTTATACAGTATGAAAATTTACCCTTGTATACTAAACATGGTTTTTTATTATTCCATTTACTTGGAGGTATGGTGTTTATGAATTACGTGAGCCAACACAAAATTACGAAATTAATAATTTTTAAATATAATATATTAATTATAATATATTATTCTAAATTCATGCTCAAACTATTAAAAGGATGATTCTTTCCCTTTAAAACAAATCCTCGAATAAAATATATGAGACTGAAGGTGTTTCACAAACAATGGTTATAAGAAAGGAGTAAAATTATTTATATACTCAACGATGTCCTTGGGTTAGGATAATTGAGAGTAGAATTAAATAAATGAAATAAATCTAACTCCATCTAAAAATAATTTATTATACAAAATATAACATTTTTTCATCTCTTTAACCCTGCAATTCTATGCTGGTTTAACCAAGGGGGTATACACCACACCCTTGGACCAAAAAACCATTGGAATTTTTTTTAGATTGTTTAAAATGGAAAATGGACTATTTCACCCCTAGGGAGGTCCTATGATTTAGAAATATCTAAATTGTGTCATTTTTTATTCATAAAAAAAACAACGTCTTTATATTTTTATCATAATATTATAAAAAAATTAAATAAGAATTTTTCAAATAGAAATAATACTATTTTTAATAACTAGAAAATCATTTATTGTTATCATAAGCTAATGAGATTCACAAAAATAATTTAAACCAAAAAAACATTCGCATTATTAATAAAATGACAAATTGATGGTATATCTTGTTCAATAAATATAATATATAACTTAAATAATATCATTTATCAAATAGAATTATAAAATTATAGAAGAAAATAAAAAAACACTAATACGATGATTTAATTTCACTCCATTTCTCTATAGGTGCATGAAATGTATTTACATTATTATTAAAAAATTCAATCGATTTTTCTTAAAAATATATTGATAAAAAATATCACATATATAATATAATATATAATGTAAAATTGAAAATAAAATTAAATAAAAACTAAAAAACAACGGTAGTCTGAATAAAATATAACCTTAAATGTTATATTTCATTATATAAAACTACTAAACTATTAAAAAAATTTAATAAAAGAAAATAATACCATGATAAGAGAATCAATTGGTTTGATGTTATTGCAATGGGTTTCAAGAGTGCCTAGTCATTTTTCACTCTTCAAACCCATATCATCAATGTAAAACTAAACCACACCCAAAAATAAAAAAAAATATTATTTTTCCCATAATTGACTTATCATTGAAACCAATATTTTGATATTGAAAATCATTTTCATGATAATGTTTTGTGAAATGGATCGAATTCTAATTGTAACAATATGGAATATAAAAAATCATAAAAAATGAACAATCATTGGTAAAGTGATCTGAGTACTAAAAATGGTATAAAATATTCATAATGTACATGGGGAATAGTAATTCTTACATATGAAATAATAAACTATTTTTTTAATGTAGGAAAAGAAATATATTATAAGCTCAAATCATTTAAATCAAATGACTATAAAGAAATAAGGAAATAGTAAACCCACACCTTTTTATGTGAAAAATTCACACAAAATAATGAAAAATATATTGGAAAGATGTGGAGAAAATTAAATTTATTGAATAATTAATAAAACAATAAAAAATAGTTATATCATGAATTTATTCCAACATATCTAATTCCAGAGTAAAATTTTATGAGGTGTTTTAGTGGGTGGATTAATACTAATAATAAAAATTAAAGGGATTAGAAGATATTTTTGGATGGATCATCATGTTCAAATTTATTGAATAATATGAACTCCCACAGATCTAGGAAATGGATGCACCAACTTTTATCAGTGCTAAGTAGAAATCACTAATAAAAGCGGGTCCTTTATTAGTGTTACTAAAAATCGCCGATAAATATACCCTTTATCAGTGCTAGAAAAGTATCGATAAAGGTGTAGAATTTATCAAAACTTTTTTTGAACAGATAAATGTGTTTAATAAAAATTATTATTAATTTATATAAAATTATTATATTTATATTCAAAAATAATGTTTCTTTGTACAAATTAAAAAAACGCTCGATTAAAAATAATATATATATTTTTAATAATCTAAATATATATGTAATAAAAATTAATAAATAATAAATAAATAAATTATATTTATATATATATTTAAATATTAGTAATTATTTATAAATACTTCTTAAATATGTATATTTATAATTATATATAATTATTTATTATAATGTCTCCCCATAATACTACATTAGACCTAGGTTTAAATCGAGGTGGGAGGGAATTTACCTAGGAATGCAGCGACGCTGACAAATGATGACACATGAATAATGCAGGCAGGTAGTGACACAGGCCTGACACAGGAAGATTGTGATGTAGGCATGATGCAGGTATGATGCTGCACTGGGCATTTGGGCCAGTATCTTGGCCTTCATGCCACGTAATGGGATTTATCCCATGGATCCTTCTATCCATGTATTGAATATATATGTTTTGATGGGTGGGTTATCCATGGGGGGGCTATGGCCTACCATTATAGCCAATCTGTGTGGTTTCCGTGTGTGTTTAATGTAATTGTTTGCTCAAGCACCTAATATATTGTTTCCAATAAATTTGGTAAATTGATGCGTGAATATAATTAACTTTCATATGTTATATATTTATCATGAATGGTCATTTACACATTACACCTTTTTTTTCTATTCATGTTGTCCATATATGTGATGACTCATTTATGATCTATACTTTAGTTGGTGTATATGATTCAATCAGGTTGCAATGAAATTATTATGTTCTTAAAAATAATTGAAATCATGATAAATATATTTAAATAATAAATATCTTTATAATATTTATAATTATAAATATTTACTTTTGTGTAATAATTTTTAAAATATATTTAGATAATTATAGTTATATATAACTAAATATATAATGAAGTTATTCCAGCCAAAACCAAAGCTCCTAATAATTTATAAAAAATAAAGAGAAAAAAACATGAAACGAAAGAGAGATAGAAGGATCAATGTCATCACCATGACCATATCCAAAGTCAATGCCATTATCAGCTGACTCCCATTATGATTGTAAGTTTTTTTGATTGAGGAGAATAGAATACATCTCCCCAAATACTTTTCTACTTTGATATAAATTCATATCTAGAAGAATGTATGTTGGACCACCCCTATTAATCATGCTCAAATCCCTAACCACATCCTTTAGGGTGCCTCCCCCTATATATGTTTTTGGAAGAAAATCTATTTTTCCACCATCTAGGTGACCCATTCCAGAATCCAGGGGGACAGAATAACAAATCGAAGATTGGCCTTCTAGAAGTACATCAGAGGACTCATTTTCCATGCTAACATTTTTTGAGGAGGGACCATTTGGAGTCCCTCAGCATCCACAAGAGCTCTCTGCTGGGGATGCATGTGCAATGCAACATCTGCTTTCTGCATGCCTTTACATTTTATGGAAATCACCTACTAAAACATGAATTGTTGATCAACCGCCCTTTGAATTTCATCCTCATTTACTTGATACACTACTTTTTCCTATCATTTGAAATTAACATCATCTTTATCAGCAATTACCTCATCTTTGAAGAGATTAACCCAATATTTATCATTACTCACCCTTTCCTGAGTTCTCATTCCTGTAGAGGATTCTATATATATCTATATATATATATAATTACAAAATTACAATAGTTTTTTAAAATGATAAATATATTAATTCTATTTATAATTATATATAAAATACTTTGGAAAATTTTATTTATAATTATAATATTAATGAGATATATATATATATTGAAATAAATAAATATATTTAATGAATATATATATATTTTCATTAATGACGTATTTTTATTATAATTTTTTAAAATGATAAATATATTTTTTATATTTCTAATTATATATAATTTTTTTAGAATTATAATAAATTAATTTTTTATAATTTTTAAAAAATATATATTAATATACATATATCTGCGTATATATATACACATATACATATATTTAAAATTATATAAAAAAAATTATAAAAAAATTTATTTATTATTATAATTATATAGAGTATATATACATTTAAATAATTAGAAATTTATAACAAATATATTTATAATAATTTTAATTTTAAATATATATATAATTATAGAATTATATTCATTAAAATATACAAATATTTATACATTTATCAAAATATTTATCATTATAATTACCAATAATATATAGATATATATGTAAATAATTCTAATATTATAATAAAAAACTTTATTATATCTATAATTATAATTATATATATATATATATATATATAATTTAATTATAGTAAAAAATAAAAATAAATTTATATATATATATTTAAAATTATTATGAAATAAAAATAAAAATATTAATTATATATAGTCATAAATATACATAAAAGATAAATATATAAATTATTTGAAAATTAAATTAAATATATTTATTTATTTAAATAATAATGAAATTATATCAAATATATATATTTCATATATTTAATTTAATTTCATTAGTAATTATATATATATATATATGAATATATATATGAATATATATAATTAATATATTTATTTTAATTTCATAATTATTTAAATGTGTGTGTGTGTGTGTTTATAATTATGACTATAATTAAAATATATATGTAATAAATATTTATTTATAAAAAATAAATATTTATCTCATTAAAAATGAAAAAATATTTATATTAAAATAATTATAATATTTTAGTAAATAAATTGATTAATTAAACATATATAATTAAATAAAGATATTTATAAATATATTCTAATAGTTATAAATAAATACAGTTATTTCTACTTAGAAATCTAAATAATATAGATATATGTAAATAATTAATAAATTATATTAAATATATTAATTATATATATTTTTAAAATTAAAAATCTAATAAATATATTTGTTATAATTTTATAATTATAAATATATATATGTTTTTGTGTGTGTGTGTGAATATAAATATAAATAAATAAATATTTATTATAATTATTAATATATATATAAATTTATAGTTATTAAATAATTACAGAATTATAATAAATATATACAACTAATTACAACTATATTTCTAAATAAATATAGATATATTTAAATATATTTTTATTATAAAAATATCCAATCAGATGAAACTAAATATAAATTTATAAAATTTATATTATCTTTTAATGAGGATTTTATTTTGATACGGTTGTGCATCTATATCGTGAAAAACAAGGAATGAGGCCTAGGGATAAGGAAAAAAAAATGAAGACAAGTTATACGATTAGACAAGTGTGTGAGTTTATGAAATAATATTTCACTATCCAAATAGATTTCAAAACAAATTGCTTATTCTACTTCATCTTGTTGGAGTGTCGCAAACAAACTAATTGAAACAATTATCTTCATTATATTTTTTTAAATTTATTGGAGAGATCATATTACATAAATCAACTAGCATCCCTGAAGAGGTATTTTCTAAGATAATTAATATTTCGTTGAAAATAGTTAATAACCCATGGTGTATTTATATTTTTTTGTACTACTATGACTATTGAAAAGACTCATATTCACAAGATGATATAGATGTGCTCAGAAATGATTGGGAGTCATACTTGATATAAGAATATTCACAAATAATATAAATAAGTGACTTCCATTTAGGTAGTGGATTATTTCATATTTATGTTTATTTTACTTCTTTTTTACTATTAATAACATAATAGTTTATTTCTTATAAAAGTGGATTCCTTTGTTTATATCGTGGTGGTTTGTTCGAAACTGATAATGCTTGTGAGAGATTGAACTTTGAGGATGCAACTCCGAATTCGATGATATGGTATTTTTTATATACAATGTTATCTTGATAATATTTATTATTCTTTACTGCATTAACATATTCTATATTAAATATTTGACTACTCATGTAGACAATTTCTTACACATACTTATTCTCCCTCAAAACCTTGTCACCCATGCATTGTTATCATTTGTCACTTTCCTTCTAAGGTAGTGGAGGGAACATGAAAAAATGTGATAAATGTCGACAACACAGTGTTTCCATTTAGACAAAAAATCAAATGGAAAACATGGTAATGCACGATGTGGCTGATATAACTAAAAAAGTTTTTTTTATGTAATTAATTAAATTTTTCATAATTTTATATACTTTTTGTATTTTAATTGACCAATCATTTTTATCTAATACTTATTATGTTCAAAACATGTTAGTCACTGAAACCCAGGAAAACACACTCTGATTATTTTCAATGTTTATAATAAAGATTCATTGTGTTCTGTTTCAAGAATTCTCACATCAAACCAATGCACGATTTGATTGTTTTGACTCAAAATGTGTGTTTCTTGTTAGAAATAAACTTTTAGATTAAAAAATTCAGATAGAATTATGAAATCCTGAGAAAAAACATTCAAATTGTTTTTAATCTTAAGGTACACTATCTATATGTAATTTTTGACATGTATGAATCACATTCAACTCAATATGATGCATGGTGTGTCCGATATAACTGAAAGTATCTCTTTTTATTTTAAACTGACATTAATTTAAGTAAATACAACCAGTGACATACTAAAACCATTAAAATGAATTCAGATTGTTTTTATATTTAATGATAATGACCCGTGAATAATTCTTGACATATGGTAGTCAACCAAACCTCAATATGATGTATGGTGTGGTTGGTGTAACTCCATGTGTTTATTATTATTTAAATTAACATTAATTTAAATAAAAAGAACAAGTGACAAGCTGAAAATATAGAAAACAAATTCATTTTGTTCTAATATTTTATGAAAATTATCCATGAGTCATTTGAGATGTGTTTTAGTGAACCACACCTCAATACGATTCATAGTGTGGCCGGTATGACTCAATGTGTGACTTTTTATGTAAAATTGACATTAATTTAAGTAAAAAATAACAATTGACATACTAAAAACATAGAATACATATTATAATTGTTTTAATACTATTGAAAAATGATAT
Source organism: Viscum album (assembly GCA_963277665.1). NCBI lineage: Eukaryota > Viridiplantae > Streptophyta > Magnoliopsida > Santalales > Viscaceae > Viscum > Viscum album. The sequence continues at coordinate 1,832,336,734 of OY728151.1, read as the reverse complement.
AGGAGTCATTCATGCATGTAGGAATCATCCACACCATCATTTGATACATTGTGAGAGAGTTATGACTAAAATTGTCTTTTATCAATTTAAAATTAACATTTTAGTTCAAAACATGTCACTCACTGAAAACCAAGATAATGAGCTATAGTTGACTTGATAATTTTGTAGAGTGATTCAATTTTCATTTTTGATGTTTATAAAGTGGTATCATGTCAAACAGATGTACAATGTCATAGGTATAACACATAATCTGTGTTTCTATTTTGAAATGACATTTTTGTAAAAAAAGAACATGAATACTGAAAAAAGGGAAAACATATTCATATTTTTTGGTACTCTAGGAAAATGACATGTAAGTCACTTTTGGTGATTATGAATAAAGTAGACCTCAACATGATGCATGGTATGACCGATATCACTCAAAGTGAACCCTTTATTTAAAATTAACATCAATTTATGTAATAAACAACAAGTGACATAATAAAAAAAACCAAAAACATGTTTATTATTTTTATATTTTAGGAAAATGATCCATTGGTCAATACTAATGTGTAGTAGTCATCCAAACTGCAATACAATGAATAGTGGGATTGATATGACTCCATGCGTGTCTTTTTTATTTAAATTTGACATTAAATTAATTAAAAAGATCAAGTGACATATTGAAAACCAAGAAAATGCATTCAGATTGTTTTGTTACTTTTTGAAAATGATCCATGAGTCATTTTTGACTTCTATGAATCAACTAAAATTCAATATGATGCATGGTGTGGCAAGTACGACTCAATCATTCAATTTTTATCTAAAACATCCATTAATTTAAGTAAAAAAACAAGTGAAAAAATGAAAAATGTACAAACACATTAATATTATTATGATAATTTAGGAAAATGATCCATGATACATTTGAGATGTGTAAGATTCAACCACACCTCCATCTTATGCACTGTGTGATTGGTATTTCTAAAACTATCCGTTATCAGTTTAAAATTAACATTTTAGTTCAAAACATTCCACTCACTGAAAACCAAGAAAACACGAAATTGTTATGTTAATAATTTATGAATGCATTTCAAATTTCATTTCTGACAAGTATAAACTAGTTTAATATAAAACATACACGTTATTCGATGAGTAGGAAACCAAATATGTGTTTCTAGATTGAAATGACTTTTAGTAAAAAAACACAGCTAACGTATTGAAAACTGAGAAAATGTATTAAAATTGTTTTCATATTTTAAGAAATCGATCTATTTGTAATTTGTGACATTTATGAATCTATTACACCTCAATATGATTCAAATTATATCCTATATAATTCAATAAGACTCTTTTTTTTGAAATTTACATTAATATATGTAAAATCAACAAGTGACATACTGAAAACTGAAAAACATATTCGGATTGTTTTAATACTTCATGAAAAAAATACACGAGACAGTTGTGATATGTAGGAGTCAACCTCACCTCAATTCGATGCACTTTGTGTCTATTATGACTCAATGTGCGTATTTTTATTTAAATTTGACATTAATTTAAGTCAAAATGAAAAATTGACATACTAAAAACCATTAAAAGGCATAACAATGATTTTGATACTTAGGAAAATGATCGATGAGTCATTTGTGACATTTATGAATCACCCAAACCTAGATCCAATGTATAGTTTGATTGGTATGCCTCCAAGTAGAGAATTTTATTTATGAATGACAATAATTTAATTAAAACAGATAAGTGATATACTAAAAACTATGAAAACACACTATGGTTGTCCTAATACTTTATTAAAATAACTTATGATTCATTTTTGACATGTAGTAATTGACCACACCTCAATCTGATGCACTGTGTGACCAGTATGACTAACAGTGTCAGCTATCATTTTAAATTTGACATTTTAGTAACAAATGTGCCACTCACTAAAATCCAAGAATTCACATTTGAATAGTCTTGATAATTTATGATAGATACTGATATAACATTTTTGATGTGTAGGAAGTAGTTTCTTGTTAAAATGATGCACAATGTGACACGTATGACTCAAAATGCATGTTTTCATTTTGAAATGACATTTTAGTAAAAAACAACTAACATAATGAAAATCAAAAAACCTATATGGATTTTTTTTATATTTTAAGAAAAAGATCTATTATTTATTTTTGACATGTATAAATTAGTCGTTCCTCAATACGATGCATGGTGTGGTCGGTATAACTGAAATTGTCTCTTTTTATTTAAATGTTACATTACCTTAAGTAAATACAACAACTGAAAAACTAAAAACTAAGAAAATGCATTTGAATTATTTTAATTCTTTAGGAAAATTATCCATGAGTCATTTAGGATATGTAGGATTCAACCGAACATTAACTTGACGATTTTTGTGACTGGTATGACTCAAAGTGTCTCTTTTTATTTAAAATTTACATTAATTTAAGTTAAAACCACAAATGACATGCGGAAAACGGAGAAAACCCAATTTATTATATTTAGTTAAATGATCTATTATTCATATGTGACATGTATGAATCAGCGGTAACTCAATATGACATATGGTGGGTCCGGTGTGACAGAAATTGTCACTTTTTATTTAAAATCAACATTAATTTATGTTAAAAAAATAAGTGACATTATGAAAACATAGAAAATAGAATCATATTTTCTTATACATAAGAAAAATGATCCTTTAGTCATTTTTGACATTTATATTTCAACCATACATCAATATAATGCACAATGTGACTAGTATGACTCAAAAGTTTCTCTTTTAATATAAAATTGACATTAATTTAAATAAAAACATCATGTGACATAATTAAAATGGAGGAAATAGATTCTGATTCTTTTTATACTTTAGGAAAAAAATACATGAGTCATTTTTTGAGGTGTATGAGTCATCCTCGCCTCTATATAATGCACAGTGTGACCAGTATGATTTAAATTGTCTATTATCATTTTAAAATTTTCATTTTATTTCAAACCATGTAACTCACTTACAACTAAGAAAACATGCTAAGATTATATTTATAAATTTGTAAATTATTCAAAAGCCAATTTCGATATGTGTGAAAAACTCTCACTTAAAACTAATACATGGTGCAATTGGAATGAATCACAATGCATGTTTCCAGTTTGAAATGATGATTTAGTAATAACACAACTGACATACTAAAAACTGAACAAACACATTTGGATTGTTTTGATACATTAGAAAAACAATCTGTCAATAATTTCTGACAAATATGAATCAAATTCACCTTAATTTGATTCATGGTGTTACTGTTATAACTCCAAATGAGTCATTATCTAAAATTTACAATAATTTTTATAAATGAAAAAGTGACATAATCAAAACCAATCAAACTCATGCTATTGTACTTATATTTAAAAAAAATGATCTCTTACCCACTCGTGACATGTAAGAATCAACGCCACCTCAATAGAACTAACATTGTGACCGATATAACTCCAAATGTGTCATTTTTATTAAATATTGACATTTATTTAATTTATTCATTCATATTAATGTTTAATATATATATTTTAAAGTATTACTAACATAATATTTGTTTTCATATATAGGATGAATCTTTTTCTTGGGTTGAGTTAATTTTTTCTTCATCTAATACTATGGGTAGAAATTTTTTAGAGGTAATGATTGGAATAAAAAGATGAATTATGAATGTTTTAGAATGTCTTTTGGATAATTTTAAATGTAAATTAAGAAAACTTTTGCTTGAAATTTAAATTGATGTTTTTTATATACCATGGGTGGATGTTTTTGTATATAAGATTTCAATAAAATTTATATAGAGTTGTATGAAATTTTAGCATTTATGGAAATGACATGTTGTATATAGCATTTGAAATTATAGGTTTTTATCTGGGTGTGCAATTATATCAAAAATCTATTTTAGGTGGGTAGGCCTTAATAAGTAATATATTTTCAACTGATAGGGGAGCCTTTAATAGTGTGTTTTTAGCATGGAAAAATTCCGCCCCTTATCATCACAACGATTAACAATTATTTTTAACACTATTAAAAGAAGATTTGCGTGCTATTAAAGGGTATATTTGTAGTAGTTATGGAAGATTATAAACAGAAATAATTTGATAGGGAACCATTAGTCACTATAATTATTATTATTTTTATGAGTGATAGAAATTCATAATGTTAATTGAAAAACTCATTGAAATTCCTTGCACAATAGTAGCCAAAAAACATTTAAATGGTCCATCCATACCTCATTAGCGTGTAAAAATTATCCATGGTGATGATAGTCTTATGGTGAGGAAGCTCCCTAGATGGTACTTAGTCACAAAGGATAATTTTTTATAAATGTATTAAGAGAAATTTAGGATTACTGGTAAGCCATGCTGCTCGTCTATTTCGTGATGCCCCTCCTGAACAACCACATGATAATTGTGTAAATAATCCCTTGGAGATTGCACCCAACTTGGAGTGGAATTTGGTTGCATGTCTAGATATCTTCTTCATGGATCTGATCCTAGTAAGATCATTGATTGGCACCCAAACAAGGTCCTTATGAAATTGCGAAAGATCATAGAGATTCATTATTAGTGTATTGTATATCATTGATAAAAATAATCAAATGGTGGATATCAGAAATTAGATCTACCCAAATCCATGACATTGAAAAATAGATATGTAGGCGATGAATTTTGGAGTGATGTACTGGATAATTATGACCAACTAGTTTTAGTTTATTTTTATCAGATTAATGTCTGAGTTATTGATATTTATTTTTAATCTCTTATTATTCCATCTTCATGCATTCCTCATAAAATGAGGTGGTGAATACTGCCTTTGGTGGTCAGGATTTCCTTATGCGTCCACCATTCCTTGTTTTTTTACCCATGATTTTTTCCAACATGGTTCATTCATGATTGTGTGGCGCAATAAGGATGATTTATTTAAATAGGGTTTTAATTTTTTTAAAGGGAGAGGGTTGTCGATATTTCTATAAATGGATCTTGTGAAACGTGAACACCGTTAATGCATCTCCACTCATCAAGATGCATGAACATAGTTCATGCTTCCCCTAGAATTGTTTTAGTTACAAATATAACTAAATAAATATAAAAAAATTGAAATATAATTAAATATTGAAATAGATATTAACAAAAAGTAGTAATGCTTATTTATATATGAATAAATACTAATCTAATATGAACAAATATTCATTAAAAATCATCAATATTTATATCATATCAACAAATATATAAAAATATTAATATATATTAACTAAATAATAAAAACTATAATTTATATAATAATAAATAATAACAAATATCAACAAAATATTTTTCAACATCTATAAATATTTATATATATAAATTTAAAAATCAGTAATAGTTAAGTAAATATTAAAATGTATTCATGAATATTATAAATATTAATTAAATAATAAAATAATATTCATAAAGTTTATTTTTTTTAACAGATTTAGGTGATACCCTATTTTATTAAGAATATAAATATTAATTTAATATTAATGAATATAAATACATATTTATTAAATATTAATAAATGTAAAATAAATATTAATTAAATATAATATTTATTAATAAATATTCTTAAATTTTAGATATCCAATATATAAATAATCATAAATATTAATATGTATTAATTAATATAAGTAAATAATAATTTTTGTGAATATTTATTAACATTTTGTAATATCTAATAATATTTTTGACATTTGTGCATATTTATGAATGTCTAAATGATATATAGTCAAATTTAATGATACTATTACTATTTTTAGATAATTTATGATGGTTATTTATTATATTAATAAGCAGTATTACAAAAAATTTTATATAAAATAAATAATCATCATAAAATAATTAATAAATTGTAGTAATATTTATTAAATTCGAAATAATTGAAATATTTAATATTTAATAATATATTTATGAATATTAGTTATTATTCTAAATTGGATAATAAAACTACGTATTAATATGAATATAAAATAGTAAATATTTGTATTACAAATGTATTTATTAATAATATTTTTTTTATTTTTGATAAATTATTTGTATAAATTTCCAATTACAACAACACAAACATATATGGAAGATTATGTATTATATTAGCATGTTTTTTACAAATGTATAAATATTGATTTCAATAACAAACAAAATCTACCACCAATCTAATCTATGTCTATGACCTCGATGCTCCTCTTTTCCACAATTAGACATATATACAATGCATCCACACCGTGTACAACTATGTCTCTACTGTAGTGTACATTTTTCACGACATGACCCCAAGGGGATCAAGCCGTGACTCCCCAAGCCTGCCTCCAATAGGCTAAAGGTTAGCGACTAGCGCCGAGTAGGCTATCACAGAGAACAGAGGCATTAGCCAAAGGTACCCGTACACACGAACCCACATACCACTACAAGCAATAGTGCATATATATATATATATATATATATATAAACTGGAAATTAATGCATGCATACATCTGACCCACAACCAGAGTACAAAAAAAGTACAAAAGGGAAAAATAGGGCCCACCAAAATAAAACTACAATATCATCCAACTAGCACAGAAGGAGGGAAACGCTGCCAAACACACCTCCTGGTATGCTCCTCATCACAGATCCAGTAAACCCCTTGGTCGATTGTGCAAACTACGCTCCACCTTGTTCGGGTCCACCTGAAACATTGTCAAAAGGAATGTGGTTTGCACAAGACACAAACATGTGCAGGCAAAGCCCGTACAGGTGTGAGTATATAAAATACCCAGTAGGCACCCCAAAAACCCCAAAATGAAAAGGAGAAATTGAAAGGAAACAGTCATCTCATCCCGGCCAGAGAGAACAAAAACGAGAGAGAAAATCAATCTCATGTCAATCCTCGGCTAAACACAAATAGTCAGCACAACTCATATGTATACCAATACATATTCCATGATCAATCCATATATACTCAACACGCACCAAGCCTCAAGAGGATCCGACCTCATCACCTGTGACATGTACATAACTAGGAGAACACACTCCATGAGCTCTGTCATCCCAGATGACACTTGTCCGATAGATATACGCTCATCGAAAAACATCACTAAGAGCCTCATGATGAATCATTATAAACACAAAACTCCGCAGATAGGGGATCACTCCTAGGGTCCGCTCGAAAATACCAGATCCCACACCGGTATACGATGATCTTACAGAAAGGGGATCAATCCCATGTTCCCCTAGGGGATAACACCACCCGATCTAGAACTCATTAGAAACACGTTACTCTGATAGAAGATCATTGCTCGTGTAAAGGTGGTCACGAAAATACTGGAACCCTATTTGGTATAACCCGTGATGTAGGGGATTGAACCAAAGATGCACCAACCCTACCGAAACCACGTGCTGAGTAGGGGATCTTATAACCAATGATACTGCAACATCACTATAGTCATCATGTTAAGTAGGTGATCGTATACCCGACGATTCCCCAACCATACTAAGAAAAACCCACTGCAGAGGGGATCACATTCCCGCTGATGCTAGAAACCATATAGGGTTAACCCGCTAGATAGGGATCGCCACCCACGGACAAGCAGTTACAACGATACAAAGAACCCCATCTATGGAAACGATGCTAAAGGATCCTGATCCGGGCCCACCAGAGGGATGCCACAACTCTAACTGTTTAAACACCCCATCAAGAAAATCACAAACCTATGATAAGTTTGTGATGTCGTACGAACCCTTGTAGGAATGAACCAAGGGAGTACCCTCAACAACTATTTTTCCAAACGTCTCTAACCTGAGGAAACCGCTACAATGCCACACCACACACCTCCCAAGCCGATACCATGGCCAAAATCATGATCCACATGGAAGAACATGTAGGAAAGGCTGTTAACTCGACTGAAACAGACAATCGGTGAAAAGGGCACTATTCCCCGTAGCTATCCCATGTGGGGACCACACTATGATCCCGAAACTCATCAATCAGATCATACCACTGTGATCCCCTTGGAAAAGCACATGGGATCGACTACTCGAACACTCCAAATGGATGACGGGTGAAAAAGCGACATGTCATCGTAAAACATGCAATTTGGGCCCTGTGGGGCCCACACTTTAACATTAGCCTGAACACTGACAGGATCATCTAAAAAATTCCACACGGGGACTAGTGTCATGAGGTCAAAGATGGCACGTCAATCGGATGTCTGGTTCGTGAGGCATGTCTGTCGCATGCTTTAATAATAATTTCTTATTATTAAATTTAACCATTTCGGGTCACCCGCCTTCTGGTCCAGAACCCAAAACCACATAACCCACTTCAGAAAGTCTGTCTCGCTGACACGAACCCGTGGCTGCCGACGTCGCATCAATCGGACGTTCCATTAAACGTTACGCACCCTTTGAACACAAGGGGTCCCAAATTGGGCCTGTCCACCCCGGCGGGCTTGATCCAAACCACCGGCCCACGGTCCAGCCACGGGTCCGGTCCAGCTCGCCGTGCCCAACTGGCCGCTGCCTGTCTGAAAACCCTCAGAGCCCTTGTGTTCAATTCCTCCAGACAGACTGGCCACTTGGCCAGTCTGTGTACGCTCACCGCACCAGCATGACACGCGGGTTGCGGGTCCTTATCCGCGGATCCCCCGAGGTCATTGCCTCGGGGTCCTCCCCACCACCACAGGTCGAGTGCGCCACTCCGACCGACTGAGTGCACCTCCCAACATTGGATGCCCGCGCCACAACCACCAGGTCACCCCGCTCCCCGCTCCACTGCAACCGCCTTGGCACCCCGCTCTGTTAGAGCTACCCCGTCCATGCTGACCACACTCGACGCCTCATCAGCCCCACTCGACACTGATCCCTTCAGCCAATGCTCGTCTGCCAGCCACTGTGGTCCACCGCACCTCCGGCTCGACCTTCGGTCAGCCGCACCTTGCCGAAGCCGGACCTTCCTTCGGCCGCCAAAACTGCTCCGGCGGCCCGATTTCAAATCCATAGGTGGATTTGGAATCCTCGGGATGAGGCCTTCCCAGCGCCTACCATCGATCAACGATCCCTAAAGGTTTTGGTGCGTCCGAAATTTCGGTCGAAGATCGATGAAGAACGCATCAATCATGGGATTTAGAATTGGATTCGGATGGTGGCCGTGTTCATTCGGCCAACATCCCAATTCTAAAATTATAGAATTTAAAATAACATATTTGACAGAACTCATGAAATAGATGAAGGAGAGGAAGAACAACCGAAATCCTACCTCGACCTGGCCGTTCGTTGTTGGCGATGCGCCCACTATGATCCCACTTCGATCCTCGGGAGTTTGCTCCCCAATTTTGAGAAGAATAGAGAAGAACGCCGAAGAACACTCATGAACATTCGAGAGAGGGGGAGTGAAGGGAATATGGGTTTCCCCTTAATTCCACACTTAAATGGAATTTATAGACACTTTGAAACTCTACCGAAGGGTGTGGATTCATAATCCTCTACGCCCTCCAATTTTATATCACGCCAAGGTGAAACACCCCATTTAGAACTCAAAGGAAGTCTCGAATTACCATTTAGAGACTTCGTTCGGATGTTATTAGAAAAGAATTATAGTGATAAAAATCACTAAGTCATTATTTCAAAATGACTATTTTCCCCTGGGTGACAACTCACACAGTAGGCCCATGCACACAACTTTTACTCCCAGCCTAGCGAAAACGGCATGCTCTGGATGCAACCGTTCCCTATGAATCCCATTCTGAGCAACCTTTTCAGAGATAACACACCCTGCCATGAGCATGGTATATAATAATCTATTTTCTTTATAAAATTAATTCTGGGAACACTGGGCCTCTGAATTGCATGCCGCCTTCACCCTTAGCTCTGGAATTATTCATTGTAATATTCCAAAGTCTGACAGGGCCAAAAACCAAGCCACTACATCATCCCCACCATATAACATTTCATCCCCAAAATTCCATAAGCACATTAAATGAAAATGGACTCTCAGGTGGGTCTCCAACGCTAACGAGTTAACCAACAAACATCCCTTCCCGAACACATAAGACTGAGGGACTCATCCACCACACCTCAACACTATCCACATTGGGCGGCACAGACTCACTCCCATGGTTTTTATCGCATCACTAAAATGCGTATCGGTGGAAGAAGGATCACTCTTCCTCATGCATTTGAAGCACACCGAATGACACCCACACCTGGTAAAACCAACGCCTTGAACAAAAATCGAGAAAATAATGGAAAGGGAAGAGTACTTCTAAATAGTGTCTATCAAAACAACTACAGAAAGTAGAAAGGACACAATGCGTACCATTATCCATTCACAGAGCTTCTAGGTCAACAGCCACTAGGAAAAGAAACTATCATCGCCATCACCATCCAGCTCCCTGAGCTTAGTGTGGACCACCTGGGGGTGGTGGTGGTGGTATCTAATACTGCCTACCACCTCTCACTGCTGAACCAACTTCATCACCACATCCATCGCCCTGCAGACCTCCAAATTCAAGCTATAGTCATTGCCAAGGCATCCAATCGACTAGCTCCCTCCCAACAACACAACGGGTTGGACAATCTTTAGAAATATGTCCTCGACCGTCACAAGTGTAACACCACCTCTCCTGCGACTACCCAAACTGGCCTGAGAGCCCTGATCCTCAGATCCCCTATCCTTGGGTCGCCTCCTGAAACATCAACCATGTCCAAACCCTTGCACCCACCGTCGACTGCTAGTTTTCGATGTGTCAAATGACTTGCGCCCAACACTGAAGAGTTGAATCAACTCATCCAAAAAGCTCTACACCACAAAGGCTCAATCCAGCACTCCATCATAGGTGGGCAGCCACGAGGTAACCACACCTGTTGTGATGTGTCTACGTAGGACCTACTTGAAGGTCCAAGCCCTAAAGACTGGTTTATGAACCCTATATAGGGAGTAGCATGATAGGTCTGTAAATCTTATCGAGTACCTCGACACAGTCATGCACTCTTGTCGAAGCTGCAGAAGATCCTGGATCCGCACTGAGCTCAGCGTAACTAGATTGAACTCTCCCCTGAAGATCCGCTCATACTCTACCCTCATACGCATCCCCTCATTGTGGGACTGTGTCACCAATATCCCCCATCGCTAGACCGAACCATGAAAAGTCTCGCTGCTAGGATGACCATCTAATCTGGGGGCGTCCTCACCAGGCGGAAATCTTAGGTGACTACTTTGAGCTAGTCATCAGCTACCACTAGAAATAGTGTAGTGCACTCAACCTCCACACATCATTGTCCTATGATACCAGAAAAACCAGCTTCTCGATAGGTGGTGGATCAACTGGAGGACCACCTAGATGTCCAGCCTCAGAACCTGCACCCTCATTCATATCATCTACACGAGGCTTATTGTCACCACAATCCTATTTCAGAAACATCGCTAGCTGTCGTTGTGGAGGCATCCTGAAATACAATCAAGACACACCATAGTAAAAGAGTACATATGGAGAGCTGGCTCAAGAAGAGAAAGGGAAACCCAAAAACCCAGTCCTATATAATGCATGTATGGTTATGTCCCTATGACGAGTGTACAAACATCATGAGTCCAAAGGCAGGTTATCAGAGTCATAGTGAATGGATACGTCGGCCACCGAAACCAACATTGGAGTCCCCGACCTAAAAGCCGAATTCAAGACATCTTGACACTACCGCTATGCAACCGAAACCAAAATGACACCTAGACCAGCTACACTCGGTGATCCCAATGGTGGAACCTCCTCTGATACCACTCTGTCACGACCTGACCCAATGGGGCTCGAGCCGTGACTCCCCGATACTGCCTCCAATAGTCCATGGGTTGGCGACTAGCACTGAGTAGGCTATCACACACAAGTGAGGCATTAGCCTAAGGGACCTGTACACACGCACCCACATACACCACCATGAAACAGTGTAGATATATATATATATAAACTGGAATGTAATTCATGCATACATCAAACCTATAAGTAGAGTACAAAAAAATTACACAAGATAAAAATAGTTCCCTACCAAAAGAAAACTAAAAAAGCATCCAAACAGCTCAGAAGGAGGGAAACTCTGCCAAGAGAACTTTCTTGTAAGATCCTCAACCCAGATCTAGTAATCCCCTTAGTCGGTCGTGCAAACTAAGCTCCACCTGCTCTAGGTCCTCCAGGAACTCCGTCGAAAGGCATGTGGTCTGCACAAGACAGAAACATGTGCGGGAAAAGACCGTGTAGGGGTGAGTATATAAAATACCCAGTAGGAACCCTAAAAACCCCAAAAATAAAAGGAGAAACTGAAAGGCAGCAATCAGCTTATCCCAGCCATATGGAACCCAAATGAGAGAGATACTCCATCTCGAGACCATCCTAGGATAAACACAACTAGTCAGCATAGCTCAGGTGTTTTACCTTATATATACCATGAGATATCCAGATACACTCAACAAAAACAATGCCTCATGAGGTTCCTACCATGACACTTGTGACAGGTACATAACAAGGATAACACACTCCACGAGCTCAGTCATCCCATATGACACTCGTCCGAGAGATATACACTAATCAAAAAATGTCATTGAGAGCCTCATGCTGAAACAACATTAAAACCAAACTCATCAGATAGGGGATCACTCCTAGGGTCCACTAAGAGATACCAAAAACCACACCAGTATACAAAGATCTCATAGATAGGGGACCACTCCCAGGGTCTGTTGGCGGATACCACAACCCGATATCGAACTTGTTAGAAACATGTCACTCAGATAGAAGATAGTCACTCATGTAAAGGTGGTCACGACAATACCGGAACCCTATCTAGTATAACCCACAACGTAGGGGATCGAACTGACGACGCACCAACCCTAATGATACCACACGCTGGGTAGGGGATCTTATAACCAACGATACCGCAACCCTACTATAATCCTCATGCTGAGTAGGGGATCATATACCCGATGATGCCAAAACCATACTAAGCATGACCCACTATGTGTGGGATCATATTCCTGATGATTCCACAAACCCTATAGGGTTAACCCACTATATAAGGGATCGATGCCCGTGGGAAAATGGTCACAACGATACCAAGAACCCGATCTAGGGAAATGATGCTATATGATCCCGCTCTGGGACCACCGGAGGAATGCCACAACTCTAACAATTTAAAAATCCCATCGAGAGGATCACAAACCTATGTTACGGTTGTGATGCCGCGCGAACCCTCGTATGAACCAACCAAGGGAGTACCCTCAACCACTGCTGGTCCAAACGTCACTAACCTGAGTGACATGCCACAAAACCACACTACGCACCTCCAAGCCTGATACTGAAGCCACCATCGCGATCTATGCAGAAAAAATCCAATAAAGGCTGTTTAATCACCTGAAACAGATGACCGGTGAAAAAGGCAATATTTCCCGAAGCTAGCCCATGTGGGGCCCACACTACGATCCCTATAATTATTAAGTAGATTATTCCACTATGATCCCCTCGTAAAAACACACGGGATCGACTACTCGAACACTCCAAATGGATGCCTGGTGAAAAAGTGACATTTCATCATCAAACGTGAAAACCGGTGCCTGTGGAGACCACACCTTGACTTTATCTCGAAAAATGGAAGGAGAATCTCAAAAAGTCCACACAAAAACTAGGGTAATACTACTACAAACGCGTTTCAATCAGATGTCCGGTTCGCGAGGCATGTCTGTGGCAAGATTTAATAACAATTTATTATTATTAAATTACAATATTCTGGGTCAACCGCCATCAGGAACAGAACATAAAAAACCCTAAACCCACTTCAACAAGTCTGGATCGCAGAAAAAAACTTGTGGCCACTGATGACGCGTCAATTGGATGGGCCATCTAAAAGATTCACCACCTTGAACACAAGGGGGCCAAAATTGGGCCGGTCCAGACCACCAGCCCGCAGTCCAGCCGTGGGTCCGGTACAGCTCGCTGCAGCTAGTTGGTCATGGCTTGTCTGAATTCCTCAAGTCCCCTCAGGTTTGGTTCATCAAAATAGACTGGCCACTTGGACGGTCTTTGTTTGCACGCTACACCACCAGGACTCGTGTGTTGTGAGTCCTTGCCTGTGGCTCTGTCGAGGTCATCGCCTTGGAGTCCTCCCAACCGCGACAGGCAGATTGTGCCGGTTCAGCCAGCCGAGCGCACCGCCCGAAACCAGCCGCCGACACTACGGCCGCCTGGTCACCTCGCTCCCCACTCCACTGTTGCCGCCTAGGAACCCCGCGCCTTCGGTGCTACCCCATCCATGCCGGCCTCATCCGACACAGAACCGTCCACACCCAATGCCGAACCCTTCGGCCTTCGATTGTCTGCCGGTCGCCGTGCTCCGCCGCACCTCCAGCTCGACCTCCGACCAACCACCCCTTGTCGAAGCCAGACCTTCCGTCAGCTGTCACAACTGCTTTTGCGGCCCGATTTCAAATCCAAAGTTGGTTTTGGAATCCTTGGGACGAGGCCTTCACAGCACCTACCCTCGATCTACGATCCATATAGGTTTTGTAATGTCAGAAATTTTGGTTGAAGAATGAATATGAACGTGTCGAACACCAGATTTAGAGCATGACTCAGATGGTGGCCGTGTTCATTCAGCCATCGTCCCAATTATAAACTTATAAAATTTAAAGGACGGATTTGAAAAATACACAAGAAATTGATGAAGGAATGGAAAAAAAAATTGGAAGCCTACCTCAATCTGCCCGTTCGTTGTTGGAAATGTGCCCGCTGTAATCCCACATCGATCCACCTGAGTTTGGTCCTCAATCCGATGAAGAATAGATAAGAACACTAAAGAACACCGAAGAACGTTCGAGAGAGAGAGAGAGGGAGAGAGAGAGAGAGAGATAGAAGGGAAAATGGGTTCCCCCTTAATTCCACACATAAATGGAATTTATAAACTCTCTGAAACTCTGCTGATGGGCACAGATTCCGAAACCTCCATGCCCGCCTATTTTATATCACTCCTATGAAAAACACCCCATTTAGAACTCAACGGTAGTCTCTGATTTCCATTCCAATAGTTCATTCTGATTTTATTCAAAAATAACTCCAGTGATAAAAATCACTAAGTCATTGTTTCAAAATGACAATTTTTCCCCTTGGTGAAATCTCTCACAGCAGGCCCGCGCCTGCATCTTTTACACCCCACCTAGGGTAAACAGCATGCTTAGGACACAACTATGCCCTCATATTTCCATTTTGAGATACTTTTTAGGAGATCACACTCCTCGCCACGTGCATAAAATATATAAAAAACCTTAATATTTTAATAAAATTAATTTCGGGCACACCGGGCCTCAAGAATCACACGCCTCCTTCGACCCTAGCTCTGTAATTATTCGTAGGAATATTCCAAAGTCTTACATTGCCAAAAATCATGTTGCTACAATGCTACTCCTATATATAATCATCAACACCCGCCTCCACATAATCCTTCTTGATAGGTGGTGATTGTAAAGTCTCACTGCATGTTCCACTATAATCTGATCTCATGTTGTGTTTCCCATAGATCAATATATCGTGCATGATACCTCCTCTAATCACGGTCTCACTTTCCTAATATCATTAGGGAATGAAGTCAATATAACCGATTGTGTGATGAAGGAATGGGATGCAGTATTCTGAACTGCTTTATAACATTGTCAGTCTGATGTCACTCGAAAAAATGAAAATGAATCAAAGGAACCTTTCTTGTGCCACTAGCCGACATGGATGTACAATACTGTTGAAAAATCTTGATGATAACATCATTATATGACATCCATGTAATCTGAAAAAATGAATAATCAAATAATAAATGAATACATGCATAGTAAAGATAATACATTTCATTATATAAATAAGTACCACTTATATCATCTTCCCACAGACTGGCCAACATAAGTCTGTAGGAGTGGATGTCATGTGTGGGTGTATCTGAATGTCATTGTGCATAAGGATATCTCAATGCTTGAAAGTTGATGCAATCACAGAACCTATTATCCAACATGACCATCGTCACCAAACTAATAATTTATGTATATCAGTTGTAGCACTCTATTACCTAAAATAAGCTTTGTACCTAATAAAAGGTTTGAAAACACAATCCCGATGCGTAATGTAGTATCTTATCAATGTCACTTTAGAAATCCTTAGTAAAATTCCATACATTTTCCATCATTTGATAGGCATGTTGGGGAAATTCAATAATGTAGTGCACACATCTATTAAATGTCTCTTGAAAAAACAATATGATAAAAATATAGCACACACCCTTGATATCCCCATTTATGAACTCCATAATATTAATCGTCATATGGCCCTATCTTTTACCACCATCATATGAAAATGACCATTTATCCGTTGATGTTTACATCATATATTCAGTCAAATCTTCATTATCCCTTCTAATCTCTTCATGAAGTTGATAAAACCATTTTTACTAGGGATCATATGTTGAAACCATTATAAAATAATGTATTTACAAGGATATTTAATTTTCTTAAAAAAATGTTTGTTTAGAAAAACATTCCCAACATAGGGATCACTTTTTAAACCTCGTCCATGAAATAATTATGCACATTACATGAAATATAAGTAAATCAATATCGATTATAAGATTTCAATTTTCTCCATGGAATGCCATCATTATTAACTTCCACTATAATTATTCGGTGATGATAAAATATCAAACAAACTACATGTTTTTTTCTGATATGAACATGTATAAATACCAAAAACCAACTACAAGATTGAAAATTATTCTATTAAATGATAAATTTCAATTTTTTTGAGGAGAATGACTTCTATCCTATGTGCCAGCAATACGTAGAACACCTATATACATTAAATAAAGCAATGTTTCATTGACCTAAATGATTTATTTACAACAGGGATGAGTAGATATACATGGACTGAATGCCCAAATCATCCAATTGAACATAACTATTGATTGATAATCTTTGTGATTTGGGGAGAGAGAGTCAATAGTGTCAAAATGATAAAAAATATGACTGTTGAGAGACAAAAATTCAATAAGCTATGGAATCATTGCACATGATTCATCCCAATAAATGTACACTTTTACAACTGACTTCTATATTACATTCCATGATTTACATTAGGAAATTATGTTGTTAAACAACCATTGTATTCATTATTGAACAAGGTCCATCTTGAGATGTTCATTTCATCTGTACAATGGAATTCAACATATACATTGCATCATGTATAGAGTGATCCTATGAAAATCTTGGATGTATGAAAATTTGTGGGAAATCTAATATGGTTATCTTCAAACATGAAAAAATTTATCATATATTTCTCTCAATATGAATTTACATTCTAGCCCATAATTTTCACATTGAATGGGGAAATTTTTATTATTTGACTCACTAACCAATAATGTGAAAAAACACTGTATTTGGTACTGTTTTATCACATTTTTTCATGGAAACATTAATTTAAAACTCCCGCCTAGAATAGATGGTGTTATCAATTGATGCAGATCTATTCCATATAATGATAGGGAATTTAATATCTAGTATAATGAAATACCAATCAAAATTTTATGTGTGTGACATTCATTTGACAAAGGAAGTCAATATTGATAGACAATTTGAACTAACTACTGTATGTCTGTCTATCATAGGAATCTCTAAAGGAGCATTCCCCACATCACCCTAAAAAACATCATCTCTTGATTTCTATGTAGAAATATCATCTATATATAAAAATTCATTCTGTATAGCATGAGTACACACAGTGATATCCCCAACATTTCCTTTCAAATGATGACCATATTCATCACAATTTGGTTCGATCGTATGAGTCTTATGAGGATGTACTAAATGAGAGTGTTGTGAAGGATTGACTTCTAAAATTCCCATAAATCATGGTTCTGTATTTTTAGGTTGCACCACATAAAAATCAGAAATCACAACATATAATTCCATCAAACCATTACTACACTATTGACTGAATAACAATGATGCATCCATCCAATCCTCATCATCGACCAGAGGGTACTCGGTGTGCCATAAATTTTAAGGATATTAAAGATGTCGTTATTTTATTGAAGTAATTGATTGATCTAACCTCATTTTCAGTATACTGGATCTTATTGTGAACTTGATCTAGTATCAAACAATCTAAAATATTTCCTCTCTTTCTAAAAGAGATCTATAACTAAAAACATGCTTGGTATAAAATACCCAACCTTTAAAATATATTTTCACAAATACAATTACATAGAAAAAAATAATTAATAAAATATTATATAGTACACCATGAAAATTTTAAATTCAGTAAATTGGTTATGAATGGAAAATTGACTTGATTTTTTGACTTCTATATATGGATTATATTTTCATTACTTGATAATCCAACCAAAGCCTATGGGGGATCCTTGCAGATCTAATAGCTCAGATTTCAACTATCATAAGTATATTCTTAGGACTAGTGTAAAAAACATCACTTGACATAGTAATATATTTTTTTGGAAAACCCTTTTATTATAATGATACCCACATGAAAGTGAGGCGGTTTAGGGATTTCAGATAAATAACATTTTTTTAAGGGGACACATGAGTACTTGCATACTTAGAGAGAGGGATAACATGAAAATCTTCAATAATGGAAACAAACTAAAATTATTACAAATTATTTTAAAAAAAAACACGACATGAATATTCAATCATACATTGCTTGGTTATCTCATGATCACCCAATTATTATAAATTAAATAATTAGATTTAAAATAATAGAACATGAAATTAAAATCATACATTAAATGATCTTCTCAAGATCAAAAAATATTCTATATTGCTAACATGTTTGATGGAGATATTATTTATGTTCTAAATCCTCTTACATTATATACAATATTTAGGAATATATATATACATCTTTTTATACTCATACAAAAATGAGTATTTTTTTCTATTATATGTTAAAAACTATATCCATGAAAATGATCAATATAAATAAACTGATTGCTACAGTACATTGATGGTAACACTATTTCTGAATCAAATTTAAGAAAACGTTATATATAATTATACATGATCATAAAATATGTTAGAAATTTTAATCACTAATTACTAAATAACTATGTCTGGATCTTGAGACTTAATATTTGGAATAGTTTATCATTATATGATAAAGTAAACAAAACCTATGGGTGAACTCCTAGAGTCTATATTATCATATATTTTAGCAACCACAAGTCTCCTTTCGAAGAGAAACACCTCTTATAAAACACCTCCTATAGAACGCCATTTTATTAGAATGTTAATCAAATCCAATTGAAAGGGAACACGGGTATGAAATACATAATATTTTTTAGGTGGACATATGTGTCCTTACATAATTAGGGAAGGATGAATCATATGTCTGTAATGCAAAAAAGAGAATTCCATTATTACAAATTATATTACCACATACACAAAAAAGACATGCAATTTCAACTATGCATTGATCGGTCATCTTAAGACTAGTCATCACACAATACTCTTAAAACGTTTTTTGTATGATTATTATATTGTACATATTATATAAAATTACTTATAACTATATGTAATATATAATAAATATCTACACATACATTCCAAAATTTTATATTTTCAATATGTGTTTGTACACATATATTTAATAATTACATTTATTAAATTTAATTCAATGTAATATAACTTACAGATAAATAATATCCATTAAAATATAATAATCTTAGGTTATTTTCAATGTTATAAAATATCATATGTATATATATTTTTTTTTTGAATACTATAAATTCCAAAATATATGTAATTATATTTTATAAATTATTACTTGGATGATTTATTTTTTCGATATAATATAATTTAAAATTATTATTTAAAATTATTAATTATAGAAAATAAATTTAATATAATTTACACATACATGAAGACAATAAATATAATATAGAAATATTTTATTTTTTACTTATATAAAATTACATATATATATATATATATATATAATTTCTATTGTATTTATACTTTCTAAAATTTAAGTAATTATATTTCATACATTATTTTTCGATATAATAATTATTTATTATTAAAATAAATAAAACTATTACTTATAGCTAACATTTTTTATACCACTATCCAAAATAATATTACATATATATTTTAATAAATTTTAATATATTTCTTAATATAACTAATATATTTTTAACAATATATTTAGATAATTACCCATTTGTATAGAATATTATGATTTAAATTTATGTTACTTTAAATATAACATTTTTTATAAACCTATAAATTTATTGAAATCTAATTACTCGCCATTTTAAATTAAAAATAATAACATTTTAGAAAAATTATTTCTCTATAAATTACATTTTACACGGAAAAATTAAATTATATAAACACTGTGTTTAAACATATTAAACATTAAATATAAATTATATAATGGAACAAAAATTAACTCATTCATAAATTAAATATTAAAAAGGAAACTACTTTATTCCTCCAAATATCAATGCATCTACATATATTAAATAAATAAATTAAACAAAAAAATAAATAAAATTTAGAAAATTATATTTTTAAATTTAAATTACTAATTCTTATAAGATGAAAATATATGTTGAGAAATAATTCCTGAAGGTATTTACAAAAATAACATATTAGAATGAAATTTAGAAGTGGAGAAACCCATTTTATAAAATTTTTCTAGAAACAGGCATGAACCTCATTCACAGCTCCTTTGTAAATTCTACGATGAAAGAGTGAATTGGGTTCTTGCTTCTTCCACGATGCTGAGGAAGCATGAACTAGGTTTTTGATTCTCTATTTGTAGATGGAGAGGCATGAATCAAATTCACACATATATCATGGAATGGAGAAGTGTGAATGAGGTTCATGTGTCTCTTAACCCAATTTAAAAATTGTTAGATACCCTATCACATTGTTTAAAAAAACATAAAACCCAGATAAAAACAATTACCCTCACAACAAAAGAGGACAAATAATGGTATAAGGTCAAATTTAACCAAATGTGACATTTACAAGAGGTGATAGTAATGATGAATTTATTTAACTTATATAAAAAATTTAACTACTACAAAATTGTCCATTTTCAGTGGGTTAATTAGGATGGATTAAAATTGTTCATAAATAAATTAGAATAACTATGCTTTTGCAACAATTCAAAATTAATAACCAAAAACTAAATTACATTCAATGAATATTATAAAAAGACTATATTATACATTCTTATTAGCCATCATGACATGATTAATAGTGTGAGATAATAAGATCTATAAAAAAGGTGCCACTGGCATCATTATTAGGGATGAACTATCCATCACAATTAGATTGTTGATAAAAAATTAACTAAAAAATCTTTAACCCTTTCATCTTCCCCTGATCTATTCTTCCTATTATGTAAACACCCCCACCGCATATCCTTCATGCAGCCCACCCCTATGTTCATCTATTATATCTAATGATTTGTATATTGAGGTTTCAATCCCCCATATACGAACTCATATTCTCTCCTCCTTTCTTCTTCTAGTGATTCCCCCTTCCCTCCAACTATAATTGGCTCAGTCTAACCCTTTGTTATGAAATGTACCTAATCTTCTTTTATATTCAGTATTTTGGGTTATTACTAGTGTAATTTTCCAAATTTCGATGTCCACCATAAGAGATGACATGTTATGGCTCCTTATGGGTCAATTACAATTAATTTGAGGTAGTTTTGTAGTGTTTTTAATTTAGATTTAAGAGATATAACAATTTTTGTGTCCTTATTTGTTTATTTTTAGTTGAATATACATTTTTAATCATAATATAGTTTGAAAATTATTTAAGTGTTGTTTCCATGTTTTTCTAGATTGCATTAAAATTAAATTGTTTGGACATTTTAAATTATTTGTTAGCATATAGAACATGTTTTTTTGAGTCCCATATTATTATTTAATATTTTTATTGGAATTATTTTGAGTTTTGAATAATTATAGATTTATGATTTTATCATTTGAATGTGGTGACACCATATGATTTATTGACATTTTTACTAATGTGATTTTTTTATGTTTTAATGATTATAAACCATTTTATATAAGAAATATTTGAATTTATTTTACTTGTTCATGCATATTTATTGTGTTATTTTTCTTAATGTTACATATCATTATACAATGATATTAAATTTTTAATAATATGGTATTTGATCATTTACATTGTTCGAAATTAGTAATACTGTCATAGTATTATTTTTTATAATTATTGTTATTATTAATAGAGAATAGTTTTACATAATTAATATATGTAATAATTAGTAAAAAAGTTGAAAGTACTTCTAAAAAATATTAAAAGTACTAACAATTATTTAAAATTTATAATAATTATTTTAAATTTTGTAGTAATTTAAAAATACTATAAATTATTAAATTATTTTTTATAATTAATATATAAATAGGAAATATTCGTAATAATTAGGAAATATTAGTAAATTAAGATAATTTTTAATAAATTATAAAAATCGATAAAAATACTAACAATTATTAAAAGTTATAAAAAATTAATAATACTGTATTAATAATTAGAAACTATTAGTAATAAAAAATAAATAGTTTTTAATAAATAATAAATAATTAGTCAATATTAGTAATAATTAGTAAATGTTACTATTAATTAATAAATATTATTATTAATTATTATATATTTTTAATTTGAGATATTTTTTAATAAATTGTAAAATAAATATATCAATAAATAATGAATATTGAAAATTAGAAATATTTTTTAAAAATTCAGTTATAATTATTAAATAATTTGTATTACTTAAAAAATAATTTCATTAACTATTCAAAAATAATAAATATTAGTAATAATTAGTAAAAAATTTACAATCCCCTTGAAAAATATAATAAAATATAATAATTATTTTAAATTTCTAATAATTTATAAAAATGTAGTAATAATTAAAATAACTAATAACAATTAAATAATTTGTAATAAATAATAAATAATTATTTAATATTAGTAAATTATTAACTGCTAATATTAATTTGAAAATATTCGTAATAATTTGTAAATACTAGTAAATTATGTTATTTATTAATAAATTGTAATAATATTTATGAATTACTAATAATTATTAATAATTATGACCAATTAGGGAATATTTTGAAGTAATTTAAAAAATTATTTCGAATTATTAAATAAATTTTATGAATATTGAAATAATTAGTTATTTTTTGTAATTATTAGTAAATGTTAGTTGTATTTTAAGAATATTATTAATATAATGGAATTATTTATAAAAATTATGGAAAAATGTATTAAATATTAAAATAATAAAAAAATTCAAATAATTATTAAAAATTAGGAATATTTATTAAAAATTTAGATATAAATAATAAAAAAACTAATATTAATTAATAATTATTTGAAATAATTAATATAAATTAGTAATAATTAGTAAAAATTAGTAATAATTCATGATAAGTATGCTTAAAAACCCATAAATAAAATTTAATAATAATTTTTAATTAGCCACGATGAGTAATAATTATTCATTTTTATATTCTTTTATTGATTACCATGGACTAAAGAAGTAGACAACAACATCAATTACAAGATCTTAATTGGATAAATAATCACAACAATCCTAATATATCTAGTATAAATGCTAAAAACATTGAGGGAGTCAAAACATTTGTATCATTTACATCATGAAAAAAAATTCCTGAAAAAAAATTTATATATAGATTTATGATATGTTATCTTAAATGATTCTATGAGATTGAATATGTTGTACTTAATCTAGTATAATTTGGATTTCAAAAAAAATGAATGTTTTTGGTACAACATAAGGAATGAAATTTAGTAGAAAAAATTATTTTTGGTTCTAGATTAATCATTTAAAAATTAATTACATGATGTCACAAGCCCATAAATATTGGAATGAAAATATCATATTAATATTCCAAATCTGAAATCAAAACTACTTTAAATTTACTATTTTCATAAATTTTCTAAGGTGGAAATATATCCAGGATGCCAAATAAGAAAGAAAAAAGGTGTTATAAAATTTTGTACTGTTAAATCAGATTACGGAATGTAAAATAGTTGGTTTTATCATATAAATTCATTTATAAAATCATTATTTCATTAAGAAAATAGACTACCTAAATGATTTTATGAATTTAATATGTTGGTCCATAATTTGGGTCTTAGTTATTAGAAGATCCTTGCATGTTCAAATGGATGAATCTTATATTATGGTTATATTGAATCAATAGATAATTTTAAAACATATGGAAAACCATTTAATAAAGAGGAAAACAAGGAAAATATAGTCTCCGTATGAAACAATTGATGTATTTTCCAATTACACCTAGTTTATAGTTTGTATTTATTTCACACAACATAGATGCTTTTATGGCATGGAAGAAATAAAATATTTCCATTAGAAAAATCATAAATCATCAATGTGATGGTGATTCAGGGAAAATCATTTATCATATGAATCACTCTTTCGCGTCAAAAACATCATAAAATATGGTTTAGTGCTTCTACATATTGATTTATTTCATTAAGTGCTTATAGAAATCAATATTATTAATTTCTAATTTTAATAAATTTGTACTACTTGAATCATTTTATGTTGATGACATATCTATATATATATATGATGCTATCAATTCCAGGATATATGAAGAAGAATATCAATTATTATTTGAACCCACTAATTGATGAGATAATTCCTTCATGGAATGAATCTATAACTACATATTATATAATTTCATATCACAATTTTACAATGAATTTTTCATTAATGTTGACAATTAGGGACATTCGGACGCATGATATGTAATCTGGATAGAGCACACATGGTCTAAAATACTGTTCATACTACGAGGATGAGAATAAATTGTAAACAGTTTTCAAGGGAAGAATGACTAATTATTTTTATTGTCATAAAAGATGTCATCTTTCATATCACCAATTTCAATGTAATAGAAATAATTTTACATAAGGTTGAATTCAATGAGATGAACCTCCAACAGTGCTCTCAGGTATTGAAGTAAAATATATCATATCATCATTACATTCTATTACATTTAGACATACTATGAATGAACAGAAAATAAATATTTTTATGGGAGATTATAATTATAAAAGGAAGGTTATTTTTGGGACCTATCATATTGGTATGATTTTTGGGTTCATCACTTATTAGATGTAAATAAAATTGGGAACTTTTTTTGATAGAATATTTAGTATCATGTTGGACACAATATGTACCAATGTTAATGTAATGGCATTATTAGATCTTGCCAAAATTTTCATGCATCCTAAACATGAATTAATTGGAAAAGTAAGATCTCACAATTTAATGAATCCCAAAAAATCTTATTCACTTTATAGAAAAATTATTTTTGTATTATATTAATGGATTTAATATTTTTGTTTATCACGTTTTTATACTTTTAATTTTTCTCATTGCATCAGAAATTGACATATTACTCGGATAAAAATCAATGAATGTCATGTCATTATGGAAATACTACTCTCTATTAGTGATATAAAACAATTCATTTCATCTACATGATAATTTTTTTATCGAAATATAATATTTATTATATGATATTTTTTTGGAAACATCATGTAATGATTAATTGAGTATGATGTAACATTATGTTATATTTATTTTATATAAATTGGGGAAAATATTCATGCCATACTTCTTCGACTCAATGGAATATTAAATATTTCATTTTCTGTATGACTCTAAATGCGGAGGGATGACACAATTCCAATGTATGTTCCCATTTGAGAGATGTATAAAATAAATTAAAGAAGAAATTATGTAACTTCTCATTAGTTGAAGTGTTAATTACATAAATTTATTTATAAGAGGAAATTTCAAATTTATGCTCCTATAATATTAACAATGAATATCATCAAAAACAAAATCACATGGGTCATAATGTGGAAAATTATGATGATGTAATTATTAATGAATTCTTAGTTTTTAATCAACCCAAGAATTTTTTTAGTTGTTATCATTAATGATGGATTTCAAACAAAGAACAACATAGAGATCATACATCTATTCTATTTAATTGTTTTGAAAGGAAATGATTTGTACAATAAATATTTATTTTATTATTATTTTTAATTTTTTATGGGAAAAATATATTTATATTATTTTTTAATGGATAATATGATGACCATATCAACGCACCATTTATAAGAATTACGCCTGATGTGATTGAAGAATGTTGATAAATAAATTATTCATATCAGATTGAAATATTAGTATGGTATGTTGTTTATGATGGAATATTAAATCATATTTCTAATGAAATCAATTATTAAATTTTTTTTAGGAAACACAATATGAAAGTTAAATTGATTTTCAATTATACGTATCAAAAAAATCTCTACCTAAATTGGTAAAATCATATAATGGATATGTGGTTAATAGATTTTGATTTCTTGCACACATATATGGAAAATCAAAGATATAAATGAATAGTGAGTTTTTGTTGAAAGGATATATTCCAAAAGAAAGTGAAGTTGAATTTAAAGGAATTAAATATGAAATAATTGTGTTATGTTATTTGGGAACAAATAATGTAACAATGCTTAAATGTCATTTTTTGATATTGATTGAGGGTTATGAGTTCATCCAGGGCATGAAGTCATTGAATTTTAATATAAAAGTATTATTTCAAAAAATATAAAATTTAAATTCGTAAATTAAGAACATAATGTTTATTATGAAATTTCCTCTATTGTTTTTAGAAAGTTAAATAAATGGTGGAGTGTAAGATAATTGATTTCTATGACAATCAGTTTCCTAAAATTGGAAATAGAACTATAGATGTGAAACATGTTGATTTTTTCAAGAACAATCCATAATACATATCTTACTTGATGAGATATATATATCAATGATGAAGCACCCAGTTAAGGGACGATGATAAAAATAATGTCGATGAAGTTATAAAGGATGATCAAACTAAACGTATTATTGAAGTTAATGATCCAAAAGAGGAAGATGAATAAATTTTAATCAATGAAGATGAGGATGTAGATGATTAATGATATATTATAATTAGGTATTTATTAGTTTTTTATATTTATGATCTGTATTGAAAATTATTTATTGTAATAATTTTAATCAAATTGATGGAGATAGTCCTGAGGATCTATTCTGTTCCCAAACTAATGCCGATATTTATTAGTTTTTTATATTCAATATCTCTCTTAACAATTATTTACATGTTACATTTTTATGTTTTTATTTTTATTTATTAGTATTTTATTTTTGACATCTCTATTAAAATATATTTATAGGTAATATTATTGAATTATAGTAGTTTTTATATGTAATTATTATATTTTATTGTTTATTAGTTTTTTATATTTGATATCTATATTAAAACTTATTTATATTTAAGATTATTATATTTTGAAATTTAATATTTTTTCACATTGATATTGGTACTAATTTTTTTTAGTTTTAATATTACACATTTTTGATAATTAGAATTGGTCTTAATGATATACTCTCTTCTCTCATAGATTCTGAGCATTCCAATCATGAGCATAATTCATCTGACCAGTAAGATGCTGCTATATATTTTCTTGTAAGGAGTGGTAATGACCTTTCTAGATTGATTATTGCATACATGGTTCTAGAAGGATGTCAATATCTTAATTATTATCAACTATTATGGATGAATATTAAATTACTTAATCATGATATTTTTTTATTATTATCTGAGAAATTTATTTAGTAATATTCTGATGATTTGTTATTATTTTTATATTTTTTCTCATTTAGCTATTGGTCATGGTTGTTTGATTCTACAAAATTATGTTTTTGAACAACGTGTGTCATGGGATCAGGTTCCCATTGTTGTTCAAAGGAAATTATTTAACCACATGATTTTATGTTAAAAAATAATATATTATATTTTCAATTTTCTAATTAGTAACATGTTGTTTAAAATTTTGTAATTGAATTTTTGATCTACCACTAATGAGTGAATAATAGCTCATATCATATAGGAATGTAATATTTTTATATGTGAACACTTTCTGTAGTTTTTACACATCCCAATAAAGACTAACATGGAATGAGTTTATGTTTCTATTTTTGATGGTTATTGATTATCTCATTGACATGAGTATATCTCAAATCATGTATGGTATGGATTTTTATCATACTGGTTATATCAGAATGTTAAGAAAATTTTATCCTCTGGGTATCATAATCGGGAGAGGTAGGAGGTCACACATATGGTTGAGTGATATAAAGTTGCTATTCATCAAATAAAAACAATAAATAACAGTATTTATTGATGGATAAATTCATTAAATATAATTTTTATATTATATTGGATGATACCTACCCCTCTGTTATAGAGTTCTAATATTACAATAAGATATACACCGATCCAAGTACATGGTAGTTTTTCGGTGATAAAAAACACCATATTGTTGTTTGTTTCTTTTATTAAATACTAAATAAATTAATTTATTATTATTTTAATTTCAAATTATATTTCAAGGAAACACATGAGATGATGAATTCTAATTCATGAGAGAGTCAAGGTGAGACCAAATCAGATTCAACATGTTTGTCAAGTTTTGATGTGATGGATTAGGTATATGCGATTGAGGTTTTGATGGGTGGGATTTGGATTAGGTTAAAATATATAATAATTATATAAAAAATAAGTTTTTTATTTTTATAATAATATTTTTCCAACATTTTTAAAAATATTTATTCTTTTATAAGAAATAATTAGAAAAATATATAACAACGATAAAAATGTAAAAATATATTTAAAAAATGAATTAAATTCTAATTTTTTGAAAATAATTTCTGTTATAATTTTTTAAAATTTTATATAAGAAAATAATTATTGTATTGTAATAATAAATCATATTTTGGAAATTGAGAATGATTTTTATTATGAGATCAAGATTGGATAATCAATATAGTAATCCATACATTTTTTATATAAATCTTGTCTACAATAAGTTAGTCAAAAAATTTCAATCTTTTAAAATGTAAAATTAAAAATATATTCCATAAGGATATATTATTTGTCAAAATTATATTTCATTTAACAAATTTGATATCCGGATATTTGAATGTTTTGATAATATTTATTTTCATCTATTTAATTTTAATTTTCAAAAGGATTATTATTTTGGTATCAATATGATGGATGTAATTGAGAAGACAGTATATATTTTTTGTTCCAGAATCATCTTAGTTTATTAATTTTTTACATGAGTTTTCCTGAACATCATTCCAATAAAAAATTACTCATAATTGTAATTCAAATCAAATATTATAACCATATCAATTTTATAATTTTTTGAAATCTTTATTGGGGATCATATATCCTGTATACAGGATAAGAAAATTATAACCTCTTATAAAATGTATGGTTCATAAATCATATTTTGGAATGTCGAATATTCGATTTGATCAATTATTTTCAACTTTTAAAACCATTTTCACTAGTTGTAAATAGACCTATAATCTTGATTTTATAGATACCATTTTTAAATTCACGGGGACATGAATCCTTTAGTGGTGATTCACTCAAACATTTACTATATGCCTTACTCATCATTAAAATATTTATAAAAGGTGGTTGTAGGTGGGATTCGCTAGACTAAACTGATGGTTTTTAAAAATCAATAATTGTAGGATAAACATATATTTATAGATTAAAAACAATTATAGTATATTAACTTAGAGCCACCATTTTTACTATAACACTTATTTAAAATTTTTATTAAATTTTATGAATTTAAAAATTATTTTTTAACATATATATATATATTTGATAAAAAAAATGTTAATTGTTTTAGTGGTTAAGTAATGATAGTAGTTACATATATGTTCTGGGTACAAATCCCACCAAAACATTTTTTCTTTATTATCTTTGGCTACGATTTTAAAACTATGGCATCCCTTGGGCATTATTTCTATAAACATCGAAAAAGGTTTTCTATAAACACAATTTTATTTTTTTGATAAAATATCTATTATAATGGCTTGTCCATCCAAGGTTCAAAAATCCATGATTATAGTGGAAAACAATAATTTTTTCTATATTAATGGTATTGAATATTTATTATACCCAAAAAATCTGGTAGTGATTCCGGAGGGAAATACAGATCAATTAAATTTTTATAAAAGAATGATGTTGGTCAATGATTTTGGTCTTAGATTTCAAGGGATACAAGGAACTTTACATGAATCCAACTTATATTATTTTGAATATGGTTCATTAGAAAATTTCCTAACAAGTGGAAAATCAATGCATTGATTTTTATAAAAAAGAAAATATATATTTTTTCCCATTAAAGAGTTGTAATATTTTTGGGTAATAATTATATTAAAGTGTTTACTTATGTATCACAACATAACTACAGAAATGACATAAAATAGATTGAATATTCTTGTAGGTATAAGATTAAGTCATCAATATAATGGTGATTCATGGAAAAACCTATATGATGTTCATTGATGTTTTTATTACGAATCTCATAATATTTTATTAGGTAATTCTTCAAATTGGTTTTTTGTTTTTTTCATATGACAATCAAAATTGTTTTTGGTCTATTTTATAACTATTTTACTATTTACCTCCATAGATATTGATCAAGGATATCTATATATATATAAATGTATTTTGTGTTATTAAATCTAGGACATCTAAATAATAATTTATATGTTAATTAAAATCCACTAATTGATGATTTAATTTTATTAATGATTGACGTTGTAACTAATATTGTCATCTTTTTAGAACTAAATTTTACAATGGAAGGTTTATTAATATGGAAAATAAGTGGCTTTTTAGTGTATTATATGTTTATTGGATGGAATACACATGGTCCTAAAATTGGTATGTTCTACATGGGTATGAAATATTAGGTAATCGTACAAATGGGTAAATATTTTCATATATAATTAATCATTTTAGGGATTTAACTCCATTAAATTTATAAATAATTCTATTTAAATTGTACAATAAAAAATGAAATTATTATTACTATAACAAAATAATTTCTATGTATTACATTATTTTACCTAAAATTTGAATTTATAAAATTAAGAATTTAAAATTTAAAAAAATGAATTAATTTTTTGATTCCTCAATTAAAATTTATTCTTGGGTGTGTTTTTTTTATTTTCACGTGCAAGTTAATTTTTGTATGAATAGTGAAAAATACAATTTTACAGAAATATTATAACATTCATAAAATCATCATAATGTAAGTATAGTTACCTGATATGGACATATCATTTGGGGGTTGAATCAATTTTCTTATTTTTATGAGTTCTTTACATTTTGACTTAACCTCTTGAACTTGTGATGTTTATTGATCCACTAAATAATTTCATGAAGCCATAACCTCATTTGATGTAAATTAATGAATGATATCTCAATTAATTATTTATATGTTTCATCCTCAAAGCCAATTCTTTTCAATGTTGGTTATAACCCCAAAATGGATTCTCTAATATCATCAACGATTGTTTATAATTGGTGAATGTTGGTACAAACAATATTGTGTCCACTTTGTTCCCTTAAAGAATGATCTACCAACCCCAAATCCACTTTATTACCATAAATTTTAGAATCCAATGGAATTGACATCACTTCATCCATGATGATATTGAGAAGGAAGATCTTTTTGCACATTTACTTCTACACCACTTAAACATATGATCTGCCTCCATGGGTAGATGGATCAACATATCTTTCTGTATACCTCTTACAATAACATCATCAATAACTAATAGTGATTACCATTGATCGCCTAAAAATTTTTCATCAAATATTGATTATTTTGGATTTTGATAGTTATTCTCTATCCCAGATTTTTTAATCTCAAAACTATGTCAATGATCTTGGTGAGTTATATAAAAATATTCTCAAACCATGACCTTTTATTTCATCAATGATATTAACATATACATCGTAAATATCATGTATATAATTTTTCTTTAACTATATCATATTTTGAATGTAGTTTACCACATATTAATTCATTTTATGAATCCCAAATTAGCTCCTCATTTATTCTAGATATTATTGGAGGTTTAATATCCCTGAGTAATAACATAATTAAATGTTGCAAGAATCATGACTCATATATCATGATATTTTTCTCTAATAAATCATAAAATATGGTTCAAAATGTTTAATCTATAATTAATCATTAATAACATGGGTATTATTTCATGTTTAATACCCTATATTAGTTTCTCATTGAAAATAATTCTACATGAATATTATATTTATGGTAATATAAATTCTGAATGAAACACCAATTTCTATCACTAAATCAATGAAAACATAATTTATTTTAAATAATATGTCTATGCATGGAATGATTCCATTAAATACTCTTATACGAGACCTGTACATAAAAAGTTCACCTCAATATTCATGTGTTGATTTCATGAATATCTATATAATTATAATAGTTAATTTCATACAACTTTTCTATCCATTAAAAATCATAGTAACTTTATTATCACAAAAAACATAAGTTGTATATATTCACATGGTCATTAGATTCATGGTCAATAGATTCACCCTGATATCTCATTAATGAAATCCTTGTATTACTGAAACTATTTTCTGTTTGATGTATTCCTATATGACATGAATAAAAATTAATAACCTGATCCTCATGTATGAATATAAAACTACATGCTTGTATCAATTTCACCTGTCACACAAAATTATGTATCATAATTATACTCTCACTATATGTATTTGAATATCCCTTTCCAAACAATTCTTTTTTAGTGTCCAAGAAAAAATCACACAGAAGCTTCTATAACACACCATAGATTGGATGTATGCAATGTCGATGGAACATTCCTCATGCTTTTGATCCATTGACAGTGCAAACAATTATAATAGCATCATTTTCTTTGTGAGATAACTTTACACTTTTGGTAAGACAAGTTACCATGGATCCTCTCTCCACGTGGTAGCTTAGTTCTTGTGACAAATTCCATTTAATCCTGTTTTATCTCTATAATTTGTTCGTGAAATATCTATAACATCATTATGAGGTAGATTGTAAATACATCCCCAGCAAGTACACCTCTTTGAAATGTTTCGAAATACCCACTATAGGTTTTTTTCACATAATGTTAAATTAAATAATGTTACTGAATTAGATATTTTGGTACTATAGTAGTTCATGGCATGGTCACTTTAGACACCACATTCAACCTCTGTAGATGGTGTTACTGATTTGGTCAGTGGGAAATCATAAATTCTAGTAAAATGTCACCAAAATGAATGACATATAGGGAATTACTTATCAAAAACAATTCTACATGTATATATAATATAATTTTGTACATGGATTTATCAAATATATCGATACAATTTAATATTTCATTGTCTTCTAAAACTCTCATATTGTAAACATTATTCTATAAAAAAATCATTTGTAGAAGTCTAGGTATTTAAGAACAACGTAACTAATAACCAGATCTTAATTTTCACTTTTCTAAAACATGTCCCCTTGATTTCCTCAAGGTAGTAGCCTCATTATTCCATTTCATGTTACAAGGTAGTGGCCCTATCATTGTTTTTACTTACATGGATCCTTTATAAACAATGATATATATAATTATATATTCAATAATTCATAACTATCCACTATGAAAAATCACTAACTCCAATAACCAAAATATCAAGCCACTGATAAAAAAATTACTTGGGAACATCAATATCACCTATTGAATTTGTTGTAAATACAATAAATCATGAATATAAATATGTTTGTTTAGAAGAATTCATTATTCGCCCCTATTCAAAATAAAATTAGATGTTAAGTGTAAAGGACTTCTAATATAATTATCTACATTTAATTCCACAAAGCATTACTACCCACTTTTTCGAAGATAAGGAGGGTTCCACATGATTTTATTAGCAATGATTCTTCAGTTGAACTATTTTATGTATATATGGTCTAACCTATCTTAGAAAAATAGATAAATATAACCAAGGTTTTATATATTGTCCATTAAATACCCTGTTAGTGATACCATGCTAATTAATTTCATGTTTCTAAATTAAGGCCAATATAAAAACAATTTTAACAAGGAATACATCATAGCAAGAACAAATCTAAAAAAACATTAAAATTTTAAGTAAAAAAATCATCAAACTCCCTCTTTGTATAATATTTTCATCACACAACACTCTCCCATTATACTATATATGAAATAATCATAAGGGTCGAATGGGTAATTTGAAAATTTTATTCATCAAATTTCACGGATCTATATAGAAATTATAAATTTCATGTAATAGTATCTTTTTATAGTCTTAATCCATATGTTTTCTCCCCCTCAAGGGGTGAAATCATATTCTCTTCTTAGTGGGTGAGAAAATCTAGGAGAATTTTTTTTTCTTGTTGTACTAGATTTAATTTCCTCAATCTTGTATACAAATTGCTTAATTATTAGTCACAAAATAAAAAATAAAAACAAATTAAGAAGGAAACATTTTTATTTTAGAGCAAATATTCATGCATAGATCTTCTAATAAAACTGGGATTTTCTTTTCTTCCAATCTTAGCCTAGTGAGAATTATTTGGACTCTTCTTTCTATTTTGTGTCTCATCTATTTTATTATATTATTTATACTAAATAACTTCTTCTTTGTATAGAATAATGTTTTCTAACCTAGTATTTAGAATATTCATGTTTCCAATTGTATATAAATTTTCATCATATTTCACCTCATTTTCAGATGGCACCTTCTTTCATTTATCCCCAACATTTTTTACTAGATTTGTGAAATTTTTTATCCAATTTCAAATGTTTTTTCAAAATTACTAGGAACATGTTTTTAACATTTTCAGTATTCTAATAATGTTCACATACCTTACAAGTTTTTTTATTTATAAATTCCCTTCCACTCACAAGATATGGAATTTATCCTTCTAACTATGTCTTGGATACCTCATTATTTGTGAAATTATAAAATGTATCTTCAATATATTAGATTGAGAACCCAATTTTTTGTATAATATTTTTGTACATTTCTTTTCATAGGATATCTCCACTCCAATATTTCTCTTAGATACACTTCCAAACTACTCCTTTATTTTTTCATATTTCTGAGTAGATGTATATTAAAGAAAAAAGAATAGGATTTTTGTTCATTCATGCCAAAAAAATAAAAAATAATTTGAAACATTTATCTTCTATATTGGTAATAAATCAAATCATATTTTTGTTCCTATTTTCATGTTGAAAATAAATCCTTGAATTACACTGAGTGTAGTGGTTATCATAGATTATAACTTCACTCCTTTTATGCTAAATATTTCCTCTGATTATTCTTTTTCATAACCTTCATAATGTTTTTACATATAATATTAGATAAAAAATATAGGTTTTCAACCCTATTGATATTATATTTACCAGGTTATTTTAAATATTCCTTCTCAAAATTCACAAAAAAGAATTCCTCTATCATCAACTAATTTTTTTAATCCTTATAATTCCATGATAAACTCAGGATTAATAGTGATACATATAGCATATGTCTCAAATCTTTTTGATTAATTAGAAATTAATTTTTCTGAATATCACATACCATTATTCATTATACATCTATATTTAATTTATTCTTTTGAATCTCATCAATATAGGATTACCTGTTTTAATCCAAATACTTTTTCTCTCTTGTCACATTATTTTTAATAAAAATAATATTTTTCATGGCTATCTTCTTATTATTTTCTACATATTTTTATCTTATCTCTTATTTAGGGTAATATAAACAATATAATATTCAATATTCCCTTTTTCCCAATAATGTTCAGTAATTTATTCCCCAACATCATCACTTATTAATGTATAAAATACGTTTTCAACTTGATAAAATATTTTGACCTCATAATTTGATTAATATATCAAGGTTTAATTTACATAATTAGTCATTAAATTAATTCTCTTTCCAATGAACTTCATATTATTATTATTATTCATTTAATTTTGTCTGACATATCATCTTTCTTATTTGTTTCAGATTCTTAATAATGATTATTTAATAAAATTCAATATGAATAAAACATCACAATTATATCATAAATTTATTACTCATTATTTTCTATTTTCTCATCTTACATCTCTTTGTCAAAAGAGCTATATTTGTTTTGAGATCATCATCAGATTCCACATTATTTGAATTACTTGATTCATCATCCTCCTCTTATTCCATATTCTATTTTTCAAATGGATTCAAAGACCATTTCCCTTTTTATATATTATTTTTAGCTGAAGCCTTCATTATTTCATAGGACATGAAGATGTTTAAAGTATATACATGGCCTAATAATCCCTATACACTAGAATAGAATCCATGTGATCAAATAACTATGGAAAATTTATTGGAATTATTGTCCAAAATTATTAAATCATATAACTTCTCACAAAATTATTGAATGTTTATTTATTATTCCATTTATCCTAGTGAAATAGTTATCTATATTCTCATCATAATCCATTTTATGTCCCTATGTTTTCTTCTAATAATTTTTAATTTGGATTAATTTAATTTTAGATTAACCTCTTAACTACTTCTTAATTTTTAGGAAATTTATTTTTTACTCAGAAGATATAGGATGTGTGTATAGTATTTTCCTGATAGAGACATCAGATTGTCATTATTTTAATAATTTTTATCTCTATATCCATGTTATCGTCATGAATCATTATATATTATTTATTAATGGGGGGGTAAAACATATAGTTGAATCATTTATGACTTCATGTTCAGTACATAGGCGAATGGGAATAATTGTATATATACATATTTTTCGATCGACACAATAATTTCTATTCGTTAGAAGCTCATGTATAGTAAATTAGTGAAACATATCATCATATACTATTTTATTTTTTCTAAAAAAAATATTTATCATTCCCATTTTTTATACCCCCACATAATTTATTGTTCACTATATTCAAAAAGTGTTTAAGACTATGGAAAATATAGTCCAATAAAAAAGGATTCTATTACGTTCCCTTCAACAATTTCCTTCCTTCACTTGACTTCCAGATTCCACTAAAGAGAGAAAACTTATTTAACAATGATACAATAAAAAAAGATATTATTCCCATCCTTGTTTATTTCTACACCAATTGGAAATATTTTCTTCCTCAATGATTATATAGATTAGTATATTTGTATGTGAACTTCCTTAAAGAACATTAGTAGCATCCTATAGTGCTGGGAACAACTGGTTTTAAAATATTTTCTAGATCTTATGTAATATATATTATTGTATTCCATCTCTCTCCTCAATAAAATTTTATATCATCCCTATAAACTTTCATTATGTTATTTTATAGTTATATAAAAAATATTTTAAGTCACATAACTTTATTTCATCACCAAAATAAATATATATACAGACAAAACCATTTATAGAATGTATTTTTCATCATTTTAATTCATTTAGGGAATCCAAAATTATCTCCTCATTTATTATTTATATTGATAAATTTCTAATATCATATAATAATAACTAAACTAAATACATCTGGAATAACAATTCATGTATCATGATATTATTCACTAAAATTTCAGTACTGATGCATCAACACTTTTAATCGACCACTCATAATCATTATCATGTGTAGTATTTAATTTTTTATAGCCCATAATATATTTTTTTCATTAAATATAAATTCTATTCATTTATAATAATTACTAAAATATAATTTCACATGAAATCATAAACTTTCTTTCATTGTATAGACCTGAATGTGATTTATTCCGATCAAAATGTTTGTGCATGGTAAGCATGGAAAAAATTATTCAAGGATGATACCTCTATGAGAAGAATAATCAATATTTATGCATGGATTATATAAATATAAATATCATGAAATATTTTTATTTCCCAGAGTTCTTTTATTAATTAAATGAAGTAGTATCTTTATTTATTAAAAAATCAAATGTTTTATATTCTCACTCAACCATTATATGTATCCTTGTATGATTTATCAGGAGATATAATTCCTGAATGGGTAATTTTTAATCAACTGTTTTGAGATTGATATAAGCATTTATGAAGGGGTAAACCATTTATAGCATGATCCTCATACATTCATGTTAGATTGCATGCATGTCTTGATTTCACATGTCCCAACATCTTACATACAACATGTACAATATCACCGAATTTATTGAAACATCTCTTTTCATACACTATTTCTTAATATTCCATGAATAACTCTTAGGGTATCTTCTATAAGTCATAGTATGTTGACATTATTAATGGTCGACCAACCATTACTCGAATATTTGATCCATATTTTGTGTGAACACTTGTAGTATCATTGTTTTCTTCATATGATTTACCTCTACATATGATCAGTCATGTGATTGTGGATCATCTGTTTATGTGATAGCGTAACTCATGTGAAAGATAAATTTTGTTTATGAGGTAGCTCTGTAATTTTTTCATGTGGTTTCATGAACTTCATTGTGCATAAGTTGATAAATCTAACATTAATTAGTTCAAATCATGTGTAAGATTATACAAACCCACATATGTTATTACCGAACAAGGATGGTTATAGAAATTTACATGTAGTAAATATTTATGGATTCTGGTCGGTTATAGAGTACTCACCTTTGAAACCACAAACAATAATTGTATCATGATTTAATCACCCAGTCTGTCATGATTTCACCATTTCCAATCGAGTGTCACCAAGATAAATCCCATATATCCAAGTGCTTCCTAAAATAATTTCTAATGAAAAAATAATATTTTTTTATGACCTTCATAAATATAAACATGAAATTTAATATTTCATGGTATTTTAAAATATTCATGTTGAAAACATTATACTATACCAGAGCTCATTAGAAATTGACATTAATAATATCTTTAATGATTGTAATATGTTAACGGTCACATTATCTTGAACTATTCCAAAATGAAATATTTAATCAAGAAGCCTCATAATTCCCTTTTCAATAAGCATGGATGTATCTCAATAATCTTATGCAAATACTTGTATGATTTATTAAGCATGAAATCAAATGAAACACTCATTAATCCATAATAATAATATATGAATAATCATTATCTCCACTAAACACATATTTACCATTGAAAATAAATTCAATAATATCATGGGCAATTCAATACACATGATTTAAAAATTTAAAAAAAATTATAATTGAAAAAATATCTGATTAGGTATTAAAATAATCCTTTAAAAAAAATATTTTGAAATTTTAACCCATTATTGACATTTGTGAACAAAAGTTACATTTTATCACAATAAAAACTATTATTGGATATTTCCATTTTACTATGTAGACGGAAGATTAAATCTGGTTATTAAATAGTACCAATGTAATGAAACTTTTATTTATTTAATTATAATCCAATAAAACTTATTATAGAAAATAATATTCATAATTTAAGTGTGAATTCATTTTACTTCTTGAAAATTTCCTTAAAAACTATTTTTATGCATTTCGTATAAAAATATTAAAAGTAATTTCTTGTACAATTAAAAATTGAATATTAAAAAATGTATTACATATTTTTATTTTTTATTTCCAATTTTTTTTATAATCCCCTATTATTATTTTTCATATAAATAAATTTCTATATAAAAGTTGATTTTTTCTCAGTAAAGGATAAACAATAGTTAAAAAGGGCTAAATAAAGAGATAAGGATTAAAATATAAATAGAACTTTTTTAAATGTGATTATTTTAGTTCATTTAGACTCTAACTCATATTACATTAGAATTTTTTCTTCCATGATGCCACTTTTCAAGTATAATACTTTATATTATTTAAACAAATTGAATAATTTAAAGAGTTCCATTCCCCTCACTTATAAAAGGGAACATCCTCTCCTCACTTCTTTACACACTTTTGTCACACAATATTTACCAATATTTATTAATATGCCTTCTCAGATCTCCTAAACATGTCAAAGAGGTCCTGGTAATTTCAAAACTCCTTTCATAGAAGGATTAAGGTACATTCTAGTGGAGGTTGTCCAAGGAAGATGTATAATCCCTAACCAAACTCTTTCAAGTTTATTTCTTATTCTACCAAAATATAATATATTCTAACAATTATAATATATTTAAATAAGTATATTATCAATACATAAATGTCTTTAATTTTATTTAACAACTATTTTATATCTATTTACTATACAATGGGAAATGAAAACATCTCTTGGGCTCATGTGTGTATTACTACCTCCACGAAGAAAGGTCTTTCATTTTTCATCA
Organism: Viscum album; assembly: GCA_963277665.1. Classification (NCBI taxonomy): domain Eukaryota; kingdom Viridiplantae; phylum Streptophyta; class Magnoliopsida; order Santalales; family Viscaceae; genus Viscum; species Viscum album. The sequence continues at coordinate 1,832,296,358 of OY728151.1, read as the reverse complement.
GTGCATCACATTGAAGGTTATAAAAATGGAATTAATGAATATATATGAAATTTATGAAATTATTATGATTATTTAAATATTATATATCATCTAACTTTTAACCTTCCATCATTCATAAATTGATCACATCTCTTGTGCATAAGTGTGCACTAACACCTCTATAAAGAGATGTGATTCATTTTTCATTTCCACCTCACTTAAATAGATAAAAAGATTGGTTTAATAAATGAATATTATACTGATAACATAAATTTCATTTCATATTGGTAAAAAATTATATATTTAATTTCCATTATATTTATTCTTAAAATGAAAAGGCTTATCATGTGTAGATGTTGACTACCGCCACAACGAATTGACATGATTCATTTTTCCCAACTACATTACATTATTTTTTTAAAAGTGAATTTATATTATAAATATAAAAATTATAACATGAATAATATTATGAAATAATGAACACAAGACCATTTTCAACCTATATTGGATATTTTTAAAAATTAATTATCGAGCATCCTCAAAGTGTTAAATATAAATTTAACTAATTAAGTAAAAAATGAAAATAAATTAAATATAGGGAATAATGATAATGAAGTGAAAATGAAAATGGATACTAATAATGTAAATATCTAATATAAATTTTTATCAAAAATAAATATAATTTAAAAAGATATCAGGACATAATGTGTTGGATTTTTAATTACAACCCCATTTTTAAAATAATAGAATTTTCCTTCCAAAGTTTCACCTCCATGTAAATTTCAATAATATTTTTTAAATTATAATTGAATTTTTTCTAAAGAAAAATTAATATTGAAAATTACTTCATTTAAAAAATTTTGGGATGGAATATTCCCAAAAAAATATTATGATTCATTTTGAATGATTTGAAATCATTTGAAAAGAATTTATTTTTAACATATAACACCTTACCAAATTTGCCACAGTATTTAATGTTATACATTATAATGTTTCCATATCATTTTTACCTGAATATTTCATGTAAGGACATATTCTTGTTTGTTTAGGATTTTCTTTCTAGTTATATGTATTTTTACATGAAATTGTTATTTATAATTATTCTAATGTGAAAATAGAAAGTGATTTTATTAGAGGTTCCAAGTAGTTATTAATGATATTATGATGAAAATAGGCCATGATTATAATTTATTGTTCCTGATACACTAATTGAGAATTACATATTATTATAGGTGAGCCCGATATACCTTATGAGGATTTGTTAGATTGATATAGTTCTCCAGTGCATTAGGTAATGATTTAATCTCCAATGTTGATAAATGAGGGATACAATGAGGTAGTTTAATCCAATGGAATTAACCTGGATTTAGTTTTTTTGATATAGGATGAACATAGGTGAACATATTTTAGGAATATAATATTCCAACATAATTATTTCATACATTTTAAAGGATTAGAATTAAATATTTTGATTTCATTGGGAAGGAAAAGGAAATTTTTCATGCGTTATCATGTTCCTAAAGTTGACTTCAAGGTTTTCATATGCATTATAATTGGATTAAAATGTATTCATTGAGAAATGGTTTATTTTTATACATGTAATTTATTTACTTATTTTCTCAATGTTATATTTTTTACAAGGTAAAGTATTTCTTATTTTTCACTAAAAAAACATAGTTACATTATTTTTATATATATTACTCAGAATTTTTTTCATCTGACATTTTAAAATGTTTTCACATGATCTATGGATGAGTACAAATTGTATCAATGTCTATCTAACCACATTGGACTCATATTAAATGAATAAATAGTATATTGAATGAAATAGTTTTGTAAACATAAATCACCATTTTAATGGAAAAAATGTAAAACTTGTGCATCTGTATGATATGAAATGTAATGTTTTCCTAATTTTTTAAAAATGGAATCCTAAAAGGTAATTAGAATGTAAAAGTGTGAAATAATTTTTATTAAACTCATATTTATGTGTTTTTAATGTAACGACAATTCATAGTTGATATCAGAGAAAGGTGTAGATAACTTTACAGGCATGGAGGATGTAAAAAGACATTTTTAAGAGAATAACATTTTTAGTTATATTATCATGAGATGTTTTTTTATTTCCTTGTTTTTTATAATATATGATTGTTTAAAATGGTTTTCCATAAGAAAAAAATGATGTTAATGTTTAAAGGGATCGACGAGATAATAAACATCCAATGAAGAAATCTAAAATGATTGGAAAATTGTTGTTTATTACTATATTAACTCAATTAATATAGGCTATTAATATCGGTATCCATGAATGGGACTGACCAAATCCATCTTAGTGGAATATGTATACTAGGGATCAATTCATGAAACAACACCCTTCAAATTCTTGTGGATCTTTATACCCAGTGAAATAATATGGATCGATAAATTAATTATAAAATACATATAATGTTTTTATATGTACAAGACATCAATGTTTTATATTTTCTATTTATGGTTTTGATGGTAAATCTGATATATGGTGGAATCTAACAAGGAATACTAAGGAAACGAATAAAATTGATATCATGTAGTGGATGATTATTAATGATCTTTTTCTTGGGAAATATTTTACTAATGTTAATTTACCTTGAATATAAAATTAATTGAAGAAAAATAAAGAATACTTGGTATCCAATTATGATAAAACCTTTCTGAGATTGGACAAGCATGCACCATGTTTTATTTCAGACAGTGAGAGTAATATTTATAGATTATAAACAAGTCTAAAACTATATTTACATAGATAATTTAAATTTAGTCAATTATAAATTTATGATGATAATTTTTGATATGATATGAAATTTGAGATGTAATTTTTCTAAAAATTACATACATTATAACAATAAGGGTTAGAAAATGTCAATCTGGAATGAAATAGAGAAGAAGTCAAATAAGATTCCCCGAGGTAATTCCCCACATGTTCCATATATAGTAAAACTCATATCATAGTATATTTTATAGAATATAGAAATTGTTACAATTTTGTAAGGTCATTAATTTGGATTGTGAGTTTAATTAAAAGAGTTATGATTAGACCAGTAATGGAGAGATAGATAATCAACTAGAAGGGAAATGTTTCATTTACAATCTTTTGGGACATTATACTAATGCATGTCGGAAGATAGTTTCTCTAGGTAGGAATCATCGATATCAAAAATAAAAAGGTATGAAAAAATATTTTTATATTTCCATAGAAAATTCGAGGCACCCAAATGATGTGGCTTTAACTTTAGGGTGGTCAGTATCTTTCAACGATTGATCTCAAGTCCAGGTGTCACTTGATAAACGTGAAGAAGGTAGAAATTATTATATCATAATTTCATAAAATATATAACTACTATGATTTTTTGGTTATTACTTTTGGGTTTATGAATTCACCTATTTTCTTTATTAATGTTATGAATACTGATTTACATTAGTATTTGGATAAATATTTGGAGGGTTTCATTGATAAAATTTGGGTTCATTCTAATAGTTACAAGGAACATGATAAAAATTGAAGGATTCATCTAAAGAAAATTTGTAAAGAAAATTTAGAAAATGTGAATTTTATTTAGAATAAATTTTATTCCTTGGGAATATTTTTTCTAAACAAGGAATAACTATTGATCCTCCAAAACAATAGTCGTGTAAGGGAGTCAAATACATAAATATGTCATTCAGATTTAATTTTTTTAGGACTAACCAGTTATTACTAATGTTATCAGAAAAAAATGTATTATTTATTAATCCCACCAACCAATTTATATAAAAAAGGATTTACATTCATTCAAATAAATGAATATAAACAAAAATTCAATGAATTATATAAAAGATTGTTTAATTCTATGTTGTTAGTATTTCCAACATGAAATGGTGTATTCTACATTTACATTATTTCTATATTTAAGTGTCTTGGTTTTTTAGATAAAAAACATTCTATTGATGGCATATGCATCACATCAATTGAATCCTCCTGAGATAAATTATACCATGCATGAACTTGAACCAGATGCATTATTTTTTTCTTTAAAAATATAAATAAATCAATTATATGAGGATTAATTTGAAATTTTTACTAAATAATTTTTATTTATATATTCGATAAAACATATATCAATATTAGATAAGGATGATTTTTATAATATATATATATGAATTTTATTACATGATTAATTATCATTTAGGTAATTATAACAATATATTTGAAGTCTTGAGTCAAAAATAAAATTCATCATTATGTAAGAAAAATTTTAACAAGATCCCTTTAATTAATGACTTAATAAATGTTCGCCAAAAAGTTTCGTAAACATTAACTCCTAGAAATTTGTATTTATAGAGTCTTATATATCCATCAAAATTATGCATGAATATATAGAAGATCATGGTTTTCGAAGAAGTGTATATTTTGTTAAGAAGGATAAGTTCCCTGAATTTAAAATTGAAACATATTGTTTCATAAGATTTGGAATGTATTTTTTATACATTACGATTCCTAGTTGAATAAGGAATTATTGAAAAAATATTATATCTCTTCATTTTAAACTACAAAAAAATAGTGAGTTTAGAGGGGGATATTTTGACATTATAAGGGGTTACAACCCCATATAAAGCCATTAGCGGCAGGTTCTCAATACCACTCCTAATGTGGCTGCACACTGTTAGTATGGGCAGTTATGAGGAACCATTGGTAAAATTATGGTGACTTTAGAAGGGGTCACATTAGAGTGGGTTTAAAACCCCTATATAGTGGACTTAAATTCACTAAAAAGATCTTGTATTAGTGGCGGTTTGGATGAAACCACCACCAGTTCCAGACATTATGGGCGGTTTTAACCTCCCCTAATGGGGGTTAATTTAGAGGTGGTTCTATGTAAACAACCCCTAAAGTGTCTATTTTTCTTAGTTGTGCATCGTCTTCTAGTGTCAACCCAATGCCCCCCATCCATCCTCGATCCGGTTTCACCACCCCCTATCACCCCGTGTCACCACCCCATGTCTCCCTTGTTGTTGTTCAGAATATAGTACTCAAGAGGGGGTGAATTGAACATCTAATTAAATTTTTTGTTTAAAAAGTATTCCCAAATGGATTCCCCAATAATGTTAAATACAACCAATTTAATCATGGTTATAATATTATGAATTCTCGACTCTTTAAATTACTTCATAAAAAATTGATTAATTCCCAGTAATCTTAATATTGGTAATTAACATTACTTTTGAAGCTATTATAATAATGAAATACAATGATAACCTATTTTAAAATATTAAATATTAAAGTGAATTTTTTTATTTCTAAATTGAATATTAAAAAATAAAAAACTAAATTAAACGGTATTGAAGACATAAAACAAGTGTTTCAGTCTCAAGCCGAGACCTAATCTACAAAACATGGTGATCACCTGCCACCATGAAGTTTATATAAATATACTCGATGCACACCCGGGATCGGGGATAACAACAGTACACATGACTATTTGTAACATCTCAGGTAAATGAAGAATAAATAATTTTCATATTTATTAATATTTACGATTTAAATATTAATTTTACTTTAAAGGGGTTTTTATGTTCGATTGCATACTCGATACGCAACGATGAGTTTCTTTGAAAACTTACGTTGTACAATAGTAATATAATAAAATTATTTTAAGTGGTAGTTAACATGTAGCCATTGTATTGGCGGGAATGGATATAAATAACTAAAATATGATTATATATGTTTTTTAAATTTTTTTACATTTATCCAAAAAAATATAAAGGCTTAAAATATGGAAAGAATTCAATTTTATGCATATATGCCATAGTTTTCACTAAAGGTCCACTTATCACCTTTTGATGGCGAACCGTCATTAAATATAGTTTTGATCACTATTATACATTAAATTAGACCAAAGAAAACTCTTCTTTAGAATCGGTACATCAAATTTTACTTTGTGTAAATTTTTGGTATTTTTCCGATAAAGTTCATTTTTTTAATGAATAGTGTAAAATGTTGTATTTTAATTCAAAAACTCCTTTTAATATAATTTATTTATATGATTAGATTATCATTTGAATTGTTTTTAAATTGAAATTAGAAAATATTTTTACCATTAAATCCAATTTTTGTCGTTGGAATTAATTTCACTTTGAAATCAGACTTAAACTAGTGTCAATCTTTTGATACTTATTGTTTCATAAAAACACGCTATTTGTCATGACAGCGGGAATTAATTATTAAATTAATTAATGTAACTTATATGTTTTGAATTTTGTAAAATTGACTTCATTTTTGAATTCGGAATATCAAATATAGCTTAGGGTGAATTTTTTGTATTTTTCTGAAAAACATCGATTTTTGATGAATAGTGAAACCACTAAGTGGTACTTATAAAAACTGATTTTTCATTTAAATGAAAATTTACCATTTCTGTGTTTTGAATTTCAAAAATATGACATACATGGTTGTCATTAAGAAGTAAAATGTGGTTCAATGAGATTAAAATAATTTTTTCGTGAATAATAACTTTTAAGTTCTTAATCGCGATTAGAGGTAATTAGTGTAGTTTAAGGTAAAAATAATGTTTTAATAATATGAGATGAACTTGACACATGTACTACCCTTATTGTATGTGTCATGGCTGACCAATACAATCCATGGGTCAACTTGGGGACCCCATGGAGCCACTTTGGTTGGAAAATGACATAAATACCTTTTTATTAAATGTTAAAGTAAAAATGACACAAACATGAGATGTTTTACTAAAACAATTTTTACATGGGGTTATACAAGTCATATTTTTGACTATAAATATTAATTAGAAAGATAAAACGATTTCTTACATCATGATGTTTTTTTTATAATTTTTATAAATTAAATATATTAAATTATTTATGACATCATGATGATGCAGCGATTACCTCATTAATAATGGATTTAAATAAAATGGAAAGGTAAAGTAAAATATAAGACCTACACATGTCAAAAACCTATTGGATGGGTGGATTTAGAACCCTTATCACCTTATGCTCGAATTATATCAATGTGGGACCTCTTAAATCCAATTACCGTTTTAAAATAAAGTGACTTTTCTTTACCTTCCAAGAGTGCCCCTCCTCTCCTCTTATAAAAGGCCCCCACCTCTACCACCTTACCCACAATTCCAAAGCCTTTGGCTCGGCCAAAACCGGCCCATTTTGTCTCTCCACTTCCCTATATTACTCCTTGAAACCTCACTTTGGTCAGAAGACTTCCCAAGGTGGCCTTTGAGCTCAAACCAAAGGGAGTTACCCGATTTTAAGGTAATGTCTTCTTTTGAGTCCTTTTGTTTTGTTTTGCTTCTCCAACCCCCTAAACTATTTTTATTCTTTTATTTTATAACAGCACCAAGATCCTAAATATACTAGGATGTTGTTATAAGAAATATTCGAGCTAAACATACACAAACCTACATCTAATGGTTAAAGAACATAATGTTTCCATGGATGGCGAATTTCTGCCTCCCGAAACGATGATTGTTCAACATTCTTTTAACACCTTCAAAGGTGGCCATTAAGATGACACTATATTTATATATGATATATAATATGTTTATGTTTTCATTAATCTTCTATATTTCTCATTTTGGTCATACCATTATGGTTTCCATTAGGGGTAAACGTTATATCTTCATTTAAGGAAGTGCGGACTACCGCCCCCTCAAAGTGATTTGATTTGCTAATGCCATATGTGGGACGTATAAAGGATGGATTTAAATTTATTATATATGATGTTATACTGGAATTATAATATACCTCTATATAATTATTATTTCTTTCTATTAAATTATGAGATATAAATGAAAGTAGCGTTCATGCGTACGTACGGCTTACCATCTCCATGAACGGTGCATTTCATTTCTTATCCCCAAATGTAATGTACTATTAAAAGTACATGTATATAATGAATATATATGATGTATGATACATCTAAATGATGAATATAATTCTGGAATTAAAATATGCGTACCTCTCATTTAGATTTAATTCCATTAATATGACAAAGAAATGAAAGTAGCGTTCATGCGTACGTACGACTTACCGTCTCCATGAACGGTGAATTTTATTTCGTACCTCTAAATGATTATGTAATATTATAAATACATGTATATTCTGGATATATATGATATATATGATATCCAAATCAGGAATGTCATTCTGGATATAAAGAACCATTGACCACACGAACAACAAGTAATTGTAAGAAGTCTACTTTCGACTTGAGAACCAAATATCGACAAAACAAACATTATTAACTTAAATGGTTACATAATGTTTATAACATGACAATAAGTTATATAAAAGGAATAATGAACTTGAAAAAGGTTCTTAAGAAAATAGAAATTAACTCAAGTTTATTATTCAGGACGTTAAAGAACGATCGAGTCAAGTCGGACCCGAGGTAAGGGACATCGTCTCAATCTCCTTTCATTGAGGCTTATTTCGTTTTATACACAACTTTCTTTTATACGGTGTATAAACCCCTTTTAATTTTACTTTTATAAAAAAGGAATCTTTTTCTACGAAGCGTTTTACTAAACGATAAAAATGAATGTTTTTTTAACGTACGCGGTGACAACGACCTTTTCCGCCACCGCGAGTATTATTTGGTCTTTGGCTTCCTCAACATGTCGTAATGTTTTTTTAAAATGAAATAAATACCATATACTCTTTTATGTATTTTGGTATTGAAAATGGTTTTTATAATGGATTTGTTATGTCAATATATTTGAGTGACATATTGTGATCAAAGTGTGGAAATGTTTTCTTTCCTTTATGTTTGCCTTATGTCTTATGATTTTATAATGGTACTTAGACATTTTACAGGTGGTTACATGATGAACCGTATGACAGGTGGTTCCATGAATACCAGGACGGGTGGTTATGTTATAAACTCCAATGCATTGGGTATGGAAGTCAGCCGTATGGCTATTCCATTAAGTATGTATGGAAGTTGTCCGTATGGCTATTCCATTAAGTGATATGTGTGGAAGTCGACCGTATGGTTATTCCACTTAAGTATGTTTATGTCCCAAGTTACCTTTATATGTTATGTGTTCATTATATGGGTTTTATGGTAATCCTTTGGTTAGAAAAAGGTAAGTAATGATATTTTATTCAGTGAAGAGTTTTTACTACTTCATGAAGGTGAAGGTATTACTTCGATAAAGTATACATGGTTTACATGATGTTTGAAAAACTTACAGTTTTCATTCTTTTTGTATCCCTTACTGAGCTTTTTATGCTCACCCAAAGTTTTATTGAAATGTTTTTCACAGGACTTAATTTGGAATAGGGTCAAGGATGGGATCAAGGGAAAGTCATGCTATCTAAAACAGGGAACTAGACATGTTTCTTTTTAAGTTTTTTTATTCTATGGAAACTTGGTCTACTTTGTAATCTTTTGAGATGTAACAGTTATGTCCTAATTCTCTAAAAATCTAAACCTGAAAAAATCCTCAGTGTGAATTATTCATTTAATTCAACATTAAGAAATGTTTAAGGTTGTGGCCTTATAGTTGGTATCAGATGTCGGTTTAGAAAACTTTAGGAGTTAGAAAATTGTTAAATTATAAATTAATTTTTGGCATGATTGAAATGATATAGCATTTACAGATTACCATGTTGCTTCGCCTAAGATATTCCTATGATAAGAATGGTTTTCCATAGAGGAAACAGAGCAGATTTTCTAGGAAGGCATACAGAGTATAACGTCCTTTCGAATCAGCAACCAGAGATGGTCGAAATCTGAATTGATCAGTTTACTACACTGATGGCTTTGTTCAATCAGGTGATGTATGGTTGTTGTGTTTATTGATGATATTATGGTGTTTTATAAAAGTAAAGAGGATCATGAAAGTCATTTAAGGGTTATCTTGCAAACCTTAAAAGAAAAGAAACTGTATGGAAAATTCATCAAGTGTGGGTTTTGGTTACAACAAATTTCTCTCCATGGTCACATTGTTTCAAAAGATGGCATAACTGTTGATCCTGCTAAAACAAAAGTTGTTGAAGAATGACCAAGACCCACAAATGGAACCGAGATCCGTAGTTTTCTTGTTTTGGCAGGTTACTACCGAAGGTTTGTTGAAATGTTTTCACGGTTATCTAGTCCAATGACTATCCTAACTCGAAAGGGTGTTATGTTTCTCTGGACAAAAGAATGTGATGATTGTTTTTAGGAGTTGAAAAGAAGATTGGTGAATGCTCTAGTTTTGGCACTTCCTTCCAGGAATGGTTAGTTTGTTATATACAGTGATGCTTCATTGAAGGGACTTGGCTATGCCCTTATGCAGAATGATCAGGTAATTGCTTATGTTTCACGTCAGTTGAAAACTCATGAGGTAAATTAACCTACACATGACTTGGAATTAGCTGATGTTGTTTTTGCTCTAAAAATTTGGAGGCATCATTTGTATAGAGTAAAGTGTGAAATATATAATGATCACAAAAGTTTAAAGTATATATTCACTCGGAAGGAGTTGAACATGAGACATAGGAGATGGCTGGAATTAATCAAGGATTATGATTGTACAATTCACTACCATTCGGGAAAAGAAAATAAAGTGGCCGATGATTTGAGTCGAAAAATTATTGCTTCATTAACCATGCTACGTTTGGAACGAGATCCTTTAGTTTTTGAATTGATGAAATTTGGCATAGAAGTTGTTGGTGCAAGAAGTTCTTCTGTTTTGTTTCAGGTATCAGTGAGATCATCCATATCAGACAGAATTAAGGAAGCACAAAGAGAAGACAGTGAGTCAAAGAAAAAGGTAGAGCTGGTTCAGGAGGGTAAGCTGCCTGAATTCAACATTGATAATGATTGTCTTTTGAGGTTTGGGAAAAGATTATGTGTGCCTTGTGATTCACAATTGAAGAATGAGTTGTTATGTGAGGCTCATAGTTTACTGTTTTAAGTTCATCCTGGCAGTACTAAGATGTACAGAGATCTGCGGGAGTATTACTGGTGGGATGGAATGAAAATGGATATTGTTGATTTTACTGTGAAGTGTTTGACTTGTTAGCAGGTTAAAGAAGAGCGGCAGTTACCGAAAGGGATGCTTCAATCTTTACCAGTGCCAGAGTGGAAATGGGAAAATATATCCATGGATTTTATCGTGGGATTACCGAAGACATATAAAGGTAATAATGCAATCTGGGTTATTGTTGATCGCTTGACTAAATCTTCTCATTTCCTTGATATACAAGATACTTTTCACCTAGATAAACTTTCCCATTTGTATCTTAAAGAGATAGCCAGGTTACATGGAGTTCATCTCTCCATTGTGTCCGATCGTGATCACAGGTTCACTTCTAACTTTTGGAAAGGCCTTCCGAAGTCGTTGGGTACTGAATTAAATTTTAGTACAGCTTTTCATCCGCAATCAGAAGGGCAGTCAGAACGAACAATTCAGACCTTGGAGGATATGCTACGAGCTTGTTCGATGGATTATCAAAGAAGTTGGGACCAACATCTTTATTTGGTTGAATTTTCATATAATAACAGTTTTCATTTCAGTATACAGATGGCACCATTTCAGGAATTATATGGGAAGCGGTGTCGAACACCAGCTTTCTGGGATGAAGTGGGTGAAAGGAAGCTGATGGGACCAGAATTGGTAGAAGATATGGCAGAAAAAGTTCAGTTGATTCAGAAACACATGAGAACAGCTCAAAGCAGGCAGAAGAGTTATGCAGATAACTGGAGGAAGGATCTATCTTTCGAGGTAGGTGATTATGTTTTTCTCAAGGTTTTTCCATGGAAATGTGTGATGAGATTTGGTAAGAAAGGAAAGCTGAGTCCAAGGTTCATTGTCCCATAAGAAAATCTAGAGAGAGTTGGATCAGTTGCATACAGAGTGGCATTACCTCCGATTTTATCTCAGGTACACAATGTTTTTCATGTTTCGATGTTGAGGAAGTATATGCCAGATTCATCTCATGTTTTGAGTCCAAAGGTAGTTCATCTGGAAGAGAACCTCTCTTATGAAGAACAACCAGTCTAGATTCTTGACCGAAGAGAGCATGTGTTGCAAAATAAGGTAATCCACCAGGTAAAGGTTTTGTGGAAAAACCATATGGTTGAAGAGGCAACGTGGGAATCTGAAAATGCTATGAGGGATAAATACCCCCACTTATTTTGATAAGTGAATAAAATTGCGAGGACGCAATTCCCAAATGGGGGGAAGGATGTAACATCCCAGGTAAATGAAGAATAAATAATTTTCATAATTATTAATATTTACGAATTAAATATTAATTTTACTTTAAAGGGGTTGTTATGTTCGATTGCGTACTCGATACGCAACGATGAGTTTCTTTGAAAACATACGTTGTACACTAGTAATATAATAATATTATATTAAATGGTAGTTAACATGTAGTTTTTTTATTGGTGGGAATGGATAAAAATAACTAAAATATGATTATATATGTTTTTTAAATTTTTTTACATTTATCCAATAAAAGATAAAGGCTTAAAATATGGAAAGAATTCAATTTTCGGCGTATATGCCCTAGTTTTCACTAAAGGTTCACTTATCACCTTTTGATGGAGAACCATCATTAAATATAGTTTTGATCACTGTCATACATTCCATTAGACCAAATAAAACTCTTCTTTAGAATTGGGACATCAAATTTTACTTTGTGTAAATTTTTGGTATTTTTCTGATAAAGTTCATTTTTTTAATGAATAGTGTAAAATGTTGTATTTTAATTCAACAAATCTTTTTAATATAATTTATTTATATGATTATATTATCATTTTAATTGGTTTTAAAGTTAAATTAGAAAATAGTTTTACCATTAAATCCAATAGTGGTCATTGGAATTAATTTCACTTTGAAATTGGACATAAACTAGTGTCAATCTTTTGATACCTATTGTTTCATAAATACACGCTATTTGTCATGACAGCGGGAATTCATTATTAAATTAATTAATGTGACTTATATGTTTTGAATTTTGTAAAATTGATTTCATTTTTGAATTCGGAATATCAAATATAGCTTAGGGTGAATTTTTGTTATTTTTCTGAAAAACTTCAATTTTTGATGAATAGTGAAACCACTAAGTGATACTTATAAAAACTGATTTTTCTTTTAAATGAAATTTTACCACTTCTGTGTTTTTAATTTCAAAAATCCGACATACATGGTTGTCATTAAGAAGTAAAATCTGGTTCAATGAGATTAAAACAATTTTTTGGTTAAAAGTACCTTTAAATTTCTTAATCGCGATTAGAGGTAATTAGTGTAGTTTAAGGTAAAAATAATGTTTTAATAATATGAGATGAACTTGAAACATGTACTAACCTTATTGGATGTGTCATGGCCGACCAAGACAATCCATGGGTCAACTTGGGGACCCCATTAAGCCACTTTGGTTGTAAAATGACATAAATACCTTTTTATTAAATGTTAAAGTAAAAATGACACAAACATGAGATGTTTTACTAAAACAATTTTTACATGGGGTTATACAAGTAATTTTTTTGACTATAAATATTCATTATAAAGATAAAAATTTCCTACATCATGATATGTTTTTTATAATTTTTATAAATTAAATATATTAAATTATGTAAGACATCATGATGATGCAACGATTACCTCATTAATAATGGATTTAAATAAAATGGAAAGATAATGTAAAATCTAAGACCTACACATGTCCAAAACCTATTGGATGGGTGGATTTAGAACTCTTATCACCTTATTCTCGAAATATATCAATGTGGGACCTCTTAAATCCGAATACCATTTTAAAATAAAGTGACTTTTCTTTACCTTCCAAGAGTGCCCCTCCTCTCCTCTTATAAAAGGCCCCCACCTCTACCACCTAACCCACACTTCCAAAGCCTTTGGCTTGGCCAAACCCTGCCCATTTTGTCTCTCCACTTGCATCTCTTACTCCTTAAAACCTAACTTTTGGAAGAAGTCTTACCAAGGAAGCCTTTGAGCTCAAACCAAATGGAGTTACCCGATTTTAAGGTAATGTTTTCTTTTGAGTCCTTTTGTTTTATTTTGCTTCTCCAACCCCCTAAACTCTTTTTATTATTTTCTTTTGTAACAAATCCAGTATCCTAAATATTCTAGGATGTTTTTATAAGAAATATTCGAGCTACACATACACAAACCTACATCTAATGGTTAAAGAACATACTGTTTCTGTGGATGGCAAATTTCTGCCTCCCGAAACGATGATTGTTCAACATTTTTTTAACACCTTCAAAGGTGGCCATTAAGATGACACTATATTTATATATGATATATAATATGTTTATGTTTTCCTTAATATTATGTATTTTTCATTTTGGGCATACCTTTATGGTTTCCATTATGGGTAAACGTGATATCTTCATTTAAGGAATTGCGGACTACCGCCCCTCAAAGTGATTTGATTCGTTAATGCCATATGTGGGACATATAAATGATGGATTTAAAGTTATTATATATGATGTTATACTAGAATTATAATATACCTCTATATCATTATTAATTCTTTCCATTAAAGTATGAGATAGAAATGAAAGTAGCGTTCATGCGTACGTACGTCTTACCATCTCCATGAACGGTGCATTTCATTTATTATCCCCAAATGTAATGTACTATTAAAAGTACATGTATATAATGGATATATATGATGAATGATACATCTAAATGATGAATATAATTATGTAATTAAAATCTACATATCTCTCATTTAGTTTTAATTCCATTAATATGAGAAATAAATGAATGTAGCGTTCATGTGTACTTACGGCTTACCGTCTCCATGAACGGTGCATTTCATTTCTTACCACTAAATGATTATGTAATATTACAAATACATGTATATGCTGGATATATATGATATATATGATATCTAAATCAGAAATTTCATTCTTGATATAAAGAACATTTGACCACACGAACAACATGTAATTGTAAGAAGTCCACTTTCGACTTAAGAACCAAATATCGACAAAACAAACATTATTAACTTAAATGGTTACATAATGTTTATAACATGAAGATAAGTGATATAAAAGGAATAATGAAATTTAAAAAGGTTATTATGAAAATAGAAATTAACTCACGTTTATTATTTAGGACTTTAAAGAACGATCGAGTCATGTCGGACCCGAGGTAAGGGACTTCTTCTCAATCTCCTTTCATTGAGGCATATTTCGTTTTATACACAAGTTTCTTTTATACGGTGTATAAAACCATTTGACTTTTACTTTTATACAAAAGGAATCTTTTTCAATGAAGCGTTTTACTAAACGACAAAAAGGAATGTTTTTTTAACGTACGCGGTGACAACGACCTTTTCTGCCGCCGCGAGTATTATTTGGTCTTTGGCTTCCTCAACAAGTCATAATGTTTTTTTAAATGAAATAAATACCATATACTCTTTTATGTATTTTGGTATTGAAAATGGTTTTTATAATGGATTTTTTTATGTCAATATATTTGAGTAATATATTGTGATCAAAGTGTGGAAATGTTTTCTTTCCTTTATGTTTGCTTTATGTCTTATGATTTTATAATGGTACTTGGACATTTGACGGGTGGTTACGTGATGAACCATATGACGGGTGGTGCCATGAATACCAGGATGGGTGGTTACGTTATAACCTCCAATGCATTGGGTATGGAAGTCGGCCGTATGGCTATTCCATTAAGTATGTATGGAAGTTGGCCGTATGGCTATTCCATTAAGTGATATGTGTGGAAGTCGACCGTATGGTTATTCCACTTAAGTATGTTTATGTCCCAAGTTACCTTTATATGTTATGTGTTCTTTATATGGGTTTTATGGTAATCCTTTGGTTACAAAAAGTTAAGTAATGATATTTTATTCAGTGAAGAGTTTTTACAACTTAATGAAGGTGAATGTATTACTTCGATAAAGTATACATGGTTTACTTGATGTTTGAAAAACTAACAGTTTTCATTCTTTGTGTATCCCTTACTGAGCTTTTTATGCTCACCCCAAGTTTTTTTGAAATGTTTTTCACAGGACTTAATGTGGAATAGGGTCAATGATGGGATCAAGGGAATGTCATGCTATATAAAACATGGAACTAGACATGTTTCTTTTTAAGTTTTTTTATTCTATGGAAACTTGGTCTACTTTGTAATCTTTTGAGATGTAACAGTTATGTCCTAATTATATAAAACTCTAAACCTAAAAAGATCCTCAATCTGAATTATTCATTTAATTCAATATTAAGAGATGTTTAAGTCTGGGGCCTTAAACTATCCAGGTCACATGACCTCTTCCACAGTTCTTCGTGGGTACAAACTACAAGGCCACATAGGGAACTGTTTTAAACTTATCTGTGGGTATACAAAAGTGTAAAATGATGTTTGAGAATGGATATCTTTTTTCATATCGTTTAATGTAGGAGACAAAGTGTGTTTTTATATAGATACACACACATCTTGAAAGCTAATAAATTAATACACAATAGATCATAAATGATGAGATAAATTTATAAGTTCTCTTAGTTATTGTCTATGTAGCTCTTGACCTCTAGGAAGAAGCTGATGCAGTAATCGAGTCGTAGTATAGAAAAAAGAGTATCACAAGTCATCTAAATCTGGCATTTTTTCTTTCTGGTATTTGAGATAGCAACGATTTCCTCAACTGTAGGATTTCAATTATTCTTCATGTGTTCTTTAACAGTTTCTAGTTTCATGTATCAATTTTTTCTTTGAAAAATACTCTACTTGTTTTCGTTGTTATAGTGCTCACACACTTTCTTTGACTTATTACACATATTTTTTTCTAGTCCAAACTTCTCTTTTATTCGTGGAGTGCATGTGTTGGAGCCGACAAGTTTCATGTAATCTGAATATCATACCTCAAACTGTTAGGTGAAATGTCTAAAAAGAAACATTAATTATGTCAGTTATTTTAAAATCCTCAAATATGGTCGTTACAGATTAAATTGAATAAATAATAAACAAATTAACAAATAGTGTCACAATTTGTTTTTAAATAGCATTTCCTTGAATCGGGGTCCTCTTAAAGTGGTTTCTCATGGTCACATTGTCTTGATGGTCGTGGTTTCTGGTCCCGGTGTCTGGGTCACAGTGACTGGGTCACAGTGGCTGCGTCACGGTGTATGGTCATGATGTCTAGTCATGGTGTCGCGGTGTCTGACCACGTTGTCTAGTAATAATTTCATGGTGTCTGATAAAGGTTTCTGATTCAAGGTGTTTAGATCACGGTGTCTATTTCCTTTTCTAGAAAAACATAACCGGTGGAAGACTCATGGTGTCTCGGACTTATCCAAATATCTGTATTCAGTCATATGCAGTGACATTTGTAGAATAGATTAGAATTAATAATTTATCAAATAAATCATTAAAATGTAAATCAATTATAGTGTACAATAATCTATCTTAATGTATAGAATAAAACATATTTGGATATCTTTACATACGAGATAAAGATACCAAACAACTATGCATATGATGTGATATATATTACATAGGATTAACATGGGTTATTGAATGAATAATATTTTTTGATCATTAAAACATGATTAATATACGACGAGTCCAACAATATCCCCCTTTTTGATGATCACAAATCATTTCTATTTAGAGTGTATATTTCAATGATATACATATAAACTAGGGTTCATATTTTGCCCCCTTTTAGGATTATCAAAAATGTTGAAGGATAAATTGGAAATAAATGGTCACAAAGAATTTGAGAAAATCTATTTTAGTACAAATAGGATGTAACAAAATTTAAAAAAAGCATCCCTATCAAAAGAGAGTAGGCATCGTTCTTCATCACGGTCTTGTCTTATCTTTTCCCTTAGTAGCAGTATTGGAATAAGCCATTGGTGCATAGGATGAAATTGAAGAAGGTAGTGATCTGGTTGATAGAGAAGTTAAGGGAAGAACTTCAAAGAGAGAAGGGTCCATGGTAGGTGTAGTGGAAGACCGAGGCAACTATTGATCAAGGATTACTGGCCTGATCTGACTCAGGGCCTAACTGATAGAAAAAGATGTGGAGGATAGGGTAGAGTTGAAGGTAAGAAAACTAGATCGCATAGGTCCAGCTGTAGGAGGAACAATGGTTGTACACTGAACAAGAAGATAAGCCCTCAGAAGCTTGAAAAAATCAGCAATGATCACTCTACCATACTAAATTTATTTTTCTAAGTCATCCTAGTTCTCCATAAACTGGACCAAAATACTAGTGAACTCTATGAGCTTTTGGAATTGATTATTGAAGGATGGAGTAACAGAAGGAATCCTCAAGTTTTCCACAAGGTTCTTGAAATGATTGGTCATATCAGTCTTTGACAATATCCGATTGAAATAGAAGTCCACTATCTTGTAAATTTCTTTGCTAAGCATCATTAGAAATCATGGGATGAATTATAACCAAATCAAGAAATCATTCACTGCTCATGATATCATCATATATGGATTATTTATTAAAACCACTACGTACAGCCTGAAGTTCCTCTTTGACCACTGTTTGAAACAGATCATTGTCTAAGGATGTTTGAGAAGATTTACTTGAGGCATTAGAAGAAGTGATGGTCGAGGTAGGCGATTTCAGTCTATTGATCACTTACTGAAGGCATCCCTGATACTCATCAGTTAAATTTTTTAGTCCAATATCAATTTCATACATCTCTTGAACAATTGTTTTATTCATTCAGCCACATTTTCATGTAAAGAGGTAAGATGAGGTTGAATCAGTGAGGATACTTCCTATGGGGGTCTGATTAACAATAGACTCAATATGATGACAAGAAGGCTCTGATCTCGAGTCTAGCACTTTCTGCATTTCATAAACCATACCTCTTAGAGTATTTACTTCATTAAAGAGTAGTTTGTTCTCAATTATAACTTCCAAAATCTCACGATGCATCGTGGGTTGTATCAGTCACATGAATTTTTCTAAAAACAGGGAACCATCTCTCTTACATAATTTTTTTACAGGAGTTGGTTGGGAATTCAGGTGATTTTCAACCCCAATCAAAATGGTAGATCCAAATTCATTCAGGTCATCCTTATTCACCATGGTAGGAGGTTCTGGTGATGGCTCCGAGATAGAAGATGTGGCAGGGTCAGTTTATTTGGCAGGAATATCTTTAGAATCAGTTTCCAGTTTCAAATGAAACATAGTAGACAAGTCAAGACCTTTGACTGAGACTTCCTCTCAGTCATTCACAAACAAATAAGTGGGGAACTTATACCCTGTTTCCACTAAGCATGGATAAATAATATTTGCCACTTCAAAAAATTCTAGATGGGGGGGGGGGTTGCTCCTCCTCAACACGTGCATCCATCTTCAGACTGAGAGGCTAAGGACATTGTTCCACTGGCAATGCCTCAAGGGATAATTTTTGCATAATAGGAATATATTTTTCTATATGATCATCGTTAGAATCCTTTTTTGTTTATTTATCAATATATTCTTCTTCGGAATTGGGTTGTTCTTCCAAATTAGAAACATATTTAGGAACAATTATTTCCTTCTAATTAACTACTTGGGGCACAGGTATATTGTCTTCCTTATCAAGAATAGTTTCCCTTGGAGGTATTGGAGTCTATTATTATTATTCTTCTTCAGAATATTCAACAAGCTCATCTGGCTCCAATCCGAGTTCATATATACCATTATGTATTGAATGATGTTCCATTGGATAGAACTTTCGTGAGATCCTATCATTTCCTTCCACCCATGCATTTTTCATAGGATTCCAATTTATTTTCATCCTTATTTCTATAACCTTCAACATGAAAAACTAATAATCCTTGATAACTTCTTCATTCTATCCAACCATACCCTTTTCATGAAGTGTAGAAAAAATAAGCATATAATAAAATATGGATGTTTACTTGTAGGTATTCTTCATCAATTCACACATATGGTGCATGATATACATACACTGATTGATCTTTTGTCCATTTTTCATGAGATGTATCAAATATATATCCAAATATTTTAGTATACTGAAATCACCATTTCTTGGGTTAATCATGCTCTGAATAAAAATAAATAGAAGTCTTGATTCTCTCTCTAGATAGCCAGTCATGGCTCTACTCTTAATTCCATTTCCAGTTCATCTTCTCAAGGAATCTTCCTAAACAAATAATTTAATTGGAGGTGGAGGACCTATCTGGTAATCCTAATAAATACCTTCATGAGGTACCAATGACATGAACCTTATAACATCGAAGAAAACATGCATATTTGGCCATTTATCCAACTTATTAAATCATAGAAATCATTAGAATCAAAATAAAATTGTACATATTGATAAAATTGTGCATCAAGCTTCGGGTAGATGGGACTATTTTTCATTTTAAACCAATCTAACAAACCATTATCTTCAATACTTTCAATACAAGAGAGTTACTCGACAAAAGCTACTTAGGGAATTTCTCATTCTCACTTACAACTATTATGTTAACTAGATTTGGATTCAGAGGACCCTCGGGTGCTAACTTGGGCGTTGTCTTCAGCATCTTCATGGAATTGCGTTTCTCCGGAGTCGAAGACGAAGGGTGTTTCATATTGGGAATGTATAAAAGGTTCGATAGAGAAGGGATGAATGGTTGAAGAAGGGTTATGATTTGAGAGAATAGAAGAGAGATTGAGTGAAGAACGAGTGAAAATTCTTTTATTTTATCATCTAGGAATACCAATCATCACAATAAAAAATGTGGGAAAGTAAAAGGGTAAAATAAGTGATTACTGTAATGTGGGATATAATGTATTAATAAAATAATAATGTATGTTTTGGGTGAGACTGCTACCAGTCTTCATAGTGAGACAATAACTAGTGTTCACAGTGAGACATTAATAGTGTTATTTCTAGATTATGTTACTGTGTTGTTTGGGAGAGTGAGTGTCAGACAATTAAAAATAAATAGTATCTGTGAGAGTGTAAACATGAAATAGTATGTCTTAAGACAATAAAAATTATAGAACTGTTAATGTTCAACAGTAATCTCGACATAGTGATTTGTGAAACCATAATGTGTGAAACAGTATGATATGAAATATTAAGATAACTACATAAAGTTTATCATACGTAATTCTTGTTTTATGTAGTCTATTCTTTCAAAATTTAATGTTTTAGTGAATATATCAGCAATATGATATTCAGTTCTTATGAATTCCATAGTGATATTACCTTTTTGATAATTATATCTCAAAAATCCATGTCTTACATCAATATACTTTTTCCTAGAGTGTAAAATATGATTATTCAAGATGATAATAGCACTCGTGTTGTCAAAATTTTTAGGTACATGCCTGAATTGATATCCATAATCTTGTAATGTGTGTTTCATCCAAAAAATTTGTGCACAACAACTAAAAACTACAATGTATTCAGCTTCTGTAGTAGATATTGAAACATAATTTTGTTTCTTACTACACCATGATACTAGTGACTTTCTTAAAAAGTGACATGTTCCAGAGGTGCTTTTACTAACTAACGTACTGCCACCGAAGTAAGTATAAGAATAACTATCTAATTAAAATGATTATCCTCTAGGATAGAACCATCCTTGATTGGGTGTATAAATGATATATTTGAAAATTATATTAACATCATTTTAATGAGATTCCTTAGTATTTGGTTGAAAACGAGCACACATAAACACACAAAACATAATGTCTGGAAGACTAGGAGTTATGTAGAGTAAACATCCAATCATTACTCTGTAAGTGTTTTGATCAACAGATTTTCCATCATCATCAATATCCAAATTATATGTGGTACTCATTGTAGTGTCACTAATTTTAGTGCTATCAAATCTAAAACATTTTATAAGATATCTAGTATATTTACATTCACTTAAAATAATAACATCATTATTATCAAAGATTTGAAATCTAAGAAAGAATTTTAGATAACCCATTAAACCCATTTCAAATTTATATTACATCATTTTAGAAAAATAAATACATAAATAATTTCTTGTAGTTCCAATGATAATGTCATCTACATAGATTTGAACTACTAAAACATCATTGAAAATTATTTTTATAAAAAGTGTTGGATAAACGATTCCTTTTGTAAAACCATTGGAAATAAGAAAATATATCAACCTATTATACCATGATCTTGGAGCTTGTTTTAAACCATATAATGCTTTTAGTAATTTAATAATATGAGTTGGAAAATTAGGATTTTTAATACCATGGGGTTTCTCAAAAATGATTTCCTCGAATATATACCCACTTAGGAATTCACTCTTATCATCCATTTGATATAATTTTAAATTAAAATGTGCAGTATAAGAAAGCCGAATCTTGATGGCTTCATGTCTAGCTACTGGTGCAAAGGTCTCTTCATTTTCAATTCCCTCTTCTTGACTATAGCCTTGTGAAACCAATGAATCCTTGTTTTAAACTATGTTACCATATTTATCTACCTTATTTATAAACACCCATTTAATTTCTATGGTGAATGTGTCCTTGGGTCTTTCGAAAAGTTTACAAACTTTGTTCCTTTCAAACTGATTATGTTCTTCTTGCATAGCCATTACCGAAAATTCATCATTAATCGCATCATTAATGTTTTTAGGTTCATGTTGTAACAAAAATACTTGATGATCAACCAGATTGTAAGAAAAGTTCTATTTGGAGTTCCTTTTGTCTAAGTCTACTACAACAGCATCTATAGGATGGTTATTAAGAGTTATAATAGCTCTATAAATGGAAAAACTAGTGATTTCAGGTTCGTCAACAGGTTCAGGTTAATTGTAAATTGAGTTTAAGAAATTTCTATAACTGGATGTTTTTACAGATTCCTTCGCTGGATGGTTTGAAGATTTTGAATTAATATCCTGATTTGATACATCATCCTCAATGTTCTTTAGAATGGTTTTAGGCTCATATAGATCTGTTTCATAAAATTTGACATGAAAAGATTCTTCCAGACATTTGGTTCGTTTATTGAACACTCTATATGCTTTAATAGTGATCGAATATCCTAAAAAGACTCCTTCATAACTCTTGGATGCAAATTTTTCAAATTTTTCCTTAGTATTATGGGTATATACTTTGCAAACAAAAACATTGATGTAGCTAGCTCTTGGTTTTCTATTGTTCCATAACTATTAAGGATTCCTTTTAAAAATAGGTCTAATCAACACTCTTTTGATTATGTAGCATTTTGTATTCAAAGATTCAACCAAAAAGTAAATAGGTAGGATATATTCACTAAACATGGTTCTAGAAATCTCATGTATGGGTCAATTTCTTCATTCTATAAATCCATTTTGTTGAGGTGTTCTAGGGGCATAGAAACTGTGACTATAGCCATTTTTTGAGAAAAAAGATTCAAACACATGATTTTCAAACTCACATACATGATCACTTCTAAAGGATTTAATTTTATGTCCACGATGTTTTTTTTCATACCTGACATATCTCGTAAAATGTTAGTAGGCTTCACTTTTGTGGGCTAAAAAGAAGGTCCATGTATGTCTAGAAAAGTCATATATAAGATGATAATCAAAGTTCTTCCAATTTAACTGGAAAATATAGTTTGTCCAAACAAATCCTTGTAGACCAGTTTTAGTGGTTGTGAAGTTAAAACTTATTTCTTTAGTTTGAAGGGAATTTTGTGTTGCATTTCATTTTGACAGGTATTACAAACTTTATCATTTGGAAACAAAATTTTTGATAGGTCTTCGACTAATATTTTTTTGGTTAGATTTCTATGGTAGTGAGTATTAAAATTTCCAAGTCTCATATGCCAAATCCAAGACACTTTATGATATACACTTATACGTGAGACATTTTGAGAAACTAACGAATCTAAGATAGAATATAAATTATCATTTCTTAATGAAGAAAACACTAATTATTCATTAGAATTAAAGACATTTCAAGAGTAATTTTCAAATCTAACATTAAATACAACATCACATAATTGTTAAATACTAAGAATGTTATATTTCAATCAATTAACAAAAAAGATCATTGGAAATTAAAACTGAGTTAGAGTTACCGATTTGGCCAAGGCGAATAATCTTTTCATTAGCATTGTCCCCAAAGTTGAAATGCCCTCTATCAATTTTTATTAGGTTCTAGAACCATGAGTAGTCACCTATCATATGTAATTAACACCAACTATCCAAGTCCCATAATCATGTACTAAAACCATTTAAGAATATTTCCTATAAAAAAATCAAGTAATAACATATTTTGGTACCTATTCATGTCTGTGTCCTATAACATTAGTGAAAGGTTCTTTAGGAACCCATATCTACCTCATAGGTTCCCTATAAAAATTATGTAATGTATATAAAAATTAATCTCTATTGGGTGCATAAAAACATGAAATAATAGAAAGTGTATAATAACTTGAACTGGTTGATTTATTTCAAGAACTGGGAGTAAAGCTGTATGTCCTAGATTTTGAAACAATGTTTGTTCTTCCCAAATTTCTATTTCTAGGTTGATAGCCAATGCCAGTATTATATTTAGGTGAAATATGCTTACTAATTTCCCATTGGTAATTTTTTCTGTTTCATTCTTCAATTCCCATTAGAAATTTTTATTTTATTATCTACCTTGATATGTTGAGTATTTTTCTCTTTTTTAGTTGTGAGTTCAGATTTAATTGTCATAGTAAGAGCATGTTGTTTCATCAAAGATGTGTATTTATCTATTTTTTCATTAAATGTTTCTTCAAGAATGTTATAGTATTCATACATTTATTCATTACACAAATTTTCACACTAACTCTCATCTCCAGAATAGTATGAATTATGTTCATAAGAGTCCATTGTCACCTCAGATGTGTTTTTCATAAAACACATATTGAATTTGTTAGCCTGGTCATCATGTGAAGATTCTTAGTCACTTGAACTTTCCACAAGAGCACTCTAGGATTCTTTCAAAGATTTTTTATACTTTATGTCTTTGTACAAATATTTTATTTTCTACACGAGCTTTGGAAATTCATCCTTGAAATATCCTTTGTTCTTACATTCATTGCAGGCAATCTCATATGTCTTTTCACTTCATTACCATTACTTTTTCCAAATTCATTTTTGATCATATTTTCACTTGAAGATAGTTTTTTTGAAAAGGTTCTTATTCATGTAAAATATCTTTAATCTTATGGATAACTGATCCTTCTCCTCATCACTATCATGAGATGATTTTTCACTACTGGAATTTTCAGCAGAAACTTCCAAATTTCCTTTAGCATTGTGTTTAGAGGTGGTGGTCTTGAATGCAACAAATTTCATTTTTGGTTCATCCTACTATTCTTTGTTGACTTTCAAGTCCTCTTCACACATCATAAGATTCCTAAATAGTTCTTTTATAGGTATCTTACATATGTCGCGTGATTATCTAATAGATACCTAGGATACTCTCCATCTTTCAGGTAGACATGTAACACCCAAAGCCTCCACAATATGTTTCCCTTTGAATAATGATATCTCTTTCATTGTATGCTACTTCGAGATTCTAGCACACTGTGACCAATCAATCTAGCCGTTATGAATACTAATAACCACTTTTTTAAATTTTATAAATTTTATCTTTCAAAATGGACTTCATTTTTGGATTTGGAATATCGAAATTATCTTTGGGAGAACTTTTGCTAATTTTCTGAATACATTTAATTTTTGATGAATAGTGAAAAACACTGAGTTATAGTTTAAAACCGAATTTTTAATTAAATAATTATTTATTTTATTTAAATTTATTTTCAATCAAAATAGATACATAATACCTATATAATTTCAATGTAATTATTTGGAGTTAGTTTATAATAATTGTAGATATATAAAAATTTTATTGAACTTTTCAACGTCATGTACCCATCCACTACGGGAAAAATGGGTATTTGCGACGGGTTATTTGCAACGGGAATAAATCCCGTCGCAAATACCCCTGTTAAAAACTTATTTGCGACGGGGGTATTTGCCCGTCGCAAATATGTAGCCTTTTGCCACGGGGAAGGCTATCCCGTCGCAAAAGGACTGGCGCCCTTTGCGCGCCAAATCGCGGGAAAACTATTTGCGACGAGAATATTCCCCGTCGCAAATAACCGGCGGCGGTAAAAGGTATTTGCGATGGGAATATTCCCCCGTCGCAAATAGTATGTCGGCAGGTGGTTATTTGCGACGGGTCCCGTCGCAAATAACTATTTAACCGTTGACCGTAATAAATGCTGGCTAAGGTATTTGCGACGGTTCACGTTGCAAATACTAGTACTTGCGACGGGATACCCGTCGCAAATGGGTCCGTCGCAACTAATCTATCCTATAAATACCCCCATCCGTTTTTTTTTCAAATCATTCTCAAATTCCATCTTCTTCTTCTTTCAAGATTTTATTTTTACAGTACAGTTTTTCTCAAGTTTAATTTTTTTCTCCGGAGTTGGTATTGAAGTTTTGAAGAACGATCAGAGATCAACCTCAGATCAATTTTCAAGGTATTTATATTTATTTTAATTTCATATTTCTTTTTAATGTTTTGTTAGTTTTAATTATTCTTAATTAGTTGTAATTTAATATTGTTTACATTGTTTTATAACTTAATAATTAGTAATAAATACTAATAATTAGGAATAATAACATTATTTAATTATTAATATATTTTATTATTAATATTAAAATAATATAATTTTTTATATATATACTGTTCTCTTTTCATCTGTGTGTTTGCTGTCTTCACATGTATTATTTGTATATGGAGATAGAAAACACACAGATGAAAGAAGAACCGTATATAAATTAGAAAATTATATTATTTGAATATTAATAATAAAATATACTAATAATGTTATTATTCATAATTATTGGTAATTATTCCTAATTATTTGTAATTATTCATTTAATTAGTCATAATTAAGAACAATTACCAATAATTACCAATAATTAGTAATACTTAGTAATAATTACCAATAATTAGTAATAATTACCAATAATTAGTAATAATTACCAATAATTAGTAATAATTAGTAATAATTAGTAATAATTACCAATAATTAGTAATAATTACCAATAATTAGTAATAATTACCAATAATTCGTAATAATTAGTAATAATTAGTAATAATTACCAATAATTAGTAATAATTACCAATAATTAGTAATAATTACCAATAATTAGTAATAATTACCAATAATTAGTAATAGTTACCAATAATTAGTAACAATTACCAATAATTACCATAAATTGGTAATAATTAGCAATAATTCGTAATAATTAGTAATAATTACCAATAATGAGTAATAATTAGTAATAATTAGTAATAATTAGTAATAATTAGTAATAATTACCAACAATTACCAATAATTAGTAATAATTAGTAATAATTACCAATAATTAGTAATAATTAGTAATAATTACCAATAATTAGTAATAATTACCAATAATTTGTAATAATTACCAATAATTACCAATAATTAGTAATAATTAGTAATAATTAGTAATAATTACCAATAATTAGTAATAATTAGTAATAATTACCAATAATTAGTAATAATTACCAATAATTAGTAATAATTAGTAATAATTAGTAATAATTACCAATAATTAGTAATAATTAGTAATAATTAGTAACAATTAGTAATAATTAGTAATAATTACCAATAATTAGTAATAATTACCAATAATTAGTAATAATTACCAATAATTAGTAATAATTACCAATAATTATGGGTAAATAGAAATAATTAGTAATAAATAGAAATAATTACCGGTAATTAGTAATAATTAGTAATAATTACCAATAATTAGTAATAATTACCAATAAATAGTAATAATTACCAATAATTAGAAATAATTACTAATAATTAGAAATAATTACCAATAATTAGAAATAATTACCAATAATTAGAAATAATTACCAATAATTACCAATAATTAGTAATAATTACTAATAAATAGTAATAATTAGTAATAATTAGAAATAATTTCCAATATTTAGAAATAATTACAAATAATTAGAAATAATTACCAATAATTAGTAATAATTACCAATAAATTCCAATAATTACCAATAATTAGTAATAATTAGTAATAATTACCAATAATTAGTAACAATTAGTAATAATTAGTAACAATTAGTAATAATTAGTAATAATTACCAATAATTAGTAATAATTACCAATAATTAGTAATAATTACCAATAATTACCAATAATTACCAATAACTAGTAATAATTAGTAATAATTACCAATAATTAGTAATAATTAGTAATAATTTCCAATAATTAGTAATAATTAGTAATAATTATTAATAATTAGTAATAATTAGTAATAATTAGTAATAATTAGTAATAATTAGTAATAATTATCAATAATTAGTAATAATTAACAATAATTAGTAATAATTACCAATAATTAGTAATAATTACCAATAATTAGTAATAATTAAGAATAATTAGTAATAATTAAGAATAATTAGTAATAATTAAGAATAATTAGTAATAATTAGTAATAATTACCAATAATTAGTAATAATTACCAATAATTAGTAATAATTACCAATAATTAGTAACAATTAGTAATAATTAGTAACAATTAGTAATAATTACCAATAATTAGTAATAATTACCAATAATTACCAATAATTAGTAATAATTAGTAATAATTAGTAATAATTACCAATAATTAGTAATAATTAGTAATAATTACCAATAATGAGTAATAATTAGTAATAATTATTAAGAATTAGTAATAATTAGTTATAATTACCAATAATTACCAATAATTAGTAATAATTAGTAATAATTACCAATAATTAGTAATAATTAGTAATAATTACCAATTATTAGTAATAATTACCAATAATTACCAATAATTAGTAATAATTAGTAATAATTAGTAATAAGTACCAATAATTAGTAATAAATAGTAATAATTACCAATAATTAGTAATAATTAGTAATAATTAGAAATAATTACCAATAATTAGTAATAATTACCAATAATTAGTAATAATTAGTAATAATTACCAATAATTAGTAATAATTAGTAATAATTACCAATAATTACCAATAATTAGTAATACTTAACAATAATTAGTAATATTTACCAATAATTAGTAATAGTTACCAATAATTAGAAATAATTACCAATAATTACCAATAATTATTAATAATTACAAATAATTACCAATAATTAGTATTAATTACTAATAATTAGTAATAATTACCAATAATTACCAATAATTAGTAATAATTAGTAATAATTAGTAATAATTACCAATAATTACCAATAATTACCAATAATTAGTAATAATTAGTAATAATTACCAATAATTAGTAATAATTACCAATAATTAGTAATAATTACCAATAATTTGTAATAATTACCAATAATTACCAATAATTACCGATAATTAGTAATAATTCGTAATAATTACCAATAATTAGTAATAATTAGTAATAATTAGTAATAATTAGGTCTATCTTAAAAAAAAGTTTGCATCAGTCGTTTATGATCTAAACTCTATAATTATCCTAGCATGATTGTTTTTTCTAACAAATTATTCAAAACCAGTAATGATTTTATATTTTATAGAGACATATGGAACAACGAGGTCATCAAAAACCATTATTAGGTGACCGCATATGGATAAATCAACGTAAAAATCCAAACGGTTCTGGTTTAAATCCAGTATATGTAGAGGGTGTGGAGAATTTTTTATCATTTGCGGCATCAAATCCAGAATTTGTTTCAGAAGACAAAATAAAATGCCCTTGCAGAAAATGTGCATTGAGAACGTTTGACACGTTTGACAAAGTGGGAGAACATCTCTTGCGTTTTGGTTTTCAACCAGATTATATATTTTGGTATCAACACGGTGAATGCAGTTCCAGAGCAGGTGATACCAACTTGATTCCAGATCCATCCCGGTTTCAAGATTTAGTACATGATGTTGCAGGTTCATCTGTTCAACATACAGAAACTCCGGCTGATATAGCTTCAAATCCTGAGTTGGCACCGTCTGAATTTTATGAGTTGTTGAAGTCTGCTGAGGATGCATTATATCCTGGCTACAAGATGAGAAAATTAGAAGCAGTTGAATAATTTATGGCTATCAAATCAGATAACGGAATGTAAACCACCTGTTTTGACCAGTTATTTTCTTCTCTTAAAACACTGTTACCCGAAGGAAATGTTTTACCTGTAAATTACTATGAGAGTAAGAGGCTGGTTCAAAATTTGGGACTTACTTGTCATAAGATTCATGCATGTTCAAATGACTGAATTTTATATTCTGGGGAAAATGAGTCGTTGGATAGTTGTCCCACATGTGGGCATCTGAGATATAAAGAAGGACAACACGGGAAGTCTGGTTTGATTCCTGTAAAACAGTTGAGATATTTTCCGCTTACATCCAGACTCCAGCGTTTATTCATGTATAAGAATACAACGACAATGATGTCATGTCATAAAGAGAATATTTCAACCGATAAAAGATTGAATCATCTAGCCGATGGTGATTCATGGAAACATTTTGATAGAGTGCAGCCATCCTTTGCTTTAGAAGCTAGAAATGTTCGACTGGGGATTTCCATTGATGGTTTCTGTCCGTTTGGATCTTATGGTAGTCAATATTCATGTTGGCCTGTTTTTTTAACTCCGTACAATTT
Source organism: Viscum album (assembly GCA_963277665.1). Taxonomy (NCBI): domain Eukaryota; kingdom Viridiplantae; phylum Streptophyta; class Magnoliopsida; order Santalales; family Viscaceae; genus Viscum; species Viscum album. The sequence goes on along the minus strand of OY728151.1, from coordinate 1,832,265,721 downwards.
ACCTTCATGGATGTTGATGAAGGAGCCATATATCTTTTTGACTTTTCTAATTCCAGGACATCTGAAGAAAAATATTGATGTTTATTTGAAACCATTGATTGATGAATTAAATTTATTGTGGAGTACTGGTGTCAGTACATATGATGTTTCAACGAAACAGAATTTCATACTGAGAGTAGCATTGATGTGGACAATAAGTGACTTCCCGATTTATGGGATGTTATTTGGCTGGAGTACACATGGTCAGAAATCATGTCCTTACTGTATGGGAGAGAACAAAGCATTTATTCTCATTCATGGAAAGAAACCTTGTTATTTTGACTGTCATCGCAGGTTTCTTCCATCTGATCATCCTTTTCGCAGAAACAGATCTCATTTTAGAAAAGGAACAGTTGAAAGGGAAGGACCTCCAAAAATGCTATCAGGTTCAGAGTTAAAATCAGTTGTACTTTCATTACCTCCCATCATTTTTGGTCCCACAATAAACCAACAGAAAATTTCTGGTTTTGGGAAAGAACACAATTGGATTAAACGTAGCATATTTTGGGATTTGCCATATTGGTCTGATTTGTTGGTCGGACACATGTTACATGTCATGCATATTGAGAAGAACTGTTTTGATAATTTGTTTCATACATTTTTGGATATGCCAGGAAAGAGCAAAGACAATGTAAATGCATGTTTAGATCTTGCCCAAATTTGCAAGCGTCCAGAATTGGAACTGTTTGAGAATGTCAGAACAGAAAGGTTACTGAAACCAAAAGCAGCTTATACACTGTCTAATGAAACCCGTTTATTATTTTGTCAGTGGATTGCATATTTGAGACTTCCAGATGGCTGTGCTTCCAATTTGGGTAGATGTGTGAAGAATGGTCATATTACTGGATTAAAAAGTCATGATTGCCATGTTATAATGGAAAGACTACTACCCATTGGATTAAGAGGTCTGTTGAATTCTGTGATTTGGGATTCCATAACAGACATGTCTCAATTTTTTCGGGAAATTTGTGTGGCTACAGCAGATTATGATGCTCTAGGAAAACTTGAAAAAGATGTTGTTGTAATTATATGTAAACTGGAAAAAATATTTCCTCCGTCTTTCTTCGACTCAATGGAACATTTGATGTTACATTTTCCATATGAAGCCAAATGTTGAGGTCCAGTACAGTTTCGATGGATGTACCCATTTGAAAGATGCATGCAAAAATTGAAAAGAAAAGTACGTAACAAAGCATCTGTTGAAGGATCTATTGCAGAAGCTTATTTTCAAGAGGAAATATCTTTTTTCTACTCCCATTTTTTTGAATCTGAGTATCCTTCAAAACACAACCGAATGGGACAGAACGAGAGGAATATTGATGAAATCGACAATCAATTATCTGTTTTCAACCAATCAGAGCTTGGTTTTGGTGGAGTTTATGAACGCTGGCTTTCAGATGATGAACATCATAGAGCTCATACGTATGTTCCGCTCAACTGTGAAGAGATGACATCAGTTGTACTGTAAGTGTTTATATCACTTATTCTATCATTTATGTTACAGTAAATAACTTTGTTTTTTATAGGTTGTATGATAATCATATCAAGAAACAAATTCCACAAATTACAGCAGCTGCTCTCGAAGAACGTCGACTGAAAAATTTCTCTCAGTGGTTTCAAAAACTGGTAACATAAATTCTTTATCTTTTAGCAACTCATTCAATGTATAGTTTACTATATTGATAATTATTTCACAAATTTTCAGGTGTCTCAACATGCTGATAAAATTGACAAACGGCTGTGTGTATTGAGTAACCCACCTTCCAAACTTGTTAAAACTTATAATGCATATGTGGTGAATGGATTTCGATTCCACACACATACATATGGGGAATCGAAAAAAATAATGAACAGTGGAGTTAGCTTGAGAGGATCTTATCATCGAGAAAATGAAGTTGACTTTTATGGCATACTTGATGAAATCATTGAACTCTGTTATCTTGGACAACATTACATAACCATGTTCAAATGTCGGTGGTTGGATACATAGAGAGGCGTGCGTGTTCATCCGACTCATGGAATCATCGATATTAAATGTAAAAGTGTTCTCGCAGTAAATGAACCATTCTTATTGGCTCAACAGGCACATCAAGTTTATTACGCAAAGTACTGTGCTAAATCAAGAGACTTGACTGATTGGTGGAGTGTAATAAAAATCAAAATTCGAGACAATCAGTTTAGTCAAAGTGAATGTGCTTTCACTGATGTGCAAAGAATTGATGTTTTTCAAGAGAGTACTCAAAATAAATCTTTTTTGCAAAGAGACATGAGTATCGATGACGACACCCCACATTTAAGAGTTGGTGATGATGATGATGTTAATGATGTCACATATGAATTTGAAATGGTAAGAGATGAAGCAACTGTAACTCGAATGGATATCGATGATGTTGAGGAGGAATATGAAGATGACATTGACATATATCAAGATGATGATGAAGATGAACACTGATAGAATTCCATGGTATTTATATACAATCATAATATGTATATATGTATATATAATAGTAATTATGAATTATTTGATAACAACATTAACATTTTCTGTTTCAGATGGACGACGCCACATTTCGTGAGTTGGCGGATGCTGACCTGACTTTCGATGCGGATGAGTTGCTGCCAGATGACCCTCAGCCTGCAGGCGCTCCAGGGAGTACGCGGAGGGGGCGCAGTCTTGCACGATTGATGATTCCTGACCCCGTCCCCGAGTGACGTCCATGTCTTGGGTTTGATCCACGCACACGGAGGTGTGATAACCTGTGTGATAACCTGTTGATTTGACTAAGATTTCATTAATCTATTCACAAAATAAATGTATATTATTTTTACAGTTTTTCGCATATAGAAGTCAGACAGGGCAGCGCTATTTTGCGCAACTATTTCTCTCAGTCGTGGACCACATGGGAGAAGATTCTCATTGATGTGCAGCAGGCCATGTTAGGCCATTGGTTGGTACATACGTAAATAAATAATTTTTATTTTGAAAATTATTTCATTTCTAATATGATATTTTGATTTATTTGTAGGGTTTATGGTATCCGATCGAGGATACCATGCGTGACGCCATCCACGAGGAATGGGAGGTGGCCATGCGTGATCGCCTTCGTCAGTTTTTGCACAATTTAAGAAAAGCTGCGATGATGAAATCATGAGTTTCAGATTTTGACGAGTCATGTAGAGCACACCGACCAGAGTACATTTATTCCCATGTATGGGATGGATTATGTGCGCACTGGTTGAGTGGTGCCTTTCATAGGAGATCATCGGTGGGGAGGCAGAATCGGGAGAGACAGGAGGTGACTCATCGAGCTGGGAGTCGTTCTTTCAGTAATCATAGACAGCATCTGGTACGTACATTATTTATAAATATATTATATAACTATAAATATTAACAGTTTATTTTTTATTCTTATAGGCTGTCGAGCACCCCGATATTACGGTGTACGACGTATATCGGAGGATGTATAGTGATCCTGCTACTGGGGAGCTCAGAGGTGATCGTCAGCATCACATCTTGGTTAGTATTATTTGTTTTCAAGTTTAAAAATTAACTGTATATAATATATTCACAATTTTAATTTTAAATTGCAACTACAGGAGTCGTATGAGGCCGCATCGTCACATGCCCGGCCTGAGAGTCAGACCGAGTCATCAGATCAGACCACTGGCCGTCAGTTTGATGAGGCGGCATGGATGCAGGCCACCCAGTATGCCTTCGAGAAGGGCCGGGTAGTTGGTATCAGCTCTCGACTGACTCCCGTAGATTATTATGTCAGTGCTGCGATGTCGGCGTCCAGCTCGAGAGGAGCTCGTGCATCTTCTTCTGATACACAGTATGAGGATCAGTTGCGATCTCAGACTGCACTGATAGAGAGTCTACGACAGGAGTAGGAGTAGATGCATCAGCAGCATGAGGAGGAGCGTCGACCCCAGTAGCAGCTATACGAGGAGCAGACGAGTCGGTGGCAGCAGCAGCATCAGGAGCAGATGGAGTACATGCGCCGACTCACTCATGCTTTAGGGATGGAGTTTCCTCCACCACCATCTGCAGATCCCCCCCTCCCCCCTCCTTCAGATTAGAGTTTGTATTTATGTTATAAAATTTGTGAAATCAAAATATGATTTTTTTTTCTATTCGTAGTTTCTGTCTCATTATAAAATATTTATTAATATTCTATTATTTTTTATTTTTGAATTATAATTATATGATTATTATATTAATTACAATAATTTATTATTTTTATTTGTGAATTATAATTCTATTATTATATTAATTAAAATCATTTATTAATATTTTATTATTTTTTATTTTTGAATTATAATTGGATTATTATTATATTAATTAAAATAATTTATTAACAATTTTTTTTTATTTTTTTTATAGTATTTGCGACGGGATACTATTCCCGTCGCAAATAGTATTATTTTTTTTTTATTTGTCAAAAAATAGTTTTTGCGACGGGGCCCGTCGCAACTAGTTTTTTTACAAATATATTGAGTACTAGTTGTGACGGGGATTCTCCCCGTCGTGGAAAAGGGATTTAGCGACGGGCCCATCGCAAAAAAATGTTATTGCGACACCATTTTCAGCAACGGGTCATTTGCGACGGGATCCCGTCGCAAATGACCCGTCGGAAATACCTGTTTTTCTAGTAGTGATCTCCTAGGAGAATTTTCAAATCGTCACATAACATAGTTTTACCGCTTCTGATAGTGGAATTTTGAAACTCCAAGATACATGGTTAATATCAAGGAGTAAAATGTGGTTCAATAAGATAAAAATAATTTTTTTATGAATAGTAACTATTTAATTTTATTTACCACGGTTAAATGTAAATAGGGTAATTAAGGGTAAAAATGTTATTATTATTACCCTAAAAAATGTCCTATTTATATTGTGTAAGTATAATTAGACAAAAACCAACCTTAGGAATAATACTATGAACGTCTTTATTCCACATGGACTAGATTAGGACATTTATTATTATTTAATTCAAAGAAGAGTTAAAAGAGTTAAAAAATAACTTTAATAACTAATTTTTTTGATATTGGGTTATACATAAGATAAATACTATTATAAAAATTCATTAGAAAGCTAAAAATATTTCCTACATAATGGTATTTTTTTTATAATTTTTAGACATTAAATAATTTAATTTATTTATGACAAAATGATGATGCAGTAATTAACTAATTAGTGAAATATTAGAATTATTGATATTATAAATACCCAAATAAATATAATTTGAGACTTTTATTGAATTCCACGAATTTTATAGGTTAATATGACATGTTATAGTTGGTTAAATGAATTATTTTTGAAGTAATAATGATTTTATGAATTTATCCAAAACAAAATACCAAATAGTGTCAGAATTGACATAAAAGAGTTTTTAAACAAATATTATTTTCATAATTGATTTTCAATTCCTAAAAATCTATGGTTTAGGAAAGAGACTTATATATAGATAGCTTTATTATTTATGAACCACTTGGGGTTCTATTGGATGTTTATTGTATGTTTATTAACCATATAATATAAAAATTCAACGAGACATGGTAAATGTGTAACTAATTAACTACGAGTTAAAACTAAATGATAAGGTTAATATAGTGACCCAGACCTGTCTAAAACCTATTGGTTGAGTGGTTTTCGACCGTTACCCACCTTAGACTTTAAATAATCCATTTTGGAGCCATTATAAACTGAAAATTATTTTATTATAAAATAATATTTCTAGCTTTTCCTAAGGTTCCCCTCAACCCTCTTATAAAAAGTCACTCCCCATTATCTCAATTTCTCACCATCAAAGCCTTTTGGATTAGAAAAAACCTGACCAAATATTCTCTCAGCTTTTCTCAATTCAACGTAGAGGCCATAGTTTGATCATAAAGCCAACCTATGGAGCCCTTTTGATCAAATCAAAAGGAAGAACCTGAAGAAGAGGTAATGTTTTCACCACCCTCTTTCAAGTTCCTTTCTTCTTCCATTTCTTCTTTATTTGTTATTTCCATTGTAAAATAAATACTCCAGTATATTCTATATAATATGATGTTATTTTTAATATGGTACAACCATATTCCTTATTCTATCTATCCCTTGTATGACATGTCACCATACGTGCGTACGTACGACTTACCGTCTCCACGTCATGGTGTAATTGTTATTCAATACATTATTATTTGGATGTGTATAATAATGATGTGTAATTAATGTAAATAATAAAAATATCATGATAATTATTCTGTATATATGATACAACATCCAATTATATATTATTTTAATATCAAAATAATGATATTGTTGCTCGTGCGTATGTACGGACTACCCTCTCCAAGAACACGATGAGATTCATTCCCCATAGTATCTATTCAAGAATAATTTTCATTTTATGATATAAAATTATGTTTAAGGACTTGATATAATTCTGTATATGAATAAGATACAACCTATAGATAACAAACATGGATTTTGTAACAAAACATATAAAATAAAATGAGTAACTGAACATCTGAAACGACGATAATACTAAAATATTAATAACAAATATATATTAAAATATAATATATGATACCATATTTATTTATATGATTATTTTATAATTTAATAAAAATTATTTAACTATTATACAGGTTTTTAACCTACCATATTCCAAAGGAAATTACAAATTTATGGTTTATTTGACAATCTCTACATCATCCGAGGTTGTTTATACGTAATTATCAACTGGGTCCTCTTTATCATCCACATCCATGTTTCTTAAAAAAGTATTTCAAAACATTTTTAGTATTTTATAGACTATCAGTTAAAGTCATTTATACCCTTATTTTACATATATTAGATATTTATAATGGAATATTTCCGTCTTTTTCCAAACAAGGTACTTTTATCCTTTTCAACAAAATTAAGGTAAGAATATCTTTTTTAACATATACGGCGGGTGCAGAAATTTTACGCCATTATAAAATCGTGGAAGATTCCCATACAATCTTATAAGAATATTTTCAAAGTAAATGTTTCCTTTAATAATTTTGTGACTTTTAAATTATTTCAAAAAAGAGATATTTCTCTCAAATTGTTTTGATTTCATCTATGTCAACATCCTTTGATGGATATTATGTTTATTTGAAGTTGATTTATTATGATTCAAAACATCCATATTATATTGAAGGTTTTTGATATTTTTGACTGTGGATGTGTTATTTTTATACCATTCCTCGTTCATGGATAAATTATTGACATTTTGTATGCTAGTTTCAATTCGAATGTTTATGTTATGTTTAAACCTTTTCAAATGAGTAATTCATTTTACTATGTGACGGGTGGAGCTCTCTATAGCACCTCGATTCATCGGTAGGTCTCATGAAAAAAACTAGTGTCTTGGCACAATGCCTTGAAAAATGATATTTATAGTCCTGGCACAAGGCCTTGACTATGTGGTTATGATGTTCTGGCATTATGCATTCCATTATTATGAAAGTGGTTATTTATATTTCATGTGATTATTCAACTAGTAGAATATCCGTGTGAATAATTAAATGGAATTATTTCATTTTATCTTTTCCATATTATGATGAAGTTCAAGTTTAAATGGCTTTTGTTTGAGTTATACATTGCCTTAAATGTTTATGTTTATTTATGAAAGTTTTCTCTATATTGTTATCCTTACTGAGCATCTGAGCTCACCCATTTCAATGTTTTATTTTTTTTCCAGGATGTGAATAAGTATTTTATGAATGACCTATAGGGATAGTGTGAGGGGATATATAGAGAAGATGTGGTTGTATTTTTTTTCACATTATGATTTAATGTAAGACTTATGAATATATCTAGTGTTTCCAAGGCTACTAAACTAATCGGTCTTTCGAGACATAAACTTTTATGATCATTCCAATGTTATGTAATAATGCACCGACTCTGGGTAACTGGGCTTAGGGTGTTACAGTTGGTATCAGAGAAGTTTAGTACAATCCTTGGAAGCTAGATTTAGATAAACTTTGATTAGAGCACGTAGACCTAAGATGGACATTGAGGATTAGTATATAATAACTTCCTAAATTTTGGTATTGTAGAGATTTTGTGAGTTTTCTGAACAATACATCCCTGTCCAGATACGAGCAGGTAGAGGCGGCTCTGGCACCGATGTTCCTAGGGTTATATCCCGAAAACACCACGTTGAGCTAGACTCAAACGGGAACTGGTGCACGATAACAAGCCTTGTTACACTCTTGGTTACGACACTCGTGGGGGATATGCATAGGATAATTCTCATTTTCTTTACAAACCATTATGAAGGGTTTATGATTATATAATTCTTGAAATAAAACGTTTTTATGAATATGGATTACATCCATAAACTGTTCAATTTATGATAAGTGTCTTACAAGTTTGGATTTATGTATTGCGATTCACAATCTAATCTTCTGTATGCAATTGTTTAGAAATGGCGCCAAGTGGAAGGAATGGAAACCCTATTGATGAATGAACTCCATATATGGATTTACCTCCTTCTCAAGATAATTATAGTGGATCTGGTAATTCAATAGGTGCTTATTAGCTTATCATCATACTGGGAAAACTCACTCAGATTATGAATAATAACCTTACCCGTATGGAGCACCCCGATCCATAACATAGAGGATCAATGATAGATTGCTTAATGAGGAAACAACCATAAACATTAAATGGGAATAAAAATCCATTGGTAGCTGTGCAATGGATAAGTTCTTTAGAAAAAATATTCCACGCCTTTGGGAGTAGCGAAATGGAAAATATTGTCATGACTGTTTACCGCCTCACTAGTGATCCTGATCAATGGTGTTCATTGATTCAAAACACGAATGATGATGATGAAGTATAAAATATGGAATGGATGGAGTTTGATGGTATTTTTCTAGAAAAATACTTTTTTCATGACCATCAAGCGGATATGGAAAGACAATTTCTGAGTCTGAGGCAAAAGGAGGATGAGAATGTTGTCGAGTATGAGTCTAAAATTACAAGGTTATTAAGGAATGATAGAGATATTATACATAACCCAAGAAGTAAGATTGATAATTTCTTTGATGGGTTAAAACTGTTTCTCTATTGAGAATTAGTCTCACAATCATTCTCATCATACGAATATATTGTCTCATGTGCTATCAAGACATAAAAAGAATTCTCTAAGTCTTACGACTTTAAAGAAAAGAAAGAGAAGAAGAGATCTTCTGATCACTATAGAAATGTAAATAATGGGATGAATGTAAAAGTTTAATATCCATCCTACACTAAATATACGAAGAAACACCCAGGTACATGCTTTAAGGGAATGAGAGTCTGTTACAAGCATGGTTAAAAAGGCCACCAAGATCATGATTGCATGGGGAAGAAAAAAAGCTACCAATGTTCAATGCTACAATTGTAGGGAGGTGGGACATTATGAAAATTAATTTCCTAATCGTCAGGGGAACTTACCATAGAAAAGGCCAAGGGATCAATGCTATTCTTAAGCTATCACTACGGCTGAGGTTGAAGCTCCGAAAGACGCGGTGGAAGGTAATTTAATGGTTTCATCAAGTTTAGTTAATGCTTTATTTGATTCTGGATCATCACACTGTTTCATATCATCCTAGTTTTCTATGAAAAATAGATATTTCAAATTTGATTTAATAAGGGAGTTTTCAGTTAAAACTCCTAAGGGAAGTATCATCACAACAATGTTTTGTGAATCTATTCCCATTAGAGAAAATAAATGTTCTTTATCTGATGATATAATCATCAAACATATGATTGAGTTTGATATAATCCTCAGTATGGATTGTATTTCCAACCATGATGTGAAGATTTATCGTATGAATATGGAGGTTACATTTTTTGATGATGATGAGAAGGAACACCTTATCTTTATAGAAGAATCGTCACTACCTAATTCTTATCTAGATCCACCATAGTAGCTCAACTAAATTTAATTATTGGGGAGGAAGAGAATGAAACTTCTGTGTGTGAGGAAAGGAATGTTCAAATAGACGATGTACCTATTGTGAATGAATACGTTGATGTTTTTCTAGAGGATTTACCTGAACATCCTCCAAAATGAGAAATTGAGTTTTTCATTGATTTAATTCCTAGATCAAGGTCCATATCGAAGATCCCTAATATAATTTACACTGTGGAATTAATGGAACTAAGGAAACAACTAGATGAATTGTGTAATATGGGATTTATTTGATCTAGTGTTTCTCCATGGGGAGCCCCTATCCTTTTAGTTAAGAAGAAAGACAGATCTACGAGGTTATGTATCGCCTACAGGGAGATCAATGCTATAACAATAAAGAACAAGCATCACCTACCTTTCATTGATGATTTATTTGACCAACTGCATAGATATCAATACTTTTAAAAGATTGACCATCGATCTAGATATTATTAGTTGTGTGTAAAGAAATAAGACATTCTAAAGATAGAATTTTGAACCAGGTACATGAATTACGAGTTTACAGTAATGCCTTTTGGGATGACTAATTCACCCTCTGTTTTCATGGATATAATGAACAGAGTTTTCAAGGAATATCTTGATGACTTTGTAGTGGTATTTATTGATGATATCTTGGTATACTCCCAAATCTATGAAGATCATGAAAATCACTTGTGCATTATATTGAAGACTCTGAGAAGACATGAATTATATGGGATGTTTACCAAGTGTGAATTCCAACTTCAAGAGATTTCATTTCGTGGCTATATTATCTCTAAGTATGGAATATCTATTGATACTTATAAGACAAGAGCAATCCACGAATGGCCAGCACCGACGAGTATAACTGAGGTACACAGTTTTATTGGTTTAGCAGGTTATTATCGATGTTTCATCCAGAATTTTGCCCGGTTGGCTAACCCATTAACAAAGCTCACACGTAAAGGGGTTAAATTTGTATGGACAAAAGAGTGTGAAGAATGTTTCGAAGAACTAAAGAAAAGATTATTCAATGCTCCTATATTGACTATACCATTAGGGAATGATGTGTTTTTTATTTATAGTGATGCTTCAAAGAAAGGACTTGGTTGTGTCCTTATGGAGAATGATAGGGTTATTTCCTATGCAACACGACAGCTAAAAATTCATGAGACAAACTATCCGACTCACGATCTTGAGTATGATACTGTAACCATTACTTTGAAGATATGGAGACACTATCTATATGGTGAAAAATGTGAGATTTATACTGATCACCAGAGCTTGAAGTATATTTTCTCACAGATAGAACTCAAAATGAGGCAAAGGAGATGCCTTAAACTATTGAAGGATTATGATTTCACTATACACTACCACCTAGGGAAGGCAAATAAGGTGGAAGATGCTTTGAGAAGAAAATATCTTGGAGTTTTGAACAAGATGAGAGTTGAAAAGGATCCTATATACATGGATCAAGTAAAGATGGATATGGTAAAAACAATGGAAGGAGAAACATAAATACTTTTTCAAATGGTTACCAAAACATCTCTACTAGAAAGGATAATGTGTTCTTAGACTGATGATGAAGAGTTTCAAAAGAATATTAAAGCTGTAAATGATGGGAGATTGAGTGACTTTGCATATGCAGATGGAAATTTGAAATTTGGGAAGAGACTTTATTTTCCCGATATACCTGATCTAAAAAGGGAATTGTTGGATGATTCTAATCGTTCCAATATCTCTATACACCATGGGAGCACCAAAATGTATAGATATTTGATGGAACATTTATTGTGGGACAACATGAAGAGAGAGATTGCTGATTTTTTGTCAATATGTATGGTTTGTCAACATGTGAAAGCTAGAAGGCAACAACCTGGAGGAGTCATGCAACCTCTTCCTATACCAGAGTGGAAATGGGATAATATTACGATGGAATTTTTCATGGGACTACCAAAGACTCATAGAAGGAATGATGCAATATGGGTCATTTTTGATCATCTTACCAAGTCAGTACACATTGTTTCTATAAGATAAGATCTACCACTTAAAGATCTAGCAAAACTATATATAAATGATGTTGTGAGACATCATCGAGTACCCCAATTGATTGTTTTTTATTTTGATCCATGTTTTCCATAAAGATTATATAAATGTCTTCAGAAAGCCCTGGATACTGAGCTTTGTTTGAGCACTTCTTACCACCCCCAAACTGATGGACAATCAGAATAGACTATTCAAACTATAGAAGTCATTTTGAGATCATTCTCACTTGAATTTTAGGGTATGTAGGATCAATATTTACCTCTGGTAGAATTTTATTTTAACAATAGCTCCCATTAAAGTATTCAGATGGCACCATATAATGTATTATAAATAAAGAGATGTCCCACACCAACCTGTTGGGATGACGTTGGTGAAAGAAAACTCGTAGGCCCAGAACTGGTGGAGGAAATGATGGAAAAGGTGAAGGTAATCCAAAACAACATAAAAGCAGCTCAAATTAGACAGAAGATCTATGCTGAAAACCTAAAGAATTATTTGGAATTTCTAGTAGGAGATCATGTTTTCCTGAAGGTATCTTCATGGAAGGGTGTTATACAATTGGGTAAGAAAGGTAAATTGATTCCCATGTATATCATACCTTTCAAAATTCTAGAATAAATTGGGGTTGTAGCTTACCATTTGGCAATGACGCCAAGTCTCTCTAATGTTCACGATGTGTTCCACGTATCAATGTTGAGAAAATACATGCCTAACCCAATGAATATACTCATCTATGAGGAAGTAGAAATGGAACCCGATCTATCTTATTGCGAAGAGCCCTTCAGGATTCTTGACACAAGATAACAAGTTTTGAGAAACCGGACGACTCGTCTCAAAAAATTTCTATGGATAAACCATAAGATGGAAGAGGCAACGTGGGAACATGAGTAAATTATGATGAAGTACCACCTAAGTCTTTTCATGTGGTAGTATTCTAGAAATTTCAAGGACGAATTTATTTGAAGGAGGATATAATGTAACACCCCACGATTCCACATTACGTTTTCCATTGAATAATGCAATAGCTTGCAGTGTATGCAACTTCGAGATTATAACACTCGGTGACCAATCAAACTAGACATTATGAATAGTAATACCCACTTTTTGAAATATATAAATTTTATCTTTAAAAATGGACTTCATTTTTGGATTCGGAATATGAAAATTATCATAGGGTGAATTTTGGGTATTTTTATGAAAACATTCAATTTTTGATCAATACTGAAAAACACAGAGTTATAGTTTAAAACCAAATTTTTATATAAATAAATATATATTTTATTTAAATTTATTATAGGTCAAAATAGATACATAATACCTATATGTTTTCAATATAATTCATTGGAATATGTTTATAATAATTTTATATATATATAAATTTATTGAACTTTTCACCGTCTTTTACCCATCTCCTAAGAAAATTTGAAAATTCACATAAAACATAATTTTACCACTTCTGTGAATAGAATTTAGAAAATATGAGAGACACGTTTAATATCAAGGAGTAAAATGATGTTCAATATGATAAAAATAATTTTTGGTGAGTAGTAACTTTTTACTTTTATTTACCACGGTTAAATTTAAATAGGGTAATTAAGGGTAAAAATGATATTATTATTACACTAACAGATGTCTTAATTCTATTGGATAAGTATAATTAGACAAAAAACATCCTTAGGAATTAAATATGAACCTCTTTGGTCCACATGGATTAGATTAGGTAATTTATTGTTATTTAATACAAAGAAGAGTTAAAAGAGTTAAAATCAAAGTTTAATTACTAAATCATTTTTGATATAGTGTTATACATACGATAAACTCTTTTATAAATACTCATTAGAAATATAAAAATATTTCCCACATAATGGAATTTTATTTATAATTTTTAGACATTTAATAATTTAATTTATTTATGACATAATGATGATGTAGTAATTACTTTATTAGTGAAATATTAAAATAATTGATATTATAAATACACAAATAAATATAATTTGAGACTTTTAATGAAATAAAATACTTTTATAAGATAATATGACATGGTAGGGTTGATTTAATTAATTATTTTCAAAGTAATAATGCTGTTATTAATTTATCAAAAACAAAATCCCAAATAGTGTCAAAATTGACATAAAAGAGTTTTTAATAAAAATATTATATTATTAATAGAAATTAAATTCCTAAAAATCTAATATTCAGCCAAGAGACTTATATAATGATATTTTTATCATTAATTAACTACTTAGGGTTCTATTTGTAGTTTATAGTTTCTTTATTTACCATATAATATAAAAATACAAAGAGACATGGTAAATGTGAATCTAATTTACTAGGAGTTAAAATGAAAAGATAAAATTAATATAGTGATACAAACATGTCTAAAACCTATTAGTTGAGTGAATTTAGACCCCTACACACTGTATCCTTTAAATAATCTCTTTTGGATCCATTAGATACCTTAAATTATTTTATTATAAAATAATATTTCTAGCTTTTCCTATGGTTCCCCTCATCCCTCTTATAAAAAGGAACTCACCCTTCTCTCAATTTCACACATTCAAAGCCTTTTGGATTATCCAAAACTTGCCCAAATATCCTCTCAACATTCCTAAATTAAACCTAGTGGCCTTAGTTCGATCAGAAAGCCAACCTAAGGTTGCCTTTTGATCAAATGAAATGGAATAACCTGAAGAAGTGATAAAGATTTCACCACCCTCTTTCAAGATCATTTCATCTTCCACTTCTTCTTGTTTTTTATTTCCATTATTCAATAATAACTCCAGTATATTTTATATACTGTTATGTTATTATAAATATGGTACAACCATATTCAGTATTCTATCCAACCCTTGGATTACATGTCACCATACGTGCGTACGTACGGCCTACCGTCTCCACGTTGTGGTGTAATTGTTGTTGTATACATTATTATTTGGATGGGTATAATAATGATGTTTAATTAATGTAAATAATAAATATAAAATGATAATTATTATGTATATATGATTCAAAATCCAATTATATTTTATATTAATATCAAAAGAATGATATTTTCGCTCGTGCGTACGTACGGACTACCGTCTCCACGAACGTGATGAGATTCATTCCCCATCGTATCCATTCAAGACTAATTTTCATTTGATGATTAAAAATAATGAAAAATCACTTGATATCTTTCTGGATATGGATAATATACAACCTTTTTATAAAAAACACAACTTATGTAACAAAACATATAAAAGAAAACGAGTAAGTGAAAATCTGAAACGGTGATAATACAAAAATATTATTAACATTGAAATATTAAAAGATCATATATGATAGCATATTTATGTATATAATTATTATATAATTTAATAAGAATGATTTTACTATCATACATGAGGTTAAAATACCCTCGACCAAGGAAAAGTACAAGGTAAGGGTTTATTTTACAATCTCTACATTATCCGAGGTTGTTTATATGTAATTATCTACTAGGTCCTCTTTATCATCCACATCCATGTTTCTTAAAAATGTATTTAAAAACATTCTTACTATTTTATAGAATATGGGTTAAATTCAATTATATCCTTTTTTGATTTTAATATGATATTTATAAAGGAATCTTTCCGTCGTTTTCCAAACAAGGTCCTTTTAACCTTTTCGACAAAAGTAAGGTATGAATGTCTTTTTTAACTTATACGGCAGGTGCATCTATTTTATGGTGTTATAAAATTCACGAAGCTTCCCTTACATTATTATAAGAATATTTCAAAGTAAATGTTTCCTTTTATAATTATGTGACTTTTTAATGATTAAAAAAAAGAAATATTTCACTCAAATAGTTTTGATTTCATCAATGTTAAAATAATTTGATGAATTTTATGTTTATTTGAAGTTGATTTATTATGATACAAAACATCCATATTGAGTTGAATGTTTTGTGATATGTTTGGCTGTGGATGTGTTATTTTTGTAACATTCATGGTTTATGGATAAATTCTTGACATTTCGTATGCGAGTTTCAAGATGAATGTTTATGTTATTTTTAAACCTTTTCATATAAGGAATGCATTGGACTTAGTAAGTGAAGGGTGGAGCCCGCTATAGCTCCTCGATGCATCGGCAGGTCTCATGAGATAAATTAGTGTCTTGGCACAAGGCCTTGACTATGTGGTTATGATATTCTGGCATTATGAATTACATTATGATGAAAGTGGTTATTGATATTTAATGTGATTATTCGGATAGTAGAATATCCATGTGAATAAGTGAATGACATTATTTCATTTTATCTTTTCCAAGTTATGCTAAATTTCAAGTTTAAAAGGATTTTTTAGTTATGAATTTCTTTAAATGTTTATGTTTATTTATGAAAGTTTCTTCTATATTGTTATCCTTACTGAGCATCTGAGGTCACCCCATTCAATGTTTCATTTTTCCCATGATGTGAAGAAGTATTTTATGAATGACTTGCAGGGATAGTATGAGGGGATATGAAGACAAGATGTTGTTGTAGTTTTTTTTTCACATTATGATGTAATATAAGACTTATGAATATATCTAGTATTTACATGCCTACTAAACTAATCGGTCCATCGAGACATGATATTTTATGATCATTCCAATGTTATGTAATAATGCACCGATTCTTGGTAACTGGGGTCAGGGTGTTACAAGACATCTGAGAATCCTCATAATACATTCCATGGAAGTGTCTTCTCTTCAAAGAGAAATCATTGCATGGAAAATTTCTTTGAACCTAAGATATGTGTCAGAAATATTCTCATCAAACATCATTTTAATGTTTTCATATTTAATAGTAGAAGTATTAAGTCTCATATATTTCAAAGAATATGTTCCTTCATGTGTAATAGACAAAGTATCCAAAATTTCTTGGGCATTTTTACAAACATAAATTCTATTAAATTCTTCATCTCCTAATGTGTAATATAAAGCATTCATAGAATTACTATTGTTATTGTAGGAAGTTTGGGAATGTTTATCCAAAGTGGTTATATCAGTAGATGGAATATTATATTCATCTATATTTGAAGACCAGATTTCAAAACCCATTCGCTCTAAATGAATTTTCATTTGGATTTCCAATTTAGCATAATTGGTTCTTTTAAAGATTGGTGGTCTGTTGGTTTAAGCACCTTCCAATATATTATCCATAATAATGAATCACTTTGAAAGAGATAGAAATTTAGAATTAATATAAATATACAGATCTGTAAAGTACAACTACAATCACAGTTGAATAAGGATAAAATAAGAGGTGTAATAAACAATCCCCTCTGATACCAAAAGTTGGTCGGAGAAGAGTACTCAAGATGGGGTAAAGTGAGTATCTATTTAAAATTTCTGTTTAAAAAGTTTTCCCAAAAGAATTCCCCAATAATGTTAAATACCACCCAGGTAATCAAGGTTATACTGATATGAATGATTTATTGTTTAAATAACTTTATTAAAGATTGATTAATTCATAGTAATCATAATATTGGTAATGAACATTATTATTGATGTTATTCTAATAATGAAATACATTGATAAATTATTTATAGGATTAACTACTAGAGTGGATTTAGTGAATTCTGAATTAAACAGTTAAAAAAAGAAAACAAAATTAAACATCACAATGGATATAACACAAGTGATTCAGTATCAGGATGAGACCTAATCCACTCCAAATAGTGATCACCTACCACCAAGAAGTTTATATAAATAAACATGATACTCACCATGGATCGGGGTTAACAACAGTACACATGACTGTCCAGGTCCCCGGACCTCTTCCATAGTTCTTTGTGGGTACAAACTATAAATCCACATAGGGAAATTTTCCACACATACCCGTGGGTATACACAACTGTAAAAAGTTTTTTGAGAAAGGAAATTATTTATCCTTCAGTTTAATGCAGGAAAAACTTGTGTTTTTTTGCAGATACATACAATGCTCGAAAGCTAATAAAATAATACACAAAGAGTAGAAATGATGGGATAAGTTTAGTAGTGTTATGAGATATTGTCATATGCAGCTCCAGACTTCTAGGCTGAAAAAATGTAGAAATAGAGTCCTCGTATAGAAAACAGAGTGTCACATGTCAACTAGAACTGGCGTGTGTTCTTCATGGTATTCATCTTGTGTCCTTTAGTAGTGTAGAGTTGTATTTTTCAATTTTCTCTTCGAAAAATTCTCTAAGTGTTTTCTTTATTATCATGCTCACACACTTGCTTCACGTTATTCCACTTCTTTTTTGGGCCATATATATCTTTTATTCGTGGAGTGCATGTGTTGGAGTCGACATGTTCCATGTATTCTGCACCAGATAACTCATACCATTAGGTGAAATGTCTACACAGAAATACTAATTATGTTAGTGAATTTGAAATCATCAAATATGACCATTAGAGATTAAATTGAAAAAAGTTAAAACAGATTAATAAACGGTGTCACCGTTTTCCTGTAAACGGTGTATCTATGAACCAGTGACTTCATGAAGTGGGGTATCATGGTGAAGATGTCTAGATGGTCACTATGTCTAGCCATGATGTCTAGGTAACGGTGTCTGGTCACGGTGACTGGGTCATGTTGTCTGGGTCACGGTGTATGGTCACGGTGTCTAGTCATGGTGTCACGCCGTCTGATCAAAATGTATGGTCACAGTGTCACGGGGTCTAGTTCATGGTGTTAGGTTCACGATGTAGGGGTCACAAAGTCTGGTTCATGGTTTTGGGTTCCTTTTCCAGAAAACAAAACTGGTGGAAGTCTTATGGTGTCTCAAACATAGCAAAATATCTGTATTCAGACTCAAGTAGTGATATTCATAGGATGGATTAGGCATAATTATTTATCAAATAAATCATTACAATGTAAATCAGAGATAGTTTACAATAATTAAATAGAATGTACAGAACTTAGGATTATTAGATAACTTTACATAATGCATTAGGATACTAAACAACTTTATATATGATGTGAGATATATTACACATGATTAAAAAGGTTTATAGACAGAATATGATTTTTTTTATCATAAAAATATGATTAATATAGGAGGATTCCAAAACTTGCATCATCCCACCTCCTGTTCCCCACATCTTGGGTCACCCCACATCACCACCACCCTCTCACACTGCCCCATCTTGCCTCACCCATCACAAAGTGTCTCCACCCCTGGTAACCCCTTCCATTTCACCGGTTATTTTTTTGAAATGAAATGCTATAGGAATTCAAACCCATGTCTGGTACAATCACACAAGTGTACCACCAAGAGATTTTACCACTACCGCATTGGAATTTTATGTATGGTAAGTCATGCCTCTTTTTAATATATATTTCATGAATTATTTAAAAATATATTATTTATATCATATATTTCAATACATTTAAACATATAAACTATATATACATTTATATAAACTATATATTCTTGTGTATTTACAAATATGTTATTATATTTATAAATATATTCATTTAAATTATTTTATTACTTAAAAAAATATTTATATATTATATACATGTTTATTTATATATAATATATAAATAATTAAATTTAAATAAATATATATATATATATGTATTTAAATAATTTAAATTAATATTTTTATAAATACATTTATAAGTCTGTGTTTGTGTATTTATATATTATTTATATAACAGATGCACATCTGTGTGGGATTCCTTTTTCAATCATTTTATTTTTAACCAAATCCTTTTTCTATATTTCTATTACATTTTCCCAGATTATTTACATTTTAAAAATAAAATAATTCCATATAAATAGAATGTAATTATAATATATATTTATTTAATTATTTTTATATACTTATATATGTGTGTGTTTTTTGGTGTGTGATAACTATAATTATATTAATTATTATTATTGTTATTACACAAATTATATAAACTATAAAATTTATCTGTCACTTTTATTAATACCATATATTTATTTTATGTTTTATATCATTCATATATTATATTAAATATATTTATATTATATATTTATGTAAATTATTTATATACCTAAATATATATTTATATATTATATACATGTTTATTTAAATGATATACATATAAGTATTTACTTAATATATTTATAGAATATATCTACAAATATATTTATATAATGTATACCAGTACATATTTTTATTATTATTTACATTATTAATGTATATTTATTTTTATAAACTGTATAATATTTTATATAATAAATATATAATTAATATTGTATGAAATACATATATATGAAATACAATTTATAAAAATATTTATATTATATATAATTAATAATTAATGAAATGTAATTTATATAAATATTATATATGAAATAAAATTTATAAAAATATTTATATAATGTTTTAATAAATACAATCAATACAAATAAGTATATAATGTATTTAAATACATATATTTATTATTATTCACATTAATATATATGTATTTCAATAAATATATTTGTATAAATTTATTTAGAATAATATATATGTATTTTAATAATTATTATTGTATAATATTTTTTATATTAATATATATTGATTTTCATAAATTCTATATCATATATTGTTGATTATATATAATATTATAGCATAAAAATGTTATTTAAAAATATATTTATAAATATTATCTAATAAATTATAAAACCAACAAGCTAGAGTTTTTCAATGATATATTTCAAACAAAATATTATATTTATGCATATATTTATATAAAATGTATAGGAATTTATATTATATATAAAATATATTAAATGAAATACAATTTATAAAAATAAAAAAATATAATTGTACATAAAATTATAAAATCTTATTTATGTATACATATAAATACAATTAAATAAAATATGATAAATATTATATATGATATTCATATATATAATGTATTTAAATACATTTATTTATTGTGTTTTAATTATTTATATATATATATTATGAAAGTCACTTTTAAAAAAATATTGGTGGTTCACAACCCCATTTAATCATTTAATGACATTAGAGGGGGTTTTGATCCACCTCTAATTTAAAGACATTAGAGTGGGCTTTTAAAACCCGTCTAATTTAAGGCATTATTGGTGGTTTTCAACACCATCTAATTTAAAAACATTATAAGGGGTTTCTAACCCCCTCTAAAATACATGTATATATTAATAAAATAATGTAAATAATTTAGAGGTGGTTCAAACCCCCCTTTAATTTAAGAAATTAACGGTGGCTTATAACCTCCTCAAAATTTGAAGATAAATAGGGGTTCTACATACTCTCTATAATTTCTATATAAAATGAAATTAGATGATGATAATAACCCTCTCTAAAATTTAAGATTGTAAGGGGTTTTTTTAAAACCCCCTCTAATTATATTGAAAATGAATTTATAAGGGGGTTTCCATAACCCCCTTTAATATATTGTTTTTTGTAATGTTATATTCATCCATGAAACAAAAATATATATAAAGATCAACATGAATATTATTTTTGGGTCAATGAATAAAGAGATTCCAAAATCTATAACAATTTTTTTTACTTTTCAGTAGGTTAAATATGAGATACAACTATGGAAGGGGATGATTTAGCCTTTTTAAATACCTTATTGAAAAGGAGAGAATATATTCAGGGATTTTGTGGTTGTATTACCAATAAATTAGGAAGGTAATAATCTAATTTGGTTTATTATGGATTTATTGACTAAATCATTGAATTATGTTTCGATTAATGATAAAATTTATTTATATTACAAATACGTGGTTTATCTCAAATAGATAGTTAATTTACATGTTTCCCCTCTAAAAAATGTATCGGAATATGAAACCAGATTTTCCTCTGATTTTTGGATATTAAATTTTTAGTCACTAGGTAATAAATTAAATTTTATTTTGTTCCTTCATCAATAATTTTATGGAGATTATGAGAAATATATTTATAACATTGAATAAAATCTTTATTATTTATAATTAGATTATATGAGAAGTTAGTATCAACATATTTCATTATTTTAATGTTTTTATAAAAATATGTTTAATTCTAGTGTGTAGATGGAATCATTTGATAAATTATATGGAATGTGGCTTCAAACCACAAAATATTGGGATGTATTATGTGACATGATTATTTTGGGAGTAAAAATAGTATAATATCTATTTTAGAAGGAAAATATGACTAATAAAAAGTGGGATGGTTAGAGAAGGTAGAATAATTTTCTAGACAAAAGGAGTAACGAACATTCATTTGAGGTAGATATCATGTCTTTTATTAAATATCTCAGTGGAAAGATGTTTTGCGATTCGTTAAAAAGGGAAATTTATGTACATGATTTATTAGACAATATTAAAGTTAGGAAAATGTGTGATCTTTTTCTTATCGAGTATATTTACACCAATTTTAACATTGGTATTTAATTTGTTTCATGTTTTGTTGTTATGGAAATATGTACCTAATGCCTATAATGTTTTGATCCCCATGGGAGTGTAATTGGAAGGGGATATTTCATATATTGAAATCGTGATGAATATTATTGATTCTAGAGATTAGAAATTTTAAAATAAGCTAATTTATAGGGTTGGTGGATTAATCACAAGAATAACGAAGTAACAAGGGAATAAAAAAATATATACAAGAAAAACTCCATCACTTGATTAAGAAATGAATAAAATTGTGAGAATGAAAATTCATAAAGACAAAAAGATCCTCTAACCCATGTAAATCTAGATTTGAATCAATATTGTAATTTATAATTAGTCATTTTAGGTACTCATACTAATTATATATATATATATATATTAAATTATTCTTTCAAAAAGAAAAATTTCTTTTATTTTAAATAAATTATTTCTTTATGTCTTACATGTTTTATTTAAAAGTAAAATATAAAAATATAAAAATTTTGTTTTTATGAAATTCCTTCATATTTTTACTGATCATATAAACGTTATATATATGTAATTTTTTTTATTTTTTCTAGGAAGTAAATTTTCAGGTGAATAGTGAAGAAGACATTTTTTTACAAAATACCATATCTTTAATGACATAATCATGAGGTGACATTGATTTAAAAATTCATAAAACGTTTTACTAGACAACATATGTGATAAAGGAGTATTCATAATTTTAAATTTTGGAGACCATGTTTAAATTATTGTAACTTAAGTATAGTTCCTTCTAATTATAAACACTTTTTAGGTCTTTTCTTTTGATATTGTGGTAGAATGAATCCATTAAGTTTTGGAATGTTTCAAATTTAATCTATCAATGATATTTTTAATTATAACTCAGTTAAATTCCTAGGAGTCAATAATTTTCTGAATTTTAGTGTTCAATATTATCTTGGATTAAAAAATGCATTATTCAAAAAATGTTTTTCATACATTTATCATATTTATATCATATATAATTTATAAAAAATTTAATAAATCAATATTATAAAGTTGAATCTATATTTTTTGTAATAATTTAATAATTCTTTATAGATCATCTTTTTCTATCATATAAAAAATTAACTTGTTAAAATTATAAGTTATCTCGATAAATTATAAAATGTTCTAGAAAGTGAAAAAATTAAAATAATGTGTAAAATATCTCTAAAAGATGTTTAAATATGATTGGATGAGTGTATTTATAACCTAGAAAATATTAGCACCCTATTTGGGTATCATTGATGCATCCTTCCTGTGAGTAATGCATTATATAATTTTGAGGCATTGGCTAATTATATTAGTGCCAATCCCAACTATTATAAAAGGGAACCACATCTCCACACTTATTCACACACTTTGATCACTCAAGTTAAGACTTTTTCTTCCCAAATTCATTACCATACCCCTTAACCAAATCATTGTGTTCCTGTTCAAATCAAATGGTTCAACCTATAAGGATTATCGTGTATTCCAAAGGAGGAGGTATATTCCCTAACCAAAATGATTCAAGTTTATTTAATATTTTACATCCTTATAATATGTTTTATCTATTTTAACGTAATTTAATAAGTAACTTTTCTAGAATATAATTATATTTTTCTGTGTAACAACAACTTAATAACTTCTTTCCATACTATGAGAAATTAAAACATCACTTATATGTACTTGTGTTATACCACCTCCACGAAGAATATTTTTTTAATTTCACTCACTTACTAACATTGCTAGTGATAATGATGAAATTATTGAATATATATAATATTAATGGATTTTTTTCTGTAATGACAAAATAATTTTTAACTTATTACCCTTCTATCCTTTGTAAAATGACTACATCACTCGTGCATACATGTAGACTACAACCTCTATAATGCAATGTGATTTTGTTTTCATTTACAACACACATGGATGGTCATAAGGATGAATTTAATGTTTTAATATGATACATTTAGAATATATTTTATTTCTAAATGGTAACTCTTTAACATTTTATTTATTTTGCATCTCTTAAAAAAATTAAAACATCACTCGTGTATACATGTGGACTATCACTGCGATGAACTAACTAGATTAACTTTTCATGAAAACCTTACTAGACGATTTTGAAAGAATTTTTATTGTATTTGTATAATTTTTATGAAATTAATACAATTCAAAAGAAAATATCCCTTCACCATAGTTATCATATATTTTTTTTTAAAAACAAATTAATGACCAAATGACCTCAAAACATCTGACATAAACATATCTTATTTAGTATAACATTATAACAAATGAAATAAAATGAATAATGATAATGGAATGAAGATAAAATGGTTATTAATAAATTAAATGACTAAAATAATTTTATTATTAATATGTTTTATATCATTCAAATATAGATGAGATATAATGTAATGGATTATTCATTAAAACTCAATTTTTAAATGTTTGGAAGATTCCATTTAATGATTATCCACCATTTCTATTTACTTAATATTTTTATATATGCTATTATATTATTTATTAAGGTAAATATATGTTAAATTTTAATTTATTTTTAAAAAAATTATTTTAAATCTTCTCAATTTTTTTCAAATGATTCATTTTTACTTTTATAAATTTTGTGTAGTGATTTTTTAATTTCTAAGGGTTGACCTTATTTTCAAATTATCACCGGATATATTAAATATAAATATCAATTTAAATGTTTATATTGTTTTTAATAAATAATAATATTCCTTAAATTATGGGATTTTTTATTTTTATGAGTTTGGAAAATAAAAATAATTTTTTCTTAGTCATCTATGAAAATGGAATGTGATTTGATTATGAGATCAAATGTGATATTCAACAATTTTATTATGATAAATGTGAAATCGTACAAGTTTTTTGTTTGTGATATAGTATTTTTGTATTATATATTATTTAGGAAGATTCCAATATATCCCATGATAATTGATGAACCCAATATATATCTTCAATCCATTGGGAAATGATTTATTCTTTGAAGGTATGAAATAAGGGAGATAACCTGGTAATTTACTACTATATAATTAATAGTGAATCAATTATTCTAGTAGTGGTTAAAAACTAGTGAACTTGTTTTAAGAGTATTCTGCATCAATATACATATTTTATACTTATTATGGGTTAATATGGAACCAATTTGATTCCATCAGTAATGATAAACATATGAAATTCTAATGGTGACAAGATTGTTTTTTCGAGAATGTTTTCATGAGTTCTCATATTCTTAATGATTCCATAATGGTTTTCCTTTACTAACAAATCAGTTTCTATGGTATTATTTTACAAATTTTTTATCTTCATATATGTATTTTTTCATAATTTTTAATGTTGAAAAAACAACATTTTTTGGGATTTCATATTTTTCACCAGACTAACGAGATTCATTCTTTATATCCCTTACACGGATTTATGTTTTCACAATTATTTTTCAACTAAAAATAACTATATCTAAGGATTCATTGGAACTATAGAAAGGTGAAAATTTCCTCATCAGTCTAAACATAAAAGATGAAAATTTTTCTTAAATCAAACAAGGGTATAAATGTAAACCTCTATTTTTATGGAAATAATGTACACTGTGTTTAATCCTGTACCTTTTTATGTCACATTCCCCCTAATTCTATAAAAATATAAACCTAAAAGATTATGGGAATGTAAAACAATTGAATCATTACTATTAAACTCTTGTTTATGGGTTACCTATGTAACAAAGATTTATAGTGGTTGACAGTAAAGTTCTAATGCTTGATAATATATGAAAGCTTTGTTTTTATTATAATTGGTGATTTTTACTTGAATATCATCCATTTAAAAAGATTAAGAAAGATTTTAAAATTTTCACGATCAAAAGATTTGTACAGAAAATTATGGTCTCTGATATTCAGTTCAAATCTATCATCACTGCATTACCTCATATTACTTTTGTAAAATCTATAGACCTATAATTTTTTATAGAGTTTACAACTGGATAATGAATTTTTTTCACATTAAATATTTTTTTTTTTCAAATTATCTATGTAATTAATATTTAGAAGAAATATTATGGATAACAAATTTTACACTATGTTTTACACAAATTTAAGGACTAATTATACTATAATGTCGCATTTAGATAATGATGAGGTTTGTATGTCTCCCTATGTTATGCTATTTGAGTATGATTAATTAAAAAATTTAATTATGTAAAAAATAAACATATTTTATTTCTAAAAAATATTATTTATTATTATATCATTTGATTATAGATTTTGGGTTCCCTTATGGATATTCTATTAATTTTTTTTTGTTTTATCATAAATATATATATTACCTGGTTAAAAAGACATGATTGCCATGTCATAATGGAATGATTACTATATATTATTCTTATTATGTTTTTGAAATCATTAACATGTGATGTATTGATAGAAATATCATATTTTTTTGATATACATATTCAACAACAATAATCTATGATATATTTAGTGCACAATACAAAGATGTTTAATTATTAAATAAATCTCAAAAAATAATTCCACCGAACTACTTTGATTCAATGGAACATTTAATATGAAATTTATTATATAGATAAAAATATGGAGGGACTAAAAAGTTCTTATTTATATACCTATAATGGATATATTTAAAAAATTGAAAATGGTACGTAAAAAATCATCAATTGAAAGGTCAGTTACAGAAGCAGATTTACTGGAAAAAATTTCAAATTTGTGGTCTTATTATTTTTAGTTTTAACATCCTTTAAAAAATTATAAATTGGGTCCCAGTGATGAAAATGTTTATTAAGTCATTAAAACAATAATATAAGTAGTTTAATAATATTATCTTGGTTTGGATGGTGATCCAAAATATTATTATTATGATAAAAATAAAAAAATGATCTCCTATATATGTTTGGATTAATTATGAATAAATGACCCAATTTGTGCAGAAATTTACATTCTAATAATCATTTTTAAAATATGTTTTCATTATAAATTTATAGTTATTTTTTTAGATTTTATAATGATCATATCTATTGAACACTAGGGATGGGTGAAGTTGAAGTTATTTTATTGAGGTTGTTTTCTTTGTTAAATTTTTAATGTGATGTAAAGTAAATGAGTATTTTGATAATGTTCAGGAAATATGATAAGCCAAATAACGGAAGCAATTACATTTATATTTGTTTGATAAGAATCATGGAACGAGGAATATAGTTGATTATAGTTACTACATCATTATTTAATGAAGAGATTAAACATTATAAACATTATAATATACGTCTGTCGACTATTGAGAAAGTCCATATGTGGAATACATGATCTAATTGTGAGATAAAACTATTTTTATAACATGATAAAGGTGAAACAATTTCTATAGAATGAGGAATTTTAATAGATTATGAATAAAAAAATAAAAACAATAAATGATAAAAATAAACCATTATAATTATTTAGAATGAAAATTCATCTATAGAATAATGATTGAAAGAAGTTCGAGATTGAAGAATTGGAGCATAAATTAGAAGGTAAATTGAATTAATTAACACAAATCAAGGTGGACTAACTATGTCTCAGGACCCAAGGATGTTAAAAATGAAAATAATATGGATATTTACAAGGTTATACCAATTTAATTGAAATGACTTTGAGTCTTGGAGGAATTTTATGAACTTTATTGACTCATTTCATTGTTGGAAATGATTGTGTTAATTTAGAATATTTTGGGGTAAAATGATATTTAACTCATTGATGTTTTGTAGAGTTTGGTAAAAACATGTTCCAATCTGAACTATCCACCCAAGAAGCTTAAATACTAGGGTACCTATCGAATCTGAATGTTAGGAAAACAATTCATTTATGGAGGATCAAGGGGAATAAGAGATCATGGACATGTGATGATTATTCTATAATAAATAATGTGACAGAACATGGAGTACCTAATCCTAGACCACCATATAGTGATAAATTTGCAGATAATCGGAGAAAAAAACCTCATGTGTAAGTTTTTTGGGATATTTTTTAATAATGGTTGGTAAACCGGAATACATCTGATATAAGTATTTAATTTGGGATCATGTTTTCATGGTATTGTTTACATATAAAAATGAATATGAGTTTGACATTTATTGCATCATTTACATTTTCTATTTCCACTAATAGTATCGGTTTTATATGCTCTACATTCAACAGGTTCATGTCACTCCTACAAATTTTCAAGTGAATGGATCATGTGGAACTCAAAAACATATATATTAGTTATGGTGATCATGGATTGGAAGTGATGTAATGAAGGTGGTCAAAAACCATTGTATAATAAAAGATTACTAATATAGAAGATGGTTATGAATTCATTAAAGTAATTGATAGTATTCTATTGATTAAACATGAAACCTTAAAGGATTATATCCATGTTAGTAAAAAAATAAAAAGGAAGATACATTAATTAATTATCACTAACATTCATGTGATTTTTTATTCTATTATCACATGAAAATATAATTCATGTGCTGATATTTATTTAATTTAGACATAGTGGGGCCATGCTATGTGAATTAGTTTTTGTTTATGATGGAATACCATAATTATATTTGGTATAGAAAATAAGTCTTATCCTATGTGAAGTTATTAATTTCAAGAGTGGTCAATGAGTAAGTGTAAATTTTCATGTAAATATTAACATCTAAATCATTATTAAGATACATAGAATATAGAGAGACAATGTGATATAGTATAAAATAAAGAATTAGTGGTTATTTGTTTATAATTAAAGTTCCATGAGATTATTTACAATGTGATGTTTATGAATTTCACTATTTCCTAATTATGAAAGCACTATAGTCTAGTGTGGTGCGTAGGTTATTGATACGTTCATTTAATTAATATATTTAGAGGTGTTTTAATATAATTATTTATATAATATAAATTAATCTATTACCAATATAGATACTATTTAAATTAATTTATGATTTATGGAATAATACAACCAATATATCAAAAATGAATATAAAAAGGTGAATATTATGAGTAAAATACAATTCAAACCATGAATATTTATTTCGTGGTATGAACAAAGGAATCTAAAGTCACAATGGATCTAGGATGTGAAGAACTGAGGTAAAATAGATCTATCAGAACAATAAATTGGATATTCAAAATATGAAATCATTTCAAGAAACCTAAAAAGTACATTTCATGAAAGTAGTACGATTGTGAAGAACAGAAAACTCAAGTAGTGGATTAGGATCACATTGTTTGTCATAATAAATCTTAAAACATGAAATAAAAAAACAACAAGCAGAAAAAAAATCATGTTCAATAATAATAAACCATGAAAAAGTAAATTTTTTTAATTGTTTCTTAAAAATAGAAGAACAAAAAATCCATATATAGACAATAATGATTTTATTAACAAAAAGAGATAAATAACTATTATTTCATACTTGGTAAAAAGAAAGTTTTAATTCAGTAAAGATAGACATAGAAAAATAATGTTCTCCAATACAAATTAAGGTTATATTAATGATTATAGAACAATTAATAAATTACCATATGTAAACTAAAAAGAATTAGAATAAATTATTCAATAATGAACAAAATGATTTCATGATTGTTTTTGTATCATTACTCTTATTAATTAATAAAAAGGTAAAATTGATTTTACATTTCATCAATGTTTTTTTAAAACAATTTAATAACCAAAATATAATGTGTGTGTAATGATTTCAGTATATTTCTATTGAATTCAAGAGTGTGAATTAATTTAAAATTCTCACTTTGAGACACAAGAGCATAAACCAATTTCACATTATTGTATCATATATTGGAGATTTTTCTAATAAATTACATAAAAAATGAAAAAAAATTCATTATGTGGTTTTAAATATATAAAATGTAAATAATAATCATAAGGAAATTAAATATAGGAAAAAGACATCAATTATTATTAAATAGATGCGCTGGAGAAACATGAAGTCTGATATCCCAGATTCCAATTGTGAGTGGTAATTTAAAATAAGAAACAGATGACAACTATATATAATACAATGTATAGGTCAAAAAAATATCACATTTCATTAATATATTTCCAAATATATATAGTAAATGTGATTTGGTCTAACAGTTGATAATAATCCCGTCTTTATATAATCACATGGTTATAATTTCAAATGATATGGAATATGGATGGTTGTCCATGTGATAGGTTTTTTGGGAAGTAAATATTTATCATAACAATAATAATTTTTAAATCCATGTAATTAATATAATTTATAATACTCTCCCTTGTATGGAATAATATCATTGAATTAGATATAATATTCACATAAAAAACATTATGAATAATCTGAATCCAATATAACTGAATTCCATTATCTGATTTCTCATTATGAACCTTATTAGGAAAACCTAGTAAGAAAAACCTGATGAAGGGAAATAGAGTAAAACATTACCAAATCCCCATCATAGAGTCATGATAGAATTTTCATTCCACATATCCCAATTTTATAAAACAATTTCTCAATTTTTTTTGGAAATGATTTTAAGAATATCATTGCATGACAATAACGAGATATTATTTTATGGATATTAATATCACTGTTCTTTTTTTGTGAGAGAAAAATTATATTAGTGAGGTATGTTTTTTTCTATATATATAACGAATCAAATCTGGTCACCATCAAAACTGGCACCAAACCTAGCCTGTGACATGGGACGAAGGGCATTCCAAATCCCCACAGGCTGACACAAGTTCCTGAGTATCAAGAAATGATATTTGGGAATCATTTACCCAATTTATAAAGAAAAATCATCTAACAATTAAAATAAAACAAATAACGATTTTTTTAAAACAAACCATCTTTTACCGAATTTCAAAACTGTATTGAATAATTGAATACAATTCTAAAAGAATAAAAAAATGAAAAAACCTAAAAGGATATCCCAAGAAAGTCCCCATGGCAAGTGGAACCACCCTTATGCCATATCCAAAACACTGCATCATGAAGGACCACTAAAGACCCAAACAATTGATATAAAAATCTATACCCAAAACAACTACAAAATAACCAAGTCTTCATAAAACCAAAGGAGTAAGAACGGTGTTATCCAAATCCCATAAGGATTCCACAACAAATAGATTCCAAGTGATAATCTTTAAAAGACGAAAAATGTGACTGTTTTCATAAATAAGAAATGCTAATAAGAATTTTAAAGAGATGCAACCATGACCAAAAATAGTTTTGCAATGGGCTATTTTTTAGAATCATCATTGTTAAATAAAATAACAATGAAACTGAATTTTCTAGCCCAAACATACTATATTCCTTTGAATAGCTTAAATCATCCAATGAGCACAAGAAACAAGAAATAAACCCAATGCACTAGATCATTTTGGGTCCCATATATGTTCTATCTCGGTGAAAGAAACCATCACAATATCTTTTCACATGCACATGAGCCAATAGTATAGAGAATAACCATAACATAGTGGCTCCCCAACATCAACATCAAAATATTTTATATAGTGATGCCATCGTCAAACTGGCTACATAAAACTGGGGCCAAAACTTAGGGGATCACTTGCATACTAGTACACTTCCACCCACCAAGATACCATGGTTTCCCTCTTTTTCTCAAGTAAGTTCAACAATCCATGAATTAAAATTTTCTCATGAAAATACATCATCTATATCTCACATTCACAAAACATCTGAAATTTATATCACTCAAGTCACAGTGTCCCCTTTTTCATTCAAACTTGTTTTGAAATCATTCTCACAACAAAATATCCCACAACAATTTTCAATGTTCATTAAAAATTAAACAAATCCATTAAAAATATTTATAAAACCTTTACACAATATTCCAACTCACATAACAACCCATCCATAAATCACATAATACTTAATTCATTAACAAAATTCATTTTTTCACATCAGAGTCACACAAAACAACCCACATCATGTTTCACACCCATTTCAAATTTTAATAAATCTTATAAACAAATTATAAAACATTCTCAATATGATTGACATAAAAAATTACCACTTTCTCCTCCAAAAACCCATTCTAATAACCTACACCCACCAAAATAGCACATAATCATCTTTTTCACACATTGTGTAACTCATTAAATAATTTATAATTTTTGTTGAACACTTTCAAGAAACATGACATGTATTTCCTCCAAAATCCCATTAAAAACCCCTTTTAAAACCAAAATCACACCAATTCCCTACCAAAGAATAATTGGAATCCCAAACAACATTTAATAACCAATTTATTAGGTTATAAAAGAAACCCAAATATTACAAAAAATAGTTACACATGAAAAACACACAATTTGAAGATAAAGTGCATCTAAAAAATTAACTACCTAACATAAACAATCAAAAATGGGTTTATCTCAATTAATAGAATATAAGGAACATTAAATATAATTAAATCAAGAATGTTAACTCATAATGAAATGATTACACATGGAATCTTCTACTGAAAGAGACAAAAGAGTCAAATCTTGGTTTAAAACATCAACCACACCATCATCGCACCTCAATGATGTAAGAATAAAAATAAAACCTCATGATTTCACAAAAAATACAGAAGATTAACCCCTAGGTTTGAGCTATAAATTGCATAAATTTTATAATGTCATTAAATAGGAATGAAAACCAATAGAAGATGGAAAAATCCAAGAATGAATTTACTTACATGAAATATCATGAGGTTTCCCAACTAAATACCCCAAAAAAATGAGATCCGGGAGTGTTTGAGGGAGCTTGGGTGCCTCTCATGACTTCTGGGGTTGAATTGGGGAAGAATGGGGTGGATTTGGTTTATTTCGGAAGAGAAAAATTTGAATTTGAAAAGGATTTTTTATGACCTGGACACTTTGAAATGTTTGGCAGTGTGGTTCAGTAAACCATATGGAAAAACCGTGCGTCCTGTTCTAGAAAACACAACTGTGATGTTTTCCCAGCAATTTTAGGGGGGGTCCATGGGGGAAATACTAGGAGGAAATTAGGGAAAGGATAGGGGATAAAAATTCCCAAAATGAACCATTTTTCCCCAAAACTTATCCAACTCAAGGGTACAAACCAACCCAACAACATACCTCACTAGTGGATCCAGTAAGAGTGTCACTAATCCAATTCCAAAACACCACTGCCTCACATCATACCAATGAAAAAATAGGAAGCTATGTATTATAAATTACCCCCAAGACCACGGTCATTGATCAAGAACACAAGCGGCACCAAAATTTCCAACCCCGATCACCCACAAACCTAGAGAAATCTAATAACCAAAAGGGGGTTCGAAAAAAAATCAGGGAATTGAAAATACGGTTATGACAATTGTCCCCACCATAAATGTTTCTTCCCCTAGAAAGGTAAAAATTTCCAAAATAAAGAACCAAACCAAAATTACATACCAAGATGGACTCCCTTGTCATGTTCCATCCATCAATAAAATTCTAAAACACCTCCAGTGATCTATTAAGGAAAGAATAATCTCACTAACCAAAACATAAAACAGTTTCCTGAAACAATCAAGAACATTCATACATTATCCCATAAGAAAATCACTCAATCACTATCTGAACATGTCTCAAACAATCAACCCACATGATCAACAACAACTAACAATGTCACACATACCTTGGTTTAACTAAACCGTTGGGCGCTTTCCTATCCCAACATTTACCTAAGGATAATTTTTGTAGTTAGATAGCTCAGAATGATACTACCTACCTACATTCCAAGACCAAAGATAATTCTGAATTACATGTAAGGGGGGAAAAATGGGCTCCTCAACATAAGAGATAAGTAAATTTTTCCATGAAACAGAATCAGGATACTAATATAGGGAGGCCCAAACGTACTCCCCAGTATAAGGGGTAGAATTCCATTTGACCTTTATAATAGAACATACATAAAACTCAAAGTGGGTATACCCACGAAAATAACAAAACATATTACCCGACCATCATGGGTTGGCACAGAAAGACCTAAAATTTAAAGAGTTGGGACGGTCGCATGGTTAGTCTGCAAAGATTGGGAAACTATGCGCTAACCATGGGGATCATTCTGCCTGCACGACTTCTTGGTACACGGTCACTACTAATCATGCACAAACCATTTCCTAAACCTGTCTATCCAAATTTCATACCATACTCCAAAAACTCAATGGAAACAAATGGGGAAGGGAATTTCATTGGAGAGATAACATGGGCACGAGGCTCTCCACCTCATTTCACTGAACATGAAAAACCTAAGAAAATGACGACACTAGAGGATTAAAATGTTCCAATATTTCATAATAAATATAGGACGTAGTACAATGGTTTGAATGCCTATGGGATTTCCCCAGACTACACACCAGCTTCACTCAGGGACCTATGGCTAGAGCTCAAATAACTGAAGAATCTATAGCCTCGCAGCTAGGGTTTGGAAACCTCCTTAACCGAACTAATCCTTTTCGTTCCATGAAATCTATACCGTAAACCCCCATATATTCACCAAGACATTACATATTCCAAACTCACATGACCATAACCCAATATTTGATTGAAACAAGGTCTTAAAATATGCACACACATCACACCTTGTTTCTTCGGGTGAGAAACAATAGATGTAAAGGAAACATATGAACACCATCATCTTAAATAGAAGATTTTGATGTTTTTCCAAGGGAGAAATTCTACCAACATAACAGGGAATCTCAGAGGATTGCACGACCTTCACCTTTACCGTCAAATGAGCACACGGCATCAGAAGGCGCAACCGAACATGACCATTGTGAATGATAGATACAATTCATGAAAAGGTTCTTTATGCCAAGTCCATAAACAATATACAATACAAAAAATTTTCAATAATAACCTTTAATGACCAGATTCCAAAAGAAGTGGTTTAACATGAACTCCTGCTTCGAAGAGAATATGAAGTAACCGAAGACCCTCTTAGAAACCATCCAAACACTCATACACACTAACAACCCCACACCACTTCCACCTTCAATGAATCAAGTAACATAAGAAACTAAGATATCTTTAAACCTGGCACTTACACTCTCCCACTACAAGAGGATATGAAATCCCATGAAATGAAAAAAGGTGTAATCTCAATCTCCAAATATTGAGAGTTTTTTAATATTGATCATCTAGGGGATCTTCGAACAACAAAACAATCTAGGTTTCACTTCATTTATGCACTAACCCTTAATGGGGGCATACCATACCCAACGAGAGAACCCTAGGACCCAACGAAGCTAGTCCATTGGTAAAAAGTTTCCACAAACCTGATCCAAACACATGAAGGTAACCACCAAAAAGGCTTCCCAAACCATTATCAAAAGAGACCACTAACAAGCTCTTCAACCCAGCTTACAGACCTAACACAAACCCCAAACACGGTTCAAACAAGAGTGTACTTGGACTCAAAGCATCCCATAACAACAAAATTTCCCAAAACACATAATACACACCATCCCAAACTAGTAATCAAGACATCATGTTTTCCCTTAATATCGTCCCTTTGAAAAAAATGGTTCAGTGGTTAAAGTACCCACTAATGGTACCTACTGGACCTCAAACATGCATGATTCCATGGCCCACCACACACCCTCCTCATATCCATCCCAACACTCATCTAGTAGTTTCATTAACCATCCATAATCCCATATAACCTGATGCATGTGGCCGCTCATAGAAATACTAATGGGTAAAACAAAAAATTATTCCACTTTTCAAAACCAAAATAGGCAACCAATGCATTGTTTTTCCCAAGACGGACAACCAAGAAATCAAAATCCCAATATACAGCTTACAAAACTCTTCAAAAATGCACAACCATTCGAATAAGAACTCACATTAAAGATATTCATATAAAATTTCAAAACATCTCAACCCCTTTCAAAAAACTTCTTGTTTTATGAAAAACACCATTTTATCAACACCATACCTTTGAATACCTATATCTTATTAATAAAAATAATGTTCCTATTATTCGTAAAACATTTCAAATTTATTCTTGTTACCAAATCAGAAATTATCTTAAAACGCCACACAGAAATTCAAAATACACTTCATTCAACTAATTTTTTTTTAATAATTCAGAAAATTCTATTTGTAATATGTTTTCAGAACCCACTCAAACATAATTCATTCTTTAAAAAGTGGATTAAATGAACCATTTAGTATTTCAAAATAGTTCTAGAAATTCATTTCCACCATTTTAGTAATTAAGAAATGTTCTCTATAGTAATAAATCATTTCATAAATGTTCACATTTCTTAAATCAAGTCTTATTTATAATTTGAAAACCATGCTTACAAGATTTCAAAACAAAAGAAAACAAGACTATGAGAATGGAATATTGTTTAGGTGGGTGACATGGAAATACGGTTGGCAAACATATGCCAAAAAAGTTACCATCAAAGAGAGTGTTTAAGGGAAATATCTCCGATTCCCCATGGCATTCCAGGACCACTGAGCTCAACGAGACCATTAACCCAACTCTCATTTCTTTTACTATAATCATCATCAAACCAAGAAAACCAAATGACTCAGATAAATCCTATCTTTCCCTGGCAACTAAAATCTTGTCATTAGGTGTGATGGAAAGGCACATTGCCCAAAACAATAATGTCAAGTCTCGAAAATCATAGCTCTAGACTATCTCTATCATTCCAAAAAAAACATGACACAAGAGTAAACCAGAACCTCCTGTTATTCCATTTAATCATGAACCAAATATGATCCAGATCAAAACAGGAACCAAACTCAGTTTGTGAAAATATCCCTTAACATAACCACCTATAAATTGTGATACACAAAATTAACTATCTCTAAATGTTTTTTTGGAAATATAATGTTTCCTATCCAATGCCAAATTACATATGATATAATTAATAACTAATCCTAGATAAACACATTCTCATCTTTCATTATGAATTGAATTTAAAAAATCATGATTGGGAAAATTCATAAAAAATGTTTTTCATACATATACATGAAATTTTAGCATCACTATAGGTAAATTAGTATCCTATTTGAGATCCTTCATCATATAAATCAGATAAATATCCATCATCAATATAAGAAAAAAAGATTCATTCCGAAATTTTTGAGTAAAATTAAATCTGATCTGAAGAACTAATAAGGTATATTTATATCTATTTGATTCTAATGCAATGAAAATGAGTATCAGAAAAATATTATTTGTTCAATAAATTATCGAAATATGATATTTCAATAACTGTATTATTTTAAAGTATATTAGTTCTTTAATACCACTTAGATACAATACATTTAGAAAAATATATTATTCATTATCCTCTTATTGTTAAGAGGATATTTTTCTCAATCAATTTTGTAAAAGTGGGTTCCCAAAACCAAGATTAAACTATAAATTTTGATAACTATATCATGTATATTGTGAGTTATGAATGATATACACTTACCATAATTGTGTTTTTATTTTTGAATCAAGTTATTTACATCGTAATTTCCATAGATTATTTGTATTATCATAAGGTTATTGTAGTTCCAATTAAATAATCTAAAACTCCAGATTGTATTAAATTAATCTGAATTATGTTTTTGTGGTCTAGAGAGATCATATTTACTAGACACAAAAGATGTCTACCTATCAGTATTTACGGGGATTATAAGCATTGAGACTTCTTATCATGTAATTATAACTTAGTGATATAGAGTAGATGATATCATAGAGACTAACACAAAAATTAGAACACAACATGGTTTGTATTCCCAATAATAGAGAATTATTATTTGGTGTCAGAAATTTAACATTGCTTTTTTAGAATGCATTATTAAAAGTGATGTGAAAAACATTTAACATCAGTTTTATAGAAAAATGATTATACATGTATTAAGAATTACATTTAACATCAATAATCTTGAAAAATTATTTAATGTATATAAAACACATTTAATGTTTTTTTCATATAAAGCAAATGTCAAGGGTGTTTAAAAAACATAATCATATTAAATACTCATTTGTTCCAACTAGTATTTTGGAAACACTATTCTCTTGAACTTCAATTACACCTGATGAACCTGTATCATTAATTTTATTAAAATTTTATCATCTTTTCCAATGGTTTCCTTTTAATCTTAAACCATTCATCCTTATTTCATAGCCCCTTTCATTATTCAGTCAATAGAAACCCTAATTTGGATGACCCACAACTGTGGTTCAGGTTTTTCGTTTTGTCTTTTCTATAAATCATTTCTGAAAATGTTTCAATTTTACCATGTAGTTTTCTCCCTTTTTTCACCACCTTTGAATGAATTCATAAAAATTATGGATCTACTAATGGTAAAATAATTATGATTTTTTAATTTTTTATAAAATTAATTGTATATTGGTTATAAATTGGATTTATCCCATCATTTGTTTGTATGAATTTTATTAGAAGTTATAATTTTTTTAATAAATTTTTTTTAATATTATTTTTTATGAATAAATTTTTTCCATTATTTCATTTTTATGGTCTGTATTTTCATTTTTATTTATATATTTTTATTTTTATATTGTTTTTTTGGTTGAAATCGTTATTTTCTTTAATTTTTATTCAAACATATTTTTTTATTCATAATTACTTCTGATTTTTTAATAACATATATTTCATTTTTATATTATTTTGAATAATTAAAAAAAAATTAGAAAATTTAGGCATGTTAAAAAAATTTATTTCTATATATAATTATCTGTTTTAACACAATTTCATTCTATATGTGTTTAATTATTTAGGTATTCATATAATAATTTATTATATTTTGAAATTTAAATAATTAATGGATTAAAATTTGATAAATTCATGATGTACTACGAATGAATATGAGAAAGGGGTCGAATTTGTTTTTATTTAGTAAAACAAATTTTTTCAAAAAAGGTGGGAACTTTTGTAAATGCATGATGTTTTTTATTTTAGTAAATTAAGGTATAGAGAAATAATAGACCAAGTGATTTTCTGTGATTTATTTTCCTAATTATAAAATCTATATATAGAATAGAGAAATAACAAAAAAAGTCATGATATAGTGATTATTAAGATTTTCTGCATCATACAAATGACAATCATGAAGAATTGATTTTAGTATTGAAACAACTGAAAAAAAAGTTCTAGGAACTATATGTACATGATGAAAAACAACTATTACAAAGTTGAACTAAATTTATAGTGTTATTTGAATTGATGGGATTATTTAACATTAATTAAATACATTGTTGGAGTGACAACAGATTCCCTGAATTTCATAAACATTTATAAGGGATGCATCTAGATGGAAATGATATTGCATATTCTAATTATGAGGTAAAAATTGTTATGTCGAATGGGATTGGGTTATAAAATGATACTTGATTTCCCAAATGTTTTTTATAGGAAATAATATGAACATTATTCAGAATGTCCTAAATGTGGTCAATCACTAAATAAAATTGACGAAAAATCTAAAATTGATTCATTCTCAAGAAAAACAACATTAAAATAAATCTGTAAGTTTCTAATAATTCATCATTTTAATTGTATGTTTGCCAATTAAAATGATACAAAGAGGCTAAGATGAAATAAAAATGATTTCATATCTAACTGAATCCTATTACATCCTACTCATTCACTACAATATAAATGATTTGATCACAAATTTCCTTATTTTTGGAAATGAAGTCTAAAATCCTAGAATATGATTTTTCAAATATATAATTAATAAATATTGGAGTTTCAATATAAAAAATAGTGAATACCTTATTTATTTTGTTTTCTACAACTTTATCCCACATATATGTATATAGAGTAAATATGTAAGGATGACATTGATGATTTATGGAATAAAAAATCCTAGAAATAAAATTGATTTTTTTTTCTATCACCATTGATGATTATTCAAAATTAATAATTGATATAGGTGATACTATATTTTATTCATTGAAGAAGGTTTATTTTATTTTGTTTTAATAAAAAAAATTCATTGTAAATTAAATTACATCATTTGGAAAATTGTCTGGATATAGTGTGAAATGATATCATGTTTGTCAAATTCTAGAAGAGGGGATATCATATTGTAAAATTAATAATTGAATAAAAATAGTGTATATGGGAAAACAGATATTTTTGTGAATGGATAATACTTATTGATGTTTTAAAAATTGAAATATTGTTTCAAAAAAGTATAATTCATACCTAAAACCATATTCAGTAAAATAATATTACAAAAAGTTGAAAGACCACAATATCACATTTGGAATGAAATGAAAGTCTACCCATCAACCAAATACAATTAAGTGATGATTAATTTTATATTATCTACCTTATTTGAAATTTATGGACATGGAACATAACTTTTCCACTATGAATGTAGAGTGAGATATTTGTAAATTTCTAATTAGAATTTTTTATGATATAAATTGAAATAACAAATATGGATCGGATGAAAAACTAGATTTAAAAAGAATGGGAATATGTTTTGTGTTAGCTCCCACAAGGAATGAAAACATGATATATTTTCCCCCATCATTTCACACATTATGAAAGAGTAAGAATATTTTATTTAAATACTGGCATGATATTAATGAACATAGTTAGTTTCTCCAAATGTAATAAATTTAGTGTACTTGAAGTATTTTATTTCAAGAGGTATGAAATCTAAAGAAATTATTGTATTGATATAACATTTTCTACAAATTATATTGATGGTATATTTTCGATACCTATTAAAAATTATATAATCAGGTTGTGTTACTTTTTCAATATAATTTTCATCAATCTCATAGATCTATAATTTTTATATGTGTAAGAAAATGATAATTTCCTTATATTTTTTCAACTGAAAAGTTTTTTCCACCATAATTTTTTTATATGATTATGCATCAATTGAGTCATTTTGTATGAGATATAATAATATGTGTTCTGATTTATTTTCATCCCATACATAATTTTGTATGATATACAAAAATTTTGTGGGGAAATGTTAAGAATATATAATGACTAATGTCATCTATTGTTCAAAAATATATATCAGAATACATAATTTATTTTTTTACTGATTATTTTTTTGAAGAAGAGGGTGTTGGTATCCCTATTAATCAATTTTGTATAGCTAATAGTGAATGTAAAGGAATTCATGGATTAAAGGTAAATATAATTCTACATGATGATGCGATGTATGCACATTTATATATTTTGAACAACACTGGTGATGTTTAATCATTAAATCATCCCATATTTATTTATTCATGGTATAAATTCCATGAATAAATAACAATTTTTTGATGAATGAACATAAAAACAAATATTATTCATGGTTTAAGGAGAAAATCAACATTTATTCATCATCACTAGAAAAAATGAAATTGTAATTAGGGGTTCCTAGTGATAATGTGGTTGTGTGGTCTAGTTTTGATATTAATGGTTATACAATTTACACAAAAAAATAAGGAAAACAAGTGTACAATTCAAAATGGTTGAGTATTAGTTATCACTAAATAAATATATTTTTTGAGGGATAAGGAAAATAATAAATTTTTGCATGAAAATCATATTTTGTAGTTGATGAGGTCATATAGGGGGTTGATTATAATAAATTTTGGGTACCTATATTTATGTTTAACTAGGTTGACTGTAATTGTGGTGTGAAACTTGATGGGTATAGATTTATGGTTATTGATTTGAAAATATTTAGTTGTACGGAGGAATAATTCTTCATGGAGTCACATAAAAAAATATTTTATGTGGTTGATCCATCAAATGATCAATGGTTTTATGATTTCATTGAGATTAAAATTCATTATGGTGATGAGAATATTTATGATGTTGAAGACTTATATATGATTTTTCCATCTATTATATGATTCACCTATGATCAAATTGGCTATGATTTGGAAATTTTCCATGCAACAACAAATGATCACATAGATGTGATATGGGAAAACACTAAATTAGCTAATAAATTAATTAGGTAATCTATTTTTATTGAAATTGAAAGTGTTAAAAATAATATTTTTTAAAAATTTATTTAAATATATTTATAATTCGAATTATTACATTTTTTTTATATTTTTTTTATTCATTAATTTTATATATACTTTTTTTAGGTTGGTAAATTGTTCCTTCATCATTTACTATTACCATTTTCCTTATATTATTAATTTCTATGTATAAACTTTTGTACAATATTTTAATTTTTAATTTTCTTCCTATTATGAAAAATTACATTTTTACATATAATATTGCTTTATTGTTTTATCAAATATATGTATATAATATAACAAATTTTTGATGATAACCATTCAAATAATTTTATCAAAAATTATAATGAACCCTAGTTTTTGTGGAAACTTTTTAATGAAAAATATAACATTGAATGCTTTTTATTATTATGAACAATTGTTTTTATATTTTACATTAATATAATATTAATAAAATGTCGTTAAAAATATTTTTTCTGGAGCATAAATGTTTTAAAATTATAGACACTAAGGTAGGGGAATCAAGGTATTTATAATTTCATTAAATATATATCTATAGAAATTAAATTATTTAATGAAATTAATCTTATATTTTATAAAATTATTTGTATCCCTTCTAATCCTTAAAATAGGATGGTACCAAAACCTCCACTCACAAGTGGAGTTCAAAGGATCATAATTAACATTTACGTTAGTGAGTTCCCAATACAACAAAATAAAATATTGTTTAGGTTTTACCTACATGTATATAATCATTTTAGGATAAGTATTTTATACCCAAATTGGATGAGTGTCATCTTGTGTAAAAATGATAAATTGTGGGGGTATCTATTGGTAAATTTCTAAACTTATTTTTTTATTTTTACAACTGATAAATATTATAAATTTCATAATAATTTTTTATTGAAATATATATGGAATTTAACATTGAAGGAAAAAATAAATATATAAAAATCATATATCTAGTGTAGTAACAATATA
Organism: Viscum album; assembly: GCA_963277665.1. Lineage (NCBI taxonomy): Eukaryota > Viridiplantae > Streptophyta > Magnoliopsida > Santalales > Viscaceae > Viscum > Viscum album. The sequence continues at coordinate 1,832,222,345 of OY728151.1, read as the reverse complement.
AAGATATTTTAAGAAAATTTAAATTAAATTTATATTTGTAGAGTAAAAATGAAAAATATAAATGCCACATGTTTGATTTTATAGATAGAGATACATTGAAAAAGTTTTCCTCTAGTTGGTAGAAGGATGATTTCATGTTATGGTTTTGTTTTTTATAAAATTAATTTTTATTATAAATTTATATTAAATTATAACTTTTTATTAGGTAACAAGCCTCTGTGAAAATTCACCAATAGATACAACCATATAATTTATACAGTCATACATTATCACATTGAGAGTATATTTTATTTGATAAACAAATTATATCTGAAAAATTGAGTGAATTAAGAGACAAGACAAGTAGTGGCTCTAAATAGGCTTCATTCAATCCTCCATAAATTCCCCCTTGTCATAAAAATCAACAAATGGGAGAATATAATATAATGAATTTTATTACTATACCAAAAAATTTAGTAGCTAAAAAGATTTAAAGTAATAAATTATTACTTTTCATCAACATTAATATTTATGAAATTTATCTAACTAATATTCAATTTCAAAATATTACTTTAGGAAACCATTTTGGTTTTAGGTTTCTCCCTCATCTTCACCCCTTTGCTCTCAGATTTTCCCCTCTGCTTTCAGATTCTCCCCTCTTCATTGGTACAAACCGTTGTGGTCTAATATTAGGGTTCCCCTATTTCTCCCATCAAAGGTTTGTGTCTTGGTCGCCCTCTTTTTCCTAACCCACAATGGACATTAGTTTTATCCCACCTATCCTGATCGAGGATGGCGTAGAGATAACCCATAGACTTTGGGATTGTGGTTCAGTGGACGTTGGGTCTCTAGATGCTACAAGAGGTGGTCTTCTCCCTCAGCCGCCCAATCTGATCTGACCTAGGGTTCCATCTGTCCTCATTAGGTCCGAGTTGGATGGATGGTTACACTAGGTTTTGGCCCATATAGTTTTCGGTTGTTGAGGTAATTTTAGGGTTTTATCCCCAGTCTTCTTTAGGGGTTCGTTCCAATCCATCTTCAACATTTTCGCTGGTTTCATGTTTCCCTCTTTGGTTAACTTTTTATATGTTGGTTCTCCTTTTTTCATTGATATATTTTTCTTGTGCTGGTTTTTTGTGCTGAATGTCGAGTTTGTGGATTATAGATATGGGTTTCTTAGTCTTAGTGGGTTGCTTGATCATAGAAAATGGTTGTGATGTTGTCTGGAGTCTGTGGTGTTGTTTATCACAGGTGGTGTCGAACGGTTTTTTGGAAAAAGATGATAACTTCATGATGGTGATGCTCGAGATGATGCGATGATGGAGAGGTGACGAGTCTGTCTTGGAAAAGGTGGTTGTCGGTGAAGAAGCCTAGTGGTTCCAAGGCATGGAGGATGCAATCCATGATGATGTGTTGATGTGAATTTTGTGATGTAGATTTGATGTCAGCATGATGATGGCAGTGATTGAGTGGACTCATTGTTTGGTATCTTGGACAGAATATGGTGCATGGATCAATTTGGTTGTTGTATTTGTGTTACCTTTTTGAATTTATATGTTGGATAATCTTCAGGGAAATTTTTTAAATCTATGACTTGTGGTGTTTAAAACTTGTCTTGGGCGGTATAATTTTTTGAATGATTTTAATTGGTTGAAACATTATGGTTCAGACGTACCCTTAAAGGTGTATTTTGAAAATCAAAAAAAAAATATTGATTCCAATGGAACACCCTGACCACATTAGAGGGTATAAGGAATGTATCATATTTAAAATTTCTTTTCAACTCACCCCATGTGCAATATCAGTGGGGGTGGAAAATAAGAAAGAAATAGATTCTATGAAGGTTGAGATGTGACACATGAATGATTTGATTGAGGATAATATTTAATCATCCATATAATTGATTCTTATAGAATAGATGATGTTGATATAGCCTACACAACCATCCATCCAAGATACTCCACCACTTTATTCAGACCTAATTGAGTATTGTGAGTTGCATGGTAAAAATCCTAATGTATGTATTGTAGCATAAGGGATTGTACATCATCTGAGGGATTATTTAAATCATTATAAAATTAATTCACGCCATATAAGATCAGGGTTAGAAGATATTATTTTACAAATAGATCTAGTTTATCTCCATATTGAGGAGGTGTCCATAGTTGGATAGAGTATTAGTGATTTTTTACTTTGGTCAGTTAATCTTTGATGTCAGCTGACATTTGAGTTACAAATTTTTTTTCTTCAATTTATCCATAAATTTATAATATTTTATAATATTTTATTATACATAATATAAATAGGATTATCCCAAATCCATGGAATCACAACCATGTCAAGGAAATGTTTGGGTTCTAGTACCTTCAGATATATCTCAGGAAGCTAGCTGGGAGAAAAAGTTTGTTCATGTTTTCACTATATTTGTTATTTGTTATACTTTTTTGATGAGTAATGATATATTTGGAAGAGATTATATATAAAAATTTATAAAACCAACATCATGGATTTTGTAATGTTTTATTAGCCCAATGTACATATGATAATGTTATCTTCCATATAAGTAAATGACAATTATTTTTTTAAGTAAAAATATTTTATATTGACATAAATATTTAATTTTCTTATCATCTATATCCAAAATCATTGAATCTAATACGATTTCAGTTTTTTTATGCTTCTAACAACCTCTAATAAATTTGACCACATGTGAAATGTTTGATCTAAGAAAATTGAATTGTATATATATCTGAACGATTCAAAAACACCAAGATCACATGTTGTTTTTACAATTAATTTATGGTTAAAAAATAATAATTTTGAAAAAATATTAATTATATTATTAATAATTATTCATATTTTATTTTGTAGTGGAAAATTGATTTTATGAATATTTCCAAGAAGATTGTAAAAAAATAGTGTTTATGCTCTTTATTGGGTTGCATTCAAAAAAGATTTAGTAAAATGTTATTGAAGTAAGTTTCATTCAATGATTTCAGTACTTTAATATTAATTTCTTTCATTCAATATCAATTTAGATAATTAACATTTGAAAATAATGTAGGTAATTTTTTTTGGTTCAACAGGTCTCTCAATTCAATAATTGTATAAGAAATAAATAATTATGTAAATTTTTTGGTGAATATCTTTTATATTATTGAATATATTGGTTTTCTAAAATATAATATTTTAATTCTTAAATTATTTTTTTATATAAAAAAATTAAATTTTAATAGATCAGTTTTGAATGTGGATATTTTATTTTATAATTCATTAATGAGATAATCATGACAAGGAAAACATCGGCTTTTGAAAATAATAGTTTCATTATAAAACATATAATATTAAAAATATGTTATTTATTTAATTCTCACCACTTTATATTGTTGGTTATTTATTATTTTTCTTCATTTACATCCAATGACTCAAAACACCTTCAAAATATTTTTAGATAATATTTTATTAGTTTCCATAATTTGGATATTTAGTTTTATTTAACATAATATTTGTAATTTTTTATATAAATATTCTCAAGTAGTTTTTTTAATCATTTCCAGTTTCAAATATTTTTTTTTATTTTTTGTTATGAATTTTGAGACTGATGGATTTTTAATGTCTAATTTTTTAATTTAATTGAAATTTTTTCATCATTAAATGATATTTTCAATAAAATTGACTTAGAAACCATTCTTGAGTGATTTATACATCACTTTATTCTACAACCATTGTATAAATCATTGCATGATGGATTTTAATATTAGTTATTTTAATAAAATTTATTTTGAAATCCCCCTACGTTGGCATTTGATGTTCACCTGATTTTGAAATTCAATAATTATAAAATTCCCTTTCAAAACCATCTAGTATGGATTTTAAGATTGGTTTTATATAAAATATGGCCAAAATTCCTCAGGTTATAATTTCTCTATCATTTTATTTTAAAAGAACCACACAATTCCTCGTATAATTCCTCTTCTAGAAGGGTTTTCAATGTAGGTTTTTTAAAATATATTTTTAAATTTTATCTTTCAATGTCTCCTATATTGATTTTAGTTAAAAAACGATGTATAAATGTAAAAAACTAGTGTTAAAGTTGTTTTCCACTAGTGGTCATTGGTACTTCTTATCCATGAACACATTTAATGGTCACTTCACTTTAGATTATTTATATTCTACACAATTTGATCCTGTAAATAGAATCACCGAAAAAACATATACATTTATGTCATGCAGAGGGAGCATTCATTGGACGCACCATTACAGGTGTTGTATTGATTGAATTATTAGGACAGAATTTATTGCTTATGAAATGAAGTGATATCTCAATCCCCATTGATTTGGATGGTAGTACAATCCCTAAATACATTGGAATGGAAAAATATTTTATTTCCATCCTATATGGTTTATGAATAATAAATTATATAAATATGACAAGGAAAAGTGTGCGTCGTTTTTATGAGATATCATAGGAAAAAGAAATTATGTTATATAGGGTCTGATTGTAAGAAATGTTCTCATTGCTATAAATTTTAGTCATATCTATAGTTATAATGATGGATTTCTAGAATCTAATCATGGACTTGTAATAATATTGAATATATTCCAAATAATGTCATTGAGGGCCACACACTAAGTTTATTTAAATGTCGAGCCTAATTATATGAATAAGAGTATAGTATAGGGTGAGCCCCACCACTAGATTTCGAGGGTTTCAAATAATATATGATCACTTAGAATAAATAAATTCATAATATTTTAATTAATAACAATTGGTATTGAATATATTTATTGATATTAGTCACAATATACTAAGTAAATACATGTGAAAATATTTAAGAGATGAATATTAATTTAATATTTATTGTTCGTTTAATATTTTGATGAATATAAAATCACAGTAATGGGTCATTTTTATCACATAAAAAATGTTATATACTGAGATAATGTGCAAAAAATATATATATGAAATTTAGAAATAGTAACACGTTCATAATATGTTGCAAATAACTATTCATTACACGTATTGAGAGCCTCTTAATACTATATCTCACTTCCTAGTGTGAGAAGAAAATGATCAGGGCTCTAGATCCAACTTCTATTCCATGAAATGAAGGATCATCACTACAATGATCATCAGTACATCCATTACATTATCAGTTATCTACTCTAGTAGCAACGTATCAATGATCAATGCTCCCACTAAAATTTTATGTTTCTCATGAATATGTATAACGATCTTATTTCAGTTCAGTTGAGTAATGGTCTTTGGTGAAGAACAATTTTCTAATGTGTATTTTAACTAAATAATTCATTTATTGTATTTAATTTTAATGATTAAATTATCTATGTCTAATCCTTGAATTTTTTACCAGGCTACACATCACTAGAGATGATGTAGTTATGTTTATTGGTGATGAATGTTTTTAATATTAATCCCACTAGTTGTTGATGTCATCCCTATAAACATCATTTAGTAACAGTGTGTAAATTTATGTTTTAATCCATAGAAAAATATTTTTTTAAAATTTTAATTGAGGTATTCATAATGTAATCATCACTGTAGATGATGATTCAATATGATATTGGACGACTAAGTTACAACAATACAAAGTTTTATAATTGATTGAATTTATTGTTTGAGGTTTTAAAATAAAAAGAATATATATGTGTGTGTGATTTTTTCTAAGATACACATTTTTGGATACATTTTTTGTCAAAACACATATTCAGTTGGATTGTTGTGCCCATAAATGTCCATGATGGGTGACTCAAAATTCTTCAAATGTGTGGAATTTTAAAGACTACATTTTTTTATCTGAGCCTATTATATGATTTTCAATGTTAAAAGGAATAATTATGGGGTAAAGGTGATGGAACTATGTTCATGTGAGGAAAAAAACTCATTTTTAAAATATAAAAATTCCGGGGTTGGGGGAAGCTCAGGAGTAGAATTAAAACATGTATATAAATTTTGGTGGAATCTTGAAAGAACCATAAAGAAGGATAAGGGCATATTGTATCTCGTGAAACCATTCAATAGAATCCATGTGAGATATTGGGCCACCAAACCCTATCCTCCCATCGAGAACACATGTTTCCTCACTGGACCATCCTCCATTACACTTTCACCACACCTGGTGCTGACCCCATCCACGTCCATCTACCCACTCAGCTCACCTAGATGTCCTCTATTCACTGCGAATTCTACAACAATAAGTCCTTCTAGCCCCATCCCCATTTCCATCATCATTACTTGTGAACCTACATGCCTCCTACCATGCATGGCCTCCCACCCCACTAGCCTCCCAGCCTCTCTATGTGTGCAACATGTAGTTATGCACATGTTGGCCAAATCATGACCTAGTTGCGTCGGTCAGATCCGATTCAGTATTGGTTAGAACATACTAGTCTCCCTTAACCCATTCTAGGACCAAAATAGTATTAGAACATCTTTTATTGGTTCACCAATTCAATAACACCTTACTTTTTATTAAAATTTTGAAATTTTAGGAATTGTTTTGGACTATATTAATATTTTTCTATGAAAAGTGAGATTACTATCTAATGAATTCTAATTATATAATTTTATTTTAATCCACATGAATTTTAAATTAGTATAATTTCTTTTAAATTTAATTTTATATCTTATCAATATTATTTTCCTTATGATCAAGATCATTGACCAACCAATTTATGTCTATGATTAATATATTTACTAAAACATTGATATTGTATACAATGTAAGTAATAAATTATTTAATATTGTTACTTTTCACATCATCATTCCTCATTTAATATGTATAAGGGATTTCATGTCCACATTAGGTTAATTTATTTTTATTATGTATTATTTAAAACACCATACCTCGGTTCGTGTATTTGTGTACAATGTACATGGTGATATAGGATGCATACCACACATATATGAGACCGTAATTTTGATGAGACATTTAATCATTGGGCCACAGTGCGATCTATGATATGATTCAGACATGAAATGTGTATTTTACCACTAGGGTCACAATTGATCTATTGATAATTAATGGATCAAACCATAAAAATGATAATTATTAGTCTATTTTTTAAAATATATTCATGGTTTATTATTTTTTTCTAAGCATTCAATTTATCATGACCACATGAAATAATAAATTAAAATACATGGATTAAACAAACATAAGTTGTGATTAATTATTTCTATTTTCTACATGGTCATGTTCTGAGTGTGATCACATAATTAATACTTATTAGTTATAAAATGAATATATTCAATAAGAAAATATAAATACCCTCTATTTAATATCAATTCCTCGCACATTCCATCATTGGAATTTGAAGAAAACCAGTTGTATGGGGTGCACATCATTCATAATTTAACGTTCCTCCTACAATAATAGATTAATTATAATAGTGATGGGATGACATAATTAAACCTAAAAAATATGTATCCATGGAGTTATTATGGAATTATTATAGGTGAATATTTTAATAAGTAAAATATTTTATTTCTAGATGTTTGGACTACACTCAACAGTTCACGAAGACAAGAGTTAATATAGTTGGCAAGTTACTAAAAAGATAGAAACTCTTCAAGTAGTGGATTATCCATAATTTAGACATTTAAGAGTGGTTTTAGATATCCTTCCCACTATAATAATCATGTGATTGGGTTTTAATAATCTAATATTGAGAGATACTAGTGTTTGATAAAAAAAGTGGGAGACATCTAATGATTTAATAAACCAGTGATGTCCACATAGTAATAAATATAAATTATTTATCATCTTGAATTTTTGTTTATAGAAAACAGAAAGTAAAACCATATATACACTTTTACTACTATTGGAAAGTAAATAGTTCTTCACCTTTTAAAATTTACAGGAGTGGTACATGCACATGGGAATGTACTACGATATAAGAGATTCTATATGATCGGGTCCCCCTACAAGTTGAGTCACCTAAAGTAGTTAGGGAGTGAATGATTCTTAGAAGAGTCACATGGATGATTCCACTTTTTGTCCCATCTATGAGGAGTATTCAATGAGAATGTTGTTTCAGGTATGAATGAGGTGATGATTTCTATAAATATATCTACATTGAATGATTGAACCTAATCCTTTATAATATCTAATTATAATATCTTTACACCCAATTAGTAAAGTTTTTTAGCATTAAAAAATATATATTATGGGAAAATTGACTCATTATCATTTAGGAAATGTTATATTTTTTGATAAGATCATAAATAAATATTCATATATGTTACTTATGGTCAGCAAGTTGAAAGTCAATGAGAAAATGACAATGGAAAGTGTGGGAAAAAATGAAACCTCACAACATCCTTAAAATTAAAACAAGAATATCATCATACATTATGGTATTTTCATTGAATTTCATGAAATAGTTATATTGATTATAAAATTATATGAACTGAATCAAAGAATCAGGTAGTATATTCTATTTAGGTATATTCATCAATTTTAATTGATGTTTCTATTTTATATTTGTTTATTAGATACTCAATGTGTATTATAGACTTGAATCTAAATAAGGTTAAAAGGTAATTATAGAAGCACTATAAGATGTAATGTGAGTTCCCCAAGTTGTTGAGAAAGACTTATTCCTAATTCATTACTTAGAATTAAGGAACTCTAAAAATCAATTATTTATTAATATAGATAATATTTTTTTAAGTATTACAAAAATATTTATCTAAAATTTCAATTATACATAATGATATGTCATTCCACTTTTTGGAATGTATATCTCTTGTAATTTATTATACTCAACAAATTGTTAAGTTTCTGTTGAATCATTTCCATTAACTAATGAATATTAAATTTATGGCTCATTTATACCCATTTTTGGAAATATTATTCTTTTTTTAAAAAATGAAAATGTGTTTTCAATTATGAAACATGTATTTTATTTAGAATCTTTGGTGTTAAAAAAATTAGGTATTATAAACACACTTCCCTATCTTGTTTTAGAAAAATAACCCTTTATAAGTAAATGTAATCCAAATTTGTTTTTGAATTAGTTTATATAGATACTGTGGATTATTCCAAGGTCAACATAAATGCAATTTAATACACTTAATGAAATTATTTCAAGTGTTTAAGTATTATAAATGTGAAGTATGAAATACATATTGTTAGAAGACATGAGTTTCCTCAATCCCTTTTGATCTAGAATATCTTGACGAAGATCACATTGATTATAAAAATATATAGTATATAGATTTCTAAATTCTCATTTCTTAATAAACATCATGTTTATGATGCTAGTAATGCAGATTGATGATGATACTTAAATATAAATATTGATCAATAAAATTTATATTGGAGTAATTACTAATTACACATTTCCTTATAGATAGTAGAGTCATGATAAAGGTAAAAAATAGAATCAATGTTTATATTCATGTGCATTTTAGATAATATCATTATTTATCAATACATGCTTCAAAAAATATGTCATTATCCAATATACATATGAAAACTAAAAGGAAAAATATATATCATATTGTATATAGAATTATATAAATCCCTCTAGTCATAATAATATGTGATTTAGATGAAAAGTTTTTGGTCATGACATAAATAATCCTTCATCAAGAAAAACACAATTTGCATCTAAAGTGATCATCCTAATGTTTTAAAAATATTCTAAAGAAATAAGTAATATATAGAACTATTAATCATGTAATAGACTATAATTATTAAAAAAATTCAACATATATTTTTGAGATATTGGTAGAATAATTGAATTGGGTATAGTCAATGCCAAAGATGCACAAACTGTTGTCATATGAACATGTTAAACAATAGCTTGTAGAAATGGAATGTTCCAGAGACACATACTATGTTGGAAGGATAAAACCATGGTATTATTCATAAATTCACCATGGTAGATAATACATTATTTGTTGATAATAATGGATCCCACAAGGAATAATTGAATGGGTTTGACAATGATTTAAAATTTGATATATATTCAAGAAAATGATTACATGTTTCAAATTACATGTTATTTTTTAATTATAATTTTTCAAATCATGATATTAAAAATTAATGAAGATAGAAAATATAGGGATATTCATGTTTGGAGTAATGAGGTATGATTAATGGTCAAAAGGTTTATAAATTTTTGTGTAGACATAGTCTAAGACAAAATATTTTCTTCAATTATCATGCTTAGTCCATTAGAATTTTAATTTCCATATATAATTTCAAAAAAATATTATTTATAATTGGATGTGATGACGACATTTATTGGAAATAATATATATGAAACACCCAGAATGATTCAGTGACACCATTGAATGCTGATAAGGGATACGATTAAATAAAACCTAGTTTTGGATTTTAGTAAGAAACAAAATCATAGAATATTCATTTAGGATTAATTTTTCCATATTTCTATAAGAGTATTGTGGGAGAATCAATGTTTTCTATGGAAATTATGTTTGATAACAAGTGAAAAACAACCATTAGTGTTATAGTTAGTTAAGACATGAGTGAACGAAATACAATTAAGACTGACTTAAATCAACCACCTAATTTTTAGAGAATATGATCTATTGATGTATATCTAATGGGTTCCTTAGACCAAGTAAAAATAAATATAGTGAGAAGGTGCTGAAAAATAGACGTTCTAATAAAGTTTGAGAGTATTGTTTCATGTCTGACAAGAAAAAAATCTATCCAAGTAGACATGATTGAGACCTAGTAGGACATCAAAGTAACTAGTAGAATTAAATAATCTTAAATAATGGATATATCACATATTCTATGTGATTAAATAAATATTATTTTTACAATATATAATTTTAGGTACGAAGATATCAACTATATCAAGGATAAATTCATGGAAAGAATTCTAAAATGTCCGATTATATATGGGAGAGTACAAGAGATATGATTTTGGTATATAGAGTGGAATGGGAACCAGTTAAAATTGGACAAAAACTATCCTTCTAGTAGTTCAATATGATCAAATATTATATTTAGTCTGAGGTAATGAGAAATAGAAAATCGTTCAAGAATGTGGTATCAATATCTAAAAATACTAATTGTATTTTCTCTTTTAATGCAGATGAAGAAGTAGCGTAAAATACACATTAATTTATTCCTGTTATTGTAATCACTATTATTAAGTATTTTTTTTGTTGTCTATATTATGATAATTCTACTACTTGTACTAGAAAAGATATCAATATTTGACTATAACGGTCCAAACATTCATTAATGGAAATCCCTATTGATCTAATTAAATAACACATTTTGTAAAATGTTTATATAAAAAGTCAACTTCTTTGGTTTAATGTTATGAATTTTCACTATTACGAATATAGCCATTGAACAGTAATCTTTTGATTAGTATAAATATAGGGCTTTAACAAATCCAATTTACTCAGAAAAAGGATGCAATGGCCTCATCCTGTAGAGGTTCCCCATATGAAACCCATTTGTCAGAGGTCAGAAAGAAGGTTGTGTCATTGGGATTTACTCTTGACAAAGCCCAATCTGTGATTGAATATGTTAAGCTCGAGCGGAATGGCCTACGGGATAAGTGGATATTGATAGAGATTACCACCCGAGCAATGTTATCCAAGCCACCCCAAGATTCGGTCACCATCACACAACTTACCATTCGGTCCTATGTTGGTGTGATAAGGGTTTATGTAACAAGATATTTTTAATATGGTCATTTATATTTTTTTTGTATATAATAATGATTATACATTCATTTTATTACTGTTAGCTTATTAATAGTTTTTCTTTTTAAAGCACAAATAGTGTTTTTAGTTAATATTCAACAAAAAAATCCATTTTAATGGATTAGTGGATTTTTGAGTTAAATAATATTTTATTAAAATATTTTTATTATGATTAAATTAATTTTTATTAAATATAAATGATTGTATATTTTTATGAATTCAATCGTAAATCTTATTATGGGTTGAAAGCCAGTTTTGTCAAAACCCGTGAATTTTCGATAAATGTAAGTTTTTATTTTATGATTGAAAATAAACATACTTAGAAAATCATTTAGATAATATAAATAATATTTATGGAATCAAGACGTCAAAATTATCCTATGGTGAATTTTTCATAATTTTCTGAGACAGTCGAATTTTTGGGTAAAAAATATATACTGTTTAAATATATATTGTGTTTTATGACATCATAATGACCCAATAGTGATGTAATAAAATACTATAGGAATTATATTATGAAAATATATGATTTAACATTACAATAATGTGATTTTTGGTTTGTTTTACTTATTTTCTAAAGCATTAATGGACCCTTCAAGGCTTATTAAACATCTTTCATTTTTAAATTGTTTTACTTGGGTGTCTGACACACATCCATATAAAAAACCCCTTTAATATAATAATTTCTGAATATGGACTTATATAATATTGTTTTCCACGTCCCTTTGAGAAAAAACATGGGTAAAAACCATTGTATTGTTTGTACTTTGGATTAGTTTAATGTGAGGTGTCCCAAACCAAAATAATAATGAATTCTCTCACCTTTCATATATAAACCCACCCAAGCTGCCATTATCTCATCAATAGATTCCATTGGATTTAGTCCAACCTCTACCCTACTCTCTCTAGAATCCTCATAAGGTGCCCTATTCTCCCATGAATCCTCTCTCAAGCCTCTCTCAAGCCCTTGGAAGCACACTTCCAAGTAAGTGTTTTTTCTTCCTTTCTCATTTTTGTCCAATATTCTTTAAATTCATATAACCTTTTAATTTCAATTTTAAATTTTTGGGTATGGTTCTTAACCTCCCACAAACTTCCCTCTTCATTTTTTAATGATGGGATACCCCTTTATCTCTCATTAAATGCCTCCAATGCAGACCTGTTACTATGCTGAAATTCTAAAAAGAAATTTTCTCTCCTAATTTACATTCAAGAAATTCTTTTGTATCATGAATCTAAATTCCATTAAATTCATTGAGAAATGTATCTATATGACGCCTTAATTTTCCATGTCATGTAAATATTATGAGAAACCCCTTTATCTCTCATTAACCATTTTTTGAGTTCTTATGCCACACCATCATGCTGCCGAAATCACACTGCGCTTTTCAAAGCCAAAGTCATTGGGTAGTGAATATCATTCCCATTTCTCTATCAAGTGTATTAAAATTTATGAACATTTGCATATTTTTTAAAGAGTTTAATGTATTTATTACACATTTTTTATCATGTAATAAATTATTGTGTTGAATGATTCAATATTTTATGATCCATGTGGCACACTTATGCATGAAATGAAATGTTTAAGAATGGTGTGCATTGATAGAGGTCTAATGCAATGGGAAAAGTATTCTATCATGCCAAGTCATGTGAAATGGGTGTTTAGTCATTATAATTCAAGTTCAATGAGGTTTTACTCGTGCTTCCTGTACAATGAGGTTTTACTCATGCTCCATTTCAATGAGCCTTGGCTCTTGCTAATTACATGTTAGGTGTTGTTTCCACATTTCCATGTTATGATTATAATGATTTATCATGCATTTATGTTTATGCTTCTCTTGTGTTCTAATGATATGGCTATTTTATAACATATATTTTATTCCTCATGTTATTCCATGATTATTCCCTTTCCGGGCTTTATAGATCACCCTTTTCTTATGCCTGTCGTCAGGTTATCCCATGAAATGGTAAGTACGTGGGAATGTAGTGGTAATGTAAAGTAATTATTCAAAAAATATCTTTTATTAAATGTTTTAAATTTTTATGTAATGATCCTAAGCCCCAAAGACACTAGACCTCTAGATATTTTATTTTGTATAATTTGATGTTTATGTAATAAATTATGTTAAATTTTTTAATAAAAAGTAGGGTCGTCATAGTTTGTATCAGAAATATAGGTTTTGTTTTTTTGGGATTAGGATTAGAAAACCCTAGTAAATAAATATAGACAAGACTACGTATAATAAAAAAATCCCTATGTTTTTATGAGTATTGAGTAAGTGGTTTATTGTGAAAATACATCCATATCGGGATATGGGAAGGCAGAGGCGGCTCTGACACAAATGTATACTAGGGGTAAAACCTTAAAACACATCATTGAGCTAGACTCGAATGGGAACTGGTGCATGACAATGGGTCTTTCTGCACTCTTGGTTGCGACACTCCCATGGGATATGATTTGGTAAATACACATGCTTTGTATGAATCATTATTAAGGGACAAAAAAATTTCCATGAGATTATATGTTAGAAAGTGGATCATGGATAATATAGACTAAATCCAATACATTAAAATGTTAAAGAAATAAAATTTCTTTATAAGAATTTAGTTTTGTAATTAGATTACCTTTTATGTGTTACCCAAAACATTTCTTTTATTCCATCCAATGTCCAGTAATAGGAGCACTCAGGCTACCAACCGATGTGAAGATCAATGTGATGATTGTAATAACGAGTTGCACAATCCAATGGGAGCAGGAATCATGAACTTTGTCCTTCTTCTCTCTCGTCTAATGCAATCTTTGAATAGAAAAATGGATCAAGAGGAACGTTCAACCCCCCTAGAAAGAACAAGTCACTATCGAGAGACTCATGAGACAAAGGCCTCCTACTTTTAAATGATAATCGGATCCCTCAATTTCTAAACAATTGATCAACTCCATTGAAAAGATCATCTCCATCATTCAATGTTCTGAACAGGAGATTATTCTCATGTCTGCTTGTCGTATGATGGTTGAAGCTGATCAATGGTGGATGTTGATCAGAAATACAAAGCCTGAGGAGGATATTGAGGAATTGGAATGGACAGATTTACGTAATATTTTTTCGATAAATATTTTCCGCAAACCCTCCAGCTTAAGATGGAAAGGGAATTCCTTTCCCTCATGAAAAAAGGTGAAAAATCTGTTGGAGCGTACACAGAAAACATCACAAGGCTTGCATGATACACTTCTATCCCTGTGGTTACCCTTAAATGCAGTGTTGACTGCTTCTTCGGTGTGCTAAAACCTTGCTTGCAAAAAACGTATGCGATCAGTGACTTCGACAGCTTTGAGGAAATTGTCTGATGTGCCCTCAAGGTTGAAATGGAGGTCGTAGAATCTCAGGGGTATCATGGGGGAAAAAGAGTAAGGTGGACCTCAATGCTGGCTGTAAGATAGATAAATCCAGCAGTGATAATAAGATCCAACACCCCACTTGCCAATGGTGAGGAACGATTCACCTCAGAAATTTCCTGAAGGGGACGAGGAAATGCTTTAGGTGTGGAATTGAGGGTCACCTAGCTATAAACTGCCTACAAGAAAACCCATCAGCTACAAAATAAGATAGGAACACTCCATTCAAACCTTAATTTGTGGTTCATTTCTACAACTTCAAGGAACTAGGGAATCTTGTGAATCAGTTCCGTATGAAAAGGGTTTTTAGAGGCAACCAACAACCTCCAAGACAGCATGGGAAATCTTTTTCGATCACTACTACTGAAGTGAACCCCGACAAAAAACTATTAATAGGTATTCTAGTTATTCATTATATAATAGAAAACATACTTTTGATTCTAGTTCTTTGCATTTTTTTATATCTCAAAAGTTTAACATTCCCATCTTCACCAAAAATCATGGAAGTGATGATGTCAGTGAGTACATAAAATGGGGAAACCATTTCATCCCCTGAATATAACTCCACCCCTATCAGAATCTATGGATTGAACATCCCATCAAACCTCATCATACTCCCTCTTGAGGAATTTTATGCGATTCTTGGCATGGATTGGATATCCTTATATAGAGCCAACATAAATTACCTTGAGAGGGAAATCACTCTCCATATGGAGAATCAACCCCCGATTATTTACACGTGAAAGGAGGAAGATGAACCTTCTTTATCTCCTTCATCTCAAGCGTGGATATTAATACCCTATGATCTTGTGTATCTTGCACAAATGATTGAGTCCAAGGATGAAACCATCCTTAAAGACATGTCTATTGTGAGGGAATTCCCTGATGTATTTTTTGAGTAATTTCCTAGTATTCATCCTTGAAGAGATGTTTAATTCTAAATTGATCTTACACCTAGGGCATTGCCAATATACAAGACTCCGTATAGAATGGATATTGTTGAGATTGAGGAGTAGATGAAACAACTACAAGAGAATATAGATCAAGGGTTTATACGCCCAAGTGCTTCACCATGGGGTGGAACCGTCCTCTTAGTCAAGAAGAAAGATGGATCAATGCGCCTTTTCATCAATTATCATGAGCTTAAAAAATCACAATAAAGAATAAGTATCCTCTTCCACAAATAGATGACATGTTTGATCATCTGAGTGGAGCACAATAATTCTCCAAGGTGGATTTTCAGTCGAGATATTATCTAGTAAGGGTGAAGAATGGAGATATCCACAATACTACTTTTCGTTCAAGATACAGGCACTATGAAATAATAGTAATGCCTTTTAGATTCACTAATGGTCCAGAAATCTTCATGGAATTGATGAATAGTTTCTTTAGAGAATACCTCGACAATTTTGTTGTAGTATTTATATATGATATTATGATATACTCCAAAACCATGGAGGATCATGAGCGGTATCTAAGAACTATACTAGAGACCCTGCAGATGGAGAAGCTCTATGAAAAGTATAACAAGTGTGAGTTCTGGTTGATGGATGTCTCATTCGTGGGCCATATCATCACAAAAAATGGGTTATATGTGGATCCCTCCAAAACATATGAAATTGAGGGATGGATGAGGCCAACATCAGTTATAGATATTCGTAGATTCTTGGGGTTAGATGGATATTATAGAAGATATGTGAGAAATTTCTCATGATTTCCCAAACATCATACTAAGATAAATCATAAGGGAGTAAATTTTTCTTGGAGCGAAGAATACAAAGAAAGATTCAAGGAGTTGAATAAGAGGCTTATCACTGCACTCATACTCACATTACTCACAAGTGGTGAACCTTCTGTGGTATTTAGTGATGATTCGAAGAAGGGACTAGGATGTGTGTTAATGAAATCTGACAATGTCATTGCCGATGCTTCATGGAAATTGAATTTTCCTGAACAGAACTATCCAACACCAAACCTGGAGTTGGCTATAGTGATATTTTCTTTGAAAATTTTGCGGAATTATCTCTTTGGGGATAAGTTTGAAATATATACAGACCAAAAAATCCTCAAATATATATATTCATACAGAAAGAGTTGAACATGAGCCAACAAAGATGGTTAGAGATGATAAAATTCTATGAATGCTCAATCCATTACAACCCTTGGAAGGAAAACAAGGTAGAAGATTCCCCATATAAAAAGGACCAAGCGATTCAATCATTGATGAGAAATGAAAAGGATCCAATCTTCATAGTTTTGATGAATATGAACATTGGAATCATAAATAATGAAACATCATTAATCATTTCACAAATAATTTTTCAACCATCACAAGCTCCCAAACCTAAATAATAAAGAATTCCCTAACCTTTCCTATATAAACCCACCCAAGCCCCACTTCATCCTCACTCAAAGACATTGGAGTTCGTCCAACCTCTTCCCTACTCTCTCTAGATTCCTCTAAAGGTTCCCCAAGCTCCCAAGAAGCCTCTCACAAGCCTCTATCTAGCCTTTGGAAGCACACTTCCACGTATGGGTTTTTTCTTCCTTTCTCATTTTTGTCCAATTTTCGTTAAGTTGTTTTTCCCGTTTAATTTCAATTATAAATGTTTGGGTATGGTTTAACACCTCCCTCATAATGCTCTCTTTATGTTTGAATGATGGGAGACCCTTTCTCTCTCATTAAATGCCTCCTATCTACACCTGTTACTATGCCAAAATTCCGAATGGAACTTCTCTCTCCTCTTTAACATTCAAGCAATACTTTTTTATCATGAATCTAAATTACATTAAAATTGTTGGGAAATATATATATATGACCTCATTACTATCCATTAAATGTAAATATGATTAGGAACCCCTTTCTCTCTCGTCAACCATTTTTATGAATTCTTATGTCACGCCGTTACGCTGCCGAAATCACATCGATTTTCTAAGCCAATGTAATTGTGTAGTGAAAACCATGCCCATTTCTCCATCAAGGGTATTCAACTTTATGCAAATTTACTTATTTATTGTAATGTTTAATGTATGAATTTCACATTCCTTTATAGTTGAATAAATTATTATGTTTTATGAATCCATGTTTTATGATCCATGTGACACACTTATGCATGAAATGAAATGTTTAAGAAGGGCGTGCCCTTATAGCGCTCTAATGCATTGGGTAAAGTATAGTATCATGATACGTCATGTGAAATGAGTGTTGACACATGCTAATTCAAGTGAAATGTGGATTTACTCGTGATTTATGTGCAATGAGGATTCACTCATGATCCATGTGCAATGGGCCTTGGCTCATGCTAATTCCATGTTAAGTGTTGTTGCCACATTTCCATGTTATGATTATCATGCTTTATCATGACTTTATGTCCATTTTTTTACGCTCTATTGATATACCTATTGTCTAACATTTATTTTACTCCTCATGTTATTCCATGTGTACTCCCTTACTGGGCTTTATAGCTCACCCTTTTCTTATGCATGTTCTCAGGTTATCCCATGCAATGCTAAGTACGAGGGAATGTAGTGGTCATGTAAAAGAAGTTTTCAATAAAGGTGTTGTATTTAATGTTTTATGTTTTAATGTAATGATTCTAAGCCCCAAAGACACTAAACCTCTAAATCTTCTTTGTTGTATTAAGTGACATTTTAGGTAATAAATCATGTTTAAGTTGTAATAAAAAGCAGGGTTGTCATTGTTGGTATCAGAGGGAGGTTGAGTTATTTTTGGGATTAGGAAACCCTAGTAAAGCCCCAGAGACAAGACTAAGTATAAAAAAAATATCCCCATGTTTTGTTAAGTACTGAGTAAATGGTTTTTCAGACAAATAAATCCATGTCTGGATACGAGAAGGTAGAGGCAGCTCTGGCACAGATGTATCCTTGGGGTAAAACCCGAAAACATTGCTTTCAGCTTGACTCGAACGGGAACTGGTGCACAACAATAGGCCTTGCTACACTCTTGGTTATGACAGTCCCAGGGGATATTCTTTGGTAAATTCACAAGATTAGTATGAACCCTAATCAAGGGAATTAAAAAAATGCCCGTAAGAATATATGTTAGAAAGTAGATCATGAAAATCCAAGATTGAAGCCTATAGACTCATGAGTAAAGGAATTGAATGTTTAATTATAATTCATCAACTTTTGTCTTTGGATTACCCTTTATGTGTTACCCCTAACTTTACTTTTATTCCAGCCAATGGCCGGTAATAGGAGGACTCGGGCAAACAACCGTTGTGAAGATCAGTGTGATGACTGTACTAATGAGATGCCAAATCCAATGGGAGCGGGAATCACGAACTTTTTCACGCTTCCCTCTCCGCTAACTCGTGTTTTGAATAGAATCATGGGTAAAGATGAACATTCAAGCCCCCCTACGAATGAACAAGTTGCTATCGAGAGCTTCATGAGACAAAGGCCTCCTACTTTTAGTGGATCATCCGATCGTACGATCGCTGGACAATGGATCAACTCCATTGAAAAGATATTTTATGTCCTCCAATGTTCTGAACAAGAGAAGGTTCTCATGGAGGCTTATCAGATGGAGGGTGTAACTGATAAATGGTGGAAGTTGATAAAAAATATGAAGCCCAAGGAGGAGATCAAGGTGTTGGAATGGAAGGATTTCTGGAAGATGTTTTTCGATAAATATTTTCCACGCACCCTATGGCTTATAATGGAAAGGGATATCCTTTCCCTCAAGAAAAAAGATGAAGAATCTATTGGAGCATATGAGTAAACTTCAAAAGGATTTCACGATACGCTTCTAGCTTTGTCGTTACACCCAAATGAAAGGTTGACTGTTTCTTTAGTGGGCTGAAGCCTAGCCTACGGAAATCATTAGCGATCCGGGACTTCGACAGCTATGAGGAAATTGTCCGATGTGACCTCAAGGTCGAAATGGAGATCATAGAATCACATGGTTATCATGGGGATAAGAAGCGTAAGGTGGAATTCAATGCTGCTGGGCCGATGGATAAATCCTACGGTGCTAAGAAGATCAAGCACCCCACTTGCCAAAAGTGCGGAAAGAAGCACCCTGGAAATTGCCTTAAGGGGACGAGGAAATGCTTCAGGTGTGGTAGAGAAGGGTACCTAGCTGTTAACTGTTAGCAAGAAAGACCTGCGGCTATAACAAAGTAGAGGAATGCTCCGTTCGAACCTCAACCCGTTGTTCAATTATAAAAATTCAAAGAACAGAGTCATTTTGCAAATCAGTGCCCTAATACAAGGGTTTTCAGAGGCAACCAACAACCTCCAAGACAACAAGGAATAGCTTTTGCCATCACTTCTGCCGAAGTGAACCCCAACAATGATGTGGTGACAGGTACACTAGTTATTCATTCAAGAATAGCGAACATAGTTTCTGATTCAGGTTCTACGCATTTTTTTATATCTTGAAAGTTTAGTAGATAAATCCCAGCACTACCAGAAATCATGGAAGTAAATATGTCGGTGAGTATGGAAAATGGGGCAATCATTGCATCCCATGAATATAAGTCCCCCCAATTATAGTATTTGGATTGAATTTCCTGGTGAACCTTGTCATACTCTCTCTGGTGGAATTTGATGCAATTCTTGGCATGGATTGGATTTCCTTATATAGAGCCAATATAAATTGTCGGGAGAGGAAAATCACACTCCATATAGAGAATCGACCCCCGATTCTTTACAAGTGTAAGGAGGAAGATTAATCTCCTTTAGCTCCATCATCTCAATCGTGGATATTAATGCCTTATGAGCACGCGTATCTAGCTTATATGATTGAGTCTAAGGAAGAAACCATCCTTGAAGAAATGCCTATTGTGAGGGAATTCGTGGAAGTGTTTCCCGATGAACTGCTCTGTCTTCCTCCTAGAAGAGATGTTGAATTCTCAATTAAACTTATACCTGGGGATATACCAATATCCAAGACTCCATATATAATGGCTATTGTAGAGATTGAAGAGCTGAAGAAACAACTATAGGAGAATCTGGATAAAGGGTTTATTTGCCCAGGTGCTTCACCATTGGGTGCACCGGTCCTCTTTTTCAAGAAGAAGGATGGATCAATGCGTATTTGCATCGATTATTGTGAAATTAACAAAATCACGATAAATAACAAGAATCATCTCCCAAGAATCGATGAATTTTTTGATCAGATGTGTGGAGCACAATACTTCTCCACGGTGTATTTGCGGTCGGTATGTTGTCAAGTAAGGGTGAAGAAGGATGTTGTCCCCATGACTGCTTTTTGTACAAGGTACGGGCACAATGAATTCATAGTAATGCCTTTTGGACTCACCAATGCTCTAGAAATCTTCACGGACTTGATGAATAGAGTCTTTAGAGATTACCTAGAAAAATTTGTGTTAGTATTTATAGAAGATATTCAAATATACTCCAAAACCAAGGAGGATCATGAGGAGCTTTTAAAAACTATACTAGAGACTTTGCGCAAGGAGAAGCTCTATGAAAAGTACATCAAGTGTGAGTTCTGGTTGAAGGAATTCTCATTCTTGGGCCATATCATCACAAGCAATGAGATATCTGTGGACCCCTCCAAAACAGATGTAACTGAGGGATGGCCGAGTCAGCATCGGTAACAGATATTCGTAGCTTCATGGGGTTAGCTGGATATTATCGACGATTGTGATAAATTTCTCACGATATTCAAACCCTCTTACCAAGATAACTCGAAAGGGAGTAAAGTTTTCCTAGAGTGATGAATATGAGGAAAGCTTCAAAGATTTGAAAGGGAGGCTTATCACTGCACCCGTGCTCACTTTACCCACAAGTGGGGAGGTTTTGTGGTATTCAGTCATTCTTCGAAGAAGGTCTTAGGATGTGTGCTGATGCAGAATGATAATGTGATATCCTATGCCTCAAGGCAGTTGAAAATCCATGAGTGAAACTATCCAACGCATGATCTGGAGTTGGTGGCGGTGATCTTTTCCTTGAAAATCTGGCGGCATTATCTCTATGGAGAGAAATGTGAGATATATATTGACCACAATAGTCTTAAATATATATTCACACAGAAAGAGCTTAATATGAACTAGAGAAGATGGATAGATCTCATTAAGTATTATGACTATTCAATACATTACCACCCTGGGAAAGCGAACAATGTGGCAGATGCCCTAAGTAGAAATGACCCAACAATTCTATCAATGATGTGAATTGAGAACGATCTAATATTCTTAGACTTGATGAAGATGGATGTGGGAATCATAAAGAAGGGAACATAATCAACCCTTTCACAAATTATTTCTCAACCATCTCTATTGGAAAGGATAAAGGATGATCAAAAGGATGATGTGGGAATTCAAGAAAAAGTGGAAGCTATCGAAAAAGGGAAATCATCGGAGTTTAATGTTAATGAAGAAGGAATTTTGCGGTTTGGGAAAAGACTATGTGTTCCATCAAGTCTGGAGCTGAAGAAGGAACTATTGGATGATGCACATAGTTCAAATTTCACTATTCACCCAGGGAGCACAAAGATGTATCGAGATCTCCGAAAAAACTTTGGTGGGATAATATGAAGAAGGAGATTGATGAATATACATCAATGTGCCTGGTGTGTTAGCAAGTAAAGGCAGAGAGGCAGAAGTCTAAGAGGATGATGCAACCATTGCCCATACCAGAATGGAAATGTGAAAACATCACCATGGACTTTGTCACCGGACTTGTGAGGACATCCAAAGGCAACAATTCAATATGGGTTGTTGTGGATCATCTTACAAATACTACACACATCATTCCTATTCAGGATGATTTTTCATTGGATCATCTGGCACATATATATATAAGGTAAGTGGTAAGGTTGCATGGAGTACCACTATCTATTGTGTCTGACTGAGATCCAAGATTCACCCATACGTTTTGGAAGAGTCTTCAACATGCTATGAATACTGAAATGAACGTCAGTATGGCCTATCATCCTCAAACTAATGGCCAATCCGAGTAGACTATCCAAACACTTGAGGATATGTTCATAGCGTTCTCAATGGACTTTAAAGGAGAATGGGATCAAAATCTTCCCCTGGTTGAGTTCTCTTATAAAAACAGTTTCCACTTAAGCATCCAAATGCCACCATATGAAGCCCTGTATGGGAAAAGGTGCAGAACACCGGCATGTTGGGATGAGGTCGGTGAACATAAGTTGCTTGGACCAGAAATGGTCGAGGAAATGGTGGAGAAGGTGAAAACCATTCAACATCATATCAAGGCAGCCCAAAGTCGACAGAAGAGTTATGTAGATAATCGTCGACAAGACCTTGAGTTTAAAGTTGTAAAATGGTTTTTCTACGCATATCTCTGTGGAATAAGGTCATGTGGTTTTGAAAGAAATGGAAGTTAAGTCCAAGGTACATCGTCCCCTTCGACATTCATGATCATGTCAGGGTTGTGGCCTATCGACTAGCACTTCCTCCTACTATGTCCAAAGTACATGATGTATTTCATGTATCCCTCTTAAGGAAGTACATACCAAACCCTTCACATGTACTCTCTTATGAGGTGGTACAATTGGAAGATGATCTTTCTTATGAGGAGAAACCAGTGAAGATCATAGATCATAGAGAAAAAGATCTATGAAATAAGACAATGCCCCTCATCAAGGTGTTGTGGAGAAAGCACAAGTTTGAAGAAGCAACTTGGAAATCAGAGGAAGTGATGCAGCTGAGTTACCCACATCTGTTTTAGTATGGGAAAAGGAAAATTTCGAGGGCGAAATTTCTTAAGAGGGGAATATTGTATCGACCCAAAGTGTCATTAATGGAAAATCCCTCTTGATCTTATTAAATGTCTCTTTATATAAAATGTTTTTATAAAATGTCAACTTCATTGGTTTTATGTTGAGAATTTTGACCGTTGATAATATAGTCATTGAACAGTGATCACATGATTAGTATAAATATAAGACTTTAACAAATCCAATTTACTCAGTCAAAAGAAGAGATGACCTCGTCTAGTAGAATTGCTCCATATGAAGCCCATTTTTCAGAGCTCGGAAAAGAGGTGGCATCCTTGGGCTTCACTTTTGACCAAGCCCAAGCTGAGCTTCATCATGTCAAGCTAGAACGTGACTGTCTACGGGAGATGTGGAAGTTGATAGAAATTACCACTCGAGCGATGTTATCCGAGCCACCCCAAGAGCATGTCACCATCGCACACCTTACCCTTAGGTCTTATGCGGCTGTTTTAAGTGGTTATGTAACAAATAAGCTGTACTATTTTCATGTACATTATTTTTTTGTATATAATAATGAATATAATTTCTAGTCATTTTTGATACATTGTAAATAGTTTTTAAAGTACAAATGTGGTTTTTGGTAATTATTTAATTAAGAAATTCATTTTATTAAATTAAGGGATTTTTGAATTAAATATTATTTTAATTAAATAATAATAATATTATTATATTAATTTTTATTAAATATAAATGATGTTATAATTTTATGAATGCAATTAAATTTTTTATTATGTTTTGAAATACATTTCTGTCAAAACCTGTGAATTTTCGATAAATGTTGATTTTTATTTTAAAAGTAAAAATTGAAGTATTTATAAAATTATTAGATAAAATAAATGTTATTTTTGGAATCAGGATGTCGAAATTATCCAACGGTGAATTTTTCATAATTTTCTGAGGTAGTCAAATGTTTGAGTAAAAATTAAATATCGTTTAAATATATAATGTGTATTATGACATCATAATGACCCAATAGTGATGTAATAAAATACTATAATCTTTATATTCGGCCAATATATTTTTTACCATTAAAATAATTTAATTTTGGGATTGTTTGGCTTACTGTTCAAAGCATTAATGGTCCCCTCCAGACTTATTAAACACCTTGTCATTTTAAATTAATTTCCATGAGAGTGTGACTCACCTCCACATAAGAAACCCTAATATTTTAAGAATTTCGGACCTTGTCCGTAATAAATATTATTATACTCTTCCCTTTTCCAAAAACCATGGAAAAAACCCATGGGATGGTTTGTGGTTTGGATTAATTTAATATAAGGGGTCCCAAACCCAAATAATAAAGAATTCCCTCACCTTTCCTATATAAACCCACCCAAGCTCCCACTTCCTCCTCACTGAATGACTTTGGAGTTCGTCCAACCTCTGAAATACTCTCTCTAGAATCCTACCAAGGTGCCCCAAGCTCCCAAGAAGCCTCTCACAAGCCTCTCTCTATCCTTTGGAAGAACACTTCCAAGTAAGGGTTTTTTCTTCCTTTCTCATTTTTGTCCAATTTTCATTAAGTTGTTTTCCCTTTTATTTTCAATTATAAATGTTGGGGTATGGTTTCACACCTCCCTCATACTGCCCTATTTATGTTTGAATTATGGGAGACCCTTTCTCTCTCATTAAATGCCTCCCATGTACACCCGTTACTATGCCGAAATTCCGAAAGGAACTTCTCTCTCCTCTTTTACATTCAAGAAATAATTTTGTATCATGAATCTATATTCCATTGAAATTGTTGGGACATGTATATATATGACCTCCTTACTGTCCATTACATGTAAATATGATGAGGAACCCCTTTATCACTCATCAACCAATTTTATGAATTCTTATGTCACGCCGTTACGCTGCCAAAATCGCACCGATTTTCTAAGCCAATGTCATTTTGTAGTGAATACCATGCCCATTTCTCCATCAAGGGGATTCAAATTTATGCCAAACTACATATTTATTGTAAAGATTCATGTATGAATTACACTTTCCTTTATCGTGGAAGAAATGATTATGTTTTATGAATCCATGTCGTATGATCCATGCGGCACACTTATGCATGAAATGAAATGTTTAAGAACGGTGCACCCTTATAACACTCCAATGCTTTGGGTAAAGTATAGTATCATGATACATTATGTGCAATGAGTGTTGAAACATTTTAATTCAAGTACAATGAGGGTTTACTCGTGCTTTATGTGCAATGAGGATTTAGTCATGCTCCATGTGTAATGTGCCTTGGCTCATGCTAATTCCATGTTAAGGGTTGTCGCCACATTTCAATGTTATGATTATCACGCTTTATCATGCCTTTATGTTCATGTTTTTCATACTCTATATTGATATGCCTATTTTCTATCATGTATTTTACTCCTCATGTTATTCCATGTGTACTCCCTTACTGGGCTTTATAGCTCACCCTTTTCATATGCATGTCCTCAGGTTATCCCATACAGTGCTATGTATGAGGGAATGTAGTGGTCATGTAAAGGTAGTTTTAAATAAAGATGTTGTATTTCATGTTTTATGTTTTTATGTAATAATCCTAATACACCAAGACACTAAACCTCTTGATCTTTTTTATTGTATCAAGTGATGTTTTATGTAATAAATCATGTTTATGTTGAAATAAATAGCAGGGTTGTCATATATGTGGCCCTGGTTTATGAATGTTTTTGTGTTTAAA
The DNA here is from genome assembly GCA_963277665.1 of Viscum album. Lineage (NCBI taxonomy): Eukaryota > Viridiplantae > Streptophyta > Magnoliopsida > Santalales > Viscaceae > Viscum > Viscum album. The sequence continues at coordinate 1,832,195,824 of OY728151.1, read as the reverse complement.
GTGCATTGGATGAGTTGGGAAGAGGTTGGGATAGTTTTGAATGGTTTTGATTGAATTTGGAAGCTTTTCTTACGGAGCACGGTTTGAACACTATTAGTGGAAACCGTGCAGATTTCCCAGGAAACCGTGAAGGGGGAGATAGTAGGCTCCGCATGGCTTGCACACGGTTTTCCAAACCCTGTGAGGCAACTATGCCGACCCTTGCTCTTGAGGCATTAGCGTGTGCCCTGTTAGTGCACGGTTTTCCAAACCGTGCAGACTAACCTTGTGACCACTTAAAAATAGGGTTTTAAAACCCGAACTCACACAGGCTTGCCTAATTCCTCACAAAATTTCCTCCCACTCATGTCCCACTCGGAATTTTCAGTTCTCAAGGGTTGGAGGTGCTCTCCCACTCAATTTAGAAGCATTTTGAAGATGTTTCCTAGAAGATTGAAGGTGGTTTCTCCCAAGTAAGTGTCTCCTCTTGGTTTCCTTGTGTTTTCATCATGATCTACATCCCTATATTTCTTGGTTTTCTAGATCTACACTTTTTTGTGTGTAGATATGGGGTTGTGGTTTCCTTGGATGATTATTTTAAGGCTTTTGAATGTTTGGGAAGGGTATCTATAGAGGTTTCAGTGGTGCATTTTCCGGATTAGAGGTGCGGTTACTCATGGGTCGATTTCTTAGGAACCATAAAGGTTGGTGGCTTCTCTCTCAACTCCAATTGGTTAGAACTAGAGTTTCTTTGTTTACAATTAATTTTTTGTGCTGAAAAATTAATTGTGATTTGTTGTTATAAATTAGTTGAAAATCCATTGGATGATGTTTTGGGGATTTTGGGGGAAAAGGGCTTTTATGGTGAAATGATTTTATTGTGGATTTTAAAAAGGAGATTTTAAAATGGGATTCTATGGTTTATTTGTGAAAATTATTGAAGGAAATGATTTTCAATAAAGAGGTTGTTTTATTGAAATGTTGTTTGGCATGGAAAATGATTTTCAATAAATGTGTCATTTATTGAAGTGGATTGATATGCAATAGAATTGGTTGATTGTATGTTGTTGTGACCATGGTGGGTAATATGCATTGTTTGGATGATTATAATGTTGTGTGGATGTGGTGAGAAGTACCACTATAAAAACGGGACAAATATTGGATGGAAGGGCCACTATCAATGGATAAGTGGACGGGAAGTGCCACTAGGTGTGAATGGCTGACCATGTCGGACGGAAGCTCATTCGTTTCATTTATTTGGTTTTTTTTGGTCATTTCGTTGCAAGTTGGAAATTGTTGTGCTAGTGTGTGAATGTTGAAATGGCATGTGTAATGTTAGGTTGGATTTCCCTTGGTTTCTTGGTTTGGGTGTGATGGTTTTGTAAGGGCATGTTTGGATTATGGAAAATGGTTGTACTTGTGATTAATTTATATGAACGGTTTTATATAAATTTCCTAACAGTTTTATCCTAGTGGCATGTGTTGGGAAGTCATTTGGGGAAATCCTACTGATTTTAAGTACTCAGCCCCTGTATTGGCATGTTGGTGTCTTTGATGATGTTGTGTACCATGACATGGGAAAAGGTAAGCAATATACCTTCATTAGTGGTGCATTGTGATGTCTTGGTGGAGCATGGAGATTAGAGCATGGTGTGGAGCTATGGGGTGACATGGATCGTAGAGTTTGTTGTAGGTTTCCACTTGTACTCTGATGTGGTATAGACATGTCTGGTTGTATTGTTTTTGGGTTTTATTGTGGTACAACTTGTTTGTCTTTGCGAATGCATGCTTGAATGATTTATTGAAATACATCATATAGTGGTGGTTAATGGATGGTTTGGTTAGTTTTGTCTTATGGGTAAATCATTCCCATATTTGATCTTGAATCCATCGACATTAATTTCTAGCCTTTGCCTTCTTGGGAAGGTCACTTAAGGCCTAGTAGCCCTTAATTCTTCCTCAATCCAATGAGGTAGCGGTGGGGTGTTACAAGTGGTATCAATTTGTTCGGTTATTATCTTTCAAGTGAGAGTAGTTTTTCGGTCGCTTTGGTGCCTTGGTTTTGGAGTTGACCTTCGTTGTGGTATATTCACTGATTCGGGATGGTGGGAAGGCCTAGGAATGTCGGAACGTGGAATGTATATCATAAAAGGTCATAGCTAACCCTATTATACTGGACTTCATGTTACCAGGGAGTTGGGTACGTAAGTGTTTTGTAGACACTTATAGGCATTGGATATCTCATTGTCATGGGTGTAGCCAATGAGATGAGCATGAAATTCCAGGTAGAAATTACTCCTACTAGGATGCATATTTCATTGGTAATAATGATTTATGGGATGAGTTGAAAAATGGTTTTTCAAATGTGTGAAATGAGAATGTGAATAAAATTGGTATTTTGAAAATGGATTGGTTTTCAAAATTGTGAAAGATGGAAAATGTGGAAAGGTGGAAAGACTCATTGTGATAGTATTGTGAAATATGATTTGAAATGAGATTACATGATGTCTATGTAAGTGAGACACATGGTTTTTTGTTTTCTATTTATAGAAATGGAACCGGGTAGGCGTCATAGAGACAAACTAGATGTGGCCGATGAGAACATGGTTGTACTTGAGCCATAGGTGAACCAGAAACTAGTGCAAAGAAAAGTGCAAGCTTTCCAAGCTGTGGAAAGTGTAAATAGAATGGATAAAACAAGGCATGTAGATCATGCAGTTTACTTCCAAAAGTATAATCCACCCATCTTTAGGGGTGATTCAGAGTTGGAGAGGTCAGAAGCATGGTTGAATAGAATGAACAAGTCTTCGAGTTCTTGGGAACACCAGTAGAGTTAAAAGTGAATTTGGCCACGTATATGTTGGAAGATATTTCCCTTCAGTGGTGGGAGTTTTTAGTCCAAGCGCGGATAGAAAAGTGTGTGATGTGTGATGGCTTTGAAGAATTGTTTAATAAATAATTCTACCCACATACGTTTAGAATTCAGTGTACGACTGATTTCTTCAGTTTGAAGAAAGATATTATGTATGTGACAGAGTATACAGCTAAGTTTATGAACATAGTTAGGTTTTCACCCAAGGTGGTGGGTAGCACGTAGTTTAAAGAAAGGATATTTGAAGCAGGGTTAAGGAAAGAAATTTGTTCCTAGATAATAGTGATGTGTATTGGTTATTACACAGAGATGGTGAATAGAAACTCAGTGGCTGAGTGAGATATATTGGGAGCTCCGGATGGAGGAAGCATGGTGGTACCCATGGGGAATAGTGGGAACTCTAACTCTTAGTTCAAGAGAAGGAGGGATACTTATTCCTAGGGTGGGAATATGGCATATAATCTAACGGAATGATCGTTGAATCTATCTATGAATCCCTGGATCAATCCAGGATGTTTTCAGTGAGGTTCTATGAGCCACATCATGCCATATTGTACGACACAACCTCGAGCATGTCATATTTGTTAGAAGATGGGGCTTCTGCAACGTTATTGTCGGAATGTTCTGAGGTCAGGAGCATGTGATACTTCTCAGAGATCACAGACATCATATGCTTCGATGAGACCTGCATGGCAGCACAACCCTCGTCAGTAGAGTAAAGTGAGTCATGGTGATTCTTGTAATACCATGACGCCTCTTCATGGAAATAAAGAGAAGAGTGTGGCAAGCATACATATGTTTGGAGCTGAGCAGGTTGTGGTGGATGATCAGTTAGGACCATCCATGGTGCGAGGCACTATTCTATTAAATTCTACCTTGATTAAAGTGTTGTTTGATACGGGTGCTTCACACTCTTTTATTACTTCATGTATGGTTGATATGCTAGCATTGAGGGTAGAAATTATGCCCTCATTTTTAAAACTATAAACTCCTCTGGGTCGAAGAGAGTGTCGACCCTTCTTGTTTAGAGCATGTTGTATCTTTTTGGGCGAGGTTGAGTTAATGTGGAATTTCACAATTCTTGAGATTGATGGGTTTGATGTTATCCTCAGAATAGATTGGCTAGTGGATTTTAAGTCCCACATCGATTGAGATGTGAAAATAGTGGATTTTACGACACACGATTGATTTAGGCGTCTCTTTAAAGGATAGGGGCATGAAAGGCATGGTGCAACAGGTTTGTTGTCACCAGTAGTGGGAACGTTATTGTATTAGTTGGTGTGTGGTCGTTAGAATCGGTAATCTGTGTGGAACAGAGTGTCCTTATGGTAGTGGTGGATCAGTTCATGGATGTTTTTCATGATGAATTCTCTGGGATACCTCCCATAAGAGAATTGTAGTTTAAAATTGATCTCCTTTTGGGGGATAGTCCTATCTCACTTCCATCTTACTGGATGGAACCTACTAAATTTTGGGAATTGAATGTCTAATTGGAAGAGTTATAAAACAAAGGGATTATCCGGCATAGCCCGTCTCCATGGGAATATCCACAGTTGTTTGTGAAAAAGGGGTACGGGAATTTGAACTTATGTGTTGATTATCATAGACACAACTGAGTTACGATAAAGATTAGATATCCACATCCACAAATTGATGATTTGTTTGATCAGTTCAGGGGAGCCCAGTGGTTCTCCAAGATTGACATGAGATCGGGATATCATCAATTGTACGTGAGGAAGGACGATATTCCTAAAATAGCTTCCAGAAGTATATATGGCCGTTATGAATATGTGGTTATGCCCTTTGTTCTAACTAATCCTCCAGTAGTGTTTATGTCATCGATAAATCGGATATTTCATAGATATCTGGATTCATTTAGGGTGGTGTTTGTAGATGATATTCTAGTGTATTCAAAGAAAAGGGTGGAGCATGAGTAGCACTTGGTGACAAAGCTGGGGAACTGGAGGGATCAGCAGTTTTATGCCAAATTGTCAATGTGTGACTTTTGGATACAAGAAGTTAGTTTTATTGGCCATGTGAATTCTGAATGAGGTGTTTCAGTGGGTCCTGAAAATATAGAGGCTGTTATCTCGTCGAAACCACCAAATAATGTGTTTGAGATAAGATATTTTCTTCATCTAGATGGGTATTATCAGAATTTAGTTCATGATTTTTCTCGTTTTTCTTCTCCAATGATACCATTAACAAGAAATAATGTTCCATTCTAGTGGAATGAACAAAGTCAGCAGTTTTTCGAAGAGCTAATGGGTCGCCTTACATCCGCACCAATCATGGTATTTCCAGAACCAGGAAAAGGGTACGTGGTGTATTGTGATGCATCAGGATCAGGGTTAGGCTGAATTCTCATAGTAGTAAATCATGTGGTTGCATATGGCTTACAACAGTTGAGGTTTCATGAGAAGAACTACCCAACTCATGATTTGGAGTTAGAAGTAGTGGTCTATGCTTTGAAAGTGTGGTGTCATTATCTATTCAGTGAGAAATTCACATTATATACAGATCATAAGATCATGGAACAAATTTTCTCACAAAGGGGTTTGAATTTGAGGCCAACAAGATGGATGGAATATCTCCAGATTTTTTATTTTGACTTAATGTACACACCAGGTAAGGGATATTTGGTGCCAGATGCATTATGTAAAAAATCAAATGCTCAGATGGTGAAACAGGCATCAGACTAGTGGCAGTTGATGTCTGTTATAGCCAATATGCAGTTGCAATGAGAAGAACAGGGCGATAGAGAGATCTTTATTTTGGTTTTGTTGATTCGTAACTTGGTTGTCTTGGTTAAAGAAGCATAGATATCTGATTCTGAGTGTGTGACCATGGCGTCCAGAATCAATGGTGAGGAGACCATTGACGGTTGGAAACTGAATGGAGATTCAATTTTGTGTTTTCTGAATCAGATGGTCGTACCAGTTGCTTGTTAGAAGTATCTTCTTAGGGTGTATCATCATTAGAGGCGGGATGCTCATCCAGGAATTCAGAAAATGTATAAATTATTGAAAGTGCAGTTTTGGTGGGCTGGTATGAAAAGGCGAGTGGCTGAGTTTGTTTCATAATGATTGACTTGTTAGCAGGACAATGAAGAGAATCATAGGCCAGTAGGAATCTTGCAGTCATTTCCAATCTCTGTTTGGATGTGGGAGAAAAAAGTGCAGGATTTTGTCACAACTCTCTCATGAACGGTAAGAAAGCAAGATTCCATTTGGGTGATAGCAGATCAGCTAACGAAGTCAGCCCATTTCATTCCAATTCACGAATCTCATACGGTGGTGGATATGTCCAAAATCTATATCGGGGAGGAGGTAAATGGGCATGGTGTTCTAGGTTCGATTAAATCAGATAGAGATTTAAGGTTTACATCTTGTTTTTGGAAATCCTTGTAGCAAGGCCCTGGGACATAGTTGACTATGAGCACGACGTATCACCCTCAGACGGATGGTCAATCTGAGAGGATGATACAACTCTTGAGGATATCGTGCAGTCTTGTTTCATAGATTTTGGTGGAACGTGGGATAAGAACATGTCATTGGTTAAGTTTTATTTATAATAACAGTTATCAAGCATCCATACATATGGCTCCGTTTGAAGCGTTTTATGGGCGGTCATGTTGTTCTCCACTATGTTGGGTGGAAACAGGTGAGTCCTCGTTGGTTGGATCAAACCTTGTCTATGAGTCTATGGAGAAGATCATGATGATCAGGAATAGAATAGAGATGGCTCAGAGTCATCAGAAATCGTATGCAGATCATCGTCGATGGTTGTTGTCGTTCGAGGTAAGTGATCATGTTTTCTTGAGGATCTCTCCTAGGTTAGGACATCGCCGGTTTGGGAAGCAGGGAAAGTTATCTCTGAGGTATATTGGACCTTTTGAGATTCTTGAGTGGGTGGGTGAGGTGGCTTATCATTTGGTTTTTCCACCTAGGTTATGTGTAGTGCATAATGTGTTTCATGTGTTGCAGTTTAAAAAGTATCAGTCGGATCATGACCATGTGATTCAATGGGATCATGTTGAGCTACAACTGGATGCTTCATTAGTGCATGTGCCAGTGTAGGTTGTGGATATGAAAGAGAGTGTCTTGCATGGTAAAAGAAATGGTTTAGTTCGTGTTTTGTGGCAACATGGTCAGATTCAAGAGGAGACTTTGGAGTGGGAGAAATATATGGTCAAGCAATGGCCCAGGCTCTTTTGGCAATGCATGGTTACACTACTTTTGGAGGAAGGAAATTCCAATGGAGGTGAGAATGTAGTACCCCCGGTTTGAGGTATGTGGCCTTGGATTATGCATTTATATGTGATTAATGTTCATGGAATGAGTTGGGAAGAGGTTGAGAGAGTTTATAATGGTTTTGAATGAGTGTGGAGGATTTTCGTATTGAGCACAGTTTGATCATGGTTAGTGGAAACCATGTGGATTCCCTAGGAAACCATTTAGGGGGAGACAGTAGGCTTCTCACATCCTATGCACGGTTTTCCAAACCGTGTGAGGCAACCACGCAGACCCTTGCTCTCAAGGCAGTAGCGTGTTCACGGTTAGTGCACAGTTTTCCAAACCATGCAGACAAACTGTGAGGCCTCGTGAATATAGGGTCTTAAAACCTGGGCTCACTCAACCTGGCCTCATTCCTCTCCAAATTTCTTCCCACTCGAGCCTCACTAGGTATTTTCGGTTCTCAAGGGTTGTAGGGGATCTCCCACTTGATTTGGAAGTGTTTTGAAGAGGTTTATTGTCAGATTGATAGTGGTTTCTCCTATGTAAGTCTCTCATCTTGGTTTCCTTGTGTTTTCCTCTAGATGTACATCCCTATCATTCTTGGTTGTCTAGATCTACACTTGTTGTGTGTAGAAATAGGGTTGTAGTTTCCTTTTATGATGATTTTAAGGCTTGTGAATGTTAGGGAAGGGGATCTAGAGAGGTTTCGGTTGTGCGTTCGTCGGATTGGAGGTGCGGTTACAAGTGGGTCAATTTCTCAGGAACCCTAAAGGTAGGCATCTTCTCTCTCAACTACACTTGTTTAGAACTAGGGTTCTTTGTTTATAAATAATTATTTGTTCTGAAAAATTAATTTTGATTTGTTGTGCGAAATTGGATGAAAATCCCTTGGGTGATGTTTTGCCGATTTTTGGGATAAAGTGTGTTTTATGGTGAAATTATTTTATTGTGGATTTTAAAATATAGATTTTAAAAAGGAATGCTATGGTTTATTTGTGAAAATGATTTAAGGACATGGTTTCCAATAAAAAGGTTGTTTTATTGTAATGTGGTTTGGCATGGAAAATGATTTTCAATTAATGGGTGATTTATTGAAGCTGATTGATGTGCAATGAAATTGGTTGATTTCATGTTGTTGTGACCATGGTGGGTTATATGCATGTTTTGGCTTGATTGGAATGTTTTGTGGATGTGGCGAGAAGTGCCACTATAAAATGGGAATGGACAGTGGACGAAAGAGCCACCATCAAAGGACAAGTGGACGGGAAGTTCCACTAGGTGTGAATGGATAAACGGGTTGGACAAAAGCTCCACTGTTTGGTTGTTTTGGTTGTTTGTTGTGCATTTATTTACAAGATGGAAATTTTTGTGCTAGTGTGTGAATGATGAAATGTCTTATGGCATTTTTTGATAGATTTTCCTTGGTTGCTTGGTTTGGGTGTGATGGATTGGTAAGGGCATAGTTGGCTGATGGATAATGGTTGTACTTGTGATTATTTTATATAAACACTTTTATATAAATGTGCTAACGGTTTTATCCTAGTGGTGTGTGCTAGGAAGTCATTTGGTGAAATCCTACGGAGTTTTAGTACTCAACCCCTGCTTTGGAACGTTGGTTTCTTTTCAGATGTTGTGTACCATGACATGGTAAAAGGTAAGGCATATTCCTCCATTAGTGGTGCATTGTGATGTCTTGGTGGAGCTTGAAGCTTGGAGCTTGGTGTGGAGTTGTGGGGGTGTCATGGCTCATAGAGTTGGTCATTGGTTTCCGTTTGTACTCCGAGGTGGTGTCAATATGTATGGTTCTATTGATTTTGGGTTGTATTGTGGTAAAACATGGTTGTATTTGGGAATACATTCTTGAATGTTTTATTGACATACATCATATAGTGGTGGTTAATCGATGGTTTGGTTGGTTCTGTCTTAAGGGAAAATTGTTCCCCAATTTGATATTGAAGCCCTCGGCAATAATTTCCAGCCTTTGGCATCTTGGGAACGTCGCTTAAGGCCAAATAGCCCTTACCACCTCCTCAAGACAATGAGGTAGGGGTGGAGTTTTACAATAATCATCATGAAATGTCTTAAAAATCAATTCTTCTCCTTTAAATTATTATACAGCCATATCATATTCCACGTTAACTTTTAATAAACAAAAAAATTCCACCCATCAAAATAGGTTCTGATCTTCATTAAGAGAAGTCAATTCCACAGACGAAATCTATTATGATGAATGATTTTCATGGTTCATGTGGAATTATATGAGGCCCCCCACATATATATAAATGTAAGCTTCTCAACAAAATTTTCACCTAGTAAATATGGTGCTTCGTGTTATAGTTGGATCTTTCTCTTACTGAAATTCTTCATTGTGAAATTTCCATTACTGATATGCCTTTTAACAAAGAAAAGTTACATCATCAATGAAATGGTATTTTTGATGAAATTTATTATTGATTTTTGGTTTAATTGTTTCCACTTTGAGAAATGGTATTCCTCATTGTGTCATAAATTATTCACCACCACCGTAGAATATTATATGGTTCACTAGAATTTAATATGATAGGTTTTTTTACTTTTTGGAAATTGTCTGAGTATATCATTTACTTTTCTGATTTTGTGATGATGAGAAATGGATCAAACAAAACCATATTCCACTATTGATGAAAATATGGAAACCATTATAAAAATCATTGAAAATAATGAAAATCATGACATTATCACAGATCATTAATTCTGTAGCTGGGATTATGGTTGATGGACATCGAGGGTATCCCATCTTAGATAGTTTGCCTCATTTTGGATTTTAGATTCCATGAAACGTCTCTATCCCAACAGAATGTCAAAAAAATAAATCTATAGCCTAGATGATAATGTCTCAAAAAAAACTCATGAAAATATCATTGAAATGGTTAGTTTATCCCAGAAACCTACTTTGATCTGTCTGTTTTGAATTACACCCCATGTTCATTATAGGAAATAGTATGATAAAAAAATTATAATTCCATCAATATCAATATATTATGATTAAATCAACCTATGATGATATGCAAGGATGGTCGTTGAGATGGAATTTTCATCTTGGAGGGTCATTTGTTTAGGAATGGGGATCAAAATTTTCATTTTTCTAAATCAATGAAGTGTTTAAGACCTAATTGAAGTTCATAGGATTATTTGATGATTTTTAGGTGTCAAAGACTTTTTCTTATCTATAGACACCCATCATCCCTCAACCTATTAGTTGGTGGAGATCAGAAACAAATTTTTTCCAACTTGTGCATGGGGGAGATGGTATTAGCCTCTAGGATGTCTTGATTACCACAGGGAAGGAAACATGGGTGATACATATGATTAATTCATTACACATTCAATATGGGTTAATTCTAAGATAAATCCTCCACTTGTGAGGGTATTTAAAAACATAATATACTTTCATCAGAAGGTTGAGCCCTTCCCTAGGCTAGTGTCTCTTTGTCTGATAGGATTCATGTTTTTAATATGCCCAATGGATATAAGGCACATGAAAGATGTCCAAAGAGGTTCCCAACTCAATGAACATTGAGACACACTATATCTTACAAACAAATACTCAAGATTGGTCTCTTTCCTCAGTGAGGTTAATTTTTTTGGGTTTGATCCATTGGTTTGACAGGAACCTTTTTTGGTTTTTTATGTGGTCAATTGCTACACTTGTGGGACTCAAGAACTAGTGTTAGTGTTTCAAACATATTGATGGCAGTATAGTTAGTGATTGGGAGACTCATCAAACAGGTGGTCCCAAATATTGAAACAAATATATCATTTAATAGGACAAATTTACTAAGGGCGACACCCTACATGATAACAAGCCCCTAACAACTAATCTAAGTATTGATAAAAACTCATATATGGTGTTGTGATTTTATCAATGACTTGGGAATTATAGACACTCGATTCAGGCCCTACCAATAATGTATTAGTGGTGTGAATCCATTATTGTTGTGGGAAATTTATTTTGTGAATATGGTCAATTATCTTGAAAATTTTGTATACAATAATTATTCTTCTCGTACTAGTACCCTAATTAGTCACGAATATGGTTATAACATAATATGTGGAAAACTCATTTCCCTATTTTTAGGTGATCGAATTTTCATAATTGATGTAAAACATGTCTCTGAAGGGTATTCAACCAACTAATTTTTAATCCAATTCCATTACATCCAAATAATATTCCTTGTTTAAATTAATAGTTCATCTAAAGAAAATATCTTAACAGGAACTCATAAAATTAGGTTAATTTCCATTGGGGAATACACAGTATCGCGAATTTATCTTCCTCCCACAAATATCAATAAAATGCATGAAATTTCATATAATAAATATTGGATCCACTCATACCCAAATGTAAAACTGGAAATGTTGGTATGTATTTTAAAGTAACTACCTATATATGATCCTACAGATGCTGAGGACTGTTAGAAATATGTATTTAGGAATAGAAATGTTATTTCACTATGTAAATACCACATTTATGAAACACAGAAAAAGTGGTTTATAATATGCTGTCCAACCCCTCAAACAATGTTTCCCCCATGGAATAAGCTACTAATCAAACTCCCCAAGTTCAAATCCCCTCAGAGGCCATATATAGCATATATCATAAGGAGTGGGACACATGGAAGAATTATATACCTGTTTAATAGATATACCACTTCCTTGAAGAGAAAGAAAATGTTATTTCTTTGCCTCATGGAATGTCGATGCCTGAAAGAATCTATTATATTAAGCATATTTACATGGAGAAGTCTTATATCCAGGACCACAAAGCCTCCATTAATTTTATCCAAGTATAATTCAAATTTTCGGAATGAGTAAATTAGATGAATAGAAAATATGAAAGATATTATGAAGATATTTAAAATGGTTCATAAGGGATTGATGAGGAATATTTACCAAACCAAAATGACCTTAGTGAAATGCATTCTTCCTCACATTTGGGACCTCATAAGAATCCACTCTAAGAGGAGTGGTACTTGAGATTCCAAAGAAATTGGTGTGGTGTATTGATCATTCCCAATATTCATGGGTTGATTATTAACGGTTATCCATCCCAATCCTAGATTCATTTACATTCTTAGATAGAGTGGGATACATGGAGAAGGAGTTTTTCAACTGAGGATGTATGGGGTCTCTTCATGACAAAGAAATTTATTCCACTAGATATTGGCTAATAACTTAACCTGAACACATCTCTTTCCAAGAAAATCCCAAAGTTGTCAGTTAATATCTTGGGGAGATGAACTCCTCCTTCAATTTATTTAAAGTAATGATTAATTAGTCAGCTCTAGTATGAGATATTGTGGTAGAAATAGTGGTTGAGGATGATATTGATGAAGATGTAATATGACCTCTTACATCAAACCTCTCTTCACTCTTATCATAATCTTTTAACCCTTCTTCTCACTCCTCCATTTTTTAATAGACAAGGAGTGTTCCATCAAACATTTCTTCTCCATAATACATTGAGGGGGGAATATCTATTGGAATGGATGTCCCCAGGTGTTAAATGGTCATTTAATAAGACTATCTCTAGGTAGCAGAGTATATGTAGGTTGTGATTTCATACCCAATAAAAGTGATCCCACCCCCTCTTCCACATAATATGTTACCAGTGATATTAACTATGTGGGAAATCGCGTGAAATAGGTTAGTGAGGATTTTGGAAGTTCATTTATAATTTGGGACAATAAGTAATAATAGAACCCTTCTCACTTAATTTTCATGTTTTATGTCATGTATTGTTGATGAATAAAATTTTTTAGGGGTTTCTATTGGCTCCACTAGTAGGAAAATTCCAATTATTTTATAGAATATTTCCCCTTTTCTTATGGTGCTATATTTGGTGGGGTGACGGTTCCAAGGAATCATAGACTAAATAATGATATAGGACTGACATGTGTTGCTGGTAGCGATGAAGGGATGGGGGCATTGGCCTTTGATGGTCAAATGGCCTCCACCAAATTATGATAGGATCATGAGTGATCTAATTCTATTTTGAGTGATTACTAACATCCTTCCCTTGGATAACACAATAGATTGGAAAATTTCAATCCCACCATAGAGCGGATAAAGTCATGTTACAGCTATCTAACCGTTAATTGTCATCCTTGGAATCCTAGTTCCCATGAGTGAACTACTAGTGGTTATTTACCTAGTTATACATGAAAAAAATTCTCCTTCCTCCCCAAAATATTTTTCCCACAATGAAAACCCAAATTATCAAGACACAATGTTAAAAAATCCTATATGTGAGGAGATAATCTTTGAGGATGTTGATTTCTTAATAAATTAAAGTGAATCTCTTGACATTCTCAATATCTCATCCCCTTCATTACCAGGTATTTATTTTTGAATACAAATTTTAAGATATTTTTTATAAGAATATAATATTTTATATGGTTTATATTTCCAGTTAGTCGATGATTCACTAACATCGACTTTGGACCGCTCGTTCTGAAAAATATTGTTTATAGGCATTATCTTGTTGACCAGATATCAAAATATTCTCTTCCATCTGAGAATGATTTTCATGAAAACTAGGTGATACTCAATAATTTCTACTTATACTAGTAAATAGTATTGAGGGATATAAGGAAATTTATTTATCAGAATAGTCTTTGAAATATTCCATCAATATTTCCCAAGCTACACAACATTTTTTCTCTTTCTGTTATTGGGTTGTTTGAATAAAACACCATAACAACTATGTTGAATGTGAGGGTTTACATCCAAGAGAGGATGAACCTGAGGCACTGTTATCTCATGTATATGGAGTATATTTCCCATTATTCTATAACTATAAATTTTCTTATTAATCGATCATATGAATAGGCTATACTTGAAGCATGACACTAAACCTGAGTTGAATAAAATATGATCTTGGGGAAACATCTCCATCCAGATTTAGATTGGTTCAAATTTGGAATTTGATGATGTTGTTTTAGTGACTAATATGGAGTATATATTGGTGATAACACATATAAGTATGAGACTAACTCTATTGGGAAGGCATAAACACTATATGTAGGTGAATAAATATAGGAAGTTATGGTTTTAGGTTTACATAGAACAATAGAGGACTCTGAACATTAAATTATTTTGTTTAATGAATCAATCAAGAAATTATTTTGAGAAATTTGATTTAGTTATGAGTGGAGATTTTGAGTTATATACACTCCTATATCTTCTTGATATATTAAGTTAAAATATTTCTGTTCTCAATCATTTATCTCTTTATTCTAAAATTCCATTACTATTTTAATATTAATACTAATGTTTTCATTATTATTATAATTTCTATGTATTTGTGAGTTTATCCTGAAATACTGGGAAACCTAAAATGAACAAAATATTTATTCGATTAGATGACCATGAGAGTTGAGATGAAACTTCTTTCTTGGTCTCCCTCTGTCTTTTTTAAACTGGAAGGGTGTTACATCACTTCCCAATTGCAGTTTTAGTGTCTTTCTAGACTGAACAATAATGCTGATATTATTGGTTGAACAACCTTGACCAATATTTTTGTGATTAATGATACTAAAATAGGATTTTCTTTTATAAATATTAAACTTAATTTATATATATATATATATAACTCATGTTTTAGGAGAAGGGCATTCTATTCTTATCATGTATCTATAAACTAGATAATATGTTCCAAAATGTTCTATACAACCCGAACTCAAAAATATGAAATTGTGTATTAATGTTCTGAGTATTAGATGGTTTGGGTGGAAAATAATTCTACATGGATCGATATCTTCTGTAGGGAATAATGTGTCCACAAAAAATGGGCCACTAGAATAGTTTGGAGTCATGTGGGATGGAATTCTATCTCTCATGTTATGGTCATGTTGTGGGAAAACATTTCATATCTTAGAATAAGGAATATTTAACTCAACTGTGATAATCAATGTGACTCTCTAAGTCCTATAAGCTAAATATAGTCATACACAATGTGGGAAACAATATGTATTATTATAAATCATTTAAATCCATGTGGGAGTGTATGATATGGAATATGTGGATTCATTTTCACCTCAATATGATTTTATGGAATTACATGATTGATGTTAGTGAAAAATCATGGTTAGGATAAATTACATTGGACAATGAATCCTTGAAAAAGTATGGAAACATAACATATATTTAACTCTACTATTGTGGAAGGTAAATTTCATACATTATCCTATTAAAGAATTGGGACAATTTGAGTCTTAAAATCTAAAATCCTTGATAGACGGCCATTTTTTTTAGAAATTGATTACCTAACCCAACTATTATACTATAGATAGGGATCATATACTAGGTACCTTTTCGTGGATATATCTATCTTTAAGTTAATGGGTCATATTGAATACATTGTGTGTAATGAAAATAAATGTAATGTTATAATGACATAGATGTTCTATAGTTTAGGGTCATTTTAATAGGAAATCAACATATATTTTATGTTCATATATATTTGGTGAGTATCATTTAGTTTAATGTCACTATGTAAAGGAAACTGAACACACATTTTAATTCAATGTTGTGGGGACTTTTTATTGATTTAATTAGATGTATCATGGATTTGACCAAGAGAATAGTGATTTTCCAATTCATGGTGATATGAACAATAATGTTTTATTATACATCAAGAATAAAGGGGAAGGTTATAATCTATAATATGAGGGATTCTAGATTTGAAATCAATATGGGACAAGTTTTCAAGAATCAAACGTGGACCATGTTTAAAAATAAGATTTCATCATAATGTTTTTGGAGCATATGGAGATATAAGAGAAATATTTAGAGAAAGAATGTGCCTCTGGTTTATGAACCATTTGAGCGTGTCTTATGAAGAGACAAATTAGGGAATATTATGCATAGGGAAAAGAAAGGATTCCAAATTAATCACTAATTCCATCACAAATTTTCAATAAAAGATTATGCTTGTTTAACATTCTCATGAAAAAGACTTCAATTTTTTTAATGGATATTCTAGTGCATGTTAGAATCATTTATTTTCAAAATAACCCCTGAATGTGGAGTAATATTTCTTATATAGCTATACCCTATATGTAGGGAGGATTATTTTTTATATTGTTGCTCGTCCTAAGATATAAGATTTTTTCCATCACTATGTATCTCTTTAAAGTGAGAACTAATTCACACATAGTTCTAGGGTATATTCCCCACACTAATATAATTCTTTTCAAGGGAGAGGGATTTTTGCATTGAACACGGTCTCATGAGTGATGTGAGAACCTATAATAGGCCCACCCATGTAGATATAGAGTGTACTAGGATTGTTGAGAAATTAATTTTTAATGTGGTAGGAAGAGGATGTAGGATTTTAGAGTCACTACATATCTGGTCAAAGTGATAATCAAGCCACAAATAGTTCTTGTAATGATGGGTGGTGGTATACCAACTCCCAAGATTGTGGTCCTCTTAAGTGAGGGATATAAAAATGATCAACATTATGTCATGAAAGAGATTTGATCCTCGATGTTTAACATCAATCGAGATGGATGTTTTTTATTCAATTTAAGGTCATGCATATGTGGACATGTTAACCCTGATGTGAAATTATATTCCTTGATCTGGTAGGGAATCCCCTTACCAAAATTCTTAATAATATGTGATCTATTCAAGGCATAAGAACTTTGTTATGAATTTTTTAACCACACAAAATAGATTAAAAGAAAGGGCATGACCATTTGGATTATGTGGTGTCTAGAAAAAGATGTAGGATATGTGTGTCACTATGTCTCTCATCAAATATAAAATAAATATGTATATATTTTTTTGGAATCCATATTTTTTAATGTCATTTTACAATGAGAAATTTTACTTGATGTTAAAATGAAGTCATGAGGCCCCATAAACACTATACATGCATTCGAGGAATCATATTTTAAAATGAATACCATTTTTTGTGGCATGAGGATTACTGAGCTAGTTTCCAAAGGAATCTAATGATTTTTATGTAGTGAAAGACCACATTATAAGTTTAGGTAATGAATATTTTTTCCTATTGTTTAAAATAATGTGCTCATATGACATGGTGTATTATCGTTTTACATCATACAACATGGACCATCTGTCATTAAAATGATGAGTGATGTAAGGGTTAATGGGGCTTGTATTTTCTAAAATTCTCTAGACATGTGGAAGGAAATTGGAAACAAAGATCATGGGGATTCTCGAAATGGGATAAGTGATATGGGACAAGGATTCAAGGAGTGACTGTGAATTAATTTTTTTAAAATGGTTTCTAATATTATGTTTTCTTGGATTATAGAGATGTTTGAGGTTTCTCATTGGAAATAATGTTCATGTGGTTGACATTATTATTTAAGGACACTTATACAGAGCCAAACTAGTGCATATTTTTCATAGTAAAAACAAATGTGTCCTTAGGAATCATCTATTCTATCTCCAATAGTCATGGAAACCATATGGAAAACCAAATTTTACAAGGATATGACGTATGATGTGTGGATAGGATATTTCTAAGAACATTTTAATCATTTGGACTATAATTTTCCATGGTTTGTGATGCTCCCAACATAAATTTTCCTTATATGTAGTGAAGGAGAAATTTTGATTTTGTGACGGGACCCTAAATGAGAGAACATAAATTAGGGTCTCCTACACGGATTAGGGTTAAAATAGGTAGGGGATCATTTTATTTTCTTTTTGAATGGGCCCAATAAATAATGTCATGGAATCACTATGTGTGCCATTGATATTATAATGAGGGAACACATAGTTCTTGAAAAAAAAATTTAGGTGACATGTAACAAATATCGTGATCATCTCAACCATACTACAAAATGTTATATAGTTTTATGTAGTGAAATAGGGATATGAGTCATGTAGGATTACATAATGTAGACATCATTTTTGTCTAATGTTTAAATTCTTGTGATAAAGACTTTGGGTTATGTATTTTAGAGTCCTTCACCATAGAATATGGTGTTCTTTAGTTTTTGGTCACACGACTGGGCCTATAGGTTGTTCCTTTTTATGGTATCACATACATGAAAAAATGTCCTGATGTATATCATTGTGAAACAAGGATGATGTATTTTCGTTTGAAATCCATGAATACAAGACCAATGATTCTACATTGTTGACTGTCATCCAGTAAAGACAAAGGATGTGGATTTATCACATGAATTATTTCTTGAGAAATATTTCATTGGTAGTGGATGTAGTATGTCTCCCATCCATTAGGATTAGTTAGTAAAATCAATTGGGATAGAATTTCGGTATGATGTAATGTCTTTACAATGTTGGTTTAATCATCAAGGGCTTCTTCCTAAGTATCATGGGTGTCTTCAATGACAAAACCAATTCTATTTGATGGATCAAATAAAGATGATCTTTTATGTTAAAGGATGTTTTTATCTGGTTCTGGTAAATTTTTGAATGTTGTTATGCATATATCCTTTTATCATTGAGTATATCATATTCATCAAATTTAATTAATGAGTTTTCATCAGATGAGATTTGTCCACATATAGATATTTAGAGCGAGGAAACATAGAACTCAATGAGAAGTACTACCACTATTCAAAAAACCTATGTGTTTATGGTTTCATGAGTAGTTGTGTGGGATATAGTTCGATAATACCACAAGGCATGGAGGATTGTGCATAGCTAAGATTTCTTTTTATTCATCCACCAATTTTTGGAGAGTTTTCGATATATTTTTATTGAAAGCCTCTTTTTTTACATTTTCCATAGCATTGTAGTTGGAATAATGGTCAGATTCAATGTTGTACTCCTTTAACAACTTATACAATAAAGAATAATAGA
This sequence comes from Viscum album, assembly GCA_963277665.1. Classification (NCBI taxonomy): domain Eukaryota; kingdom Viridiplantae; phylum Streptophyta; class Magnoliopsida; order Santalales; family Viscaceae; genus Viscum; species Viscum album. The sequence continues at coordinate 1,832,176,885 of OY728151.1, read as the reverse complement.
ATTTGGTGATATTTTCCATAAATATTGGGTGAGGTACACAAAACCTTGTTATTTTGGTTGAATTTATGAAATTTATGAATCTTTTGCTGTTATGATTCTAATGATGTATTTCCTTAGACAATTTATATAATTATTCTATTGCAGTAAGGATTTATTTAAACATATTTTTCATAGATGATGTGTATATCATTACACTTCTACTTCCACTTCCAATACCATGAATAGAAATCAGTATTTGGAAGCATGAACATTCATTGGTGGTTAATGGACAATGTTTGAATGTTATAGGTAGGAATGTAACATTTTTACAAATTGTGTGTGGTACTAGTACATTGGAGTCTAGAAATAACCAAAGCTCTTTATTTAGTGAGAAATATTTGTTCAAAACTAATCGTAACCTCATGTAGAGGCACAAAATTCCTCCATGGATTAGTTTTCTCCTGTCCATAAAGGCATATGAGGATAATTCAATTGATGATTTTGTTATAAAGATCAAACAAATGAACTAAGGTATAATAAAGGGAGAAATTTCCCAAAATTCATCGAATATTCTATTTTCTATCATATTATAGAACAAGTTCCCTATTTTCGAGGCATTCTAGGATGGGAGTCATACACCGATTTTCATAATTATCTATTTCATTGTGAGAATTCATCTCACTGTGGTTTTCCATTCCAAATTGAAAAAAAATTATTCTTATGTGATGGGTGATAATTATGATAGTTTGATTCAAATTAAGATTTTCTAGGGCTACATAAGCATTTTCATGTGATTACTGCCAAAAATCATATGAATTCAGTATGTGAGATAGTGTTGGATTATTGGAAAATCCCTCCATAAGATGCAAAAAAATAATCTCGGAGACTTTTTCAACTTTCAAGTTGGTGTAATAACTATTGATCTTCTTAATTACCAACACAGAATCACCTTTGATTATTAGGTGATTCACCATTATTTGAATGATTAAATCCAAGATTATAATTATATATCATTATTTAGCCTCATTATTAGTGATGGATTCTCGTAGTCGAAATGTTCTTGGTAGATATGAAAGTATTGTATAATGCGAATAATTCCCAACCTAACTTGGATGAAAATGGGGTTTTGTATCCTCTTTCTAGTTACATATAAAGACATTACATAAAATTACATGTCCCACATTGGTAGATTCCTACATGAGAATATATCCTACACTAGATATTCAGTTTTTATTATCTTATATTCTATAAAGAAACATTCTATAATTAATTTTTCTGATTCATTCCATTTTATTTCATTCCTTGGTACGAACCAGATGTAAATATATTAAAGAATGGTCACCCATAAAATCAAATATTCACTAAAAATAGAATGATCGAGGATACATTTTAGAGGTTCATTTTAGGTGATTTAATGGACCTCATGGTGTTTTAGTTAGTGCCTTAATTCTTTTATTGAAACCAATCAATACCAAATAGGTCTTACTGCTATCTGAGTGTTGAGTCTCAGTGTCGACCATGGTATGACTAAGGTAGTAATGAAATTTTCCAATACCAAAATAAATTTTATATGTGAGGTTAAAACTCAAATGTTGTTCTAAATAAATCACATATAGTATTATAATTAATTCTTCAAATTTAAGAATCATCAATAGTGGGGTCATGAGATATTTCATAATGCTATCAAATATTTCTTGGAAATCATTAATACATTGAAATGAAACCACTTTCTTTATCAAACTAGTGAGGGGAAAACACTTTCCCATGTGGTTTTCTATGAATCATCATATGTTGGAAAGGTTTCCTTATAGTCTATACATCTATATGAGGTTTTAATGTGGTTACATAATCCGAATATCCATAGTCTTCTCAGTGTTTAATTTGAATCCATGATGGAATATGAAGAATATGATAAATTTTTATGAGGTAATATTGATATAATATTTTAGGGGATTATTCTTCAAACTATGTTTCCCTTGGTTTTTAACGATGAATTCATGATCATAAAGGTTTTCGTAATGTTGTTGAGATTTCACAGAAAAATCTATACCTTAACACTTTACAATCTTACTCGTAATGGGTTTGAATATGTGATTAATGACATATTAATCTATAGTTACAATGTTGTTCCAGCCTAAAGAAATCATCCATTATAAGAATACACCACGGGCCCCTAATGTTGGTGGTATCTTCTTCGACTATGGAAATTATTATTTGATTATACCCTAAATATCCATCCATGTAGAATAGGTATTTGTATCCACCCATTTCATCGATTAGAATTTATATTATTGGTTTGAATTTATCATTCCGAAAGTGTTGGTTTAGTTCTCAAAAATATATGGAAACCCAAATTATCCCATTCTTTTTATTGATTGGGAATATATTGGTGCACTATTTTGGGTATTGAACTTCCTCAATGATGTTGAAATTTATTATATTTTCATCTTTGCACTGAACATTTGATGCATGCTTCAAATGTTTCCTTTGGGGTGTATTTATTTAACCGAAGTGGTATCATGGATATCCCATGTAATTGGTAGCCACATTATGATCAATGCCTAACATCTCTTTTTAATTACATTCAAACATGTCAAGTTCCTACTTTAGAAATGTGTCTTCAATTTCCTTCTCATCAAGGGGAATAGCCTTATTGATTAGTTTTGGTCATTTATCATCATCTACACCTAGATTATTCTATTAGAGTTCATTTAAAGTGGTGGATACACCCTCCTAAAATGATGGAGGGTTGTATTTGAGTTCATATTCATAATCATAATCATCTTCCACTTAATCTTTTTCCATGACTAGTTGGATAAAATATAAAAGAGAATATTCAACATTAGTGTAAAGGGTAGTGTTCTGAGAACTAGTTTATAATAGTGATATCCTAACATTCACAAGTTTAGTAGATGAATTTGTGTAATTTAGAAGTTTTGATGATATGGATGGGTAATTTATATTTTATTTATCGCTACCGATAGAGGAATACAAATTTTCTTCAACTCCCTTAGTTTTAACTAACATATCCAATATCATGAATACTAGTGAAAATTTGTCAGAATCTAAGATGATGAATTCAATAGGTCTAATGAAAATCTCATATTCATCATCATGTTATTTTAATGGCTAATTTGGTTTCATTTATAGACTATTTAGAGTTGTAACTCATGAAACACCATTAGTTGGGGTTTTTTCATTAAACTTCAAAAGAATCCTTCAACAATATACTGAGATTCAAATGACTCAAATGGATATTTTCCACCACGTAATGTATTAATATTCTTATTGAAATATTACTAATGGAATTTATGGTGTGATAATTGGAATGATTCATGATGATGAAACTTGGACATCTCTATAAATGCATTGAAATGTCTATTATTCCTGATGACCCAGAACAAATATTATGACACCATGTTTTCAAAATTTTCTCAATGATTCATGTGGTAAAGGGTTTTATGTTCTATTTTATCATACCCATGGATATTTAGGGGAGAATGGGATAAATAATATTAAATTTATCCTATTTGATGATGTATTTTGAAAGGAATGGGGTATAATACCAGTCCATTTTAATTGAAATCTCAACTGATATCAATATCATCTATTCATCCAGATATGTACAGGGATATAATCAATCTCTGTATAACATCTTATAAGCCTCATTCTAGGAAAGAGATAACTACATGAAATTTTTCATTTTCAATCCGCACATGATATTCCATTGTAGTAAAAACATTTAAATTGAAATATTATTGGAAACAAATTACACTACATGTGTTTCCCATAGATCCTTTAAAAAATTGGCAGCATTTAATATTGAAATATATGTCAAAATTGTTGACATTTATTCTAGAAACCACAATTATGGGTCCATGATCTACAATTAACTTTGAGAAACTATTCCATTGATATAATTTCTTGAGCTGAAATTCCAGGAAGATATAAAATAGGTGTTTGAGAATATGTGGATGGAATTTCATCTTCTATTTGATTAGACATCATTTTCCATTTTAGTTTCCTAGGATATTTAGATTGTTCGTATTCAGAAATCGGTATTCCAAAGTAACTTGCTCCGAATAATTTTTTACAAGTGGAGATTAATACTCCTATATTTTTTGGACTTTTTGAAGTTAATTCATATATTTTTATGTACAATATATAGATCCAATAGGGTTGCAACTGACATATTTTGTTCAGCCACAATTTTTCCACCCTTTGTTTCCATAGCTCAGGTGGCAGTGATTCATGTCTCCACAAAATTTTTCATGGGAATTTTAGTTCTATAATAACTATAATAATTAGATAAGGGATTTGTTATATTAATGAGATTAATTGATTCAATGATCAATTCTTCATCGAATGAGAATTTATCTAGATGAGTCGGTTCGTTTTGTACCATTTAAAATGGCGGTTCCCAGGATCTTGGGATAGATGGAAAGAAATCCAATAGGTTAAATGATACCTATGGGATAGGTTCTGGTTAATCTCTTTATCTTTGTTTACTTCCATTTAGTCCTTGACATGTCTTAGAAAATTATATTTTGTAGGGTTTTGGGGTTGAAGGAGTCATCAGTTCTGTAGAGGAACCAACTGCGTGCATAGTTGGTTGTTTCGCCTGTTCTCAAATTATAGAATAAATCTATTTGACTATTTTTAATGTAGTAAAGTAACTAAAATTTTGTGTATTATTGGAGGTAACTTTCTTCCATTAACTATTTTCTTATAGAGTTGGAGTAATAAAACAAGCAACCTATGATAGTGGTTATCCTAGCTTGACCTTCCAAGAATCAACAATCGTCTCTAGGAAATATTTTAAAAATGAATTTTTATTGGATTGTATGCCCCAATATTCAATGAAAGAAGAAATATTTTTTGTGATTATCAATGATTACATGGTCATTAATTTTGGATTTCATAAGGGTTAATAGATTATTTTCCAAGGATTCTATAAAGTAACCAAAAAACATCTCATCTCGAATTGAGTAAAATTGATTATTTCAGTCTCTATTTTGGGATAATTTCAACTCTCTACTCTCAACTAAATGAGGTTTTTCTTGATACTATATAATCCATGGAGGGGTTATTCCAAACAAGGATTAGTCTTAAATGAAAAAAATTATGTAGTTACTAGCGTAGAGGTCAATATTAACATAACCATTGTAGTATCATCTATCATTTGTGATACATTGACAATATCCTAAAACCCACCTGGTTACATTGATATAATAATAAGTGTGTGTTGATTATCATGAATATTCTCTATTTAAATACCCAAAAAATATTATTTAGGGTATTCTAGGTTCAGTGAAAAAGAAAAAATATTCCACCTAACAATGAAATCTGACACCTTCAAATTTTCAGGTTTTCCACATTTTGACAGATCATGGACTATATTCCTCTATTATGTAGAGATGAATTGTTACATTAATTTTGGGAGAAGATCATCCAATCCCTCGATTGATCTAGTGGTAAGCTGCTATACCAGGTGATGTTTTTTCCTATTATAGTATCCACAAAACAACTAATCATTGTTACTTCTAATGTATCAAGGGTACCTATCATGGGACCTCAAATATATACATACTATGTTAGTTGTTGTTACATATCCCAGAAACCATTGATTGCTGGTAACGTAGGACTCCCATGGTTTTTTTGTGGGGAATATTTTAATCCACCCATATAGTGTATGAAATCCTCTTTATTTTTAATATAGAACATCACTATTACATTGATTATAATTAACATTCCATTGTTTTGATAGAAACAATGATATTGTTAGGAATGAAAAATTAGATAGGATCTAGAAAATTTTGAAGATTTTGGTTGGGAAAACTGTGGAATCCTTTATTTTACTTGAAGTTGGTAACCTATAGGGGATAGCCTCTGATGATGTGTTTGACTTTTCTATTATTGTATTCCAAGGGGGACTATATAAATATATCTAATATGGGATCAAAATATATTATTTTATGGAAACCCACATTTTGAATATGATCTATCTCTATTTCAATTAGTGAGATTCTCCCTCTTGGTTGAGGAATTCCAGTTGGGGGTGTGATTTGAGCCTCACTTTGTAGAACATATCTCGTAGGGATATTGCATGGAGTTGTTCTACATTGAGTTTTTAAACTGATTCATCTCTTCATCATAATGAGGAAATTATTCTTGATTTCTAAGGAGTTAAACACCCTTGGGTAATATATTGGGTTTAACCATAACCTTACATGTTTCATAGGATGATGTTGGTAAATGTGGATGAAATAATGAATTTGAATGATTTCCCAAATTTTTGGAAATTCTTTGATATATATTATGAACACCCACTTCGGTCACATTATTGTAGACCATAATATTTGGGGACATATCCACCTATTATTCTTATGTATTAACTTGATGCTCTTTAGTATCGATAGGTGTGTTGTTAATGATGCTTACTGACATAAAATACACTATGAGTACATTTTAAGTATTAGAATAATAGGATGGTTGGTTTCATTGAGAGCATCCACTAGAAGATTAGTGATTAGCATCATATGTTCTTATACATAATCTAGGATTTTAATTTCAACTCTCATGGGATCTTATCCATTAATTAAAGTATCCCTTCAAGGCTTCCAAGTTAAGGGTGATCTGAAGGGAACCAATAGATATATTTTTTGTTATTATCCCCAAACTAGAAACTACATCACAAGATAAAATGAATTGGGAAAATTAATTATGTAGAAATCTTCCTAATCAAGAAAATCCCATCTTTCATAGAGTTTCATGTAGTAATTCTCATTTCCTTATGGGATTGGGGTGCTTCTATTCCAATATCCCAACATTATGAACATGATATTTTTACCTCAATTTATGTCAAAAAAATTCCCCCAACCTTGAGGGAATTGATTTCCCAAGTACTTCTACTACTGCAACTATTTTATATATTATTATAATGTTATAATGCATTGTTCCAACATGGTTTGGGTGTGTTGTGTGATTTTCACTAAATCTATATGCTTATATAGATATATAATCTTCATGATGAGTGGTTTCCCAAAATATGTGGGAGTGGATAAATATTTCTTGATGGCTGATGTAAGAGTTTTGTAATGATTTTCTATCTTTTAAACTAATGTCTTTGAGTGATTTTATGGTCTGGTTCATGCAAAAAATATCATTTATTGCAATGAGAGACTATTTCCAGAATCGAACATGATTTTATGGCATTACATTGTGCCACTCTAAGAAGGATTTTCATATTGGTGAGTGAGGTGAAATGAAATTATCAATGTTCACCTAATCCTTTATTATGAACACCGGATGGGGAATCAATGATCAACTAACATTATTATTTTAATTATTCATGACATCTTCAATAATGGTATCCTTGATGTTTTCCCAATTTGTTATTTTTTGTAGCTTGGAGGAATAAAAACTCAATTGTATAGTGTATCACATATATTACCTAGATTTGGCATGGACACTCATTATAAAGAAATAATTTTGTTTTTATGTGATGAATAGAGTTGTAAACATTTATTTAGATTTCATGCACAAAATCTCACATCAACACCCCTAGAATGCTATTCTGGGGAGTGGCTAAAGGATATAACAAGATTGGTATATTTTCCTTATCCAACTATTACATAGTTTGGATTAAATATTCTATGTTGTTTTAAAGAGATTCATTAGCCTCTTCTGGCCAATGTGAATGTTTCCCTATTGCTTTATTGGTAGATGTATGGTCTGTAGAGAGTTCCCCTATCATAATTGAAGGCATACGGTCTAATGGTAGTTTAGAGAATTACCTTTTCCATGGGATGTCTTTTGGTTGATAAAGAATTTCTCTTGTTAATGATTGGGTATCAGGAATGAATAGACTCATTTTCCCATGAACCTTTTGAAAGGAGGGATTTTTAAAAGATTAATCATCCTTGAGAGGTCCTTCTTGATGAAATGACGTGTCACTGAAGAAAGGACCTTCACCAAAAATACTATCATCGGGATAACTACCGACATGAAAAATTTTCTAATAATAGTGGGAATGAATGTTGTGTATAACCAATGGAGGAACATCAAAGGGATGGTAGTAAGGTGTGTAATTTGTTTCTATTTCTTCTTTTAGACATTAGTAGGGTTTCCAAAATGATCACCCTAAGATAAGACATCGTGATCTTTCATATTATGGAAATTAAGAAATCCTTCATGGAAATATATCTTAGGAGGACCTCAAAAACTATTCGAAGAAATGTTTTGTGGAGGACCTTCACAATTTAAACTACTACTTCAATAATTTGACAAAATATGAGTAGGTTGTTGGTCCACCTTAGTCAAATGCCTCTATAATATACGAACACCATCATTCATAAGAGTAGGGAAGTGGACTGTATTTCTATTTTCCAATTTACATTGGTGAGACATAATTTTTTCGTTCTCCTATAGGAGATCTGTGACACCTATGGGTAGAGGTTTTCACATATTGGGGATAGTTTGAGTAGATCACTTGTTGATGAAATAATTACCTCACATGTATCGTTAATTTTTTTTAGTATATGTTTGTTCCTAGAGTGGAAACTGTTATGGACTATTGACCTCCAGTTTGAATAGAGGTATGATATGATCCGTTTATCTATTATCATGGGATTTTCCACATGGCCCTCCAGTATGGGTGCATGAATATCTATCTAATACATGTTGACTATATTATAATGTTCATATTTCACCATAAATATTGATGTGGGGTCGTGTTCCTGGCTCATATTTACATATGATGTTAGCACTATATCTAGGAAAACATTTATAATGATTAAATGATTAAATACTTATCCCTCAATTAACTACAGGATGTATAGGGTGACATTAGTAGTTATAACATGAATATATGACCATTCTATAGCTACAGAGGTACAGAATTCTTATTCCTATCATCTAGTTACTTTTGGGATATCCCAATAATCATTATTAGTAGGAGTGTAGATATGGGCATGTCCACTATTTTTTACTGGATCATCGAGCTGTTGTATTCAGAATTTTTCGGATTATTCTTGTATGCTTGGTGGATGTGTGTAGGTGTATGAATCTGCTCATAGTTTTCTACTATAAATTATTACTAGGATTATCTAGAGGGGATGAAGGTAGGGTATTATTCATTATTTACTATTGTCTTCCCTCTGTGGGTTTTCATTAGTTCGTGGGGATGAATGACAAAGGCTGGACTTCATAGGATGAAAACCTCATCATGCTAAGGATTTAATTTGATGTGGTGTTTAGGATGACAACTACTAAAAGGATTACTTTGTGGGAATACTATGTTCTATATATTAGGCCTTCAATGACCTCTTGATCTACCCCCTTATTAAATTGGTTGATCTTATTATTGAATTAAGTGGATTGGTTCCCAGAACATTTTGAAATGAAATCTCATTCCATCTACTTATTGGCCACTATATGACGTTGTGTGGATGGTTGGTGGGTGATCATTAGTTAGAGGGAATTTCATGAAGCCTCCAGGGTTGTTCTAATACCATTTCAGTGGTACACCCAGACAACCATGTTTGAGAATTGGCACTTAATGTGATGGGTCATTGATAGTTTCATCTAATTTAATGATGTCCCTTCTTATTAGACAGAAGATGCTCAATTTCAAGATGGTTGAAAGGATACCATTAGATTGATGTCAGTTCTTTTATAAAGAAATTGAAAACATACGATAAAAAACATTAATTTTCAATAAAATAATAATGGCCATAAATAAATAGATGCATAATAGATATTTTTAAATATATGTGATCCCCAGTCTCATTTTTTGATAACATGAAAGGGGCATGACGTGTGGTTGACAGAGTAATATTAATTAGGGATTCATTTTTGGATCACCATTTTATTCATTTGTGAGAAACACTTTAGATCTGAATGTTCTTTTGTGGTGGTTGTGGCACAAGCATCACATCAGACACATATTTCCATATCCATTCTAGGATGTTTCAAAAGGGGATATTTCATGGAATTGGAAAAACCCAAAACTTTACTAAATCGAGATGTTTCATGATCCTAGACTCTAAATAAATATGTTCATAGTGAATAGGATCCAATAATTCATGGGGGCCCACATTGGTGAGAGGATGGTATGTTGTGCTCATCAATCCCTTTAAGGGAAATTATTTCCTACTTTGGGTATCTCGTATATATTTAATATATATTTGTTAATAAATTAATAAATACCATGTTTAAAATAGGTATAACTTGAATTAAAAATAAATTATTAGCAATTACTGCGTTTAGAATCCCATATATGTATATGAGGTTCTTCATCGATGGGTACATCTATAATTATCTATGGTTCTATATTGATGTCACCCTCTAGAGTGAAGATCAGAGATTCTTATGTCATTTATTATTATAGTGATTTTTTAAGCCACATAGTTGGTTCCCAAGAATTTATTACCATCATGGAATACTAGAGTTATATAGATGTTAGGATTGGGCCCATGATATAATCTTCAACAATATCCTTAAGAAAAGAATCATAGCCCACATAGTTCAGTGACACTTAATGGGACACATCATACCATTTATAGTCATGTGATGAGGACCAAACCATGATGTTTAACATAATGTGGAAGGAAAATTGATGTTTAAGGTGGCTAGTCAAGGGATAGTGTTAGGCTTATGTGTAAGGGGACTAGATAACCAAGATGATATGCAGCATCAATGATAGGATATGACTCTAATCGGGATATGGCCATGAAGAGATTTGGGAGAATTTGGGGATCCGGGTTTAGACCTTAGGAATGCATCCTATATATATCCCTTATGGATTGGAATAAATGCCCATGATGTTTGAATTATTGGTGTTTATACCAAATGGGAGGCCCTTTGAGAAAAATTCATAGGAAATCTGGACCATTAAAAGGATGGTAACATGGTTTTAGGGATTAAACTGAATAGGAGTCCCATGGTTGTTCTGGGAGGATGATATGAAAATGGAATCTCATCCCAAGGTAGGTATTTGATAATGTAGATGTTCTAATAATTACTAACATCTAAGTCCATGTGAGTCATTATCATTGTGTGAGACTAGGTGATAAAGATGAATAGGGTAACCACATAATCTTCTCCATCCACTAGTGTTACCATTAGGGCTATAGAGGAGAGAAATGATTTTATATTCAATTATAATATATTATTATAAATACATGGGGTATATAAGGAAGAATATGTATGAAATAATGTAAAACTTAATAGGGTCCTACTCCAGGTGGGATGTCGTATTCCAAATTTAAGATAAGATGAGAGGAGAATAATGAACCAACCCTCATAAAAGGTGATAAAAAGTGCTTCCACTCTCTTAATAAAAATTGGAGGTTATTATCAGTACGACCAAGGATGGGGTCCTTGTTACAGAGGGGATGTAAAATTGTTCACATCCATAGGAAGTTTGACAATAGGTAGAAAAGGTGATGTAAAATATTTATTAAGGGAATGAACCATCAAATAAGGGACACAATGTTGTGTCATTTACCCTAATAATTATATTTTAGAGGCCTTGGTGTATTTTATTGCTTAATAGTCACTAATGGTCCAATATGGTGACAATAATTTCATCGGAGAGGTAGAAGAAGAGAGTTAAATAGATAGTTTACCGAGGAGATGTGATACAGGCAAAAACTACATGGTAAGACTATATCCTTCTTACTAATGTTAATAGTGGGTCTCAGACATGGTTTATCACTACATGGGATGTTGGTCCACAAAAGGGGTTTTTCTCTATAGATGGTTTTTTGAAATGGGATTCTCTATACAGATAGGTATGTTATGAAAGAGGCAAGATATTGTGAGTGGTTGGGTGAGTTATATTCCATACATTAAGATATAAATTGAGTGATTAATTATAGAAATTTATTTCATATACAACATATCTTCATCTATAACACCCTTCAATACATTCTAATATGGATACTAAAATAACTATCCTTCTGGAATGACAATAAGATATAAAAAAGCAAAAATTGCGACTGATTTTGGTATATGGGTGGCCTCAACAAATTTTTTTTATGGGGTGTCTAAGGGTGATAAATCACCCCACATATGAAAATTCATATATCGGGGACTAGAGAAAGAACCTCTTCCCATAAATGAATTTTTTAAGGAGGGGCATGAGGGTAACACATCTGCTCGCAAATGATTTCTCATTTTTGATGGGATTAATGGATACCTAGGACCCCAAAGAAGATTTTTCATTTGGGTTGGGGGTGAAGGATATGTTGAGACCCAAAAATATATATAGTTATAGCGTGTTAATAGATATGATTTTCATGGAAAAATAATTTTCATTTTTTGGGGAACTACATAGATCAATGAGCCGCATATCATGTTTGTTATGAGAAGAATAAAAATAATTTCATTAAATACATACTTGAACACTATTAATTATCCTGAAATTGGTTTATTAGTTTTATTATATCCATTCAGAATGAATAAATGTATTTTGATATTCTATGTGAAATTTTCAATAACTGACATCCTATAATCATGTAAACTTCCTACAAAATTTTCAATACTAATATTAAAATAAGGGAAACATTTATAAAATAATTTATATATTATATTTGAGAAAACATATTTTCATGAAATAAATTTTTTGTAGTGGGTCTTACTAAATTGTATTTCATTGCAAGGAGGGAGATCCTAAGTGTGATAGAGTCAAATTAAATATTTATTTTCCAAAAACATCTCATTAAAATCATTAATTATAATACATCCAAAATTATTGACTAATTTTATTAATCAAGTGTCACATGATTTAATTATTAGACCTACCATCTCCTTTTAAAACTAAAACATATTTTCATGTTAAAAGGATTGATAATTATAACATTTCAAGAATTATATCCAACCTTTAATTTATAAAATTCTTCCTAATATAAGTTACATAAATGTAGAGGTTACTTGTGTTCATCAAATTATTATTTTTAACTATCACAACATTACCATGCCCTATATTAAATTAATATCAACACATAAATTCAATATTAGAGAATGTAATTTAATATATTAAATTCATAAAAAAGAGAATACTGTTTAAAAAATCTACTCTATAGAGCTATATAATTGACCCTAATTTTTCACCACATGGTTATTTATTAGGAGATCACTCATTCAAAATATTGAAACGATATGATGATCTAATTATGATTTTTGACAGGTGGATTTTTTATCCAAATATATTCACTAAAAAATTCATGTAAAATAAGATATTATATCAATTTAAATATATATCCCATAGATATATATATCAATGGAACCTTTCCATCACACCATGATATTTTCCAAATTTATTGAAACTGAATCTCACCATATAGATTTAAAACATGTCATAATATAACATATAATTATATGATGAAGGGATTACCAATCCTCATTTTATTGAAGTCATAATATATTCCACCAATATAAGGTCAATCCTAAAAATCCCAGTTATTAGTAAAACAGTTTTATTACTTCCATCATAATAATCAAGGTATAGAAAGAAATCTCACCTTTAGAAATTTCAATAATTTTTTAACAAAACAATTTCTTTTATTACTGATATTATGTGATTGAAAATTTCATAGTAGGTGGTTAAATCCATAAATACAATTACAACTCAATATAAAATTATATTGTTTGATAAATTTCCTTAACAATAATATACATCATCTCCAAGATAACAAAGTTTTTCCATGTTATGAAATATAAACGGCTAATGGATTATGCTTTATTATAGAACTTATTCTAGTTAACATACATTTTAAAAAATCATATGATAATTCAGAAACAAATTTTTATCAAGTAATATCAACACATGAATGTAACAATCAATAGGAAAATTCAATAGAAAAAAACTCAACATTTTGAAGTAATTTATATGGAAATATATTTCCGTATATTGGAAGATACAAAACATGTGGGCATGTAAATGGAAAAAATGCGGAAGATTTATTTGAAGCATAATGAATAAAATGATCAAACAAACCATTATAGGTTCCACTTGTTACTTACCATTTCAAATGAAAATCAGTATATGATATGATATTTTTATAATTTACAAAACTCCATTACAAATACAACATGATTTCATAATTCATTAAATAAAAAATCTCTTAGGTAAAAAAAATAAAAATAAAACTATTGTATTATTATGTTACATTCTTATCATGGTCAAACTAAACATTATTTAAAAATTTAGTTTACAATGAAAATATTCTTATACACTCTAAAAAGGGCACATGATTTTATGACCATATTTTAATATAAAATAATTATTACATAACATGATTTCATATTCTAAATATAACATATTGGACCAGATATATGGTTATGTATCATATAAAAAAATTATTATCACCACACAAATGATTTCAACATTACACATAATCCACTTAATAAACAACTCATGAATTAAAATTCCTGTAATAGTCACTTTAGAACTAAAAAATATTATAATTATTAGATTAATTATTCCAATATTTAAATATTTTTGAGTCTCAATATGTTTCCTCAAATCATACTTATGATTTTTAAAAATTTAAAAACTAATATAACATGAATATATAGAGTAACACATGCATAAAACATAAGATTAAATTAATACCATAGAAGTAAAATAATGAAAAAATAAGGGTAATGTTAATATTGTTATGGTTTACAAATCATCAAATGAATGATCAATAATATGTATGGTTATATTTAAAAAAATTAAATATTTAAACTTCCAAGAATATTTTTTACAAAATTTACACAACATGTAATTATGATAAATTACTAATAGAATGAAATTAAAGAAATATCAAATCATAAGAAAAATATTATATTCCTAATCATTGGATTGAAAGAAAACATTTTTTAATCGACGAAATAAATCTACTCAATTTTGCATACGTGATGAAGTGTTTTCATGAAATCTATCAAAATATTTATATCAATGTGTAGAATAGGGGGTGACATTGGTAGTTCTCTTGAGAAGAAGATTTGTCAATAATTTACTAATTATATATCACTTTTTTATATTATTTTATTAAATAAAACTAAATAAAACTATGTTTTCTTAATTTTATGATTCAATACTAAAATTTAATAGGCAGATGCAATGAAAACATAATGATTTCAAAAAGAATGATGATAGATGGGATGTAGATATTCCTAAGAGAATCACTTAGAATGTGCCTTCATTGTTTTTTATTAGTATCAAATTAAAATAATTAACATAATAAATAGTGTCAAAATCCTCTTATTCCTATGTTCGTGAATATATTTTTCCATGAGTGATCTTCAAGAGAGCTCACATCAACCTCTCGATCATGGGAAAATATTACAGAAGTGAAATCATAAACTCTGCCGGATTGTAGAGGCACTGAGGTAACATTCCCCCTAAGACCCCCCAAAATTTAACTCTAATAAAATATGTACCAACATTCATATATGTTCAAGGACATGGGTTCAGTATAATTTTTCTCTATTAGGAACTTCATTGAGTAAGCCACTCTAATCTTGATTATAAGAGATCATAGTGACGAAGAACAAGGTGGAAATAGAAGTGATAAAAAATATGAGAATGAGAGGAATTCGTTGAATTAAATATATTAAAAAATTCATAATACTATTAAATCATTGATGTACTAAATAACTATATAAAAAGGTTACCTAGAGAGCCATCACATTTTAAAAGACATGATTTTCATTTTTATTAGAATAATGGGTCAAATGTTTTATCCAAATCTGTCCATAGAATGATTTTTCATGTTATACCTGTTTAATTACATAATTTGGGAATGATTTATTTTATAATGTTATTCCAATATATTATCCAATTTTACCCTAGAAATAATATATTAATTATTCACATTATTTAGTCGTTATTAATATTTTACTCTTGAAATATAATCTATCCAAGTATACTCCTTATATTCCCCATATTTGGATTTGCTCACATTTATGTCCTTGAGAAATAAAAATTTTGTCTTTCCACCTTATTTAAAGGTTCCAATTTAAATATTATCCAGAATAATATCATATTTTATCACAATTGGTTTGGACATATATGATATATGGGTCAAAAATAATAAATCTACACATTTGTGTGTAGATTTAGAGCCCTGATTTGTGTGATGATTATGGGACTTCAAATCATAGATTGATTTTTGGGTCCTAAAAATGCAATGAATCCCAAAATTTCAAGAATCCAAAAATTAATTTCCCAATTTCAATCATTATATAAAATGTTGTGTCCAAAATACAAAAAATAAATAAAATAATTAAAATCCAAAATTAGGAAATGTTTTAAATTAAGCCCATAATGAAACTAAAAAATATAACATGTGAAAAATTCTAATAAATTAACAATATTGTGGTATTTAAAAACCGAAAATTAAAATTAAAACTATTTAAAATATTTTCTCTATCATCCCCCATATTTAAATATTAAACTCTTAGGATGTTAATATATACCAAGTTCAAAAAAATTATTCCAAAGCAAAGATGAAAAAACAAATCAATTATCATATCAAAGAAAATATATTTCCACCCACATGGATGATCATTTAAAAATTCCTAAAAAAATTATAAAAACCCATTTAATCATATGTTAATCCTCACATTCATGTTATAACTACCTCCCAAAAAAAATATTTCACTCTCAACTGACGGATTTTTTTATGTGGAGTATCTCTAATTACAATGAAAATGTTTTATCTCCATATAATTTCTATGCTCATGACATATCCACTTAATATACTCATAAAAAGTTCAATAATGGGGTCATTTCATGGGTTATTATGAAGATGAAATTGATAATGTTTAAAATCTAAAAACATAAGAAACATAATGAGGAGGGATAATATTTAAGGTGAATTAAATGCCTGAAAATAGTTTGGATCAATTATGGTGTGATCCTAAATAATATTGAAAATTAATCACATCAAAAAACCTTTTATCTTTATTCAAAATTATCATAAATATAATTTAAAAATCAGTGAAATATATCATCCATTTTCTCCCTTATTATAGAATTGTTTGAGAACAAATTTAGATCTTCATTTTTCCTTAGCGTCATGATTTTTTTTCCAAAAGAGAGGTAACTTTTGATCTTCAAGTATTGGTGAACACCTGAAATCTTTTTAAAAGGTAATTTGGACCACCTATAAATAATTACATCATGCAATTTTTTGTCAACCAAAGCAGTAATAAATATGGTAACACTTTCAATTCACCTAAATAAAATTTTTCAGGAAATCCAAACACAACCCTTCTTCTCTCTCCCCCGTACTTGAGTTAAACAATAATCTTGCATTAAACATAAAGATCAGGTTAAAAAGGGATAAATGGCCTATAATTTGGCTTTCTAACACAGTATTTCATTTGTAATATGGTATTAATTTTAGTGATTTTAAAGTGTTGGAAAAAATTACAATCCAATGTTAATTTTCTTATTTAAGAGGGAAATCAATCATACGTGACACATTCAATGAACATAAACAACTTTAAAAAATGGAAAAGAAACATGTTTTGGATCAGACAAAATATTTTAAGAATCTCGAGAGAAATATGAATTTAATAATTATGTCAAAAAGTTTTGGAAACCATATAGGTTGGGTGTTATTTTAAATTCAGATTATATTAATTCACATTAGTTTCACAATAAATAAAATTTAATCAAATGAAATGATCAGAAATCATGAAATACAGTACATTCATAAATAATTTAAATACTAAAATAAAAAATCATGAAATTCTCCATAAATACCACGATGGTTTTCAATTTCCAATTTACTTGATTTTTTCTAGGAATCTTAAAAACACACCCAAATTGAAAATGGAAAACATGAAATGTTATGAAGAATAATAGAAAAATAAAATTTAATAACACATAAAATTGCTAAAAACAAGATAATTTCCCCCTTACCACACATATTTTATTCAGTTACCTCTTTTTAGTTCAATTCAGATAATTAATTTCATATAGAGATTTAATTGGAAGAAACTAAAATAATAAAAAATAACGATATAAGTTGTTTTATTTTTTAGTGGCATCCTTGATTTATGCTCCTAGCTTCTTCCAAATTAAAAATAAAAAAAACAGAATATAACATAAGAAACACTAATAAAATGAAATATAATTGGATAATATATTGTAAATTTGTGGTTTAGTCTCCCAAGTTGGGGTTAGGTATTTAGTACCCCTAGTCATGCAGTTATAGTGAATTATCACCAATATGATAGTGGGTGTGTTTTCTTTGTGATAAACCACCACATGATACTTTTACTAGTATCATTAGTAGATAGAAATAATGGATAACCCCAAAAAATATAATAAAATTCTCAACATCCAAGAGAGACAAATTATATAATTTGAGGACTAGAAAAAGGTGGAAAAAGAAGATAGGGGTGCTCCCTGTTGACTTCCATGGTGTCCTCCTCTATATGGACTACAAGATGGTGTAGAGGATGAAGTCACACCAAATGATTGTAAAGATCATAAGATTCAATAAAAATCACATGAATACATTCTCCTATAATGTTGAATTCCTACAACATATTTCATGTATTTTAAATTTCAGAAGATTGGATGTCAAAAAAACAATTCATCATGAATAACATTAAACTATAAAATATCAATAAAAATTATTTATTATCTTGTAAGTTAGCTCTAAAATTGATCTATTTTTGAAATACCCTTATAAATTCAATATCAATAAGTTAATTCTCATCATTGTTGATCAAAACAAGAGAGAGTTATAATAGTGTGGATGTTTTATAAATAGGAATATGAAGATATTCATTTAGGTTATTTTCAATAATGTGATTCCATGATTTGTCCAAAATTTTTGATCTCCCATAAATGAATTATATTTCAAGTGTACATATAATATTTACTCGAGATGTGGATGAGTTTTATATGATGTTATTAATTATTTTACTAGCTCATTCAAAAAAACCTCAGGTTCTGTAACATAATACATGATTTATGAAATCACTTCCACCACTAGTTCTTGTTTTTATACTTGTACCAGATCTAGTTCTAGTTTTTCATGAAATTCATGTACATATTCAGTTATCCCCTATATTGGACTACCCTGGATTTGAATTGAATAACTAATCCACTCTAACTGGGTTTTAATATATATATTTTTTCCTCAAATAATGATTTATCTGAAAATTTCTATCAATTTCAATTGAATGTGATCATGAAAAAATGTGTTTTATATTATTTTTTTATTTTTTTGATTTTTTGTGTTTCTTAAAATGAAAGGAGTTAATATTATTTATAAAATGTTAATATAAATAGTGAATTGAGATCACATAGTACCCTAAAATGGATGAAATTTTATGTAATGTTCTCATATATTCTCTCAAAATATTTATATCTATGTGATAAACATGGGCTAACTTAGGACGATCTCTTATAGATATATTGCGGTCAATCACTCACTACATAAAAATAAATTATTCATTTTATATGTTTTTATTTAATAAAACTAAAAAAACCTAAATCGGTTAATTTGATATAGAAAAACTAAAATAAAACATTCATATGCAATGAAAACACAATAAAAGATAATGGATTGATCTTATAAAGGAAGGAAATATTCATGAAAGAATCGCCTATATTGAAACATAATCTTATTATAATTAGTTTCAAATTTACTTAATTAACAACCTCCATGATTTTTTTGAGCATTATTTCTTACTATATTTGTGAATATGCAGAGCACTAAGTGATAAATGAGAGACCAGACATCAAACTTCATGATCGAGGGAATGTATTCCACAAGGGAAAGCCAATCCTTAGGATCAAAGTAGTGATACAAAGGTGCATTTCCAAAAAACATTATCCTTGGTTTAAATATAAAAATTTAAGAAAAGTTAGTTATATATTTTCAAATACATGGTTTTGTCACAAGATTACATCTATTTGAACTCCTCAGGTCACACACTCATGATCATGAACATATGAGATCATAGTGGGGAAGAACAAGGTGCAAGAAAGAAAAAGATAAATATTTTTAGAATGATATAAATAAGAAGAACAAAATATATTAAAATTTTCTAATCCTATTTAAAAATAATTGAATCAACAAAAATATATAAAATCTCCACCTATATTGACAACAATTTGTAATATATAAGGGTTACATTTTTTTATGAAAATGGGGTAATATTTTTGGCTCCAAATCCTTCCACTAAATGTTTATATATGGTATAAAATTTTAATGAATGAATTTGAGGAATATTTATTTCTAGAATGCTGTTCTAATATTTTATCCTAGTTCACAAAAAAAATTCATCATAATTTTTAATTGACTACATGTGTTATATATGTTTGTATTTGGAAATTTAATCTTTCTAGATAGCCACTTTGTGTTCCACCAATTATGTTTCAAATGAAAATAACACATTGAATAATAATTAATAATGCATATAAACATCTATTATTGATGTTAATTTGTATATTATATAGTTTCTTGTCACATTTTTTATCCACTGGTCTTCCCTACTACGAGATACATGTCCCTATATACAAAATATCCAAATCTATGGAAAAATATGGAGGCCCAATTGGTAAAAAGATTTTGGGCCTTAAAATGATGGAACATGATTTGGGTACTGGATAATGAAATATATCCCCACATCCCTAGAATACTGAAAAATGTAATTTTACAATTTCATTCACATTAGATTAAGTTATTATAGAAATACAAAAATAAGGGTAAAATATTTAAAACAAAATATTAGACCAATTTTCTAATTAAACTACAAAATTCTACCTTAAAATTAAAATTTTACCACTACCGATAAAATAAAACATTTTTAGGATTCAAAAAATTTAATTTAAATTTAAAATTATATAAAATATTTTCTCTGTTAATATTTCAAATGGGTTTTAAATATTAAATTGTTATTCACAACAAAATCAAATATGCATTCTTCAATAAATTTTTTAAAAATTATGAAAATATGTTATTAGGTTTTTCATTTTTAATGTGGGAAGGCTATGTTCACCATGAAATATAGTATAAACATAATAGAAAGACAATTTCAATCATCAATAATGTTCTATAGAAATGGAAGACCTGTTGACCACTATTTTACTCTATCTATTCATGTGATAAGAAAAATTCAACAAACAATAAAAGTTCATTAGAAACCGTATCATGGTCATGGTCAGAGAAACACACATAAATATTTTTATATTTATTTAATTAAATTCCATTACTTCCAAGTATCACCCCATTCAATCATAGAATCAACCAATAATAAAACATATACATATCCTATATCTCTACACAATGTCCAACAACACATCGAATGGTCCTTTAGAGGATCAATGTCCTTGAATCAGATCAGAAGAGGCCCTAATATTTTTATATTATCTAGTGTTTCCAAGCCTATCCTATGAACCATGATAAAATAACAACATTTTCCTAACAATCCATTTAATCCTCACTATTCCTAACAAAAAAATCCTCCCACTCTGTCAAACTAATCCTTTTACACAACTTATTTATGACCCCCACCCTCCAAAGGTACCCCTAAATGGATTAAAACGGGGAAAGGGAAATAATAAACCTATAGTATATCCTCCTATAGTAATTAGGATGTAAAATATTACTTATGATATAAATAAGGACACACATATGAGATACTTTACCCCCAACTAAAATCAATGTTGGTTTGGGAGATAAGATATCAACCACCAAACAAATCCATAATATAATAAAAGAAAGAATAATATCTAATGACACATGTAATTTTATATGAATACATTGAATGTAAAAAAGTAAAACATCATGAAAATTCTACATAATTAACACAATAATATATGTGACACCAAATCTACAAATTTCTATTTTTCCCAAAAGTACACCCAGAAACCTGCAAAAGAGATGACATATATATCAGGTGAGCATAAATGTATACTTAGTAGGGTCAAACCTAACGATAGTCAGTGGAATGTTAGAAGAGAATAATAATTACATAGTGAAAAAAATTCAATAAGGACCCGATTGGTCAATTACATTCTGTCCTCACCAATGATTAATCACAAAATAATACATCCTTGTATAGTAAGATAATAAGAATAATATTGATAAGAAGGTTTCACCACACCACTTTGACACTAGTGTGACTCTATCACACCCCAACATCGTATGTCATAGAGATCATATATCTTTCATATTATTATCCTATATGTAGAAACATGGGACATCAAACCACATATTTCATAATGACACATGGGCTTTCACATCAAAAATAACTTGAATACACATAGTCCATCACATCACATCATTCTCGAAGAGACTGAGGACATCACACCAAATCCATCTAATGACTCCATGTCCATCACATAACATCATGACCACTACCATAACTAGAATATTATGGTATCAAGAAAATTAATGGAATTGACCTCATTCCCTCCTCCAACCATGAATGAACACAACTAAAAAAATTGGTTATATCCATGGATCAGAACTATTGAAATAGGGCCCAAAATTGTGGTCATACGCTATAGACATGGTTTTGACCAACCGTGTGCTCTATCACCATGGCAGTAGGGTCAGATATATAGCCACGATTATAACCATCAAAATAGGTGTCATATTACAATGGTTTTGAAAACCATGGAAATAGGTGTCTCAATTGTCAACTGTGGAAGTATTCCTACGTCTTCGATTTTAAACATGGAAAGAGGTGGCTTATTGTGTAGATTTTAACCATGTTAATATCACTAAAAAATTGTGTCAATATCCGAAAAATAATGTGCGCCTAGCCGTATTTTATCCCTGAACCTTCCCTCCAGGTTTCTATTCTTTAACCACTACACCACCAATGATTTTCAGTATATATATTTATAATATGTTATATATATTTTTAAAAACCATAAAAATATCTTGAAAACCATGGCTATAGTTTTTCATGCCAATTTTTGGTAGGAAATGTTTTGTCCCTCACAAGTGTAAGATTCCTATAGCCACGGGTTTGAAAACCATGGTTATAGCCCTTTGAAATAAACGCGTGCAACCACCTTTTTGAAGACTGTGGCTATAGGCCACATAACCGTGGCTATAGGTGTGGCCTATAGCCACTATTTTCAAAACTATGGCTATAAAACATGAACAAAATAAATATATCCATAGTTTTAAAACCAAGGTTATAGGCCAAATAATCATGGTCCTAGCCAACTATTCCCATGGTTTTAAAACTGTGGTTATATGTCTATGGAAGTAGCCTGTTTTTCTAGTAGTGGAACCCATTTTGAACAACATCATCCTCTCCTAAAAAGAAACATAACTTCACTAAAATTATTAGTAAATCATAACCATTGAATATAAAAATCTCTTGGAAGTGGGTGTTAGGAAGAGGGGTAGCCATCCATCTATCCTAACTATCATGATTTTGGATAAAAACACCCAAAAAATTAGGGTTTCAACAACAATTGATTGACTCAGTTGGGTTTATCAAACAAATAACAATGCAATTAAAATATATAATAGTTATATAAATAATATAAAATTATGATTTTTCAATAAGAATACCATCCCATTCAAAAAATCACTACAATGTCCCCACAAACTCCACTAATTCTACTACCAATTCTAAATGCATCAAATCACATAATAAATCCACCACCAAAAACAATATTAAAACATTTTAAAAAATATAATCCATTTGTAGATTAACAAATTTTCATCCATCGTCAGTTATCAATCCCATAAATTTTATTTTTAACAACATCCACTTTAACCAAATGTTAAATTTTAATTCCATGGTTGGTTTAACAATTCCTACAGTATCCATAAGCATTTTATCCTCAACGATACAATCCATTACTACCATGTAACTAGATAAAAAAAGGAATACATATAACAAAACATCCTATATATACCAAGAATCCCCCCATTTCTAAAATTTAATATCACAACCACTTCTTCCTTAGAACTACCACACACAAGCCAAAAAATCCAACATGAATATTTCTCATTTATCCACATCAATTAACTACTAATTTCAAATTCATTACACATATTTCCATTTACAAATTTAACATCATTATCCCAATTACATTTAATTTATTTCTAGACACAATCCTTTTATCCCAAACTAGGCTCATTTATTTATAACTGACAACATTTCAAGAATTCAACAATTATAGGAATATACTAGGACATAATAAATTTTCATCACCAAATCTCATAATTCTAACAACTAAACATATTATATCATTAATAAACATCAAATTAAAGGGGAAACTAACATACTTATTTCATGAAAAAACAATAATTTCATCTTGTGATAATATTTCTATTTCAATTACATTATTTTCAGGTCATGAAATTATAACATACAATAAAATTCATTATTTTTTTTTGAAATAAAAATAAAAAATACTAATTTAATCATTTAATAATAATATTTTGATTCTAAAATAATATATATTACATAGATAACAAAAAATTATATAATGGGAATAATGAATCCTTATAAAATTGATAATGTTGTATTGTGAATAAAATATCTACAACATAAAATTATCATGTAAAATACATATCAAATATCTCAATCACATAAAGTTTAGATTTGGTTAATTTAATTACCTTTATTAGGAAAACTATTACAATCCACCCAAATGGGAAAAAATTATGCTAATATTACAAATGCACAAGAAATAAAGAGAGAACATGAATCTTTTACCTAGTGATGGTAATGGAATCTTACATCACAACAAAAAGACGATATATAAAAATGATAGTAAATTGGAAAATGTTAGAGAAGCCTAAAATGGATTTTAATAAGACATTACAAAACGCAAAAATTAGGGCCATTGGTCATAATAACTCATGTTAATATAAGAGGAACACAAATTTGATAAATAAACCATTTTTTTCATTTATAGATATCCATCCTCATATAGTCCATCTAATTTTCCATACTTTAATTCAGATTAATTCATATTAAATTGTTATAAATTTAATTTTCATTTCATAATCATTTATTATCTCTTGTTATTAAGGGATGTTAATGATTTAATTTATAACTTTTAAAATATTCAAAAAATTTGATTTCTATCAATAATTATCCATATTTATGTTGAAAATATATTAAATATTAAACGGGGATGAAATATTATAAAATTTCCATAAAATTGACACCCTTATGCAACTCATACTCTCTTTTTATGTGTAACATGGTTTTACCCTAACTCGTCTTGTAACACTTACATGATGTTTAAGAAATGTTGTATACCCTTATGTGAGATTAAACATACGCTAATAAATCCTTAAGATTCTCGACCCCACCCATATACAATATGATGCATACCCTTATGGAACACCTCCATCACATGAGATGATATCCATAAAAAAATTTCAAGCTACCATTATGAATTATATAGAACTCACGAGATACCCTTTGGATACTCAAGAATTATGAATGTACCCTTATTCGGATTAAGGGATGACCCTTAAAAAAGAATATTGAGGTCTGAGATATCCTTATTTAGAATAGGGTTATATTTTTAGAACTAATGGGAAAATATTAATACCCTTATAAAACTTGTATATAACCCTTATGCGAATCAATTTTACTCTACCTTCATGTAGTGTCTGACTTTTATGTAAAGCTACCATAATTTAACTCTATGGGACAACCGAATTTCAAGTTCTCCCATGTGTAGTTGATTAAAAATACACATTACCCTTTATATCATATGGAAAAAATATTACCTTTAAATAAACTATTCAAATCCTCCACTACCCTTTCATAAATCCAATTTCATGCATGGGGGTAAATATTTCTATGAAAATAGTATCTCTTAAATTAATCTAACATGTAAAAAATTATTAAAAAATTTATTATCATTTGAAAAAACTAAATATCACATCCAAAATTATGTAAATAGTTTTTAAAAATCCATAAAACAATGAAATTTTTATGAATCTCTTTAAAAACATCACAATTAAATTCCAATCTTTAAAAAAGAATCACAATCAGTTTTAATAAATTAAATTAATTTAAAATAAATTTTAAAACCTCCTTATAATTTGTAATGTAATTATAAAAAACCATTTAAAATCTGTGGAAGCAGTCTGAATCCACTAAACAACAAATTTTTTAAAAATAATGATTATTAATATTCTAATTTTTTTTGAAGTAATTAATAATTTTTTTTTGTATTTATGAGTACATTTTTATATTACTAGAATATTTATCTATAATTCTCAAATTATAGATTTGATTCATGGTATATTAAAAAAAAAGTAGTCTACTGGAATGATGGGTTAACAAATATATTGGAGGAGAATCATTGGATTTCATAAGGTAGATCATTGTATTTTATTATAATTATTTACATTTAAAAAAATTGAATCTATTTAATGTGGTGAATCATATGAATATTAACAAATTTCAATAATAAAGTGTTTTTTATAAGAATATGAAATTCAGTTTAAAAATATGTTACCTAACAAATCATTCCAATAATGAACATGATAAAAATATTAATTAGAATAACTAATATAATTTTTTGATTATTTATACATTGTTATATGATTTCTATCTTTTATGATTTGATGAAATATTTAAATATAAATTAATGTTAGAGCTAATAATTTGAGGAGATTATATAACATATGCGTGAATAATACAAATATTCCAGAAGACATTACTAAATAGGCATATAACCATTTGATATGTTGTGTCACGGAAAAAAAATTTACAATGAAATATTTTGAAGAATAAATTATGTAGGTCGAGAAAAATGTATATGTTTATCAGAAATATTTTACAATTACAAAATTTAATGATTGAGTTAATCGAATTTTGGAATTTATGTTTGATAGATATATGATCATTATATATACTACAAAAAAAACCGGATGAATGAATCTATAAAAATGAGTAGTATATTAAGTGAATAGTGGAAAACTGATTCTTTTTCATTCAATAGTTAACATTGGGTGATTATTAAAATATATAAATTGTATAACTATAATTCAATAAGGGTTATAAAAAATTTTATATTGTATATACACTTTGTAAATAAATATTAGATCTTAAAATTATATTAATTAAGATGGATAATTGACATAATTGTTAGAATGATTATAGATTATAAAAAAAATCATACAAAAAAGCACACAATGGAATTTTAGAGATTAACATGTAATTATTATTATATAAATATCACATAAATTTTATGAAAATAATAATTATAATTAGTTTATCAATAAATTATTCTATTTATATAAATTATATAACATTAATTATGGAACTAGAAAATGGTGCTAGGAGTTTAAAAGATGAATTTAAAGAGGAATAATTTATAATATTACAATATGAAAATAAAATAAACAAATATAAATTAATATCATAAGAAATTACATTAAAATAATCTATACATGAAATATATTGAACTACAATATGTAGCACTTGATTTTAAATGCTAAACTCAGTCAACTATAGGATTTGAATAGAAAAATAAACTAAGGCATTAAAATATAACATAAAAAACAACAAACAAACTAAAAATAAGAAATATAAAGAATATAAATTGATACAAATTGTTTTTATAATATATAAAATGAATAAATATAGTAAACTCAACAATGAAAAAACAAATCTATACAATAACTATCATGAAATGGTTATATTCATGTCTTATATATTATATGAATTTAAATCATTATATAATTATAAAATGTTGGTATATATAGACAATATATTTATAACATATAGTATCAAATATGTTTTGAATTTAACAGTGGAATGTTATATTGATTTTTGATATTATTTCAGTAAAAACTATTATTTATAGTATAAAAAAATTATATTGATGAAATATACTACCTTAATGTATGATCTTGAATAATAATATTGATTGTAATTAAACCATTGTGATTCTATAGAAATAACCCAATTCAGGATTTGACTCTAGGAGAAGACATTCTGCATTAATTATAATACTATATGTGTGTGAGTTTGTGTGTGTTTGGGAGGATTATAGTGGGAGAAACCATGAATCTAGACTGCCAAGTTTTTTAATTTAGTTAGTAAAGAAATGGGTTATTGTAGAGTGTTATACACATTCCATGTAGTGAGTACCCTGATTCCTAGACACATGCCAAAAATTATGTATTTGAATTAATGAATATAGTATATACAAGCCAATTATAGAGTATAAATATAATATAGAAGGATGTAACAGAATTGAATGCTAAGAATTATTATTTGGGAAATACACAGTCTATGATGACCATCATGATTTATAATTTAGAGAAAGAATTTTGTATTATAAAATAAATATACCATGACGGGATACTAAATGTTTTTCTCAATGTATTAGATATTTTATTGTGAATAAATACATGATTTTTAAATTGGTTATTCGGAACTGAGTTGGATTTGATTAGAATACTCAAGATAAATAGTATTATATTACTTCTTTAAGGTGATGTGGTTAATTGGACTTATTATAAGGTTTTACATATATTTATAAAAAGATTGATTTTTTTAACAAATGATTAGGTAACAATACATAGAACCAAATTTTACGTCAAGTAATTATTTTTCATTTCCAATTATCCAACTATTGAAGATATACCTTCCACAAAAGAAAACCAGTAAATCGGTAATAGTGATCTTGGGGAAAGAAAGTGAACATTTGTTTTCACTATTTATATTATAACATATATTAGGATAGGATTCATATGACGAGAAAAATTTCGAATCATCCAATATTGATCCAAAACCTTATGTGTTATCCAAAATAATTATATGAATATCTGATGAAGTATTATAGATTATTGAGATGTTAAAGGAGTGCATTTTACACATTTCTTACATGTATCATTAATATAAATAAAAATTTAAAATTTGATTAATTATAACATTTTTCTAGACATAAGGGGAGACGTATTATGTTTATATAAAATAAAAATTATTTCTTGAGGATGAATTATAATGATGAATTTAATCTATCATTGGGACATGCCAAATTAGGGTATGAAATTTTTGAGAGGAAAAGTATATTATATTGCAGTAAATATTAATTGATGTTCACAGGCATCACTCATTCCTATATTAGGATTATTTTATACATTTCATTGGTAGATTATTGTTATTATTTTAATGAAATATTAAAAATTAAATTTCATAAGAACTTTTTCAATGATATAAAAATTTTAATATACAATGGGTAGTAAAATATGTGTAGGATCGAAATAATGATGTAGATGCTCAATATACAAGAGGTGGGGTGAATTGTATACTTTAAAAACAATCCTTAAAAAGAGTAATGATCTAAGTTTAACAAAGTTAAACTAAGCTAATTCACAACACCTCTAACACCAATTTAAAAATCGGAATAAGGAATGAAGTTATAAACTTCATGTTCTATGTACTTGCTTAAAACTGGAAAGAGATTCCGAAAGTAGGTTCTGCAAATATGGATCCGGAAATTGAAACTTATCTAAAGATTAGAATATGAGATTCTACCTTAAAGTGTATAGAATCCAAACTTATCAAAGTAGAAGTGTAAGGAAATATAAGAAGGTTATACTTTCCTTACAAATCAATATGCAGCGGAAACAAACAACTAGTAAAACTACAAGTAACAAGATATAAGTCTTTTAACACAAAGAGAAGGGTATCCAACAACCTTGAATAAAGGTCCCTTGATTTATACTTTCAAGAAAGTTTGTATTACCCACACCAGGGTAATCCCTCGATATGAAGATCAGAATCTCTATGTTGTTATCCCCGCAAGCCCTCAACTTCAAGGTAGTTGGAACCTCTATCTTCCTCCGCAAGGAATCCCTCAAACTTTAAGGTAGTCGGCACATCTGTCTTCCTATCCCCAGAAGCCCTCGAATGTAATCACCAACATTCAGAGTCGCACGAAGATTTGAGAGTTAATAAGAGCCTCTCTATCTAGAAATCACTTCAACAGCATGTGTGAACAATGTCGAAGAGGTTGTATTGAGCTCTTTCAAATGAGCTCCTATTTATAGGCAAGGTCAGCCTTCTTTCCAAAGGTCATAATTTCCTTAAAAGTCGGAGGGACCTGTACACATGTAACTTAACCAACAGTTAGTTTATAAATGAATAGACGACATCATATTATAAAAAAAGAAGTGTAATAGAATGTACGCCATCATTTTAAGTCTAACACCAAATTTCTGAGTGAAGGTTCGAAGTGTAAGAAAAAATATTAAAGAGTAGACAAATTATAAAAGTGTAAGAAAAATGAAAGTTCGGAGTCTAACCAAAAATAATATTTGGAGTCTAAATAAATTCAGAGTGTATAAACAAAAGATGATCAGATTCTGTTTAATTGGTGAATTCAGAATGAGAATTTGGAATGACATTTCGTCATCAGAATTAGTAATGAGAATTTGTAATCAGGATTTGTCATCAGATTTCGGTGTCGAACTTAATAAGAGTTCATATCCAGAATTCAGAGTAGAACATTATTAGAGTTCGTATGCAGAATTCGGAGTGGAACATTATTACAGTTCTAATCCAGAATTCGGAGCCTAAAACAGAATGCTTCATATTAATGTTTTAAACAATTCTGAGAATATAGAAATGAATCTGATTCCTATACTTAAGAGAAATATGTATATAGATAATGAAAATACGATAAGAATAATTTTCCTTATAAAAACAATTTTCCATATAAAAGAGACTTTCCTTATAAAAGCAATTTTCCTTATAAAAGAAATTTTCCTTATAAAAGCGATTTTCCTTATAAAAGCAACTTTCCTTATAAAAGAAATTTTCCTTATAAAAGAAATTTTCCTTATAAATGTGATTTTCCTTATAAAAGAAATTTTCCTTATAAAAGAGATTTTTCGTAAGGATAAGGTGTTTGTGATTTTCAAAACAAGAAGGAATGGAAATGACATAAGGAAGACCATATTGACTCAATAATCTCCCCCTTTTTGGAAAGCACAAATTTCCTTATGAAAAAGAAAGACTAAGGAAAAAAACATTAAGGCTTATCTCCCTTTGCTTATGGATGTTGATGAATAAGACTAACTCTCCCTTAGGATTTGAAACTCTAAGGACCGTATTCTAGATTTGCAGAATGATATTTCATTATGAATAAGAATGTATTCATTAATGAAAAAAACTCCCCCTTAGATAAACTCTATTAGAGTTCTTTTTCATTCTCACCTTTTGCTAAGGTTCTTTTTTCTTTTCGCCCTTTTGTTAGGGTTCTTTTTCCTTCTCCCCCTTTGTGATTTTCAAAAAAAATCGAGGGAATGGAAAATATAACAAAGTACCTGAAAAATTAGTTACAACAACAAAAGCGACAAGCAAGCAAGATTTTCATTAATATTTAAAGATTACAAACAAAGAAAGCTAAGATAGAAAAAAAGATAGGATTTGTCTATTTTGGATCTTTTTCCATTGACATAAGACCCTTGAGAATAGTCTTTATCTTCGTCAAGTCTTTATGGTCTTCCTCGGCTTGATTCTCTAGCACAACTATTCTTGCACTCTGAGCTTCAATATTTTCTTCCTGGGCTACAAGCTTTTCTTCCTGATCTTTCAAAACATGTTCTTGCTTTAAAAACTTCTCTTCAATCTCAATCCGACGATCCCTTTCATTCCTCCAGTTTTGAGCAACAGAATTCAACTTTCCATTCAGATCTCTGTCTTCTTGAATCCGGGAATTCTTCTCAGCTGTCAACTTTTCTTCAAAGGAAGAAGTAAGTTCATTTAGCTTCCTATATTCTGTCTCAAAAGCATCCTTAACATTATCTTGGAATTCATCAAAGAGCCTAATCTCTTCTACAGTTTTCCTCGACCAACTAGTCATTCTATTACAAGGCCTTTTGTGGGTATCATAGCCGACAAAAAAGGTTTCGAACTGAGCCTCCATACCAACAAATCTGTCCATAACCATGGATAAAGAGACTGTTTTCTGAATCAATGAATGTTGAAGCATCTGGCATCTTGAATCAATACTTGAGAAGGTCGGAATAGAACCCACCAACTTCATTAATTACTGAACAACAAAGTCATGTCCCAACGAGGATGACTCCGAATCCGAGACTTTTCTTAGATAATTTTCTTCATCAATATGCTCATTCTTCTTCTTAGAATAATCACAAACTTCCCTTCTCTTTATGGATACTAAGCTCAGGTTATCGACAACAAGTTTCTTTCCCTTGTCCTTTTTCTAAATGGAGTCCTGTTCCGGAGTTCTCTTTTCACTATCAGACACTTGAAAAACATTGTCTTCATCATCAATAACTTTTTGAGAACCATCCTCTATATTCTATATTTGAGAAATATCATGTAGAAGTTGTTCTTCCTCTGCATGATAAGCTACTTCTTGTTCTCCTTTATCCTCATCCTTCCCTGGAGTGACTAACATAGAGGACTCAACTTCTGATGTTCAGAGCGACAAATGTTCCGAAGGTGTGTCTTTATAATCGTCTACTTGGTTCAACAGATCTCTGGTCTCACCACTACCTTCAGAAACTACTTCTTCCTCTCCCATGTGCTCAATCTCCTCAACTTCCTCAACATGCTTAGTTTTTTCCTTTATCAAAGTGACATAGTTTCTTCTTGGAGTTTCTGGTAGATATTCCAAAGAGAAAGATCGTGGAACTGGAATGTTTTCGGAAACCATCTCATTAAACATTAACAAAGTCTGAGCTACCTCAGCTTCAGACATCTTCTTCTTAAGCATCTTTTCTTTCATTTGATTTTGTAATTCGTTCGCTGTTTTTTCTTTCATGGTCTTAGCCTTCGCAGGATCCATGCCAAAATGAGGCTCCCCTTGCACTCTCTTCCCTTTGGTTTCCCTCCACTTAGCAACTACCACATTAGGATAAGCTTTCTTCTTCTTCTTCTATTTTGGAGGTTAAGAATGAACTTCCGTAGATTTGGGATTCCCTGCTTCAACTTCAACTTCTTTCAACATTCTCTTCTTCACTGGCTTAGAAGATTCAAATTTAGCAACTTTCGGAACCGCATCCTCTTGAACTAGTAAATCACCGAACTCACCAGTCTTCTTGTCGAAGGAAGCATCCATCCTTTTGAGGGTACCATCACTAACCAACATAATTTTGAAAACTCTTGTCTTATACATGAAAGCCTCCTTGAAATACTCAAGGCACTGAACTATTAACTTCGAGATGATTGCTGCAAACATTATGATCTGAGCTCTCAGATTCCCTTTATTAATATTCTCAATGGTAATAAGAATGTGTTTCATCAGATTAAACATCCTCAGATTTATCAAAAAATCTAAGATAAAGATCTCACTCTTCTTCCAACTGTCTTTATCACCCTTTCTCGGTATGATAAAGCCTTGTACCCATAATTCTAGAATCCGAAAATTCGTAGATATAGAAGAAATATTCGGATCCTTGTCATCTACCAATCCGAGAGTTTCCAATGCCTTTTCCTTGTTCAAGCTTACTTTTGAATCTGGTAAAACATGAGAGATGAACTTGGCTTCTCATTCATAGGTCATCCCTACCAATCTAGCTTCCTTGACATAAGAAATCTTATAATACTTGCCATAAGACATAAACAAAAATTTCTCCCTGTCATTTTCCTTAAAGAAGGAAACCGTTTCATAGAACTCTAAAAGAATGTCTGAAAATACTTCATCTTGATTCCCATGCATAGACACAACAACATATTTCCATTTGTTAAGCTTTATGTTCTTTGATATAAGAGAATCATATTTGTTGAAGAAATCATGATGAACCAACCATTCTTTATATACTAAGAACTTGGAAATTGGCTTAGAGTTTGACATGTCTTGAGAAGCTGCTTCCACAAACATTCGGATCTGAAGTCTTCTGATAAGTTCGTAACGAAGATTGCTGAATATCGGAAGGGCCATAAAACGGAGAGGCAGAGCTTAGGGACGCTGGAGCTTGAAACACGGATGTGGGATGACCATTTGGGGTCCCCTTTATATAGCTAACGATATAACGGTTCATCTTCCTTGGTTGATCGAACAGTTGTAAGAACTGAGATCAGATCTAACGGTTGAAAACCAATTCTCATGAAAACTTGAATCCGAACATTTGATGTTTATATTAAAACAATGATTTATGAAAACTATAATCCGAAAAAAATATAAGAAAATACCAACTAATAAAATATGACTATGTAAACATGAGAAAGGAAATCATACCTTTCAGATTGGATTAGGAGGATTATTCGTAATGGGTAATATTCTTCTTGAAGAAAAAAATTGGCTACAAAAAATCATTACTACGAAAATACAAAGTTCGCAAAACTCACTTCGAAAAACTCAACAAGGAAAAGGAAAAAAAATTACATGATTTTCAGCATGAAAATTTCATTACAAAAGTTTGAATACGAAAATCTCATTATGAATGTTTCACTACGAAAATATCGTTACGGAAACACCAGTACGAAATTTTCCATTTCGGAAGTTTTCAATACAAAAATTTCTATTCCAGATGTTTTCTATACGAAAATATCCATTATGGAAAATTTTAGTTCAGGAAATTCCCATTCCAGAAATTTAGTTCCGAAAATTTTGAAAAACTAACTTTGAAAAAATTTATTTACTCTAATAATCAAATGTACTCCACCTATGAAAAGGAGTTTATTACTATAAGGAGACTTTTTTAACGGAAAGTTAATTATGAAAGATAACCTTACGGTTATCATTCCTAACTTCTGTTTAATATATTCAAATCTATCAGAAGGCAAAGATTTTGTGAAAATATCAGCAAGTTGATCTTGCGTTCCAATAAACAGAAGAATGAAATCTCCTTTTAGTGTGTGATCCCTAAGAAAGTGATGCCTAATATCTATGTGTTTTTCACATGAGTGATGCACATGGTTCTTACTTAGGGCAATGGGACTTGTGTTATCACACAAAATTTGAGTTTTAGTAAAACTCAAGGCATAGTCTGTGAGTGTGTATTGCATCCACAACACTTGAGCACAAAAACTTCCAGCTGTTAAATATTCGGCTTCAGCAGTGGAAAGTGCTACAGAATGTTGCTTCTTGCAGGACCAAGAAACTAATGAATCTCATAAGAAATGACAAGTTACGGATGTACTTTTTCTATCCATTCTACATCCACCAAAGTCATCATCAGAATATATTTTTAGAACAAAATTATTTCCTGAAGTATAAAGCAATCCTAGATCCATGGTTCCCTTAAGGTAGAGAAAAATTCTTTTTACTGCCTTTAAGTGAGATTCCTTAGGATTGGATTGATATGTTGCACATAATCATACTGAAAACATTAAGTCTGGTCGACTAACTGTTAAGTAAAGTAAACATACTATCATACCTCTAAAAGATGTTTGATCTACTGGTTTCCTAGCTTCATCATGATTTAAAGAGTTTTAGGTACCAATGGGAGTACTTATACTCTTAGTGTTGTCATAACCATATTTTTTGAGAAGATCTTTAATATACTTATATTGAGATATTTAGGTTCTTTCTGGTTTTTGATAAATTTGAAAACCAAGGAAAAAAGTTAACTCACTCATCATACTCATTTCAAACTCAGACTTCATTAGACTTGCAAAATAGTTGGTTAACGATTGATGAGTTGAACCAAATATGAAGTCATCAACATAAATTTGAACAATCAAAATATTTTTCATATATTTCTTTATAAAAAGGGTTGGATCTTCATTTTCCTTAACATAGTTAATTTAAAGAAAAAATCCAGTGAGTCTATCATTTCATGATCGTGGGGTTTGTTTAAGACCATACAGAGATTTGGTAAGTCAAAAAACATGATCAGGATGTTTTGTATCTTCAAAGCTAGGAGGTTGTTCAACCAAAACTTCCTCTTGAACATACCCATTAAGAAAAGAACATTTCAAATCCATTTGAAAAAGTTTAAAATTAATGAATGCTTCAAAGGCAAGTAGAATACGGATAGATTTAATTCTAGCTACTAGAGCATAGGTTTCTTCCTAGTCTATTCCCTCTTGCTGATTATAGACTTTAGCAACAAATCTAGATCTATTTCTTACTATGAATCCATTTTCATCACATTTGTTCCTGAAGAACCACTTTAATCAAATAACAGAAGTTTCCATAGGTCTTATAACCAAGATCCATACTTTATTCCTTTCAAATTCATTTAGTTCATCTTGCATAGCTTTGATCCAATCATCATCACCTAAAGCTTCATCAGTACTTTTTTGTTCTAATTGGGAATGAAATTCTAGATGTTCTACTTCATTTCTTAGGGAACTTCTCATTCTTACAGGTTGATTTACATCACCAATGATGCTATCACTAGGATGATTCTTAAGAAACACCTGATTTGGGTTTTGTTAAACCTTTTCATCAGCATAGGGTAGAAAGTCTTCAGGGGTAAATGTCTCAGAAGTATCTTCTTGAACATTTTCCTTATCAGAAGGATCTTCTATCAACGGTTGACAATCAATTTTTGAAAACACATCCGAGGATGTAGGCTGGGATGGTTTAAAAACAAAAGGATTTGACTCATCAAATTTTACATGTACTGTTTGTTCAAAAGTACAAGTATTTTTATTGAAAACTCTATAAGCCTTAGAAGTTGTGGAGTAGCCTAAGAAAATTCCTTAATCAGATTTTGGTGCGAATTTATGTAGGTTATCTTTAGTATTAAAAATGAATACTTTGCAACCAAAAAACTTGGAGTAGTATAGTCTTGGTTTTCTACCACTCCATAATTCATAAAGATTTTTATTAAGAAAAGGTCTAATCAAAACTCGATTTATAGTGTAGCAAGCAGTACTTATAGCTTCAGCCCAGAAATTTCTAACTATAGAATATTCACTCATCATGGTTCTAGTTATCTCTTGAAGAATTCTATTTCTTCTTTCAACTACACCATTCTGTTGAGGAGTTCTAGGTGCTGAAAAATTGTGAGTAATACCTTTTCTACTACAAAAAGTTTCAAAATCAGAATTTTGAAATTCTCCTCCATGATCACTATGAATAGTTTTCAATGGAAGGTTTTTCTAATTTTTAACTTGATCTCTAAAACATTTTAAATAAGAAAATGCATCAAACTTCATTGCTAGAAAATAAACCCAAGTAAATCTAGTGTAATCAACAACTAGAACAAACACATATAATTTGCCTCCAAAACATCCAGTTTGTGTTGGACCAAAAAGATCCATGTGCACTAACTGTAATGCATTAGTTTTTGAGACTTCACCGATTGATTTAAAACAAGATTTTTGTTGTTTTCCATATTTACAAGGATCACAAACTTTAGAAGAATCAAATCTAAGCTCCGGTAGATCGTTAACTAGTTTCTTCTTAGAGAGTTTACATAAGTTTCTAGGGTTACATTGACCTAGTCTTCTATTCCATAACTAGGAATGATCTTCCATTGCACATAGGAAAGGTAAATCTTGGCTCCTAAGGTCTTCTAAATTTTAGGTGTAAACATTCTCTTTCCTATTGGCTGAGAGAATAAATTCATTCTTAGAATTGTGTAATAAGCACTTATCATTCCTAAAATTCACAAGGTAACCTTCATCACATAACTGACTTATGCTAATGAGGTTGTGCTTAAGAACCTTAACAAAAAGAACATTTGAAATCAAAGTTTTACCAAGAAGAACAATATTACCAATACCAACAATCTCTCCCTTATCATTATCTCTGAAAGTTAACTTTCCTCCATTCGTTTTGATAATCATTTCAAAATAGCTTTGGTTACTAGTCATGTGTCGGGAACATCCACTATCCATGTACCATGTGTTGTTGTTGGTACTCTCTTTATTTTCCTGAAATCAAGAAGATAATTAGACTTTAGAAATCCAAAATTGTTTAGATCCGAGATTTTCAGATTACAAAATTTTAGGTACCCACATCTTCTTAGAGAAATAAGCTTTGTGAAATCCTAGAGATTGGGTTTTGTTTAAGGAACAATTATTTGCCTAGTGACCACCACATTGACACTTGGTACAAAATGGGGCACTTTGAGGAACAAAATAATTGTTACTAAAAATTGGTTTTGTGTGGGTATAACCAAATCCGGATTTATTTCTTAAAGGTCGTATTTGGGAATACATTTTATCAAAATTTTGCTTACCATGTGTAAAGTTTGATAAACACTTCTTTAAGGAAAAAATTTTGCACTTGAGTTTTATAACTAATTTCTTATCCTAAAAATCATTAGTTTTAGAACTAGAGCTTGGCTCGAGAACATTTTTCTTAGAAATTAATTTTTCTAACTCTTTAGAAAGATTGTTCTTCTCAGAACTTACTTCCTCAAGATTTTTTGGAATACATTCAAAATAATCATTTTTTCTAACAATATCTTTAGAATGATCTGATATTTCTTTTGTAAGAATAGAATTCCTAGAGTTTTCCTTATCAAGTTTTTCATTGAGTTTGGAATTCTCAATTTCATGAAGTTCAGAAAAACTAGAATCTTCTTCATAAGTAGGTAAAGTATTTTCTTCATCAGAAGAAGATTCATCATCAAAAGAGTTATAATATTTACTGTCATTAGAATTTAAAGAAACATTGGTCAATGATTCGGCATTTTGTACCTTAGCAATAAAACAATGATTGTCAATCGGTAGTCTGGCTATAAGACGAGGATTCTTCTGTCCCGATGATTCATAATCAGAAGATTCATCTGAAGAGTCACCACCACTGGCACTCCAGGTATCACTAGCTTTTAGAACTTTCTTAGCATTGGCTTTATAATACTTCTTTCTGTTCCTGTCTGAATGCCTTTCATTCCTTTATTTATTTTTAAGCAAAGGGAAATATGGTCTAATATTTCCATCTTTCTTGCATTCATAACAAGTGACTTCTCCATCTTTCCTATATTTCCTTTCAATTTTCTTATATTTGGATTGGAAACTTCTTTGGCTAGCTATCTTGTTCATCGTTCAAGAAATATTTGCTAACTCAATTTTAGAGACTTCACTCTCACTAGATTCGGATTGGAAAATAACTTTCATAGACATGGATCTGGTTACTCTCTCCGGAGTCTTAGCTTTCATCTAATTTGATGTTGTTGTAAAATCAACAGTACCATTTCCATTTTTCTTTTTGATGTTATCAGCATATCTCTTCATTCTTGTTTCATGTTGGAGAAGAGTTCTGAATTACTCATCAAGAGAAATTTGAGTGACCTTCCTGTTCTCATCTATAACATTTCTTTTGGATTCCCACTCATTGGGCAAAATATCAATTATCTTATCCACAATCGCTTCATCATCCAACCCTTTCTCTCCCATAGACTGTAAACTGCTGACTATAGTCATAAATCTCTGTTGAACTTTACGAATTGGTTCACCATAATGAAAATTGAAGCCATGGTATTCAGCTCTATGCATAGCTCTCCTAGTATCAATCACCTTAGAAGTTCCAATGTGTGTAACTTCTGACTTCTCCCAGATACAATTACCTGCTTGACTAGAAGAAATTTGGCTATATATATTTCTAGTCATTGAACAGAGTAAGGTATTGTGTACCTTATAATTGAGTTGATACTCTTGCTTTTTCTGGTTAGTGAAAGTTCTAACTTCCTTATCAGGAATTTTATAATCTCCAGTAAGCATAACAAAGTTGTCCACTCCAGTATTGATAACAAAAGTCTTAATTCGATCTCTCTAGTACTCATAGTCATTACCATAAAAGATTGGTGGTCTTGTAGGATTTAGATTATCAATGGATCCAACATTAACTCCTGCCATACTTAAAATAACCTTTGGCACACAAACTTGTTAGTAGAAAAAAGTTCGTAATAACAATGTTCGGAATGACAATGTTCAGAATGAAAATGTTCAGAATGACAAAGTTCGGAATGACAAAGAACTTTCTAAGAAAGTATGAAGAATAAAGGAAAATGAGCAAGGAAAAATTATACGTGAGTATAAGTATTTCAGAGACCTGCTCTGATACCAATTGTAGGATCGAAATAATGATGTAGATGCTCAATATACATGAGGGGGGGGGGGGAATTGTAAACTTTAAAAAATTCCTTAAACAAAGGAAATCGCTAAGTTTAACAAAGTTAAACTAATCTAAATCACAACACCTCTAACACTAATTGAAAAATCAGAATAAGGAATGAAGTTATAAACTTGAAGTTCTATGTACTTGCTTAAAACTGGAAAGAGAATCTGAAAGTAGCTTTCGGAAATATGGATCCGGAAATTGAAACTTAACTAAAGATTACAATATGAGATTCTACCTTAAAGCGTATAGAATCTAAACTTAATAAATTAAATTTGTAAGGAAATATAATAAGGTTATACATTCCTTAAAAATAAATACGCATCGGAAACAAACAAGTAGTAAAACTACAAGTAACAAGATATAAGCCTTTTAACCCAAAGAGAAGGGTATCCTACAAACTTGGATAATGGTCCCTTGATTTATACTTTCAAGCAAGTCTGTCTTACCCACACCAGGGTAAGCCCTCGAAAAAAAGATCGGAATCTCTGTCTTGCTATCCCCACAAGCCCTCATCTTCAAGGAAGTTGGAACCTCTATCTTCCTCAGCAAGGAAGCCCTCGAACATTAAGGTAGTTGGCACCTCTGTCTTCCTATCCCCAGAAGTCCTCGATTGTAATCACTTAAATTCGATGTCACACGAATCTTTGAGAGTTAATAAGAGCCTTCTTCTCTAGAAATCACTTCAAAAGAATGTGTGAACAATGTCGAAGAAGTTGTACTGAGCTCTTTCAAACGAGCCCCTATTTATAGGAAAGGTCGGCCTCATTTCCAACGATTATATTTTCCTTAAAAGTTGGTGGGACCTGTACATGTGTAACTTAACCAACGGTTAGTTTATAACAGAATATACAGCATCATTTTATAAAAAAACATGTGTAACAGAATGTACGACATCATTTTAAGTCTAACACAAAATTTCGGAGTGAAGGTTCGGAGTGTAAGAAAAAATATTAAAGAGTAGACAAATTATAAAAGTGTAAGAAAAATGAATGTTCGGAGTCTAACCAAATATAATATTTGGAGTCTAAATAAATTCGGAGTGTATAAAGCAATGATGATTAGATTCTGTTTAATAGGTGAATTTGGAATGAGAAATTGGAATGACAATTCGTCATCAGAATTCGTAATGAGAATTCGTAATCAGGATTTGTCATAAGATTTCGGTGTCGTACTTCATGAGAGTTCGTATCCATAATTCGGAGTAGAACTTTATTAGAGTTCATATCCAGAATTCAGAGTGGAACTTCATTACAGTTCTAATCCAGAATTCAAATCCTAAAACAGAATGCTTCATATCAAAGTTTTAAATGATTCCGAGAATATATAATTGAATCTTATTACTATACTTAAGAAAAATATGGATATAGATAATGAAAACATGATAAGAATAATTTTCCTTATAAAAGCGATTTTCCTTATAAAAGCGACTTTCCATATAAAATCAATTTTCCTTATAAAAGTAATTTTCCTTATAAAATACATTTTCCTTATAAAAGCGACTTTCCTTATAAAAGCAATTTTCCTTATAAAAGAAATTTTCCTTATAAAAGTGATTTTCCTTATAAAAGATATTTTCCTTATAAAAGTGATTTTCCATAAAGATAAGGTGTTTGTGATTTTCAAAACAAGAAGGAATGGAAAAGTCATAAGGAAGACCATATTGACTCAACAATATGTTTCACCAAATAATTCACAGTGAAATTATTAGGTAATTAATTATGTATTGATTATGAGTCTCGAAAGATATGGAGAATCCTATAAAAGAAATCATTAAACAACAATATATATGATGAATAAGTAGGCATATTACTATTATATGTATGATGAAAAAAACATTATTTTTGAGAAGTTACCTTATATGATGTTGTATCTATCTCTCTCATTTTATATTATTGATCACATACACACATCCATGTATCTAATAATATTATTTTATTTAATCTCAATTTAGATAATTTTATATCTTTTCATGTTTTTGGAGGACCCCACAAAATTTAATTGTAGATTGGAAATGATAAATTAATGGAAAAAATTCTAAAATGTTCCTAGATCTTTTGGAGGCTGTATTAGAAGCCCTTTGCGGCTTATAAAAATTAATTATCTACAATCTAATAAAATTAAGTGATGATGAAAAAATATATAGATATCACAAAATCCATTTAAGGGATAATTTCATTTCAAAAATCTTGTATTCTCCCTTACCCATTGGCTCTCTATCACACCCATAAATTTCAATATCTATGTTGAGGGATAATGGAGGGACTTCATAAATGATACATGACATGAAAATATCTCTTCTTCACATCGTATTCTTTATTGGGGTTTTTTCATCAACCAATCAAAATAATGGGGGATGGGTGCTCACATCAGCAATGTGAGGGATCATAAAAATTCGATGAATATAGTCATTAAACTAAAGATATGATTTTATTAAAAAACCATAAAAATTAATGGAGTATTTTTTTAAATTAACTCCATTAAAATCCTTATGAAAATATAAAACTACTATACTTGAGGGGATACGATGTCAGGTCTCACATTGATATATTAATGATATCCAATATGAATTCATGACTCCTTATTTGTTTTTTGAATAGTTCCATAATTTCATTCTCTTTTTATTTTTTCAACACTTCAACAAATATTCATTGATAAACATTTATTATATCATTTTTTAAATTATAAAAGCTTTCAATTAGTTGATTAAGTCATTTTCATATTCAATTCACATAATTAATTTAATTTATATACTCATAAATTAATTCAGATATTCAAAATCGATAATTTGAAGATATCAAATAGTTCAATTAATTATGATTTTTTATTTTAATCAATATTTATACTTTTAAATTTATTTAAACATACCCTTTAATTTTTTTTGTTAATTTAATTTATGATTACCATCACACATTATGTTTCTGGTTTTTTATAATAAATTCACCCCACATACCATCTTCAAATTTCCACTTTATTGGTACCAATGAAGTCTACAAACTGATCTTTAATTATTGTTATTATTCGATTACTAGATTACATCTTACAATTTTTCTGGATCTCTCAATGATATCTTTTGGGAGGTGCTCTTTTTTAAGGGTAAAAATTTCCATTTTTAGAAAAATCACATGTAAAAATTTCTTAGTTTTTGTTGGTATCTTAATTAAAAAATGGTTATGGATAAATACATTCTTATAAAAGAATATGATGATAAATTTACATCTCAAGACATTTCAGCATTTGGGAATAATGAAAAATCATGGAACACTCTTCATTGTGGGAATGACCAAAACCAATTCAATCATATTTATTTTTTTCACCCTTGAAATCTTTAAAATATTAGAACTCACACAAGACGACAAGAATATATATAATTATACTTGATTGGAAATGTTTATATAACAATTTAATTGATTTTGTAGGCATTAAAATGAATCTGTCACTCATTTTTTTACACACTTTACTAACATTTTCCATTGTGAAAAGTACCTTAGTGATGATTTCAGTACATTAAAATAAGTTGAAATTGTTTTCTAGTAATTTATATCACTTGGAAACCCAAGGTAATGAATATAAAAGATGGTCAACAAATAAAAAATATATAGTTAGAGGATCTTATCAGATCATTTATGACACAAGGAATAACCATAAGGAGACAAGACGTTAAATAAATTAATAAAGTCAAAGAAGCTAAAGACACCCAAATAACATTGTTTTCATGGTTGTTGTTGAAGAATATTCATTCAAAAGTGATGAAAAAATAGAACTATAGGGCATAATATTGAATAAAATCATGAAGAAGATAAATCAACCAATCATACAATGATGAATGGATCTGAATTAACATGATTCAAATGAAAAAATAAGTTACACATCAAGAAAATTATTCCTCTCTAATAAAATAATGTTAAAGATAAAAAAACAATCCAAGATAGATATTGTGGTTTATTTCTAGATTTATTATGATGACTCCATTAACTACACTTCATTAGAATCCTTAAGTGATTCTTGTTCTAAATGCCTTTTGGTATATATCAATGTTGGTGATGAAGTTAGTTATCATATTTCATGTTCATCTTACTATTATACTCATTAATACTCATATTCTTACTCTTC
This sequence comes from Viscum album, assembly GCA_963277665.1. Taxonomy (NCBI): domain Eukaryota; kingdom Viridiplantae; phylum Streptophyta; class Magnoliopsida; order Santalales; family Viscaceae; genus Viscum; species Viscum album. Next base: position 1,832,132,817 of record OY728151.1, on the reverse strand, counting down.
CAATTAACTAAATATAATTTCTAATTTCTATAAATACTTCATTTCGTAATAAAATCAACTAAAAATAATATATATATAACAGATTATAATGAATAGAATAATGTTACTGAAGAGAAATATGTTTTCGTTTTGATGTTACAAGAATGAAACATATATAATTTATAATCTCAGTTCAAATAGAATAATAATATTCTTTCAAAAAACACTCAGGGTGATCAATATATATGTATGATTTTAGTCTCTCATTGTTTTGGTACAAGTAATTCCAGATTCTATTTTTCAGATAATAAAAATTTGTCTCTAAAAATTAATTTTGTAATGCGATGTTCCCATGATTTTTTAAATAAATTTCAAATAATTGGGAATCATATTTATGAGTTTGATTGAAAAAAATTAAATATATGGGAGAGAAATATAGATTCCTCTTCTTAACATATTTCTAATGTAACATTTTTTACTAAAACTTTTTTGGTACCTAATTCACTTTTATCTAACATTTCCAACCCTATAATTTGGGTTCCAAAAGGAATTGATATTTGTGAACTTTTTTGGGTTTATATACTATTCATTTCATGATATATAATTTTGTTGATAATCAAAAAAAATTTCTATAAAACATTGATGTTATTATCCATAAAAAAAGAATGATATTTTCACTATATTTATAATTTTAACTAATAATTTTTTAAGGAGGTTTTTATTGTATTAATGTTTAGTTAATCTAATATAATTATTATAAAACCATATCCAAAAACTATAGGTTTCATCCAGATTTCTACATGACCCCATGTGAAACACCTCATATGCAAAAGGCATCAAAATAACAGTAAAGGTTTAATTATTTTAATTTGGGATACTATATATGAAGTATCAGTCCTTGTACAAATAGTAATATAATAGAATGTATAATAAATATAATGACAAGGGTATACATTAAGAATATATAGAGATGGAATATCTTTCCTAAAATAAGTAAATATCCCCCCAATGTTTAAATCTAAACTAGATTATAATATGAGTATTTAAAAAAGATATAAAAAATTGTTAATCCTCTATATTCTATCACTTTACTCTTCCCATATCTATGGTACTCACCAAAAAAATCTACCCTCATCCCATTTACCTTAATAATTTCCATATAAATGTAAGGTTCATGTACATCTAGATGCATTTTCAGTGTGGGATTAATAAAATCTAGCATCACATGACCAACGAAAACTTAACAATGTTCACATGTATGATATGTGTTTTCTAGGATAATAATACTTTTGTAAGCCAATGAAAACTAAAAAACACATACAGATTGGTTATACACTGACCAAGTTGCCAAAAAAGGTGTTTGTATCATATTTGGACCTATATTGGAAAGATAAATGAGAAGTTATAAGGAGTTTTTATCTCTAGTTTATCCAAGATTATTCTAAAGATAGAAAATTACAATCGGATGTTAATTATATTTTCTATAATGAATAAATGGTTTTCTCTTACTGTAAAATAATTTTAAAATTTTTAAGTAATATAAGAGAGGTAAAATAGTTTCACATGTGTTGTTTTATTGCATTTTTGAAATAAAAGAGTTGTAATCATTCATAAAAATACTTTGAGAATAGTGGGATACAACTAATGTGTGGATAAGATTCTTGTAAAAATTTCTTAATGAACCTTGACTTTATTCATCAACAAAATTGAATTAGGAAGTTATATACCATTAGGGTGTCGTATAAAATTTTTGTTCCATGGTATAATTATTTTATTGGAATACCATGATGATCTTGAATGATTGTTATCTCATGTGTGTGTACCTCATGAAACCAGTTGGGATGCATGGTTCCGTGAGATTGTTGTGTAGCTTGTTTGTTATATATGATAATGAAAAGATGTGTGTATGTTTTTAATTTATTATGAAAATAATCATCTATGTGTTCCTTGATATTATACAACATTTCCGTTATGTTATATATTTGTATATGACATATTTTTTTTCTTTTTTATGCATGATACTAAAGTGATAGGTGGACCTGTCAATGCTTGGGATCCCTCGTTAGGGATGATGTATATGACTTGATGATATGAATGTGCTTGATGACATGGAATGATAGACTTGTATTACCTGACCTAGGGTAATGATAGTCATATGTGATCTGATCTATGAGACGAAAGTGGGACCTGTTGACGTATTTGGCCAAACCAGTGTGGCAGTAGTGGGGTACGATGGTCTATGTGTTGTGACCTATATAGAATCATTGGGGAAGGATGGTCATTGTGACCAGAAATAAGTGATAACAATAGGTTATGATAGTCAATTTTGGTACAACCTATAGGCCTAGATAATTTGAGGATATTGAGAATCTTTGAAGTTGGATCAATTATTTGTGACATATCCATGATCATTATAAATATCTTCATTTATCCTTCCGACATGTCGCCATGGCAGATATTAATGGGTGTTTAGATCTTATTGGTTATCACATGACCACTTGGAATATAATTTTTGTTCGTTATGATTAGTTGAAAATTTATTATTATAATTGAATAAAACTATTATACATGTTTACATTTGGTATGGAGATCATGGTAGTTCTATATAGGGTTTTTTACTCACATCGTAATAAGGTATCACGATTCACATGTAGACATCATGTTTTTGGTTGACCATGTAACTCTTAATTTCTATTTTATGATAATTAAATATAAAAAATAATGAAATAATTTTCTTTTCACTTTTGATGGAAATAAATATTTTACCTCTTAGGATTACACTAATAAATGTTTTATAATCAGATCAAATGGAATGTAAATGAAAAAATATCTGGTGATTTAAAGATCATTCCAAAATAAAATTTCAATTCCATAATCTGTTATATTACATTATACACTATTGTTCTATCTCTACAAAATAATATTTCCATCACACATTCACTACACTTTTAAAATAAATTCACCCCTATGTATATAAATATATATGATAAAATATGTGAATTTTCATTAAAGTAATGTATATAAAATTTATAAAATTCATTTATAAAATCATGTTGCAACACTGAAATATTATTATGTGGAATATTAGAAAAAATGAAAAAATAGAATAGTGAATCATATGAGTATCGTAAGGAAACCAAAAAAATATCTTTTTAACTATGAAAATATATACAATAGAGAAATAATATTTTTTAAATGAAATATAAAAAAAGGACATTATTTATAAAACTCTTCAACTTATAGTGATGAAATTTAATGAAAATTAAAATGAAAGTGTATTACATCAACAAAAAGATCGATGAAATAATAATCATTTCAAAAATAAATTTCACAAATAATATAATTATATAATTAAACTATAGAGACATATACATTGATGAATATAATATAGTGCATATAAAAACATAATTCAAATAATATAGTTTCCAAAATTACATGGTGCTTAAAGTAATCTATAATGAGTATACATCGTATATAAAATTTTTAATAATATAGAATGATTATAGTTAAAATGAAATCGAGTTCATTGTTGTTTATCAAGCATATATTAAATAAAAATTCGTGCAAATAATTTAACACTTACAGTAGTAAAGATGGTGAATAATATGCAAATATTTTAGTAAATTAAGCAGACTACATTTCTCCAGAGAATGTAGTTAAAAAGCAGAACATTGTTAATAATAGTTCGTATCATATAATATTAAAATGGAGAGACATATAAAAATACATACTTGTAGCCCAAATATATAAAAACTAAAATTTCCCCCAAAGAGATTCATCAGTGTAAATGATAATATATAATTAAAATATGAAAATACATAAATTTTAAAAAATAACCCCGATTAGATTAAAAAGTAATACAATGAAAATTTTCGTAAAATATATCTTCTGTGAAATGTAATCAATATAGATAATAAATTATATTAGGTTAGGTGTTAGAATGTTTTGCAGTAAAATGGTTTATAGGATTACCTACATAAATATAGTAATATATAAATAATATAATTACATATATAAGTATGATATATTCATCAAAGATGATATAAAATAATGATAAATTTTCCAAGATTAATATGATTTATAGGAAGGTATGAGACCAATAATTGCTAGGGATTATAGATATGGAACTAAAATGGGAAATGATGAAAATGAACCTTTTAGGGTATGTATGATATGATATTCTTAGATGAATTTCATGTGGTTTCATTAATTTCAACCACCAAAATATTATTATAATATGAAGAAGAAATTATCTTAAGAGGTGTGATTCCAAAATAGTATACGATTGAAGAGTGGATATGAAATTAGTATTGAGAGGAGGTTATAATCTTAAGTGGTTCAATTGGGGTTTATATAGTTAATGGTATTTATAAAATGGTATATTATGATTCTATGGTTTTTAAGATCAATGGGGGAGAGAAGCCAAGATCATTATCTAGAATCATTAGAATGAGATGGAGGGGTAACTACTAGAAAAATTGGATGGTTGTGAGAAATGAGAGATGGAGTTATGTGATATTGAAACTTGGAAAGTAAATTGAAAAAATTAGTATATTTATAGATATTAATTTCCTTTAATATAATAATTTTTAAATTAAAATATATTTTTATGTGTGCAATGAATATGTATATAAATAAAAATTTTTGTAATATTATAATGTATATAAAATTTAATACTATTTAATGATATATTTATATTTATTTATTGTTGATTTAATTATTATTGAATAAAAATATGGGTCTAATCAAGGGTAGGGCTTCATAAAATGAAAATCGGAATGAACTAAATTATTATGGAATGCATCAAATGTGGCCATGAATAGACTATGAATTTTCATGCCTCATCCATGCGGTCATGGATCGCTCTGTACTAATCCAAACCACCAATATAAATTATTAAATGCTGAAATTGTAATATAGATAGAATTATTACCCATAAATGTACATAATGATTATATTTTATTAATAAATAATAAAATTATAATGTTGATTGTATATATAGATTCCAAAAATAAATAATTTTTTACATGAAAATATTGAATGTTAGAAAAAACATTGATTCATTTTATAATTAGTTTTAATAATAATGCAAAATATATGTTGCAAATATAATTCCATGGGAAAAATTTTAAACACTATATCCCAAATAATATAAATATAAAATTAAAATATTTAATGTAGACCATATTTTTAGATAATGGATTTATTAAAGGGATTCTATTCTAATTAAATAATTCAAAAATGATCATATGTTTTATTATTATCTATATATTAGAAATAAAATAAATAAAAAAGTCTAATTAAAATAATGTATAATTATAATCATTAGTCTAAAAATGTTTGTACAATTCAATAATTATATAATTAAATTACATATTAAAGACCATTTGGTCAATATTTTTTTGAAATTGATAAAGGATGTAAAAAATCACCACACCATAGATTGGGATTCAAGTATTTTAGCTTGTTAAAATTCCATAGAATGGTTGATCAGCAATGAATATTAAGTGTGGAAAATTATCACCTACATGATTCAATTATTGATTTACAATCAATACATATGTTTTTATTCAAGGTGCAAAAGAAGTAAAATAAATGGAAGTTGGAAAGTGATATAGAAAATATATGATTCATTAAAATATTAATTATGATCATTTTTATAATAATAATTTTTGAAGAATCATTTAAATGGAAAATAGTTTCAGTAACATCATGTCATCCAAGGGTAAAAAGAATAAAAATACAATTTAGTAATACATGTTAAAATATTATGAAATTTAACAGAAAAGATAACATAATATAGAAAATGAATTCAATGTTAGATACTATAAATAAATAATGAAAAATCAAACAATTAAGGGGTCATGGAAATGTATATAATGAATATCTATTATCATATAATTATTTATAAGATTTATGAATCTAATACCACGAATACAATGTGATATGTTACTATAAAATTTACTATGTTTATTGTCATTATAGTTCAAGTGATGAAATAAGAAATAAGGTTAAAACATAAAGAGACATAAAATCATAGTTCAAATATAATATAATAGTCAAACCCCTAAAGGGTAATTGAATAAAGAAATTTCATGTAATGGTTAGTATCAAAGATATAAATAATAGGTTGTTGAGATATTTGGTTCAATTTGTTACTATAAAAAAATACTCATACCCATTATATAAACTTGATCACCAAATATATTTCCCACTTACACTCTGAAGAAACATTATATCACTGATTCTTTTTAAAATGGTCATTGTTTCATCATTCCAAATGTTATAAATAAATTAATAACATTAAAAACATTACAGACCATTTATAACATTTAACCGCTGATTAATAATTGGAAAATTATTTAAATGATTCAGGAATGTTCGTCAAAACACCAAAATCACTATTTCCTTATTTTTTAACTGATATATGATAGTATTGATGGAATAAGAAATATGTGACGTATATTTCCATATAACACAAGATTTTACATAGAACTATGATATCATTCCCTTCACAATATTGTTTATAACATGAGTAAAAACCATGAGGTAGTTAATACTAACACATTTACATTTCAAATTTAAAAAATTAACTATATATCTCTCAGTAACACTAAATTATTTGAAGCTATTAAATTTCAGTTTATGTCATTTTATATGTAACAAATCATGAAACCATATCTAAAACACTTTTTTATATCATCTAAAAATCATTTTGGAAAATATATGATTCATTTTAAATATATATTGTACAACCTGTAATGACTGTTGAAAATGTATCAAACCAAATTTTTGGAATATCATCCCAAATACATTTGGATAAATTAATATGTTCTATAAAAACAAATTGACAAAAAATATTATCTATATTCACAAAATCCAAATGTATGATCACATGGGACATTATAGAGTTGTAAATAATTTTGAAATATCTAATATATAATTATAGGAAAATAAATGCTTCGGATAAAAATTCAATCCACTCATTCTGTATGGAAATACATCATGATCATTGTTAAATACATACAAATATATATGTATATATATATATCACAATATTCATCATATAAAATATAAATAATAAAATAACCATATTTTCTTGGATGTTAAGATACTATGAGACATGGAAAGGGTCAGTCTCATATAACAAGCTCAGATACTCTGGATTTATTCAGTATTGAATGATTGAATATTTTAATACATAACGTACAATTAACTAAAATAGGTATGGACATCACATCACCATCATAAAAATGGATAATAACATCACATATCATTTCAGTAGTTTTGGTAAACTTCCGTAATCTATCTCAATTGAGGGCCCCAATATAGTACACTCCATACAATAAGAAAAATATTAACATGCTTAAACATCAACCAGTGATAAGATCAATAACAATCCCATCAAACCCTTTATTTCTTAAACATCGAGGTCATATCAGAAATTTTATTAATGTATAATGTTTTTCATGATAGTTATGTTTTTAACCATGGGTAATGGGGGTTCAATATGGAAAATTACACCTAATATACCAGGTACACAATGTATGACACTCTATATTACATTATTGATTTCACAATGAACACACAAGACTCTATTTGAGCCACATCTATGAATTCTATTCTGTTATATGATATAAAACCCATGCTATTCAGTACATATTATCACTACATAATATAATTCATGTTGAAAATAAATCAAGGAAAACTCAAAATAATACATTTATAGGTTAATTATATCTTTATTTCATGAAATATATGTGGATAATATGAAAGAATAATAAACAGAAACCACATTTTGTATAACATGATTTTTTTGGTAAACTCTATTAATAATACTAACTATACCATACATAAGAATCAATCCCTTCCTAAAAAATATATTTTACCATCAATGAGACATTATATTTTTTATATGTTAAAGGATTTGTTAAACTCATATCACCAATATGTGATTTATGAAAAATATCTTTACGAATATCCAATAAATCTTATAGAAATCCATTACCTCTACATAACCTCCATTGGGATTGAGAAACATTAAAAAATACATAATGGTTAAAAAATTAGAGTTCTCCTCCACTAACTCATATATGATTTATAGTGTTTCAATCTACATTTCTGAACATGTGTTTTACTAAAATTTTGTCCATCACACTTTAAAAAAAAGACTAATAATTTTGGTCACCTAAACCTTGACCCAATAAAATTTGGATATAATTTTTCACTCTAAAATTTTCCTAAATGATTGCATGAAATGAATAAGTGATAGATATTATTTATTGTATCCTCATTTAGTGGAAAAATATTCCACAAAATAACTCAAATATATTGAATAAATATATGTAACATGTTTTCTAGTGACTATAAAAATCACTTATGTAGTGAAATATATTTTTTATTTGTTGAAAAAATTCACATTTTTTAGTTTCCAAGTCTTGGGTACATAATTATAGAACTATGGTAATTTTACCCATAATAAATGTGTTTAATTTTTTCAGATAAATATTTTGGTATTGGGAAGTCATTATTACCCACTGGTTAAATTTAGGTAATTTTTAATCTAATTATATTTCATTTAAAAATAAATATTTATTAATAAATATATATTTATTCAATAAGACAAAACATTAATATCTTCTAAATAGGATATTAGATGGAATTTTCAACACTATAGTTTAGTCTAGAATAGGGAGTTTTGTCTATGTAAGGTGCATGTTTTATGTTTGGGTGTGAAGGAGTGGTACAAGTAATTTATAGATTTTATTGGAATTGATGGGTTATCTAATAAAGATAACTTATTTCCTTTATATACTTATGAGTTGTGGGGTGGATCCTCTATGAAAAGATGGTAATGACATGAAATGATAGATGTATTGATTTGGAATTTTAAATCAATTTACTTCAATTATTTGATGAATTTATGAGGGGTATAAATTGGTCGTTATGTAATTCATTAATAATTGTAATTAATGGGATTAAATTATATTGATTGAAGGATCATCAAGATTAAAACCAATGAAATTTTATTATTTTAGGTATACATTCTTCTGGATCCCTCTCTCATTTTTATTATTGATTCATACTGCTCTTTAAAGAATTCATTATATTATTCACTCAGTGGAAGCCAATGGATGGTGTTAATCAATGAAAAATAGAATTATGGTGATTGAACTCGCAGGACAAATGTAAAATGAAATAATAATGTGATGATGTCTATTCCATGATGTAAGAAATCTTATTTATTTTTTCCCACTTAGTTCTCCATGTGTTTTATCTCTATCTATATATGTCGAATCCTATTAATATTCTCTACAATTTTAATAAGATGTAGTAATTTAATAAAAAATATATAAATAACTAATTATTATAGTTTTTAAAATAAAATTAGAATTATCATTTAACAAATTTATAAGATAATGTAATTTCTAATCTAATGGAAAGTAGATGAAAAAATAAATTTCATTGATTATTGTAACTGACGAGAAGTTATATCTAATATTTTTAAATGTTAATTCCTTTATCATAGGTTTACTTTTTTTTGGATTAATTTTATAGGGAATAAAAATAAAACAGATTTTATTTTAATTATTCTAGATATTATATTTATTCCATAATGATTATTTAATAATTTATAAAATAAGCAATAATTCAATTGGAATATTAATGCATTAAATAAATTAATGAATTCTCAAATATTTCAATTTTGAAGATAACTTTGTTATATAATTTTTATGATTTTTTTATTTTTTTATTTGTATTTATTCTGTTTCTTATTCTACCTTAATAGAATCTCATTGATGGATTTTGCATTCATTTCATATAAATAATATAATTATTTTCCCAAGGAGTTTTTTGATTATTTTAATTTAATTAAAACAAATGTTATTTGTGTTAATTATATGTAATAAAATTTATAATATAATCATATTAATAATGATAATAATATGAATTATTATTGTTCTCGAGGGATTATGATTAGTGTACAATGATCAGTGATGAGAGACCATGAATAAAGACAAATAATAAAGGATGGTTATATAAATAACCACTTATTATACATTCAATTCTTATTTTCAAACATTAATCGACAATTGGAGAGGTGAATACTACCTTGGGTGGCAGAGCTTCCCCCCAATAACTACTATTTTTTTATTCTTCCCAATTTATCTCAAGATGGTTTCTTTATGATGTTATAGTGTAAAAGTAATAGAGAAATGATGGTAGGGGTTCATGTTCATCTAAATCCATCATTGATATATGGTTAGAGTAATTGTAAAAATGAACATATTTTATGTTATATATTTATATTAAAATTATAAAATAATAAAAAATTAACTAATATAAATTTATATCTTATATTTAAATCTAACAAAATTAAATAATATATAAAATGGACAAAACTATAAACACAGAGATTATAAATTTTATTTTAATATTTACATATGATAATTTTTAATAAATTTTATACATATATAATAAAAAACCACAACAAAATATAATAAAAACCAAAAAAATAGTAACATAATAGTTTAGAAATTAAATAATATTCTTTAATGCATATTAAATAGAAATTATAATCAACTAATTATGATTATTTTTTAGAATACATTAGACTAAATAATTTGAAAAATGATTACTATGAGATTTGGATTAGAAAAGCAATCGCAAAAATCAAATGGTTTTGGTAGAAATCATGTTTAATTTGAGGATTTTGAATTTTTTCTATCATTTAAATATTAAAATACAAGTTTATCATAATGGATTATATAGTTCTTGTGTAACAAATGGTATCTTTGAGTTTTTTTAATCTCTTGATAGTATTGGATTTCATATATTTCATTTCAGTTTTTAGAAAGGATATTATTTTATGTCACAATAAGTGATAACAATTTGGATTAAAGAAAATTATTTTCAGATGCATCACAGTTTAAAAATATAGTATAAGAGTTTTTCATAGATTCTTTTCAAGAAAAAAAAAATCATAATGATAATTCAAATCCAAAGTTGGAACACACTAAATTTTATTAATTATAGACATCCACTAAGGAGATCTTATATATTGTGTTCTATATAAGAAAATTATATGTTTTACATAATATATTGTTATTTTATTATATTTTTAATGTTAAATAATTGTTCTATCAAATATTTACTTTTTTTATGTTTTTTAGACTGAAAAAATATACAACATGTAAATCCAATTCATCCCAGGACTTCTGTTCATATTTTAGGTCTTATATTTCAGAATAACTATATAAGATATAATGATTTCATATAATTTTATTTTTAAATTTGATTCATTTGGTAATTTTATATGCTATGGAAAATCATGGTTCAAATATGTAGAATAAAAAAAGTATAAATTATTCCATATTAAACATTTAATAGATTTTGGATTACACATAAAATATAGTGAATATTTATGTATCATAATAAAAATAAATTTAGTACGTGGAATTGACCCAATGTTTCTTTAAATAGAATGATAAATAATACATATGATAGTGATTCGTGGAATTACACTAATCTGGTTCAACTATCATTATCTTCATATCTTCATAATGTGTAACACCCATGTTTTTGGAGGTTATATTAATGAATGAACCAGATTTTCTATATTGAATGTTTGGATCTTTTTCGTGGTTAAATCTTTGGATTAGTTACTTATATAGGTGTTTTGGATGAATAAAGGTGTTTTTTGGTCTTCTTATGTCGAAAACATGCTATAAAAGAGCACGGTGCGATCATTGGAAAACCTAGGATTTCATATGTGTAAAATGGTTATGGGGAAATAAAATAGCCATGAAATGGTGCATGAGAGAACATATTTTCACCCATAGTGTGGGTAACCCCATAATACACTTTCCAAAGTGTGTGGTTTGTGTAAAATTACATTCTTCTTGAGAACATATTGTAGGGGATACCAATTTGTGATACGTTTTCAAGGAAACCATGACTATGGTTGGACGTGGTGTAGGGAATTGACATAGTATTGATATCCTCTTAATTGATTAAACACTTACCTTATCCATAATATCATCGTCAATGAGTGACATTTAGTATTCAAAACATGTTATAAGATAATGAGGGTTTAATTAATACTCTTTTTACTCATTCTTTTCAGATGAAATCAATTGATTTTTAATCTTGTTTGGATATTTTTTATTTTGGGATGTTCCGAATCAGAGGGTTATTTGGTGATATAATATGTATCCTGTAATGGTTCCCTTACATTATTAGATTGATATTTATCCTCCCTTTGGTTTATCTAAGACCTCTGTTTGTCATCATTTTCTAGTTCTCCTATTTAGGGGCCATTTACTGATGAACTCTAATGGCACATTCTTGGATTGGATGAATTTATTATTTTACTACATGAATTATCATGGAAGGAGTTATTTCTAATTGAATAATTCTAGTAGAATACACAAATAGCTTCTCTTATTGTTTTTTATGAGCGATGGAGGACATTTTCCTTCATCCTGACTTGAAGATTAATGTTGATAATAATTAATTGTTGAGTATATGTTGATACCTAGGGTTTCTTCTTCTTCAACACATGACTCAATAATCCTTTAATATTGTTTTGAGACTAATTAAAGTAGTAATTAGTGTTTGGGATTGTTCTACTAGGTTTTTTGAAATGGTATGGGTGAAAAGACAATTGATAGTCAGGAGATAAGCATTGAGAACCATGATGTTTGAATTTCCATACTGTAGTGGTCCATGTATATGATATTTCCTATATTTGGTTGTTTATACTGGATAATACATTATTGATATTTGTTTCCATGTGGATGACTGGGTGTCCCTTGAGTCCCCTTTATGATGTCTGATCATATGATTTTTGTGTATCCTCTTGAGACTATTGATGATATTCCTTATTGTTCTATTCTATTACACATTTTAATTATGGTATTTCAAAACCTTTATAAACATTCATAATGTATTTGGATGATCAGATAGCTTAGCCTCGGTTTAATGGCCCCATGGAGGGGGAGCATGAAGAAAATATGATAGATATAGACTATTTATAGTTATATAGTATCAGTCAAGTCACAGAAATATCTATTCATGAGGGGGTAGAGGAATAAAGTGAATTGAAAATCCATCAACTATAATCAAATGTGGGAGAACACCATAATATGGAATTGTGATTATACATTGATATCGAACATGTAAGGTGGGACATACAATCAATTGAGGATATTGGCCAATGCTAGTGTGATGTTTTTGGTGTTCCTTATAAAGTCCATTATTAGGATGTCGTTTGTGAGATTTTTTAAATGGTTGAATATGGAAACAATAAATACATAAGTATGGTTCAAATTGATGATTGGAAACTTTGGCATGTCTTGTGAATTGATGTGACAAAATATGACATCCTTACCAGAATCATGATGATGCAGGTTGGATTGGGAATTTTGGTACCTTATTTAGCACTTGATAACTCAGAAAATGTGTGTATGTATGTTAATTTGTGAATTTATTTTATGAAAAGAAATAACATGATACGAATTTATGTGAACATATAATAAAGAAACATTGATTTTTTTTATTGGTTTCATTACTCATACCCTACATGTGAATCATTATGTTCATGATGATTTCTTGACAAGAAATCCAGTGAAAGGAAAAGGACCCATGGACAAGAGTAAAGTAGATATAGGCGATGATTGGATATATTGGAAACTATTAACATTTAATTTACTTTTTTATGTATTTATTTACATGGTTACACCGACCACATTTTGGGATCAATTTTTTATTTTCCGATATAACATTAGATACCTACTATTCAATTTGTTACAATAGTGTTATTTATTTCATAAAATTATCAAATTTTATAATATATGATTGTATCGATTGATATTGATCACATAGTATCCCAACTAATGGAATGAAGACCCTTGATTTAAGATAGAATCTTCTTACATATGTGGAGGCCTGCACGAGGCATTGCAAAACTTTATCTAAAACCTGATGATTTGAGATAGTGTATTAGAAATTGGTATGAAATTAGTGTTTTGTTTCAAATAATTCGACAATAATGGGACATGATAGAAAGGATATATGCTTTGTGGGACTTGGGTAGTTGAGATTCCATGTTCCTACACAACACATGGGGGATAGAAGTCCAATATACAGTTGATTGAATTTTTATTAATGTTTTATGGATTTTTTTCATTTATCCATCATGGTAGGAACATATGATCACATGACATGAATATTTATGTTATCAATTAGATAATAGTTGTTTAATTTAATTCATTTAATTTTATTATCTATTCAAGATAGACTCTTAATCACTATTGCGTGATATATGTATTTTCTATGCTATTGTGATGTATCTATAACGAAATTAGTTAGTAGAACATGAGAATGATTTTATTTTTGGTTTGTGTGTGTGTGTGTGTGTCTTCTCATGTGACTATAATTTTAAGATATAGAACAATGGTTAGTGAGAGGGGTGATATACCTTGGGTTATGGTTATCCACTACCGGGAACCTTTGCGTGACCACGTAGAATTACTTTGATCTTTTATAAGATGATAGATTCAGATGGATTATTATTTTAGCATATAAGAAATTCCCTCATGGACCAATTTTATAGATCGACCCACTATCAGAGCCCATGAATAATTAATTAGGGAGAATGTTATTGTTCAACCACTTGTGGTGTAAGAAGGAGTTCCAAAAAAACTCCTATACAACACCAGTGATTCAGGATGTAGATCCAGCTAAGTGAAGAATCATTCGGATTACGTTTGTTCTGGGTAAAATTATTCATATGACTATGAGAGATAATGATTATTATTTCTATCTCATGTAACCACTATATTCTCCATGAATTGGGGGCCCACAATATGTAGAAGAATGGATAGAATATTATCACGAAATTTTTTTTGCACAACATTACTAAGGCCGGGATTGTTATCGTGGTGAAATTCATGTCCTCGGGTCCCAAAAAGTGATGACAGACAACCATGAATGTTTTTGGAAGGTGATAGGGTCTTACATGGGGATATATTTAAAGAGTTTTCTCGTGAAATAATTTCTAGACTTGATGAAGGTGGACTATGCCCAAGTATTCAAGGAGTTGTAACAAGGGTCCTTGACTATCTATATGTATTCTACTTAATTTTTGGAATTAGTTCTCTTTGATAATATTTGGGATTGGAATGTGAAATAGAAGTATCAGGTTATTTAGATAAGACTTCCACCTGATCTCAAACCTTATTTTAGGGATTCGACCGGATACGGTGCATGTAGATGCTTCAAAAGGCCCCATATTTTGAAAGGTGATAATGGGGGATTGGGTAGTTTTATTTCATTTATTGCTTATTGAACTGGTGAGTTATGTTCCCTACACTAATATAAATGGGTTTTATATTAGTAGGAGGAGGAAAGATGATCAGGACTGGTAGGTAAGCAGGTAGATGGGTTGAAGATGTATATCCTCAGGGTATGTTATTGGAGATGATTCAAGAAGGTGATTCAATTACAAGAAAAAGGAGGAATTACAATAATTATTATTGGAAAAAAACATTAAAAGAACACCATTCTGATACAAATGTTCATATTTGTCCAATTTTCAAATGTGCTTCTCAAAGGTGTCACGACCTGTCCTCAGGGCCCGTGTCGTGACTACCCCAAGCCCGCCTTCCATAGGCCAGGGGCTGGCGACTAGCACCAAAGGAATACATCCTGACAAATAGGGGAAGGAATTTCCTTTATAAAGTAAACAAACACCATAGAGTATGCCAGCAGAAGGAAACACTAAGTAAACTGAGTACAACAGTAAGTGCGGAAAAGTAAGTGGTCCAAAATACAAACCCAAACTGAAAGAAAAGTACAACTGGAAAGGAAGTACCACAACTGGAAAGTAAGTCAGCAACGCCGATCCGTCCACTGAAATCCCACTTGAAGGGTGGGTATAGATAGCCTCCTCATCTCCTCGGGTCCTACCATCCACCATGAGTACGTCCTGCTCAGTGGTCCACCTCCAGGTACCGACTCGTCGTACATCCACCTCTGGGCACCGACTCGTCATGTGTTCCTCCTCCGAGAACCATCCAGCTCTACAAGCCTCAACCTCGATCATTGATGTCTGTCGTCTGCAACCAACACAACATAGTGCGGGTGAAGCCCCTGCAGGGGTGAGTATACGATACTCAGTAGGGACCCCGAGACCCCCGAAGGTCTCCTAGAATCCACAATGGATAATCCACAAAAGAAAGATACAATCACGATGTAACATCCAACACTACTTAGGTATATCCCCACACATATACCTAAGTCATCAATTCTAGTTCAGCTCCAACATCCGAGACCATGTTCGATCACGTCCACATAGGATTGTACAGCCCAATCCACACAGGAAAGCACAAAATAAATCCACATAGGAAAACAAGTCAATCATATCGAAGATAATGATTGAAAGTCAAGACTCAGCTCACACAGGTATGCTTCTTCGTAAAGTGATAGAGATGATCAGATATAGCCACTGATTCATCTATGTTGGGACCCATGTAGGATACTAGAATAGCTAAGATATCGGACCCACGTATGATACTACAACAGAGGTCAATACTGTTGAACCCCCGTAGGATACAAGTACTGTAGTCATCACCGCCGAACCCATGGAGGATTTCAGTATGGTTGTCGTCGTCGTCGAACCCATGGAGGATTCCATCACGAAAGTCTTTACTGTCGAACCCATAACTGCTGGGGAACCCATCTTCTATATAGTATAGTGGGTCTGACACTAAAACCAAGCACTTCCCACTAACCTTGTACTGCTGTAGTACTTCACTTGTCGAGTACTGTGGGCCTGCTGCTACAACCAAGCGCTTCCCACCATGGGTCTACCGCAACAACCAAGCGCTACCCCTCATAGCCTAAAGAGGTACTCCTTCTGTTGAGTACCACGGGTCTTCCGCTACAACCAAGCGCTCCTCCGCCGTGGGTCTTCCGCTCCAACCAAGCGCTCCCCACTGGGCTATCGAAACACTCAGAGTCGATCGATCAGCAGTCGTCAAGTCTTAGCCAGCTCTAGGGTTTCCGCACACAGCACTCTCATTCCATGAGAGTCCGCTCCATGAGCCAAGAGGTCGATACATCAACTATCACGTAGACCAGAGTTGATTTATCACAATGTACAGTCATGTCAATAGTAACAGAACGCGATAGACAGCGCGTCAATCGGACGCCCGGTCTGAGAGTTATTGGCTTTTTTCGTCCCAGGGGCCCGGTTGGTTTTTATGATAAAACCAACCCGACCGTACTCCAAATGCATCCAATCCTCGAGCTGAGTAATCCAAAAGGTCAGTATCACTAAGAGGAATCCAACAATGTCGACGAAACGTCAATCTGACGTCCGGAGCTCATGTTATAGGTGTTTCCGCTCAGAGGGCCCGGTTGGTCTCGTGTTAGAACCAACCCGACCGTACCCAAAGTTCTCCGAAACCTTGAGTGTAATATACCGAAACGACCGTCTCGGTCTAAGGATCCCATCTCAACCGACGGTGCATCGATCGTATGTTCGTATCCATGTTATGGGCATTTGAACGAAACTGCCCGAAAATAGGGGGTTCGGGCCCGGTCCGACCCAGCCCGATACCCCCTGGACCAGCCCGAACCAGGGCGACCTGACCCAGGTCTGGGTCCGGCCCACTAGGGCACGGCGCGGCCCGGCCGGCGCGGCCCGGCCCGGACAGCGCTGGCGGTCCGGTCCGCCCAGCCCGCCCCGGTCCGGCCAGGGGAGGGTGTTGGCAGCCAGATGGCGCGACACTTAAGCCGTACACCTTAGATTCTGGAACGGCTATGCCATTCCGGTTTGGTCCACCGTCGTGGCTCAGCAGTAGCAGTTCAGTTCCGGTGGTGCACCGCCGTTCCACGGACCACCGGACGCGCACCAGTGGTCCGTTCCTCTCGCCGTCTTCGCCTACGGTCACTACAGGACCCATTGCTTACTACGAAAGGTTCAAAATTCCTTTGCGGCCCGCCTCGTCATCGTTCGTCGATTCGAAAATCAATAAACAAGCTGTGGAGGGTTGTCGGGCCATGTTTGTTTTGCCCGCGCCCTCCGTGTTAGGTGTTATAAATTGGAAATCATTTAATCAGATGTTTTTAATCATTGAAAAGGGTATAATTTATTCAAAATAAATTATGCAAACACCCTTCAATTAAATACCCACACACGAGGGTTTAATTCACATAAAAACTGAAAACGAAAACCCCTACCTCAACAATGGTGATGCAGGTCGGCGTCGCGGATGACGGTGTTGGTGTACGTCCAAGGTGGATTGCATCTCACACCGACTGCATAGAGGAGAAGAACGACACGTCAATTACTCCATGCGGCGACGATGTTCTTCTTCGAGGTCTTGACGTTCTTCATGTTCTCCAATGAAGAAGACGAGTTCTATCTCCTCCAATTTCCCACCCAACCAATCAATCCCATATAAAATAAGACACTTTTTATTTTATTACCCAACCCATGCATTTCTAAAATTCAAATGTTGAATTAACTTAACTTAATTAATATGGATCTTGTCAAAATTAAATGAAGTAAAGTTGGAATCATTAATGAGAGGGTGTGTCACATAATTAAAGTGGGGGTTTTAGAGATGATAGGGAATTTGAAGGGATGGGGCTCGTGAGGGACCCACCTCACTATTAACCTCACATGGGTGGTTACGTCCACCCAACCTCCATCCATAGGATTTAACCACTTTAAAGAAATAAAATTAGTTCCACAAATTTTATTTCTCGGAAGTCTAAATCCACAAAATTAAACAACTATTCCCGAGCAAACACAACTCTGGAAAAGGACTTCTTAAGAAAAAATCGGCGATGCAGTCTCATCAGTGCCCTCAGATTTTGATTCTGAGCACCGGTTCAAAAGATAGAAAAACCCGCTCATTCGTTCACTGAATGTACCCAAGATAAACATCATAAATTGATTCCGGGCACACTGGGCCTCGGAATCCGGTGCCGTTAGAAACTGCGGACTTGTAAAATTCCAAGGAAATTAAAAAAAATTCCTTGAAATTTATGGGTCTTTACATCACTCCCACCTCAAGGCTTTATGTCCTCATAAAGCTATAACACAAACATGAAAAACAAAAGTGGTATTGAGCACGCAACTAAGCCTTCCACTCCCATGTTCCCTCCTGGAGGTTCCCGTGCTGGCAGTGAAAGCGCACCTGAGGAATCGACCGTCCATGTAGGACCCACTCCTGTCGATCCTCGTTCTCCTCTAGAACCTCTATGAAATTCTCCCCGTCATTGATGTCTATCTCTCTGTGATCAATGGTATGGGTAAGGTCAGGCATGTATCTCCTCAGCTGAGATACGTGGAAGATGTCGTGCAGCTGGTGCAACATATGTGGATGGGTCAAGAAGTATACCACCTCGCCTACCTTGTTGTGGACCTAGAAAAGTCTGTTGAACCTTAGGGATATATCACCGCCTCGGCTACATCTCCATAAACCTCGTCGAGGCGAAACCCATATAAGAGCGTGGTAGCCATCCTCGAACACTAGAGACCTTCATTTCCAGATTAGAACTAAAACTCAAAACTCCTACATCCAAGAGGTTAAGGTTGGACAACCCAAGAGTGATCAACTACACCCTCCTAAACATTAGTTTATCCTGTGATGCATGGGGTTTCCTTATCGCCGACCATGGAAACCCATCCTGACATTGTGGATATACCACAACCGTTTTTCCAAATACCGTCTATTTGTGTATGAAATGTGATTTCCCATTCCATACTCAAACTAACGTCGTAAGGCCTCGATTCTACCACCAAGAGGTTCCAACCGAAACTCTCGCCACAAGGGTCAGATCACACCATCGGCATAAGTGTGATTATCGAGTCTCCTCCCAAATGTATCTACAGATGTGAGGGTCATGTCAACGGCATAACTAGAAACACTAGGTCTAGGACACGATTCGTGGAGGAAAGGGATAATTCGAATCAATGTATTGTTGTTACATCAGTTAGTAGAAGACATATTCCATACTTCGAATCATCCATAGAGCCTTTCGGTTGCACTTCTTGACTGTATGCAGCTACTCTTTTCCCCGCCCTCCAGATCCCCGAGCCTAGCGGAGATTACAAAGGCAGATGGTGGCAACATGTCAAAATGTCCACAACCCCATGATGCTCTCCTAGTTCTACTCCCACGTCAGCTGCCTTGCATATTCATCTGTCCTTTTTACTTCCTATACTTGAAACATTTTACACTCCCATGTCTATGAGACTGGTGCCAGTTTCCTGCTTTCCCACTGCCAACCTTCACTGACAGCATTCATTCAGTAAAAGAATTCTCAACAACAAAGTTTCTCTCTAGCACCCTAGTATAAGTAAGAATGCATAGAGGGAGAAGTGTTGGATCAGATGTCCATTGAACACACCTCTCTCAGAAGTCCGAGCCCATAAGCACTGATCGCATCCTATTCATCGAGTACCATGAATGGTTTGGTACTCCACGATGAATACTCAGCTACAGACATGTCGTCCTGACGAAGCTGTATAAGCTCTAGAAAACTCTTAGCCACCTCCTCAAGCCAGTCTTCAGCCGGCTATGAGTTGGGATCGCCTCGGAACCTGAGGGGTATATGAAGTTGAAACACGTGTTAGGAATTAAGCCTACATGTGTCATCTACCGGTACCACCTGTTGAAATTGATGACCAACAGGTAGTGATATAGCAGGAACACTACTCGAAGGTACCAACTCAGGCATCGGTCCACATACTAGAGCCTCATTACTATATAGACCAACCTCATGGTCACTCACTGGGAAAACACCGGTATCCACGATCACAATCTACTCTACTAGTGTCTAAACTAGGTGTAGAACTCAAGAAATCGCCTGCATCATGTCCACTGCTGCCTAGTAATCTGTCTCGCCTCGTATCCTCGGAGGCCTCTGCTGCTGTAACTCATGCAATGCGCTCTATCTATGTGCATCGTCCGCTAGTACGGCTAGTGGCATCTGCTGCCTAATGGGTGGTGGTGGTGCTGGTACACCACCCGGCGGTGCCAAAAATGAATGAGGGCCCTACACTGGAGTCTCATCACTCAGTGGGTCGTCATCGAGTACTCTCTCAGAACTCCATCTGACTGACTGCGTGGAGACATCCTGAACAAATGCGACACTGTCAATGATTTATACCCAGTGATATGGCACAAAGTAATCACAATGAAATCTTTTGAAACACACATGCAATCAATGTTTTCGTGCAATGAGTCGAAAATCATAATTCAAGGTCCTGGTGTTCGGATATGTCAGCCGCCGCACCAACATTGGACTCCCTAGACTAATAACCACACTCAATACCCTTAACATTGTTACTTCACATAGAAGAAAGATCAGATTCCCGAGTTCTGTTGTAGAACCGAACTCCTCTGATACCAATTTGTCACGACCCGTCCTTGGGGCCCATGTCGTGACAACCCCAAGCCCGCCTTCCCTAGGCCAGGGGCTGGAGACTAGCACCAAAGGCGTAAATCATTACAAAAAGTTGAAGGCATTGCCTTTATAAGGTAAACAAACACCACAGAGTATGCCAACATAAGTATACACTAAGTAAACTGAGTACAATAGTAAGTGCGGAAAATTATGTGGGCCAGAATACAAACCCAAACTGAAAGTAAAGTACAACTGGAAAGGAAGTAAAACTACTAAAAAGTAAAGTAGCAATGCCGAGCCGTCCAATAGAATCCCACCTGAATAGTGGGTACAGATAGCCTCCTCAACTCCTCGGGTCCTGCCGTCCGCCCCGTGTACGTCCCGCTCAGTGGTCCATCTCCAGGTACCGACTCGTCGTAAATCAACCATCGGGTACCTACTCATCGTGCATTCCTCCTCCGGGAACCCTCCAGCTCTACAAGCCACAATCTCGATAACTGATGTCCGTCGTCTGCAACCAACACAACGTAGTGTGGGAAAATCTCATGCAAGGGTGACTATACGATACTCAGTAGGGACCCCGAGACCCCAGAAGGTCTCCCAAAATCCAAAAAGGATAATCCAGAAAATAAAGGTTCAATCACGATTTAACATCCAACACTACTTAGGTATATGACCATACATATACTTATGTCATCAATTCCAGTTCGGCTCCAACATCCGAGCCCCTGTTCGATCACATCCACAGAGGATAGTACAACCCAATACACACAGGAAAGCACAACACGAATCCACATAGGAAAACAAGTCAATCATATTGAAGATAATTATTGAAAGTCAAGACTCAGCTCACCCATGTATACTTCTTCATAAGGTGGTAGAGATGATCAGATGTAGCCACTGATTCATCTATGTTGGGACCCACATAGGATACTAGACTAGATAAGCTGTCGGACCCACGTAGGATACAACAACAGAGGTCAATAATGTCAAACCCACGTAGGATACAAGTACTGTAGTCATCACCACCAAACCCACGAAGGATTCCAGTATGGTTGTCGTCGTCGAACCCACGGAGGATTCCAGTACGAATGTCTTTACCATCTAACCCATAACTGCTGGGGAACTCCTCCTCTATCGAGTAAAGTGGGCCTGCCACTACAACCATGCACTTCCCATGAACGTTGGACTACTGTAGTACTCCTCCTATGGAGTACTGTGGGACTGCTGCTACAACCTAGAACGTCCCACCATGGGTCTGCCGCTACAACCAAGTGCTCCTCCTCTGCGGGTCTGCCTCTACAACCAGGTGCTCCCCCATAGGGCTATAGAAACACTCTGATTCAATCGATCAGCAATCGTCAAGTCTCAGCCAACTCTAGGGATTCCGCACACAGCACGCTCGTTCCTGGAGGGTCCGCTCCACGAGCCAAGAGGTCGATACATCAACTATCACGTAGACTATAGTTGATGTATCAAAATGTTCTTTCATGTCAATAGGAACACAACGCGACAGACAGCGCGTCAATCGGACGCCCGGTCTGAGAATTATTGTCTTTTTCATCCCAGGGGCCCTGTTAGTGTTTAAGCTAAAATCAACCCGACCGTAATACGTATGCATCCAAACCTCATGTGCAGTAATCCAAAAGGTCTTTCTCACTAATAAAAATCCAACAATGTTTATGTCACGTCAATCAGACGCCTGGAGCTCAAGTTATAGGCGTTTCCACTCCGAGGGCCCGGTTGGTCTCATGTTCGAACCAACCCAGCCGTACCAAAAGATCTCAAAAAACTTGAGTGTAATATAAAGAAATGACTGTCTTGATCCAAGTATCCCATCGCAATTGATGGTGCATCGATCAGAGGTCCGTAACCCATGTTATGGGCATTTGAACGAAACTTCCCGAGAATAGGGGGTTCGGGCCCGGTCCGACCCGGCCCGAACCGGGTCGACCCGACCCGGGTCCCAGTCCGGCCCACTAGGGTGTATCTCGGCCCGGCCGGCGCTGGCTGTCTGGTCCGCTCAGCCTGCCCCGGTCCGGCCAGGGGAGGGCGTTGGCGGCCAGCTGGCGCGGAAGTTAAGCTGTGCCCCTTAGATTCCGGAATGGCTTAGCCATTCTAGTTTGGACCACCATCGCGGCTCAGCCGCGGAAGTTCTGTTCCGGCAGCACGCCACCGCGCCGGTGTGGCACACCACCACAACTTTCCGCGGACCACCAGACGCACACTAATGGTTCGTTCCTCCCGCCATCTGAGCCTATGGTCACTACGGGACCCATAGATTACTGCGAAGGGTTCAAAATGCCTTTGTGGCCTACCTCGTCATCGCCCGTCGATTCACACATCAATAAACAAGCTGCGGAGGGTCGTCGGGCTGTGTTTGTTCAGACCGTGCCCTCCGCGTTAGGTGTTATCAATTTGAAATCATTCAAACACATGTTTTTAATCATTGAAGAGGGTATAATTTATTCAAAATAAATTATGCAAACACCCTTCAATTTAATACCCACGCACGAGGGTTTAATTCACATAAACACTAAAAATGAAAACCCCATACCTCAACAACGGTGAAATAGGTCGGCTTCGCGGTTGACGGTGTCAGAGTACGTCCATGGTGGATGGCATCTCACACCGGCTGTGGAGAGGAGATGAATGACAAGTCAATTACTCCTTGCGGTGACAACGTTCTTCATTGAGGTCTTGACGTTCTTCACATTCTCCAACGAAGAAGACAAGTTATATCTCTTCCAATTCCCCACACAACCAATCAACCCCAAATAAAATAAGCCTCTTCTTATTTTATTACCCAACCCATGCATTTCCAAAATTTAAATATTGAATTAACCTAACTTAATTAATCTTGAGCTTGTCAAAATTAAATGAAATAAAGTTGGCATCATTAATGAGAGGGTGTGTCACATAATTAAAGTGGGGGGTTTTAGAGATGTTAGGGAATTTGAAGGGATGGGGATAGTGTGGGCCCCACCTCACTATTAACCTCACATGGGTGGATAGTTCCACCCAACCTCCATCCAAAGTGTTTAACCACATTAAAGAAATAAAATTAGTTGCACAAATTTTATTTCTCGGAAGTCTTAATCCACAAAATTAAACAACTCTTCTTGAGAAAATGAAGCTCTGGAAAAGGTCTTCTTAAGCAAAAATCGGCGTTGCGGTTTCATCGGTGCCCTCGAATTTCAATTTCGTCCACCAGTTCAAACGATAGAAAAACCAGCTCGTTCGTTCAGTGAACGTACCCGAGCTAAACTTCAGAAATTGTTTCCAGGCACACCGGGCCTCGGAATCAGGTGCTGTCCGAAACCGCCGACTCGTAAAATTCCAAGGAAATTACGAAAAAAATTTCCTTGAAATTTCCGGGTCTTTATAGAAGGAGTGCTTTATGATCTATCCAAGTCAAGAGTAGAGGACATTAGTAGAATATGGAGACTTATTAAATGATAATTTCCAAGGAAAATGGGTATTAAGATGTGGCACTTTACGTTTTTATCCTGGATCAGACTTCAGGTGATGTTTTTCATGACCTGAGCCACTAGGGCCCACCTGGAATGCGGTAAACTGATTTTGAAATTCCAAGATGAACTCTAATAGGATGAGGGGTATAAATAAAATATGTAGTAATAGAACACATATGGGGGGTGCATATCCTATGGTACAAGTATAAAGACACACAAAAATCATATAATTCCCTCAAAATGAATATAGGAAAAAAATGTTCCTAATAATGTATGAATATAACTATATCCCACATCAGATTTATATTATTGTACTGAAAAGTGTAAAAGGAAAAAAAACAATCCCAAAAACTATTAAAGGGTTTAACATACTAAGGAAGAAGGTGACTACTGTCAAATGTGACACTTTTTTGAACTCTGACCTTTCTAGCTCCACTATGATTTGTCTTCACCTAGTTCACCTTGGACATCATCAAAAGGCACATCACATTCATAAGATATGAAATGTACAGAAAGATTGCATGAATGTTTGATTATAAAAATAATTATTATGAGACATTAAAATCATAAAACATGATTCATAAATAGTGTAGTCATATTATCATCGGGATGTAAATTGATTAGAATATGATATTGAACCATAATATCCCATGTAAACTCTAGATAGACCCAATTTCTCAAGGTAAATCCACAAAGCCTCTACTAAAATAAGATTCCAGCTGGAAGATTCAAGGAAATGAACATCCAAGATAAATCAATCCTGAAGTATGATAACATTTAATGATCTCATCCAATTGGCCATTCCCATTGGGCCATTGTTGGAACTCAAATATATTAATACATAGATAAGTGATATCATGTAGGGTCTTAAGGGAATACCTTTCCCTCTCTTGAATAACCTACAATGTAGGCGATTTAATTCTGAGGTATACTAGTCATGAGGATTCCAATGACTCCACATATAGAAAAACATGATGATAATTCATCACACCCCAATCAACAAAGATGGATTTCAGAAATCTATCTATAACTAATCACACATCGTGTATCACATCCTATTCTCAAAACATGATTCCTAAATACACCCTCATGGTGTTGGATAATGGGGAAAACACTATAAATACTTGCCTAAAATAAATAGGATTAATGCCTTATACCACCGATATAAAAATATTTGACATGTACTAGGAGTACATGACATTCCCAAAAAAATCCTGACACGGCCATTTCAATTTATTGTTCAATATCCCTTATCCATGTACTCTATCTATGAAAAAGTACAATGACCATGCTTAAATACAAAGATGATTCAATGTACCATAAATGTGCTTCAGCAGTAGTCATTCCCATTTACTCTAACCCCTTCCATGTGTTTGGTCAAGTCCATGCTCTTGTACCATGAGTGTACATTTTATTTATCCAGTCATAGGTCATAAAAATGTGTTATGTCCCAAAAATACTGTGATATTTTTACTATGCATAAATCCATGATTCCATAGATGAGACCCACATATCATTTATTTTCTGTGTTAAATTCTGTTTAAAAAGGTTTTTATTGAAATCATA
The DNA here is from genome assembly GCA_963277665.1 of Viscum album. Lineage (NCBI taxonomy): Eukaryota > Viridiplantae > Streptophyta > Magnoliopsida > Santalales > Viscaceae > Viscum > Viscum album. The sequence goes on along the minus strand of OY728151.1, from coordinate 1,832,106,370 downwards.
TAACACATAATTGTTTTTTCTTGCAATGTCGCTGTCTCCACTCAAACTACAAATCACAACCATGAGACGTGAATCCTGTATTGAAAATGGAATTCTATCATCCAATGGTGGGATTATAGCCAACCAATATTCCTAGTAATCTCCTATCGCTACTCCACTAAATTAAAATTCCAAACATATGAATTTCCCTTCTCTAATCCATCACAGTATCATTCATATTCATTTCCAAACGTCGATCACACCATCGATCTCAAACCTGAACCCATAGTAATTATCTATTTTTTCAAATAATGATTTAATTATGATCATTTATCATGTATTTAACTAATATTCATCCAAATAGAATACATATCATGAAAAAAGTCAAAATATGATGATAATGACAAAAAAAACATAATGAACAAACCTCAACAAATGTTCTGGTTGGCTTTTATATATTAATGATGAAATTTATGATCATAGGAAACATTCAGTGAAATATAAATTAATATGAAATGGAAGATAAAAAATTAACATCAACAACTATTGATCCTATAATCAGCTATTGATAGGTTAATTGATTCAATTTTCATCTCATATAACAAAAACAATTGAATACAAATAAAACATACACCCTAAATCAAGAATTAATTGATCACATAAAAATTATAGTTCCATGCCATCAATAATTGGTAAGATCATCATACCCATTTAACACACATATCATTAACCTTTATTAATTTTTCAACAATCCAATAACTCTCATCATAATGGATACTCTCCAAATGCAAGGTTTATGTGAAAAAAACTAGGGATTTTCTATAAATCAGATAAAATATAGAATGATAGGTCTTGAAAATTAAATAATTAAATAGTTAATGAAATAAATTATTATCTTATTAATCCCCCAATAATATATCCTTCAAAATGTACCTTAAAATAAAAAAATTTCTTTCATTCATAGGGTAAGACATGTATTCCATATTTAATGGTTGTCTCAGATTTCCAATTTTATTCTACATTGGATTGTTATTCCATTCATTCATAAAATACTGGATGTGCATGATATAATATATTCATAATTTTTTATATATATAATGAAACTCCCTATCCCCCATAATCTAACATGGAAACAATTCCAATCATAGAAAATATTTCATTGAAAATTACACTGGTTAATAAGGATAAAATAATTTCCTAATATTCCATCTACATTAAGGATTTTTGAACAAAAAGGAAAAACTATCTAAAAAAGGTGATTGTATTGAGATAGAATCTTTTTCTCCCACTACTAAATTTTTTAATAAATATTCATGTACTACTTCCATATACACTCCATTATAATATCGTTCCCCTAGAGAATCATCTCCTACCTACCATTGATCTGCACTTGGTAATCCCTGACGTTATATCCATATTCAATGTACAACTCTCCCTAGTTGATATATTGAACTGAATCATGAACATACCTCCTCAATTACAACATATGAATGAAATCGTGTACCTCATAAAACTATAGTCATTGGGATTTTATGTATGCTACCTCACTAACTCTATACACTATCTTGAAGGAGCCAATGAAGCTGAAAGATAAAATGTTGACATGGAAAAATATCTATAATCGTGGTTGACATGTAACCTTTAAAAAATCATTGTATCCATAATCAAACTCCAAATATATTCTTCATCGGTACTTATATGTATTATGATGGCTTTGGGATGTACTCATCCACTCCCGGATGATCTATACATTCTCTATTATATATCGTAACAATATTGGGACCATGATTTCTGACAATTCTAGATTATTCTGACATAGTGGTGACCAATAGGTTCTCCTATATAATTCCTCAAATTGAGCCCCACCAATGGTGGAGTGGTAACCATTGTAATATAAAACTCTACTATAGTGAGGTTATCCAACTAACTATAACCATATTCTCTCATTAAAGACTGAATAATTTCCTGTAGAACATGAATGGTCAACTCGACTTGGCCATCATTTAGGGGGTGGAGCAACTTTCTCAAATGAAACTGAGTCCCAAATTCCTCTTGTAATACTCTCTAATATTATGTTGTGATGTGAGTATCGTTGTTTGAAATAATTCTAGTGTGAACTCTGTGATGCAGAAATTCTTCGTGTATATAAAGAAATCCCAATTTTTTCATTGAACTATGCTCATATATTTCATAGATGTATTATTACATTTGGATTATGTCTATGACCTCCTAGATGGAATCAATTCATCTATATGGTCATGGAATCCCATTAATGATGTCTATAGTGATACCATCCACCTTCATCTCTAGAAACTCGCTTGTTGAGCTATGACCATCGGGTCCTAGTGCTTAGCATCTTACTACTGAAATGTTCAGCACAAATTGACATTATCAACTACACTCTTTGTAATTCGATGAAACCAAAACAAATGTTAGTAGTCTCAGTATATCATCAACACAGTTGGTTTTATGCCAATTGTGGGATGCATGATAGTCCCTAAATAACTCCATACAAAATTACATTGGTATCATCATTTTACCTTGGAAAATGGGGATGTGATTTCTACCTTCAAAAGTTACATCTGGATCATGTCCGGTGGAAATTTGATAATAAAAAGTATCACAATGAACATAAAAATATTTATCCTCTCTAAAAAACCATATAAGTGGAGGGTTTACTACCATTGATCATAGGTAAGATATATTGTCCCCATGTACTATGTATAACTGAAATGAGGCCAATTTCCAGGACTTCTCGATCAACAACATTGGAAAATATCATCTTATAAGGGAATTATCAACCACATTCCACTACATGGGAGTTTAAAATATCTCTATGTAATAATCAGGGATGGCATCTAGCCACCACCTTTTTCTGAATTTTATATATTTAAATGAAAATATGTGAATGAGACACATGTGTTCAAAATAGATGACACATTTCTCACATATATTTTACTATTTCCACATCATTAGGGTGAAGACCACCACTACTATCTCTAGGTTATGGGACACATAGTTTTCCTCATGGTGTCATAAGTTTCCGGGCCAATATAATTCCTCCGATCGAATCTGAATTATAACACATCAAATCCATGTTATGGAGTCATTGTATATTAATACATACCCAGCACCCACCTATGGATATCTCAATATGGGTTCACATGTTATTCCCTACCATAAATCCCGAAAATCATGATGGTACCTATTTTTACAAATTAATGGATTCCCATTTCAAGTCAAATCAGTCAAGGTTAAACATATAATATTGAAATTAGTCATGAATATCCTATATTATCTTTTAATCATAAAGAATCTATGTACCGCAATCACACAGATGGGTGGGTCCCAATCTATAATTACCCCATGTTTCACCAGCTACACCACTACTCCCTCTTATGGATAGATATTTCACATTAAGTGGACATCTAAAAACCATACCTCACACTATTTGATATTCTCATAATGGTTGAACTCTCTGAGTATGCATCTGAATGGATAAACATGTCTTGCATTATCGTCATTTGACATCGAGTAAAATAGGATGTTGTCAATGAACACTACCATGAACCGATCCAAGAATGGATGAATGATCTTGTTAAGGTGTTCCATGAAAACTATTGTGGAAATAATCATCCAAAAATGAATCACCATTAAATTATATATACAATAGAAAAATATGTATTCTCAATTTGGTATATCATTGTCTCAAACTTGATGATTGTGATATCCTCACATGAGGACAATCATTGAGAACCACCACTTCCAATTCAAAAATAATAAGAGGTAACTGATTCCTGGTATTGGAAACATATTATTCATATTCACCTTGTACTAGAAATAGTAATCCACACACAACCTATATCCCTCATCGACCTTTTTGTAAAATAAAACTAGGGATACACGGTGTGACACAGTCATTCTGATAAAGGTCATTCTCTAAAAGTCCTACTATTGTAACATTAACACAAAAATATCTATAGGAGACATCCAATATGATATCATAGATATTTGGGTATTACATGGGTGAAATACTATGTAGATGTTGATCTCTTCATGGAGAGGTATTCGTAAAACATCCTCAAAAAAATATTCCATCATACTCCAACACTACCATTGGAAGCTAAAATATCATATAATGAACTACTCCAAAAATAATACTTATGAAATTATGAGTAATTGGAAAAATAATATTATCTATGTGTCCACCCAAATATTCTTAGTTCTCATCCTCAAAGATGAGAGGGATCCTCATCCAATCCATGTTGACCTACCCCCTCATCCACCTAAAATAGTCAATTTGTACAAAAATTACTGATATGCAGTCCATACCTAGGATGTCATCATAAGGTCGTGTCGCTACTCAAAAAGTATACCATTGGAAGAACTATCCAAAATGTGTTTTTTCACACTATCAGTAAAAGTGTTTGATCACTTAATTACCCATGGTAACTGTCTCTGATAAAAAGGGTTGAGCCAAAGGCTAAACTAGAATATCTTGATCAAAAAATGGGATGTGGAAATGAAATAATGGCTCATTCCAATATATATTAATACTATATCTATGGTAGAAAAAATATATATCATACATTGAATCATTTATAGATATAATTGTTAATAAGACTCCACTAATTGTAGCTATACTTTTCGCTGACCATCAGCTCCATGAGCCTAGCATAGACCACCTCTGTGTGGTTGTGGAAGCACATCAAATCGTTTCGTACCTATTCATACCCTTACAGCTCTAATACCACATCCATCGAACTAAATACAGACCTTATATTTCCAATACCTCTTCCTAGTATTCCCATCACCCATTTATCTATTTTACACATGAAGGTTCATACATTAATGTGGGGAAAGTCCCCACCCATCTCAAAAGTAACAACACATATCCCTCAGCTAACATGAACCATATAGTGATCCCATAATTGTAGACATGTATTCCATTAGATGTTTCTAGATACATGTATATCACTTGAATATCAGAGTATGAAATCAGTTACCCATAGATGATGTCTCAAATCCTGGGTGTCCACTACCTGCACCAACATTCACTGACCACTCTGCCAAATAGCTCTCCACAACAAAATTTTTCTCGATCAATCTAGTATAAGTAGGAATTAAATGAGATATCCCTGAATCTTATAAATATGTGTGGATGATTCATTATAAGGTCCATTATTAAAAAAATGCATCTTAAACCATTTCAATAGTGTATGGTTAGTCGTCATTGATCCTAGGAAAATACTCTACCTCAGTCAAGACACCCTACTAACACTCTAAATTATCTTGAATACAATTTACAAACAAAAATACAAATATATAACTAGTATATGATGTTCTAAAAAAACTCATTACAAGGTAGGGTAACATCCTCATATACTTGAGTCACCACACCCCACCATCACCCTGCAGAACCATGGATAAGGCTCGCCTCTAGGACTACCATCTCATCGAGAACATGGTAAAAAACTTACAGTACAACATATATCTAGGTATCTACTAAATGGGGTTTGGATCACCCCATAAATCAAGGTATTATAATATAAAAAACTCATTATGTGCAATCAATCTACCTAAATCACGTTCATAGTACATTTAGAAGAAAATACATATTGATATTTGGTGGTAACGTCAACAAACTACATGGAGGTACAAACTCAAATACAAGACCATTTAACAAAGCCTCATAATTAGAAATATCATCCAAATGATATTTCTGGGGAACCCTAGATGGAAGTCATCTTATTGGAATCTTAATAATAACATGTTATATATTTCTCAGAAGTCTATCTAGGGATATAGCTCAAAAAGAACATAGAATCCATAACCAATTCCAATATAATGCATGTGCGAATGATATCAATGTATGTAGTGCCTATATGTATCATGTAAAAAATTAGGATAATATTGTCTTGATGAATGGATGTGTCAACCACTGTAAAAAAATAGGAATCCCTATCCTGAGAGACAAACATGAAACATTTTAGCATTATTTTACATGATCCCAAATAAATACTAATATCTAGTTAATCTCTAAATTTGGTCCTATGATGACACACTTTGAGTGCACTCTATAAATAACCAAACATTGGTGCCTTCCTAGATAGAGGTAAAACAAGTGTGACACTCCAAGGCCTCCTCCAATATACCAAGGGATCGGGAGAAGCATCGAGTTAGCATATCACACACATGGGAGGCCTTATCCAAATGTTCCAATACACACACAGACACACACACACACACACAATGAGATATCAAAATACCCATATAGGGATAAAATATTAAAATGTAATTGATAAGAATAATGGATGAATAAATATATATCCCACATCAGAGTATGTGTTATGAGCATGATGAAATAATGACAAAAATATAGGGCCACCAAAACTGTAGAAGTGTCCAACACACAATGAAAAGATGAGACTGTTGTCAAATGAAACAACTGGTAAGAACCACGTTCTTTCGAGATAAACTACACTCCATATTCCCCATGCCTACCTAGGACACTACATAAAGTCCAATCATATGCATAAGACACGACATTAGTAAAAAGATCCCATATAGTGATGAGTATACCATTAACCATTCCTACATCCCAAAATCCATAAACATAATTAATCAAAAGTGTTGATAGTTAATTAAAATAATTCATTTTAGTTGGAATATTAATCATTAAAATAATTACCCAGATATACTCAAGATAAACAAAAAGTATCAAGGTCAGTCCATAACAAAATAATTAGGCTATGATTTCTTCTTAAGGATTCAATGAAAATACCATCTGATATAAATCAATACAAAAGCCTAATAAAATATAATGTTCTCATCTAATAGGTCATTCCCATTGGGCCTCTCCATAAATTAGTACCCACAAGAACTATGAAGAAATATAAACATAGATAGGAGATCTCACATAAGGAATTTAAGAGAAATTATACCTATTCTAGAATAAGAATCAATGTAGGGGATCGAATTCATGGGTATGTTAGTCATGAAAATTTAAATATCCCCTTATTGGGAAGAATATGATGATAGGGAATCACACCCTAGGACACATCGAGGTTTACATGAACATTAACAGAGAATAAAACCATAGAGTGGATTACATCCTATACTGAATACATGATTACTCATAGTAACCACATGGGGACGGATTAAGGGGACATACACTAGAGTTAAAAGTGTAAAATTAAGAGGAAAAGGTCCTCAACCATCCATGATAATGTTACAAAACATGTTATCGGAGAATATCGTGGGTCTGGATAATTATGGACATACCTATTTATATTTTTTTGTTTAATAGTCCTTCGTCGTGTACTCTTGTCATGTCGGCATACATTGGGTTGCCAATGTACTTAGCTATGTCTGTGTTCCCTAGCGAGGTTTGAGTTCATGTTTATAACAAGTACAATGACCATGCCCACAGATCTAGATATGTCCATGCTGATGTACCCATGGGGTATAACTCGATTCACTAGTCATGATTCAAATGACGTGTAGTAGATCCCACATGATGGGTAATATTTTTCAGTATAACTAATCCATGTCCTCTATAAAGGGTACCACACATCAGGTGTTCTTTCATATTTAAATCCATGTAATATAGATTGTTATAGAAATATGATAATTCTCGTGCATTTCAAATCATGTTACGACTACCTCCGCTCTAACCGCTAGTCACACCCATGAAGCCTTAATCTGGCATTAACCATGTGTTTTCCTAACTAGGAATTAAACTCAATTACTAAAAATTGAGATAAAACAAATCCTAAGTACCAACATCCTTTGTTTCATCACCAGACCATCTTTCATCATCATCAAACCTTGATCTACCAGTCAATCACAAAACTGAACTAGAAAAAACATACCATTGTGCATATAAATAATTGTACAATGATCATTCACCAGGTATTTTTCAAATCACCAAAAAAAGAATAATAATGATGAAAAGATAATGAATGGAGGGAGAAAAAAACACATCTGTGAGGATTTAATGGTTTCTATTGTTTGGGTGGGCATCAAATTGTTGATGAACAAATTTCTGAGCATATGTAAAATTAATTTCATATTATATTGAACATAAATTGATTAAACTCAATTATATATATATATATATGAATAAGTTATTTTTATGTTAATTGATTTATATTCCACGAGGGATAAAAAAATGAGTCATTCCAGATGAAGTAATGGTCCTACCTTGAGTTTGGATCGATAATAGAAGAATAATGGTTCAAAATCATTGGTCATTGGCTGAGATATAAAAACATACAACCCCTTGAAATTATAAGGTTAAAACCATATATTTGATAGATTACATGAAATCGAACACCAAGAGAATAAGGGACTATTATTCCCTCATTCATTAAAATATATTTACTATTTTAAAAACATTATACATATTCTATATTTTTTTTGCGTGGAAGAATGAGTTCACTTTCATTAAAAGCAATATAATCATTTTCCAAAATCCTACATTACATAGAAGATCTAGTTCTATTGAATAAAAGTATATTATTTAATATAATAAGACATTACCTCTCTATTAAATTATTAGTTATAAATAGTATTAACTAAGTAAGGAAAATATATGGTTTATAGAAATATAAAATTAATTAATTTGGTTAAAAAATTATTATAAATAAATAGAATAACCAATTGAATATAATGGGGATGTTATTATAGGAAACTAATTTTATGAAAACAAAGATGTTGTATGATAATAAATTAAATTAAATAAAATTAGTGAGTAATATTAATTTAATATCTATATTATATATTGAATAAAATATTTTTTATACTCATCTATTATATTTTATTGGCTTAAAATAAAACAAACCCAATAATACACATAAAATACTATATTTTTAATAAAGGTTGTTTTTCACCTTTTGATGGATAAATTATTTTAAATAAAATTTTCACACTTTATTAAACATAATATATCCAAATCAACATAATATTAGTAATGGAAAAAAATATTCGGTAGGATGAATTTTTGGTACCATTATGTGATGCTTTATTTCTTAATAAATTGGTAAAAATACTGATATTTAATTGAACAATTTATTTTCATATAATTTTTAAAAGGTTAAATTATATTATAAATTTATTTTAAAGGATAATTATCTCATATTTTTAATAATTAATCTTTTTTATCTCATAAGAATCAATTTAAATTTGTAATTGACAATAACAACCTGGAAAAATATTTAGATGTTTTACTCAAAAAACCTGAAATGTCGTCCTGTTTTCGAGACTATTTTTAAATTATTTTCTTGAAATTATATTATTGGAATTTGGAAAATTCGATTAAATATAAGGAATAATAAGAATTTTTAAGTTATAATTATGTCCAATTAATTTTTATACCAAAACGATTAGTGAATGTAATTAAAATTAAATATAACGATTAAGGTAAAATTAATCATTATAAGGGAATATTTCATAATCATAAGTGCCAAAATAATGTTTAGACATATAAAATATCAATTTTTGGAATATTTATATTATACACTCCCTTGGGTAGAAATTGGACCATTTTCAGGGGAAACAATCCTTGGAAAAAATGTTGGTTCAATTAATATTCCCAAAATTTACAAGAGTGGCACACCTCCTCCATTATAAAAGGCCTCCCATCCTCCCACATAATCACAAATATCAATAGACTTTGGTTCAAAAAATATCTTCTCAAATAAATCATACATATCCCAACCCAAATCCTATAATCTCCCCTTGGTAATAAATCAATACAAGTAAACATTTTGGGTAAAACCAAATGATGTAACCCGATTAAGAGGAAACATATTTATTTAGGATATTTAGATTCATTTCTACAATCACCCTATAAAAATTCATAATTATATTCTAATATAAAAACTATTATCCAAAATACACTAATTTTTATATCTAATAAGTATTCTACCAACAATTACACAGACTTCCATCAGATGTGTAATGAAAACACTATTTATGTCCATCATTCATTTTTTGGAATTATGATGGATGATATGTTTAAATGTGATATATATATATGAAAATAATTATTTCTTGATTCTTTATAATAAACATTATAGCGCATACCTCAATACTTTCCATTTTTTAAAATATGATTACATCATTTGATAATGTGCGGACTACAACCTCCTCAGAGTTATGTGATTCATTCATGCTATACATGGAATGTATTAAGGAAAATTTTGATACAATTATGTGTCATATATGAAATAAATATGATACTATAAAAATAATATACATGTTTGGTCTACTAGGTTGAATACCATGGGGAGGGGGGTTAATCTGGGTATGGCGGATTATAACATTTTTCTTTTGGATCCTATTTTATTGTTAAAAATTCAATTATCTCTTAATCCCATATCAATATATGAAAAAATATGAAATAATTCATTGGAATTAGTGATATTTACTTGGTTCACCCTCACTGGGATACATCTACGAAGAATTTAATGGAGATGCGCTGATGTACCAAATTCAGTAAAGCCCAAGCCCAATAATTATTATAATGTTCAGGATAGATCTTCTTTTCCCAGGATTACTAACTTTAAAAAGTTTAGGGTCTACTCAATGAATTCAAAATGATCACTCCAAATGCCTATTTCACTGTCTCACTCCTAGTGGAAAGAGTCACCATCTTCCTCTTTCTTTGCTCACTGCTCTTGGAAAGGAATCCACTCACAATTTATGGTTGTGTAAGTCAAACACTATATATCGACATGTATGTCCCTTCATTTGCATTAATTATGAAATCCTTAATTATAGGTATATGATCTTTTGAAGATCATTTTTCACATGTTGATGAATTTCATCTTCCCGGGTACTGCTAGGCATCAGAAAATACATTCGCAAACTGATTTGAAGATTTGGAAAGCTTCCTTGTGCAAAATGAAAAATAGATTCCCCTTCCGCATTCTATATACTGATAAAGGTATGTGGTCACCTCCTCCACGTATAGCTACCACCTCTATGAACCACCCTTATTCTGTGGTCTTCTTCCTCCTTCGCGATCACATGCTTCTACCGCGTAGAGATTCCGCAAACCTCCTTTGGGAAATCCCTCATGCTGTAAAATATTCTCTTTTCGGGGACTTCCTTTTCTTCTATGTACCAGACTTTCCCCTCCATTTATTACTTTAGGAATTATCCCTCTCACAAACCGTAGATTCCACTTCCGCTTACCAAGACAACTCCTTCCTCAAACAGGACTTCCATCTCCGCGTACCAAACGTCCTTTGCAGTTTAAGAATTCCTGCAAACCGCTTTCACATGAACCACATTCGTAATTTTCCTAGTTCCTGAAGAAAATTATGTTTTCTAATGATGATGAATATACATAGTAACTAGTGGTATTACTGTTTCATATATAGGAAAAGATACCCGCTTTATCTTCTATATCATGATTTACCAAATCTTGATTCGACTCAGCTTCAACAGCATTCTGAATCTTCTACCGCTGCAAACCGTAGGCCACCCACGAACCATATTTCCATGCCATCTGCATACTGCATTTTTCCTTACATGGCAGATCTCTTCTGCCAATCAACAAACCATCCACGTATTTCACCAGTTATCCACAATGAAAAGTTTTTTGTTTCACGAATAGTGCCAGCAATTCATCTATATCATTTATTTTTCATTAACATAATATGAAAATGAAATGTATGCAGTGTTCATGTGTATGTACGGCCGACCATCTCTATAAAAAATTTATTTCATTTCTTATCTACAAAATTTAAAGATTATATTAAATAAATATGTACTGAATATATAACATAATTTAATAATTTTTTATATTATAGATATGATGAAATCATTATCTACTTTTTAGGGTCAACAAATATAAATTCAAAACATACTTGAAAAAACTCAGAATTTCGCACCGAAAATAGTAAAAATAATGAATGATTGTTAACAAATGGGCAATACAGTATTATAATAAAATTATATATGATATTATAAACATTATTATGGTTATGTTATATGACATTTACATATATTAAAACATTATACAAGAGGATAAATACCAAAAAATCAAAATAAAGGTTATGGTAAGGGATTTTGTCTCAATTTAAATTCCATTGTAACTTATTTCTCGTTATTCACCAACTCACTTTTATATTGAATATATAATAATGATTTACAGATAATATCATGAATATCTGTAGTCTATAGATATTTTAAATTTATTTAATTTCATACCTTGAATGGGAATATGATTTAAATGTTTCATAGTGGTATGAGCCACATAGGAATGTTTAATGGTTATTCTCCTAAGTAATGTTCTTAATGAATATCTTATCAATCTCAGTTACATTTTTTATTGTTAAACTTATCATGAAACAATCACATTATTGAAATAATTTTTCATTGAAAATTTACATGTATATCCATAATATTATACAATGTGTATTAGTATTTCTTAAATCATATACAATTTTACATGTGGTGTCTACATAAAAATTATTTGATTATTTAGGAAAATTTTGATAATTATGTATTTAGTATTAAATGTATTTATTTGATAAGGAATATTATTTCTTTTACAATTCAATAAAATTAGTTATTTGAATAGAAAGTGATTGGTGGATCCCATAATTTATATAGCTCCTCGATGCATCTATAGGTTCTATTGATATGAATATGTTGGCCAAACTAAATTGGATTCTATTCGTAGTTTTAGCCTCCATGTGAAAGGTATTGAAAATATAGGTTTTCGTGTCCCTCGGACATACATCAAATAATTAAGAATTTACTTCATTTAGATTCATATATTTTTCATCCATAATATTCTTCATTGACATATATTTGGGTAGATTTTATTCTCAGTTTATTCATTATATTTTATGTGTTTCAGTTTCATACTGTGACATATTGGTTTTTTTATCTAGTTATTTTTTTGGCATGTGTTTTCAGTTAGTCACATGTATCTGTTTGTTTATTCTCACTATTTCATTACTAATTTTTCTATACTTACCATTACTAATAATTTTATCTCACCCTTATTATGTTTCATTTCCCAATGCTATGATGAAGAAATCGTTGAATAGGCATTCAAGGATTTAGTTTATTTCATTTTATTTTTTATCATGATTTTATTTTATTTTTTCCAATGTATTATGGGTATGAGGTATGAAATATAGCATTCCAAGAATACTAAACGGATTAATCATTCATGATTTGATTCCTTATAGTAATTACAATGTGATTAAATAATTCATGAGCTCAGAGATTCTAAGGTCGGTCAATTATAGTTGATATTAGAGAAAGATGGCTAGCAACATTGGAAACTAGATTTAGAAAACATAGATTATGTATAACAACCCTAACATATACATTGATGATAAGTTTTCATGAACATCTATCATTTTTGGTATGTTAGAGAATATTGGGTTTTTTGAACAAATATATCATTGTCTAGATATTACAGGTGGATGTGGTTCTGGAACAGATGTACCTAGGAGTAACAAATCTAACAAGGTGTGTCTAGCATGACTCAGTGTTACCCATTACAGGAAAATGAGACTTACTTCACACTTGGTTTGACAATCATGTGGAATAATCTTAGGATACTTTGAATATTTTTTACATTCCACTTTTAAGGATATAATGTATACATATCCCAAAAGAAAATATGTTTATTATTATGAGATTAGTTATGGAAAACATTTTAACTATATTATTAGTGTTTCACTAGTTTTTGAATTCTACATTATTTTACATAATGTATTGATATAATCTAGTATAATCCATTATTATGAAATGGCACCATGTTGGATGAACATTATTAGTAGTTGTGGAAGATATAAATATTTCCCAACTGGGGAAACTAAAAAAACTGGTAATGAAAAGACCAAGAATTTTTCTAGAATTTATATCTATAAATTATTTCGGAAAATTCTGAGACCAGTAATTGAGACGGCGTGCGATTCTAAGGCCTAGTGTGCCTGGAATGGTCTGTCAAAAATTGTTTTGTTTTAAAATAGAACATATGAGTAGTTTTCCTAAAAAAAAAGTGGAATAAATATCAAATGGGTGACTAGATCAGAAATCTGAGGTCACAATTGCATTCAGGATGATAGGAATACCCTAGGTTTGACTTATATTTAGTCAGTGCGGGCCTCCGGTGAGAAAACCCGAAAATGACATAACCATAAATAAAATAATTAAATACAAATCTGTTAATTTTCTTAAAATCCATATAACTCACCAACAAGGACATGAAATGAAAATATGAAACCAAAAATTGATCTTGTGAGGGAGTTCTATCCTTTGGCGGCACATTACATTGACCGGTACATGAAAATTGTGGAAAATAGTTTCTGGGATGTGACTTGAAATAAAATAACTAAATTATTTTATTAAAAATCCTATAACACATAATAGGTAACTCGGATTAGGAATTCTATAGTACCGTTGAACTTGTGAGGGTGTACTTTCCTTAGGCAGAGCCTAACCTCGACTGGAACATGTTGAGGGTGAATGTTAGTTATTCTATGTGCACATCATCAAAATATTTTGTTAATAAAAATATTTGGATGTTATGTGATGAAGAAGTGACCTAATATACTCTTTTATAAACCCAGTTATAACAAAATTTCATGTTTTTACTCATAACCTTAGTATTTTAGAGAGAGGATCTGGTGGAGGAGCTTTTATGGATGAACACCGATAGATTGAGAATTGACAATCAGTGTGCCAATATAAATCTTGGATCTCAACAATGACAATGATGATGATTTATTATTCATCTGTGATTGTTCCAAATCGAGGTATGAAATTTGTGTTGTGGATTTATCCTCATTTTATTTACCCAAGATGAACTTTAATTAATCACCTAACAATTTTTTTTTTGGATCAATCATTTGGGTATGTTAATTGATTTATCATTCTGTAGTATATAAATTGATATTACATTGATTGATTTATTTATATTTTTTCATCTCACTAACATAAAATGACCAATTCTATTCCAAACAACAGTCAGGGTTCATTCCCAGTCTATATGTATTGTGGTTTACTCTCCATAGCTCTATGTGTGATCATCATTAATATTTCATTTGGATGATATATACGTCAATAATTGATTTACAATCATTGTGAGATTGATCTTGGAGTAAAAAACTCATCATCTTGTGTTTTAGATTTGTGATTCATGTTGTTAGGTGATGGACTGGACCGAACACGATGGAAGAATGATGTTGATGTGGTATTCTTAGCAGTGTAGGTGTGGTCTGTGGAGTACCAGTTTTTCTTAAACCCATGAATGAGTGAAGGAGTTAATAATTGGGAGTAATAAAATAAATTAAATTTGAACACATAAAATTTAAAGGGACAAGGTGGCCTCCACATGCTAGGGGGAAAGGGTAACCCAAAATCCCTCTCCAATACCACATTAAGTATATATATTTTAATATTTTCAATATAGATATTATTTTTATTTTATGAATAAAAATTATTGTTTTTATAATAGATATGGGGAATCTCTTTTTTGATCCATGTGAAGGAAAGTATGGGCACCAGCGTAAGAAAGGGAGTGGCTTTTCCTCTTGCAGATTTAGGCAAAGTGTTTTTTTGTTTAAGGTGGTAGGGTTGTGAATAATTAGGGAAATGGGAAGTAAAGTGCCACTTGAAGTGGTGTTTTCACCCCACCCCCATTACATACCCCACCCATTTTTATTATATATATATAAATATTATAGATATTATAAATTTATTATAAATTTAAAATACAATAAATATAATAATAAATATAAAACAAAATAGAATAAATTTTTTATAAATATAAAATAAAATAAATAATGAATTTAAATTTTACTAAATATGAAAGTGTAAATATAATATATATATTCTAATTGTATATATTCAAATAATTATAATTATAAATATATATATTTAATTTAAAATATTAATGTTAAATATAATTAAAAATAAATTAATTCATATATATATATATATTCCATTAGAGCATATTATAATGTTGTGCACCATGTTTGTTTTATATGGTGAATATATACTTCCACTTGGACATTTAATATCATTAATAAATAATAATTCATTGTAATGTCAGTTTCTATATGATTTATTTCTTATAAGGGGATTTTAATGTAATGTTATGAAGTGTTAATGAAATTTCATTAGACATTTATTTTTTCATTGTATTAAATCACTTCCTCATTTCCTTTTACATTATATTATAATTGAATAATTACATTGAAAATAAATTGATTTATTTTAACTAATTATTTGTGGATTTTAAATTGACATAGATAATCAATTAATTTATCATTTCTCACTTCAACAGTGTGGTGATTTTAATTGTTTATTTAATAATATCATCCCAATTAAGATTAGTTATTCTTAAAATTACATTTAATTATTATTTATGAACATTTTTCGTTAAACCTTTTATTTTTAATCTGATTTTGATAATCATTACATTTTTATGTAATAATTTATTTTTAAACATTTTGTTACTAAAAAAGTTTTGAAACATGGTTTAATGAAAACGTGACATCATTTCCCTCTTTATACAGAGATCTTGTTTTCATCTAAAAACACTACTTTATAAAATGGTTATAAAAATTGTTTTCAACCTATCGAAAATTATTTATTGAATAATTTTTTGAAATTTTTTTGTTATACATATTTTTTCAAAATAATCTTGTAGTCACTTTTAGAATAGGCCACTCTTATATCTGTTTTAACTTGAAAAAAGAATGTTCTCTTTACCTTGTATTAAATTTATAGAATTTCATTCCATTATTTATTTAAATATTCCATTTCTAGTTGAAATGGTTAATTTTTAAGAATATTTTTTCTAAAGTTACAATAAAAAAGGGATTCAAAATATTTTTCAAAATAAAAAGGTTATTTACTCATTAATTTTTTTAAAAGATAATTTTCTGGTGTTTCCATTTTTTAATGACACGAACCCCATATTTTTACTCCATTAAAAATAGATTGTATTTAAATCATCCAAATAATTGATTTGGATTGTTTGAATTGATTTTTCCATGTATATTATTGACTATCACTTCCTTTATTTATTTTTGTCATCCCCTTGAAATATTCACATTCATATAACCAATCAACATTATATTACCCCTAGATATCCTGGTTATTTAACATGGATAGTGTTATTACCTAAACTATAAGTCATTTTAAATTATTGTATTTACAATGAAAGTTATTTCATTATCTAGGGAATCATTGATGAATGCATATTTTTTTCAGTATATATATTTAATAAGGCATAATGTTTATTAATTAAATCAATTACTTGATATGATTCTTCATTTTGACCAGAAGTGATTCGTGGGGACCATAATTTATATATCCCATAGATTCATCAATAAGTATTCATGATAAAAATATGATGTAAAAATTATATGGGTTTCTACTTTCACTTTTAAACTGTTTATTAAAAGGTCTTGACATTATATGTTTTCACGATCCTCAAACAAAATGTCCAATAATTATGTAATGCCTTTATTTTGATTTGGTATTTATTATCCATGATATTTTCCCTATGAAAAAATATATGGATGTATTTCATTCTTATTTTATTGATTAAAGGACATGTTTTTTTAGTTATTTGCATTTTGATATTATTTATCCATTTTAATTTGAGTTTATTAATTATATCACATTTGTGTTCATAAATATACCTTTAAATAATTATTGTTATCCTTAATTAATTATATATTTCTCTATAAAATTTCTTACGAGCATTTGATCTCATCATAATTTTTTAACATTTATACAATTTATGGAAGATAACTATGAAATAAATGATGGATTTCCCTATATGGAAAAATTTTATTATCGGAAAAACGTATTCCAAAATTTATGTATTGATTTTTATTGTTATAATCATTTATGTATCTAGTTTACCTACAATACATTTTTTTTTCAATTGGGATGAGATTTACTTGTATCGTATGCCAATGTACTGTTAGTAGGCACTGGCTTTGGGATTTTAGGGGCCAGGTCACTATAATTTGTATTAGAGATGGTTTAGTATAAATCATGCGAACAAGATTTAGGAAAATATAGACTTAGAAACATAACCTAGAGATAGATTTTGAGTATTTTCAAAGAATCACATATGCATTCATGTTTTAAGTGTTATAGATACCATCTTGGATTATGATATTATGGTTGATCATATGTTCTATGTCTTAAAATCCACATTTTATGTTTTATGTGATGGAACTCTACTATACTAACGATATATGGTAAAATTTATAGCTAAAAAATTCAGTAGTTTTTTATTTGTTTTATTGGAAAAGATATTTGAGGAATAATTCAACTCAATATTAGAGATTTCAGCTTAAAGGTATTAATAATCTTTAGTGTTTTCATTATCAATAATGAAATTGTATTAATTTTCAAATAATATTATTATAATTTTAAAAAAACATGTTGTATAGAAAACTATAGGGAAAATTATATATAATGATTAAACCCATTTTATTGAAGTCCATCGTTTTTATGGTAAATTTTTAGATTTTATAATAATACAGTTTATAAAATAGAAAACATATATTCTGGGTTACAATCCATCATATTCCTGCAATAATGGTGGACATTAACCCATGAATGAAGAATGATAAGTATTTCTTGCCTACCACTAGCATAAACATTGTCTAAGTTAATTTGTAATTTTTTAGTTGAACAATTGATGAATACATATTAATAATGTATAATTAGTTTCAATTTTTATGTTCAGATATTAATATATTAACCATATTGTCATTGTATGATAGTTGAGACAAATGTAATGACATGTCACTCTTTTATGGGCACTATAATCCGTCAAAAGTAAATTTTAATTCTTCCGGCATCATGGATTGTTTTTGGATATCCATTTCTTGAAGTAGGGGATGTATAATAAATTTATCAAAGAAAAAAAATTTATAAAAGATTTACTATATATTTATATAATGTATGTAAAATCATTATACTCTTAGTTTGTGAAAGAATTACCCAACATTAGAAGACAAATTTTTAAATAAAATTTTTTCATAATAACTAAATTATTATAATGCCAATTATATTTTAACGAAACAATGATTTTTAAATTTCAGTCCCTAAAATTTCAATTGATCATTATCATGTTTCTGATTGGTGACCTCAATCACCCTCTATATTTATTTCTAATTTTCCTTTATCTCAATTTCTTTACATAGAACATATGTCAACCTATTTAAAAAAATTGGTATATGTCATTATATATGTTTTTGTTACTTCCCATTAATTCTTTCAAGATGATTATGCACCATCCTTTACCATTATGATTTCTTTAACAAAATTAATTTTTAAATATCAAAAAATTTATTTTCATGATCATGATTACATTGAGAAGAGCTAATTTATTTATGGCGGGGATAATGTAACACTATAAATTTTTTAAAAGTGTATATTTTATTTGATACCGTGTAACCTCAAATGAATTTATGGTATATCAAATATTTTAAATAAATAAAATATATTATATATATTCCAATTCAAGAAAAACATGGTTTTCATGAAACACAGACAACAATGTGTTTCTTTGGTATCTTGCGTTACACACAAGACCATGTTTTTCCGAACACCCATATGTTATTGAATTATTATTATTTAATATAATGAGATATAACTTTTATATTATATTAATTTGATTGAATTGGATTAAATTACATGTGAAAATATATGGTTTACAAAAATGTATGATGAATTAATTGGTTTCTAATTAATTAAAAATGAAAACCTAATCAAAATTATTATAATGGAAATATTTTTATGGTCACAAATGTGTTTAATCATAAATAATTACGTTAACTACATTTATTGAATCATATTAATGTAATATATATTTTCTTTATTCAATAAAACTTTTTTTACATTCATCCAATTAATTTGATAGTCATAGGATATGAAAACCCAAATATTATAAAAAATGCTATAATTTTATAGAAACAATTTTCCACCTTTCAGTGGAGCATATATTTTAACACTAAAATTAGGTAATTCTAAAAAAATTTATTTCAAGATAACCTTCATTTTGAAAATAGTTATTTCAAAATTATCTTATGTTGAATTTTTTGTTGTTGTGAGATATAATTTTTTTTTTAAAATATTAAAAATTATAGAATTTTAATTGAAAATGAATTTATAATCTAATTTATTTATAAGGATAAATTATAATTTTATTTGTATTTAAAGATTAATTTGTTTTATTTAAATTATTTTAAAATATTTTTTTTCATTATAATTAATTACATATTAATATTGGATATAAAGACATTTCAATGTGTGGATATTTATTAATTTGAAAACCCACATTGTCATCCCTTATGGGTGATTAATTTAGAATTAATTTCATCCACTTTTTTTATTATATTCTTCAAAATAGGATTATATATCTGGAATAATAATAATTCTTAATTTCAAATCTGGTATATTTATATTTTTACCAATATGATTATTGAAGGTAATTAAAATTAATGGCAGCGAGTAAGAGAAAATTTAGCTTCACAAGGGACTAAAAAATAATCTAAAGAGCCACAATGACCAAGAAACATTTAAAAAATCCATTTTATTGACATATTTGGACCATATCATCCCTTTTTTATAATTTCTTTGTTATTGATTCCACATTACATTGGAAAATGTGGGAGGATTTCCCAATTAAAACATTTTACAAGAATGCCACTCCTCCCCCACTATAAAAAAGAACTCACCCCTACCACTTATTCAAACATCTCAAGATCTTTATATCATCCAAAAACTACCAAAAATGCCTCCCAAAATCCCTCCTCTCATACTAGAATCCTCACATTATTCAAAATAATAACTTAGGAAATCCATTTGTATAAAAAAATGAGTTTCCTGAATAAGAGGTAACGTTGTAAACAACCACATTTGTTTCCATTACCTCTCCACCAAATAAATTATTTTAATATCTTGATTATATAAGAACTTTATTATCTAAAATATAATTTTTTTTATTTATTATAATAATTTGAACTAAAATTTTATAGACATCCATCAAATGGGGTACAATGATGAACTACTGCCTTACAAACTTGTGTCATGCTTTCTTATGTTACCACCTTTTACTATCTTAAATGATGATGGATTTATTTATTATATATGTTCTATATGTAATTTATATATTATTTATTCATTTTTAATTCATATAAAACACATAACTTCATGCATTCCTTTTTTTGGAGATACCATAACATCGTTTGTGGAATTGTGGATTACTATCTCTTCAAAACGATGTGATTCAATCATCCTATACATGGAATGTAGAAAATATTATTTAATATTAATATGTGACATATATGAAACTAATATGATTATATAATTATAATATACATTTATAACATTTAATTTTTAGTATTTTAAATATGAAAATGAACTGAAAGTAGCGTTCATGAATACATACAACCTACTATCTCCATAAAATGTGCATTTAATTTCCTATCAACAAATATTGTGGATTTTTATAAATACATATATAATGTGTATATATGATAATTACACCATTATATAAATTATTTATATTAATAAATCATTATTGATGTAATAAAAAAATAACTTGTTAAACAATACAAAAAAAATTAGGCAATTAACACAAAAAATAGTGAAAATAATGGAATATTGTTAACAAATGTATAATAAGATATTATAAGAAATTAATATATTATATTATAAATATTACTATTGTTTTATTATAATTTAATTACATTATTAGTAACATTATAATATAATGTAATGGATTTTCCCCAAAACAAATCTGCATTAATCGAATCTTGTCTCACTTTTTATTCCATGAGGCATAAACCATTTTCAACAATTATTTATATTTTTTTGTGTATATAATTATCCTACTATATTTTATATAATTAATAAATTTTTCTTCATTTTCTTTATAGTTTCATTTGATATTATTTCTTTTATAGGGATTATAAATCAAAATAAACCAATTAGTAAGGTATTCTTGTCTAATTTTTTCTTTCGTGAGGTATACACCATTTTCACAACATAAATTTAATTGTGGGGTATATAATACATCTATTTTATTTTATATCATGGATAAATTTTTCTTCATGTTATGTAAGGTTTTATTTTAGTTTATTTATTTCATGAGGAATATAATTAAAAAGTTTCTATTTAGTAAGGGATTATGTCTCAATTTATTTTTAATGTGGAATATTGAATTATTATGCACATTTTTTTCATTTATATGGTATATATACTACCATTTTTAAATTTAATAAATTTAATAATTAATTATTCATGGTATGTTGTGTTTCAATTTAAATGTTTTCTTATTATGGTATTTCAACCTAAAGTTATCAAGTGATATAGACATTTCATAAATAAATTCATTTTTCATTTTTGTAATATTACTTCTTCATTGACATTAATATTATATTATTATGTGTATAATTATGTTCAATATACATTTATTTATTTCTACTTCTTCTATAGGGATTTAAATTTCATACGCACATTTAATTCATTTATCAATTGTCACTTAAACATTCTAATCATTTTAATAGTTTATTTCACAATATCATTTCAATCCTGATTGATTATTCATGAAATTACATTAAGTGAATTTATAAGATAATTTTTCTAAAGACCCATTAATTTTCTTCTTATATGGATATTCAAGGCCATATTCATGTAACAGTTACATTTTCCACTATGGTACTCAAAATAGTTTGAAAATTGTTTTTAAAAAACCTAAAATTATTTATCTCTTTAGAGGGATATGCTTTTTTCATCTAAAAACCTGATTTTTATATTAGATTTTCAAATAAAATTCCACCATAAAAAATAAATTGTTGATTGAATTTTACACATCTTTTCATGTGCAATTTGTTTCAATGTAATGTTCTAGCCTCTTTCTAAATAAGGCAATTTTCTAAAAATTCTTACATAGAAAAGGAATATTTTTTTACAATGTACACATGTACAAGATTACCCAAAGTCATTTCATTGAAGGTTCCATTGGAAATATAAAATATTGATTTTTAGTGACAATTTTATTTTTAATGTTATTTTCAATTAAAATAATGTAAAAATGTTTTTCAAAATGAAAATAATATTTCCCAAAAGAATGTTTCATGATATTTTTTTACTATATTTTAATTCATTAGTGACAAAAAGAAATATTTTTTACTCCACTAGGGATATATTGTATTGATTCCCTCCATATTCTTCTGCTGTATATTTTGATTAATTTTAAATAGATAGTATGAAAATTGACTTCCGTGATTCAATTTTGTAGTCCCCAAGAATTAATCAGTCTTTAGTGACCATTGAACATTATATTTACCAAAATATCTATATTATGTACCATAGATATGAATTTTTCTTAAACCATATATCATTTTTACATGTGTTGTTTACTTTTATAGTTATTATATTATATGAGTATATATTTATAAAGTTATATTATTTATTCAATAGTTATAGTTGATATGGAATGTTTATTTAATTAAATTGATTACTTGATAAGAGGAATTATTTGGAATAGTAGTGAATGGTGAGGACCATACACAATATATTCAATTGATTCATCAATACGTTATCACGATGAAAATCAGTTTCAAAATTTAAATGTGTTTCTACTTGTAGTTTTAAACAATCATGTGAATGTTTTTTATGGTATAGGTTTTCATGTCCATTAGATAAGACATCCAATAATTATGAATTTCATTTATATCGATTTATTATTTTTTCATGATATTTTCAATATTAAAAAATAAATAGATTTATTTTGTTATCATTTTATTGATTAATTGGAATATGTTTTCTGTTATTTAACGTTTCATATTATTTAGGCCCTTAATTACTAGTATACTGATTACACGGAATGTGTGTTCAGATATATACTTTCTAAAATATTTATCATGCTTGATTCATTATTTCCTCTGATATAATAAACCTTACATAGAATTCTAGATCACCTTTATTTTGTTTCCTTTCCCCAGTATTCCTTATAGTGTAATAATAATGATTAAAAAAGAATAATTTGGTGGAAAATGGTTATTATCGGAAGAAATTATTTTTTAATTAGTGTGTTAATTATTAATATGAGATCAATGTTTGTATCCTATTTAGAACGACTAAAAAACAACTTGCTCCGTTGATATGAAATTTACATTTATCTTATGCAAATTTAAAGGTAGTCGGAGCTCGATTCGAGATTTCTTGTATTTGGTAAATACATAATCCTTGTTCAAATCATTCAAAAACCACTAGAATCATAATGAACCATGAAATAAGGCTCCTAATGGTTTGAAATACCATGTAAGATCACTATTTGAGAGCATTTATTTTCTATTATCAATCCCCAAACATTTATAATCCCATCGAACAATATAACAATCAAAACATGAACCAAAAATCATGATGAAAGAATTAGAGCCCAATTACCCTTGGAAACATAGGTCTCATCACAATCATTGCTGATCATGAATCATTCAATGACCCACCTACTATGTTCTAATGAACCTATATCTAGTCTAATTGACACCCAAAATAAAAAGGGTTTCTCTGGTACCATTTTCCACTAACCAACCAATTTTGAGACGAAATAAGGCACCCATGCGAGCCCACAACACAACACGAGAGGCATTCCTAACCCCCAAGAAAAAAACTAGTGTTAGACTGTAAAATAACTCAATTGGAATCAGAAGTGGGGTATATTAATAGAGAAATTCGGATGTAAAGGAAGTAACCATAGCTTTCAAAAAGTCACTTTAAAGATACACAACATTCATTTTTTAAAATATTATCCCAATTCAAAATCGAATTTTATTACTAAAATCATGATGAAATCACCACTCATATAAATTCATAATTCGGAGGGATAAAAAACATTTGAAGTGTGGTATATTAATAGAGGAATTCTGATGTAATGGAAGTATCACTTGTGTTTTTATGCATTTATACAAATTGAAAAGTATCAAATATTCCCAAATGTAATATAGGTACATATAATTTTTAGTAATGGGAATGTATGCATCATCATGAGAGTAAATCATATTCTTACCCAATTTTTACACATAAACCAATCTACTATGTGACCAATAGACTACCAGCAACCATGTAGCTAACATATAGCCTCAATAGTGGCACATTCAACCAAACCAATCCTCTATCAGGGGGTTCCAATCCGTCTAATAGGGAATAGAAAGAACCCACATATCGAACAACTAGATGAAATCTAGGAACCCATTATGATAGTATAATGTTAATTTTATGAGGTTATCACATCATTGTAATTGTAAATAACCCATAGATTCCATCAATCAAGTGTTTCCCCCATTACACCATTTATGTGAAGTCCCACTCCAAAGGAGGACAACCATAGGTTCTTCCGTTACACATGAATAATATTACATATTCCAATAATACCTAATCATCGTGAATTTTTAAAAATACTCCATGAAAAAAACTTATGTACCAAATATTCCTAAAACTTTTAATTTGAAAACCATTTCCACGGAAATAACCATACATTTCAAAAATATTTCAAAATCATAGGGAAACATTAAAAAACTCATAATGTTCCAAATAGCCCAAGCCTTATAAGTGTACTTGAAAAACATATTTAAATTCTGTTAGATTCAAAGAATTCATTTGTAATATGTAATTACCTTCATAGAAACCCATTTTGAAGAAAATGTAGTGATGAAAAATAATATGGAAGGGGAGGGTTTTGAAAACAATGGTTTGAAGATGGAAATTTTTATGAAATTACAATTTATTTTTGTATGCCTGTCTATATGTGCACCCTATCAATATATTTGTATTCCCATATTCAACATCTTAAAATTTTTACAACAATAAGAATTTCCTTGGTATAGTTAGAGTATCATAATTATTATTATAACTATGAAAATGTATCTATACATAAGCACCAAACCAAAAAGAACAACAAAACCCATTCACAATGATGAGTCTCAAATTTGACCAAATTTACCAAAGCCAAAACTAGGTCAAATTAATTTTATAAATACCCAAATCTGTATTAATGTATAGTTGAAATTTTATTAAACACATATCATAAATATATCGTCTATGGATAATGGAAAAAATATGAAAACCCTTTTAAAAAAAACTTCTATCAAGACACACACAAAAGGAATCCCAAAAAAATTATAAAAACACACCAGAAGCATAAATAACACATTTATAAAAAATATTGTTATCATCAAGAATATAATTGAATTCTTCAGAAAAGAAATTTTTATAAATAGCTACCTCAAGGATCCCCGAACATAACAAAACACCCTAAATGGAATACGGAGAACCCAAATACAATTCCACACCCCTTAAAAACAATTACACATCAATATATAAATATATATTTTCCCATTAATCTGCTCATGTATACATGTGTGTATGATTTACAATGTAGTAATATATATACATAACTATATAGGTATATGGGTGTTGGTCATATCCAAGGGGTAAAAATTTGTTAACTTCCCCAAAAATGGTCCCAAACCACCCCAATGCAGTCCAGGGAACCGTAGTAAAATAAACTAAACTGAAATGTCCCATAAATAATAATTAATACATGTACAAAGAATAAAAATAGAAGATAACCTATAGGAAATTAATGGTAAAATCACTGCCTTCAACGACCATGGATAGAACCAGGCCTAATCTGGTCTCACAAACCCAAAACAACTTATGAAATGGGACAAATAATCCACCAAAATGATTTTGGGTTCATCCATGGATACGTTACCACATATATGAGAATGATAACTAATAAATAGGGTATAGATGAGAGATGCGGGGAAGTGGGATGCATACTGGATAAGATCGCACCAATAAATAAGTGGCGGTGATAGTAAAAACTATTTAGAGGGAGAGGATGGATACACATGATGCAGGTGGCCATTTCCTGGAGGGAATCCCCCTAGGTTATAATGTGAAATGTGACATAGAGGGAGGGGGAATGGGAATACCCATTTTGGGGTTTTGATTTTAACTAATTAATACATATTGTTTATACATGGAAGGCCCCATGGTTTTACATTAATATTTTCTAGACCGTGCTCCAACCATGTGATCACTATTTATTGGGAAATATTGGCATATAGGGGTTGGAAAACAACTGTACTCCATACCATGTGGCCCAGAAAGATCCACTATCTCATCCACAATGTTTTCCCTAGTCATGTTCATGGTTTCCCCTAACCACACACCAACTATGAACCACACAAATTCCTTCCAAAAAATTCCATAAAACATTAAAATTCACACAGAACATGACCTAAAAACATATAAAATAATTGGGAACATATAAATTCATAAAAATAATGATAAAAATGAATTTAGGGTGTGATAGAGTCAAGTGATAAAACCACCTCTTAACTAACTAAAAATGTAACGCCCCGACCCTAGCTACCCAGAGTCGGTGCATTATTACATAACATTGGCATGATCACAAGAAAGATCAAATCCCGAAAGACCGATTGGTTTAGTAGCCTTGGAAACACTAGATATAATCATAAAGTTTTACATTACATTTCAAAGTGAAAAACTACTACAACAACAAAGTCTTCATATCCACACTATTAACCCCTCATAATATCCCTGCAAGTCATTCATAATTTACTTCTTCACTACCTGGGAAAAATAAAACTTAGAAAAGGGGTGAGCTCAAATGACCAGTAAGGATAACAATATAGCGGAACATTCAAAATAAGCATAAACATTTAAGGCAATGAATTACTAAAACAAAAGCCTTTTAAAATTGAACTTCAACATAGTATGGCAAAAGTAAAATGAAATAATGCCATTTATTTGTTCACATGGATATTCTACTAATCGAATAATCACATGCAATATCAATAACCACTTTCATAATGTTGGAATGCATAATGCCAGACTATCATAACCACATAGCCAAGGCCTCGTGCCAAGACTACAAATAAGATTTTGTCAAGGCCTTGTGCCAAGACACTAGTTTGTCTCATGAGACCTACCGATGCATCGAGGAGCTATAGCGGGCTCCACCCGTCACTTATTAAGTCCAATGCATTCCCATATGAAAAGGTTTAAACATAACATAAACATTCGTATTAAAACTAGCATACGAAATGTCAATAATTTCACCATAAACTATGAATGGTATAAAAATAGCACATCCACAGTCAAACATATCACAAAACCTTCAATACAATATAGAAGTTTTGTATCATAATAAATCAACTTCAAATAATCTTAAAATCCATTTAAAGGATGTTGACATAGATGAAATCAAAATTCTTTTTAAAGAAGTATCTCCTTTTATTTTGAAATAAAACATTTTCTTTGAAAATATTCTTATAAGCTTGTATGGAAATCTTCGACGATTTTATAACGGCGTAAAATAACCGCACCCGCCATATAAGTTAAAAAAACATTCTTACCTCAATTCTATCGAAAAGGTTAAAAAGGACCTTGTTTTGAAAACGACGGAAAGATTCCTTTATAAACCTCTTATAAAAATTCAAACAAGGGTATAAATGACTTTAACCCATAAAAAATGTTTTGAAATACATTTTTAAGAAACATGGATGTGGATGATAAAGATATCCCAGTAGATTATTACGTATAAACAACCTCGGATAATGAAGAGATTGTGAAATAACCCTTACCTAGTACTTTTCCTTGGTTGGGGTAGGTTAACCTCCTGTATAATGGTGAAATAATTGTTATTAAATTATACAAGAATCATATATATTAATATGATATCATATATGATCTTTTAACATTGATTTATTAATAATATCTTAGAATTATCATCATTTCGGGTGTTAACTTACTCATTTTCTTTTATATGTTTTGTTAAATAAGCCATGTTTGTTGTATCTTATTCATATCCAGAATGATATCAAGTCCTTAAACATCATTTTTAAATCATAAAATGATAATTATACTTGAATGGATACGATGGAGAATGAATCTCATCGCGTTCGTGGAGACGGTAGTCCGTACGTACGCACGAGCGACAATATCATTCTTTTGATATTAAAATAATATATAAATGGATGGTATATCATATATACAGAATCATTAACATGTTATATTTATTATTTACATGAGTTACACATCATTATTATACCCATTCAAATAATATTATATTGAATAACAATTACACCACGACGTGGAGACGGTAAGCCGTACGTACGCACGTATGGTGACATGTTATTCAAAGGGTGGATAGAATACTGAATATGATTGTACCATATTTATAATAACATCACAGTATATGTGAGATACTGGAGTTATTATTTCATAATGGTAAGAACAAAGGAAGAAGAAGTGGAAGAAGAAATGAACTTAGAAAAGGGTGGTGAAATCATTACCTCTTCTTTGGGTTCTTCCTTTTGATTTGATCAAAAGGGCTCCTTAGGTTGGCATTCTGATCAAACTAAGGCCTCTAGGTTGTAGTGAGGGATGTTGGAAGAGTATTTTGGCAGATTTTGGCCGAACCAAAAGGCTTTGAAGGTGTTAAGAAATGAGAAGGAGGAGTGCCCTTTTATAAGAGGGGTGAGGGGCACCTTTGGAAAAGTTAGAAATATTAATTTATAATAAATTCATATTCGGTTTACAAAGGCTCCAAAGTTGAATATTCAAAGGATGAGGTGGGGATAGGTCGAAAACAACTCATCCAATAGAATTTAGACAGGTTTGGGTACTTATATTAACCTTATCTTTAAGTATTAACTCTAAGTTAATTAGTTTCACTTTTACAATGTCTCTTTGTATTTTTATATTATATGGTTAATAGACTTACCATATACATACAAGCGACCCCCAAGTGGTCCATTAATGATTAACCTATCATAATATAAGTCTCTTGGCCGAACATTAGATTTTTAGGAATTTAATATCAATTAATAATATAATATTTGTTTTAAGAACTCTTTTATGTCAATTTTGACACTATTCAATAGTTGATTTTTGTGAAACTCATAACAGATTGATTACTTCAAACAAAGTCAATTAAATAAATGCTAATATATCATATTATCCTATAAAATTAGTTTAATTCATTAAAAGTTTCATATTATATTTATTTGGGTATTTATAATATCAATTATTTTAATTTTTCACTATTATAGTAATTACTGCATCATCATTGTGTCATAAATAAAATAAATTATTTAATGTCTAAAAATTATAAATAAAATATCATTATGTAGGAAATCGTTTTAGCTTTCTAATGAATATTTATAATCTAAAATCCAACATATATAACCCTATGTAAAAATTGTTGTTCTAAAAGATATATGCTTGTGTCATTTTTGTATTCATTTTAACTAAATTAAAATAAAGTGTCATTATCACTTACAAGTGGATCCATGGGGTCCCAAAATAGACCCAAAGATGCTCATGGTCGACCATGTATCAAACAATAGGTTTAAGAAACGTTTTAGGGTAATTTAGTATTATTATAATATTATTTCTTAACCCTTATTTACCGGATTTACCCTTAACCATGGTAAATAAAATATTTACCGCAGTAATTATTCAAAATGTCTAAAAATAAAAGTTACCTATTTACACAATTTGAACATCCTGATTCCAAATATGGAATCCATTTTCCTAAATTCAAAACACAGAAGTGGCAGAAATTAATTTAAAATTAATTCCCGCTGTCAAAACAAAAAGCGTGTTTTTAAGAGATAATAACTATCAAAAGATTGACACTTGTTTATGTTCGGTTTAATTGTAAAATTATGTCCAATGACCAACATTATATTAAATGGTAAAAATATATTCTAAATATACTTTAAAACCACTCAAATTCATAATTTATCACTATTAATTATTTTGATTAAAAAAGTTGTTTTTAATTAAAATTTAGTAATTTTCACTATTCATCAAAATATGAAAGTTATCCGAAATGTACCAAAATTTCACCTTAGGCTAAATTCGATATTCCGAATCCAAAAATGAAGTCCATTTTCAAATATAAAATATATATAATTTCAAAAAGTATGTATTACTATTCATAGCGGCTAGTTTGATTGGTTACGGTGTGTTAGAACTCGGTGTTGCGTACAACACACGCTAGCGTACCGTGGAAGCTTGGGATGTTTCATTTTAAATTTTTGATGTCCCCATTTAGTCAAAAAGTTTAAAATATAGTATCTAAAAAGGGTTCACTATTAAAATTTGGTAAAAGTGAAATACTGAAAATGAATTTGTTCTTACATTATGTCTAAGAAACTCATAATATGGATTCTAAAATTATAAGGATTATATAAAGTTTAAAATTTAGTTGACACTATTCATAACCTCCTTTGAACAGCTTGTTTGGTAAGTCATGGTGCGATTGAACTTGGTGTTACGTGTAGTGAAAGTTATTGAATTATTTTGAAGAAATAACACACTATAAAATCTTGGGGTGTTACATTCTCCCCTCCTTCAATAAATTGCGTCCTCGCAATTTGAAATTGTTCTTCGAAAATAAAAGGTTGAAAATAGAAAATATCTTTGTGGGAAAACCCACATCGGAAATTGGGTTACTAAAATTTAGTCTTAATATGAGGAAAAGAGAAATGAAAGGATCACCACCAAATTATGATCTCTATTAGGAGAACATTGGCGGCAATTATAGACATATAATTGGAGGAAAAACGTAAATATTTATAGGTAGTGATTGAGGTCATCAATCACAAACAAGTATAAAATTGAGGTCCTTAAACTAATCATTCTATGATGATTTGAAGTACCATCAGTTCAACAAAATATAGGGTATTGGGATAACACATTTTTGACGTTTCAAAATATCTTAGTGGAAATCCCAAATCGAAAAATGAATTAATGATGCCTCTATTTAAAATAAAGAGTGGAAAGTATGAAGATTACCGAAAATAACACATACTAGGGTTCCATGTAGGAAAATATGGATATGGAGGAGAAATCTAACCATCAATTATCTGATGGAGAGTGGTAGAGAACATGGCTATGAAAAGGCCAACAATCCCAAAGCCATAAATTAGTGATGATTTAAGGTACCATCTAGGAAAACATTTTTGTTCTAAGTTCCTTTTATTAATGTTGAGGAATTTATTTATGAGATTGGCTAAGATCATAAGGATATATACTTACTTTATAATTAGAGTTTTATCCATTAATAAGTTTCTACCACAAACTCATCTATCACTCTAAAAGATAATAGAATGTAATTTTTTTTATACTATTCGTACAGGGTTCCAAAATAAATGAATTTATAATTCATCTACCAGATCTTAAAAAAAACAACATTATTTAATCCAGGACATCTTGTGGGCCAGTGGTAGGTGATACACCCTTGTCGCCCTTCGGTTGCAGGTTCAAGTCTCGCAGCCTTGCCGGACGCGACGGGTTGCCGCCTGACCTCCGGGTTTTCCTTTTATGGTAATCCAAAATAATCCAAACTAGAACTATCCAAAATACTTCTGTCCAAACTCACAGTCCAACATTTATAAGGAAGGTAAACATAATATAGATCCTTTTTACCCCACAATAGCATATGAATACCTTCATCTTGTATTCTTTTAATAAACTGAAACATCTTGAATTACCATATTCCTTATTGATTACATTCATGCTCCCCTATTCCATATAGAATGCTGGATATACTTCATCAATCCAAAAAAAATTTAAACCCCAACAATGATGGAATATACAAATCATTAATCAGTTCCAAGGTAGTCAAGAATATCCAATATAATTTATCCAAAACAATCATGTATTATTCCAAAATTACTACCTCAGTATCAGAACTATATTATGGTTTATCATTCTCTCACCCATATATTTTCCAAAAATTATCCTGCTATTGAGTCACTTTTCTTTGTTCCACACAATCTCAAGTCCTTAATGAAATAGTACTGCAGTACAATCCTTATATACTCCATGATTATTGTAACAAGTACATTGTTGATACAACACTCAATTGACATAATCAACATAAGAACTCTAATCATTCCTCTTCATCTGTGGTAGTATCATAACAAGATTATTATCCAATAACATCATTTGCGGCATAGTCTGATGACTGGGACATAGGTTCGCGTAGTGTCCAAACTCCTTGCAAATGAAGCATTGTACATTTGAAACCATTTTCTTACCCTTGCAGTCACGTACTTTGTGCCCTTTTCCTCCACACTTATAACAAACTCCCATTCCTTTCAGGCAAGTTCCAGGGTGTTTCTTTCCACAGTTACCACATATGGGAAAATTCTTCTTTTCCCTCTTCCCTTTATCCATCTTTCTCTCTTCCATCCTTTTCTTCTCTTGCTTCCCTTCAAATCCATAGGACTCAGTAAACTCTTTACTTATCTTATCAACACATGATATTATTTCTTCATATTATGATAATACATGGGAGACTATTTCTCTTATAAATTCTAGCTTAAGACCATGAGAGATATGATCCTTCCTTCTCTTTGAATCATGTGCATTTTTGGAGTTATCATTCCTTCTACTGGGCACTATTTCTAAACAATGGCATAAACTAGATTAGTTTATGAATCAAAATACATAATACCATACTTATAAAACACTTAACATAAATTGAACTATTTATGGATATAATCCATAATCATAAAAATGTTTTCTTTGAGGAAGTATATACTTATAAACCCTTCATAATGATTTGTAAAGAAAATGAGTGTTATCCTAAGCATATCCCCCGGGAGTGTCGTAACCAAGAGTGAAGCAAGGCCCGTTGTCGTGCACCAGTTCCCGTTCGAGTCTAGCTCAAAGCGGTGTTTTCGGGTTTTACCCCTAGGTACATCTGTGCCAGAGCCGCCTCTACCTGCTCGTATCCAGACAGGGATGTATTGCTCGGAAAACTCACAAAGTCTCTACAATACCAAAATTCTAGGAAGTTCGTCTATACTAATCCTCAAAGTTCATCTTAGGTCTACGTGCTCTAATCAGAGTTTATCTAAATCTAGCTTCCAAAGTTTGTACTAAACTTCCTCTGATACCAACTGTAACGCCCCGACCCCAGCTACCCAGAGTCGGTGCATTACTTCGTAACATTGGCATGATCACAAGAAAGATCAAATCCCGAAAGACCGATTGGTTTAGTAGCCTTGGAAACACTAGATATAATCATAATGTTTTACATTACATTTCAAAGTGATAAACTACTACAACAACAAAGTCTTCATATCCACACTATTAACCCCTCATAATATCCCTGCAAGTCATTCATAATTTACTTCTTCACTACCTGGGAAAAATAAAACATAGAAAAGGGGTGAGCTCAAATGCCCAGTAAGGATAACAATATAGCGGAACATTCAAAATAAGCATAAACATTTAAGGCAATGAATTACTAAAACAAAAGCCTTTTAAAATTGAACTTCAACATAGTATGGAAAAAGTAAAATGAAATAATGCCATTTACTTGTTCACATGGATATTCTACTAATCGAATAATCACATGCAATATCAATAACCACTTTCATAATGTTGGAATGCATAATGCCAGACTATCATAACCACATAGCCAAGGCCTCGTGCCAAGACTACAAATAAGATTTTGTCAAGGCCTTGTGCCAAGACACTAGTTTGTTGCATGAGACCTACCGATGCATCGAGGAGCTATAGCGGGCTCCACCCGTCACTTATTAAGTCCAATGCATTCCCATATGAAAAGGTTTAAACATAACATAAACATTCGTATTAAAACTAGCATACGAAATGTCAATAATTTCACCATAAACTATGGATGGTATAAAAATAGCACATCCACAGTCAAACATATCACAAAACCTTCAATACAATATAGAAGTTTTGTATCATAATAAATCAACTTCAAATAATCTTAAAATCCATTCAAAGGATGTTGACATAGATGAAATCAAAATTCTTTTTAAAGAAGTATCTCCTTTTATTTTGAAATAAAACATTTTCTTTGAAAATATTCTTATAAGCTTGTATGGAAAGCTTCGACGATTTTATAACGGCGTAAAATAACCGCACCCGCCGTATAAGTTAAAAAAAACATTCTTACCTCAATTCTATCGAAAAGGTTAAAAAGGACCTTGTTTTGAAAACGACGGAAAGATTCCTTTATAAACCTCTTATAAAAATTCAAACAAGGGTATAAATGACTTTAACCCATAAAAAATGTTTTGAAATACATTTTTATGAAACATGGATGTGGATGATAAAGATATCCCAGTAGATTATTACGTATAAACAACCTTGGATAATGAAGAGATTGTGAAATAACCCTTACCTTGTACTTTTCCTTGGTTGGGGTAGGTTAACCTCCTGTATAATGGTGAAATAATTGTTATTAAATTATACAAGAATCATATATATTAATATGATATCATATATGATCTTTTAACATTGATTTATTAATAATATCTTAGAATTATCATCGTTTCGGGTGTTAACTTACTCATTTTCTTTTATATGTTTTGTTACATAAGCCATGTTTGTTGTATCTTATTCATATCCAGAATGATATCAAGTCCTTAAACATCATTTTTAAATCATAAAATGATAATTATACTTGAATGGATACGATGGAGAATGAATCTCATCGCGTTCGTGGAGACGGTAGTCCGTACGTACGCACGAGCGACAATATCATTCTTTTGATATTAAAATAATATATAAATGGATGGTATATCATATATACAGAATCATTAAAATGTTATATTTATTATTTACATGAGTTACACATCATTATTATACCCATCCAAATAATATTATATTGAATAACAATTACACCACGACGTGGAGACGGTAAGCCGTACGTACGCACGTATGGTGACATGTTATTCAAAGGGTGGATAGAATACTGAATATGATTGTACCATATTTATAATAACATCACAGTATATGTGAGATACTGGAGTTATTATTTCAGAATGGTAAGAACAAAGGAAGAAGAAGTGGAAGAAGAAATGAACTTAGAAAAGGGCGGTGAAATCATTACCTCTTCTCTGGGTTCTTCCTTTTGATTTGATCAAAAGGGCTACGTAGGTTGGCTTTCTGATCAAACTAAGGCCTCTAGGATGTAGTGAGGGATGTTGGGAGAGTATTTGGGCAGAGTTTGGCCGAACCAAAAGGCTTTGAAGGTGTTAAGAAATGAGAAGGAGGAGTGCCCTTTTATAAGAGGGGTGAGGGGCACCTTTGGAAAAGTTAGAAATATTAATTTATAATAAATTCATATTCGGTTTACAAAGGCTCCAAAGTTGACTATTCAAAGGATGAGGTGGGTATAGGTCGAAAATAACTCATCCAATAGAATTTAGATAGGTTTGGGTACTTATATTAACCTTATCTTTAAGTATTAACTCTAAGTTAATTAGTTTCACTTTTACAATGTCTCTTTGTATTTTTATATTATATGGTTAATAGACTTACCATATACATACAAGCGACCCCCAAGTGGTCCATTAATGATTAACCTATCATAATATAAGTCTCTTGGCCGAACCTTAGATTTTTAGGAATTTAATATCAATTAATAATATAATATTTGTTTTAAGAACTCTTTTATGTCAATTTTGACACTATTCAATAGTTTATTTTTGTGAAACTCATAACAAATTTATTACTTCGAAAAAAGTCAATTAAATCAATCCTAATATATCATATTATCCTAGAAAATTAGTTTAATTCATTAAAAGTTTCATATTATATTTATTTGGGTATTTATAATATCAATTATTTTAATTTTTCACTATTATAGTAATTACTGCATCATCATTGTGTCATAAATAAAATAAATTATTTAATGTCTAAAAATTATAAATAAAATATCATTATGTAGGAAATCGTTTTATCTTTCTAATGAATATTTATAATCTAAAATCCAACATATATAACCCTATGTAAAAATTGTTGTTCTAAAAGATATATGCTTGTGTCATTTTTGTATTCATTTTAACTAAATTAAAATAAAGTGTCATTATCACTTACAAGTGGATCCATGGGGTCCCAAAATAGACCCAAATATGCTCATGGTCGACCATGTATCAACCAATAGGTTTAAGAAACGTTTTAGGGTAATTTAGTATTATTATTATATTATTTTTTAACCCTTATTTACCGGATTTACCCTTAACCATGGTAAATAAAATATTTACCGCAGTAATTATTCAAAATGTCTAAAAATAAAAGTTACCTATTTACACAATTTGAACATCCTGATTCCAAATATGGAGTCCATTTTCCTAAATTCAAAACACAGAAGTGGCAGAAATTAATTTAAAATTAATTCCCGCTGTCAAAACAAAAAGCGTGTTTTTAAGAGATAATAACTATCAAAAGATTGACACTTGTTTATGTTCGGTTTAATTGTAAAATTATGTCCAATGACCAACATTATATTAAATGGTAAAAATATATTCTAAATATACTTTAAAACCACTCAAATTCATAATTTATCACTATTAATTATTTTGATTAAAAAAGTTGTTTTTAATTAAAATTTAGTAATTTTCACTATTCATCAAAATATGAAAGTTATCCGAAATGTACCAAAATTTCACCTTAGGCTAAATTCGATATTCCGAATCCAAAAATGAAGTCCATTTTCAAATATAAAATATATATAATTTCAAAAAGTAGGTATTACTATTCATAGCGGCTAGTTTGATTGGTTACGGTGTGTTAGAACTCGGTGTTGCGTACAACACACGCTAGCGTACCGTGGAAGCTTGGGATGTTTCATTTTAAATTTTTGATGTCCCCATTTAGTCAAAAAGTTTAAAATATAGTATCTAAAAAGGGTTCACTATTAAAATTTGGTAAAAGTGAAATACTGAAAATGAATTTGTTCTTACATTATGTCTAAGAAACTCATAATATGGATTCTAAAATTATAAGGATTATATAAAGTTTAAAATTTAGTTGACACTATTCATAACCTCTTTTGAACAGCTTGTTTGGTAATTCATGGTGCGATTGAACTTGGTGCTACGTGTAGTTAAAGTTATTGAATTATTTTGAAGAAATAACACACTATAAAATCTTGGGGTGTTACAAAAAATATCACTCTAGTCTAAGAGAAATAAATTCACATTCAAATAACAATCCATATTGACTTTAATCTATCATGATATTTATAAATTACAACTAATAGATGTGAAACCATTAAAATTTCTATAGATTCCACAAATACAAAAAAAATTGTTATTTACCTTAAATAATTTCTAAAAAAACAAGAGTTGTTGGAGGGGTGCAATATGATCACTAGGAGATGGTTCTTCATGATCACATTAACATTATGGGAATTGCAAAAAAATTGTTTTTATTTTGGCTCCACAAGATTAAATATCAAATTAAGGAAAAATATTTACAATAAAATTCATTAATTGTGGAGGATCATCATAATTATTATATAATTATTTTATAAACATAAGACAATCAAAATGGAAGAACTCCACCTTGATCAGGTTTCAAAAAATCACAAAAAAATTCTTTTCAAAAGGGACATAAGATAATACATGATAGATAAAGTCTTTTCAATAAAAAAATATACTTCAAATAAATCATATCATGATACTGTTTTTAAAAAGAATAACATTCGTGGAAAGCCTATGCATTATTGATAAAATAATGAGTATGAATTTGGATGATATAGTTTATGTCATTAAGAAAGGGATATGTCACTAAGCATTATCCAGTGGCCTACACAGGAAAATATTCAGAATAATTGCATGTTTAATGTTCCATTTCATTCTAGATCCCACATTTGGGTTTTTTAAGGTATATAGATATAAGAGTGTAAAATATACATAATAAATGTGTACTCTTAGGGATGATAGATATATTACTCAAACATGATTTCCATATATACTACCTACTAAGTAACTTCATAAATGTGAGGGGCATCCATCTGTTTATCATTTTACAAAATTATATTACAATTCATAGAATCTATCCACCTATTGTGTTTCATCATATAATAGTGATTTATCATCATTACATACAATATAGAGGAGTAGATATAACCTGGTTTACTATGTAACACCCTATTGTATAATCAATCCTTTAAGAATTTATTAGAGGAGGAATCAAGTGTGAGAAGTATATAAAGAAACTAGGACATCACTCTATCATTAAACAAATTGAATTTTTTAATCCCCAATCTAATGACATTTAAAATATTTCAATATTCATTCCAATTCATATTGATTTCCATCCTGTTCAAGAAGGAGACACTGTAAATGAACATCTTATATCACTGATTATTAATCTTCAACATATTAACATTCCAATTATAAAAAAATGAATAACACAATTCTAGTAACAATAATCCATTTGAAAAGAGAGATTCTACCAGTCGAAATGATAAATTTTCTTTTCTAAGAGGTAATATAGTTCTTCATATTATCAATAGAAGCCTTCAAATATTAGCCTTAAGGATCCCTCATAGAATGGGTATTCCAAAGTAAATTCATGTAAAAGACAATTGTATGAGGTTATGTAACATCTCGATAGTCAACCTCTTATTTTCATAGAAGTTTAGGATAATGAAAACATGGGATTTACTCTAGATGATTAGTAAATTTGATATATATATATATATATATATAATGATCAATAATCCCCATGATATATTTGATGTTTTGAATACCACTTTAGGAAGTGGACTAAGTCATCTATATAAAATATATTAGAGGGTGAATTTACCCCTCTCCTTACATGAATGGTCTTAAGATGCACATTTTCCACCATGGTAAGGATGCACATTCTATGATAATATTAAATGATACGTAATAAAATTATTGATATAGGTTCATCCTATTTGCCTCAATGAATGTAATAAAAATAGCCTTATGGGATTCCAATAAACACCTAAAAAATATTTTTATTAATTATTTACCTTTTAAAGGTAATAATAATCCATGATTCACCAAATTAGTGTTTAGTACAACCTTATTACCATAGTATTTCGAATAGTTGGTTGTTTTTTATATTGCGTGTAATGTGTGAAAAATGTTATAGAACATTATAAGTATTTTAATGGATCCAAAATCTTAAATTATTCCATTATAAACAATTAAATTAATCACATCCATATAATTTTAATTACCATTTACATAAGGAATAAAAAAATATAGCCTTGAGAAACACAACATATATCTTCTATTAAGATATCAAACTCATAATCCTTGGTATGAATAAGAAAATACTTTTCCAAAATAATATTTTTAAGAGTTATTATGGA
Organism: Viscum album; assembly: GCA_963277665.1. Classification (NCBI taxonomy): domain Eukaryota; kingdom Viridiplantae; phylum Streptophyta; class Magnoliopsida; order Santalales; family Viscaceae; genus Viscum; species Viscum album. The sequence goes on along the minus strand of OY728151.1, from coordinate 1,832,066,145 downwards.
TATACAATTAAAAGAATCATTTCATTGATCATCATACAACCAAATACTAACACCAAATAGATTATGATACATCCAATATAATTAAATTATGTGAACATGAATGTTACATAACTGTATTTTTTCTATAATAGAACATTCTTTTCAAAAAATGACACCTTCATTTCATATATGTTATAGTTGAGTAATCTTTCAACTATATTTTCTATACCTACTACACTTTAATATGTGTTATTTATCACCCCTCAAAGAATATTAGAAATACATCATTCATTGTTGTCTGTATAGAGAATATGATTAACTGATGAATATCCCTTGGGAGAGTATATCATTTTGTGATGTCATTGTCCTAATCTTCAGGCATCGTGGTGATGATTGATTCAATTCCTAACCATCACATTTTGGGGGGGATTACCCCAAGGTAAACATGTTCCATAATGACATCAACATAACAGTATCATGAAAAGGATGTATTACATAGAAATACAGTAACTCATGGATTAAATAATATGTTAGAATGTGATCCTATAAATTGCCTCAACTAGAGGATTTTTAATAAGGATATTTAACCATAACACATAATGTAACATAACTAATATTCCGAAATATATAATCTAGTCTCAAAAAATAACTAATCCTGACATGATACCAATAGAAGTAGTACAACATTAGAAATATCTAAATGTTACATGAATTTCAATTTTTTATTATAACATCATAAAATAATATATCATTTCAAAGATCAAAGGTTTTATTGTCTGTCAAATTATCCACAAAAATATCATTGTTCAATACACTTGAAAACATTTTCATATAATCATGATCATGTCAACCCTTTATACACATATAAAAGGATATGATTCTATTCATAACCTATATATTAGAAATTCAAGAAAGGGGTGAGACCAAACACATAGTAATTTAAATGAAATATAATAATAGATTATATCATTCATAAGAAATAAAATATAATAATGAATAAAATAATAGAATAAAATCTCAATAGACCCTGGATAATAATCATAAAATATTATGGATATGTAAATGGAAATTATGGAACAATAAAAGGAATGAAATTTCATATAAACAAATATAAATAATCATTAAACATGTAAGCAAGATATAAAAACATGGAATAATTTAAAACTAATGGATAATTTGAGAATCGCGCCACAAAAAAAAATATAGAAGGGTATTACAATCATAAACATAGTATTTATTATCCTTTTTAAAAATTAATACTCACCAAAACAATCATACATTAAATTATGATATGATAAATATTTCATCAATAAAAACCTTGGTGATCATAGACACTTTCTCATCTATTCGTATGTAAAATTATGAGTATATTTAATTCCATCACACTCACACTTTGTGAACCTAGAAACATACTAAATTGTTGACATGTAAAATATGGGTAGTGATTAACACCATCAAAATCACCCATTGTGAACCTGTATAAATTCTCAAATTTTCACATGAAAACACTTAGTTGAGATTAATGACATTATTCTCAACCTTTTTGTACCTATAAACTTGATAACTCGTTCACTTGTAAATGTGTGAGTTTATCTGTAAAACATCACACACACCCTTTGTGAAAATAGATAATTTCAAAAATATTTATGTAAAAACTAATGAGTATGTATTAATTCTATAACACTCGTCCATTTTGATCCTATATAAATTAAAATATACTCACAAATTTTTTTTAGTAAACCTTAACACCATTAGACTCATCCATTGTCCACCCAACAACTTGCAAACCTGATAAGAAAAAAATTCTCTCTCATGAGATATATGCCTTTACCAAATGCATTGAAGTCAGATATAGGTCCCACTGAAATCATAATCTATTTATGTGTGTGATTCTATTTATAATAAAACATTTATCACCTCATAGAAACCCTTTTTAAAAGAATGGGTTTCTTATAACATTAAAAAAATTATAAATCAAGTACATCCGAAATCAAATACTATTAGAACAATAATTTTCCATAATAAATCATATAATAATATCATATAATGTGTTATAAAATTATTATGTCATTAAAAAATAGAAAATATAGGGTAAATATAAGTGAAAACAAAAATTTATTCAAAAAAACATTTCAACGCATTGAACAGAAAATTATTTTAAAAATGTATTTTTGTTTAGGGAAAGAGATGAGTTTTGAAAACTATATTAAAAAGTGTCCCTAATAAAAATTACTTGTAAATACATAATGTATTAAAAATATGAATTATAAAACATTTAAAATATTTACTTTTAATATAATATTTAACAATGTAGTCTTGAAAAAGATATTTAATTTTTATTAATATAGTTGAAAATATTTTGATATAATTTACTTTAGAAAAATATTAAATAATTAATAGTAAAAAAAATAAATTGGTCTATAAAATAAGTTAAAATATAATGGGAATTTGTGCTATTAAAAAATATATTTAATAATTGAAACATTAAAAATACATAAGATTAATAAAAAGAAAATATAGGGAGGATGATCAATCATTTTTTGGAATGGATGGAAAACCCATTAATGATTTTTAAATTACCTTCATCAAATCAAAAAATTCATAGAATATTTTGAAAATCACAATTTAAAATTTTTCAATGATTAATTAATTTTAGATAAATATATATAGGGAAGATTAAAATGGTTTAGGATTTATAATTAATTATCATTATCATTTCACAGATTTATTATCAAATTTCCGAGGAAACAAATTTTTAGATTGAAGTAGAAAGTAAATCATTATAGCTATTATTACATTTAAATATAAAATATTAAATGATAATGACCATGATATTGAACTTATTATACTATTATTTATGAACTAATTCATTATATAATATATTATATAGGTAGTATACATAACACTTAAATGAAAATAGGTGTGTAATGAAAACTATATCTCAATAATGGAGAAATTGAGATGAAAATATGTTTTGACTTATGAAAAATTAAAATAAAAACAAAAGGAGAGAGGTATTTTGAAATATTTGTTAACACCACATGATAACGGTGATTTAGGATATTATTCAACCAATAGGTAGTATACACTATATTTTTATATAAATTTTTCTATAAAAGAATGTGTGCCTCAATGATGGAAAATTTGAGAAAAACCCCCACACAGATTGATTTTTAATTGATGAAACTATGAACTCCCACAGGAAAATATAGCTAAATTAATTTCCTATTTCATTGGATTTATCATAAAAATTACCCTATTATAATCCTTATTATATATCCTTATTAATAATATATTAATTTTTTATAGCATATTATGACCACTGAGTGTTAATAACTGTAACTATTTTGTGCTTGATTAATAAGGTTGATATAATTTCCAAAAATTTGATAAATATTTCATTATTTATATATAATTTATTATTCTATTATATAGAACTTATATTTATATAAAATTTTCTTATTTTCTTCCATAATTGTTTAGTTACATTATATGAATAATGAATTGATAACATCAAATTTCAATAATTTTAGAGAATGATAATGTTACATTAATAATAAGTCATGAAAATAATACAATTATTATAGAAACTTATAATAACCATTATTTTATTAAATATATTACAATAATATCATTTTTCTTGTTCCCAGATTCATCCATATTAATATTTAAAATCATTATTCATATAGGTAGTTTAACCGATCAAAATTTGAATATAATTTAACTCTATTGTTGAGTATGGTTTTGGAGGTTCTATTTTGACATAAAATCAATATAGTATAATAGTAAAGAAATTATTATTTTTTATTTATTTATTATGAACAATATTTGAATTTTTTTTAAATAAAGGTTGAATATCAAAATAAAAATTACTAATGTTTTATCTTAGTGGTGGTAATCTGCATGTAATAATGATTAGCATTACCATTTCATAATTCATGAGAAGATGAGAAGAATGATATTAAATTAAAATTTAGGCATCATAATTATATTATATATAATTATTTAATTAATCATCCAAAAAAATTAATATTATCCATGAATGGAGGTAATGAAAAATAAATTACATGAATTTATGGAGGGTTTAGTAAGCGAAACACACTAACGATGTTCTTTTATATTTCTATGTGGATTGAAATAAATAAATATGGCTGAAACACTAATATAACAACATGTAAGTATAATAATGATACTTAATTAATCGTATAATTAGGTTCATCAGAAAATTTGTAGAAAAATATTAAGATGGAAACTTATTATACGATAACACATACGTAAAATACATGATTTTTATCTTAGAAGTTTCATTTAAATTGATGAAATTAGAATAAAATCGAGTGAAAAATGGATTATGTTTTTGGAAAATTTGTATAGTTTTATTTTAATGGTATAATATCAATGAATAATTAATAATTTATGCCCAGATTTTAAATGGAAGAAGTCATCACCTTTTATAAGAGAGGAAAATAGAACTTTTGGAAATACTCTTTATATTTTTATAATTCAAGGACATTATTCCATAGTAAAAGGAAAAAATGTTTAAAAATTATTTATTTATAAACTGTAATTTTTGAATAATGAATCAACAATATATTCTCCCACATTTTTTAAATATTGTATAATAATTTACCATTTCTTTCACATTTTCATTTTTTAGTTTTAAAATAGGTAACTATATCCAAACTATCTTATTTGTTGTTTTCTTAATCAAATTAAAAAACACATATATGAAAATTTTTGTGTTATTGAAATAATTTTAACATCTATTTAATCCAATTTTTATTATAAATATTATAATGTAAACAATTTAATTAAAATATATAATTTAATGACGAACCATTTAATTAGAGAAGTGGAATTTTTACTATTAGTGTTTTTAAAAAATATATATATATATATATATATTTATTTATTACCAATTAAATGTGTATTAATATTTTTATTTATGATTTTTTACTTTTGATTATATTAATTATTTTAGTCATTCAATTTAATTTATTTGAAAAAAATTCATGATTTTAAGAATACAATAACTCATAATCCATTATTTCTCCATTATCTTTGTAATTAATATTAATTCAAGAAATATAAAATTTATACCTAAAAATTAAATTAACCATATTAAATAGTTATAAAATATTATCTAAAAAATATTTACGTTTTATTTTCAAATTATCTTTAGAATTTTTGAGAAATTAATCTTATCATTAGAGAGTGTACTGTTTATAAATATCTTTCTATGAAAGAGTTTATTTTAATGAGAAAAAGATAAGGATTGGGATAGAATTATCAATAAAATTTATTAAAATGAATTTAAAACAATTATTATCATTAATATAGTATTAATTTAAACTATAATAAATTTTATAATTTATTTCATCATGTTATGATTAACTAAATAATGTAGATGAAATTTCATTTTCATTATAACACTATAGAAATCATCAAAATCATGATGATGGATTTATAAGTAAAAAAATGGTATTTTAAATAAAATTATTATAATATATAATTTACAATAACGGAGTACAAATGATTCAAAAAAATCATATCATTTATATAGTAAACTAATTCAATAAAAAAAATGATGTAAATGTGTGATTTCTATTATTCACATAATAACTACAATATTAGAAAAATCTAAAAAACATACCCAAAACTATTTTTTTGTGATGGATTCAAAAATATATATTAATATAAAAATATAAATATTTAAATTGCTAATTTTTACCTTCTGAAATAAAAGATATAACATAAATAAAACTACTTTTGTAGAAAATTACATTTTCAATAATAAATCATATTAGTTTTTTATATTATAAAGGTGATGACTATCAATGATTTACAATATTATTATTTTAAATATATTTTTTTATTTATTTCATCCTAATATTCTATTGTATTTATGTCGGGCCTATCAAGTTAAACATATAAAGGGAAATATAATGTATTTTTGAGGATCCAAAATCTTAGGTTGTAAAATCACAAAACCCATAAAACTATATAAAAAAGGACATGGGATTTAAAAGTACATGTTTTTATTAGGAATTAAAATAACATAGGTTAGTTATTGTCTTTATAATTTCTAGGTTGATATTATGAAAAAAATTGTTTTATCCTGTCACCATAGAAGATTTGGTTTGGTCTTCCACCTTTAATGAATTTTGCTGAGTTATTACAACCTGTTATAGAAAATTTAGACTATAATGAGTTTCCACACTCCCTAAAATGTGTAAATTTGATTGTGGGATTCTTACCTAGAAATTGTTGTATGAAGTGTACACATCAGACTAATTAGATCTAAAATACTATAAAAATTTTTATGCTCTCCATTTATTTTTCTACATTTTATTTTCACATTATATTAATCTCTATTAGAGGATTTTAATTATTTCATGGAGAGAAAAAATTCCAAATTTAATTATTAAATAATTATTTATTTTTCTAAAAGTCAATTCACACCCTCTTTTCCATTTATATACCACATCAAGGGAAAAAATTCTGTTGGTGCATGGACCTTGTTGGGATAGATATTTTTCTCACTTGTTATTTCCTTACATATTAGTGTAAACTATATTTTATCCTAAACCTTAACATGAATAATAGATAAATCAATTTATGCAGTTGGATATATAATTATTTTTTTTAGAAAGATTCAATTGTTCATGTTGAGTTATGATAACATGTGTGAAAAAATAATGGGAAACCTAGACACAAGGTTTTATATTATACTAGGTGAAAGAAAATAGGACACAAATCAAGATTAATAAGAAAAAAATATCTTGAAATGTCTTGTTAATCATCATAATTATGGAAATAACATGGTAACATATTTTTTATTGATAATTTTTTTATGACAAGAAATTTAATTATTATTATATTTCTTATGATTTATATTGTTTTAATTTTAATTACTATCAAATAAATAGGATCTATAATTAGTGTAATGAAAATTTTGAAATTATGACTACCTAACCCTTGTAGCACAAAGATAAATAGAATATTGTTGATAAAAAAATTTATTTTATTTGTGGATGAAATTTTTTAAAATAAGGTTCAATGTATAAACCTAAAAAAGGAAAATGAAACGCTAAGAAAAAAATCATCATCTACAAATGAATATTTTTTAGTGATTTATATTTTTTTCAAAAATAACATGAAATGTTTAAAAGTTAATTAGATATTGAGAAAATGGAAATGTATTTTTATAAATATAATATATAATAAATTTAATTTGAATTATAGTTTTGTAGATGTTTATTATTTCATTAAATATATTGATAAAATGAATGTAATTGTTAATTATTTTTCTATTTCTTATGTTATAAGGAATAAATTTATATAAGAAAAAATTATAAGTTATTTTTTTAATTTAATTAAATGAGTTTTTTAGAAATTATGATTTCATATTTACATATGATTTTTACTCAATCATTTGGTATGAAAGGAATTTCTTATCAAAAACTAATTTCAAATCCAAATATTATATTCCATTCACTACATAATAAGTTAATGGTATTTATTATAATTTCATTTGAATATTAACATAACCTTATTCCATCAATATTTTTATATAATTTTATATTTCCATGAAAAACATAAAAATCATTTTATTGTTATGTTAGCAGGACCATAAACTCCCTTGAAATTTAATTTACTAGTGATCTAGAGTAGAAATTTTATATTTTGGATTATTGGAATTAAATTAGAAAATCTATTATTTTTTTATTAAAATCCCTTTATAAATTCATAAATAACATATGATATGATTATTTTATCATTATTATTAAAAGGTTTATACATAAGATAAGTTTCCACAACATTATAGACAGTGAAATTTAAATTTATTATATAAAATGATTATTTATATAAATTGATATGTATATATACATTGAAAAAGTAAATAAATTTAGGGGGATATAAGAACGATTTAATTCTATTTTTTTATATATATATAGAGCTATTTGGTTTAACCCTTTCATAAGAATTATAAATTTTTTTTGATCAACTCTGGTGACATATTAAGTAGTGTAAAATTTTCAAATCAAGAAAATCTAATTTTTCATTTTGATGATTGTCGTTTTAATGTAGTAAATTTTTTTACAAGATAATGTGTATTCAATTTCCATATTTAATGTTTAAATTTTTTTCTTGACACAATTATCATATTTAGTCATTATATTTATATTTTTGATTATTTTTTAAAAATATGCATATTCCCATTTTTATATTATAAGGATACATATACACTTGAATATAAAATTTTTTAATATTTTTAAACTATATTATTTAAATTATTTATGTTTAAAAAATTTATATTTTTTTCTTTTAAAGAGGCGGTTAAATCTATACTTCTTATAAATATTTTATTTTATATATTACATTAAATAATTTTAAAAGAGATATTATTTAAATTATTTCTCATTAGTATAAATCCAGGGGGTTTATGTGTTTAAAATAAATCTAAAATTAAAGGGAATATTGTAAATTATATAGGATTATTTGATATGTTTTCATATGTAGAAATATTTGTTTTCAATAACACATGTTATGATATTTTTGAGGTCCTCAATATATTCAATTTTATAATTGTAATGGTGTAATATATTTACGGATTTAATAAATTTTCATATAAATAAAAAATATATAATCAAGGAAGTTTTTTAAAAGTAAAAATATTATATCTTCGACTCAGTTCAAATTAAATATTTCTCTCCTTTTTATTAAAATTATGTTTAGGGGTTATATATTCTTTATAAATGGAAATTAATTAAATTTTATTTTAATATATTTGAGGTAAATAAATTTACATTTTTTTATAAAATATTTTAAATTTTCATATTGAATAATTTTAATAATTTTTAAAATATAATGTTCTGAAGATTCGATATCATTTTGAAAAAATAAATTTTTAATTATTTTAAAAAATGGGTTACAAATTATTTTGAAAATTATGTCTTCTATTTTAATAATGTTTTATTATAAAAAATGGGTAATATTATTTATGAATGAGATATATATTTTTTATGTATTAAAATTTACATATTCAAATAAGTTGGATAATGTTTAAGAATTTACATTCATTTTTGTAATTATAATAAATTAGGAGATTGTTGAGTGGTCCTGGGATCCAATCATAATTATATGTTTTTATAATTAAAAATACATTACTATTTTCATAATAATACATTTCTAAAAAAATTGTATTCTTATTGTTTTTATTCCCTCATGGATGAGACTTGAAAATTACAATGAATTTCTTTTTTGAATCTTGTACTACATATAAATGAAAATAATAATATTAAATTTATTATTAATTTAATTTAATAATTGTAATCTACATTATTTATTTATTGCATTAATGTTATTTAATTATTGGTATACTTCTATTAATTATTTTATTTTTTAAATTTAGATATTTTCATATTCATCTTTTTATTTTGTTATATTCCATGTAAAACAATTTTCCTAATGGTTTTGAATTTTTTAAAAATTATTTTTCCTTTTCATTGAAGTATGAAATACCATTACATGAGGTTTGTGAAAATGGTTTACATGTATGTAGGATTGGTTTACCCATATGTGGCTTTTTGAAAATTAAATTTACAATTATGTAACATTGTTTTACAATTATGTAAATATTTATTAAACTTTAAAAATAAATATATTTTTATCATTTCATAGTATAAAAGATCAAAAATTGAATATTACATATCATATATATCTTATATATTAAATTTATTCATAAATGGATATATATATTTATGTGGTCTATAAAATACCAATATGCAGTGTCTATTTTTTATATAATTACTTTTAAAAATTTATATACATTAAAAATACAAAACTATATATAAGAATATTATGAATAAATTTTCTTACCTGAATTCCCTTACATGAATGTTATCTTTAATATAACCTTTACATATTATATTAGTAACATCACACCCCATATTGTTGGCATGAGTGGGAGGAGAGATTCTACTCGGACATAAGTGACATTCTTAAGATGCCAAAGGCTGGTAATAAAAGATGAGGGCTTCAGGAATAATGTGGGGAAATATTTTCCGATAAGAAAAAACAAACCAAAACCTCCACACACTATAAGATGCAAGTCAACAAAACATCCAAACTCAAACATTTCCAAATAGACAACCTACTAACACACAATGATTCCTTATTCCAAAACAACAGAACACAATATCTGAATACTGTGTGGAAGACTAAAAAAGATTCCAAAAAAATCCAAGACAACCTCCACAACTCCACACCATGAACCAGGATCAAGGAACCACCACATCTCCCAATCATCACCACATGCCACTAGAAATGTTATTCTTTACCTTTACTTGTGTCTCGAAATACGACATCTGCAAAACCACAAAAGATCCAATGTAGTTGTTGAGTACTAATACTCAGAAGGTGTTCACCAAATGAATTCCCTACACACGCCACTGGTATAAATCCATTATCACATTTATGTAAAATAAATATATAAAACATTAAATATTGAAAGAACTCGCAACATGCCAAAAATACCCTTACCAAGCCCAGAAAAACTATGGAAATCCACAACCATGCTGCAAGCCATATACCCATCATGCATTAGCATAAAAATTAAATCTTTTAAAATAAACACAAAAAAATGAAACCATTATGGTGGGACTTCCACCCATCCCATTAACCCCATTCTCAACTGGGGTTACTTCTCGGCCACTACCCATAATGGTGGTTCTTCCCATCACTATCCATCACATTTTATAGTATGACTATGCACCAAGTTACATAATGGTGGTTCTTCCAACCACTATCCATCACATTTCATAATGTGAAATCCCGCCCACTTCTACCCAACCAGCACAAGCCCTAATGCTCAATCAACCAACAAGAACAAAGCACCAAGGCCTCTCAATAAAAACAAAAAAAATTCCAACACATGCCAATTCACATCAATAAATCTCCCAATTATTAAAAACACCCATTAACTAACATTCCTAGAGCAACCAAATTTCCATGAAAACATATTTATTGAAAACCATATTTCACAACACATTTTTATAATCATCCACTAACTATTTTAAAATCAACATTTTAGAATCACAAAACAAATACCATTTTTGCAAAAATAGTTCATTTTTCCTAAAATCCCACAAATCATCACCAAATGGATCTCTAAAATGACTTGAACATCATTATCACACTTAATTTATAGCAAAACAATTTAATTGAAACCCAAACAACTAGTTCTAAACAAGTGGAGTCAAGAGAGAAGCCATCTACCATTAGGGTTTTGGTGAAATTGAATCACAAGGAATAGCACCCCTAATATTGTGAACATACCACAAAAACCAATTTAGATCACATTCCCGAACATCCACAAGACATAAAATCAACACCCAAGGAAACCCCAACACTATATCCACATTATATGGATGTAGATCTAGAAAACTGAGAGAGAGGGAAGAGAAGACCTAGAGAAAACCAATGAGAACCCAAGATGAGAGACTTACCCAGGAGAAATCTCCTTTAATAAACCTTGAAACACCTTCGAATAACATAAAAAATGAGTGGGAGAGAACCTCCAACCTTGAGAACCAAAAATCCTGAGTGAGGCTTGAGTGGAAGAGATTTTGGAGTGAAATGAGGCACCCCCAAGGGAGTCTGGATTTCAATCCCCTATTTTTAAGTGGTCATGCGGTTAGCCCACACGATTTGGAAAACCATGCACTAACTATGAACACACAATTGACTTATGAGAAGGGGTCCACACGGTTTCCTCACATAGTTTGGGATACCATCTGCAAGTCGTGCCAAGCCCATTATCTCCCCCTTCATGGTTTTTAGAGAGTCTGCATGGTTTCCCCTAAACGTGATCAAATCGTGCACCCTTAGATAAGCCTAAAAACTTATTTCAAACACTTACAAACTCTCCCAAAGGCTTCCTAAAAACATTAAACATATTAAAAAACATAAAAATGGTCACATAACTCAATCCAAGGGTGCTACATTATCCCAATCATTGGAATTTCCATCCTCCGAAAGTAGAGAATTATTGCTTTTCCGAATGAGCTAGGGCCATTTCTTGGCCATCTCTTTCTATTACACCCATGACTCCTCTTGAATCTTACCATGCTGCCACAAAACACGTACTAAAATGATGCTTTAAATATGTAAGTCATTCTCTTACCTATCCACAATTTGCACCAGCATGTGCACCAATGAAGCATCGAGTTCTAGATCAACATGATCCCAACGGATCACATGGTCACGATCCGGCTAATACTTTTTCAACTATGACACATGAAGCACATTGTGCACCACACTAAACTATCATTGAATGTCCATCCTATATTCCACCCATCCAATCTACTCAAGTATATCGAAAGGGCCCAATATACCCCGATGATAACATACCTTTCTTCTTAAACAAACCTTGGCCCATAATCGGAGAGATTCTTAAAAAAACATGATCACCCACCGCAAATGACAACATTCATCGATGATGGTAATCATAATATTTCTGATGACATTGAGTTGTATCCATCCTCTTTGTTATCATAATTATTTTCACCATATTATCTAGGAAAATTCTAGGTCCGACTATCGAATTACCGTAGGATTCCACCCAAAATTGTGGAGGACAACAAGGACGCCCACACAGGGCCTCAAACAGAGCCATATGTATCAAAAGGGATAATTTTTATTATATGAGAACTCCACTAATGGTATGTGGTCTTCCCATGAACCACCAAAATTCATCACACAACACCTTTAAATATCCTCCAAGGTTTGTATCATCCTCACGGATTTCCCATCTTTTTTAGGATGATATGTCATGGTCATAGTTAACTGTGTCCCAAGGGCTTGCGGCTAGGATATCCAAAAAAGAGATGTGAATCTCAGATATCTATTTTATAAAATCAAAACTGGAAAACCATGCCTCTTTAAAACTTCCTAAATATATATTTCAGACAAATCCTCCATCGTATGAGATTCATGAATCGGGATGAAATTGGCCGACTTTGTGAGCCGATCCACAATCACCCATATGGAATCTTGTTCCCAGACCATTCATGGGATACCGGTCACAAAATCCATTGTTATCTACTCCCATTTCAACATTAGGTTAGGTAATGACTACAAAATTCCTACTGGCTGCTTATGCTCCGCCTTGACTTGCTGACATGTCAAGCATCTCGAAACAAACTCTGCCACATCCCTTTTCATACCTGACAACCAAAACTACACTTTCAATTACTTTTACATCTTCTGAATTTCAGGATTCATAGCCCACCTAGAATGATGATAAGACCAGAGAAGTTCCTCCCAACTTGCCACATGTACCACCATCCAATTCTGAAAACAGAAGACTGAATTATAATTCAGTTCCCAGCTCAAAAAATGTCTCCCCACAATTTAGTTTCGACATCATCGCCACACATTCAGAATCAGAGCATTGTGCCTCTTCAACCAATCCAACTAAGTCACGGACCAATGAAATTGGAATGAAGATGACTCTGTCACCCAGATCCACACATTCAAACTGCATGTCGACTATGACTGACATAAAATTCCACTGATTCAATGCTTGTTTCACCAGTTCTTCATTTAATTTCATACTTAATCCATATTCCACTTAATTTCTCTTACCTTATCTGTAAATTATGTCAAAAACAAACATATAGAGATATTCCAGCTATCTCCATTTCCTCAGGTTCAAATCTCATTAGGATAATATGTGCTTTAAGATCTTAGGATCGTTAATCACTGTGAATTTCTCAGTGAATAGATAATGAAGCCACATAATTAATGAATGAACCACTACCACCAACTCCAAATCATGGGTTGTGTAGTTCTTCTCATGCATTCTCAACTATCATCAGACATCACAACCACATGATCCCCAACTTGAGAACACACCCCAACCCTGATCCTAATGCATCACAATAAACTACGTAACCTTTCCCTAGTTCTAGAAAAACCATTATTGGTGTTGATATCAGGTGATCCTTTATCTCTTCAAAACATTTCTAAAACTTATCATCCCATTGAAATGGGATATTCATCCTTGTCAAAACTGTTATTGGTGAAGCCAATTGGTAGAAATCACGAACAAAACATCGATAATACCCACCCAGACCAAGAAATATTGGTATCTCAAAACATTTCGTTGGAGGTTTCCATGAGATAACAGCATCTATCCCTTCGAGATCAATAGAAACACCCCTCTCAGAAATAACATGGAGAAAGAAACGAAAATCATGTATCCAAAAGTCACACTTTGACAATTTGGAATAAAATAGATGATCTCTCAAGATCCCCAACACTATCACCATGTGTGGCTCATGATCCACTCTTTTCCTCGAATACACAAGTATATCATCAAAAACTACACCCAATAAATAATCCAAATATCTCTGAAATATCCAATTCATCAATGCCATGAACACCACAGGTGTATTCGTTAGACAAAAGAGCATAACCAAATACTCATAATGGACGTATCTTCTTCGGAATGATTTTTTGGGATATCCTCACTCCTTACCCACAATTGGTGATACCCTAACCTTAATTAAGTCATGGAGGACCACTGGGCTCTCTTCAACAGGTCAAATAAATCATCAATGTGTTAAAGTGGATATCAATTCCTTATCGTAACCTAATTAATTCTACAAGAATCCACTTAGAGGAACAAAGTTCCATCAGTGTTTAAAAAAAAAATATGGCGCTTCCAATGGAGATGTGCTAGGCCGGATAAACTCTTTGATTTATAACTCTTTAAAATGAACATTTAATTCCCAGGATTCTTATGGTTCCATTTGGTAAGAGGGATGTGATATAAGAATTGTCCCCGGAAGGAGATCAGTCATAAACTCCACTTCTCTCACAGGTAGAAACATTAATAATTTTTCAGGAAAGACATCAATAAACTGATCAACAATTACCAGAACAAAACTCTACCAACACCTTCCACCATTGCGAACGACAAGGCCTCTAACTGATATGAGATCGTGCCAATGGTTGGTGCCAACAAACCTCGTGCACCCTGCCTCACACTCTTCTCCCCCTAAGGAGGTTTCCAACAACCTCCTCTATCATTAAATGCACTTTTCTGGTAGAGCAATTTATTTGTGCCTTAAATGACTCAAACCAGTTCTTTCCTAGGATTATTTGAAAATCATCCATCTCAAGCACGGTGATATCCCACAACAATTCAATGTCTTCCACACCAAAACAACAAATTTGACATAGGAATGCCTGACACTCTGTTTGACTAAGAGAAGTTTCTAGATTCAATATAGAAGGAATGATTTAGACGTCTAAACCCTACAATCAACGATGTGAGAAGAATGAAATGAATGGGAAGCACTAGTATCAAACAAATCAATCATCAACATGGAAATTAAAAGAACTAGACCTTCCACTCTAGATTCTCCTAAAAGATCACCCACCACAACTTCTTCTACTTCCAAGAAGATGAGTGATTTCCATGCTCTACTCCTTATTATCCTAGTGATACTTCCATTTCTATCGAGTGTCATAATCACCTGATCTTAGAGGATTACTGCTATACTTCTGAAGATGCATCATCTTCGTGTAGTTATGAAATTCCCTAGGTTGTTCCTTACAATACCACTAGATGTGGCTCGTAGATCCACACTGAAAACATCCTAACATACACTTGGGTCTCGGAGAAATTTTTAACAATCTTGTGGAATGATTATGATGTGCAATATGACGGTAAGAAAAGGATTATGTTATGATATTTATCTCAGTGTTAGGTTTCACACCTCCTCTCATGAGAAAAATTGTACTTCCATTACATGGATTTCCAACCATGATAGATATCGTAACATGTGTATCTAGTTGTAATCCGGACTGTACTGTTTTAAAATCATGAATGATCCTTTGGTCCAACCACTAGTGGAACTGGGGCCCAGGTGAAACCACATTTACAGAATATTCCTCTGATTGGTCGCTACGATGCCTACCTGGTTCCATCTCAATCAACATAAGAATCTACATAAGTCTCACTCTCTAGAAAATGAATGCTTAAAATTTCAATATCAATTACATAGAAACTAACACAACCAGGCCTTCCACAATTTCACATTTCCCATGTTGCACCATTTTTTGAAAATCCTCCATGTTTTGAAAATAAACCCATTTTTAAGAAATCATGACATTAAATGGTCAAACCCTTCTATTTTGAATCCCAATTCAAAATTTTACAAAATTCACACATTAATACCACACCATAAATCATTAAACCCCAATGAAATATGAATCCTAGTGGGAAGTAATTTCTACCATGCCTACCATGCTCATCTCATTGGCTCCGCCCAGGACAATGATATATCGAATGCCAATATGTGTCTTCAAACACTTATGTACCAAACTCCCGGGTAACATGGATTTCATCATAAAAGGGTTAGATACGTCATTTTATATTATACATTCTATATTTTTACAATCCTATCCCTTGATAAAGTCCCAACATATGGAATAGACCATGAAAGAATTTCAACACTGAGACCAGCGATCAACACCAAGGATTGAACAACCACTGCCACTTGAAAGCCATGAACCGAACAAACAGATAACACTAGTAACATCCCACCTCATCCCTTTGGCTTGAGAGGGAAGATAGATGCTTCTTGGCCTCAAGAGATGTTCCCATGATGCCAAAGGATGGAAATAAATTCCAAGGGCTTCGAGAATAAATTGGGGAACGATTTTATCTTAATAAAGAACCATCCAAACCATCCACAAACTATATAATGCATGTCTACAAAACAACCAAACTCATACATTACCAAAAATAAATCAATCTAATACATAATGACACCACATTCCAAAACAACCAAACATAATATCAAAGTACCATTGCAGAAGACTAAAAAAGAGACCCAAAATAAACCAAGACACAATACACCACTCCACACCAAGATCCATGCTACATGCACAACCACATCTCCCAAGAATCACCATGGGCCAATAGAAAAGAGATGTTTTACATTTACCTATGTCACAGAATATGAAATCTACAAAGGCACCAAAGTCCCAAATCAGGGGGTGAGTAGTAATACTCAATAGTTTTTCCCAAATGACATCCATACATATGGCAATAGGATGAAACTGTTATCACATTTATGTAAAACAGATATATAAAATAGTCAATAGTGAAACAACTTGAAACATGCAAAACATACCCTTACCAAGCGATGGAAAACAATGGAAAGCCACAACCATGCCACAGGACATATACCCATCACACATTAGCACAAAAGATCCATCATTGAAAATAAACACACAACAGATAAAAAATTACGGTGGGACTTCCACCGATCCCGTTCACCCCATTATCTATTGGTGGTACATTCCAACCACTACCCATAATGGTGGTTCTTCCAACCCCTATCCATCACCTCTTATAGTGAGACATCCTACCCAGTTCTGTAATGCTACTTCTTTCGATCGGTTTCAATAAACATTTATAGTGAGACATCTCGCCCACTTCCACAAAACCAACACTATCCTTAATGATCAATCAACCAACAAGAACAAAAGCACCAAGGCCGCACAGTAATCACACAACCATTTCCAACACATAATAATTCACTTCAATAAATCTCTCATTTATTGAACACATGATTTATCAAACTTTCCTGGCCCAACCACATTTCCATAAACAACATTATTATTGAAACCCATCTATCATAATTTTTTTTATTATCATCCACTAACGATTTTAAAATAAATATTTTAACATCACACAAAAAAGCCCCTTTTTGAAACAATAACTCATTTTCCCCAAAATCCCACAAATCATCACCAACTAGATTTCCAAAAAGACACATACATCATTATCAGAATTAATTTTGTGTGAAACAATTTAATTGTGATGAAAACTAATATTTATAACCAAGTGGAGTCAAGAGATAACCCACCCACCTTTATGTTTCTTGGAAAAATTGTCCCAAAAGCAACTGCACTAGGAATCTGGAAAACACACCACTAAAACCGCTCTAGATCCACTTTTCTAACATTCACAAGCCTTAAAATCAATATCCAAGGAAACACCAATACTAGATCATCTTGAAATGGATGTGGATATAGAAAACATAGATAGAGGGAAGAGAAGACCTAGTCAAACCCCAATAAAAACCAAGATGAGAGACTTAACTCAGATAAACCACCTTCAAAACACCTTGAAACCCCTTCTAATAGCTTATAAAACGAGTAGCAGAGACCCTCCAACACTTTTGAACCAAAAATCCCAAGTGAGCCTCTAGTGGGAGAGTGTTTAGAGTGAAATGATGCTCCCCGAGGGAGCTCATATTTAAAACCCCAATTTTTAAGTGGTTGCATGGTTACCCACAAGGTTTATCAAACTGTGCACTAACTATGTACACACCACTACCTCAAGAGAATTATTCAGTATGGTTTCATCGCATGGTTTGGAAAAAAATGTGCAGGCTTTGGGAATCCCACTATCTCCCCCTACATGGTTTCATTAGAAGCCCGCACGGTTTCCCCTAACTGTTCCCAAACCATGCACCCTTAGTCAAGCCTCCAAACATATTCATAACCCTTCAAAACTCTCCCATCCACTTCCCAAACACATTAAACACATTAGAAGTCAAAAAAATGTCACATACCTCAAAAAGAGGGCGATACAATATTTGTTTTTCATTCTACCTTTAGTCCAGATTGAATTACCTTTACGAAAATCAAGAATTAAAATATATAATTTCTACCAATAATATTGAAGGACTACATAATATTGTTGGAATTGGGTATTGAATAAAAATGTGTTTTATATTTTAAATTATAATTTTTATGAATGTTTTATTGGAATTATAAATAATTGTTAATGAATAATTTATTAGAGTAATTAATATTTTAAATATATTTTTATACAGATCCAAACAATATTTTATTCTTATTCTTTAATGTTTCAATTTACATGGTGTTGATTTTGAACAATAGGATTTGATATTTTTATATATAACCACACTTTAATTATATTGATATTGGGGAAAAAATTGTAATGTGTAATGTATGAAATTGAATTGTTATTTTGAGAGCTTATGAATGTTTAATATTCACATTGTGTGGGGATAAAAAATATCAAAAATTTGGAATAATAAGATTTCATCTCACAAGATATAAGGGATTAAATGTATTTATTTTCATATATTATTTATTTATTTACTATATTAACAAATTTTTGCTCACTTTTGAAAATTTTAAGCACTAAAAATATATAATTTTGATTTAAAGTAGATTATACTTTAAAAAAACATAAAGTTTAATTATTTCTAATATCATGTATTATTTGGAATTATTACGTGATTAAAATTAGTTCAATTATATATTAAATTTATACTATTATATTTATTTCTAAATTTATTAATTTTTTAATGATTGATTCAATTGTAGAATTATAGAAATAATGAAGGCCCTCCATGTTGTTTTTTTTTGTAATTTTGATAGAAAAATCATGGATTTTAAAGGATGAATATATTCCATGATATATAGTTTATTTAAAAGTAATGGAATTTAATGAAAATGAATATATATTATATGTTTTCCCCACTGTGTTTTCTATATAGAGATGGTTGCATTCATTTGAGAAGTGAAACAACTAATATTCAATTATAGTAACTAAAAATTGTATCTCAATGAAACAAAAATGAAATTATTATTCTAATATTTAATGGAATAAAAATAATATTTTGATAGGATGAATATCCATTATTTACATATGATGAAAAAATACACCTAGAATAATGTTTTCAAATTTTTTTCAAAAACATGCTTTTATGAATAATTGAAAATATAGAATATAGAAAATCCTTATTTCATTCAAAAAAATGTGTTATTAATTTTTAATGTAATCTTTTATATATTATCAACTCAATAGAAATAAATATTAGATCATTCGTGGTAAAAAATGGATACATTTTAGAGACATGGTTTGAAGTGAATGGCGTTTTTTCATTTTAATTATTTCATATAATACCAAGTGATGTATTAACTAAATTGAATTTATAGATTATATATCTATATATATAAATTATAATTCATTTATGATTATTTAAAGTCATATGAACAATGTCAGATCACTTATTCATGATAGATACTTTTTTTTGGAAAACCCATCTTCCATCACATCTAGTGGGTTTATTTTTAACATAATTTATCTCAGACATAGAAATTTACATTAATAAATTATCAACGATTTTTAAATCAAAAATTAATTTTTATTTACATATTTCATGTTCATTTCATTCTCATTATAAATAGTAATAAATAAATAAAAATTATTAAAGTAATGGTTAAAATTGATTATTGGGGGAGGGTAACTTAAGTGATAGGGGTTTAAATGACATTAAGAATTATATAAGTATCATTGGTTTAGGTTATTTACAATCTTTTTCATCTCACTATAAAAATATACAGAATTTGTTTCTATATATCCATTAATGTGAGTTAATAATTTATTAAAACATTGAAAAACTACAATTGCACCACTCTCTACACTTATAAAGTGATCTCCCTTCACTAACTTAATCACCCATTATTGTGCCATTATAAATTGAGTAATATAAAAAAAATATCTACCAAAAACCATTATATTATTTCTACAATTCATAATCTTATCTAAAGACAAACTATTTGGTTCATATGTGAATCTCAAAAAGAGGTCCCCGAAAAAATAGGTAATCATCCTAACTGACTATTTCCAAGGACATTTATTCTTATACCGCTTATAATTATTAATTTACCATGATAATATTTTTAAAATTAGTATAATTTTCATTCATTTATATTATTATGTTTATGGTATTACACATTCTCATATACTCATCTATCTAATGGAAAATGGATCCATTGCTCGTGGAGACATATGGTCTACTGCCTCACAATTTGATGTAGATAATTTTTGATAACTACATTATATAGAGGGGGTATATATATATATATTCAATGAAATAAAATTTTATTTATGATATAATTCTCATTATTAAATGATAAAATTATACTTTCCAGTTTTTTCACACATTTTCTAGATAATGATAACATCTTTCATGCGTATGTGTGGGCTAAAAGATCAATGAGATGATGTGATTTATTTTTCTCCAAAAAATTAAATAGATAGATAATAAATATTTATAAATAATAAATATTTATATTTATTACATTAATATATTTGTGAATTTTAAGAAACAATATCCTATATAGATGAACTGGAACGTCAGTGACGATAAATGTATGAGAAAATTAAACAATTAACACCTAAAAATTAATTTTACATAGAATTAATAATGAATGTGTAATATGAATATTTATTTCTAAAGAATAATATTTATATTGTTATGAGATTAATTTTTTTAATATTTAAAACAATTATGCTATGGGATAATACATACTCATTTGTGTCAAAATGTGAGGTAATGATTTTTAATGTAAACTTCCACACCGTTAAGAAATTTTTTCTGTTATGAAAAAAAAATACTTTTACGTGTTGTCTATAGTGGCCCATTATAGTATGTAAAATGAATCTATAATTATTCATGTTATTTAATGTTTAAATTCATATTTACTCAATTTTGAAACCCAATTGATGGACATTAGAAAAATCACAAAGGAAGACGAGGATTGTAGAGACCAATGGATCACATGAGCCTGTGAAGGACTCATGACCATGTGAACATTTCAAGGTCACGTGAAGGATCCTGACATGGTGCATTACCCATAGGAAATATTGTACAGTTCCCTTTAAAAAACCTTTTTTCTCTTAGGAAGGATCCTCATACAACTAAATGAGTGTCCCCAGGCCGTGTGGTCATTCATTGGAATGTTCATGAAAATCAACCCAATATCCTACAAAAATAAGGAGGGATGAAATTCTATTTCACTATCCCCTTGTAGTCCTGAAGCTCCAACTACATATCATATATAGGAAGAATAAAATAACAATGTGACATTTACAAAAACTCTCACGACCTCTAATCAATTGTAGGATAAAATGAAGGAGATAATGGGGAGGATGCAGGAGGTGTTCACGGTCACTAAAGGTCACACAACACGTTCCATGGGCAAAATGAAAGACGTATCAAGACCTTGGTATCATGTCTCCCTCATCTTGTGAAAACCATTTCTATATTCATACCCAATACATATAAGTCCTCATCTATTTCCATTAATCCCCAGTATATCTGCAAGGATACAATATAATACTATCCACAACATGCTTTCACACCCTCCATATAACAAATATTAGTCAGCTGAGCCATCAATGAAAAATGAAGAAAAATCCAAATAATTTCTCATTAAATCTCACATAGTCATTAAACATTGTAAAATAAATAATGGACATAGATATGGATGAGGTAAGAGGTGTTCATGGTCATTGAAGGAAATGTGACATGCCACTGGCGACCTGTAAGAAGATGTGAGTCCTCGGTGAAACATCTACCTCACGCCATGAGATCCCTTCATATTTTCATCATTGACATGTAAATAAACCTAGGTAACTCCCTATAAATATAAGTAATAATGAATATATTTTTCCATGGATTTATCATGTACCCCCATGGGACCCATATCAGTTATGAGACACATCACCAAAAAATACAAGAAATATCCCTGAAAATACACATGGAATCTTGCATGAATCACAATCATTGACACATTGAACAAATGGGATGAATGGGATGGAGGAGAGAGGTTTTCATTGTTGTTGGATGGAATTCAGCTCAAATAGTGCACCCAAGTCACAGTCCCATGAACCCCCTTGAAAAACCATCCTTATCTAACGAGAATGTAAGACAAGTCACCAAGGTCTCATGAGTGTCTTCCAACATGAACTTGAAACCTATGAAGTTTCATAGACATGTTAATGTGGAAACATCGAAGTTCTTATACACATCATTACTATCAAACATGTCCCCATTAAATGGTTATAATCCAATAATGGGATAGATTACGGAAGAGACTCATGATCATAGAAAATCAGTTGACATACATGGAGTGGTCCATGATAGAGACTCAGGAAGACATGTAGAGCTAGACCCCTTCACTGACCCCAGCCTAGAATCACGCTAGATAATCGTCACAAAGAGTTAGAAAATAGGGGTGGTGCTACAAATAAATTTCCCAATATAACATGAAGAGGTGGATGGACTATAAGACTCAGAAACTAGGACTCTAGATTATCTGAATCTTGGTCTTAGTGGATTTCTTGGAGCAGCAGATCATGTGAATGGCTAGCCTTCCATTAGGTAATATACTGCTGTGTTTCCAGAGTAGTCATGCGCTATGTATAATGAACATCACATGATCATTCACAGATAAGTTAATGATATTTTTAGGTTATCTGAAGAACATACTGTTATCCCACAATATCATGTGAGAACTTAGATGAACTGACACTAAAGAACACCATGTAATTTCTGAAACAAGTATTAGAAACAAGATCAAATGATAATGTTTTAAGAGAAAAACAAATCCACTAGCCCTCATGAACATTTTTTGAGTCATCCAAAGACACATGAAATAACTAGGACCCATCGTCCCTATATCATGATGCTTCTCCAAAATTCTATTTTGGACATGAATGATCATTAATACATGTCCTCACAAATCACAGAGTCACCCAAGGGCACTGATATGATCTTCAAAATCCCAAAAGTCTGTCACATATGGCTCACGAAATCCTTCAAACACATTTCTAGACTCTAATAATGATATTTTCTCATATCATTAGTGTCTCGTGAAGTCATCTAGATATGATAACCAAGCTCATGTGACACCCTATGGGAAAGTCAGCTGGGACTTTTGATTCCCTCTTGACATGTCGGTTAGCTCTCGCGATGTCCCTCAGTGGGGATAACCATGATATGCAACACCCCTCAGACTATTCCATAGTGATACTCGTGACCCACTTTATATGTTTCAATACATGTCATGTTATGCATCTCATCACAATCCAAATGGGTCAGTCAATATACTCTAGACACGATGGGAATGTCATTAGGGATTCCAATGACTTGATGGAATTTTCTATCCTCTGTGTGTAATCCCTTAATATAGGTTATCCAAATTGTGTAAAACCTAAATAATTAGAAATATGACAACACTGATACTCACTATACTCTAGATATATAAAAGACACCATTATTGTTCATGATCAAATATTTGGTGGCTCTGTACCAGAATATATTTCCACACTGCTTGGAATTAAACAACACAAGATGAACAAACTACATGGATTTTTATTCATGTAATAATCATGATATGTACGATGCGTTATAATGGCTCAATCCCCTCATCAAAATATTAACCACCTCATTACATGGAATCATGATGCGAAATGACATGGTTATACATCATCTTTATATAAGAAACCCCCCATTATCTAAAAATGATGATGATCTTAGAATATATACAGATGGATTCACTAAATTGGTCATAGTTTTTTTATAAAAAAAGAGAATTATCCTAGAGTCATTTTGTTATGGTAGGATGTCCCATATCAGGATTAGAAAGAGAATCATGAACAAATATTAAATCTATAAGGGTTTCTTGAAGAAGGAAATAATTGCACCTAAAATTGTGTGATGAGTCCAACCTCACATACCCTTGACCAATGCATGTCCCAGAGTGTCGATGGGCCTAAAAAAAATATTACCACTAGCTTGTGGAAAGTACGTCCATGCCCAGCTATGGATGGGGGAACTATAGGGATATTCTTGGGATGATTAAATATATTTTAAACAATTTCCATGTAATTGAGTGAAGATTTAAAATATCCCTCTTTCAAATCATCAATGGTAGCCCATCCCACAACCACGTCAAAATCTAAAAAAAAGATCAACCTGACGTGAATCTCTCATATAACAAATGATTGGGTTTTAATCCAGCAAGCCATAATTATTTATACTCATATGAAAACAATGTTCATAGATTTGATATAGATATATTAGGTCACTTTTTACATGCCATATACACAATCAAATAAGTAAGTCCATCATAAATTGGGCCACCAAACTCCTCAGAAAGAGATTATAGAAAAACTATGTTAACTATTTATATCTAATTAATGATTTTCATTCGTATGATATAGCACTGATCAGTAACCTTCTACCTTTTTGTCTGCATGACTATAGATATGGCTTTCATCGATAGAATCCTAACATGAGTAAATGTCTTAATCATCCACCATTCGCCCCTGTAAATCATCTAATGTTGTGACTTCCACGGTGCGAAAAGAAATTTCAACTACTTGACATCTCCAATGGAGTGTATTGAATATGATAGTTCACGATTTACAATAATATGGTACAATCCCGACCATAAATGGTGCAGATGAGATTCTCTAAGCACGGTAGATGGCGAATCGCCATCTCCTAACAAAGGATGCTTCTAATCCAGTATCCCTTTTCACTAAAACCAACCTCTTCAAGAGATTATACACTATGGACAATAAATACCACCTTCCATATCCAATGTCAGTGGACCAGAAGAATAATATAGATCCATTTCATTTCAAGTTTCACCGAGGGAGGCAACGGCCGACATCCGTCACCATCACCATCTTGTATTTACCCATCAGTCACATGTTCAAGGTGGAATACGACACAGAGACACAACTAAAACCCATTAACGACCTCTAATTAAGACTCATCATAGGAAGAAAATGTTGGATATCATGGAAAAGGCTCATATCCCCGCTCTTACTGACGATTCATGCCGAAATACTATGATAGAAACCAGAATGAAGGCTCATATACCAACTAGCTAGGAACAATTCAATATGTATATTACCACAACAATGATGGGGTAGGATCATACTCCCACCCCCATGCATGATCCCATCAACATCCACTGATGGTATAAAGTGGAAATAAGTGTGAAATTATCCCCACTTCAGTCAAATATATTTTTCAATAGTTAATGCATAAGGAGAATTTGTAGGCTTATATCCCTACAAAAATTATTCTAAAATTACAATATATTTTAGAAATACCTAAATACATTCATCAGTAGATTATGGATCTATTATAGATATAGGTATAGGTGCATACATCTATCCCTATAACCAAGACAACATAACACTCTGATTATTTTAAACATGGGGTTGTATCGAAGTAGGTACCCATTCATTCTCCTTCCCAGGAAGATTATCGACATATATCGATAAAGGGTGAGCCATTGAACCACTCTTATATTCCAGTTCCAACTGAGGATCACTAGTTGAGATCAGAACAAACCTCAGTAAAGGGGAACATTCCTGTTAAAAGCTTCCTTCGATATATTCCAAAGGCACGGGATTGGGCTCTTACCCCCGTTCTAGAAGGGGCTCACCACATGACAGGGGAACAAGCCTCATGACATGATCAAACCACATCGAAGAATTCCAACGACATACTCTAAAGTCCTAGGATTCGGCATATATTACCATTCTAGATGAGTCCAACCAAGTGGGATTGGAATAAACGTCAGGGTAGCCTCACATTCCATTTTATGAATCTAACTAGCATGCCCAAGTAGATCACAGATAAATGGTACATATTCCAACATCGGTTGAAGAAGGACTACACCATCATCATTACATGGTAATATAGGAGGAGTCTTATATTCCATCTTCGATTTCAATGTTATGTAGGCATATTCAATAGGGAATTAATAGTTGATCTAGGAACTTATTCTGCTTCCCACCAGCCCTAACTTGGGGAGTGATCCACATGCATTAGTGAAGGATCATACGCCTACCAGGAATGACCTGAGGAATATCCCAAAGTCTCATGATTAGGCTCATACTCCCACCTTTATAGAGGCACACTAAGTGATAATGGTACATTCCTTAGGATATGCACATATACAATTCAGTAATGAGACATAATATTGTAGTATTTAAATAGTTTCTTATTAATGTGCTCATATTCCCATTGAATCTAATGGTTATAAACATTTTTCTCCAACTATCACAGAACAATATCATATCACTCAACAATCAAAAAATGATGGTTTTCATGTTAAAACCATGACATTGATAATGGGGCTTTCTCCTAATCTACTCAATTCAAGTGCCCTTGGTTTTTTTGGGATACATTTTCAAAACCACAAGGGTCCTTCTATTATTATATAAAAGTAGAAGCAGAAGAAGGTCATTATGATGGTTGCCTTTTGTGTAGTGGTGTGGAGATGGATCACATGGACTCTACTCATGACATTCACTGTGATCAACCTCCCTATAGAGATATCTCCCATGGGAAAGTCAATCCTCCCATTTTCTAGAATCTGTTTTATATAACGATGAACAAAACCCTAACAACATTGTTTAGAGAGGTTATCAAAACACCATGGTAAACCATATACTGTTCCTCATCATCTTCTAGCAACTCTACACTCCAGTTAGTAGGAGACTATCAGATCTTTATTCTATGGTCTGATCATATAAAGATCTTTCACTATCATGAGGAGGAGGACTAAATCAATATGTGGAAATATTTTTCTAAAAACAATCTTCCAATACACATTTGGATCTTATATAATTCTAGTTATGAGATCCCAGATGATCTAGAAAAGAAGTGTATTCCTTTTCTATTCCAAAATATGTGGGTTACACATCAGAGACTAAAGGATCAATATCTCAGTTATATAGGATACGAGTACCACATTTTGATGGTCAGGATTCTCTGTTTTCAGCTCATCCTTGCTTCTATATCAATGGCCCATGCTCCAAAACCGGAAAAGCATATAGGAAATTTGCAACATGGTGGCCACCATTACATCATAACACTTTAGTAGCTGATCTCCATAGCCATGTTAGGAATTTGTATTCGAGGATGGGGATAGTATGGAGTGTTATACATTTACACTCTCCTCAAATAGTAGAGCACATCAAATTTGACATCCTTCAATGTTATAGCCTCTTACAAAAACAGTGGATTGAGTGTTGCTTGGGTGAGTCCGTCACTACAATAAAATTCCCCCATTCCAATAGTACCCAGAAAACATGGATGGGGGAGAGGATAGCCAAAATGATTTAAGATTAGACCAATCATGATAATAATGGAACTTTACAAATGTATAAATCAATGTTTTGATCCTCTGAAAAACATCCATTAAGGAATAATCCACGCCATGGGTTTCCATCACACACAGCTCCCACGCGAGCACAGTGGCACCAAATAACCAAGACAATAGTTGCAGATACCATAACATCCATCGAGGAGGGGAAGTTTCTCCCTGGGAAAGTATAATATCTTCCAACACCTCCACCCCTAGGGTATTCAATCCCCTAGAAGATCAAGGAAAAACCCTTGGTAACCGTATGTAAATCCCAAACCAATGGGCTAGTGGAAATATAATCCCAATCATCACCACCCGGTTCATTAACCCCATAGAGGACCCTGAAGGCATCAATGATGATTCAATATCACCACACCCCACTAGGATGGGGGTATTTATATCTTCCCATCCATCTTAGGAGTAATCATGTCCCCTACCAGAGCCATTGAATCCTCAACAATAGGACCAATCAATGCTAATGGTAACCCCCAACCAATAGGTATGGGGGAATTTACAGCACCATCATCACCATTGAGAGAATCAGTATTATCTAGTTTGGTAGAAATAAATTAATGGTCAGTTTTTCATTTATTCCTCCAACAACAAGATAGACCTCTATTGGTCGGGGCTCACTCCACAATTATGACCAGAAACCCACTCACATTCATTATTCAAATTCCAAGACAATAGGAATGTACAACAATGTCAATCAAAACCCAAAAATGTTAGATTCCAAAATTGCCCTATAAGTCCATGGTTTCTAATAATGAATCCAAAGGAAGTTGTGCTGAATCATCTTGTTGTGTAGAAAGAAACGGCACAATAATGATTTTCGTATATTCCATTGTTAATACCTTCACTATTAACACGAAAAATATTTATCCAGAGAAAAATGCATCAAGCCACAACATAGAACATTTAACCTAGGAGGAGGTTGATTTGGGCTCCCCAAATGAGGTTGTGTATACCCAAAAACAAAGTATAATTTAAAATTTAGCTCCACCAAATCATGTTTTTCCATATCCATGGAGGAATATGGGCATGGAAAAGGGGAAGGATGAGACTAAATCCTATTTTTTTCTATAGATGACCAGTGGTCACAATATGAGAGTGAAATTCAATATCTCTAGAAAATTAATGTGGAGAAACTCAAGGGAAATATTCCAAATTGGTATCTTTTACAGTCAGAGACACATATTCTCTCTCACATAGATGATCCAATTGAAAGAGAGGTATTTGGGAATCATATTGGCTCTGGATCTAGAAAACCAATCTACAAAAATAAGGAAGTATAAAATGATTGGTAGTCACCACCCTTGTGGTGGCATCCTCTCCCTCGCTAGGGAAATTCTTTAGTCCAAGGAATAATTGAGGATCAATATGAAATGAATGTGGGATAACCATAACAGCCCCACCTTCTCCCTGTGTATGGGAGGCACTTAAGATAGTAGTTCCCCCATATTTACATACAGAAATTGAATCCCTAGACAATATAATGGAAGCCAAGGAATCTAGATGTGATCCTGTACATCCTAAAGGGATGTCGAATAGGTGGATAATACTCCACCCAACCCAATGATGGAAACCATACATTCTCTACCATTGGCTGTGCTTGAAACCCTAGACAACATCTCACAGAATTCGAATCCAAATGTTGGCTGATGATGGGACCTTAAGATAAACAGGAGGAAATAATGATAAGGTATATTGTACATACTTCGATAGGGCCAACCATTGTTTGGTACAGTAGTCTTCTAGTGGGATCTACCACAAGATGGGAATACCATCATCATCAGTTCAATTACAAGTTCAGTTCAAGACTAATAATGACAATGAATAATGAAATGATGAACTACATGAATCACGAGAATGAGAGAGTCTCTAATTTACTAGAATAGTAGAATGTTTATTTTATTCCCTGAGAATCCCACTTTTGTAGGGTAATAATCTAGTTATTTTTTCTAGAAAACTGATGGGTGAGTTATAGGCACCCCTCTCCACAATGATATAACCAGGTGGGTTCTGATAGGTAACTGAAATGGACCAACATCTTGAAGTGGATATTCATAAATCTTAATCCATGTATCTACTCATGATAGTAGAAATGGGGTAGAAGATAAGTATAGAAGAGTCCATAATTGTCACTCTCAGGCCTGGAGTGGTGCTCATTCAAACTCCCAAGCATGCTCCGAACCACCCAATGCCTCTTGTTGAGAGAAAACTATCATAGAATCACCCTTGGTATGAACCATAGATAAATTAGTGTCACCCAGTATATGATGAATAGATAAAAAAAGTGTTATCATTCCAAAATGAACAATCCATTGGTTATTTATTGGCCTCTATGGATAATAACCTTCCCACACTCCTACAACCCGGGAGTCCATATGAATTCAAACTCACCGACCATCCAAATTACATCTCTTTCTGCAAGGGGATGGTTAATAATATATAGAATTGTTTCATATTTAAGGAATTCCTTCATTTCAGGGTTGAATACTGATAGGTGATATTAGAAAATTACACAGAGAAGGTGGCTTGCCAAACTATCAAAAGATTAGAATAAGATGATTGTTTGTATAATTTTTGGTATAGGAATGTGTAAAATTTTGACAATTGGATGACTCATAAAAAGTTTATCGAGCTCAAAATGTTCTGAAAGAAAATATGTGTAAACATTATATAGCTCCACCACCCAATAAGGATGCATCAAATTTTATTCCCATGTGGCGGTGTAACCACTGGATGTATGAAGATATAGAGGAGGAATAAAAAAATTATACTCCAAAAAATATCTAACACATATATATTTTTTCCCTATAACATCGGAAACATATGAAATACCCAATGAAATGGAATCCTCATTGGATGTGGATATCATCTTCATTTATTTCATAATAGTACACGTGAAAAACCCCTTCTCCATTGATTAGTATACCCCAGAATATGGTTTCTGTGGGTATAATTTGGGAATATGAAGACACATTCAATGGAGCTGAGGATAGAGCGGATAACACAGGCAAGGTCAGACTCAATATTCTAGTCATATCTCCATTGAGGATATATATATATATATATATAGTAATGACTCTCTAGTGCGAACTCCTTGAGGAACAAAAGAGGCATGGATGATCCTCCGAGCCCTCTAATATTCATCCGCATCTGATTATATATCAGTACCACATAGCGGGGGTTCAATCCAATCAATCATGGAAACAGGGAACGCCATTGTGACCAGCACCGCTGGCAGAAGATACTCCCTCAACGTACTCACAAAATGTACGTCCATCTAGGTCACAAGATCCATCCCATGAATAACATTCATATGAGCCATCCCTTGTCGTGAATCACAAACCTCTAGCATGAATATATGACATTATGAAATAGATAGCTTCAATGACACATAATATCTCATTCCTTGAGGTGATTTTCCTTTCAAAAAACACAAGGACGCACTTGTTGATGACCAATAGAGGCCACATAAAATTGAGATAGAAGCCACCACCACCAAGATCTATCGAGTAGATAAAATTTTCATAGGATGTCATGTGTCCATATCATTAACTGATCATGATCAAGAGGAGGGAATCCAAGAGAATATTTGTAAATTTTAAATTTCAGATAGACTCAATAATTTCAATGTCCCAAGGGAGATGATTGATAACATATCTGGGAATAATCTCATACCAGTTTGGACTCTATGAAATTTTAGGAATAATAAAGGGGATTATCCCCTCAAAATCTAATGGAAAAAATATATGATATGTAAGATAAAGGGACCCTTTTTAATATCATTATTGTGGCCCAATTTTGGGTACACACATCTTTGGATGAGTACATGTTCATGTAGAAAGAAACTATATGTAATGTACTACTCAGAAGGCCTAAGATCCATAGCCATGTGGTATTTCCATGGACATTAAATCATTGTCTAAAGTACCCCAGTGATGGAAACATCAACATACATCAAGGATATATCACCCCAAAGAGATATTTACAGCTACATATTCAAAATATGATTTCTATATTAAGGGAGGTTGGAAACCAATTGAAGATGACGATATAATGGTTGTAGCTCCCAATGGATTGGGGGTTGCTCCTCTGAATCCTTGTAGTATGATGGATTGGGATTATGTTTTCCCACTAAACATGGTCAAAGTAGAATATCTAATCCCAGACGTCTAATAACCTAGTATATTTATCATCATCAACCATATCTGATATCTCTCCACAACAACTCAGATAGAAGTGGATGAAAATGACTCTTCTAATAGCCTCCCTCAACCTCATTCTAATAGAGAGGGTCCCAAACTACCATCTTCACCTGAATATGTATCCCCAGACACAAAAATAGACGAGGATAACCATAGGAAGATCCATCCAGTATTCATAGAAGGTGACTCAACCAACATAGATGTTCTCAGATAGATAAATCTGGTAACATAAGAAGAACCACGACCTACTCTGATTACGACCTTAATTCCCATTCAAGAGAAAGAGATGTTAATTGAATTTATAAAGTATAACTGATATGTATTCACATATAATTATACTGAAATACATTGACTCAATCCACATGTAGATAGACACTATCTTGGACTGCCTGATCAACATCGAGGCATCATGCAGGTTGCCAGGAGGTTTCACCCCTCATCCCACCAATATTGTGTAAGATGTTGACAAATTGATCAAATTCAACTTCATTAGAGAACTAAAATATCCAAGGTGGATTTCCAACATAATCAATGTCCAGAATATGAATGGGTAGATTAGGGCCTGCATTGATTTTAGATACCTTAATAGAAATTTCCTGAAAGAGGATTTCCCATTATTGATCATAGAATTATTTATCTTTCCAACTACTAGCTTGCAATCAAAATACATTATTTATGGGTACTCAGGGTACAATAAATCATGATGGACTCTGAGGATGTCAAATAAATTTCCTTTAGAATGTATTAATTGTTTTTCTTCGATCAGGACATCCGCATTGGATTAATGAATGCTGACATAACATATCATTGTGCCATGCATCTCATCATTAAGGCCTTATTAGGAAGGATAGTCATGTTTTATGTCAATGAATTGGTTGTCAATTACTGATAATGATGTGATCAATTCATGGATCTCAAGAAAATCATCAACAATCTCAGAAAACATAGTGTAATGATTAATCTTTGGAAGTGCGACTTTGTTGAAACATCAGGAATATTCATCAGCATTGTGGTATGACATTGCAACACCAATGTGGACCTAGTGAAGGCATATTCATTTTATGGATTTCAC
Source organism: Viscum album (assembly GCA_963277665.1). Taxonomy (NCBI): domain Eukaryota; kingdom Viridiplantae; phylum Streptophyta; class Magnoliopsida; order Santalales; family Viscaceae; genus Viscum; species Viscum album. The sequence continues at coordinate 1,832,032,791 of OY728151.1, read as the reverse complement.
CCCAATAAATCTCAAATAACTTATTGGAATCCAAATAAAATTCACCAATATTTGGAAATTCATAACCAACCTGGTTGAAACCCCCTCCTTCACAAGTCATATAAATAAGGTGTCTTCCCACAAATGGGATAATTATTTCTTGAAATCATTCGAAGACTCTAGTAATAAATGCATCACCCACAAGTTATGATCCCACATGTGGATGCAAGGACACTCATGATATATGTGGCCACCATAAAATTACCATTTTGTTCCCTACTCTCATAGAAAAATGATAAAGGAAGTGAGAATAGTCTCTAATGCTTTATCTGAGCAATTCTAAGTACCGAGGAATGATATTTTGATGTTGAAATGAAGTACCTTGAAATCATTTCTACTATAAAAATTATGATGAATTTCCAATAGTACCATAAACTCCACATGGTCTCTCATATTAACCCACGAATTTACATTCATTAAAGCCCCTTGTTTATTGGGTTCCTAGCTTTATGGGAAGTCATTCTATAACAATATTACATTCACTTCTTATCTCATAAGTCTGTGAATGGAAAAGGCCTCAATAATTTCATCGCACCACATCCTGACATGAAAAATACAAAGAAGATCACCAAACTACTGGATGAAGAGTTATTTTTATGCCAATGACACTCCCATGACATAGGATATTTAATTTTATAGTGCATCTTATAAACATGTTGACCAAATAATGGAAAACCCAAATGATAATCGAGTTGGTCTAGGGATTTTATATTTATCTATAGATAATGATGTTATTCCTAACAATTTCTCACTATTGAATGGTTGAACAAATAATGTGGCTAAGTACCAAGACCACATAAATAGATTAGAAATAGGTTTGTAACTTCACATAGCCTACCTATATATCAAAGGGTACTAAGAACTATTTATAAAGAAGATTTTTGGTGAATATTCCATTAAAAAGGATTATCAATCACCCTCATTGGCTATGTCATGGGACTAATGGCCACATTACCCATTTATCACACCATCTATTATCTTACGTGGTCATATAATTCTTGTTCCAAATCACTGGATAATGTAGTTTTCAACCTCACCATCCTTGATTAATAGGAAGCAACCTCCTATATCAAATATTGATGAATGGTCTCATCGATCATCATATGGGATATGGACGAAATAAATCAAGACTATACCACCCAATAGATTGATGAACAATGACCACCCTTCCCTGGAAGGAGCCTGTAATCATTTATCTTTGAGATTGGGCTTTTCCAATGGATCATGCAGGAAGGAAATAGATTCTGCACGAGGAAGAAAACATCACTATGCAGGACGGTCGATACAATTTCTCTTCAAATGAGGCTTTGATGGAATTATCCTTAGGTGAAAAACAGAATGAGTGGATCTCCTAGACATGGAATAATTCCATACATTCTCTTGTATCTCCCATCAACCTGTAACAAGGATCTCCTACCAAATTAGGAGGTCGGAAATATACTAGAAAACCATGATAAAAGACTATGCGGAATTCAGTAATAATTTTCATGTATGACAGATTCATTAAAACTTCATATATAAAAATTTATAATTTCATTATATGGATAAATTTTCTTGGACACATTTTGTTTGTGGGATGGATCTTGTGGGTCCATATCCCCCAACCACAACATAGCAGTTCAAGTATATCATTTTTTCTACCAACTTATATTCCATGTTGCCCAAGGAAATACCCCTCAAGGATTTAGGGATGAATAATATATTCAAGTTCATTAATTCACATATCATCAAATGGTTTCGACTCCCTCACACAATATTTAATGAAAACATCTCCAACATTTGTTACCTAAAGTTGATGAATCTATACTTGGAGTACAATATAGAGTCCAATACCTCATACCAATATCAATCATTCTCCAATTATATAATAGTGGCCTTAAATATGTCATTATATAATATAGTCAAGAAGATAGTGTACAAGGATAAGATGTCTTGACCTGAAAACCCTCCATCATTTAAGGCCCTAACATACAACCACACCTATCACTATGCATGTAACGTGTTAATCATTGGTGTAGGGGACCGAGGTAGTGAAACCCATAGAGTTCTATACTCCCTCACTCAGAATAGTCATTTTCGAATAACTCTCGTATGATGAAAAATCATAAAAGTTGGCAGATTTGAAGGGGATACAGACACTACAAAAGGTTGAGGTTCTCCAAAATTAGATTGCAGAATCCTTAAATAAGAAGGTTCACCTCCGTTCATTCCTGCAAGAGGAAAAAGTTATGGTGCTATGAAACCCAATGATACTGGGAATGAATCCCCTGAAATTGGAACACAAATGGGAATTTCCTTACATTATATATATTTTCTATAATAATTGATCCTACTCATTAGCTACAATGGACGGGGATCATGTCATACCACAAAAAATTCAATATATCTCCTGAAATAGATTTCTTATCTATCACCATTAGGGAATACACAATAGTGTATATACCATCCTTCATCCTCGCCGCATGATGTCATACTACATATAATATCTAATCCTTGTAGCGGGACGTTAAATAGTTCGGAATCTTTCTTCGATGCAGGTAATATGTTATACTGGATGGCCAATTTCCTCACTACATGACATAAAAAATCACAGATCTATGATGTCCATCTATATTCATGTTGAGCCACATCAGTCCTAAATGCATAACATTTAAATACACCACTCTTCTATAACTATGTATGGCCGCATTCTCATTATTCATGAGTTATGTTGGGACGACTGGATTCAAATATTGGTTCTGCCACTACAAGATTCATAATACCCCTATCCTACATGGGGACCATGTCTCTACTTATCTTCCCACAAATAATGGCTTAGAAATGATTACTAATTATAGAGAAGGCATCGCTACATGGAAAAGTCGTATCATCCTTGACAAACAATAGTCTTCACTATAGGGCACTAAACTACATGGATATCTTGAATTACATGTGGGTTGATTCTCATTTTCATGAGATACAGTGTGATTCCCAGTCTCCATCTATGGTAAAAATACAACATCTACATTTATTCACATCAATCTTCTTTCATCCTCATCTCCTAACATTAAATTGGATGGAATTTTCAGAACTACATGTGGTTTGATTCTCATTATCTTGAGATGAATAGTTATGCCCGTAATTCCCCCATTGGTCCCATCCAAAATTTCATAAGAAATTATTGATGGCTCATATTCATCATTTCCACAATAAGTTAAACTATATGGAATCAAGAAACATGTGTAGCTTGATTCCTGTCATCACATGATATGTTGTGATTCCTAGATCCCAAATCATAGGTCCAACTGCAACATTAAATTGAAATAATGCTAACATCCTGATATAGTTTTGACCTTTATAGATTATTTCTATTCCATAACTATGTGTATCTTGATTCCTATCATCAATATATTTTTAGTGATGCCCGGTGCCTATAATTTGGAATATCCCAAATAATAACAGTTATCACTTCTATCAGCATCCGTTTCCACCACAAGATGCAAATTTTCCCAGTGTGTGGATTGAATCTAATCTTCATGTGAAATGTAATAATTCGCAGTCTCTATCTATGGGACCAAATAAAACATTCATGTTAATTCATTCCATTTCCCACAACCATACATTAGGACATTAAACTTCATGGAAGTACGTCCTCACCGAAAGATGTTAAACTTCAAAAAATCATAACATCCACACTACATAATGATAAACTATGAAAACCATCTCCCATTTTTTTCTCCTTTTTAAAGGACCTCAAGACACTTACCTCAATCAACTATAATACTGTGTGCTTCCACTATCTATCAAGATAACCTCAAATCCGTACACTATACTTCAAATATCATCCTTCTAAGGCCTCCATAACATTCCATGTACCTTAAAAAGGATGCATGTCTTAATGGAACGTTTTCATTACTATTCATACTTTCCCATGGATCCTATATATGTTCCAATGGATTTCAACCAAATGTTTCACTTTAAAAAAGGACCTTAGAATCCTCACGGGCCCTAAAATCATCGCAGAAGTTGTCAACTCCTCAACATTTTCTGAACCACACATTTTGTGACTGTACCATATCATCACTTCTACCATGATAAACATGATCAATGTTTTACAACATCTCCACAATAGGATTGAGAAGATGTTTGATTAATATTAACCTTGGACATCCTAATTAAAATATTTTTTTATTATACTCTATATCAGGACCATGTAAGTCATGATCCTAAAATATATACATTTTAGTCAATTATGTATGTCATTAAATTATAGTACATTTTGGTGTAAATTGTAAGACCATTATCTTTAAACTAAAGAGATGCAAAACATCTCAGGATGAAATTCCTCAAAGAGAGTTGAGATAAATTCAAGACTCCTCACTCAATACTCATAAACCACAGGTTTTTGGAATCAATTGGGGTGAATACATAAAATGAGTAATGATCATAGAGTTGACCTTATTTCCCTATGAAAATACTATCTTTTCTCACTAAACCCACTAGTTTGGGTGAACGATTGGGAAATGTGTGTCTAATCTCCTTACCAGAAGAATGTGTTTACTAAGTGTAAACACAAATTTTACTATACTCGAACTCTCCTAGGATTGTACACTTTCCAAAAATCACACATCATGAGTTGGGGTGTCTCGAATCACCATAACCTTCCATGGCCATTGGAAAGGATATCCAACTTTAAGGACCCTTTTCTTGACTATGCATATAAGTATATTCATTATGCATATATGCATATGGACATCAACAAAATGCGTCAATATAAAAAATGACCTTCCAATTCTCATGAGGTCCAACATCATTGTTGTATTACCCAACACCAAAGTGTGTATGAACAACTCTATGTATGACTGTCCTGTATAATTCTCTTGACTCAAGCACGTCAGATCAAGATTTACAAAAACTGCACCAAACTATCCAATCATATTTTATATCCTCATTGTTAATTCCCCTTGTTTTTTACACTTTCTTATGGATGTAAAATGATACTTTATTGCAAAAACATTGACGGACCACACTTCATGATTCAAAAAAATTGTCCATAGCACTCGAACATCTCATTTATAGCTAAACATACCTAGGATGATAGAAACCTTTCTGGATATCTTTGTTCTCATACCCAACATCATCATCTATATATTTGAATCATCACAAATCATTCATTTCCCTCAGAAAAAAGTGGATATCATGTTTCACCTAGAATCCTACCGAATAATAAGGGCCATGACCAGAAACTGAAGGCGTCTTCTCCTATCATGAAAAGTGATTCAATCCTTTCAAGACATACAAATACCGCGAGAGAACCTAACATTCTATAATGACATGGGAAATAATGGAAATGTCTTTACCATCTTATATTCATGGACTATAACTTTTTGGTTATGATTTACATCATCTATAACCCAACTACCAAGGTAGGCCTAGTATCCCTAGTATTCCAACCCCATCCATATTACTTCCATTAATCTTCCATAGCCCTTGGAAAAGATAACCAGCTTCACAGACCTATTTCCTGACTATGCATACATGTCTATGGCTTCTGCATATGCGCCTATAGCTATCAACGAAATGAATCACTTATCAAAAAGGGTATTCTAATCCTCGTGAGCCTTTCCAACACCACAACATATCCTAGGACCATAGAATGATTTAGTTATATCTTGGTATGTCTTCACCATATCCCACGATCATATATTATGTATATTATAAAATACCCTAATCTAATTCAATGTTTGGTTCACGTTAAAAAACCCTAAACTAAAGAAAATATTAGGTCTGAGCCCAAATAACCATAACTAATGAAATATTAGGTCTGATCTAAACGACCCTAAAATGAATCCAATAATTGGATTAAGCTAAAATAACCTAATGTAATGAAATATTTGGTCTGACCTAAAATCACCAAAACTAAAAAAATATATAGTCCAAACTAAAAGACCCTAATATAATGTAATATTAGTCCTGAGCTAAAAGCCCTTAAACTAATGAAATATCTTGTCTGAGATAAAAGACCCTAAACCAATGCATGATAACAGTTTAGTCTATAGGTTATTATAAGGCTCTACAAATTGCTTCAGTGACACCATGATATGATAATAAACTATATCGGATTTAGAAAATTATTGATAACTCCCATTACAATGTGTATATTATACCAATTGATAAATTTATAGATCAGTTAATACCAAGATAGCTGGGATAGACTCCTAATTGATAATCTCATGTGTGAGGGATCTCATGAGAATCTCCAAAATGAATTTTTTTAGAATTTTGACATTCAATTATAGGAATTTCTTAACATTAAATATAAATCAAAAAGAGATAACTAAATGATATTATAAAAGGATTAGAAAATTCGTTTATTCATGGTTTTTAAAATGAGGGAGGAATCTCCAAATTTTGAATCCTCTCTAAAGATTCATAAAAAAACGATTTTACTGTAAAAGATGAGTCACAATCGTGAGGTCACTAGTTTTCCTCAGATCCGAGTCCTCGTCACCTTAATTTTTTCTCCTAAGGGGTGGGGGTTTTTTTAGACACCATATTTATGCATTATAAATATAAAAAAGGATGAAGAGGATGACTTGGACCTATGGATCACATGAGCCTCAGAAGGTCTCATAATTACATGACTATTTCAAGGTCACATGAAGGCTCCATGTATGGTGTATAACCCACTTGAAGTCACATAGATCCCCCTTTGAAATACCATCCTACTCTCACGATGTCTCCATAGAAAAAAAAATGAGTGCCCCAGTCCTTGCCATTTGTCATTGGAATGTTCCTAAAAAGCCACCAAAAAGCCTTTGAAAATAACGAGGGGTGATATTCAAAGGAAGAGACCCCAATTTGTTAGGATGATCCCAATACATATAATTATTAGTATGAATAAAATCCCATTATTATATATAGGAAAATGTTCATGACCTATGAAACTTTATAGGATAAAACAAAGGACATAATTGGTAGGATGTGGGATGTTTTTAAATTCCATAAAAGACACACAACATACTCCCATGTGATATTTGAGATGCCGCAAGACCACAGTTTCATTTCTGTCTTATCTCACAAATGACCTTTTGCTTATCAGTCCCACAATGCGGATGTCCTCAAGTACGTATAGGCATCCCCTTTTGTGCTCTAGGGAGAGACATATAGACATGTCAAATATATACATGCACACATCTCTATGTGACCCATATTGGTCTTGGGAGACATAACTGAAAAATCTCAAAAAATCCTAGATATTCCTCATTAAATCTTGCATAATACCAAACCATTTAAAAAATGAGATAGAAATGTAAGAGGAGAGGGGTGTTGATAGTCTCTGAAGGACATCTGATCTTCCACTGGCAACCCACAACAATCCATGATTCCTGTGAGACACATCCACCTCACATTTCAAGAGACCATTGGCTTGACATCCTCTCCATGAGAACTTCCATAAAAAAATCTATGACACTATAAGGACATATTAATAGGGTTTTTCGTGGAATGATCACACACCCCCATGTAACCCATATAAATCACATGATGCTTCAACAAAAAATAAAATGAATATCCCTAGAAACACAAATGAAATCTATCTTGACTCCTGAACATTTTCAAATAATAAGTTGGATGACAGGGGAGGAGTCAATGGGTGTCCATGGTCACTAAAAGGCATCTGGAATATCCAACACACCCATGGCATAATCCCGCGAGACTGCTGGACAAACCAGCCTTGTTTAGAGAGATAAAAAGGATACAACACAATATATCTTCAGTATCTTATAATATTAACATAGATCTTGAGATGGATCTTCATCATGTCAACAAGAAAACATTGAATTCCTTCGACACATCAACATGATCAAAATAGATCTCATTAATTGACTAATTTCCAATAAATGTATCGTTAATGGAAAAGACACACAATCACTGAAAATATGTAGACACATTAAAAGTATTCCATGATAGGGAATCATGAAGAAACATAGTTCTAGACACATTCCATGACTCCATGTTACACTCACGAAGCATACGCCTCACAAAGTGCTGAAATACTTTGTTGTTGATGCTTATAAATACCCCACTCCATCATGAAGAGCTTGTGGGTCTTTGAGACTCGGACTCTTGGACTCTGGATGATCAGACTCTCAAATACAATAGATTTATCTAAGAAATCAATCACATGAACGGCTGACCATCCATCGGGTAATATAGCAGTGGGCATATATCATAGTCTTGCACATGGAATAACTCACATCACCTGATCCTTCATAAACCATGAGAATGATCTTTTATAGGTTATGAAATAAAAAACACACAAGCGAACTAGATCCTATGAGATTCAAGTATATTGGCATTGAATAATACTATGGAATTCGTGATGCTAGGGTTATAATGAAGATAATAGGTGGAAGGATTAAGATAATACAAGCCCAATAGCCCTCATACACTTCTTGCGAGTCACTCAATGACATGTGACATCACAAGGACGTGTCTCCATGTTCACACGATGCTCCAGTAGCATTCTATTTGGGACACATGACAATATACAAACATGTCAGAACAAGTAATAATGTCCCCCAGGGGAACCACTTTGATGTCATGAACCCTATATGTTTTTCAATTAGGAATCACGATGTCCTTTAGAAACATCTCCTGACTAATAAAACGGTTTTTTCTCATGTCAGATGAGTCTGACAAGAGTATATAGACATGATAACCATGTTCATGTGATTTCCTTTTGGAATGTTTTCATTGTATTGTGACAACCTATAGACATTTCATCCATGTTTTTCATTATCCCTTAGAGGTTTCAGTTGTGATACATGAAACCCCCCTGGACTATGCCTAAAGGAATCACAACACTCTTTATATGGGTCTATCCATGTCATGTGATGGCTCCACAAACATGCTGGATGGGTCATAAAATTCCCTCCCAATAAGTTGGACTTTAAAATAGGGTGTCCCATGACTTTATAGCATTGTATTTCCTTGTTGTATACACCCCAAATATTGGACAACCTTAGTATGTAATCCTCATCATAAAAAAAACTTCGACAACCCTGATTCTCTCTATACTCCGGATATGTATGAAACCTACATAGGGTTCGATCTCAAATATTTTATTTCTCAATACTCAGACATATATCATCAGTGAATGATAGTAAACTACATGGGATGAATGAACTATGTGGATTTTGATTCTAGAAATTATTAGGATATGTAGGATGCCGCATTATGGGTTAATCCCCTCCTCATAATATTTTCTCCCTCCTTTCATAGAAGCATGACCCAAATCACAAGTTTATACAAATTTTGTATATAAGTAACAACACATTAGAAGAAAATGATGATAAACCGTATATATAGATAGATGGAATCACTAAAGAGATACATTTCTTTTACATATGAATGATAATTAACCTACAATTTTTAGTTAGGGAAACCGGTCCCATAACAGGATTAAGATGAAATTCAAGAACATATCTTAAATCTATAAGAGAGTATTTGAGTATGAAATAATTACACCCAAAAGGGTGTGATGAGACAAAATCTCATTCTATTTACCAATGTGAGTATCCAATAGTCGATGGGCCTGAAAACCCATATGATTTTCAGCCTTTAGAGAGCAGGTCTGTACCAATAAATGGATGAGGGAACCATTCAATGTTTCAAAGGATGATGAAACAGATGGTAATACCAATGCGTGTAATTTAGGGTGGCATTAAAATATCTCTCCATTAAACCATCATGGTTATAAGATCCATCAATCATGATGAAACCCAACAAATCACTCTTTCATAGGGTTACAATTGAAATGTATCCAAATTGTTATGAATTTTTTTTACAATCTCTCATTTTGGATTACATAAATTTCCATTCATGGAATATTATAATATAAAATTCATAACACCATTATATATTAATTTATTATATATATTTAATGATTATATTGGTTTTTCATTAAATTTTAATCATCTTGGAAATTAAATCAAGCCGTCAAATTTTTAAAATATAATACGAACTTATTTTTCTTATTGATCGAGAATATATTTCATACAAATATATATTTTTTAATTTTTTTTAAATGGTAATATTTACTAAATTCATTAATTAATTTAATGTAATGGGTATCACCTTTTACTTCCATTAAATGGTTTTAAAAGAATTATATCAATGTTATAATCAAGGGTTATTTTTTAATTCATTCTAAAATATTCAAAAGAAATGTTATTTAATGTTTGTGGAATTAACAATGTTCTACCATTATTATCACTATTATATTGTATATATATATTTATAATGGTTTCCCATGGTTTTAATATGTTATTTACTTATCAAAAATTTATTTTAAAATCCTTCTCCATCGTCATATAATTTTAAAATGTCTTAATTTCATTAAAAACATATATTTATTATGAATTGATCACCATATATTATCTCTTATTAATTTTATTGTCATTATCATTATCCTAAAACCTTAATGTTCCAATGTAATTATTTAATTGGACATGACAATATTATTAAATATGCATATTTTTGGAAACATGGAAATTCTTATTGCCTAAGCCATATACAATTTCTTCATATTTTGTTTTATAACAAATTAAATATTATTGGTGGGGGAAAATTTAAGTATTATATTATATTTAATAAATATGAATATTTATTGATAGGGTATTATTTTCTATTGAATCAATTTGTGTTGAATGAATGGGGCATGCATTTATTGGTGAGGCATGGTTATAGATATCACCAAAAGCATTGATAGGTCTCATGAGATGAACTATATTGATAACCTTATTAAAAGGGTCACAATTTTTTCATACCCTATATGAATGTATTTGATCACAATTTCTTGATAAAAATGTACAAAATTATGCATTTATTTCCTTTAAAATACAATTGTTATCATCCACATTGTTATTACATTGATATCTTTAACGAATTTATTTCATAGCCAATTTGTTGATTATATGGAATGTGTTTTAAATTATATAACTTCGCATATTAATTAACCCTAATTTACTCATGATAACATCCATTATACATAACACTTACTGATTTTGGTTCTCACATTAATTTTTTTATCATTCCCTAGGACATGAATAAGAAATCATTGATTTTGATTTAGTGATGTAGAATATATAAATTTACTATGATCTATATTTTATATGTAATTTTAAACGAGAATCATGTGTTTATATAGTTATTAAAGATTACTATTTTTATTGATCAATGGTGATGTGATCTATTTACTATTATAACAATTTAATAAAGTAGACATTGAGTCTGTGTTTTGAGAATTTTTGATTTTGGATGTTTGTATTAGATGTTGTTTAGTAGTAAGAATCTGAACATGATTTAGGAAAAAATAGATTATTGAATATAGCCTTATGGAAAAATCTATGGATTCATATATGTAAATGATAATATCACAATTTTTTGGTAATTTATAGATTGTATGATATTTCCTGAAAATATTCACCTCTTTGAACACTAGAAGGTGAATGTGGTTGTTGATAGATTGATCATGGAATAACAATTCTAAAAGGGGTAAATTGGGTAGTAACTTGATTGTCCTTAGTTCACGATGAGTGGGCCTAGGACTGTACTCCTATCATTAAAGTCACATGGAATATGATTTTTTCAATTCTTAAAAACTATAAAAACCATTATGAGTGATTTGAAATTATTTTTTTGAATTTAGGATAATTACTAAGAAACATATTTTATGATTGTATGAATATCTATGGAAATAATATTAAATTATATTATGTTTTACCAAAGATATAGAATTATATAATATGATTTAAAATTCATAATTTTATAAGATAATTCTGTTTATTTACTTGTTTGGAGATGGATCATTGTCGAAGGAAAGATATCAATAGTCAAGGGAAAATATAGTGATTTCCCTACTGTGTAATCAAATACAACTAGTTTTGGATAAGATTATATCACGACCATATAATGATATACTACTATGGTTATGAATAATTAACTTGAAGATATGAAGAAACATGATGTTTCATGATATTATACACTAATATTGGACCAGTTTATGTGAAATATACGTCCATATTTTTTTAACTACTAGGCCATAGGTATCTAATCAAAAGATTATGTTCCTTGAAAAAACATTTCAATCCTTGTTATATAATAAAAGAAAAAATATTATAAATATAGTTTATTGAATTAAGGGTGTTGATGATAAATTGTGGCCATTTATCCATAATACTTGGGAGGAATGAGAAAATGAATTTTTGGAATTGAGATATTTAAATGTCACATTCATTGATAAATATTTCCCTCTCAATCAATGAAATTATATGAAAATAATATTCCTATACTTATAGAAAAATGGTGATGATAATATTATAGTGTATGAGAGTATGTTTAAATGAATATATGGGTATAATGAAGATACAAATAGTAATCTAGAATTCATGATCAATAATATCAATGAAGGGATTTTTCCAAGCCATTGAAGGGGACTAGTTTATCAAAAAAGTCATCGCATAATTAAATATATTTTTTCCCAATTCAAATAGAGAATAAATTTTTTAGATCCTATATATTCAATAGAGAAAAATAAAATAAAGTACATAATGATAATTAATAGAAATGGAGCACATCAAAGTAGAATAAGGGAATGAGATAATTCAAATCATATAAAAATTCAGGAAAGTCATATCTGAAAAAATTAATAAATGGAATAGTAATTTGTTACATGTCTGTAAATAATGGTCATATTGATAATGAATAAAATGTAAAGAATAAAAAAAATCATATCAATTTAATAGATAGTATAGAAATGGGGAATTACTCATTTCATTTTCTCATGTTCTAGGGGAACCTAAGGCATAAGAAGCTAATTGGAGAACACCAAGATATGAAATCATTATAATTGAGGATGTAGTTACTAATGTTTAATGGATAGATACTTTAATATCAACCTAATATTTAACTAATGAATTTCCACTCTTTTATATATTAAATTTTTTCCTGTAAATATTAGATATTTTGTGGAAAACCTAATAAGGCAGTTTCTATTCAAGAATTATAGTGGAAATCTTACTATATCTCGGGTGTGTAAGTTAGTTCCCATTTAAAAAAAATACATTTATAGTATTTATAATAATTATTACTATTAAAATGCTTTTATGGACTTTCACCAAAACAATTTATTTAATTTTTCTTCTAATATTTAAAATAAAGTTGATTTTTTTATTTTTATGATAATTATTATATTAATGATTATTGATTTTTATTAAAAAATATTATAAATTTACTTTTTTAGTCAATATCATTCTATTCGTATTATTATTATTGTTATTAATTATTTAATTGTTAAATCTTGTGAATATTCAAATTTTAATGTTTTTTAACGATTACATATACTTTTTAATTTACTCAATAACCTTACATGTGTTTTTCAAGCCTTATTGTTACCATTATTTAAACATTCATTTACCCAGAAAAGTGATTAGAAATTATATTCAATCATTACATACCAAGTTTAATGATACGTTTTTACACTTATATAACACATATTAGCTCTTCTTTGCCATTATTTGAATTATATCAAACCCTTACATAGTTCATGCATGTTTTTTACCTTTAACAAATAATTTAAAACGGAATTTCATAGTTATAAAATATTTATAATTTTAGTTTTAGACTTAATTATCATTATATATACCATAAAAACATATGAAATTCACATTTATCGAAAACCGATGCATGTTTTACATTTAAGAATGATTATATAAATACTATTTACCATGAAACACGTTTGGAAATTATTTATTACCCTACCCATTATGTAATGCAACCCATACACAGCTTGTATAAAAGGATTTTTATCCTTACAAAATATAAAAATCACCATTTTACTCTTGTTCATGATTTCATGATATAATGATTTGTTCCATGAAAATAACAATTGTTTAAATTGTTTTAAAAATTATTTAAATTCATATAATATATGTAAAACCTATAAGAATTGTTTCTATAATATTTTAATCGATTTTATATGATGATTTATTCTATTTTTTATTCATACATATTAATATATAATGATTCTCAAATATTACAATTTTCTTATTTTTAGTTGATTTCATTTTTATTATTGTTTAAAAATTCATGTTTACATCAAATGAAGTTATTCAAAACTATTTTACATTTTTAATAAAATATATTTAATGTTTGATTTTATCACATGTTTAAATAGAGAAAAACATTGATTTTAAAATTTTGAAATTTTGTTTTAGAATATTTGTAAGATTTTGTGATATCTTAGGAATATTATTTTAGAATTGTTTTAAACTCATTAAAAGAGTTATTTAAAACTTTCTTGAATTGTGAAAATGGTTTAAAATTATATTAATAATATTTTTGAAAATATTTTTCACTCCTTATATATCTCCTCAATAATTTTGGAATATTTTTATTAATATTTTAATTTTTAATTTTATAATGTTTTTCTTGGACATTTTTTATAAATTATATTTAATGGGATTCATAAATCCTCAAACAATTATCATCAAAATATATTCAATGTGGACCTATTCGAATTTATATTAGAAAAATAATTTCTTATCCTTTGTTATGGATTTGAAGGCTCTAATGAAAGGCTTGGAGTGGATTGTTAATTTACATTGAATCACATAATTATCATCGAACACACTCTTATTGATGTTTTGACCTCGAAGGTCCCTTTTAGTTTATATCTTCTTTCTCCTCCTAGAGTGTTAACTAAATTATAATACCTTACCAATATTATAGTTATTTTCATTCTCTCATAGTATTCATCATATTATTTTAGATAATTGAGAATGTACTATAACATGGAAACTTCCTAGAAATCTACTCATCTTCCTCTTAATTTTGGAGCTCAATACTGAAAATGTGAGGGAATTTTATTTAAATTCCATTTGTATTAAAAATGAAATTGGTTATTCTTATGGGGGTTTTATGTTCAATGTTAAAATTCAAGGGTCTATTATTACTAGTTTCTTACTATAACTAAAAAATAAAGTGATATATTTGGACTCTTGTAAACCATTAAATCTAAGGGAATAATATATTAACTCCTAAAACAATTATTCTAGGAGACATAGGGGTGAATTCAAGTATTATTTTTGACCATCCTTTCTGGATATATTTTCTCATTTACATTTCATATTTTTTTTTATTTATCAAATTATTTATTACTTTTTAATACATCAATTGTGCTTAATTAATTTATATTTGAATTTAACTTTTTTTTATTATTTTTATTTTATTATTATATATTAGTATAGTGTTTCATGTTTAATATTAGTATAATTATTTTTCACAAGGTTTTAATTTTTCTTTCATTTTATAAGATGTTTTAAAAATTGTATTATCTTCCTTTAACTTTTTAAACTGAAATTCATTCCCCCTCATATAGTTCTACTAATCTATAAACCACATTTTTAATCATATGGGTTTTGAATATAATTAATTTCATTTTTATCAAATTTAATCATGGTTTATATTTTCAAAATATTTAACTAATTTTACAAAAAAATATATTTTTTAAAATTATATATTCAAAAATCCAGTGTGGTTCCAAATAAAAATTATCAGGTCATGCTTTATTTTTTTTGTTGTACTAATTATTTTAAAATGAAAAATCTCATGGATACTATTTATAGATCTATTTTCTATAATTAATATATTATTATTTTAATAGTTATAATTTTAAAATTGAAAAGGTGCCTAAATGGACCATAAATAATATTTAATATTTTAAATAAAATTGTAAATATATAAATTATATTCATTAAGGCTTGGATCAAAATGATTTTGTAATTAATTCTCCTTAAAGAAAGGCTCATAGTTTTTTAAATTTGTGAAGTAACACAACATGGAAATAAAAAATCATATATTCCCATTTAAATTTATATAGACACGGAATTTAATGTTTTAAAATGAATATATATGAGTTTATAATTTTTATGACTATTAGATTTAAAAATATTTTTAATATCTGAAATGATTATAGTGATTCTCTTTCTACTGAAAATTTGGGAAAGAAAATACATGTGGTTTTAATAAATAGTCGGTCACCAAGAGTCACTATGTTCCAAGAAACTCATGTATCAATAAATATTGTGGTTATGAAATTCATTGGTTCTATCACATAATATGAGATAATATTGAAGATTCAAGATGAAAAATTGGCTTTGTTAGTCAGGTAAACAAATAGAATAATTTCATTCATAGAAAAAATGATTATTATTATGATATTTACTTGGATAATTAAATTCAAATTGAATGCATTATAAAAATATTGGAAAAATTAAAAAACATGACAAAAATTAAAAAAAAATCATTTCATAGAGGTAAAATAAATATCAATTTGACCTTCTAGAAGAGACGTGATTTACATTCAAAAATATGTTCCAAACCTTGCTAGAAAATCACGTGAACAAAAAGATAAAATTCATGAAATACGGTATTAGGGCTCCAAAATTATAAATATAGAGAGACATGGAGTATATAATCTGATCTTATGAAACAATTAACACATCTCCTAAATGAGATGTAGCTCAAATAATGTTAGGTGATTATGTTATTTCCCACTCACATTATCATCAATCTTCCTCTTCTTATTACACCTCCTCTTGGTGTTATTACTCTTCTAATAATTAAGTTGTAATTTTTTTACAATAACTTATTACAAAATATTAAAATAATTCACTGAAATATAAATGTGTTCTTATTGAGAAAAATATTATTTAAATGGGAAATATGAAACATGTAGGGAGAATTAATTTTTTAATTTTTAAATAAAAAAATCAATCCAATGATGAGGTTTTGAAAAATTAAATCATTGATCTCATAATACCAAATTCAAAACTCCCCTAAGGTGACTTTTAGATTAATATTATTCATGGTTTTAAACACATTAAAATAAATAATCATTGTTTTTATTTTTTAAAAATAATGATACATAATAAAAAACAAGTTTTTTAGAAGGTGTTTATCAGAAAAATAATTATTATTATCATGGTAATGTGGATCTTATTTATCTGTGTATTTAAACAAAATTATAGATGTTGGGGGAAACAATAAATCCATAATTTTTATAATATTTCTAAAAAATCTATGAAAATTTTGGTCCCCAAATATTTACCTACGAACATTTGTGAGAATATACTTATTACCATACCAAAATAATCATATAATAAAATTTCTAGACCCTTAAGGGTACTTAAGGTATACATTATATGATTTCTGAAAGAGAATCTCCATAAAATATAACTTATCCATCCTATAGTTCATTCTAAATAATATTTAGTGTTTTCAACTTGAAGTGATAGATCAAATCTTTTATATTCAACTTCATGGAATAATTTTATTTATTCATTTTATTTTATATCCAATATTCTATAATTTTGGAAAATATATATCGTTAAAATTTCATTCTCTATGAAATGAGAAGATGATAAAATTTAATATTTTATATTCCTCTGAAAATTTTATTATTATGTTTTCATTACTCATTCTCTGGGTTGGTTTAATTTTTCACCCTCTCTATTTAATTGTTATATTAGTTTGGGAGTTAAGTAAATTAAAAATTATATAATTGTATTCTTTTCAGAAATTTTTTGAAATTATTTTCTTTTCTTTTTTAAATTTATGTTCAATTTTTACTTAACATGGAATTAATGATGTGGTTTTCATTTGTTTAATCATTATTAAAAAAAATATCACAAAATGTATTTCAAAATGAAAAATGATTTGATTAATTTTGTTCATAATTGAAAAATGTTATGTGAGTTGAATACTAAAAATCATTTTTGACTATATATAAATAGGTGGATGTGGTTATAGTGAAAATTATCCAATGGATTTATTTTGAATGTTTTTTATTCGGTTTGTTAACCCTTTTTTCATCCTGTGAACTGCGAGGGAGGCTTAATGTAAACCTTTTTTGAATCTCCTATGGAATTTTCTCAGGGTTATTAATTCATTCCTTAATTAACAATTATAAGGGATTTTGTTTCAAAATGTTTATTTTATACATATAATTTTAATTTTTAGTCTCTATTTTATATAGAATTGGTTTTTTAAATTCAATGAAAATATTTTACAATTTCTGGAATGTCATATTATTTTCTTTTGGGGGTCATTTTAGAAATCTTC
Source organism: Viscum album (assembly GCA_963277665.1). Classification (NCBI taxonomy): domain Eukaryota; kingdom Viridiplantae; phylum Streptophyta; class Magnoliopsida; order Santalales; family Viscaceae; genus Viscum; species Viscum album. The sequence goes on along the minus strand of OY728151.1, from coordinate 1,832,014,587 downwards.
AAGGAAGTAGTAATTTACGGAGAGCTATATGAATTTTTATAACATAATTAAATAATTGGGATGATTATTTTTTTAATATATATAATTTTGGGTAGAATATTTTTTACACAAATTGAATATTAATCCATATTTGTTTCAAAAAGGGGATGAAATTATTTTAATTGTTTTGATCAATTAAAAAAATGTGGAGAAAATTTCAAATTTAACATGTTTTATTTATTATAAAAAATGTAGAAATTGTTGGAGTGGAACCTTTAAACATTAAATATTATGTGTTTTGATTATTACAATATAGAATATTTAAATATTTAATATTATTTAGATAATTATAACATCAATGTTTATAGAATTTTTAAATAAGTTATTAATTTATGTTTTTAGGTTATTTATCATGTATTATTATTATTCTTATTATTTTACAAAATTATTTATAATTAAATATTTTCAAATTTTAATTCTCAAATGTTTTCTTATAACCATAAATTTCATTTCTTTATTATTTACCTTTGTGTTTTTCAATCCTTTTTACCTTCACTAAATCTCTCTTGTAACCTTAATGTTTTTTAAAAAATTTATTCTACCCTTACCTAAGTAGTTTAATATTCTGTTATTACACATTCATAATATTCTTTTTCCATGTTTAGCTTTTCATGGCATATATACTACCATTATTAAGAACATGAATGTTTTGTTTTCCTTTGTGAAATATATTTGAAATTAATATTTCTTTTAGGAAATGTTTAGAATTTTAATTATTCCTTTACATATCATTATATCTACCATGATGCGGTTCAATGAAATTCTTATACTCTCTTATAAAATTCATGTTATTCCATTAAACATGGTTATATAAAACCTATTTAACCATATGAACGACCTTGAAATATTTTTATATAGTAAAAAACATGTTATGATACCTATATACAACATGTATAAATAGATTTTTACCGTTATGCAAATCTAAAAATCCATAGATTGCTACGTTTTTTTATTTTCCATATATAATGATTTTGTGTATGCATGTAAATTTATGGTAATTTTTTAAAATATTTTTAAATATTCATATTAAAGATATATAGAAAATGAAAAATATGTCATAATATTTCTAAACACATGTATATGAATATTTACTCTATTCATCATTCATATATATATGTACATTATGAAATTAAAAAGTTTCAATTTTATTATTTTACATTTATGTGTTTGTTTTATTGTCACTAAAATCTGGTTTAAGTATAAAAAAATTATTTAAAATTGTTTAATATTTTTCAATATATTATCATTAATGATTTATATTATCACATGATTGAATATGGAATGAATTTTGAAATTAAAAATTTTAATTTTCCAGTTTTAATATATACATGATTTTTGTAATAAATTTTTCCAATTATTTTTTAAGTATTTTAATAGATTTAAATGGGTCATTTTAAATTTTATTGAATTGTTAAAATCATTATAGATTAAAATGATAGTATTATAAATAATTATTTTCTGTTTTTCTGTCTCTCCTCGATCATTTTGGAATATTATTATGAATAATTTTAATTTCAATTGAGTAATGATTTCCTTGTCTTTATTGAGTTAATTCTATGTTAAAGGATCAAGAATAAGAGATAAAGATGGTAAAAATACATCAAATATGGAATTATTTACTTTATAACAACTAATTTATCGTGAATGTTTATAAAGAAATTTAATATTATAAATAGAGATATGGGTGGAATAGAAATTTATATTGACACACTTACGCATACACCAATTCACTAAAATTGATCTGTTTATCTCAAAGTTATCTTTCATTATAACTCTTCTATATCCTTCTAGAGTATTAAATTGTAATATCTTATCACACTATTCTATATTATCACTCTATTCTTGATTTATTTACATTGTTTGAGATAATTGACACTATAATACTATGTGATTTTCTCCTTGTTATCCTGTCATCTTCCCCCTTATTCTAATTATGGTGTGCGTCATCATTAAAAGTAAGGGAATTTTTGTTTGTTTCCATTTACATTAAAATGATAGGGACTATTCTTTATAGATTATAGTTTTTCAAATAAATAAGTATTATCCATTGTTTCTAGTTTCTTTATATAACCTCTAATATAATGGATAGTTTTGGAATCTAGAATACAACTAAAGATATGGTATTAGTATATTAAATCTTCAATAGATTGAATTATTAGTCATAGGGGATCCTTGGAGTATTGTCTATGATTATCCTTAAAAAATATCTTTTGAATTTTAATTTTTCAATTTTTATTCATTTATCTCTCTCATTCATTCATTTCACATGTTTCTTAATACTAATATCATGCTTAACCAATTTATATTCTAATCTCTATTTGTTTTTATTCTTCCTATAGTATTATTATATATGATTATATTATTTCTCATTCAATGGATTATATCTTTTATTTTAAAAATGCTTTAATTTATTTATTTCATTAACATGAATTGATTTTGTTTGGATTATTTTGCTAAAAATTTATAATGGATTTTCACCACCCAATTTTTTTTTCCTATATATGACCTATATTATGATGGCTCAAACCATCATGGTCTATTACTTTTCCAATTTTGAGACTTTGGGATGCCCTGGAACAATTAAGTCTGGATGCAAAGGGAAACAAATCGGTGTCAGGATGACAACTATGGTGCCACCGATCGGTGGGTCACGGATGTGTGCGACACTGATCGGTGTGAGAGGGTGTTTTTTTCATGTTTTAATTTCCCAGATTTTCTGTAATGCTACATTTTAGACTTTTAACCCTTTTTATGTGGTTGAAACCCTTTTTTAGCCCCATATACAAGATTAAATTCCCCTATGTGTGGGATGACCCTCAACATACCTATTTTCCTCTATTTAAATGAAATCAATGTGCTCGTAGTTGGGATGGTCACCCCTCCAGTGAGAATTATTGGATAATAAGTAATTATATCATGTGTAACCATCTATCCATGAGGTGAAACCATGATCCCCCACTAATTCCATTCATGATTCATAACCTGTAACCTCAAGATCTCGTCTTTTTATCTCCTGGAAATTATTTCTTTCCTCATTCTTCTTAGATGGTTTCCTTCATTCCATGGTGTTTTTGGAGTCCCCATTCCCAAGGCTAGTGGTTCACCTATGCTGGAGCTTTTTGGCTCATTCTTCGAGTCCTCCTAGTTCCTCCCCTACAATTCCCTCATCACTGGTTTTTGGATTGAGGAGAAAAACGTCGATTTTTGATCATCCATGTTGGGTTTTTCATTTGTCTCTCCTAAAATTGTATCATGTGGGTGGGTATGATAATGTTTCCAATTGAGATGGATGAAACCAAAACATAACAAAGAAAATAATTGGATTTAATGAATTAAGTGGTGTGTTTGATAATGATGTTGTACTCTTTTATCTTTTCCAATATGTTGTGAGTTGAATGATATTATGTCCACTAAAAATCGTGGTAGTTGGTGGTCCTCTTTTGTGCACTAATAAAACATTGTTTAATGGATATTTATGTTATTTAATGGATATAACCTGAAAACTAGTAATTCATGTAAACAATGTTGATTAAATATATTCCCAGTGAATAAAAATCCTTGTGTGATCACCCCGATTAACCAAACAGATAGACAGATCTAAATGAATGGAATACTCAAATTTAAAAACTCTCTTTCTATGTAGTAGTGATGTTTATAGTTGAAGCTTTTGAGGTGACTGGATGGATATGTGATATCATTTTTTTGCAGTTTTTGGCTTGTGGACCTAAAGCTGTGTGGGGCTATATGTTGGGGCTTGGTTTGGTTCCAGCACGTTAAAGGATCTCACATATCCCTTTTATTGTTGTGAAATTACAAGAGAACTTGGTGTGAATGCTTAAATTGTTTCTTGACTATTTTCTCCTTCATTGGATGTGGCTATGATTTTTAGTTTCCCAATAGTGAAGAATAACATAAATGGAATTTATTGAATATAAAAATAAGAACCTGTTTAATGGGGAATTGTATTCTGGGGATGAGTTGTGACATGGTCGTGGGTGTTGTGCTCTTTATGATTGAATAGTAACAGGGGTGTTTGGGTATGGTCTGGTTTTGGAGCCCATATACAGGGATGGATGTTTGTTTAAAAATATATATAATTTAGTTCTTATGTTTCTTATTCACTCCCCATCCCCGTTCAGCACTTCGTGCAGAACACCCCCATTTCATGGGGGAGGGTGTTTTTACCAACACTCTGAGGAGTAACTAGTTATTAAATTTTTTTTCTGTTGCCTATCCCAAGAATCCCTATATTCTTCAGGCAGGATATGAGGGCCTAAGGTCAATTATATACCTAGATTCATTGGGCGTGGTATGTTGTGGTAGTTGACCCAAGTGTGTGCGGGAAGGTTGTTTCCCAAGTGTCTTTGGGATGAGGCCTAGGTGTCTTCGGGAATGGCAGTAGTTTTTCGAACCCAGGTGTGTGTGGGAATGGCTACGTTTAATTGTTGTCGCCTAGGTTTCTATGGACATGATGTGTTGTAGTGATACACCAGGTGTTTGTGGGACGAATATGTGGTTGTGGTAGCTGAGGTTTGTGCGGGTGGGGTATGGTAGTGCTACTGTGGTGAGAATTGTGAGAGAGGGCTGACGCGTAGGATGTCTTCAATAACTAGTGGGGAAGTAGCATGGGGTACCCAAACATTGATGTGTTTTTATTATTACATTTCCTGACTTTCATAATTTGGGGAGTGTTCCTTGGTGAGTTTTGGGTGGATAGTTTCATTTCTAGGTTCTCTTGTTATCTCCTATTCTCGTGGGAATTAGAATTCCTTCCCACTTATGCATGAGTGATTTTGGTTTTCCCTACTGAGTTTACAAATATACACACCCTATGTATTTTAAAATTCTTTTAGGATTCCAGGAAGACTTCGGGGATCGTGCGGGACCATAATAGCTCGGGCTTTGGGACAATTTCTGTTGATGAATTTTTTTTCTTTTGTTGATTCCTTTGGAGTTTTTGTGTACTTAATAGCATATACTTTTGGATGATGTATATTGGAATGGTTTGATTTGACATTAATTTTTCCTCCAGTTTGGGTTTTGTTGGATATTTACTATCTTATCTCCCGAACCTACTAAATAAAATGGGTAATTCCTTCCATTTTATGTTTTATTATACACCCTTGGTGCTAGTCTCCACTCTAGGACCTATTGAAGCGGGTTTCGAGGGACATTATCTATCCTTCATCTTGAAGAAGGATGGTCCTAGAAATATGATACCCCTTCCCTTATCTTTTGGAAGGCGTGTTGTGACATACGTGTTTAACATTTATGTAATCATTACTTTGGATTGACAATGAAATTAAAATTTAAAAACTCATTTCCAAGAGAAATAGATTAGGATTCACTATAGAGATGAATAATATATTATCAATTTATTGGAGGCTTCATTATATGGGTTATGTCTAGATCCAACATCAATAGTTATTCTAAATGATATTCATAGGGAGTTATTGTAGACACAATCTGTATATTTTATATATTGTTATTAAATTTAATATGTACATATTGTGCATCAAAACATCAATTTTGTTTTAGATGAAATAGTTGGACATCCACTAGAGTGTGAATTTGGGGTTTCCATTCATTTAACCAATGATGAAAAAACTATATCAATGAAAATAAATATAATAGGCACACTGTAATTAGAAGTACTGTATAAAAAACTAAAGTATTTTTTTGGTAATGGATTTATACTCCTGAGAGTTTTAACTTGTGGAGACCCTATTCTTTTTGTTAAGATTAATTTTTGAATTGTGATCCTTTTCATTAATTGTAGGGAAATAAATTCTATTAATATAAAAAAACATATCATATTACTCAAATTGAGGAATTTTTTATTAAATTTATAGATATCAATATTTTTCAATGAATTAATTTCATCTTGGATATAATCAGGTTTGAGGGAATAAGAATGATGTTCAAAAAACAAAATTTTATATGAGGTATAAACAAAAAAAATTCTTGTAATTTAGTTTTTAATGATAATAACTTTCCATTTTTATTTATTAGATGAGAAGCCTATCAGTGGAACATATTAATATTATTTTTTGGTATTTTCTAACGATAACATGGTGTAAATTAAATGATATGAGGACTATGATAATAAATTGAGAACCATTCATGACTCTCTTAAAGAAAAGGAGTTATATTGGTAATTTACAATGGGTGAATTTAGGCTTCCAAAATATTCATTTCCATGAAATATTGTCTCCAAGGACAAAATCCTAGTTGATCTTTTAGTGAAAAAATGAAGTAAATTAATCAAGCATAATGATGAACATAACTGAAATATGTATTTTCCATTCTTTGCAAAGTTACTATAATCAATTTTGTCAAATTGTTTCACTATTTCCTAATGCATTAATAATGTCAATTGGTACATGGATTAATATTATATTTAAAAATTAATGTCAATAATTTTACTACCAATTGAATAGGATATTGGTCAATGAACCTATACTGAATATACTATTCGAAAGGGAAGAATTTGTGATATATAGTGACACATCAATGAAGAAAATCAGGTGTCTCCTTATATAGAATGATTATTTTATTTCATATGAATAATGGAAGTTAAAGATTCATGATCGAACTACAATTCCCATTATATTTAAAAAAATGTAAGAAGATTTCCTTTGAAGAAATTGGTAATTATCTATATCGTTAGAGATGTAGGATATAGATAGAATATAATAATCTAAAATAAAAAATTTCATATAAATTGTTCGACATAAGGAATATGAGATGGATTGATCTATGAAAGATTATGATTTCACAATACACTATAACCTAGGGATGGAAAATAATATATATGATTGAACAAGTATGAAAAACATGGTGTGTGGATAAAATTATCATTAAAAAGGATCGTATTGTCATTAATTTAAAAATGATAGATATAGGACTTATTAAAGAAGGGGAATCTTCATACATTTTTAAAATATTTTAAAACCAATATTTGTTCAGAAAGTTAAAATATTCTTATCATGATGATGATAATTTTTAGATTAAAATTAAAGACATAAATAATGGAAAATTGTAATATTTATTTAATGAAGATAGTGATATGAATTTTTTTGAGGTTATGAGTTCCATATATACCTCATAAAAAAGGGATTTTTTGATGATTTACATACCTCCAATTTCCCTATGAAAAATTTTAGTACAAAGATGTTTACGGATATTAAGAAATGTTTTTGGTAGGATATTATAATTATGAAAATTGATGATTATGTGTCTGTATTCTTGGTTTTTAGACATGTAAAGGCTTTTAGAATACATTCTATGGGATATATGAATCATCAACCTATTCCAATGTGGAAATGTGATGATACCACTTGAAAAATTATCATAGGACTTATATAGAATCCTAGAAATAATGATTACAAATATTTTATTATCATAAATTTATCAAATCATCACATTTCTCAAAAATATGATAGGGCGTACCTCTTGATCACCTTACTTGTTTCTGTAATAATGATGTTATAGGACTTCACGGTGAATTTATTTTGTTTGTATCTGATAAAAATAAAAAATTTAAATTTAAATTTTAAAAAGTCTTCAATAAGATCATGATACCTAGTTTAATTTGAACACCACCTATTATCCTAAAATCAATGGATAATATTAATGGACTATTCCAGAATTACAGGACATGATTAATTATTTATCACAATAAATACAAGGAAAGTTGGATTTACATTTTTATTTAGTGTATTTTTTCTATAATAATAAATTTCATTCAATTATTCCAATAGTTCTTTATGAAGCATTATATATGAAATAAATATCACACTTCAACTATTTAAATTATTTTAGTGAAGGGATGATTTTAGTCCCCAAACATGTTAAGGATACAATGGTGATGCTACAAACTATTCATCCCCATATTAATGAATCTAAAATCCCTAAATATATCTATGTATTTAACCCATGGATTCATTCAATATTTAATGTTTGATATCATGTTTTCTTGAATGTATCTTTATCGAAGGGTGTTATATGTATTTATAAGATAAGGAAACTAAATCATATGTATTTTAAAACGTTTTTAATTCTATAGACAATTAGTGCTATGGAATACCGGCTGTCAATGAAACCAAGTGTATCAAAAGTTAATTATGTGTTCCATATCTCATAATTATTTAGTTTTATTCTACACCAAAGGAATATTTTCAACAATAAATAAATATAAGTGGAACCTAATATATTTATCTATAAATATCATATAAAAATTTCTTGACAATAGAGAAGATGTTTTGTAGAAAAAGATGATTTGATTTTTAATTTTTTTTAAATAATAAGATAGTAGAAGAAATATTGGAACCGATGAAATTTTCTAGATAATCCACCCATATATGTTTTGAAAGTGACATCAATGAAAATTACACGGAATAAATTTTTGAAAAAAGGAATAATGTAGCACTAGAGATTCAATTGTAGTATCATAGATTTTTATCATAATGTAACAATAATCATATTAATATTTTAATATTTCATGGCATGATAATTATAATTTTATAGGTTGTATATTTATATATTGTGACCTTATTATGCCAAAATAAACCATTTTTTTGTAAATATTTCCCTTTAAAATATTATTTTATAAATAATTACAATTGTAGTGTTTAGATAATCACAATTTAATTTATATTAATTTTTTATACTATGTATAATAAATCATTATTTTATTATCAATTTTAGTTAAATAAATATATAGTCATTTGGAGGTAAAAAAGTGACATTTTACCCAAAACTAATAATGTTATTCATTTTCAATTAAATAAAATAATAAAAAATGATAAATTAAAACCATGAAATGTATAGATTATATATCTATATATATTAATTTAAATTCACATAAATATTATTACTAGTCATAGTGTTACTGTTAGATCATTTAATAATTGGAAATTGAATTTTATGAAAAAAAATTCCATTAGGTTTTGTTGGTTTGTTTTTATATTTATTTCATTCACATATAAAAATTGGATTTTATAAAAAGGATTCAGTATTTTATATCATCATGTAAATTTTTATTGTTAATTCATTTTAATTTATGGTAACTTGGCATAGTTACCAAGGTAAGGAATTAGATTACTTTGGTAAAGTATAAAATGGATGAATGGAGTGGGAGGATACTAAAGTGATAAGGGTTAAATAGTGCTTAAAACATCTCTAAATACTATTAGATTATGTATTTTGATGTATAATCAATATTGATTAAAATAAATAGATATTACATCATTTTTATGAATTTTATGAACATTAATAGAATTCTAGAGGACATTAATAGTTTAGTGTCTTTGGAATCATGGAACACATTAATCTAGTGTGGTGAAATATCGCCAATATATCATGTAATGATCGTCCCCTTCCATACCTCTACTCAAAAACTTTATTTATAACCTAAGGAAATGAAACATAATATATTGGTGATATCGAATTCTCAATAAGTGTAAAAAAGAAGACAAGTAATCATAAACCTATACATAAGTGTATGACATCTTGAGAATAACTGTAACGACCCAAAGTTTCATTAATGGAAATCCCCCTTGATCTAATTAAATGTCTCTTTATGTTTATATAAAATTTAAACTAATTTGGTTTTATGTTATTAATTTTGACAATTGCTAATATAGCTGTTGAACAGTGATCATATGATTAGTATAAATATAGGGCTTTAACAAGCCCAAATTTACTCAGACAAAGGAAGCGATAGCCTCATCCAGTATAATTGCCCCATATGAAGCCCATTTTTCAGAGCTCGGAAAGAGGTGGATTCCTTGGGCTTCGCTCTTGACCAAGCCCAAGCTATTCTTCATCATGTCAAGATCGAACGGGACCGTCTACGGGAGAAGTGGAAGTTGTTAAAAATTACCACTCGAGCGATGTTATCCGGGCCACCCCAAGAGTCTGTCACCATCACACACCTTATCCTTAGGTCTTATGCAGCTATTTTAACGGGTTATGTAACTAATGCATAGTACCATGTTCATGTACATTATTTTTGTATATAATAATGAATATAATTTCTTGTCATTATTGATACATTGTAAATAGTTTTTAAAGTAAAAATGGTGTTTTTAGTTATTATTTAATTAAGAAATCTATTTTATTAAATTAAGGGATTTTTGAATTAAATAATATTTTAATAAATTAATATTTTTATTATTATTAGATTATTTTTTTATATATAAATGATCATGTAATTGTATGGATGCAATTATAATTTTTATTAAGGTTTGAAAGCCATTTTTTTCAAAACCGGTGAATTTTTTATAAATGTCAGTTTTTATTTTAAAAGTTAAACATAACATATTTAGAAAATTATTTAGATAAAATAAATGTTATTTTTGGAATCAAGAAATCTAAATTATCCAAAAGTGAATTTTTCCTAATTTTCTGAGACAGTCAAATTTTTGAGTAAAAATTAAATACCGTTTAAATATATAATGTGTTTTATGACATCATAATGACCCAATAGTGATGTAATAAAATACTATAATCTTTATTTTCGTCCAATATTAGTTTTACCCTTAAAATAATGTGGTTTTGGGTTTTTTGGATTACTTTTTAAAGCATTAATGGACCCCTCAAGACTTATTAAACACCTTGTCTTTTAAAATTAATTTCCATGGGATTGTGACTCACGTCCACATAAGCAACCCTATTATTTTAAGATGTTCGGACCTTGTCCATATAAAATATTATTTTCCTCTTCCCTTTTCCAAAAACCATGGGCAAAAACCATGGGATGGTTTGTGGTTTGGATTAATTTAATATAAGGGTTCACAAACCAAAATAATAAAGAATTCCCTCACCTTTTCTTTATAAACCCACCCAAGCTCCCACATCCTCCTCACTAAAAGCCTTTGGAGTTCGCCCAACCTCTGCCCTACTCTCTCTAGAATCCTCCCAAGGTGCCCCAAGCTCCCGATAATCCTCTCAGAAGCCTCTCTCTAGCCTTTGGAAGCACACTTCCATGTAAGGGTTTTTTTTCTTCCTTTCTCATTTTTGTCCAATTTTCTTTAAGTTATTTTTCCATTTTAATTACAATTATAAATGTTGGGGTATGGTTTTGCAGATCACTCATACTGCCCTATTTATGTTTGAATGATGTGATACCCATACTCTCTCATTAAATTTCTCCCATGTACACCCGTTACTATGACAAAATTCCGAAAGGAACTTCTCTCTCCTCTTTTACATTCAAGAAATACTTTTGTATCATGAATCTAAATTGCAATAAAATTATTGGGACATGTATCTATATGACCACTTTACTGTCCATTACATGTAAATATGATTATTTACCCCTTTCTCTATCATCAACCATTTTTATGAATTCTTATGTCATACCGTTACACTACCGAAATCGCACCGATTTTCTAAGCCAATGTCATTGTGTAGTGAATACCATGCACATTTCTCCATCACGGGTATTCAACTTTGTGAACATTTACATATTGATTTTAACGATTCATTTATAAATTCCACATTCCTTTATCATGGAACAAATGATTATGATTTATGAATCCATGTTTTATGATCCATGTGGCACACTTATGCATGAAATGAAATGTTTAAGAAGGGTGTGCCCTTATAGAGCTCCAATGCATTGGGTAAAGTATAGTATCATGATATGTCATGTGAAATGAGTTTTTACTCATGCTAATTCAAGTGAAACGAGGGTTTACTCGTTCTTTATGTGCAATGACAATTTACTCATGCTCCATGTGCAATGAGCCTTGGCTCATGCTAATTCTATGTTAAGTGCTATTGTCACATTTCCATGTTATGATTATCATGCTTTATCATGCCTTTATGTTCATGTTTCTCTTATGCTATATAGATATGCCTATTGTCTAACATGTAGTGTACTCTTCATGTTATTCCATGTGTAGTCCCTTACTGGGCTTTATAGCTCACCTATTTCTTATGCATGTCCTCAGGTTATCCCATGCAATGCTAAGTACGAGGGAATGTAGTGGTCATGTAAAGGAATTTTTCAATATAGATGTAGTATTTCATGTTTTATGTTTTTATGTAATGATCCTAAGCCCCAAAGACACTAAAACTCTCGATCTTCTATATTGTATCAAATGAAGTTTTATGTAATAAATCATGTTTATGTTTGTATTAAAAAGAAGGGTTGTCATAGTTGGTATCTGAGGGAGGTTTAGTTATTTTTGGGATTAGGATTAGAAAACCCTAGTAAATCCTTATGGACAAGACTAGGTACAATATAAACATCCCTAAGTTTTGGTGAGTATTGAGTAAGTGGTTTATCAAGTAAATACATCCCTGTCTGGATACGAGCAGGTAGAGGCGGCTCTGGCACAGATGTATCCTAGGGGTAAAACCCGAAAACACCGCTTTGAGCTAGACTCAAATGGGAACTGGTGCACGATAACGGGCCTTGCTGCACTCTTGGTTACGACACTCCCGGGGGATATGCTTTGGTAAATTTACAAGTTTAGTAGGAACCCTTATTAAGGGAATTAAAAAAAGGCCCCTAAGAATATATGTTAGAAAGTAGATCATGAAAAGCCTAGATTGATGCCTATAGACTCATGTGTTAAAGAAATGAAAGTTTATTTATAAGTCACCAACTTTTGTTTTTGGATTACCCTTTATGTGTTACCCCTAACATTCCTTTTATTCCAGCCAATGGCCAGAAATAGGAGGACTGGAGCTAACAACCGATGTGAAGATCAGTGTGATGACTGTAGTAATGAGATTCCCAATCCAATGGGAGTGGGAATCACGAACATTGTCACGCTTCTATCACAGCTAACTCAAGAATTTAATAGAAACATGGGTCAAGAGATACATTCAAACCCCCCTAAGAAAGAACAAGTCCCTATTGAGGGCTTCATGAGAGAAAGGCCTCCTAATTTTAGTAGATCATCTGATCCCATGATCGCTGAACAATGGATCAACTCCATTGAAAAGATATTATTAATCCTTCAATGTTTTGAACAAGATAAGGTTCTCCTGGAATCTTATCATATGGAGGGTGAAGCTGATCAATGGTGGACGTTGATCAAAAATACGAAGCCTAAGGAGGATATAGAGGTGTGGGAATGGAAGGATTTTCAGAAGATGTTTTTCGATAAATATTTTCCGCGCACCCTCTGGCTTAAGATAGAAAGGGACTTCCTTTCCCTCAAGCAAAAAATACATAGAATATGTTGGAGTGTACAAGGGAATATTCACAATGCTTTCACGATATGCTTCCAGCTTTGTCGTTACCCCAGAATGCAAGGTTGACCGCTTCTTTGGTGGGCTGAGGCCTAGCCTGCGGAAAGAATTAGTGATCCCTGACTTTGACAGGTATGAGGAAATTGTCTGATGTTCCCTCAAGGTCAAAATGGAGATCGGAGAATCACAGGGGTATCATTGGGATAAGAAGTGTAAGGTGGAGTTCAATGCTGGTGGGCCGATGGATAAATCCAATGGTGCTAAGAATATCCAGCACCCCACTTTCCAAAAGTGTGGAATGAAGCACCCTAGAAATTGACTTAAGGGGATGAATAAATGCTTCAGGTTTGGAAGAGAAGGGAACCTAGATGTTGACTATCGGCAAGAAAGACCCGCGGCTGCGATAGAGGAGAGAAACGCTCCATTCGATCCTCAACACGTTGTTCAATGATACAAATGAAATGAACCGGGTCATTTTGCAAATCAATGCCCTAATCCAAGGGTTTTAGGAGACAACCAATAACTTCCAAGGCAGCAAGGAAGATCTTTTACCATCACTTCTGCCAAAGTGAACCCAGACAACGAAGTGGTGACAGGTACGCTAGTTATTCATTCATGAATAGAGAATATAATTTTTGATTCAGGTTCTACACATTCTTTTATATCTCGAATTTTTAGTAGAACAATCTTAGCACCACCACAAATCATGGAAGTGAAGATGTCAGTGAGTACGGAAAATGGGGGAATCATTGCATCCCATGAATAGAAGTCCTCCCTTGTTATAATCTGTGGATTGAATTTCCCTGTGAACCTCATCATACTGCCTCTGGTAGAATTTGATGCAATTCTTGGCATGGATTGACTTTCCTTATATATAGCCAACATAAATTGTCGGGAGAGGGAAATCACACTCCATATAGAGAATCAACCCCTGATTCTTTACAATTGTAAGGAGGAAGATGAATCTCCTTTAGCTCCATCATCTCATGCATGGATATTACTGCCCTCTGAGCATGCGTATCTGGATCAGATAATTTAGTCCATGGAAGAAACCATCCTTGAAGAAATTTCTATTGTTAGGGAATTCACTGATGTGTTTCCTGAGGAACTGCCTGGTCTTCCTCCTAGAAGGGATGTTGAATTCACAATTGAACTTAAACCCGTGGATTTACCAATATCCACGACTCCATATAGAATGGTTGTTGTAGAGCTTGAAGAGCTGATGAAACAACTACAGGAGAATCTGGATAAAGGTTTTATACGCCCAAGTGCTTCACCATGGGGTGCACCAGTCCTCTTCGTCAAGAAAAGGATGGGTTAATGCGGCTTTTGCATCAATTATCGTGAACTTAACAAGATCATGATAAAGAAAAAGTATCATATCCCAAGAATTGGTGACCTGTTCGATCAGCTGTGTGGAGCATAATTCTTCTCAAAGGTAGATTTGCGGTCAGGATATTATCAAGTAATAGTGAAGAAGGAAGATGACCCCAAGACTGCTTTTCGTACAAGATACGTGCACTATGAATTCATAGTAATGACTTTCGGACTCACCAATGCTACAAAAATCATCATGGACTTGATGAATAGAGACTTTAGAGATTACCTAGACAAATTTGTGGTAGTATTTATAGATGATATTCTAATATTCTCCAAAACCAAGCAGGATCATGAGGAGAATTTAGGAACTGTACTAAAGACTTTGTGCAAGGAGAATCTCTATGAAAAGTACAGCAAGTGTGTGTTTGGGTTGAAGAAGGTCTCAATATTGGGCCATATCATCACAAGCAATGGTATATCTGTGGATCCCCCCAAAACAGATTCAATTGTGGGATGGCTGAGGCAAACGTTGGTAACATATATTTGTAGCTTATTGGGGTTAGATGAATATTATCGACGATTTGTGAGAAATTTCTCCTGATTGTTCAACCCTATTAACAAGATAACATGAAAGGGAGTAATGTTTTCTTGGAGTGATGAATGAAAAGAAATCTTCAAGGGGTTGAAAAGGAGGCTTATCACTGTGCCCATGCTCACATTACCCAAAAGTGGGGAGCTTTTTGTGGTATTCAGTGATTCTTAGAAGAAGGTCTTAGGCTGTGTGCTGATGAAAAATGATAAAGTGATATCCTATGCCTCAAGGAAGTTTAAAATCCATGAGAAAAACTATCCAATGCATGATCTGGAGTTGGTAGCGGTGATCTATGCCTTGAAAATATGGCGTATTATCTCTATGGGGAGAAATGTGAGATATATACTGACCACAGGAGTCCTAAATATATATTCACACAGAAAGAGTTTAACATGCGCCAGAGAATATGGATAGAGATCATCAAGGATTATTACTATTCAATCCATTACCACGCTGGGAAAGCGAACAAGGTGGAAGATGCCCTATGTAGAAAGGATCCAACGATTCTATCAATGATGAGAATTGAGAAGGGTCCAATTTTATTAGACTTGATGAAGATGGACATGAGAATCATAGAGAAGGGAACATCATCAATCCTTTCACAAATGATTTATCAACCGTCTCTTTTGGAAAGGTTAAAGTATGCTCAAAAGGATGATGTGGGAATTCAAGAAAAATTCGGAGCTATCGAAAAAGGGAAATCTTTGGATTGAAATGTTAATGAAGACGTAATTGTGCTGTTTGGGAAAAGACTATGTGTTCCATTAAGTCCAGAGCTGAAGAACGAACTTTTGGATGATGCACATAGTTCAAATTTCTCTATTCACCCAGGGATCACAAAGATGTATCTAGATCTTCGAGAAAACATTTGGTGGGATAATATGAAGAAGGAGATTGCTGAATATACATCAAAGTTCCTAGTGTTTCAGTAAGTGAAGGCAGAGAGGCAGAAGTCTAAGGGGATGATGCAACCATTTCCCATACCAAAATGGAAATGAGAAAACGTCACCATGGACTTTGTCACCGGACTTCTGAGGACATCCAAAGGAAACAATGCAATATGGGTTGTTGTGGATCATCTTACAAAGACATCAAAACTCATTGCTATTTGGGAGGATTTCTCATTGGATCAACTAGCACAGATATATATCTGGGAAGTGGTAAGGTTGCATGGAGTACCACTATCTATTGTGTCTGACCAAGATCCAAGATTCACCTATAAGTATTGGAAGAGTCTTGAACATGCTCTGAATAATGAACTGAACATTAGTACGACCTATCATCCTTAAACTGATGGCCAATCCAACCGGATTATCCAAACACTTCAGGATATGTTGAGAGCATTCTCAATGGACATTAAAAAAGGATGGGATCAACATATTCCTCTGGTTGAGTTCTCTTATAATAATTTTTTCCACTCGAGCATCCACATGCCACCATATGAAGCCCTATATGGGAAAAGGTGCAGAACACTAGCATGTTGGTATGAGGTTGGGGATCATAAGCTGCTTGGACCAGAAATGGTCGAGGAAATGGTGGAGAAGTTGAAAACCATTCAGCAACATATCAAGGTAGTCCAGAGTAGACAGAAATGTTATGCAGATAATTGTCGACAAGACCTTGAGTTTAATGTTGGAGACATGGATTTTCTACGCATATCTCTGTGGAAGAAAGTCATGAGGTTTGGATAGAAATGGAAGTTAAGTCCAAGGTACATCAGCCCCTTAGGGATTCATGATCGTGTCGGGGATGTGTCCTATCGACTAGCACTTCCGCATACTATGTCTGAAGTACATGATGTATTTCATGTATCCCTCTTATGAAAGTACATACCGGACCCTTCAAATGTACTCTCTTCTGAGGTGGTACAATTGGAAGACGATATTTCTTATGAGGAGAAACCAGTGAAGATCTTAGATCGTAGAGAAAAATTTCTACGAAATAAGTCAATGCCCCTCATCAAGGTGTTGTGGAGAAACCACATGTTTGAAGAAGCAACTTGGGAATCAGAGGAAGTGATGAAGTTGAGTTACCCACATCTGTTTTAGTGTGGGAAAAGGAAAATTTCGAGGGAGAAATTTCATAAGGAGGAATATTGTAATGACCCAATGTGTCATTAATGGAAATCCCCCTTGATCTAATTAAATGTCTCTTTATGTTTATATAAAATGTCAACTTCTTTGGTTTTATGTTATGAATTTTTACCGTTTCTAATATAGCTATTGAACAGTGATTACATGATTAGTATAAATATAGGGCTTTAAAGAACCCAAATTTAGTCACAAAAAGGAAGCAATGGCCTCATCCAGTAGAATTTCCCCATACGAATCCCATTTGTCGGAGCTCAGAAAAGAGGTGGCATCCATGGGCT
Source organism: Viscum album (assembly GCA_963277665.1). NCBI lineage: Eukaryota > Viridiplantae > Streptophyta > Magnoliopsida > Santalales > Viscaceae > Viscum > Viscum album. The sequence goes on along the minus strand of OY728151.1, from coordinate 1,831,997,053 downwards.
TCGCTCTTGACCAAGCCCAAGCTGAGCTTCATCATGTCAAGCTCGAACGGGACCGTCTATGGGAGAAGTGGAAGTTGATAGAAATTACCACTCGAGTGATGTTATCCGGGCCACCCCAAGAGTCTATCACCATCACACACCTTACCCTTAGGTATTATGCGGCTGTTTTAAGGGGTTATGTAACTAATAGATAGTACTATGTTCATGTACATTATTTTTGTATATATTAATGAATATAATTTCTTGTCATTATTGATACATTGTAAATAGTTTTAAAGTACAAATGGTGTTTTTAGTTATTATTTAATTAAGAAATCTATTTTATTAAATTAAGGTATTTTTGAATTAAATAAAATTTTACTAAAAAATTATTAATATTATTATTAGATTAATTTTATTATATATAAATAATCATTTAATTGTATGAGTGAAATTATAATTTTTATTATGGTTTGAAATCCATTTTTGTCAAAACCCAAGAATTTTTATAAACATTAGTTTTTATTTTAAAAGTGAAAATAAACATATTTTGAAAATTATTTAGATAAAATAAAAGTTATTTTTGGAATCAGGATGTTGAAATTATCCTATGGTGAATTTTTCATAATTTTTAGAGACAGTCAAATTTTTGAGTAAAACCTATATACTTTTTAAATATATAATGTGTTTTATGACATCATAATGTCCCAATAGTTATTTAATAAAATAATATAATCTTTATATTCGGCTAATATATGTTTTACCATTAAAATAATGTGATTTTGGGTTTGTTTGGCTTAATTTTCAAAGCATTAATGGAACCCTCAAGACTTATTAAACACCTTGTCTTTTTAAATTATTTTCCATGGGAGTGTGAATCACCTCCACATAAGCAACCCTAATATGTTAAGAAGTTCGGACCTTGGCCTTATAAAATATTATTTTCCTCTTACCTTTGCCTAAAACAATGGGCAAAAACCATGGGATGGTTTGTGATTTTGATTAATTTAATATAAGGGGTCTCAAACCTAAATAATAAAGAATTCCCTCACCTTTCTATATGAACCCACCAAGGCTCCCACTTCCTCCTCACTCAATGCCTTTGGAGTTCGTCCAAACTCTTCCCTACTCTCTCTAGAATCCTCCCAAAGTTCCCCAAGCTCCCAAGAAGCCTCTCACAAGCCTCTCTATAGCCTTTGGAAGCACACTTCCAAGTAAGGTTTTTTTTCTTCCTTTCTCATTTTGTCCAATTTTCGTTAAGTTGTTTTTCCCTTATAATTTCAATTATAAATGTTGGGGTATAGTTTCAAACATCCCTCATAATGCCCTCTTTATGTTTGAATGACGGGATACACTTTCTCTATCATTAAATGCCTCCCATGTACACCCGTTAATATGCCGAAATTCTAAAAGGAACTTCTCTCTCCTCTTTTACATTCAAGCAATACTTTTGTATCATGAATCTAAATTCTATTACAATTGTTTTGAAATGTATCTATATGACCTCATTAATATCCATTACATGTAAATATGATGAGGAACCCCTTTATCTCTCATCAACCATTTTTATTAATTCTTATGTCACGCCGTTATGCTGCCAAAATCACACCAATTTTCTAAGCCAATGTCATTGTGTAGTAAATACCATGCCAATTTCTCCATCAAGGGTATTTACCTTTATGAACATGTACTTATTGATTGTAAAGTTTCATGTATAAATTCCACATTCTTTTATCGTGGAATAAATGATTATGTTTTATGAATCCATGTTTTATGATCCATGTGGCACACTTATGAATGAAATGATATTTTTAAGAATGGTGCGCCCTTATAGCGCTCCAATGCATTGGGTAAAGTATAGTATCATGATACGTCATGTTCAATGATTGTTGAATCATGGTAATTCAAGTGAAACTAGGTTTTACTCATGATTTATGTGCTATAAGGATTTACTCTTGGTCCATGAGCAATGAGCCTTGGCTTGTGATAATTCCATGTTAAGTGTTGTTTCCACACTTTGATGTTATGATTATCATGCTTTATCATGCCTTTACGTTCATGTTTCTCTTATGATCTATTGATATTCCTATTTTCTAACATGTATTGTACTACTCATGTTATTCCTTGTGTACTCCCTTACTGGGCTTTAAAGCTCACCTTTTTCTTATTCATGTCCTTAGGTTATCCCATTCAATGCTAAGTACGAGGTAATCTAGTGTTCATGTAAAGGATGTTTTCACTAAATATGTTATATTTCATGTTTTAAGTTATTATGTAATGATCCTAATCGCCAAAGACCCTAAACCTCTAGATCTTCTTTTATGTATCAAGTGATGTTTTATATAATAAACCATGTTTAAGTTTGTATTAAAAAGCAAGGTTGTCATAATAACATAAGAAGATCATACCCAACATATAAAATATCAAACACAAGATTCATGGAATAAATATTTTCAATTCAAAAGGCATTGATACTAAGTGGATAATGGGAATTATCCATGAAATCATAACGTTGGAAATAGTTTTGGAATTGTTTTATCCAAAACACATGTAATCCAATTCCATAGAAGTCATGTACCTATTCCAAAAACTTATGAGGGAACTTATTGGGGACTACACCTACTATTCAGGACATGCCAACATCCTCTATCACAGTCTGTTCCTTATAAAGGTCCAATTTTACTCATCATCCCATAGTGTATTAGGTTTCCCCATCGTCCTATAGTGAATTGGGATTCCAAATATCCTTATAGTGGATTGGGATTCCCTTTCATTATATAGTGTATTAGTTTCCCTATCATTCTATAGTGGATCATGACACACCTGGTTCCCATTTTGGATAATGATGCACCATTTTCCAGTTGTGGATCAGGCCAATAGTCTTGTTTCCAATCATTATTGCATAATATATAAATCAATACCCAATTTATTAGAAGGTGATATAAGTCTTACCCGTGAAATAATAAAATCGTACATACATGTACAACAAGAAATTAAAACAAGATTCACATCAGGAACCATTAAAATACTTTTATTCGATTAATATCATATCATATCCGAAAATTGAAATGGGTATCATAAAATGTTCAAAAAATCATTACATACGGAAAAGAGATAGTTCTCACAATAATATTTCCAAATAAAATACCATGAAAAGAAGATGGTTTCAAAAAAATATCACCCATGAAAGAGATACAGGTTTCAAAAAAATCATTCCATAAAAACATAAACAATTCAATAAATATTATTAATGGTATTCCTAGATCATATTATTAGTAAATCATATACAATTACAATGTATGTAATCTTATATAGAATATTATTTTGAAATATCAAAAAGAACATTTCTAAATGAAAATAACCATTCTTTGATTTTTTTTCAAAAAACCATTACAAAAATCACTTTAATATAAATAAAGCCTTATAATTTAATTTTAAACATGTCATGAGGAAAAATATATTTTCCTATTTGAACAAAAAAATAAAAACATAATTCATTTTGAAAATCTTTTTCTTTTAAAAAAGATCTGAAAACTTATAAAGGATTAATTGAAAATAAAATAAAACACATTTTAATCATAAAAATTTTTGAGTTCCTTTTTCATTGAAACAATTGTAAAATATATAAATTTCCAGAACATTAGGAATTTATTTTCAATAAACATGAAATCATACAAAGGATGCTTAATGGAAATAAGGGTCATGATTACGGGTATGTCTGTACATGTTGATCATTCATTTTTCACCGTAAAATATATCATAAATTGACATGATTGAATATCGAAAATACATTTCCTTTTGAAACCATTTAATAAAAAAAATAAACAAATGAAAATTTTTTCCATAAAAATTTATTGGAAATTTTTAAATATTTTTGAAAACATATTTATAAAATATGGTTTTGAAGGAACTTATATTTCTAATTGAATGGAGAAACAAAGGCAGAATCTGAATAAAAAATTTATTATATATATTAGATACCAAATATAGGAAAAATTGTTTCATAACATGGATATAACAAGAATAACCAGATTATATTGAAATTCATGTGTTTCCATAAAATATGGATTATAATATTTCATCAATGTAAGAATAATTGTAAATAATATTGATAAACCAAGAAATTGTAGCAATAAACTCTTAATACTTTAGTAACATTAAATCATAATCACCATAAGAGAATAAATATAAATTAAGATTAAAATATAACTAAAATAATAATATTAATGACAAAATATTTCTATGTGATAGTATACAGTCCTCATAAATGAATATTTATTCATAATATAGTATGAGTCCTAAATAAGGAAACTTGAGACAAAATTACCTTGCCTATTTGAAAACTTTGGAACCATAAACCCCATAAAAGAGATTTGATCATTTGGATATTAAAACACCCATAAAATTATGTTTATGTATAATTGAATACATTCAAGGGTTGTATATACCCCCACACAAATGAAACTAGAGGTGGAGATGGCATGTATCTAAAGAATATAAAAAGTGAGAAGCGAAAACCATTACCTTAATTCTGGAATATCGTCACACACAATCAATCCTCATGTATAAAAAATATATGTTTATTATAAATCTTCTAAAGAACCATATTATTATACGAAATACCATATATGATTTAATTATGACTTTTTATTATGTTTTTATTAAATAATTCATGGTAATGTCCCCTTTTAGGTAATATCTACATTGTTTTTCGTATACGTCTTGACTTATTATTATTAATCCTCTTATAATGGCCAGGATATAAAAATTTACTGAATTTAAAAAATGATATTCATATAATAAAAATTAATTTTATAAATATTTATAATACTCTACATGATATAGAAATATGAAATGGAATACACCATTCACAGAGATGGTAGCCAATACGTATGCATGAACATTATTTCCATTTCCATGTTGTACTGAATGAAAGAATGTAAATTATATATGTATATATAAATATATACACACTATTACAGTATAAATAAAATTTCATAAATATAATATAAATTATTGAATCTCATCCTTAATACATTACGTGAAATATGTGAATTTGAGGAGGCTATAGTCCACACATCCACAAATGAAGTTATCATATATATACACAAAATAGAATTCAGGAATCTATATTTTTAATAATTATTTAAGAAAAATTGATACATAATATACATAACATATATAATATAATAACATAGTTTTCATCATAATTCTCAACCATGAAAGGTGGTAAAGGAAAAAAACATCATCATTTTATGAGGCGGTAGTCCTCCATAAAAAAGAACGGTAATTTCATCACCAATTAGATGAAATTTGGTGTATGTGTAGACAGAAAAAATTATAATAATAAAATAAGTATATTTATTATTGATAGGTTGTTATATAAATATTTAATTATAATTTTTAGGTGGTGGATAATGAAAATAAAACAAAACAGCTGGTGGAAGGATGTTACTTCTTCTTTTAGTTGTTCCTTTTGGTTTTCAACAAAGGGAATCGTTAATTGTATTTATTAACAAACGGGGGGCTTATAGGACGATTTAGGGTAATTTTTAAGAGATTTGAGAAGGGTTTTTTTATAATATAGAGAATAGTATGTGTAAAGAGAGGGAGAGGATAGGAGACCTTATCTATGTGAGGAAAAGGAATGATTGGCTATTCTTGAAATGATTGTGTGTTCCCCACATTTTACATGTACCCCAAGAGTTAAAAATTTAAAATTATAGATACATAATGGTTTAATCATTTATATATGTACATAAATAAATTATACAAGATTATGGTATTTTTTACACATTATATTCTATGTTTACTCATTAAGTAAGCTTGTTTTTACCTTAATCACTATTAATAATTCTAATAACTTTCACTAATATATTTGATAAAAATACAAGTTGACCAAATTATAAAATATTAATTATTCTTATCCCATTATTTAATACATTTTAACAAATTTTAATCACATAAGTGATGGAAATTTATTTAAAATTAATCTTGTTAAGATGATAAGAAAGTGGATTTTTAAAATAAGAGAAGTCTAAAAAATTTAAATGATTATATATCCAAATTCAATGTGAAATCGGTTATAATAGAAAAAAATTGTATTAATTGATTCATTGTTGAGATAATTATATTTTTAAACCAAATAAATACATAATTTATCAATATAATTAAATTAAATGAAAATAATGTTTCGAATTATAGTTCGATATTTTCAGTAATCTTCAAAACATTAAAAATCTATAAAAAATATAAAAAATTTAATCAATGTAAATTTACATATTATTATATAAAAAATTTTAATTTGATATATAAAAATTATAAGTGTGTAGACATTTATTTATTAAATAGGTTCAACATTTAAATACTGTAAAATTACCCTTATGAAAAAATCATCATTTTATTAATGATATTGGATTTATTATAATCTTATTCCTATAAAATATATTGAATTACTATAAAAATTTCTATTGAATATTTAATTTATAAAGATTATTAAATAAATTATTCAAATGGGTTTGATTAGTTTATTAATTTAAAATGGTGTTTTTACATTGTGATGTAGTTTTCCTAGAAAATTAATTAATTTATTATCAAATAGTTATTTTTTCATTTATATCTAATTGATAACAAAAGGATTAATTTTTTATACATGTGTCAATCATAGATTCATAATTTATAAAACGTTATTAATTTATTCCATTCTAATGGATTTAATGATTTTTATAAAATTATTTTAATACTAAAATAAATAGAATATTCTAGTTTAGTAAAATACATTCTTTTCTGTAACACAATTAATAAAAGGGACTTTGTAATGTGTGAAAAAATTGAAAAACTATTCTCACATGTATCACAACAAAATAAGTGTGTGTTTGTATTGAATGGTTAACTTGTTGTTTCATATAACAGAAGAAATACATAGTAATTTTGTATAACTAAACCTATATTCAGTGTTATGTGAAATTTATAATATCAAAAGGATTAAATTAATTTGAAAAAATATTATTTCACAAAATCAAGAGATGTTACATTCACCCCCCACGAAATTAATTTTTCCATATAAATTATTAGAAGATAACAATGGTATAGTACTTTATGTTCCTTTTGTTAAAACCTACACCATAAAACTAAATACTAAAACATCCTTTAAAATTGAAATGTTTGAAACATAACGATTACCCAAAGTCGCTCATAACCGTGTTTGTAAATAGGATAACATATTTGGAAAGTGAAAACCTATAAATATAATAAATTTTTTAAAAATCACAGATATTGATTAAGATCAATGATCAAACCAAATTGGATGATCTAGAGAAAGTTAACAATCACAAAACAATAAACTGAAGAATCGGGAATGATTCCATTTATATCAATAAGAATAATGACATTTGAAAAAAAAATTATGTCCCGACTCTTTTCATAATGATTAATAATTTTTTCATAAGAGGATATATTCACATGATTTAATTATCTTTTATAAGAGATATAAACCCCTTTGGTTATTCCTAGACCAATTACCACATCATCTCTTAATCTAAGAAGTGAATGTGAATTTTTTTAAAGTAATAATAGATCCTGTGATCCATAAATTTAATGATAATTCATTCCATATATATTTAGTTATCATAATAAAGAAATGGTTAACACAAGTTTTACAATATGCATAAATCCTCATATAGAGTGAGAATACATTAATATCTAATACCTCATCTGAATTTCAACCTAAACCAATTCACAAAGGGTTTACTATATAACGATTGAGAATGATGAATGTCTATTGATCAAACAAATATCATAATGTAGCTATTGGTTATCACATACATATCATTTTTATAACTTTATCATGTTTTCTCCTAAAACATGGTAATAACATGAATTACCATAAATCTATGTTATAAACATGAATGACTCCTTATGCCAAATATTATTATATGTATTCCATAAATACAGAAATTATTTAAAATTCATTAATGTTTGAATGATCCACTTTGTTAAAAAATATACGAGTAAGGAGGCTTTAAAGACTATCATGCATTACTTGGTAGCCTTTCTTGAGAAAGATGGTTTTTGATGGGAAATTGTTTGATATGGAACTTGTTATATTGTGAACAGTTTTGGAATATTTTTAAATAAATTTTTTTATATAAATGCGCTAACATGTTTTATCCAAGAGGCATGGGTTGGGAAGTCATCAGGGAAAACCAACTGAGTTTTGTTACTCACCACCTGCTATGGCACATTGGTGATTTTGCAGATATCATATACCGGGATGTTGGGAATGGTAATGTGTCACTTGTTTATAGCACTACTTCATGATACTTGGGTTTGTTCGTGATGTTGGAGCTTGGAGATTGTGGATCATAGAGATGGGTTGTTATCGTGTAGTCTTTTGGATTGACAATCCTCTGTTAACTCTGATTTAGTGTTTTTTTCTGCTGTGGTACTCATGGTTGGTTTATGAAAAAAATTAATGGTTGAGTTGTCTTATTTTCTATCATGCATCATTTAGTTGATTGATTAGTTCTGGTTGGTGGCTCTATGGTATGTTATAAAAGGGTAAATCGTCCCCCACTTGTTTTGAATCCCTTCGGCATTTATTTCCAGCCTTTGGCACCTTGGGGATGTCACTTAAGGCCTAGTAATGACTCGATGTACTCTCAAGACAACGAGTATAAGCGGACCATTACAAATGGTATCAGATTGTTCTATCCTTTCCTAACAAGGGGTCATCAATGTTTTTGGTCTTGGAGTTTAAATTCATTCCTTTCTATTCCTTGGGTCAAAATCTTAGACAGGAGTAGGATTGTCATAACAAGAAATGTATAGCATAAAAGGACGTAGCTAACCTGTTTTTCTTGAACATCAATTTACCAGGGTGTTGGGTACATAAGTGTTTTGGATACACTTATAGAATGTTGTAAATCTCATTGTCATGTGTTTATCCAATGAGAGGAACATGACATTCATTGTAGTGGAATGACTTCCCACTATGATTTCATATCTCATTGTGAAGAATGAGTAAGGAGTTTGTGCATGGTGCTAATTTTAGAAAAATTCAGAAATTTTTTTCAATTGAAAGACATTGAAAACTGGGTATTTCTTGTATTCTGAAAATGGGTTGATTTTAAAAAACTATGTTGAATGATTTCAAAAATGGTTGAACATGGAAAAAAGGATGTTTTTGGAAAAAATGGTGATAGTTGATGTGATAGAATTTAAAATGCTAAGCCTTCAGTTTCGAGGAAGTGAGAATAACAATATGTGATGTTTGTATAGAAAATAGAACCCTTAAGGGGTCCTAGAAAACAACCCGAAGAGGCTCCAGAGAATGTGGACACACCTGAGCCACATGTGAACAAGAAATTAGTTTAAATTATAGTTTAATAATTTCAGGTTGTGGACACGGGGAATCAAAGGGATGAGTCAAGGCATGTAGACCATTCCTTCCAGTTCTAGAAGCAGAATCCACCCATCTTTCGGGGTGATTCTGAACCATAAAGGGCAGAGGTGTGGCTGAGTAGTATGAATCATATCTTTGATTTCATCAGCACACCAGCAGAACTGAAAGTAATGTTCGCGATGTATATGCTGGAGGATCTTGAACGACAGTGGTGGGAGCTACTGGTGCATGCTAAGGTGGATCAAGGCATGGGCTGGGAGGAATTTGAGGAATTGTTCAATATAAAATTCTAACCTCACACGTTCAAGATCTAGAGGATGACATACTTTTTCAGCCTGAAGAATTAGAATCTCTCTATCAAGGAGTATGCGACTAAATTCATGAATTTAGTGCACTTTTCAATCGATGTTGCTGCAAGTGTATCGATAAAGGCATGAATCCTTGATCATGGTTGCGATAGGAGATTCACTCGAAGATTGTTGTGCTCTATATTACGGATTATACGGAGATGGAGAACAGAGCAACAGTAGATGAAAGAGACATCTCAGGGGTTATGGGAATAGGAAGTATAATGATACCCATGGGAAAAGGTGGGAACTATAATGTCGGGGACAAGTAGAAGAGGGACACCTACTTCCAATGAGGGAGTGTGAATCAGTACCAGACAGTTGGATTAGTGAATCTTCCTCCACGACCCCAAAGTAGAGAAGGATTGTTTCAACATGGTTTGACAGACCACATAAAGCGAGAGTGTCTGGCGTAACCTAGAGATTTTCACAATTTCCAGCATAAGGGGCATCTACATTGCTATTATAGGAATGTTCCGTGGTCGAATGCTCGTGACACTTCTCAGGCGTCATAAGAATCCTATGCTTCGACATGATGAGGAAAACAGAATCATTCTCTTGAGAATAAAAAATCTATCCATGGTGATTCTGGAAATTTCATGACTCTTCAACCAGGGCAACCTCACCATGGCAACTAGGAGAATAGTGCAGCGACGAAGCAATTGTATGTAGATGATCAGATGATGGACGATGATAAGACTAGACCATCTATAGTAAGAGGTATGAATCTTTTGAATTCTACCATTGTTCAACTGTTGTTTGATACTGGTGAATCACATTCCTTCATTGCTTCTCGTGCTGTTGAATTGCTATGTTTTAAACTGTAAATGATGCCTTTTGTCTTGAAACTGGAAACTCATCTTGGTGAAAAAGAATGTCAAGACATCGTCTATAGGGCATGTGCTATTACTGTTGATGGAGCTGAGCTGAAGTGGTACTTCTCTATGTTGGATATGGATGTCTATGATTTAATCATTGGTATGGAATGGTTGATAAGGTGTAAGGCTCACATCGACTGTTATTGAAGAACTGTTAGTTTCACGACAGATAACGACATCGACCATCTCATTAGAGGAGAAAGGATAGTAAATAAAGGTGCAAAGAGCTTGTTGGAACCAATGGTGGGAATGATCTCCCACCAATTGGAAGAATTGACATTGGTATCAATGGAATATATTGAGGAAAATACTTTTCTAGCTATGGTGGATCAATTTCCAGATGACTTTCCGAAGAAATTCCCAGGGTTACCACTTCTATGGAAATTCTAGTTTTCGATTGATCTCCTTCCGGGGACAAGTCTTATTTACATTACGTCTTATAGGATGGCACCAACAGAGTTACGAGAATTGAAAGTGCAGTTAGAAGAGTTGGAAAACAAAGGGTTTATTCGGCCAAGCGTTTCTTCGTGGGTAACACCATTTTTGTTTGTAAAGAAATCAGATATAAATTTGAGGTTATGTGTGGATTATCGTAAACATAACAAAGTAATGATAAAGAATATATATCCAAATACATGAATTGATGAACTATATGATCAATTAAGGGGTTCTTAGTGGTTCTCCAAGATTGACTTGCGGTTAGGATATCACCAGTTGCGAGTTTGGAAGGAGGATATTATGAAGACAACCTTCAGAAGCAGATATGGCCACTACGAATATGTAGTCATGCCTTTTGGTCTTATGAATGCACCAAACGTCTTTTTGGCATTGAAGAATTAGATATTTTAGTGATATCTGGATTCTTCTGTAGTGGTGTTAATGGACGACATATTGGTGTATTCAAGAATAAGGACTGAGCATTAGAAACACTTTGCGATAGTGTTGTAAATCTTGAGGGACCATCAGTTGTATGACAAATTATCAAAGTGGTATTTTTGTATACAAGAGGTAAACTTTCTGGTCCATGTTATTTTTGAGAAAGTAACTTTAGTGGATCCAAAAACGATAGAAGGTACCCTTTCATGGCAACCGCTGAATAATGTCTTTGAAATACGATGTTTTCTAGGTCTAGATGGTTATTATTGACGCTTTGTGCGTGACCTCTCATGAATAGATTTTCCTATGATAGAATTAACAGAGAAGAACATTGTATTTATATAGACTAAGGAATGTAAGAGATCTCTTCAAGAGTTGAATGTTTTCCATACATCAGCACCCATCATGATTTTTCTAGAATCTGGTTAGGGGAATGTGGTGTATTGTACAGCTTTAGGATCTCAGTTGGGATGTGTTCTCATGCAAGGAGACCATGTTGTTTCTTATGTCCCAAGAATGTTGAGTGTGAATGAAATTATCTACCCAATACATGATTTGGAGTTAGCTGCAGTTGTCCATGACTTGAAGACTTGGCATCATTATCTCTTTGGTGAGAAATTTACAGTGTTTTCAGATTTCAAAAGCCTGAAACTCATTTTCTCATAGAGAGATTTGAATCTGATGCCAAGGATATGGATGGAATATCATCAAATGTTTTACATAAACTATATTTATACATCGATTATGGGTAACTCGGTGGCCGATGCATTATGTAGAAAGATGTATGCTCAATTGGTGAAAGAAGCTTTAGATGAGTGGCAGTTGATGTCGGTACTAGTAGATATGCGTATGGAATTTGAGGACTGAACTGATGTTGTGGTTTTCTTTACATTTGCGCTTGTTCCTAATTTGGTGGAGATAGTAAAGGAGGCACATGAATCCGATTTAGGCCATGTTGCGATGAGTTCAAAAATCAATCATGGGGAGACCATTGAGGGATGGATGCTGGATGGTAGTTCAGTTTTGCAGTTTCGAGATCAGATGATTCTACCTTTAACTGCTCATGAACAACTCCTTCATGCTTACCACCATTCATTATGGGATGTACACCCTGGTACAAATAAGATTTATAAGGCGTTGAAGGCATAGTTTTGGTGGTACGACATGAAAAGGAAAGTGGTCGAGTTCTTCTCGCAGTGCATAAATTGTCAGCATGTTAAAGAAGAACATCAGTGGGCAGTGGGTATGTTTCATTCTTTACATATCCCAGTGTGGAAATGGGATCCGATGGAAATGGATTTTGTTAAAGGTCTTCCAAGAACTGTCCGGAAACACGATTCTATTTGGGTGATAGTGGATCTTCTAACCAATTAGTCCCATTTCACCCATATTCATGAAACTCATACGATGGAATATCATTCAAAAATATATAACCGAGATGTGGTAAAGGGGAATGGTGTACTTGTTTCTATCATTTCAGATAGAGATATGAGGTTCACATCTCATTTCTGGTGATCCTTACAGAAAGCTCTGGGAACTCAGTTGAATATGAGTACGGCATATCATCCTCAGATGGATGGACAATCTGAAAGGATGATACAGACGTTGGAAGACATGTTGCGGGCATGTGTAATGGATTTTGGGGGCACATGGGAAGAGAACGTTCCTTTAGTGGAGTTCTAATATAAGAACCTTTATCAAGCATCGATACACATGTCTCTATTTGAAGCATTGTATGAGCGTCCTTTTCGTTATCCACTATGTTGTGTGGAAACAGGTGAGACATCGCTAGTTGGGCCGAGCCTTGTCCAAGAAACAACAGAGAAGATTCTGTTGATAAAAAAGAAGATGGAGACAACACAAAGTCTTCAGAAATCTTGTGTGGATCATCATTGATGACTGTTGTCGTTTGCAGTGAGTGATCATGTATTTTTGAGAATCTCTCCAAGGCTTGAACATTGTAATTTTGGGAAGTAGGGAAAATTATCTACTCGATATATAGGCCCTTCTGAGATACTAGAATGGGTTAGAGAGGTGGCATATTGGTTGGTTTTTCCACCACAGTTTAGTGCAGTGCATAATGTGTTCCGTGTATCTCAGTTGAAGAAGTATAATCCTGATCCTGACCGTGTGATCGGATTGGATCATGTTGACCTAGTTCCAGATTCTTCATTGACACATATCCAGGTACGGATTGTGGATAGGCAAGTGAAAGTATTGCATTGAAAAAGAATAGTTCTAGTGCGGTTTTTATGGCAGAACGGTTAAATTCAAGAAGAGACATGGGAACGAGAGAATGAAATGAAAGAGGAGTGGCCATAACTCTTTCAGGCAAGCAATGATTTTTTACTTTCCGAGGACGGAAAGGAAAATGGTGGGGAGAATGTAGTACCCCCCATTTCTGGTAATTAACCCTTGTTTTTTGATTTTTAAGTACATGAACCATATTATAAATGGTTGGGTACTGTTTGGAGACATTTAAAGCATAGTAGGGAAAAATGTGGGGATACACAGGTTGCGCAAGGTTTTCCCAAATAGTGCAAAAGTCGTGCAGGAGGTAGTCATTTAGATAGAGAAGACCACATAGTGTGCGCATGGTTTGGGAAAACTGTGCGAGTAGGTCGTGTGGAGCACCCCTTCCAAGTAGTGACTACCGCACGGTTAGCGCACGATTTGACTAACTATGCGGACAAACCATGCGCGAAGTCAACTTAGACCCTATATTAACGGATCTAATTGTTTTTATCGTTAAACCCACTCGTTCTTCCTCCTATATGGCCCTAACTCGGGATTTCTCTCTGTTGAAGGTGGGAGAACACTTACCAGGCATTTTCGAAGCAATATGGAGGGTTTCCTTGGCATTTAAAGGCCGGTTGATCGAGGTAATTCACATTTCCTTTAGTTTTCTTAGATCTCTTTATTCCCTCGTGATGGATCCGTAGATCTATGCCTAAGGTGGGTAGATCTATGGTATTGGATGACTTTTACGTTGGTTTTTGGTTTTGTTGGTGCCAGGGGAAAGAATCTAATGAGGTTTAATGTTGTTTCAACCCAGTTATTTGTTGGTTTCACCTAATTTATTGAGGTATGTGGCTTCACTCTCAATTCCTCATTCTTAGAACGTGATGTCTTAGTTTCAAATTTTTTTCCTTGATTAAAATGGTTTGTTAATCTATTATGAACGAATGGTTGAAACCCCTTTTTAGTAATGGGTGATGGAAATTGTCTTCTTTCGAAAAGTGGTTGTTGAATTAAATTTAATATCGTGATTTCAAATTTTCTATGGTTTTATTTCTTGAATGAAATGGTTTTCAATAAATGGTTTGATGATTTATTGAAAGGTTTTGAACACACTTGTTTTTGGAAAGGATTCTCATGGGTTGTGGTGTGTGTCCATATACATTGGGATGGATAAGGGAGAGAAGTACCCACATAAAAAGGGTCGTATTAGGTCGTGAAGTACCCCTGTCAAGGTAGTACACTAAGTGATGGCTTAGTCGAAGGATAACTCACCACTCACGAGTATAGGGAGTTCTATGTTGCATGCATAGTTGTTTGTGTGGATTAGTGAAATGTATTGAATGTGCCATATGGAAATGTGAATTTGATTGGAAAATTTTATTGGTTTATTTTCTTGAGAAAGATGGTTTATATTGGGAAATGGTTTTGATATGGAACTTGTTATATTGTGAACTATTTTGGAATCATTTTACATAAATAGTTTTTTATAAATGTGTTAACATGTTTTATCCTAGAGGCATGGGTTGGGAAGTCATTGAGGACAACCTACTGAGTTTAATTACTCACCCCCTACTTTCGCACATTGGTGCTTTTGCAGATATCATATACCGGGATGTTGGAAAAGGTAAAGTGTCACATGTTTATAGCACTACTTTGTGACACTTGGGCTGGTTCGTGAAGTTGTAGCTTAGAGATAGTAGAGCATGGAGCTGGGTTATTGTCTTGTAGTCTTTTGGTTTTTCATTTCGATGTTTACTCTAATTTAGTGTTGGTTTCCACTGTGGTACTATTGGATGGTTTATGACAAAAATTTATAGTTGAGTTGTCGTAGTTTTTATCATGAATCATTTAGTAGATTTTTTGGTAATTGTTATTGGCTCTATGGTATTTTCTAAAAAGGTAAATCGTCCCCACTTGTTTTGAAACCCTTCGGTATTTATTTCCAGCGTCGGGCGCCTTGTGGATGTCTCTTAAGGGCTAGTGAGGTCTCGTTCTACTCTCAAGCCAATGAGGATAAGCGGGACATTACAATATGGCTGTGAGAAGATGATCATAACAAAATAAGGTGAGAACCAAGGTATTAAATATCTTACACCTGATTCATGGAATAAATACTAGAAGTTCATAAGGAAAGAATCTTAATGGTATAAAGAGGATAGTCAATGAAATCATAACATAGGAAAAAGAGATGGAATAGTGCAAGTAACATAAAATTTTAATATTGTTCCTTAGAAGTCAAGAGTTATTTCTAAAAACATATGAGGGAACCCCATGGGGACAACACCTACAAAGAAGTACAGACCACCATCCCCAGTCATTCTTCTTTCAATATAAGTGTTCATATTTCAAAATATTTCCATAGGGGATCTGGTTTCCCCATATTCCCATAGTGCATTGGGATTCCCCATCATCCTATAGTGGACCAGATTTCCCCATCTTCCCATAGTGTATTGGATTTCCCCATATTCCAATAATAGACCAGGACACACTTGTTCCCCATTTTGGATTTGGACAGACCTACTCCAAATGTAGATCATTAATGTTAACATGTTTCACATCATTATATCATGAAATATAAATTTTTTTCCAATATATTGGAGGTATATATACTTCCCAAACATCACATGATAAAATCATAAATACATGTTCCACATTATAAAGAAACATGTATCATATCATGACCCATAAAAGAGATGGATTTCATAAATATCATATCATAACCCATGAAATTAAACTCGTATCATAATAATTCTATCATATCATTATCTATATTAAAAGGATAAGTATCATAATCATTTCATCAATGCATAACCTACGAAATTAATTTGGTTACAATACAATATAACATGTGAAAAAGAAATTGGTGTCATAAATTTAATTCCATCAAAACATAAACCATTGAATAAATAAATGAATTCCATTTTAAGATAATATCCCATATAAATCACAAAATTGTAGAATGTATGTAATATTATATACAAAAGTATTTTTAAAAATCACATGGAACATTTGTTATGGAAAATATATTTTTGTGGAAAATATATTTCATAAATCCATTAAAAAATATTTTACTTATAAGGTATTATTTGCTGTTCTATTTAAAACAATTATTTAGGAATATATAATTTAAACATTGAAAATAATTATTTTAAAACGTTATTAAATTACAAGAAAAAAATTCTTTTAAAATTTAATTGGAAACAAATAAATTAATGTTTGAAAATCATATAAAATATTTTTAAGGGTAATTTATTTTCAATTTTTTTTTCATTGAATCCCACTTTTAAATAATCAAATTTCATTTATATTAAGAAAAAACATTGTTTTAAAATAACCTTGAATCAAAAAAATAGATATTCAATGAAATTATAGTTATGATAGTGGATAAGTCTATAAATGTAGAACATTCCTTTTTCACCTTAAAATTCATAGAAATGTTTCTTGATCGGAAAAAATAAGAAGATTTCACTTAGAACCATTTTTAAAAATTGTAAAACATGGGAAAACATTTCCATTAAACATAATAGGATAATAGTAAAAAAATTAATTTGTTTATAAAACACATTGTTTAAAGAACAAATATTTTATACGAATATGAGAAATAATGTCGTATTTTCATTTTTTTATCTTCATTATAATTTTTAACAAAGATATGAAAAATAGTTAAATTACTTTGATATTACATGACTAACTAGAGAAGAGTAACATTAATTAGATTTCTTAAGATAAGGATTAAAATATTTCATAAATATAAGTATAATGATAAAAAACGCAGATAAACCTTGAGATGTTAGAAATAATATCATACCACTTTGGGAACATTAAATCAAAATCCCAGTAAGATAACAAATTAAATGTAAATTACAATATAATGAATACATGAATACTCATGATATAATATATAAATGGTATATTTTAATCACCTCATAAAATAATATAGGTGGATAATGTAACATGTTTCTCACAAAAGAAAGCTTGAGACAATGTTACATTTCTATTTTCGAAACTATTGAACTGTAAAACACATAAAAGTGTGATCATAAAATGGATATGTAAATAAAACAAAATTTAAGTATATTTACCATATAATAAATTATAATAATTATATACACCACAAAAATAAAAAATATGGGGAACATGGAATGTATCTCAAATATATGAAATCTGAGATGAGAAAACACGTACATTAATTCATAAAATTATTCATAAATTCTAAAACCTCGTGTATTATAAATATATGAATATTGTAAATATCACATAGAAAAGTATTATTATATCTAATAACATATATTATTTTATTATGAAATATTATTATCTATTTATTAAAAATTTAAGGTTAATGTAATATTTCATGTAATATCCACTTTTTTTTGGAATATGTTTTGACTTGTTATTCTTGATACAGTTAAATATATAATGATTAACTTATTAATATAATTTAAAACAAGATTTAAAAATAATATATATTCGGTATATAAAATATGTATCAATCAATAATATATATAAATTATAATTCAAATACACCATTCATGGGGATTTTATTCCTTACATGTGCTTGAACACTGTTCGGTTTTCATATCAAATTGAAAGAAGGAAATAAAAGAAAATAATATATATATATATATCTCTCTCAGAATAAAGTATAAATATTCTGCCATAAATATTATATAAATTTATAGAACCCATCCGTAATACATTCCATGAAGGGAGTGAATTAGTCATGTCACTTTGAGTAGGAGGTATCCTACATGTCCACAATCGAAGCTATCGTGTTTACACAAAATGGAAAAAATGAAGGTATGTGTTATATAATAAATAAATAAGCATAAATTCATCATATATGTAATATATATTATATAAATATTTTTTCCCATCATAATTACCATCCTTGAGAGGTATTAATGTAAAAACAAACAACATCATTTTAGGAGGTGGTTGACCGCCGTATAGATAAACATTAAGTTCATCAACAATTAAATGGAGGTGAATATATGTTTATATTGAAAATTTATAATATAAAAATATAATTATATTTATAATAAATATATTATTTTATAATCATTAAATATGAAGTGTTTAGAAGGTGAATAATGAAAATTATACAAATAGGCATGTGGAAATATTTTACCTCATCTTTGGGTAACTCATTTTGGTTTTCACCAAAGGGTATACTTGATTAGATTTCTTCCCAAATGTATGATTCTATTATTATGGGAGGGATGTATAGAGTATACTTTTGTTGTTTTTTACTAGTAAAAAATAGCTTATGGGGTTTAAATATACATGGAGGAGTGGATTCCTTTTATAAGTGAAGAAAATGTCACATTAGGTATGGTTTAAATGAATTGTCTATTCCACTTGTTCTCATTGTCCAAAAAGGGTAAAAATGGGTCATTATAGATCATAATATTTCTAATGGTGTATAAATTTCAATATTATAATTTTTAGTCAAATTTATTATAAATTT
Organism: Viscum album; assembly: GCA_963277665.1. Taxonomy (NCBI): domain Eukaryota; kingdom Viridiplantae; phylum Streptophyta; class Magnoliopsida; order Santalales; family Viscaceae; genus Viscum; species Viscum album. Next base: position 1,831,977,862 of record OY728151.1, on the reverse strand, counting down.
TACACCATATATTCTATGTTTAATCCTTAAGTAATATTCTTTTTCTAATAATCACTCTAAATAATTTGAATTTCATTAACTAATTTTTTTTATGAAACTAATTTTAAAATATTAGAAATTAGAAATTATGATTATTCCAAATATAGAATCAATTATTTCAATTTCTAAATAAAAAAGAGGAATAAATAAATTTACAATCAATCCTGCACACATGACACGGTCGCAGGTTTTTATCGTAAAAAGTCCAAAAAAATACATATTTTTATTTAAATTTTCAATTTTAAATATTTTCCAATGACCTAAATTGGAATAATATATTTCTAATTGGTATAATTATACTATTAAACCAAATTACTGTATAATTTTACTGTAAAAGTAAATTAAATGGAAAATAAATTTTCAATTAAAATTGTGTATTTTAAATATTTATCATAACATGAATCATCTCAGAAAATTACCATAAAATTATCCAAAATAAATTTAAATATTAGTATTTTATAAATAATGATTATTTTTCCATATAAAAAAATAAATATATAAAAAATCATATTTTAAATGGGTTCTTCATTAAAAAGTTGTTAAATTATCCTTTTGAAATATAATTTCTTTATTCATACGCTTGGATTTATTCTAATATCTTTAAAAAAAAATATTTGATGAGTGTAATTTTTTTTGGATATGTAATATAAATATTCTAAATCAAAATATTTGTCAAAATTGGTGATTAAATTTCTAATATTAAATGGTTTTTGTACATAGAATGGTAGTTTTCTTAAAAATAGATTTTCATTATTGTCAAATAGTTCATACTTTCATTTCTAAATAATTGATAACCAATGGATTTTTTTAAATACATGTTTAAACCATTTTTCACAATTTATTCAATATTATTTATATATTCTATTCTAATGGCTAGGATATAAGTATAATATTTTAAAAAAAATATTATTAATAGTATATCTTAGTTCTTTAATACTTGGTCTTATGTACTATAGATGATATATAAGGGAATCTGAATTATTTGTAACACAAGATAAATATTGTTTTTTGTGTACCACAACCTATTATGCGTAGTGTGTAGTGAAAGATTAATTTGGTTTTTCATTTAACAGTTGATAAAATCAGTGCTTTCATATAACAAAATCTATACTCAGTATTATGAGAGATTCAAAATATCAAAAGGATTATATTAACTCAAAAATATATTTCATAAAATATACAGGGTTAGATATATCCTATAGTATCTGACCATCAAAATAGATTCATTTTGAAGCATTTTTTCCCTGAATGTGCCAAAATAATATTTTAAAACACTATAAAATTAAAATTGTGCTACTTCCCTCACATATAAAATTGAACCTTCTCCCATCACATCATTAAAAATTCATGAGGAATTTATCTCATTGAATCCTATAAAAATATCACTATAAAAACTATAGATATTTTTTATAGATGATTATATTCTCAAAATGACATCCCTAGTTTTCGTACATGAATACCTGATGTAGGTTATGTTAAAAAGATATAATCATCGTAATTGAGTTTGTTTATTTTTATACCTCTTCTAAATATTGATCTACCACTAAAATATTATAAAAATCATCCTTATATTAATATATCATATATGTTTATGTGTTTCCCTTTTTATATATTCATCCATCTAAGGTAAAATTGATGCATCTCTCACACATACATAATGACAAACTTCTCAAGACTCGATGTACATTATTTTTCATCATTACCACATATTGATAGTGTTTTTTAGTGTATTTAAAAAAATATTTTTATGATATAATATTAATTGTTAAATGATAAAATAACTCTAACCTCTATTCATACAAATCAATTGGAAAATGATAACAGCTCTTATCTTTATGTCTGGACTACAACTTCTACGTAGCAGGGTGACTAATTTTTCCATGACATAATAAATTTATGATTATAAAAATGTAATGAACTAGGTACTAGTATAACTATTTATTTTATTTTTATTAGTATTCTTGAGTTAATAGTTAAATTAATTATGTTATGTAATTCTTAAAATAAATAGTTTCATTAAACTAATTTCTAATATAGTAATATAGAAAAGATTAATTTTAAAATTTTACAATCTTACAAAAATAATTTCATTTTTTGAATACTTCATATCAAAATTATCTTAGTGTGAATTTTAAATATTTTTTTTGAAAAAGGTAAAGTTAGGGTGAATAGTAAATATTCATGTTTTTTATGAAATATAGTATTTTTATAAAATAATTAGGGCACAATTTTGGTTTAAAATTTATTAACCTTATGTAATGAAAGATAATGTGATATTATATTATAAATATTTTTAGAAAAATAACAAAGAAAATTTAAATTATAATTTATTTCATGATAAATATAAAAAATAGTTTCAGTACTGGCGTAATGCCTACGTAGTGTTAAAAAAGATAAATTGGGTTCATTGTAGATAATAATTGAGTTATAAACATTATTCTCATGAATTTATTATTAATTATTCTACATAAGTTATTTTTGTGACTAATAGATTCAAATTTTAGAGTTATATTGCATGAATCTTATCAAAATGTTGGTGCAATCCTTCCACAACGTAAGAAAAGTAAACTCTATAGATTAAATAAGTTGCCTTTAAATGTATATGAAAAAATATACATAATGAAATAATATAAAATACTATTCTTAAACTAATTAATTAATTTTTATGAAATTAATTTATTTATAAATTTTCAATATGAAATAATTAACTTTAATGTTTATGAAACACGGACACAAATCATCTCCTAGTAGAAGAAAATCAATAAAACGGTTTTATTTATTATTATATGTAAAATTAAATGAACCCAATTTATTAATAAATCTATTTTTATGATTATTATTCAACCATAATAGTCCTTAGTAAAAATTTGTGACCTTTTGGATCGTCTTGAATGACATTAAGCTACTTATTATTTCTTATTTAAAATAAAGTAAATATGCTCATAATATGGGTTTTAAATAGTTAAATTTTTTAATATATGTTTATTCATAAGTTATTTTGGGAAATATATTTTATTTGAATATTTAAAATAAATATTTTAACCATTGAATTTTATTTAAAATTGTTTGGGAATAAATTAATACCTTAATGGCTTTCAAAATGATAATACAATAATTATTAATTTAATGGAAAAATAAAATGAATGATATATAAAGTATTACAATGAATATTATTTTAGAAAATTAAGATGATACATGAATTATATGTATAACTATGAAATTTATATCATATAATAAAATAGTTTTTTTATTTGAATCATTATTTTGATGTATTTAATGTCATAATAATGATTACTATTAAATTTTATACTAATGATATTTCAAGAATATAATATTTTATTTAATTATATAAAAATACTAACAAAATTAATAAGTCAAAATGGATAATATTTTGTCTAAAATGTAATAACCTGTGCTTTATGGACATTTTGGAAGACTTTCCTCATAATATAGTCTTATTATATTTTAATATATTATGAAATTTTTAAATTTCCCTACTCCTAAATTGTGAGTGGGGACTCATTCCATCGCTTAATTTTATCACCATGATCCTTCTACGTCGACCATACTACATAAAATTATATTATATTGTCGATAATGTCATTCCAATGTTGATTTTTTGGAAAAAAATGACTCCACATTCTTTAAGGTGGCTTTTAATGAGAGGATATTCAAAAGGAAAAATCCTTCTATCTTTCTCTTATAAATTCATTATCTCTTATAAATTATAGTCACCTCTATTGAGTGTTTCATGATAAATCTAGTACCATATATATACTATAATTTTTCTGTATTACAGGTATGTGTATCATCAAATCTCTTATCTTATCATTTTATTATTTAAAATTAAATTTCAGTCCATGGTATGTTGATTCACAACCTCCATGGATGAAGAGTTTTTATTTCCCATTAACAAATACATGGGATATTTGAATTCTATTATAATTTTTAAATGTTTAATGTCTAAATATATATTAGATATGGTCTCATATTCTATAATTAGTATATGGAATCAATAATAAATAAAACAAGACAAGTTCATCAAGGTCTAAAAAACCGCCAAAATAAACTACACAATTATCGTTAAGGTTTTAACAAAGGAATCAACCTCATTTTAGAAATAAAAATGTTATATGGGAACATCATAACTTTTTTAGGTGCATAAATACCATTTAATTCTACTTATTGTGTATTATATTCATTTTACACGAAAATACATAATGAACCGAGTATGAAACAATGAAATGAATACCCCGAAAAAATGAAAATAACAAAGGATTATTAATAAATTTTTGGAAATATGTTATTAAAAGACACTATAAAATGATATAAATATTATTATTGTTTTGGGACAAATAAATTACACTCATTAAAGCATTATCCATGAGTTTTTATCACGTTTCAATGAATTTGATTCTTATGTAAGGGATTATTCTTTTAAAACCCAATTTAATGTATCTTTTTACAAAATTCAATAAAGAATGTTTTTTTAACATATATATCAAGATATAAGGTTCTTTATTTCATGAAACCTTATTTTATTGAATTCCTTTTTAATATATTAGATTTTTAATTTCAAATAATTTTTTTCCTTTTCAAATGCGCAATTTTTTTTAAAATATGGCATTTTTCTCAAGGAATTGTTTTTATGATGCCTATAATCATGTTTTATGATTATGTTTTGGTTAAACGGAGTTGAATTTGATGATGTTTGTTTCCATAATTAAATTAATATGGGTGGTTCTTTGATATCCCTCAACAGATAATGGATGTAATTGGAATAGAGAATTTCGAGATAGTAATGGATCAATTAAAGCGGGATATAAATTTTGGTGGCCTCCATGAACGAGAATAGCCAATGCTATAACAAATGAACATGAAAATAGTAAAAAAATTATGAATAAACACCCTAAATATATTACTAGATCTTATAACCTAATAGTATATGAAAGTTGGATGAAAACCCTTGAAAATATATTATTTTTCATTGGATTATCATATAATAAAAAGGTTAGTTATTCTATTAACTATTTTCAAGTTGTAGCCGACCAGTGCTGGTAAATCATCCAAAATTATACGAAAAGACAAGAGACTAATGCATTGGAATTTATTTAATATTATAATATTTTTCTTGAAAAATATTTTCTTAAAGTAGTTATAAATTTCATGTAAAATCTATTCCTATAAATGAAAAAAATGTGGGATGATTAAGTAGAAATATATGAATAAAACATCAGCTAATTGGGATGGTCTGCATCAAATCACATTCGGGATCTTAATAGAAAATAATTTCTTTTACATGGGATTGAATATATTACATTAAATGGAATTGGATTCCCTTGAATTCATATGTTATGAGAAACTGGTTTTATTTTATGATAGGGTAGAAATGGAGATGGATGGTGATCAGATGTACTTTGACAACAACATGAAAAAAATTTATAGGTGGATGGAAATCAATAAGAATAAATCAAATAAATATGAAGTTAAAGAAAATAAAAATTCTAGTATGTGTAAGGTTTGGAATGAATTACTCTTAGAAATTCCATGAGAAATGTGAGAAGTGATTCAGTTTTTGAATTTTTTGTGATATGGATCAAGATTTCAATGATAAATATCTTATTATTGGTATGTTCAAATATAATAAGAAAACTAAAATGTATTTTAAATGTGTTAAGATGGGGAATTATTAATTTACCTATACGATGAAACATTTGAATGAAGGAAAATATCTAGAATAAAGAACAAAGGTGTACTAAAATCATTTGAAACTACATCAACAGATTTTAGGAAAACCAATGAAGTGGTATCATGTACATTTTTTAACATTAATCTACTAATTTCATGTTTGATATAGAGTCAAAATATTCATTTATTTCATAAACATTTTCTGGTAAATTGGAATTTCATATGAAATATATGATTCTAGAACATATGGTAAAAAAAATGGGAAATATTAAGGTAAAATTGATCTAAATGAATCATCCTCTGGTTGTCTATGGAAATACATTTCTAGAAAAAACTATTAGCTTTTACCATAGTAGATATTGATGTTATTTTGTGTATGTATTGAATTTTTTGTTATTATGGTAAGATAGAATATAGAGTTAAAGAAGTTGTTTTCCATAATGATTTAATTTTTTAAAAAAATTAACTAATAAAATTAATAAGATATTACAAATATTCTATAATTTTAAAATATAGAAACGAATGTTTTCATTAACATATTGGTGAAAACAAGTGAACTATTTATATTTATAATGTTCCATTGGTGAATTAATTACTTGATTTTTTCTTGATGAGTCTCCTGCTGTTATACCATACTGTGAAGTTGAATGTACTATTTTATTATATAATAAAGTATAAAAAATTTGGAAACCTTCTTATTTAATGGATGAAGTAAAACTTCTAGAATATAAAAATTAGTTGCAACAGTTTCTTGATGAAGGTTTCATTAATCCTAGAAAACCAAAATGGGGTGATGTTTAATTGTTTGTTAAAAATAAATATGTTTCAATGAGTTGTTTCATTACCTATATATCTCTGAGTATCATTATTGTTAACAATATGTAATTTTTTCCTCATATCAATGAATTGTTTGATCCCCTCCAGAGAGTGAAGTATTTTTCTCATGATTGAATTAAGATCTATGTATACTGATATGATAGAGAAAGAGGATATCATTATGAATATATAATTAATAACTCGATATGAGCACTATTAGTTTGTTTCTCTTCACTTTGGATTGAAAAATTCTCCTATAATATTTTTGGATCTTATGAAAAGAAAATTATGTGAATATTTGGATTATATTTTTATTCTTTATAGAGATTATATTTTCAATTTTTCAAAAAGATATGAAAATATTGAAAAATATGGATTATTCTTGAAACCCTCAATGAAGTGAAGTTAAATTTAATATTTTTAAAATTGGATATTTGATACAACATAATTATTTCATTGGGAACATTGTTAATAATGATAGCTTAGAATTTAATCCCGCAAAAACAACAATGGTTTATGCATGTCCAAGGCCTACAAATTTTATTGAGATATAATGTTTTTTCTTGGATTATATGTCTATTGTTGTTGGTCAGGTAAAGATATTTCATAGTTATCCAAAACACGGACTATGTTAACTCGAAATGGAGATAAATTTATCTGGATAGAAGATTGTGGGGATTATTTTCATGAATTAACAATTAGATTATTAGATTATACAATTTTGTACATTCCCTATAGAATGGGTGATCCAATCATCTATAGTTATGTTTCATTGCATATACTTGGTTGAATTATAATTTTGAATGATCAAAAATTTATTTTTCTTCTAGGAAACTAAATCCTCATGGGATAATTTATCCTACTCATGATTTGGAATTAGATACTGGTGTTTTTTCCTTAAAAAATTTGGAGAAACCATTTATATAGAGCTAGTTGTGAAATATATACTGAAAAAATGATTAAATTATATTTATACTAAGATGGAATTAAACACGAGGAATAAAATATGGATGGAACTGATAAATGGTTATGATTTCAAAATCATTTACAATCAATGAAAAGAGAAAAAAAGTGTACGATTCTTGAAGATGAATAAAACATGCATCATTATCCTTTTTACATGTATAACATTACCCTTTGATTAATGATGTGATAAATTTCTTAATGGAATTTGTGGGTGCATGAATTTCCTCTATTTTGTTATATGTTTCCCTGAAATCATCTCAGTTAGACAAAATATTCATGCGTAAATGAATGAATATGAGTTATAGGAAAAGATAAAATTAATTATGAAGGGTATGATTCTAGAATGTAATGTTAAAAAAAAATTTATTAAGTGTTGAAAATATATTATGTGTTCTTAATGATTCAAAAATGATAAATGAATTATTATGTGAATCTCATAGTTCTCTATTTTCTATTTATCATGGTAATACTATTATCTATGGAGATCATCAGGAGAATTACTGGTGGTATTTAATTAAAAGTGGTATTTTTTAATTCACCATGAAATGTTTGAAGTGCCAATAAGTTAAATCAGATTGATAATGATTTAATTGTATGCTTTAGGCTTTTCAAATTCATGGGTGGAAATGAGAAAATATATCTATGGATTTCATTGTGGGAAAACTTTAGGTAGCAATATGATTTGGTTTATTTTTAATTCGCTAACTAAATTATAAAATTTTAACCATTTTTTAGAAAATATGTATTTAGATCATTTTACTAACTATATCATATAGATATTGTTATGTTGTAATGAGTTCCTCTCAACATTGTATCTTATTGTGATCCCATGATCACATATAACGTACATAAATTCCACTAGAAGTCATGGGGTATTGAATTATATTTTAGGAAAACCCTCCATCATAAATCTAACGTATAGTCATAAAAATAAATTACTATATTGATAGTCATTTTATATTCTTATTCAATTGATTAATAGGGATTTTGGGATCAACATTTTTTTATAGATGAGTTTTCATATAATAACAGTTTTCATTCAAGTACACAGATGACACCTTTCCAAGAATTATATAAAAATTAGTGTCAAACTCCATCATTTTAGATAATGTTGATGAATGGATATTATAGATACCTGAAATAGTAAATGAGTTCGATGATATTGTGAAAATCATTCAAGAAAATAAAAGGCAATCTCAGAGAAGGTAGAAATGTTTTATAAATAATAGGAGGAAATACCATTCCTTCCAGGTAGGTGATCTTTTTTTCTTAAAATATCTCCATGGAAAAATATTATGCATTTAGATATGAATGGAATGTTTAGATATGGATCATTAAAAGTAATGAAATCATATATTGTTTAGGCAGGATTCTTAGTGAGTTCCCTTACCTCCATGTTTATCCCTGGTACACAATGTTTTTTCAGTTTTGTTATTATGATAGTGTGTGCCATATTCACCTCGTATTTTGATCCATATAGTAGCTTAGATAAAATATATCCTTTCAAATGAGGAAAAAACTTTTCAAATTCATGATATTATAGAGAATGTATAGTAGAATAAGGTAATTCACTAGGATGTGTTTTTCTGGAGAAACCACATAGTTTAAGAAGCAATTTGGGAATCTAAAAATTACATGAGGGAATGTAATCCACATTTTTCTAATAAGAGAATAAAATTATGAGGACACAATTCCAAAAGTTGGGATAGTGTAACAACCCATGTACTAATAGAATAATTTTTTACTATATCTATTGGTATTCTGGAATAAATTTTCAAATTCATTATAATATGTAATTATTAAAATAAATTATTTATTAAATTAATTATATGTATGGTTATATTTGAAATATTAACTTTAAAATAAATTATTTTCAATTAGAAATAATTAATTTCATTTTTTAATTCACCATGTTAAAATTATCTTAGTATAAATTTTGGCTAATATCTTGAAAATTATAATTTATTCTAAATAGTAAATTTTTTAAAATATAGTATTTGATGAAATTTCTAGGAGATAATTATTATATAAATTTTATAATAAACATTTAATGACTGAATGTATGATATTAAACAATGAATATCATACAAAAATAATTCAATACATATAAAATTTAATTTATTTAAAGATAAATATAAAAATCAATTTCACTACCCACATAATACATATGCAGCACTAGAAATGTACAATTTGGTTTATTATAGGTAACAATTGGGTTCCAAAAACACATATCATGACATTTTTATTAAACATAATGTATAAATGATGTTTTTTACTTATATTTTCCAATTCTAGAGCTATATAACTTGAATATTTTCCAAATACATGTGAAATGCTAATAGAGGGTTGGAAAAGTGAAATTAAAAAAATAAATATGTTTTTGTGACGTGGATATGAGTAAATATACATAATGACTGAATATGAAAGGTTATTTTAAACTTAATTATATTAATTTTACAAAATTAATTAATTTGTAAAATTTATATATGAAATAATATCCTTAAAATCTTATGAAACATTGATGAAATTCTTGTGAAACAATATGAAAATATTTTAAATGATTTTATTTAAAATTTTAAGAACCATTAAGTGATCCAATAATTTGAATAAATATACTTGGATGATTATTTTTTGAATATAATCATCCTGGTATTGAGTTTTTTGGTTTTTTTATCCACATGTATGACTTTCATCCCCTTATCATATTTTATTTAAAAGAAACACATGTTGTTCAAATTATAAAATTTATTAATTATAAAAAATTATCTGGTTTTACAGAATTGATGTTTTACCATAAGTAAAAGATATAAATATAAAATATTTATAATAATAATGATAATTTGTTTAAAAATCTTATTGATGAAATAGATACGATATATGATTTCATAGTGATAATGCAAAAAAATTTAAACAATGGTAAAAATATAATATATTTTATTAATTTTTTTAAAATAAATATAATTTGAGATAATTAAGCTGATACATGAATTATCTTGATATATAATACTTTTATATGATATAATAATATATTTTTGATGTTTATGTTAATTAATGTTTTTATATTCACAAGAATGATTATTGTTAAATTTGGAAATAATTATATTTCAAGAATATAATAATTTATTAAATTATTAAAAAACAAAAAATGAAAAAATGGGATAATATATACTCTAATATTTAATACATAGTGATTTTTAGTCCATTTGGATGTATTTTCCCCTAAAATCGGTTTATTGTTGTCTAATATTTTCATAATGTCCTATATTATCTGTCACCTCAATTATAAACTAGGACTCCACCACTTAATTTCATTGCCATGATACTTCTATCTCGACCATCCTATCTAATATTCAACACTCCTAATCAATAAACGTGTATTAGTGTTTATGGAATAAAAAACACCAATATCCTTAATGAGGTTCTTAATGAGATGATATTCTAGATGCAAAATCCTCCTTCTTTCTGTTCTATATTAATTTTTCTTCATCCTTATCCATACCGCATATCGAATATATCATGATGACTCATGTATAGTATATATTATATAATTTTATGGTGTTAAATTTATATCCATAATCAAATATCCTACCATCTCCTTTCATTCATAAAATCATAATTGTTTTCCATGATATGTCAATCCACTTCCTCCATGGATGATGATATTTCATTTACCGTTATCTCATTCAAGGAATGTTTAAATGCGCATATAATTTCATAAAATGGCTTAAATATATATATATATATATTATATGGTATCACATTTTGTTATTAATATTTTGAGATAATATTAAACAAAATGAAACTTGTTCTTGAATGATTAAAAAACTACAGTTGGGGTAGCACCTGAGTGGTAAACCTCACTATCTAGGATCCAAAAGACTAGGGATCAAATCATAAAGGATAGAAATACCACCAAAATAAAATGAATTGTTATATTTAATTTCTTTTCAAATAAATTTAATCATTTTAGTGAGAATAATGTTATATATGACTATTTTAAATTATAGATTTTCATAAATACCATGCAATTCCACTTCTAGTGTATTATTTCCATTTTATAAGAAAATACATATTGATACGATCATGAACCCCTGAAACAAAAGAACCTAAAAAATGAAAATGAAAATTTAATATTAATAAAAGGTAGAAATATGTTTTTAAAAGCTCATATAAGGTATGATAAATACTACTAACGTAATAGAATACATTAATAACACTTTTTAATCTATTTTAAAGAAGGTTTGAAAATGTTCAATGGAGTTTGAACCTGAGGTAAGGGGGTTTCCACTCAAAATATTATTTAATGTCTCTTTATTAAATATTATAATAATGAACATTTATTTTCTAAAAAAAATAAGTGGGTTTTCTAGATTTCAGGAACCTTAATATTTTCAATCCTTATTTACAATAATACTAGATTATTTTAAAAGCAATTTTAATCCTTCCCGTGTGCATAATATCCTATTAAAATGTGTGATTTTCCTCAATTAATTGTTTTTATGATGAAATTATTCATAATTTATGATTATTTTATCATTATTGGGTGGTTTTTAGGATGATGGGTGGTACAATTATAAACCAAATATGACTGGGTCCTAGAAATCCCTTTAAGGCATTGGTCATGATGAAAGATTACTATAATGTTTATTCCAAGTGTACCAATGATAGTTACATCATAAATCTACCTTTAGGGTTACATAGTAAGGTAACCACTATGGTTAAAAGTCATATCATATTCGTTAGGTTAATAATCATCTGTATGTATAGTAAGAAAATGATTCCACATTTCACCTAAATGGGTCGTTTATTCTATCAATGTTTTATGGAATACTAATATTTTCAAAAAATAATTATACACTAAATTTAAGTGTGATAAGTATTTCTTTGTGAAAAATGACTTCATTTTTAATATTTATTCATACACTAATGGTATCATTAATTTTTTTTATGTCCATTATTGAGATTTTTGTTCTCATCCCATGTTTTGGAATGTTTTTTCACAGGGTTTAAGCATGGGTATATAAAAATAAACTTCCAAGATGAATGTGGTGAAGATTTTTTTTGGAATGAAACAATTTTTTATGTTAAGTACTTTTTTATAATGGAAAAAATGGATAAAATTTAGATGTTTAAATTTTTAATTTATGGTTTTATTATCTAAGAGTGTGTCAGAATTCTCTAAAATTCCAAACCTAGATGTTCTTTGGAAACAAATAAATGTGGATTCAATTGTAAATTAACAAGAATATATAATATGTAAGCATGGTAATTTAAAAAAAATTATCGAATGAAATGATATTATGTTTAAAACATGAAAAAAATTCTATATTATATAACACACTATCCTTTGTAAAATAACTAGATCTTATATGCGATTCATGTATGAGAAAACTAAATCCATATAAATTGATGGTTAATTTTACAAATAATTGATAATAAATGGGTAATGGTAATATATATATATATAATGATAAAAATATTAATATGGCTATATTATTAATTAATAACATTTAATAAACCATTATAATGGAGTTCAAGGAATGGTCAACTATATTGAAGTATCTGGTAATGGCTTTCCGTCTCAATTTCAATTTCATTGGGGAATATTTTTTTATACATATGAATTCTGTGATTTGGTTTATATTCAACAAATTTGATGTGTATTACATTTAATTATATTTATTAATTATTTTTAATGATCTGTTTCATTATTTTTATTTTAGTGGTTTATAAATAAAAATCTACCAAAATGGTATGAATTTACTTTTACAATATCATTTTTGGCATGTCATATATTTTCACTGAAGCAATATTATAATAATTCATTCATAAAATTATTATATATAACTTTACCCTTGATATTTAAGAGTTTCTATGATTTCTCAAAATTTTTCTAACATTTAAGATTTATTAATGAAAATAAATGTTTTAATGAATATATGATCTTATTTCCCCTTTTGACTAAGAAATTTTTTCATCAAAATCTTTTTATTATGAAAATTATCATACAAAAATAATTTTTTATTTGATTAAAAAATTTAATCAATAAATCATATGCAATTTTTTAATTACATTAAGTGCATTTGAATAAATCATTCTACTGTAAATTGAATGTTCAGTTTTCAAATTTCATTTCAAAAAGATAAAATTAATGTTTACGTTTAATGTATATGGTGTTTCTGTTTTATACAACAACAATATTCGGTTTAGATTATTTATTATATTTCACATGTTTCCCATGGTATTAAATAGAAAAATTATTGAATTAAAATTTATTTTCAATTTTTTAATTCTATTTCCACTATAATCTAATACACTTTATTTTATTACAATAACAATATGTCTGATGAATTGTTATGTGTATTCAATACCTTATTAATTTTGTGCTGCAAAACATTATATTAAAATATTCAATTTCTTATGATCATATTTTATTGAACATTAAATTAATAATCTATATTTTTATTTTTTTAATCATGGTTATAGTTATTTCCTAAACCATATAAAATTTCTATATAAATTATTCTACAATGAATGTTATTTTATTGACTCTAGGAATATTGGAATTCTAAATTCATTACTCAATAAAAATATTTATAGAAAAAGAATATTTTTTCAAACAAATTGATCATTAAATATATGATGAAAGCATTGGACATGCAGTTACAGGTGGGGCCCAGTTAGAGATATCCTTTTGATTCATCATCAGGTCTCATTAGAGAAACTAGTGAGGTGGTATTGTTAAATGGTTCTTGGTGTATAAATATTAATATTTGAATGTATGTTGGAATAAATCCATTATAAAGATGTCATAAATTATTCGTTTACGTAATTTTGAATTAATTTATTATCGTCATTGAGATTAATACCTTAATATTAAATAAGGATGCATTTCGTTCAAAAGTTAGAAATGATTTGGAATGTGATTTTATTTATCAACCATTCTATATAAATTTTTCATATTTACCCATGAAAATGTATACTATATGAAAACATTACTGATCATTTTTATCATCCTTATTTTTTCATTAACTTAAATCCAAAACAAGAATCATTCAATGAGTTTTAGATATGTATAATATTTAAAATCATAATGTTTTATGTTTTATTTCCACTCCAAAATGTGGATCATATATGAATTTTTATCATCAACACTTCTAAAATGATCAGTTCTTGTTGATGTGACTCATTTTATCTTATAATGATATTAAAAAATCGAAACGGTGTCCTGGATTTTAGAGTTGGGGTAGTAGTACAACATGATTTATGTCTTTGACTATAATGGTTCAAACTTTTGAATTTTTGAAACGTGAAGAGATGAATATTTTATCACATACATTTTATGTTTGATTGAGATGCATTGTTATCATCAATTACATCCTGATAACCAAATATTCATAAATCTACCAACCTCATTAAAAATTATTCGCTAATTTTAATCATTTTTATATTTATAATTTTTATATAGTTTTGTAATGTAGATTATTTTACTTTTTCCACATATTATATAGTTTTTTTATCCATAAAAATGATATTTTAATCTTACAAATGAACATTTAGGACTAAATTTGAAAAAACACATATAAATAAAAGGATTTTTAGGGAACACCTCTGAGAGTATTGGGTTCTTATTAACCGGTTAAATTTATAGGTTTTGAATTGGCCTTCAGAATCCCGAGTTCCACGTAAGCCATAACAAAACATTGTTTTTGATTTGGAAATTCAATTTCCTTTCCATGAGTAACCTATATAATAAAACATGTTAGTACATCATCATTATAGATACTCATGATTCTGAGACAAATTTTTTACATGTTATTAAATTAATATTGATTAAATAACATTAAGATCTTTTCCTAAATCATACATGTATGAATATTTTGAATCTTGGAGATATGAAATCAATGATAAGAGATTTAAATCATCTCTAACATAGTTATTTTCAACTAGAACAATTTTTATAAATACCACATGTAAAATATTTTTTCATAAGATTGGGATTGTATACATAAGAAACGGTGATTGTATATTATCATTAAGGGTAAATAGGGGAGTTATCCTTGAACACTCTATTATAAAAATGCACATAAATGGATGATAACATTATATTAAAATTTTAAAACCATAAAAATCATAATGTAGATCATAATAGTGAATAACTTCTATAATATTTGAAATTTATAAGACCTGAATCATTAAGGAATTCAAACAAGATGACCTGGGATAGTATAATATTGTTATAAGACATATGTTTTTAACGTACACATAATAATATAAAATAATTTCATTAGAAAAGGCTCACTTCCAAGACTGCGTTAGATAATTGGGTTCACTGCCCATTCCATAACATCTTTAGTCAAGGATCACTCCCAATATTATCATCATGGATCGGGTCCCTTACTGAACTAAGTCAAACTCACCATTCTAGTCCTTATTATTTCACGAGGTCTCCTTATTTACATATTGAAGTGGGGGTCTATATAATTATGAGACCACCTAATAAAAATCATACTCTCTTTATATTCTTTCTCCAATATCATAAATCATTTCTTATATATCAAAACCAATTGTAAATAAATTAATTTGATAAACATTAAAACAATTTTTCTTACCAAAAATCATGGAAAGTAATCATGTTTCATAAAAATCACATCATCATAATGATAGAACATACAAAATAAGTATTAGGATGGTATCATTGTATCATATCTAATGGAAAGTATATATAATATCAAAGTATTTCATATCATATGAAATGACTTTAAATACCATTATGAATATTTATTTTGAATATAAAAATTTCAATTTGAAGTCAATACATTAATATAAGAAAAATTAAAAAATATAGAAATAATTTTCATTGAAACTAACAATTGAAAATTTTTATCTAAGAATAAATTCATTGAGTGTTCATGATATTGGGAAATTACACTTATTCCGTTTATTTTCAAAAAACATTCTATTCAAATTTTAGGTAAATAGTGAAATATACATTATTAAGAAAATGAAATAAATTGATTTATAACAATATTATAATAATGAAATCCATTGTAAAATGAATTCAAATAGTAATATAAAAATATAATAAACATTCTTTAATTTTTTGTAAAAATAAGGATATTGATGAGAAAATATTTTCAATGAAACAGTAAAATAAATTTAGTGTCCTTAGAAACATTTTTTTGATATCACGTGAAAATAAATAGAGGAAAATGAAAATAAAACATGTAATATATATATATAAATAACCATAGGATAATATAACTCATTGGATTCATGATATATTAGATATTAAATTCCATTATCAAAAACATAATCGTAGATATTTGAGATAAAAAATGAGATTGTAAATTAAAACCATTGCATCCAGATCCACTTACATTATAAGTGATATATCATTCTATATAATAAAATTAATTTTATTATAAATATATTCCAAAATGAAAAAATAATTATAATATAATATAGGATCAACTAATAATATTTCAACTCACATTTATTAATAATTATTTATTAAAATCAATATTTATAGGTTTTAACTATTTTGTTTTCATAGAAGTTTTGTTTCTATAGTACCAGTTCTTAAGTTTTGATCATTATTCCATCATATATATAATTTTTACCATTGTATAAATATAATATAGATTGAATATATATATATATACACATTTATTCATATATATAATGTAGATTAGAAAAATGTTTTACATTTTTCATGGAAATGGTAAGCCATATATACACATAAACTCTATTTCCATTTTTTGATGGATGAAATAAAATAAAGTCTAATAATAAAAAACACTTACATAATAATAAGAATAAAAAACTATATACTTAATAAATATTTCATTATAACCAAACATGTAATGTTTTTATGAATAACGAATTACACCACTATATGAAGATGACAAGTCATAACTTCGCACGATCGATGTTTCCACTTTCCATAGGATGTAAAGAAGGTGGATAATGGTTATTGAATAATCATAATAACAGTTAAGTATGTTTAATGAACAGATGTATTACTTTTTTAAAACATACCATAGATTTTATGGTTGTAAAAGATGATGTAAAATTTAATAAAATCTGTTAAGAGTTACACCTCATCCTTAAGAAACCAATATTGGATTACAACTTATGTCTACGTGGGATTTTTTTTGTAAGAAAAAATATCTAGGATGTGGTGAAGGAATATAGTATGGTATTATCAGAGATATTTTCTAATATCAAATGATTAAAAAATAGTTTGGCTTATAGGGTAATAGTATCCCTTCTATAATTGAGGGGAGGGGCACTCTTTCAATTACATAATGTATTAAATAAAAAAAATACTTATTATTATAAATATAATTTAAAATTTAAAATTTCAAACATAGAGTTTTTATGACTATAAATAATATCATATAATATAATTTGAACATTTTTCGTGGATATTTTCACCCTATAATTCTTGATTTAACACATGTTAATCATTTTTCTACATACAAAAATCTAAATGTTTTGAAGTCCTTAAGGGTTATTTAAATTATTATAGAAGTATAGTTTACCCATTAATGGTATATGGTTGATATTTAAAACAACATACCATGAAATTATCCAAATTCAGTACTTTTATGAATTTATAACATTTAAAAAGTTATTTTTTATAAAAAATATCATTAATGTTATTTTTGGAAGTATTTATTTACTTTGAGTTTAAAGTAATCATGATAGATATGGAATTAAAATAAGAACCATTTGAACATCATTAAAAGGTTATATTTATTTTAAAAATGAATTTATTACAATAATTCATCTAAAATTTATTACTTTTAATATTTATAAATTCATTTATTTTATTTTCGCATTTATTGTATAAAAAAATATTTAGCATCACATAAGCATTTGACGTAACTATTCAATCAATAAAAATTGAAAATAAATTAATATAAAAAAAATTATACTTGAAAAAAAATTTATAACCTAACATATCCTATTATTTTCCACATATAAAAAAATTATAGATATAAAAGTCTAGAGAGTGAAATTTAGTTTTATTCCTTTATAAGAATAATATAAGAGTCCCAATCAATGGAAAATGGAACCAAGAGGACAAATATTTGAGAATTTCATGGAATTGGCTAAAAATGATTTAATATTATAAAGTAATGTGTTAGACACATTTTAAGTCCTTTATACAATGTTTTGACCATATTTTAACTATTTTATAATTACCGAGGTGGAAAATATTAACAAACAAATAAATTCATAAAGATAAATATATTATTAAATAATTCACGAAAATTTACCATCCTAATTCCGAATATGGAATAAAATTTTCAACATTCAATTAAAATTATTCTCATAATTTAATTAGTAATTAAGCAATAAAAAATTGTCAGAAATTTTTTTTCTAGGATTGTTCTTCGAATGTATATATGTCTTTATACCAAGATATGACCTGAAAATAAATAGAATTAAATTATAAGGAATATTAATAATATTAATGATTTAATTTTAATTTTAAAACTAGTTAAAAACAAAATTTATCCATTTAATTTCATTGAATGAAATGAAAGATATTAAAAAAAATATGTATTTTTTAGTCTTTATCGAAATAATCACAATTTTTTTTAAAATAAAAAAAAATTCTATGAAAATTATGAAATATTGATTTGAAAAATGAATTTGTGTTTTTAAATTTTTTTTATTAAAATGGTATAAATTAATTATATTTTTTAGTCATAAAAATAAATAAAACCCATTATTATGGGAAAATTAAATTTTAAATTTTCAAAATAATTTTACTAAAAATTGAGTACCATTATACATGTTTTCATTATTAAATTTCCAAAAAAAATTATTTCTATTCCTTCCTACAATTTAATAGCTAGTTTTTAATATATTCAATTCTATGATTCATTTAGACATACTGTTTGAGGTATCTGATATATCAAAGACTATAAATTCATTCAAGGGAAATATATATCATAAAATCTCATGTTGTATCATTATTCTAACATTAAAATGAATTTTGTACTCAAAATTACATTAATCTAATAAAAAATGTGGTATCTCTATTTTATCACATCCTAGAGTTCTTATGTTACTTATTAATATTTATGATTCCTCATGAAAACTACAACCAGGTGAGTAGTTTTGTTTTTAGCACATTATATGTATAATCTATGATTTCTACTGGTTGTTCTTTGTATGAAATAACATTATATAGTTGTATAATCATTCAGTTAATTATATTCTAAGGATAAATTATTCACATCATCTATAGAGATACATGGAATACATCATGAACATTAGAGATCTTCTGTGGAAGTGAAAATTGGTAATTTTTCATTCCAACTTCATTAAGAATCTTGAAGTGGATAATATATTAGTGGAAGAAAATTTCATTATTTCTGAATCAAATATACTTTTAAATTGAGGAATTCTAAGGAATTATTTCATTCCAAATTTTAATTCTATATATCACTAATTATTGTTATCTTATATTTTCTGTTAACTCAATGATTCCCTGATGTTCTACTGAATAACTTTTACATTATCTACATTTTCCTCATCAATTTAAAGTCCTACTAGTTTTATTTTTCTAACATAATTCTACAAGGTATGAGTTGTACACCTATTTATATATAGTGATTCATAAGGGGCCTTTTAGATTCTCAAGTGAAAACTATTGTGTTATGAAAATTCTACAAGAGGAAGGTGTTTATCAGCACTACCATTAAAATACATTGAACATGACCTCATCACATCCTCCATGTTTGAATGGTTCTCATAGACATTACATCTATCTGAAGTTGAAAATAAGTACTAAGATACATATTTTAATCCAAATCATATCGAACACATCTGTAGATCATTGAGGTAAACTGTTGATCCAAAGTTGATAAAATAAAATATGGTACTCTTTATTATCTTACAACAAAATTAATTCATATTTTGGAATGTTTTTGAAGATAGAAATATTATTTGATAGAATTTATTTGTACTAACATTGTGTGGTGATTGACTATAACCTATATTGAATTATTTCCATGATATTTTTGTAGAGAGTTTGATGAAGGAAATACATGGTGATGCTTCACATTTAAATTGTTATAGAGGAGGTTTTAATATCATCCCATTATACTTTTTCCCTTTTATTTAACTTGATAACATACCATGAACCAAGATTCATATTCTTCAATATCACATTTCATGTTTTCCCTCCACTAATACTCTTCCCAATCTCTATCCATATTTGTACATCCTAGAAGAATAGTGAATGATGAAATATGATATTCATGAAATAAATCCTTCCTCAAATATATTATTGAAGGAAAATAACCATTCATCCTAAACCATAAATTCCTTTACCCTCAATATTGAACTCAGGATCATATCAAATATTCATTCTCACCTATACATCAGCCTTCTCCTTCTGCATAATCCTCACATGGATAAATGGTTGAATGTTAATTTGAGGAAGATATTATTTTTCCATTTCTTTAATAATTAAAAATTCATCCAAAGAATGAAATATTTGATCTTTAATGATCCTCATCATAGAAAATATTTCCTGATACTATCAACATAAGGAATCACCCACCATGCTATCATTCCCAGGGTTATAACTTATTGATTATTAATAATCAATAATATATTTTATCATTATTCTATGGTTAATAAAAAACTATAAAAAACATGATATATGTGTTTTATGGTTTTATGATTTGTATATATATCACCCCTTTCTCTATAAATATAATGATTCTTTATCATTAAGGAATGAATTTCCCCAACTGACTCCAAATCATGTATTTGATTGTTTTTTAATGAACTTTAAATTATAATGGGGATTTGGCAATCACAATATCAGTAAACATGTGAAAATAACTCAATAACATCTTCCATAAATCCCTATGGATCACAAATATATATCCATTGTATGGTAGATTATGTACATGTGTGATGACTCTCCTTCTCATTAGTATATTTAAATTTTATTCACATTCATTTATCTTATAGAGCCCAATAAATATTTTATATCATATTTTTCAATAATAAATGTCAATAGTGATCAAATAAGTATTTCTATACATGTATCAATAAATGTGACACTTTTTTAAGTCATATTAAATTTAAAATACTTGGGTTAAGAATAACACATTGTATTCAACAAGAAATAAAAACTGAAGGCCATGATTTTTTATTGCATGTGGATTTTCAATGAATACAATTAAAATAATTATATTAATGATTATTTTATGTTGTATAATAGTGTTTATTGAATTCCATATAGATATATAAATACATATATTTTTGATAATTTCATTTTATTGTGACTATTTTTCATTATGTTTTATGATTTGATATAAGAGTTTTATAAAAAATTGACCAACCCATAACCATTCAAGGATTTCCTAAACCACACATGTGGGTACTAAGGGTCGAAATATAGGGGATAAGATCAATATGGTTAGATAATTGAAGTATGTGTGAGATAAATTGAATGATAGGCTATCACTCCTCAGAATATACCATTGAACTGGGATTCCAAAGCTACATTCATCCTTGATTAAGGTATTTATTCCCCGGAAAAAGAGCACAAAAACCACTTATTTTTCATATATATTAAGAATGCCTCTTAGTTGTGAATAATAATGACCCCCATAAATCCATTTTCATATGTAAAACATAATCAGAGAGCCTCACGACAAATTTCATGATTCCTTTTAGGTACGTGTGAAGATCTTACGCAAAAGTGAAAACCCTTACATGAAGGCTATGACTACTTGGTATCTTATGAACATGACCCACAAATTCATATTATTTAATTAAGATAATTTTATTTTTTGATTTGATGATTTATTATACTCGAATAATGTATGTTTAATGAAATAAAGAAGAGATCGTGTACACATTTACATGAATAATAATAATAGTGCATGCATGGATGCATTCATACAAGAACATAGAAGAAAATGTTTGATGTACTTACTAATATTGTTTTATTTATAAGGAATTTTTTTGTAAATAATGATTCTCATTCTTGTGATCATCATACACATGCACATCCATAGAGATAATGAATCTATTTCAGAAACGATTGATATAAATAATGATAAATAATAAAAATTAAATTAACGTTCAATAGTTTATATGATATATTATGCATGAATAAAGTCCCCATATCGGGATAGTATTGATAATTTATGAATTAATATTCTTTGATATTGTGATATATTTTTCTTTCTTAAAATAATATTGAATATTGTAATGACTCGGCCTTTTATAAATAAAATTCCACTTCTATTTTAATTAAATATCTTATTGTATACTATGGTTATAAATAACACAAGAACCTATTTGGTTTTATATTATTTGATCTTATAGACCATTATTTATCATTAATATTGAATATATGGCCTTTTAACAGTGATCACATTATCATTATAAATATAGGGTTTAAATAAATTCAATTTCCAAGGAAAATGAAAGTAATGACCTCTACCCATAGGATCGTACCCTATGTAGCCCATTTTTTGGGCTTACAAGGGATATAAAATCACCTAGATTTGCCATGGATCAATTCAAGGATGTTTGGGAAAACATACCATGAGTGAAACCATTTATGGGGGTTGTTTAAGCTCATCGATATCACAACACAAACCTTCTACAACGAACCACCACATTGAAGTATAACCATCACACACCATACTCATAGTGAGTTTTCTGGTGTATTAATTGGAAATATATCAATACCATAGTAAAATTATTATATACCTTATTTTTTATAGAATTATAAATATATTGTCATCATATTATTATTATATTATAAATTCTTTTTTATATGATAAAATAGAAATAATATTTTTGGTAAATATTCAAATTCAATTAAGGAATTTTTTTTGATAAATTAATATATTTTTAGAATAAATATAATTTAAATATAATTTTATTAATAATTTTTTTATTAAATATAAATATTCATATATGTTTAGTTATGATAAATGTAGTTTTTATAAAAGTTAAAAAACTGTTATTGTCCAAAAAAGACAACATTTCCCAATAAAAAACTATTATTTTTAATGATAACATTCAAAAATTTATAAAATTATTTAGATAAAATAGAATATTATTTTTTCAATCAAAACTATAATGCTATCTAGTGGTTAGTTATTCATAATTTTCCGAGACAGTCTAATTTTGAGGTAAAAAATAAATACTGTATAAATATATGATGTCTATTATGACTTCATAATGACCAAAATGTGGATTAATAAATACTATAAATGTTTTAAAAGACCAAATAAGAATTTTCCATCTAAAATAATGAGATTTTATGTTTTTTTGTGGTTAATTTTATTAATCCAATATGAATTCTCCATAACCCTTAATATATTTTAGGGTTTTAATATCATTTAATTAATAGTGTGACTGAACTCCACATAATAATGGGAATTATTTTAATAATTTTGTACCTGTGGTTAATAATATAATGAATAATTCCACCATTTTTCCTAAACCACAGTAAAAACTATTATAAGGTATGTGATTTTGTTTATTTTATTATATAGATTCCAAAACCAATGATTTTGAAATATTAAAGAGTTGTCCTATCTTTTCATATAAATACACACACAATATCCCATTTTTTAGGACTAAAAATCCATAGATGAAATCCTTGATCTACCCTATCATATCTAGAATCCTATCATGGTGCCCCATGCTCTCAAGAATCCCCTTTTAATTCTTTTAGAGTCACATACTCATGTAAGGGATCATTATTATATCCACTTTATTAATTTATCTTTTTTACCTAATGTATTTTATCATAATTTCCTTATGATAGGATATATCATTCCATATATTCATTAATTAATATTGGATTTAAAAATGGTGAGACAACCATTTCTCTCTCATCAACCCATGATATGAATTTTTATGTGATGTAATTATGTTGTTGAAATTTCATAAGGTATCATATCTTTCTCCCCTTTATTCAATAATCATATTCCATTTCCCCCATTTATTTTCAATTACCAATATTAGTGAGTGTTTTTCTACATGACCCATATAACATATATAATTTCCCAATTATGAGATACCCCTTACACTCTCATTTATCCCTCCTATAAGAATTTATGTGATCCCATTATGTTGTCGAAATATCTATGTGGGAGTCCACACCAAAAAGAATGAGTAGTGAACAACCACACCCGAATCCTAATAAGGGTGGTTAACATTAAGAACAT
Organism: Viscum album; assembly: GCA_963277665.1. NCBI lineage: Eukaryota > Viridiplantae > Streptophyta > Magnoliopsida > Santalales > Viscaceae > Viscum > Viscum album. The sequence goes on along the minus strand of OY728151.1, from coordinate 1,831,953,116 downwards.
ATAGTAAATATTTGTGGAATTAAAATTATATATTACACACTCCTTGATATATTAATATATATAATTAAAAATGAATCCATGTTGTATGATCCATGTGGCACACATAAGCATGACAATGAAATGAATGAGATGTGTGTTCCTAAAACCATATAGCACCCCAATTCATTTGGTAATTATAATTTCATGATATGTATAGACTATTCAGTTGTGGAATCTTATTACTTTATGGTACTTTGTTGATCATGATGTATTGGTAGTTAGACTTGACCTAAGTTTATCATGCAGTGTTTTAAGTTATTTCCAAATTTCCCAGGTTATGATTATCATGATATATCATTATTTATTAAGAATGTCTCTTTTATGCCCCATTGATATGAATATTTTTAAACATGTATTATCTTATTCTTGAATTACTTTTTATCCCATTTATGGTCTTTATATCTCACCCCATTCTTATGTATTTCCCAGGTTATCCCATTCAATTTTAGTTATGTGAATGTCAAAAAAGTTCTCAATAATGTTAATGAATTTGACGGTTTGAAATATAATGTAATGTACTTATGTCCTAAATACAATATACTTTTCAATTACTCATTTTTAATATGTTCCATATTATTTAATAAATTAGGTTTTACTGTTTAATAAAATGTTTGGTTGTTATAGTTTGTATCAAAAGGGAAGTTAATTTATTTTTGGGACTATGATTAGAAATCTATATAGAAATACATAGCTATAAGAAAAAGTATAAATGAAAAAACAAAAATTTTGGTGTGTATAATGTATTGTGTTTTTATTAAAATACAACAATACTTGGATACTATAAGTGAACATGGTTCTAGAATATATGTACTCGGGGTAACATTGTACATGAATAGAGGCCTTGTTTTGAACCTAGTTTAACACTCCCAGGGGATATTATTTGGAGAATTCATAATCTCACTACCAACCAATATTTTGGGATCAAAAAAATTACCATAATTTTATACCTTAGGAATTAGATCATGGATAACATTTATTGGATTCTAAAAATTCATAAGATAATAAAAAATGAAAATTATAAAATTTCCCTTTAATTTCATTATATTGTGAATTATATTTATAAAAGAATAAATTTTGTCATCCCAAATTTTCTTGTTTATTCTACCTAATGGACATAAATAGGAGGAATTATGTAAAAAAATAAATGTGGAGGGTAATGTGATTACTACCCCAATGAGATTCCCAACTCAATGGGAGAAAGAATAATTAAATCTAAAATGATAACATCTCAGTTGAACCTAGTTATGAATTGATACCAGGATCTCGAGGATCATCCAAATCAACCTAATATAGAGAAATCTACAGTTATGTCCTTTATAAAAAGAAGTCCTGTGAAATTCAATGGATCGTATGATCTCCATATCATGAAAAAATTGACCAAATCCATTGAGAATATATTCATCATCATTAAATATTCCTAAAAGAGATGGTTCTATATGATTTTTATTGTATGGAGCATGAAGTTGATCATCGGGGGACATTGATCTAAAATATCATATCTCAGGAATAGATCAAAGTGATGGGATGGATGGATTTCAAGTAAATGTTTTTGATAAATATTTTCCTCACACTATTCTTCTTAAAATGGAAAGGGATTTCCTTGACCTAATGGAAAAAGATTACAAATCTATTTGGGGCATAATAGGAAAACATCACATGAACTACACAATACACCTTCATCTTTATCATTACCAACTAATGTTAGTTTGACCACCAATTTTGTTAGATAAAACCTAGTATATGAAAATATATGGCCATCTGAGACATTGATAGCTATGAGGAAATTGTTTGATGTGCACTAGAATTTGAAATGGCCTATGATGAATATCAAAAGTATCATAGGGATTAGAAATATAAATTTGATCTTAAATATGGTGGTTTGATTGAGAAACCCAATGGTGCCATGAAATTATGACACCCCACTTATCAAAATTGTAGAATGAAGTCCCCAAAAATTTCATAAATGGGGTGAAAAAACATTTTAGGTGTGGGGAGGAGGGACCCATATCTAAGAATTGATGATAGGAGAAACCTGAAACTACTATAGAAGAAAGGAATTCTCCAATTAACACATAACTCATTGTTCATTGCTAAAATTTCATGGAATTGGGTAACTTTGTAAAATAATGATCTAATCTAATGGGTTTTGGTGGAAACCATAAACTCACAAAGTAGAAAGGGAGATATTTTTACATCACATCCACTAAGTTGGGACCTGATAAAAAATGGTGACACGTATGATAATTAATCATTCAATAATTGAAAATGTAATTTTTTTCTAGTTCTAAGAAATCTATTATTTCACAAAAGTTTATTAAAAATGTTAAATCTCCACCACAAATCATGGACGTAGATATATCAATGAAGATAGAAAATGGGGCACTTATTTCATACCATGTATATGACACCTCCACTATCAATTTTTGTGGGATGAACTTACCAATTAACCATTACAAACTCTATTTGGTGGAATTTGTTTTAATTCTAGGAATGTATTTGCATTACCTTTATATATCAAACATAAATACTAACAAGAAAGAAATCTTGCTCTCCATTTCTCTTAATACCATGATTCTATAAAAGTGCATAGATAATGATGCATTTTCTGTAGCACCATAATCGTAGGAATTTATATTATTTCCCTATGTGATTGTGTATCTTGCTCAAATGATTAATCCTAAGGAAAGAACCATCCTTGAACACAGTTCTATTGTGAGTGAATACACTAATGGGTTTACTGAGGAATTTACTGGTCTTCCTCCTAGATGAGAGGATAAATTTTCAATTGGGAATATAGGTCACGACCCGTCCCCCGGGGCACGAGTTGTGACTACCACAAGCCCGCCTTCCATAGTCCATGGACTGACGACTAGAACCAAAGGAATATTCTCTAAAACTAGGAAAGCATTTCCATTATAACCTGTAAGCATATACAACCAATAAGACAACAAGATACGAACTCAAGTAAACTAAATCGTAAATAGAGTGAGTAGAGTAAGTAAAAGGGGGTCAAAATACAAGCACAACTGGAATGTACATGAAACTGAAAGTACAAGTGAACTGGAATAGGAAGGAACATAGCTGCTTGATTGTCCTTCAGGATTCCTACCTGAGGTGTAGGTGCAGATCACCTCTAATGAACTCCTCATTCAGCTCTCTAATTTGCGTATCGACACGTTGTATGGTCCACCTCCAGGCACTGTCCAGCCATGGTACTCTCAGCCACCGTCTGCATTGTCTGTCGTCTGCATCCAACACAACGATGTGCAGGCATAGCCCTTGTAGGTTTGAGTATAAAGATACTCAGTAGGGACCCCAATACCCTCATGGTCTCACAAAAATCACCAATGATAAACCAAAAATCATGAAATCAACAGATAATCCTACATAGGTATATGCCCATACATATACCTAATTTATTATATAATTAATCTCAATCATGAGAACAACACAGAGGTACTGACTCAGCTCACACCATTATTTATTCTAGGGTAGTAATAAGTAACGTTCCCAGTCACAAAATCTAACACCTCGATTTATGGAGAACTCCTCCTCTATCGAGTACAGTGGGAATGCCACATCACAAAGAGGTGCTTCCCACTAATCATGGACTTTTGAGGTACTCCTCCTGTCGAGTACCATGGGTCTACCGCGTCACCAAGGCGGTCCCCATCGTGGGTCTTCCCTATCACCAAGGTGCTCTCAAATGGGCCTTCTAAGGTACTAATCCAATCGAGTACTGTGGGTCTACCGTGTCACCAAGGCGCTCCCCACTGTGGGTCTACCGCATCACTAAGGCCCTCCCCACTGGGATTGTTGAGTCACTCAGAGTCGAAAAGGTCAATAGTCATGAAGTCCCAGCCAACCACAGAGTTCCCTCATTATGCTCCCTCATCTTTGGAAGTAATTGTTCCACTTGCTACTAGTCGATACTCCAACTACCATGAATTCCCACAAAGAATTACCTCAAAGTTCCACCACTTCAAAGGTGTCTAAATGCTACAGATGGCGCGTCATTCGAATGCCCAGTCTGTGAGTTATTAGCCTTTTAGTCACGGGGGAATAGTTGGATTCATGGATGATCCAACCTAACTATTCTCTATATCAATCTAAAACTCTAGTACGGTATACTAAAATAAACTGTCACACTCCAAGATTTCAAGCACCACTGATGGTTCGTCAAACGGACGTCTGGTGCCAATGTTATGGACCAATAATTAAATGGGTTTTAGTGGGCTTGGGTCCAGTCCGACTGGACCTGAGCCAACCCAGTTTGGGTCGCCTGGCCTGAACTGTTGGGTCTAGCCCATCCCGTAGTACATCCCGGCCCGTAGGGTACCCGTAGGGAATGAACCGGCCATGGGTACTGGAGGGTGTGAACCGGCCATGAGGGGAGAAGATCGTCCCTATAGGTGTAGACTGGCCATCGGGGCAGTGGACCGGCCATAGGGTGGCAGCTGGCTGCGGGGCGGCGGTCCTTCCGGGGGTCGGCAGCTCAGACGGCCAATGGGCGGCACGAGTCGGGGCTGTTCGGAGGGCCGACCGGAGGTGCGAGCTGGGGGGGTCGAAGGGATGGAGGGTAGCGGGTGACATGAGCTGGGGCGGATTGGAGGTCTGACTGGTGAGGGAGGCTCGGCCCGAGGCATGGGGCCGGTTAGATCGGATTTTCGGAGCACCCACTGGGGTGGCTCGGCCGGCGCGTAGAGACAGGGCGCGCGATCGGTTCGGCCGAGAAGGTGGAGCCTCGTGGGGGGGGGGGAGCTGTGATGTGTATCCGGGGTGTGTGGCCGATTCAGCTGAGAAGGCGGAGCGCCGCGGGCACGGGGTGGGTCACGGAGGCTACAGGTGGCAGAGTTGTTGCCTTCGTCACCTTCATCTCCTTCCTTCATTTAGAAGAGAAAATAAAAGAAGAATGACGGAGAGGTCAGGCCATGTTAGTTTTTCCCACACCCTCTTCGTTTAGAGTGGTACCGGGTAGCTCATCAAGAACTTGGACAATGAAGGTCAAACCATAAACTTCCACAATGTTTGTTCGCAACCCACACAAGAAAATATGGGAGTACATGGAAAGTGATAAACATTTAGGAATAAACGCCTAGCTCATTCAACTGATGATGTTGGTCCAATAAGGAAGTACGGTAGTCGATTCTCCATAGATGAGGATGTCCCATGTCAGAAGATGTCCCGAGGAAGAAGGTCGAAGGAGGTTGGAATTCTTCATTGGTGGAACTATCTTTATTGGAGAGCTTTCTCCCAGGTTCTCCCAATTCCACCAAAAATTCCAAGTAGCCAAAGGTAACTGATTAATTTCTATATTTAGTTCATTGGAACAAATTCAAATTATCCTAATCAATTAAATAGGTTGGAATATTAATGTTATGTGCATTGGGATAATTATTATGGAGGATGTCAAGAGGCTCCTCCACATTAATGGGGTTTTGAGAGTTTTCTCCCTCATTAAGAGTGGAGTTCAAGAGATTTAGGCATTGTGTGGTCCCCACCACCATAACCTCTCATGAGAGGTTACGTTCGGGTGGTCCCCGCCATCATAACCTCTCATGGGATCTTATGGTATGTGGTCCCCATTATTCAAATTCCATATAGAGGTTTAGTTCTGGTGGACCCCACATCCTAACACCCACATTGGTGTTGCAAAAAAAAATGTCACACACTTTTATTTTTATTTTATTCTTTCACGAAAAAACCAAAATACTAACATTGACCCTAGAAAATATATTTTCGAGGTGAAAATCTCCTTAAGAGAATATTGGTGCTTCGAGTTCAATGGTTCCCTCAGATTTCAATTCCGAGCACTGGTTCAAAATTTAGAAAAATTCCACCTTGTAGGTTTACTAAACGTACCCGACCAAAAGTTCAGAAATTCATTCTGGGCACTCTGAGAGTCAGAATCACACGCTGTCAATTTTTGTGGACTCATAGAATTCCCATATATAAAAAAAATTACATGGAAACTCCAGGTCATTACATTCTCCCCACCTCAGGGCTCTACTTCTCCGTAAGCCCCAACTCAAACAAGGTAAAAAAGTGGGGTACTGAGCATGCATCTGAGCCTCCTGCTCTCATGTGCTCTCCATGATGTTCTTGTGCTACCAGCGAATGCGTACTAGAGGTATCGACCATCCACTAAGTACCCACTCCTGTCGATCCTCAATCTCAACTAGAACCTCCATACATGCAGCACCATAATCAACATCTAGCTCTCTGTGGTCGATGATGTGGGACGGGTCGGGCATGTATCTTCTCAGCTGGGATACATGGAATACATCGTCCACCCAGTGAAACTGAGGTCGAATATCTAAGCATTGTTCCTCCTCTCCAACTCTACTAAGGACCAGAATAGGTCTGATGAATCTCGGAGATAACAAGACACCTCAGCCAAATCTCTATTAACCTCATCAGGGTGAGACCCGTAAAAATTATGTGGTCACCATCCTCGAACTCTAGAATTATATGTCTCCTATAGGAGTACTACTTTTTCCTACTCTATGTAATATTAATCCACTCCTGGATGATCTACACCTTCTCTATGGTGGACCAAACTATCTTTGGTCCCACGAGTGTTGACTCCCCGTGTCAGTCCAACACAAAGGTGATCTGCAAGGTCCCCCATAAAATGCCTCGAATGGTTCCATCCCAATGGTAGAGTGATAGCTATTGTTGCATTAAAACTCCACCATAGGCAGGTGATCCTCCTAGCTACGACCAATGTCGAGGACACAAGCACGCAACATGTCTTCGAGTGTCTGAATGGTCCGCTCAGTCTGGCCATCCGTTTGAGGAAGGAAGGTGGTGCTCAAATGAAGCATCTTTCCAAAAGCCTCCTACAACCCCTTCCATAGCCGGGAAGTAAAATGTACATCATTATTGGAGATAATAGTCTAAGTTACTCCTTGTAACCGTATAATCTCTTGCACATAGAGGCGTCCCTTGATCTCTACTGAACCATGCACGCTGATCGGTAAGAAGTGGTCTGACATGGTGTGTTGGTCAACGATCTCACAAATCAAGTCGAGTCCCCTAGATTTACATTTAAGAGACATCATGATGTCCATGGATATCCCATCCCACATCCACTCTGGGACCACTAAAGGTTGATCTAAGCCTACTGGTACCTAATTCTCTACCTTCACTTGCTAACAAATGAGGCACAATGAAACAAACTCAACAACTTCTTTCTTCATTCCCGGCCACCAGTGCTATCGTCGGAGATACTTGTACATATTCACCACTCCTGGATGTACTGCAAGAGGGGATGTGTGGAACTCCCTCAACACTTCACCTAAAGTGAAATGGGTACCATGGTACGTCATCTGAAGAGGATGAAATGCTTCCCACCTTTAGAAAATACCTCATGTGCATGTCCTATGGATATCTGAGCACGTCGAGTCTCACAGTCAGTTTCCCCACGCTGTGCCTCCCTGACTTGCTAAAGAAGTGGAGGGGAGAATGTAAGAGACTAATGAAATGATGCTCCATTTCGATCTACAAAGTTTATCTGTAAAGCATCCAGTTGCTCCGTCACCTCACCTAGCAGGTGGGTACCATACCTCATGCTGTGTGCATCTACAACAACGTTCCCCTTCACAGGTTTATAGATTATCTTGAAGTCATAGTCGTAGAAGAACATAAGATAATGTCATTGTCTCAGGATCATGTCCTTACGAGAGAAGATATATCTGAGACTCTTATGATCATAGTAGACTGTAAAACTTTCACCAATAAGATATTATCACCACATCTTCAAGGAAAAGACCACTACTACTAACTCCAGGTCATGGGTAGCGTAGTTTTGCTCATGTTGTCTCAGTTATCGAGAACCATATGCTATCACCAGTTTCTCCTGCATCAGGAAACATCAGAGTCTGGTCTCTCATGTGTCATAGTAAACTATGCACCCATCAACTTAATCTGGAAGCCTCATTATGGGGGAAATAGTCATCATCTGCCTCATCTCCTGAAATCTCTGCAGACATTTGTCTGATCACATGAAGGGTGACCCCTTCTACTTCAACGTTGATTGTGGTGATGCAACTCTAGAGAAATAATGCACAAATCTATAGTAGTATCCAGAAAATCCCTGGAAACATCGTACCTCTGTCACACTATTGGGTGGCTCCCTAGAAAATACCGCCCCAATCTTTGCTGGATCCACTGCAACCCAATCCTCTGATATGACATGTCCTTGAATGTGAACCTCTTAGATCCAGAACTGAAACATTTAGATCTTACCATAAAGATGGTTCTCTCGTTGTGTGTCCAGTACTACCCTCAAATGATTGGAATGCTCCTCTTGAGTATTCAATTAGATCAGAATGCCTTTAATAAAGGCTACAACAATGTGATCAACGTACGACTAAGAGATCCTATTCATGAGCCCCAGGAACACTACTGGAGTGTTGGTTACTCTGAATGGTATAACCAAGTACTCATAGTGGTCGTACTTGCATTTGAATTTCATCATCTGCATATCCTCTTCTCGCACTCAGAGCTAGTGATAGGCTGATCTGAGGTCTTTCTTTGAGACCCTTCGTGCTCCATTCTGCTGATCAAAGAGGTTGTCAATCATCAGACATGGGTACTTTTTCTTCACAGTCACCTATTTTAGGTGACAATATTTGACAAAAAGACTCAAGCTCTCACATTCTTTCTTGGCGAAAAAAATTTGGGCTGCCCTGGGAGAAACACTGGGCCAGATGAATCCCTTCGCCTACAAGTCTTCTAGCTATACCCGCACCTCAAAAAGCTCCACGGGAGCCATCTGATATGATGGTGTAGATCTTGGTTCCATCCTAGAGTACAAATAAATTTAAAAGGTGACCTCTCTATGAGGAGTAAGACCCAGAACATCATCAGGGAAGGCATCGACGTACAGGTCCACCGCTACAAGATAACTCAGACTCTCCACATATACGGTTTCGAGTGTAAGGATAGAAAGCTGATGAGTAATCGACTTCACCGTCCCCCGGGTAAGTCCATCATGTGCTACAAAGGTTCCCTTCTCTCTAGTTAAGGTAAACCTGGTCCCATACATGTAGAAACACTGCACATTGCACCTAATACAGTCTATCTGAGCATGGAAATTAGGTAACTAGTCCATACCCAATATGATGTCGTAATCCCTCAACGCCAATACTAAGTGATCTCAGACGAATATATCACCGCTTAGAGTAAGCCACTCTACCATCAAGAGTTTTTAATCATCAAATCCGCTCCTTTATGAGTCTCTAGCCGTAATGATCGAACCAATGACACCATTAGAATTTTTGAGCTCTGAACGAGGGTTGTGTCCATGAATGAATGACTGGAACCTGTGTCTATAATTACTGCAACTATGGTGGAGTAGACACAGATCATACCTCGAATTATCTCCGGAGCACCAAGATCGTAAACCTTATCTTCCTAGAGCTGAGCTCTCCCCTATCCACCTACTCCATGCGGTCAGGGTAGACCTCCTGGTGGTGGTGGCGGTAATATCTCGAATCATCACCCACCACTAACTACATGGCCATCTCCTCTCCCACATCCACCTTCTCCCTATGGACCACCTAGATCAAACCTCTGTCTATGCCTGGGCCATCCCTCGACCATCTGCTGATCACCCGTACGAAGGATCACACAGTTATGGGCCATGTGACCCTGCCTACCACATGCTAACAACTACCCACTCCTAGCATAACAGGCTCCACCTAAGGTGCCCTACACAACCAATCTAGAGTCATAAGGCCGTCCACCAGTAGGTTTGGTCATCTTGGTGCTATGTGACAACTGTCTGCTGCCAGTTCCATAAGACTCTGCTATGTGATGAATGGTATTGGGTATCGCTGCTAGTGACTGCTCAGTAAATAAACTCTCCACCATGAGGGCACTCTCTAACACCTCGCCAACGTTGGGATGCTGAGTGAGATTATCGAAGACCTGATCTCCAACCTGAGCCCTGCTCGAAGGTCTGAGGACTGATGAATGGGTCATGTACCATATCTGTGGAGTAGCATGAGAGGTCAGTAAACATCACTGAGTACTAAGCTACTGACATTCTGACCTGCTTTAGATGAAGAAGATACTGTATGGGCACTGCGTAAAGAGTCTCTTGAAAAAACTCTGCCTGAAATAGGCTCTCAAAGTCTACCCAATGAAGCATCACCTCGTCGTGAAACTGTAGCATCAATCTCCAACATCAGCCTACTACTACCTATAAAAGGATAGAGGCAAATATCACCATGAGATCATCTGGTGTCCCTACGAGTCGGAAGACTCTCACCACAGCCTCCAGAAAATCCTCAACCACCTATGGGTTTGTCTCTCCCCTGAACCAGGGTGGAATCTAGTGTTGGAACTCGTGAAATGCACTCAAGTTGTGTGCACTGTCTGCTTTTGGGGCTGGTGGCATCGGTGGCCCAACGGGGAGTGGTATCATAGGTGCCTCCACTAGTGCCTCTACTGGAAAAGGGCCTTGCATCGAGGCCTCATCGCTCGCTAGGATATCAGTGCATACAACACTCAAAACTATAGCTGACTATCTTCGTGGAGGCATCCTGAAAAGAAAAATATGTGGCATGGTTAATATGTTATTCCTGGTGAGATGATTCAAGAGATAAAAGAGAAAATTCTTGGAAACACACAAAAAATTATTTTTTTCATGCACTGAGTCGGAAATCAGAAATCAGGGTCTTAATGCATGGATACGTTGGCCTCCACACCAACACTATACTCCATGAACTAAAAACATCACGCATTACCCTTAACACTATTACTTCATTGAAAATTACTATCAGAGTCCTATATTTTGTTGTAGAACCATCTCATTTGATACAAATTTATCACGACCGGTCCCATGGTGCCCATGTCATGACTACCCCAATACCTCCTTCCATAGGCCAGGGGTTGGCGACTAGCACCAAAGGCGTCTTCCATAAAAATGGTAAGGCATTGCCTTTATATCTTGTAATCAAAAACAACCAAACACACAATGAGATATGAACACAAGTAAACTAAACAGTAAACAGAGTGAGTACAATAAGTAAAAAGGGGCTAGGGTACAAGCTCAACTGGAATGTACAAGAAACTAAATGTACAAGTGAACATGAACAGGATGGATGAAAGCTATTGGATCGTCCTCTAAGAATCCTACCTGATGTGTAGGTATAGATTTCCTACTCAACACTCTTCATCCACATGTCTCCTCTGCGTACCGACACGCTATATGGTCTACCTCCGGGCACCATCCAGTCCTGGTACTCGAAGCCTCAGTCAGCACTGTTTTTTGTCTGCATCCAACATAATATAGTTCAGGAATTGCCCGTGTAGTGGTGAGTATAATGATACTCAGTATGGACCCCGAGTCCCTCAAAAAATATTAATGTAAATTCTGGGGTTTTACATTCTCCCCACCCCAGGGCTATACATCCCAGTAAGCCACAACTCAAACTAGGTAAATAAAGTGGGGTTACTGAGCATGCATCTGAGCCTCTCACTCCCAGGTTCTCTCCTTGGGGATCTCGTGCTGCCAGAGAATGAGCACTAGAGGTATCTACCATCCACGAAGGACCCACTCCTTTCGATCCTCAATCTCAACTATAACCTCCAGAAAAGTCTCCCCATCGTCAATCTCTACCTCTCCATGGTCGATGATATGGGAAGAGTCATGTGCGTATCTCCTCAGCTGGTATACGTGGAAGAAGTCGTGCATCCAGTGCAACTGAGGTGGAAGAACTAAGTGGTATGCCACTTAGAAAACTCTAATGAGGACCTGAAAAAGTCTGATGAATCTTGGAGATAACTTGCCGCCTTTGACAAATCTCTGTAAAACTCATTGGGGTGAGACCCTTAAAAAGATGTGATCGCCATCCTCGAACTCTAGATGTCTTTGTCTCCTGTCAGTGTATGACTTCTTCCTACCTTGTGCAACATTCATCCACTCCTGGATGATCTTCACCTTATCTATGGTGGCACAAACCATATCTGGTCTCACGAGTGTTGACTCCCTTGGGTCAGTCCAGCACAAAGGAGATCTGCAAGGTCGCCCGTACAATGCCATGAAAGGTGTCATCCCAATGGTGGAGTGATATCTGTTTTTGTATGAAAACTCCACCAAAGTCAATTTTTCCTCCCAACTGTGACTGAAATCGGGGACACAAGCATGCAGTATGTCTTCGACGGTCTAAATGGTCCACTCAGTCTGGCAATCTGTCTGAAGATGGAAAGCCATCCTCAAATGAAGTTGCGATCCAAAAGCCTCTGAAAACCCCTTCCATTTCCGGGAAGTAAAACGTGAACCACAATCAGAGATAATTGTTCAAGTTACTCTATGTAGCTGCACAATATCCTGCACATAGAGGCATCCCATGCTCTCTACTGAACCCTACTTTCTGATTGGTAGGAAGTGGTCCGACTTGGTGATTAGGTCGATGATCACCCAAATCAAGTCATGTCCCCATAATTGACATGGAAATTCTAGGTCTTTACATATATGTGTGGGATTCATTATCGAAGAATCCATATAGAGAAGAAATTGGGGAACATGAGTATTTTAAGATACAGCTATAAAGATTCTAGATAAATGATTTATACATCGAAGTGATTAACTATGGGGTGCACCAGTCCAATCAAATAAGAGGATGGATGGGTAAATTCACCTTTCCATTGATTATCATTATCTCAAAAAGGTCATGATATTTAATAAGCATCCTCTACGATGAATTGATTAAAAGTTTGATCAGCATCATGGTGCACAGTACTTATCCATAGTGTATCATTGGTCATGATATTATCAAGTAAGGGTAAATAAGGAACATATCCCCAAGACCACTTTTTTTACAATGTAAATTCTCTATGAGTTTGTATTAATTCCATTTATACTCACTAATGTAATATAAATCTTTATAGAAATAATGAATAGAGTCTTTTGATATTATGTTGGAAAAATTATTGTATTTATAGATTTTATTATAATATAGTCAAAAAAGAAAGGTGGGTCATGAAGAGAATCATAGTACTATGATAATTTCTTCACATAAGCAGATGATTTATGAAATTTATATCAAATGCGAGTTCAATTTGAATGATGTATCAATCATGGGGATTAGAATCAAAATAAATGGGATATTTTGGACCCATGAATGCAAGAAAAAATTGATATATGACTTTGGCCAATGTATGTTATAGGGATTCATAGTTTCCTTGGGTTAACTACTTATTATCATCAATTTCTGAACAAATTTATCATGATCATCAAACCATATGAACAAGATAAATACAAAGTTAATATAGATTTAATGCAATGATGAATGTGTAGTGATCATAAAATATTGAAAGAATATTCTTTTCACTTCACATGTTTTCTCACTACCCACAAGTGGGGATCTTATCATGGTATTCGTCGATGCTTTCAAAAAGGGATCGGGTTTTGTGTTAATAGAAAATGACAAATTCATAGCCTATACTATGAGGAAGTTGAATATTAATGAATTAAACCCACAATTAATGATCTAGAGTTATCTACAGTGATCTTTGCTTTGAAATTTTTATAGCCTTATCTCCTTGAGATAATTGTGAAATATATATGGACCAAAAAAGTATCAATTATATATTCACATAGAATGAGTCGATTATGCACCAATGTATATGGTTATATCTGATCAAGGAGTATGTCAATTCAATTCACTACTATCCTATGATGTATAATAATGTGTATGCTTCTATAAGTTTTAAGGATTAAAAAATTCAATCATTGATGATAATTGAAAAGGATATGAGATTTTTATATTTGAAAAGGATGGACATGAAAATCATAATGGAAGGAACATCATTAATCCTTTCACAGATTATTTCTCAAAAGTATCTTCTAGAGTGGTTAATGCATGACTAAATAGTATATGTGGGAATTTTAAATATATTATAAAATATAAAAAATGATAAATCCTCAGAGTTCATTGATAAGGAATATGGAGATATAGGATTTGGTTCATGACTATCTGTTCCATTATCTCTTATGATAATGAAGGATCTATTGGACGATTCACATGGAATATCCTTCTATACCCATCCTAGAAGCCCAAATATGTATCAAGATATCTAAAAAATTATTGGTGGAAAAATAAGAAGATGGATATCATAGAATATATATCAAGATTCCAGATATGTCAAAATGTGAAGGATGGAAGACAAATGTATATGTGGATGTATCAACTATTACCCATACCTAATTAGAAATGGTAAAAAATCACAATATACTTTAGGAAAACAATTATGAAGACATTCATACGAAACAATTCTATCTGGGTTGTGGTGGATTGTCTTACAAAGACTACACACATCATTGAAATTTATGTGGATTCCACAGTGGATTAACATGAAGGGATATACATCATAGAAGTGGTGAGGCTGCACATAGTACCACAATAGATTTTATTATATAAATTTTCAATATTCAAATCCAATTTCTAGATAAGTATAAAAAATTATCTAACAACTATATTGAACTTCATCAAGTCTTATCACCTATACAATGATGGCTAATTTGAGAAGACTCTCCAATAACTTGTGGACGTGTTGAGAGTATGCTCAATTAACTTCAAAGGGGGATGTTATCAACATATTCTTCTAGTATAGTTCAATTAAAACAATAGTTTCTACCTAAAATCCAAATGGCTTCCTATGAATCCTTTTATGGAAGTGGTGTAGGACACCTAAAATCTAGGATGATGTTGGGGAACAAAAACCAATACATCCTGAAATGGGTGAGGAAATGGTGGAAATTGTTTGGACCATTAGGTATCACATCTAAGATACTCATATTCAATATAATATCATTGATTATAATCATCAATTAGAACAAGAGTTTGATATTGGAGACATGGTATTCCTCCACATATCTCAGTTGAATAAAGTGATGACATTTGGGAAAAAAAGTAAATGTTAGTTAGAGAGACAGCAATCCCATTTAGATCCTTGATCACATTGTTTAGGTGGCCTATCAAATATCCCTCCCACCTAACCTATCTCATGTTCATGATTTATTCCATGTATCCCTAATGATTAAGTATATACCTGACCCTTAACAAGTACTCATTATAGGGGCGGTACCATTGGGGAATGAAATATCTTATGAGGGATAGACTGGGATGATATTAGATCATATATACAATGTTCTATGAAATAATATAGTTTACCTTGTCAAAGTGATTTGGAGATTCCAAAAGATTCAAGATGTGATATTGTAAAAAGTGGATGTGATGAAATAGAGTTACCCTCATAAGTCTTTTTCTGGGAATTTAAAATTTTGACGGTGAAATTTCTTAAGGGGGGATATATAATGTACTAATCTATTATAAATAAAATTACCCAATTGATTTAATTAAATCTATTTTTATGTAATTTGGTTATAAAAAATACATGATACTTTTTGGTTAAATCTTATTGAATTTAAAATACATATATGAATCATTATAATTGATAATATAATGATTTAATAGTGATCCCAAGATTAGTATAATTATAGGGCTTTATCAAATCCAATTGACATAGAAAAAAGAGGTAAAGACCACAAATAGTAGGATCATACCCCATGTAGCCCATTTATCAGAGCTTACGAGGGAGAGAGAATCTCCAGAATTTTTCCGTTACCAATACCAATATGCGATCCAGCAACTAAAGCATGAATGAAATCGTTTATGGGATAAGTTGAACTATGTCAAAATCATAACCCAAACCATGGATTCCAAATGACCCCATGGAAGTATCACTATCACACACCTCATTTTTGGGGCATTTGGTAGTGTCTTAATTGGATATGTATCAATAACAAATAAATATGGTTATGTACATTATTTTTTATAGAATATTGAATATATTATCATCACATTGTTGTTAAATTATAAATGTTTTTTGGATATAATAAAACATTAATAGTATATTTGGTTAATATTAAAAATCAATTGAGAAATTTATCTTTATGAATTAATGGATTTTTAAAATAAAGAATATTTTAATAATTTATTTTTATTAAATAATTTTCATTAAACTTAAATTTTCATATAATTTTTATGATTTCAACTGTACTTTTTATAAGGGCTAAAAAACAGTTATTATCAAAAAACGAGAAATTTATAAATAAATATAAACTCTTAATGTAAATGTGAAAATTAATATATTCATAAAATAAGTTAGATTAAATGAATATTATTTTTGGAATTATATAGAAAAAATTATCCAAAAATTAAATTTTCAGAATTTTATGACAAAGTTGAATTTTCAGGATATAATTAACTATCATTTAAATATATTGTTTTTATTATGACATCATAATGAGCCAAAAGTGGAATAATAAATTATAAAAATGTTATACACTACCAAATCAAGGTATTAAATTTCAATTAATCTTATTTTATTTTTATTTTATTATATTTATAAGCCCATTATGAATACTTCCAAACCATTAATATATTTATAGGTTTTTAAATCATTTTTTAACACTGTCACTCACCTCCACGTAGGATACAACGTAATATTAATATGTTCATACATCTAGTTAATAAAATAATGAAAACCTATCCTATTTTGATGAATCCATTTTCCAAAGCCTTGGGATGGTTTATTGTTTTGGTAAATGTTTTATATAAATTCCAAAACATATGTTTCTGAAATATTAAAGAATTACCCACCATTTTCATATATAAAACCCAACTAAATCTTTTTTATCATCACTAAAAATCCAAAAATCACTTCATTACTCATCCATCACCTCTCTAAAATCCCTTAATAGTTCTTTCTGCTCTCAAGAATCCACATTTCAAGCATTTAGAGTCACACAATGAGGTAAGAGATCTTTTCCTTTCCTAATTTCATTTAAATATATTCTTCACTATATTTATATTACCTTTTGTTTCTTTAGAATGGGATATGTTGTTACATTTAATCCATACAGATTATTTTATGTAAAAATTATGAGATACCACTTCTATCCCATCAAACTAGTATAAGAATTTTTCTATCACACTGTTTTGATACTGAAATTTCATAAGGGATCCTATTTTTCTCCGCTTTATTGAAGAATATTAATCCTTTTATAGGCTTTTATTTTTAATTAATAATGGATCTATGGGTTTTTAAGCATGCACCGTACTTTCTGTAGGATTTATAAATAATGAGATACTTATTTCACTCTTATTTAGCCCTCCTGTGAACATTTATAGGATCTCATTATGCGGTCAAGATTTCACAGTGGGAATCCATGGAAAAAAATGTTGAATTAATAACCATATTCAATTCATAGAAATAGTGTACGACATTATGAACCTATACATATTTTTTGGGTACTTACATGTATTTATTCGTCAGTCATTAATCTTGGAATAATAAATGATGAAAAATGAATCCATGTTGTATGATATATGTGGCACGCTAAAGCATGATAATGAATTTAATGTGATTAGTGTGCCCAAAATTATATTCCTATCCAATTAATAGGGCAATGTTTAGTGATATGATATGTCATGTTGGGTTAGGGAGTAAACATGATTTTATTATGGAACATTTTCTATCATGATGTCTTGGAAGTTATCCATGACATATGTTTGTTATGTAATGTTTTATGTTGTTTCCACATTTCCCATGTTATTATTATCATTATATTCCATGCATTAATATTCATGTTACATACAATCCCAAATTTTATGTCTATTTTTCAACATGTATTATCTTTATTCATGTTATACTTTGTTTATTCCCATAATGAGTTTTATTTCTCACCCCTTTCTTATGTATTTCCCAGGTTATCCTATGAAATTTTATGTATGATCATTTCAAATAATATTTCAATAATTTCGATGTATTGAATTTTTTAAATTTGTTATTTAATATACCTAATTCCAAAAATACACTAGACCTATCGATTTTTTGGGTTTTATGATTTTTAATATTATTTAATAAATCATGTATCATTATGTAATAAAGGGTCAGGTTGTTATAAATATTTTTATACAGCACATGAACATGTTTAATTGGAGATTAAAATTCATCAACATAAAGAAGAATTTTCCAAGTAGTGTTTCACCGAGGAAACTTAAAATTCACATGCATTCATACTTTTTAAACAAGACCAACATGATGGAAATTTACTTGAATGGTATGTGACAATGTGAGATTAAATAATTTCATAGAGGATAATAAAAATATAATCATGTAGTGGATTATATGTGAAGAATGGATATGAAAATATCATGGAGTATAAAGACCTTCAAGTGTGGATTCCTGAGTAGAAGGATCCTGTTGATTATGGTGTCACTATATAATACAGTATAATGATCCTATTGTGTGATTCATGAGTGCGAATGATTGTATAGAATCTGGTATCACTATGTGAGGATGTCAAAATTCCTTTTGTGTGGACTCAATACCTATGATATTGTGTGACGATGTATCAACCATTGGTATTGTTGAGAATATTATATTGGAGAATCCTTGTTGGGGGGTATAACCAACATTTCATGGAATATTCCATTAAAATTTTCTTTGTAAATCAATGTTTTCAATATTTCCATTCAATACAACATTCAAGGAGAGGATAAGAGTAATATTAAGAGGTCATAGAGTCTCTATCCATAAAAATATGTTGAATTCAATTGTGAATAATTAAAAAATGGGATCATTAATTCACCCCTCCCCCTCTCAGTGATCTCAATCTAATCCAAACTCACCATGTGGTGACTGGTCAAGGTTACCTCGGAATGATCAGAACTATATATATATGGATTTTAAAATATTTTTATTTATTTAATATGAAAATAACATATAAGGATCACATTTTATGTCTTTCTGATGAACAAATGTTGAAGGATTTATATTCATCCCCTTTTATTTAAATTTGGATGTCTCAACAATGGTTATGAAGAATATTATGAAAAGAATGAAAAATAATATAAATAAATTAGAAAATAAATAAGAATTTTATAATGAATCTAGATGTGTTAAAGAAATTATTAAACATCCATTTAGTGATATAGTCATTGAAATAAAGTATTATCTGAAGAAGTTTCATATTTAATATGTTCTACATATATTTC
The DNA here is from genome assembly GCA_963277665.1 of Viscum album. Taxonomy (NCBI): domain Eukaryota; kingdom Viridiplantae; phylum Streptophyta; class Magnoliopsida; order Santalales; family Viscaceae; genus Viscum; species Viscum album. Next base: position 1,831,933,998 of record OY728151.1, on the reverse strand, counting down.
ATTATATCAAGACATTTTATAATGAAAAATCAGAGCATGAATAAGAAGCTAATAAAATGGAGGAGAAACTAGCAATGAATATAAAAAAATTGTATTTCTCTCATAAAAATAAAAAATAAAATATATGAAACCATAATTCATTACATTTAGATATTTACCTTGGTGGAATAATTAAAGGAAACAACTTATGAATCCTTGAAATAAAAAAAATCATATTTGATACATAATTTCGAAGAAGTTTTTGTGATAAGGATGTGGTAGATATAATTCTTTTATAAGCTATTTATGTAAATAAGATACATTCTAACCCGCATTAGAGAATGATGAATTATAACTACCATCTAAAAGAAGTAAAAATGAGGTGTTTAATAATTTTCTACAAATGAATAGTATAATGACTAAAGAAAAGAATATAGAGTTTAGTAATGATTGAGAAGATAGTGTGGGATAATAATAAAAGTATAAAAAATATTAATAGATGAAAAATCATGAACAAGATTTAATATTAAAATATTGGAAGAAATATTTGATGTTAATTACTAATCATTTCAATATAAGGATGCTTATACATAAATAAATAATACAATTCATGATTCCATGAAGTATCTAAATTGTTTAAAAATAAGTGAAATATAATGTTAAAAATCATCAACATCAACATCATGTAATGAATCAAAAAAATTTAATTTTTATTCTTTTTATACTAAAAATTAATCATCTAGAAGTGTGGGTTCTATGTTTCAAACTGGATATGTGTGGAGAAAAAATTCAGATCGAAAACCTACTGTTTCATCAATGGATGATGTTATAAAATTAAACAAATATTTTTTCGAATAAAAAACTAGAGGAACAATAATAATGTGAAAAATAAACAGGTTGTCCAAGATATCCATAATGTTATACAAAAAAGGAAGACAGAATATTATTTCCATTTTTATGATATGAAACCTTCATCATCATGCCATTTTTTTGAATAAATTTTCAATGTATGATAAATAAACCATGCCTAAATAATGGGGGATCATATATGATTAAAAAATATAGATTTAAATATATGTTTATGGAATTTCGAACATGATATGTAAAAAAAGAATTAAATTTCTTATTACATAACACTAATGAATATTATAAATAATGGGTAAAATTATGTCACACATTCTATGAAAATTTTCATTAATTATGGAATAAAATACCATATGATTGATCTTTCTCTGAAACCGTGGAAATTTAAATTATTGGAGGCATTCTAAAAAATATGAAATAATAAATTATTGAAATAAATATGATTCTTGGATAGATTGATGAAATCTCAGATAAAGGTGCTAAGAGGTTTCCTAAAACTAACTATAATGTTGTTGGGAAGAAATATTTTGGAAAATAGAGGAATATTTAGAATTTCATGAAGTAATGTAAAACTATTGGGTCATATCAATCAAAATTTTCAAAAAATAGATAACATTTAGTGAATGAAAGAAAAATTAATTGATGTAGTTTTTCCATGTGAGGAAATGAAAAATTCATTCAAGAAGTGTTAATTGATGAAAAGAACATTTTTCCAAATTCACAGAAAAATAAAAATGAAGGAACATAAAATAATGATTCTAAATGGAGGAATAATGGATCGAAAAGATGAAACTCTCTTCATCAATATGATCTATTAAATTTTTAGGTCTCCCCCCAATCACATATTATTTTATATGTGAATTATCAAACATTGAATTCAAGGAAAAGATATGTTCATCAAGAAAAACTCCAATATCCATGATGTTGAATTAATTGTATCCCATCATAGGGGAAAATGGATTTGAGATATTATCATAACATTTTTACATTTTTCCTTCATTATTTTATGCTACATATCATGGTGGTGCGATATAACACAAATTATGAGATGAAATGGATGAAATATTTGGTTCACTTAAAATGCCTTGATTTTTTAAAGAATTATGAATGATATATTTTGGAAAAATCATCATACATCCCAAAACAATGATGATTTTTAATGATATTATGGATGGTATCATAGATAAATATCCCTTAAGGACAGATTTTATGCTTTAGTGACATCACTCTGGTTTCATAAGCATAGTTATTCCTCATAGGCTTATATCGACTAATTGAAATATCATTGCATTGAAGTATAATTTGATTCTATTATTAATGATTTAAATATCCCTAATAACACCTTTTTATTTATTATAAATAGGTGGTATAATAATGAATCAATGATTCACATATTGACATAGTGATTTTTCGGGGTATAGATAAAAAATTCTAAGGGGGAGATTATTGAGGCCTATTAATATTAAAATGGATTTTATATTAATATGGAATTCATTTAGTAAATAATGAAAATGTGAATATCTTTATGTATAAATGTTCTGGTTGTTTTTCTAATATTAATTTTAAATGAAATATGTTGAGATGAAACATTAATTTCATAATGTAATGTACAATTAAGGCCATGAAATATTTTATTTTTTCATGTGCAGTTTCACTGAAGACCATGAATGAAATTATTTTCAAGATATATTTATGTTAAATATGATATATTATTTAAGTAAATTTAAAAGTATTAATATATATATTTTTCATGAATCCATTTGATGGTGAGTGTTTGGTATTATGTTCGATGATTATATATAAGAGGTAGCCAAAAAATTGTCCAACCCTTACCCAACCAAGGATCTCCTTAGGCCCTCTTGTGGGGGCCAATGGATCAACCATGTTAGAGAGGATTTACTTGCGGAACTTTAGGTGGAAGGTGTGAGATTGGTCATGTTTAGTTCCTAGGGAAAAATTCATGGGTACGTTTCCTAATGTATATGCCAATACACATTGGGGTTCTGGTGACGGTGTGGGGTTCCAAAATGACATGTGGTGAGTGTGTGTAGTGTTATGGGTGCTGCTCCCCACAATAATATTGAGTGTTTTATGACATGAGATTATTTAATATTCATTCCTCTATCGATGGGAGAATCTATATGGGACATAGAAGTAAAGTGATCAATAATGATTGATACCCACTCAAAAAAACAAAGAATACGAGTTATCCATATATTATGCATGAAATCTATGTCTTTCATTCATATTCCTATTCAATTTTTATGATACTACAAAAGAAAATATGAATTTAAGAGAAAAATTTGATATTATCCTCATCACATACATGCGAAAAGTTATATTTTTTATGACTCTACATTATCGAAAACACATGATACGAAAACCTATGTTTTAAATATTAAATAAATTCGTAGATATTTATGAATTCAATAATTTTCATTACATGAGACTTAAAATATTGTAATGACCTGACATAAAATTTAGTATTTGAGCCATTGGATGATATTAATGGAGAGGTAGTGAAACCATTATAAATACTTAAAAAATAAAGACGAATAGATTTTCCCATTCTCAAGAGAGGATCTATTTCCCCTTGAATAATAGAAACATGAACATATGTTTCCAAAACAGATTCCATGATCCTCTTATATCATGAAAAAGAAGTTGATCTCACAGGCCATCATCTATGGTTTAACACATTCGATGAGAATATCAAATAACTACTTCCATGAATTCCTTTAGGGTTGAATGAAGTTCATATTCAATGGTGAAAACAAATAATCAAATCATGTGAATAATTTTGTTCTCATGAACCTGACTCACATATAAATAATATTTCATGAAGAAGGAGTAGACTTGACATCCCAAGCTTTTTTGAAGTTTCCTAAATATTTTTTCAAGAAAAAAGGAAGAGATCACATACACATTTACATGAAGAAGAATATAAGTGCATGCATTCTTTCACAGATAAGTCAGGACAGAATAAAATAATGACATAATTACAGTCATTCACGTTTGTGTAAGGCATACAATTTTCACATAGATGTAATGAAATTCATGTGATCATCAAACTCAAGAACACTTATCGAGATTAAGTAACTATTTGAGGTACAATTGATAAAAATAAATAATAATAATAATAAATATAATTATATTTTTTTGGCTTACAACATAATCCAGGAATATATAATATTAACTTGTTAATGTTGTGTTGATATTTCCCAATGGAAGATGAATTTCTATGGTACAAGGTTTTTATTGCATAAAATAATATTTATGATATTTTATTGTCCACTTTCACACATTTAAGAGATTATAGGAATTCATTAACAAAAGGAAGAATTTTCCAATAATTTTTAACTGAGGCAACATATTGGTAACTTGGGATCAGATGTTTTTTGGAACTTCAAGATGCTACAATGGTACAATAATGGCATATAGGGTTTTTATATTCATCATGATCTTGGAGGAAGATCAAAATATCATAATAAAAAGGAAAAATCCTTCAATAAAGGACAATACTAGGTGAGTATGTATAATTACCCTCCAATGAGGATTTAAGAGAAGAAGTAAATTTTATATTTTGTTAACATTGTGTGATGAAGTATAAAGATCACATTATATGAATAAATAGTGTAAAGGATGATACAGACTCTATTAACCCTTTATGATTTAGAACATAGATCCTCTTTTATTGAATCAGGTGTTCAGATATAGTGTAACCTTATATCGACTATTATAATTGGTCAATGTATTATTGTGGAGAATTAATTAGTCATGTTATAACCAACATTAAAGAAGTGTTTATTTTATAAAAACATTATAAATCAATATCATTAGAGTTTCCATTTATAAAAACATTCATGTAGAGTCTAAGAGTAGTCGGAGGAGTGGATCACGACATTAAGTAACCAACAATGTTGAAATTATGATGGGTAAATTCTTAATAATGAAAAGGGATGACTGATTTACCCCTATCCCTTTCAATTATCTCATACTGATTTGAGATATACATGTTCAAATGATCCTATCACCCTTTCATGTTAAATTGGTGACTGTGTTATATATCCATAATAAATAAAACATAGGTCCTCGATAATTACCATAAAGGCCAATAAATATTGTGATTATAGTCAATGTTTTTTGTATATTACAACATTTAATAAGTTCTATTATTGATAGTTCCATCGATATACACTCGCCTTAGATTATATGACCCAAAACTGATACATTCAAAAGCCAAATGATTAATTTGGAAAAAGTTTCTTACAAATTATCCATTTATTGGGGTCTTTATTATAATCCTCATAAGATATTGAAGATCTTCCTTATACATAGAATATATAATATTTAATTCTATATAAACATCCACAAAGTCTTTCCTATAATTTTATAGGAATATATTCATTAAATATCAGAATATTTTTGGGGAATTAGAAATAAATAGTTCTAATTACTATAATCTCACTCCATACATAATCATATAGAAGGTTTTCATGGGTATTTCTTCACTTTTTTATCTGTAACTGATGGAATCTAGTTCTAATTTCAATGTTGGAAAAATATTTATTTCCTCATTATTAATTGTACAAACAATAACAATGAGTTATATGATACATAATATTGATTTAGATTTTTTAAAATCTCGATAATAAATGGAGACTCACAGTGAACATTATATAATCTTAAAAACAATAGGTGTGCTCATAGTGATGAATTGGGAATATTTAATCACAAATCAAGACTATACTTGAGTTTCTTTAAAAATTCCATCAACACAATTAGGTCAATTTGGTATGTTATCATTGAAATAGATTTAGAACTAGTTATTTGTTATAATAAAGACTCAACATCATGATTTAGAGGAATACTAGATAAATATTGTTTAAAAACAAAATAAAAATCCCAAATAATAGTCTTATCATTGATTTTGAGTTTCCCCTAAAAAATATGTGAATAAAACATATTTAAAATGAATATAAATCCATATAATGGATGTAATTTCCATTGTAAGTTCATATTTATCATCAATATAATAAGAAATCAAAGGATGGTTTATAATATCTAATGATACATACCTTTATTGGTAATTGTTGTGGAATTTACTTAATGAAATCAAATCAAGGCCTAAGTTAACATCTAATTCAACCAAAGGGAGAATAACGTGATTGTAAAGATGAAAATCACCTCAATATTATTTAAAAAATGAGTTATAAAAAATAGATATGATAATCATACCATTAGTTGTTTTTATTACTATTTTGACATATTTCATTGAGGATAAAAATTAACAATCCACGATATTTTTAATTATATAATTGAATTCTTATAATAAACCTCAAATAAGATACATAATATTTGAGCATACATATGACCACCTCAAATTCATTATTAAATATTCAATACTGATATAAATGGAAAATGGTATTAATTCCCATTTTGAATTGGTAATCATAGTGACTGATAATAAAAAAAAATCACAGTATGTACAAATATTTCCATCAATTTTCAATCTATGACAGATTTGTTGAATCCTTTGTTACCTATTGTCATTAACAGAACATTATAATGTTATCATATTCATTTTCATATCTCCAGGGTTTTCTCTAATATATTAACATCATTATTTCTAGCGGAAACAATCCCTTACTCGGTTAAAAACTATAGATACCGATAGTGTTTATACATAAATATTAAAATTATTATAAGAATATTCAATACATGACATTAATATGTAGACTAGAATATTATAATTCTATAAAAATTTGAAACATGGATACATGAATAACATACTCATAAGAGATATAAAATATATCTAACATTTTCCATCACAACTAGAACCCTACATAGACATATAATTCTTAAAATCATTTTCAGTATCTTGGGGCAGGGAATCATAGGAAATAGTACCCACAAATGTTTAGTAATGGTAAAAAACAGAGATATAAATTATCACAAAAAAATAATATAATTATAAAGGTATGAGTTTGTGATGATAACATTTTAAAACCATACCCAGAAAAAATTATACTATAACTTTGAAACACATCATATATATTGATTGTTTTTATGATATGAATCATAACAGAATTTTGAGAACATGAGTCCTAAGAGAAGGAAATTGGAATAATATGGATGATTTTTGTAATTAAACTAGACTAAAATATAATTTTATTCATCATGGTTCACATACAACATTATCATAATGGATTGGGTTCACCCCCATTTCATCACATACTTAGACATGGTTCACTCCCAATATTATCTTACTGGACAGATTCCCTTACTAAACTAGGTAGAATCCTCATTCTAACACTTACTGTCTCATAAGATGTCAATTTATACCCAATGAATTAGAGGGATACGTTATTATTTGTCTTTTGATTACATAGTCATACAACATTCATTTGTGTTCCAAAATATCAATAAACATCCATCATTATTCCTTAAATTATAAAAAGAGTTTATTTTTATAAATTTTTCATCAATTTATCCTAACATATCCCATGGAAAATAAATGAACTAGATAAACATCTCATCATAATAATAATAAAAAATATGGAGAAATCATAATGTTCATATCATTGGATTATATCACAAGTAAAGTATAAATAACATCAAAATATGTCACATTAAATGAAAATGCATTCAAAATATCAATTGGAATTTTGTTTGTGATAAAATTAAACATTTCATTTTAGAATCAATTCATTAAATTCTAAAAAAATACAAAATATTATAGGAAACACATTATGTGAGATTATCCTCAGCCACTACTATAGAAATATTCAAATAACAGTCTAGTTAGGAAGGTGATGATTTTTTTATTATGTTTATGGTAAAACAATCATTCTGTTCATATTATTGGTAAAAATTAAAAATTCAATAATTATAAAAATATAAAAATATATATTTTTAAAATCATTTTTAATATAAAATGATGTTTAATTTTAATAGAATAATAGTATAATAATATAAAAAACATTACTAAAATAATATCAATAATACATTGACGTGGATGAAAAATAATTTTCGATTGAAGAGGGAATTAAATTTTGTTTTCTATAAAAATACTATTTCATTGTCTTGAGTACATAAAGATCAGAAAATAAATGAAAAAAATATAATATCTATAATTAATTAGAAGATGATAAATTTATACATACTTTTGGAATATTAGTCATTGAATCCATTATTCATACATAATTATATAAAATCTTGATAATCAATGATATTATTAAATATTTTCCTTACCTCATGATCCACGTACTTTGAATGTAATATGTCCATATAAATATTAAATGTGAATTTATCATAAATCAATAAAATAATCAGTTAACTAATTATAATATGATAAATTCTCCACTTATAACAATCCCTCAATCATTTATTAATAATTCAATATTAATATCAATGTTTTATGTTGTTAACTATTTTCTTTTTTCATTTATGTTTCAGTTAAATAGTGCATATCCTTTTACATTGATAGAGGTTCTAAATTCATCATATGGTTAAACATGATATTAATATCATATATATATATATTAATTATATATATATATATATTCCATAAATGTTGGAGTAGAAAATTGTGGTACATCTTTCATAGAGATGGTAGTTCGTACTAACACAAGAACATTGTTTCCATTTTTCTACCGATTGAATGAAATAAGGGTCAATAATAATTAAAATTTATAGAGTCAATAAAATATAGTAAGTGACATATATTTTTATTAAATACATTATAATAACAATCAAATTAATGTGGAAATGTTATATTAATTTCACTACGACATGGACATGTTAAGCCATATAGATGAACATGTGATGTTATTAACTTTTTTGGATGAAAAAAAGAATGAAATGATCATTAAATACCTCCAAAATAATTTTTTTTCATATCCACATTAAGGGAAGTGGGGAACCATTTAAAAAATATATTAGTACATACTAAAGGAACTCAAATATTTTCTAAAGACCAGGATAATATTTCTAGAGTTATCCGCTCTATAGAGTACCCATTGAAGATGAGTTACCTGGAAATTTGGGTCATCATCGATAAGATATTCAAGATGACTAGACATTCAATCCCATTTCTGAATGAAATCATATAAGTTTATATTATAATTTTTGAAGCCTCTAGTGAGAGTTTGGTATCATTTATGAATCCACTCCATTTTCAGATCATTGGTATGAACTCAAATACTTCTCTCAAAAATTCTGTCACTATACTCTCTTGTAGGTTTGATCTGAATGAATCCTTCTAGAATTTCATCATTAGAGTGAATAATGATATTTAGACACATCCTTTGTATGTTTCCACTAATCTAGTTCGAACTCTTTTTAGGCCACCTTATCTTTAACTTCATAAGAATCCTTTTTGTCCATGGTTAGATTCTGCATGCCCCTCTTTTCAATGATCTTCTTGACCCCTTCAGCCTTATTGGCCTCACCCATTTTTCCTTCCATTTCATTTCTCTTTTCCTTACCAGATGATCTAATAACAATAGACTATGGAGTATTCTAATAGTCCTTTTGAGGTCTTTCTCCAACCCCTTATTGACTAGAATGGTCCATGGTAGATTCATTCCATGTTTATCAGTCCTTGTTTCTGACCATACAATGTTGTCCCCTTGAGAATCATGCTCGTGATTCGTTGTGGGTTTTGATTCTTCTTTTTCTCACTAAACTCGTTATCTCTTGAAGACCTTGACCCATGATGTTTCCTCTTCCATCATGGAATGTACATTTTCAATCCCTCTTGATCTACATTCTCCTTATCATCTCCACTAAAAGATTTGAAATGATTTTGGATATTGATTTCACTTGGTTCTTCTTCAAGATCACCCCCTATTCAGATACATTACAGAATTCAGATCAGTAGAGGCATGTTTCTCAAAAAGATCCTTTGCATCCATATTTATTCTAAAACCACTAGTTTGACCAGATTTCTCATTCACCATTACATTACCCAGTCCAATATTCCTTATTGTATCAACATTGTATGGGACATCGACAGGGTTGACCTTTCCTAGAGCACCACATTTTTAGTTAACTGTCGCCACAACCATCTTCTCTAGATCCAGGACACTACTCAGATGTAGTTCATCTGAAAGGGGTGGATTCAGCTTAATCATAGGCTCCACACCATGAAACTCCATAGACATCCCTTGTTCTAGCATTAACTTATTCTCCACCTTTCTCTTCTCTAAGTCACACTTCAAATGAGAAAAATATGTTGCAACTTTTGCGTTGTTTGAAACTCTGGACTATTTCTGTATGGAGATATCAAGAGCTGCACCATTACCCAAAGAGGATCAGTAGTATCATTTTAAATCCATGAAAATCCATCACCCTTCTTCTAACCTTCCTGGTGGAAACAAGAGGAATATTTCCCTAGGTTTATACGCACAACATAGTAGGAAACAACAAACTTGAAATCCACATACTACTTCTATCTATGTCCTTACCCTAGCGCTATACAAACCCATTCCACCGGTGGGATTGATACATACACCTCCACACGTATATGTGGATTAATCGGGTGACTCACAAATCACATACTATTATCTGAACACAGATAGAATCCTACTAGATTTCCCAGCATCCATAAAATTGAAGGATTTTGAAATGGCAATGGGAGTTCTGAAAAACATACCCAAAAGGAAATCGAGAGGGAATCCCTCTTCAAGGTAAAATAATAAAACCATAATAAGAGGTAGAATGCTCATCCATTGCATTTTCATGGGGCACTAGTCCATGAGTTAATAAAAAATATCCATGATAAAAAATAAATTCATTGTTTATATACACATTAATAACATTAATTATCCACTTTTCTTACAAAGGTAACAAATTTAGAGTTATTAATGTCAAGAGAGTGTCATTTTCAATTTATTCATTTAATAAAATAATAAAATATTCATAGCCAAGAAAAATGGAACTAATTGGTCTTATATTCATTAATTAGACAATAATGGGAAAAAACTCATATAATAGAATAATGTAATGTTTTAGGGAAATTTTAATTCCATATCCCCATGTTTTAACACTATTTTGGCCTTACTAACATAATATATTTTAAATATGTTAACCATTCACAGTGGAAAAAAATGGACCTATATAAAAAATATGATCGACATGATTCTACTTATTGGTTAAATATTTCTAGGCTCATTTCAAATATGTGTTGTACCATTATCCAGATTTTATTTTCATATTTTCACAAAGTTATTATTCCCATTTTCTCCCCCAATTTAATGTCTAGTATATAATGGTAATATATTTTATTATTTATTTTTAATTTGGGTTGTGTTTATCACAAGATATTATATAAATTAAATTTATTCAAAGATAGTCATATATAATTATATGTTTTGGTGTCACATTATACCCACATAAAATGAAATTCACCATAGAAATTATATTAATCCACTAAAATAATGTGGATGTCTATGTTTCACCCCATCCTTCGGTTCCCTTATAGATTTTTCAAATTTATGTTATCTAAAGAGAACATTTATGATGTGGATAAGCTTCTTCTATAGCACAATATATTTATAATAAAAGGCTTGTAGTTGTTTTTCATCATAAAAATGTTCATGATATTCTGGTAAAAACGATAATATCAGGAAATGTGAAGGATCGTGTATATAAATACATAAGAGAAATATATTAAACACATCATGAACTTGAGACAGGTTTTATGTATGTTCCTAGAAATAAGATATAGTCAATATTCATACATTAATATCTATGGTTAAAATATTCATAGGGATAAACAATCTATTCTTTTTGAATCTCATAAACTTTATCCATGGATAAATTCATTAATATACATTCCCACTATAATCAAATTAAATATTTTTTTGATGATTTTCAGTATATGTTTTCTACCTACATTAAACTGCCATGATGTGATAGTGAATTGATTTTACATTATCGGCCATTTACTCACCCATATTAAGTAAAAAATAAATTTAATTCTAATATTGTATCCCAAAAAGTTGTAGTTTTACACATTTATCCATAGACAGATTCATAAGGAACTGTCTGCAATCATGATTGAAAACTATTATCTTATATAGCCTCTACTAGGGGAAGGTGTCAATCCTAATGGCAAATAAAATACAAATAATAAGATCTCATCATATCCTATAGGGTTTGATTGGATGTTCTTAAAATTATATATATTTCAAGATGATAATTAGCATTGACACATAACTTTAAATCCAGAACATGATGATGAATTTCCATGAACATCATGGAAATTATTTGACATTGGTCAGATATAGTATAATTTTGATCCCATGAAATCATAATAAATACTTAATATATATTTTATAAATATAAAAAATAGGGAAATCCACATTGATTAGAATTAACAGTGATTACTTCATATGGTGATCACCTACAACCAAAACATCATTATATCTTTATCATATTTAGGGTGTCTAATCATAAAATACATGGTAATTGTTTCACTTTAAATTTAGGTATGGGTAATGGCTATTACATCCCCTAAAACATGGGTCTCTCAGACATATATTTCTATCATTCCACATACTATGATAAATACTCTACAATAAATCCTTTTATTCCACACCATAAATACTCCTTTAGATCAATATTCATATTCTTACATCCGAGATTAATAAAGAATGTTGAACAGTGAGATTTATCCCATAGATCGTTATTCAAATATAGTATGGATGGAATAGTTTAATGGTTTTGAAAAATTTTGCTAACAAAAAAATCATTTTTTAACTTAGTAAAAAATTTCACAATATTTTTTCATCTTTATATCTTATTTTTTCACACATCTAATACTCACATTTATAGGTGGTTATATATTCCTTTTAAAGTATATGATATCTCAACTTCCTTCAAGATTTCCAAATCCATCCTTTTGAAATCATGGAATATTGGATCTTTTTTTATCATCATCATAGAAAATCTACGATGATCTTATCAACCACACGCCTTAACCATCATTTTCACTTTCCCTTAATGGTAATGTATTGAGCTTTCATAATCTTTAATAAAATGAAACCATGTTATCTATTTCTTATTAAACTATTTATAAGTGAATATATACATTAATAATTTATGGTTATTCTATATAAACAACCATTATCTATTATGAAAAATTTTCCAGGTATTTAATTAAAAATTTCTAGATTTATTTCAAAATCATTAGATGGGTAATTTTTTAAATTAAAGTGTAATTATCATGAGACATAAACTATCACTGCATCATTATAAATATAGAAGCATTGTAACACCCCAGGTAAATAAAGAATATGAAATTTTCATATTTATCCATATTTTTGAATAAAATATTAATATGACTTTAAAGGGGACACTACGCTCGATGGCATACCCAACACGTAACAACGAGTTTCTTGAGAATCTTACGTTGCACTCTAATAATAAAATAATATTATTTCAAATGGTAGTTAACATGTAGCCTTTGTATTGGCGGGAATGGATATAAATAACTAAAATATGATTATATATGTTTTTTAATGTTTTTACATTTATCCAATAAAAGCTAAAGGCATAAAATACGGAAATAATTAAATTTTAGGTGTATATGCCCTAATTTTCACTAAAGGTTCACTTATCACCTTTTAATGGAGAACTGTCATTAAATATAGTTTTGATCACTCTTATACATTCTTTTGGACCAAATAAAACTCTTATTAAGAATCGGGACATCAAATTTTACTTTGTGTAATTTTTTGGTATTTTTCCGATAAAGTTCATTTTTTTAATGAATAGTGTAGAATGTTGTGTTTTAATTAAAAACCTCTTTTTAATAAAATTTATTTATATGATTAGATAATATTTTGAATTAGTATTAAAGTGAAATTAGAAAATATTTTTACCATTAAATCCAATAGTGGTCGTTGGAATTAATTTCACTTTGAAATCAGACTTAAACTAGTGTCAATCTTTTGATACTTATTGTTTTATAAAAACACGCTATTTGCTCTGACAGTGGGAATTAATTATTAAATTAATTAATGTGACTAATATATTTTGAATTTTTTAAAACGGACTTCATTTTTGAATTCGGAATATCAAATATAGCTTAGGGTGAATTTTTGGGATTTTTCTGAAAAGCATCAATTTTTGATGAATAGTGAAACCACTAAGTGGTACTTATAAAAGCTGATTTTTTGTTTAAATGAAATTTTACTACTTATGTGTTTTGAATTTCAAAAATCCTACATAAATGGTTATCATTAAGAAGTAAAATTTGGTTCAATGGGATAAAAATAATTTTTTGGTGAATAGTAACTTATTAAGTTTTTAATCGCGATTAGTGGTAATTAGTGTAGTTTAAGGTAAAAATAATGCATTAATAAAATGAAATGAACTTGAAACATGTCTTAACTTCATTGGATGTGTAATGGCCGACCAATACAAGCCATGGGTCAACTTGGGGACCCCATGGATCCACTTTGGTTGGGAAATGACATAAATAACTTTTTATTTAATGTAAAAGTAAAAATGACACAAACAAGATATGTTTTACTAAAACAATTTTTAAGTGGCGTTATACAAGTCATATTTTTTATTATAAATAGTAATTGGAAATATAAAAAGATTTCCTACATCATAGTATTTTTTTATAATTTTTAGACATTAAATAAATTAAATTATTTATGACATAATAATGATGCAGCGATGACATCATTATTTGACGATTTAAATAAAATTGAAATATAATGTAAAATCTATAAACTACACATGTCCAAAACATATTGGATGGGTGTATTTCGATCCCTTATCACCTTATCCACGAATTATATCAATGTGGGACCTTTTAAAACCGAAACACATTTTCAAATAAAGTAATATTTCTTACTTTCCAAAAGTGCCCCTCCTCTCCTCTTCTAAAAGGACCCCACCTCTACCTCATTTCACACACTCCTCAAGACTTTGGCTCGGCCAAACCCTGCCCATTTACTCTATAAACATCCCTATCCTAATCCGAGAGGATTCACTTTGGGAATAATCCTTTCAAAGGAAGCCTTTAGGCTCAAATTAAAATGAGTTACACTTTTAAAGGTAATTCATTCTCTCATGTTCAATTGTTTTATTTTGCTTCTCCAACCCCCTAAACTCTTTTTATTTATATCTTTTGTAACAACACCAGTATCTTCAATATACTAGGATGCTGTTATAAGATTTATTCGAGCTACACTTTCACACAACTACATCAAATGGTTAAAGAACATACGGTTTTCGTGGATGGCGAAATTCTGCCTCCCGAAACGATGATTGTTCAATACTCATTTAACACCTTCAATGGTGGAGATTATGATGTAACTATTTTTATATATTATATATAATATGTTTATGTTTTCCTTAAGCTTATGTTTTTTTCATTTTGGGCATACCATTATGGTTTCTATTATGGGAAAACGCGATATCTTCATTTAAGGAAGTGCGGACTACCGCCCCCTCAAAGTGATTTGATTTGTTAAATACCATATGTGGGATGTATAAAGGATGGATCTATGATATTATATATGATATTATACTGGAATTATAATATACCTTTATATCATTATTATTCCATTCTATATAATATGAAATAGAAATGAAAGTAGCGTTCATGCGTACGTACGGCTTACCGTCTCCATGAACGGTGCATTTCATTTCTTACCTATAAATGATTATGTAATGTTATAAATGCATGAATTTACTGGATATATATGAAATATATGATATCTACATCATGAATACAATTCTGGATATAATAAACATTTGGCCACACAAACAACATGTAATTGTAAGAAGTCCACTTTCGACTTAACAACCAAATATCGGCAAAACAAATATTATTAACTTAAATGATTACATAATGTTTATGACATGGTAATAAGTGATATAAAAGGAATAATTAACTTGAAAAAGGAACTTAAGGAAGTATAAATTAACTCAAGTTTATTATTCAGGAGATTAAAGAACGATCAAGTCAAGTCGGACCTGAGGTAAGGGATCCTACAACTCTCTTTCTTTATAAGTACACTCTTTTATGTCATTTATTTTAAGATAATATTAATTATTATTGGGATGTTCTTTTATATTAATCTTACTGTAATTTTTATGTTCATGTGATGAGAGACCCTATTCTCTCTCGTCAATCCATTTTGGAAGTTCTGAGTGGCGCCGTTAGGCTGCCGAACTTTCGTAAGAGATCTAACCTCTCTCTTTCTTTTTAAGTACTCTCCTTTGTGTCACTTCTTTTAAGCTCCTCTTTGTAATGTTGGGGGATGTTCTTTTATATTCCTCTTTCTGTACATTTTATTTTAATGTGATGATATACCCTATTTGATCTCCTCAATCCATATTCGGAAGTTTTATGTGGCGTCGTTAGGCTGCCGAGTTTTCGTAAGGGATTTTTCATCTCACTTTTATTCCCATGAGATTTATGCTACATTTGCCACAAATTCCATTGAGTGGTGTATGTACTGCCCATTATTCTACTCTTTGTGTAATATATTTTCATTTATGAGTATTTACATCAATGATCTATTGTCCTTCTTTCATGGGGTGTATGTTTTGAAAGATACCCAAGTCGGTAAGGGAACCTTTCACCCACCTCTTTTTTAAAAGACTTCTTTTGTTGGGTCTTTTAATTTACATATTGTTATGTTGGGATATGTTCTCATATATCCTTATTGATGTAAATTTTATGTCCAAGTGATGAGATACACTTTTTATCTCTCATCAACTCTTTTTGATGTGATGTCGTTAGGCTGTCATGGGAACTTTTTAACCCAATTTCGATTTCTTTGGGTTCAACATGTAGTCATTGAATATGTCATCCATTGAATATATGTGAATGTCCTTTTATTGTTTTACACTTAATATCCACTTATATTGGGTGTATTTATATTTTTCACACATATTTTTAAGATTGATTTGTCCTTAATTTAAGGATACCTTCTTTATAAGGGATTTTGTCACATTTGACATTTCTATTGAGGGTTCATTGTTGTTATGCACCAATTCACTCTTATATGGTGTATATACTGTCCTTTGGATTATTATATCATGAATCCATTTATTCTCATGATATTATAAAGTTCTGACTAAATGTTATTCCTCAATTATTGTATTCAAGTGTCTCTAATTTTGGTAAAACCCCTTTAACCAAAATATCGTTTTAAATGTTTTAATTATTTGTTCTTATTGATATCCATGTTTTCCAAATGGTTTTAAGGATTTATTTATATGGATATTAATGATTTAAAATGTTAGAATCTTCAAGGTGGTATGGGACACTTTGATTCAAAAATCTCTTTAATTAAATGTTTTAAATGGTTTTGGAAATGGTTTCTTTTTGAATGGATTCATTATTTCAATATACTAAAATGTTATATTGTGATTGAAATGTGGAAATGTTATGTTTCCTTTATGCATGTTTTATGTG
Organism: Viscum album; assembly: GCA_963277665.1. Lineage (NCBI taxonomy): Eukaryota > Viridiplantae > Streptophyta > Magnoliopsida > Santalales > Viscaceae > Viscum > Viscum album. The sequence continues at coordinate 1,831,916,702 of OY728151.1, read as the reverse complement.
ATACGATTATGTTATGGTTCTTGGGAATTGTTATGAATACGGGTGGTTCCGTGATAAACTAAGGGCGGGTGAGCCCGATATAGCTCTCCAATGCATTGGGTAATGCGAAGGAGTGAAACGTTAAGGTTTCTCCAAAGAGATTTAGGGAATATACTGTGATGGGTATTCCAACCGTAACAAAGAGGGTTACTCCCTACGTAAGAATGTTATGAATTCCTCAAGTTACCTTTATGTCTTATGTTTTCTATGATTTATTCATGATTTGATATGCCTATGTTTTATGGGTAAAGTGTGATTTCATTCTAATGTATATATGAACTCATGTTTCCTTTCCATATTTTTATAACTCTTACTGAGCTTTTTATGCTCATCCCAAGTTTTTGAAATTTTTTTCACAGGTCAAGGGAAAGGTACATGATGTGATGATAGTGTCAAGGATGTGTCAAGAAAGAATCCATGTTATATTTTAAATATGTTCCCGTTGATGGGAAGAATGAATACTGTCTTTTATGTAACCACTTTGTTTAAATGTGGAATGTAATGCAAGTTTCATGATATAATTCTCTAAAACTCTAAACCTGAAAAGATCCTCAATGTGTAATCTTGTAATAACTCAAGATTAAGTAAGGTTTAAGGCTGGGGACTTATAGTTGGTATCAAAGGTCGGTTTAGATAACTTTAGAGGTTAGTGTATTCTTTAAGCATAAGTGACATTACCATAATGGTTAGGATTTCAGAAGGAGTCCTAATTTTAGATAAAGTGAATGAGTAAGTATATCTTAGTGTTTACCTTCCTCATTAGTACATGATGGTTTTGTTGATATACTCACACTAAACTTTTTGGTTTTAGTAAATAGGTGGATCTAGCAGGCACCAAAGTGACAATGGGTTTGAAGGAAACTGTGGCGGTTCTCTGATTAAGATACTGGATGAGATGGGGGATTCAATGAGGAATCTCATAGTTGTTCTAAACCAACTATCAAGGAGTCATGATCAATCACTTCAACCTTGGTGAGTTCTCTAATGGATCATGTACGAGATGGCCAACTCGATGTGGAAATTCAGGTAATAATTATTAAGGTAACCATTAGGGTTTATATGATCCTTACTTTTGAGGTAATTATGGGTTATTATATGATATGATGGAAAATGAAGGGCATGAGATAAACTTGAGGTTAAAATATGTTATGATTATTCATGAAGATTTTACCTCATTTTGGGGAATGTTTTTAGAATTATATAGTTTTGGGAAAAGGGCAACACGTAGACCGTGTGACTACCCGTCGCGTCAGACAAAGCTGTGGGAATCGAACCCACAACCAAAGTGCGACTGGTATTTATTGCCTACCACTGGACTACGTGAAGTCCCTAGTTAGTTTGACTGATTCTTTCTAGTTATATGATTTTATGAATTAAGAGTAAGTTGATTTTGGGTTATTTATGAAAATGATTAACCTACCTTGGAGGATATGTGATTAGGTTAATTACTTTTCAATACGAGACTTTAGGGGCAACTGATGTTGTTTGGAGATAAATGTTACGATATAACTTGGAAGACTATGTGACTAAATCCTTCAAATATTTGGGTTTCAATCTTATATTGGTTTAATTTGAAGAATTTTATGGACAAATTGATTATAGAATGGTCCTCGTTGAACTTTGGGTTTTGTTGGACAAATTTTGGAGGTTAAGAATAGATTTTCTTTTTATAAAGGGTTATCCTTTTCTGGATTATCTGAACTTGTACTAACCTTTTTGGTTTTGGTTTTGGTTAAAGCCTAAAGACATGGGATGTATATAGTTCTATTTGGTGGATTAGGTGATTCTCTAGAAGTTGATTATAGTACTCTTAACGTGAACAAGTCTCCCTAAATACTCATCTTTTGGAAAAAAAATGAGTTTGATTAAGGAATCTAGTAAACGTTGAGAGTCAACATGATAAGTGATTATGTTTCCTTATGAATAAATTCCTCAATAAAATTTAACTTAAAACAAAAATGTTTTCTATTAACTCTTCCTACTGGGGAATCGAATACCGTTTAACCCATCACAAGTTTGTGATTTTCTTGTGGTTAACTTTCTCCTAAACATGTTTTCTATCACTCTCCATCAGAACATGACCCTATGTTTTCTCCGCCATGTCCATGTTTTCCTATATGGAATCCTAGTATGGGTTAACTCGGGTGACCTCTGTACTTATCTTCCTTTATTTTAAAGTGATTGTTTTACCGACTCTTGTTCCGATGTGGGACTTTCAAGAATGTTTCCAAGCTCAATTTTAAAATTGCGAGGACGCAATTCCCAAAAGGGGGGAATGATGTAACACCCCAGGTAAATAAAGAATATGAAATTTTCATAGTTATCCATATTTGTGAATAAAATATTAATATGACTTTAAAGGGGACACTATGCTCGATGGCGTACCCAACACGCAACAACGAGTTTCTTGGGAATCTTACGTTGCACTCTAATAATAAAATAATATTATTTCAAATGGTAGTTAACATGTAGCCATTGTATTGGTGGGAATGGATAGAAATAACTACAATATGATTATATATGTTTTTTAATGTTTTTACATTTATCCAATAAAAGCTAAAGGCATAAAATACGGAAAGAATTAAATTTTAGGTGTATATGCCCTCGTTTTCACTAAAGGTTCACTTATCACCTATTAATGGAGAACTGTCATTAAATATAGTTTTGATCACTCTTATACATTATTTTGTACCAAATAAAACTCTTATTAAGAATCAGGACATCAAATTTTACTTTGTGTAATTTTTTGGTATTTTTCCGATAAAGTTCATTTTTTTTAATGAATAGTGTAGAATGTTGTGTTTTAATTCAAAACCTCTTTTTAATAAAATTTATTTATATGATTAGATAATATTTTGAATTAGTTTTAAAGTGAAATTAGAAAATATTTTTACCATTAAATCCAATAGTGGTCGTTGGAATTAATTTCACTTTGAAATAAGACTTAAACTAGTGTCAATCTTTTGATACTTATTGTTTTATAAAAACACGCTATTTGCTCTGACAGCGGGAATTAATTATTAAATTAATTAATGTGACTAATATATTTTGAATTTTGTAAAACGGACTTCATTTTTGAATTCGGAATATCAAATATAGCTTAGGGTGAATTTTTGGGATTTTTCTGAAAAACTTCAATTTTTGATGAATAGTGAAACCACTAAGTGGTACTTATAAAAGATGATTTTTTGTTTAAATGAAATTTTACCACTTATGTGTTTTGAATTTCAAAAATACGACATACATGGTTGTCATTAATAAGTAAAATGTGGTTCAATGGGATAAGAATAATTTTTTGGTGAATAGTAACTTATTAAGTTTTTAATCGCGATTAGTGGTAACTAGTGTAGTTTAAGGTAAAGATAATGCTTTAATAAAATGAAATGAACTTGACACATGTCCTAACCTAATTTTATGTGTAATGTCCGACCAAGACAAGCCATGGGTCAACTTGGGGACCCCATGGATCCACTTTGGTTGGGAAATGACATAAATAACTTTTTATTTAATGTAAAATTAAAAATGACACAAACATGATATGTTTTACTAAAACAATTTTTAAGTGGGGTTATACAAGTAATCTTTTTGATTATAAATAGTCATTGGAAAGATAAAAAGATTTCCTACATCATAGTAATTTTTTTTATAATTTTTAGACATTAAATAAATTAAATTATTTATGACATAATAATGATGCAGCGATGACATCATTATTTGACGATTTAAATAAAATTGAAAGATAATGTAAAATATGTGAACTACACATGTCCAAAACATATTGGATGGGTGTATTTAGATCCCTTATCACATTATCCACGAATTATATCAATGTGGGACCTTTTAAAACCGAAACACATTTTCAAATAAAGTAATATTTCTTACTTTCCAAAAGTGCCCCTCCTCTCCTCTTATAAAAGGACCCCACCTCTACCTCATTTCACACACTCCTCAAGCCTTTGGCTCGGAAAAACCCTGTCCATTTACTCTCTCCACATCACTCTCATAATCCTAGAGGATTCCCTTTGGGAATAATCCTCTCAATGGAAGCCTTTAGGCTCAAATTAAAATGAGTTACACTTTTAAAGGTAATTCATTCTCTCATGTTCATTTGTTTTATTTTGCTTCTCAAACACCCTAAACTCTTTTTATTTATTTATTTTGTAACAACACAAGTATTTTCAATATACTAGGATGCTGTTATAAGATTTATTCGAGCTACACTCTCACACAACTACATCAAATGGTTAAAGAACATACGGTTTTCGTGGATGGCGAAATTCTGCCTCCCGAAACGGTGATTGTTCAATACTCATTTAACACCTTCAATGGTGGCCATTATGATGTAACTATTTTTATATACGATATATAATATGTTAATGTTTTCCTTAAGCTTATGTTTTTTTCATTTTGGGCATACCTTTATGGTTTCTATTATGGGAAAATGCGATATCTTCATTTAAGGAAGTGCGGACTACCGCCCCCTCAAAGTGATTTGATTTGTTAAATACCATATGTGGGATGTATAAAGGATGGAACTATGATATTATATATGATATTATACTGGAATTATAATATACCTTTAAATCATTGTTATTCCATTCTATATAATACGAAATAGAAATGAAAGTAGCGTTCATGCGTACGTACGGCTTACCGTCTCCATGAACGGTGCATTTCATTTCTTACCTATAAATGATTATGTAATGTTATAAATGCATGAATGTACGGGATATATATGAAATATATGATATCTAAATCATGAATAAAATTCTGGATATAATAAACATTTGGCCACACGAACAACATGTAATTGTAAGAAGTCCACTTTCGACTTAAGAACCAAATATCGGGAAAACAAATATTATTAACTTAAATGATTACATAATGTTTATGACATGGTAATAAGTGATATAAAAGGAATAATTAACTTGAAAAAGGATCTTAAGGAAGTATAAATTAACTCAAGTTTATTATTCAGGAGATTAAAGAAGGATCAAGTCAAGTTGGACCCGAGGCAATGGATCCTACAACTCTCTTTCTTTATAAGTACACTCTTTTATGTCATTTCTTTTAAGCTCATATTTCTTATGATTGGGATGTTCTTTTATATTAATCTTACTGTAATTTTTATGTTCATGTGATGAGAGACCCTATTCTCTCTCATAAATCCATTTTGTAAGCTTTGAGTGGCGCCGTTAGGCTGCCGAACTTTCGTAAGATATCTAACCTCTCTCTTTCTTTTTAAGTACTCTCCTTTGTGTCACTTCTTTTAAGATCCTCTTTCTAATTTTGGGGGATGTTATTTTATATTCATCTTTCTGTAAATTTTATTGTAATGTGATGAGATACCCTATTTGATCTCATCAATCCATAATCGGAAGTTTTATGTGGCGCCGTTAGGCTGCCGAGTTTTCGTAAGGGATTTTTCATCTCACTTTTATTCCCGTGATATTTATGCTACATTTTCCACAAATTCCATTGAGTGGTGTATTTACTGACCATTATTCTACTCTTTGTGTAATATACTTTCGTTTATGAGTATTTACATCAATGATCTAGTGTCCTTCTTTCATGGGGTGTATGTTTTGAAAGATACCCAAGTCGGTAAGGGAACCTTTCACCCTCCTCTTTTTTAAAAGACTTCTTTTGTTGGGTATTTTAATTTACATATTGTTATGTTGGGATATGTTCTCATATATCCTTATTGATGTAAATTTTATTTCCAAGTGATTAGATTCACTTTTTATCTCTCATCAACTCTTTTTGATGTGATGCCGTTAGGCTGTCAACGGAACTTTTTAACCCAATTTCGATTTCTTTGGGTTCAACATGTAGTCATTGAATATGTCATACATTGAATATATGTGAATGTCCTTTTATTGTTTTACACTTAATATCCACTTATATTGGGTGTATTTATATTTGTCACACATATTTTTAAGATTGATTTGTCCTTAATTTAAGGATACCTTCTTTATAAGGGATTTCGTCACATTTGACATTTCTATTGAGGGTTCATTGTTGTTATGCACCAATTCACTCTTATATGGTGTATATAATATCCTTTGGAGTATTATATAATGAATCCATTTATTCTCATGATATTATAAAGTTCTGACTAAATTTTATTCCTCAATTATTGTATTCAAGTGTCTCTAATTTTGGTAAACCCCCTTTAACCAAAATATCGTTTTAAATGTTTTAATTATTTATTCTTATTAATATCCATGTTTTCCAAATGGTTTTAAGGATTTATTTATATTGATATTAATGATTTAAAATGTTAGAATCTTCAAGGTGGTATGGGACACTTTGATTCAAAAATCTCTTTAATTAAATGTTTTAAATGGTTTTGGAAATAGTTTCTTTTTGAATGGATTCATTATTTCAATATACTAAAATGTTATATTGTGATTGAAATGTGGAAATGTTATGTTTCCTTTATGCATGTTTTATGTGATACGATTATGTTATGGTTCTTGGGCATTGTTATGAATACGGGTGGTTCTGTGATAAACTAAGGGCGGGTGAGCCCGATATAGCTCTCCAATGCATTGGGTAACGCGAAGGAGTGAAACGTTAAGGTTTCTCCGAAGAGATTTAGGGAATATACTGTGATGGGTATTCCAACCGTAACCAAGAGGGTTACTCCCTACGTAAGAATTTTATGAATGCCTCAAGTTACCTTTATGTCTTATGTTTTCTATGATTTATTCATGATTTTATATGCCTATGTTTTATGGGTAAAGTGTGATTTCATTCTAATGTATATATGAACTCATGTTTCCTTTCCATATTTTTATAACTCTTACTGAGCTTTTTATGCTCATCCCAAGTTTTTGAAATGTTTTTCACAGGTCAAGGGAAAGGTACATGATGTGATGATAGTGTCAAGGATGTGTCAAGAAAGAATCCATGTTATATTTTAAATATGTTCTCGTTGATGGGAAGAATGAATATTGTCTTTTATGTAACCACTTTGTTTAAATGTGGAATGTAATGCAAGTTTCATGATCTAATTCTCTAAAACTCTAAACCTGAAAAGATCCTCAATGTGTAATCTTGTAATAACTCAAGATTAAGTAAGGTTTAAGGCTAGGGCCTTATAAGCATCGTATTCCCTTGTTCAATGAATCACTATTATAGTGATGTAGGATTAAAATACCTTTATATTACATCCTTTTAGATGAATATTAATTAAACTACACAAACACCCTCTTGAGTAATATAGTAATTTTGATCCCTTAGAGACATAGAAAAGGCACTAACACGGTGAATGACCTTCAACATTATGTTTAAATATTGTTCCCTTTGGATCTCCTATATAAAAAATTTATTCATAACCTATGGAAATTATAAATCAGTAACAGTGAGCTCATACACCCAAAATGTGTAGACACAGGAAATATAAATATATGATCATATGAAAGCCTAATATAATAACAAGGTCATTTGGTCATGATCATAAAATATGAGGATAAAACCCCACCTAACATAGATTATAGACATGAGTCATGGAATAAATATTGGATGATCATAATAAATTTACCTGTAGGGAATCAAAGAAACATGATCAATAAGAGAATTAAATTTTATCCATTCATATATTTATGTCACACACATAAGTATATAAAATCCAATTTCAAGGATATCCACCAAGACATTGACAATATGTTAAGTTTGGGATACTATCCATGTACTAGCATTAGGATAGGATGACCTCCCATGTACCATGTCATTTAAGGATTTGGATGAACTCCCATATACCCCCTTAGGTATGGTTGGGATAAACTCCAGTAAACCCACTTGTTTCATGAATGTGATGAACTCAAATACACCAAATTGTTTCAATATTTGGTTGAAATCTCATGAAACACCTTGTTTTAGGACTAGGTTGAAATCCAAAGTACCCTCTTCTTTTGTGCATGGGATGACCTCCCATATGACCTCATATTTTTTGGAATGGGATGAACTCCTATGTACCATATGACCTTATATAACATTTATCTTTACCCACTTCATTTTATGGAAACATAAGAACCACCAATTTCAAAATGAAAACCATTTTTTGTGTTCGGCTAGATCACAATCATTCATCATATCATAGGCCATTAAATAGAATGGGTATCCTAATCGTTTTTCATATCATAGCCTATGAAAAATAATCTAGTTTCATAATCATTTCATCATGAAATAACTTTTTGAAAAGGATTAGGTTTCCTAATAATTTTTACATGGTTTAACCGATGAATGATAAATGTATTTCATAAACTTCTCGTCATAATAAAATATCGATTATAAGAAATAATAAGAATGGTTTCCTTGAATAATATCCCAATTAATACATAAAATATAAAAAATGGCGCCATCATAGATAGATAAGAATTTTAAAAGATCACTTGAATCATTTATTAATGAAAATATCAAGTACAATAAATTCACTTTTTAAAACAATAAAAATTATAAAATTAAATAAAATTTAAAAACAATTTTTTAAAAATAAATTGTAATAATAAAAAATTTGTTTAGAATATTCATTAGGAAAATATCATTTCTACTTTGCAAAAAGAAATTAAAACATAACTGAACATTAAAAAATATTTTATTAATAAAAGAAGAAAAATAGAAATGATTATTTAAATGAAATTTTAGACGATTTATAAAAAAATTGTAAAATCATTTTCTATAAAAATGATCTGAAATAATAATTTAAACACATTTTTTGAAATATTTCTATAAAACATGTGTTTGGAGGAAAAGATATTCGCAACTGAAGAGAGAAATAAAGTTTAATTTTAATGAAAATAGATTCTTAATTATATTATGTAAAAAATATTGGAATATAGTACCATTTGATGAAAATTTCATGAAATACATTCATAAAGAAAGGGTATAATAATTCTCTTGATATGGATCATATACATTGATTATTGGGGACATAGTCGTAATCAATCATGGTAATGATGAGATTGTAACACAAAATAATTACCATGTTGGTAAACTTGAATCATAAGCCTAATTATGGAATAATCAAAGAAGTGAACCTAAAATATCTTGAGGAATAATTATTCAGTAATATTACTTTTAATGGAGGATTTATAAACTTCTTTTGAAATAATATATGTGCATAACACCATGTACTTCTCAAAGAAGTTAAATTGCTACAAAAATCCATTAATACATGATTAAATTTTGAATCATAATCTTCATTAAAGTGTAGACCCCTAAAAAAATTAATTATAAGTATATGAGGTAGATTAATGATATATAATTTCATAGGGAATTATATAGAGCACAAAAAGTAAATAGGTGGTTAATATGGTATGTGTCTGATTAATGTAAAAAGTGAGAGGGAAATCTCATTAGAAAAGTCTTGACATCATTCAAAATCACTCAAAAATCATGAATAAAAAACATAATTTTATTATAAATCTATAAATGATTCATTTTCATACATAAATACCATATATGTCTCACTTATTTCTATTTACTACCTATTAACTAACGATTTTATTTTAACATTAAGATTAAAGTAATAACCGCTCTTTTTTTAAGTTCTTTTTTGAATATTTTTTTGTCTTATTAAATTAATCAGGGCTTCATAATCTCATGAATTTATTAATTGATGTTATTATAATATATATTAATTTTTTAGTTATTTATATTAAAACATTATATTTATTGTTAATAAATGAAATAAAAAATTCATAGAGATGGTAGGTCTAACAAATAAATGAACACTACTTCTATTTTCTTATCGTATTGAAATAATGAAATTAAATGATATATATATATATATTAATTTTTTTATAATTAAAATTTCATGAATATCAAATAATTTTACTTAAAACATCCTAAATATATTCCATATATAGTGTGAATGAATCACATTGCTTCGTGAGGTGGTAGTTCAACGTACACACAAACGAAATTAATTTATTCTCACAAAATGGAAAGAATGAAGGTATTTTAGATAGAATATTTATAGAATATAAATAAATTCATAAATATATTTTATATAATATATAAAATTTCAATCCATCAAAATTAATTACCTTGAATTGTGGTAATGGAAGAACAAATGATGTAGCTTTTCTAGGTGGTAGTCAGCCGTACACACAAACACTAATTTTATTGTAAAGACCCAAAGCTTGATGTACATGTACATTAAATTACATGTGTTGAATACTTAATATATAACAAAAACAGACACCAAAGTACCGTAACTGTTTAGTGTATTTGGAATCTCGGAATATAATCTTCTAATCTTGGTGAAAGTTCTTCAACATCTCCCATAAAGATCTTCCCCTTTTAATTTCCAACCTAAAACATTTCTTTAAATACTGGGGAAATTAAAACATAAAAAAGGGTTATCTCAAATGCCCAGTAAGTGTAAACATAGAAAACATAAAACAATCCATAAACATTTGAATTCAAGAACATGAACATAAAATCTAAACATTAAATTCTTCAGCAATGAAATGAATCTTCGAAGTACGTAAGACATATATCATAAGGGAACATAAATAATGATAAAATAGCATGGGAATAAAAAATTTAATTGGGGGAAAACATTAAGAACATGTTATGATTTCCATAGTAGCCAATGCATTGCTGCCAAGACCATCTTAGTGGACAAAGTCTCTTTCTGAATCGAGTTCACTCCTTGTTCTAGTCATGTATCACTGAACCGGATTAACATACCATTCTATCCATGTCTATCTTATTTTATATAAATATTTACCCAATGAACGAGAGGGAGATATATGTCCCACCCATCTCATAATGAAATCATTCTTACTTGTTCCAAAAAATAAACATAAAACATTCATCATAACCCAAAGAATAAAATGGGTTTCATAAACAGCATCCAATCATCAAATAATCCATATAAAACAAATGGATATAATTTCATCATAAGAAAAGTGAAACCATGTAAATCATAGAGATATTATTCTTGAAACATACATATAATAAATAATGTCATCTTAGATGGAAAATGGTTTTATTAAAACAATTGATAAGAGTTCTTGAGGAAAATATCATTTCTTCTTAAAAATCAATTTATTTTTAAAATATGCCATGAAATTTTTAAATAAAAGGATTTTACTGAAAATAACCCTGAAATATTCTTGAGTCAAATTCATAAAAATTAGGCGTTATGAAACCGTAAAAATATGTTCATGCCGTATAAGTTAAAAATAACATTCTTCATGTACTTTTGTTGGAAAAGTCAAAACGTTCCCAGTGTGGTAAACAAAAGTAAGATTTCTTTCATAACATCTGGTAAATTTTAAAAATGGGTAAAAAGGTCTTTAAAAAATACATTGAAACATTTTTAGAAAACATGGTCATGGATGATAACAATAACCGCAGTAAATACTTACGAATAATAATCTTGGATAAGAACGAGATTGAAATAGTTATCCTTTACCTTATGTTTGATATGCTTCGTATGTATCCTAACATTTTTTATAATGATTTAAATAATATAATTGACTTATCACAGAATCATATTCATTGTTTTGATATCATATATGGTTCACATATGACTTTATATTACCAGTTCTTTTGTTAATTCCATGTTAAAGAAGCGTTTTGGGTAAAATCATTTCATTTATCGTACGTGTTTCGACTTTTTGTTCTTGATATTATTACATATATCATGATTTACATAATTCCATAATGTAAAAAATTATTTATATATATAATATATATTCAGAATATACATATATATATATATGATAGATCGATAAATGGAATGAAATACACCGTTAATGGAAATGGTAGGTCGTACGTACGCATGAACACAATTTTCGTTTCCTTATTAAATTGAATGGAATTAAGTAGATGCCATACATATATATATATATATACATAAATCCAGTATAATTATAATTTCATATATTTCATTATTATTCATTATATATATTATAATAATTCATGAATGGTTAACACGGAGAATGAATCTCATCTCGTCATGGAGACGGTCGTCTGTACGTAAACACGAGCGATGATATTATTCCCATAATCATGGAATTGTATTGAAGTGTATGTATAATATTTCATAATCAATATCAATTTAAAATAATCATATAAAGTTATTTATTTACACCATTATACCCATCCAAGTAATGTGGTGGTCGAAAACAGATTACACCATGACGTGGAGACGGTATTTCGTACGTACGCACGCACGGTTATTTCATTTTCCGTAGGATGGATATAAGGTGAAATATGGTTGTTTCATATTTATAATAACATATCAGAATATAATTAATAATGATGTTATTAATTTATAATGAGACAACTAAAGAAGAAGAAGTAGAATAAGAAAGAAATTTGAGAGAATCAGAAGAAGATATTACCTCTTCTTCGACGCACCTCCTTTAAGATTCCTCTTAAGGAAGTAGAGTTGGTCTTTTGGGAGGACCAGAACCTCCAACATGTTTATAGGGAAGTTTAGAAGCTAAATGGGAAGGTTTTGGCCGAGCTTCATGGCTCAAAAGGGTGTGAAGAGAAGAGGGAAGGGGTGCCCTTTTTATAAGGGAGGAGAGAGGCACCTTTGAAAAAACTTAAAATATTATTTTATAAAAAAGACATATTCCATTTATAATAGCTCCAACTTTATTTATTTCATTGATAAAGTGTGTATTGGTCGAAAAAATTTCATACAATAGGTTTTAGACAAGTTGAGGTTACTATTTTAACATTATCTTTTTGATTTAACTCTATGTTAAATAATTTAACTTTTACAGTATCTTGTTGTTTTATTACACTATATGGTAAATAAACTTACTATAACCAGCAAAAAAAAACCCCAAGTGGTTCATTATTAATATATATAACCTTATCTATGTCATTTTTATGAATTTTAGATTTTTATAAATATAATAACAATTAATAATATATTATTTGTTTTAAAAACTATTCTATGACAATTTTGACACTATTTGGTAATTGATTTTTGTGAAAATCATAAAAGCAATATTAGTTCAAAAAAAGTAAATTAAATAAATACTAACATGTATTATTAACCTATAAAATTAGTGTAATTCATAAAAACTCTCAAATTACATATATTGGGGTATTTATAATATCAATTATTTAAATATTTCATTATTTAGGTAATTACTGCATCACCATTGTTTCACAGATAACATAAATTATTTAATGTCTAAAAATTATAAATAAAATACCATTAGGTAGGAAATATTTTTATATTTCTATTTAATTTTTATAGTAGATTTTATCTTATTTATAACCCTATAGTAAAAATGTTTTAGTTATCAAACATTGATTTTAACTATCTTAACTCTTCTTTAAATAAAACAATATTAAATGTCCTAATCTAATTCAAGTGGACCTAAATGGTAATATTTTATTCCTAAGGTTTTTTTGGTCGAATTAAACTTATCCAATTGAATTAGGACATGTTTTAGGATAATAATAATAACATTTTTACCCTTAATTACCCTATTTACTTTTAACCGTGGTAAATAAAAGTAAAAATTTTCTATTTTAACAAAAAATATTTTTATCTTATTGAACGACATTTTACTCCTTGATATTAAGAGTGTCTCTCGGATTTTCGAAATTTCACTCACAGAAGTTGTAAAATAATGTTTTATGTAAATTTTCAAATTCTCCTTGGAGGTGGGTAAAAGACGGTGAAATGTTCAATAAAATTTTAATATATCTAAAATTATTATAAAATGACTCAAATGAATTAAATTTAACTTATATAGGTATTAGGTTTCAATTTTGACCTAATATAAATTTAGATAAAATATATAATTATTTAAATAAAAAGTCGGGTTTTAAATAGTAACCCAGTGTTTTCATTATTCATCAAAAATTGAATGTTTTCATAAAAATACCAAAAATTCACCCTAGGATAATTTTGATATTAAGAATCCAAAAATTATGTGCATTTTGAAAGATAAAATTTATAAAATTTCAAAAAATGGGTATTACTATTCATAACGGCTAGATCATAATAATATTATAATAATATCTCATTTACTAAAACATGGTATTGCGTACAACACACACTATCATGGAAGGTCGTGATTGGGTTCCATGCAAGCCAAGTCCGGGAGGCGTGTAGTGAAAGATCCTTTTGGTGTAGCGTAAAAAATAAGACATCAATGAAATTAAAAAAAACATTTTTCATAAAATCTTGGGGTGTTACATTCGTAACCCATTTTATATAAGTGTGTGAATTTTATGTAATAAAATTAACAAAAAACATTTAAATATATTTAAGATAATGAGGCTATTATATAATAATTATATATTATTAATTTTAGGATACATAGAAGGTAATAAAGTAATCTTTCTTTAAAAAACAATCACATATTATTGAGGTATCCTTCAGAGGTTTTCACAAAAGGCTTCAACGATTTGCTTAATAACCATGATGAGGATCAAAGAACGAGGTTTGGCATGTGGGTATTTGATTTAGCCTTGTCTTGGATGGGATATAAAGCATGATATTTGTGATGAGAGGGTAAGAGTTGGTGATCTTTTATAAATGGGGGAGATGACATATTCTACATTTTTGGAAAAAAATGTTTTCTATGAAAACATTTTTACATTACAAGATGAATAAATAATAATGAAAATTTTAAATAATTTGTTTATTGGTATAAATATTTCAATAAAATGGGTATTTTACCAGTTTCTAGGTAGTTTTCCCCTTCTGATGAAAGATTAGTCCCTTGGTAAACTAGTTTTCCCATAATCCTTGTGATTAATTTTATCTGTTTCACAAATAAACATGGGTAAAAAATTATTTTCAACACATTTTAAAATATAAATTTTAGTGATTAAAATTATGGAATACATTTTACCAAATAAAAATCACAAATTTGGATGAAATTAATATAAAATTAATCACATAAGTAGGATGAGACAATGATTTCTTAATGTGACTAAATCACAGTTATTTTTTTTTATTTTGAAAAAAAGTACACATGATACCATTGACCTAAAATGTATTAATTTATGAATTATTTAACTAAGTATACATTAAAACAAATTTAATGAATAATTTATCTTTTTAAATAACTTATTACAAATACAATTTTCTATTAAAATTCATTACTTTTTTACTATTTTTCAATAAAAGTAAATTCTCAAAAAATGCCACAAATTTAATCTAAGATAAGATTGATAATTTTATTTAAAAACATAATTTTATTTTATAATATTAATTTTTCATTAGTTTTAAATATTATTTTAATTATGATTTCACCAAAAAAGGATAAAATTGATTTTTAGATAAAAAAATTTAAAAATAAATTTTGATTTAATATTATCAATAGTCTTGAAAACATATAAGAAGAATGTTCAAAATTTGATTAAATATATATTATAAAAAAATCATTAAAATAATTTACTGAAATGATTTTGGTAAATTTATTCATTTAAAACATTCTTGTGTTTATGGAAATTGATTTTTGGTAAATTATTTCCTTTTTTCCATTGGGTTCTTTTTCACTTCTAATTAATGGGTGACTAATGAAATAATTAAATAAATATTGTTATACCATATTTTAATATTTATGTAAATAAAGTTGGAACCCTCTATTATAATGTCCAGTTAGTAAATATCATAATAATAGTATGTCATGTTTAGTTTTATGTCGGTGTTTCATATAGAAAAAGCTATAATCGAGATTGTGTGTAACACAATCATAACATATTATTGTGTGTAACTAATGTGAATATTAATGTTTAGTGTAGTGATTGATTGGAATTGTTTAGTGTATAAAACAATATTAACATTAAGTATCATGTAACATTATGCATCAAATTATTTTAATTTATTTGAAAACAATAATTCATTAATACTCAAAGTGTTACAACGGTAGATCAAAAACCCTTCTCCACTACATTGTAATATAAGTATTGTTTTATTTATAGACATAATCATTAGTTCCATGAATTTTTATTGAAATTTATTTATCCAAAAAATTCATGGCTCCCCTTCAATTTAACATGGTGAGTGGATTGTATATCCATGAGAAATTATCCACAATGCAACGTTAATATATAGAAATACCAAGAAAACTATGGATATCTATTCCAATATTTTCCCTAGGAAAACGTTTAATAAAATAAATAATTTATGGATGAACCGATGTACCAAGTAATTATTTTATATGACCAAAAAATGAATCTTTTTATAGCTAAAATTCCCACATGTAAATTTTTTATTACCAATTATTCTCTCTTAGTGTCTTTTGTGAAATCAACAATTGATCTTCACGCACTTCAATAATCACAGAATATATATGAATATATTGTATAAATTATAAAAAAACTATTCAATCTAATTTCAAATGACTATATTAATTAAATCAATTAAAATATTGTGGGTATTAGTAAGACCAACTTTAATTACTACAAATTCACAGTATTCGTACCTCATATAAAAGGATGTATTAAGAATGAATTCAATTTTGACATTTAAATGATTATATCCAGATTGAATATCAATACTGGTAATATATTGAGCTAAACATATTTTATTTATCAAATCAATAATTTTAGTTAGATGATACTTAGTCTATAATTTGATCTACTTTATATCATCACAATCAATGCATAGTTTCATTGATCCATAATTTTTCGTAACAAGAAGAATAGTTTTACCCCATGGTAACTCCCATTGGTGTAGGACTCCCTTATAAGAATTATCTACGAGTTTAT
The DNA here is from genome assembly GCA_963277665.1 of Viscum album. NCBI lineage: Eukaryota > Viridiplantae > Streptophyta > Magnoliopsida > Santalales > Viscaceae > Viscum > Viscum album. The sequence goes on along the minus strand of OY728151.1, from coordinate 1,831,899,944 downwards.
TCTTCAATTCAAATATATTAATTTGGCCCATTATATATGAAATATTTATAATCGTTATCGAACATGGTTTGCATTCTATTGAAAACTCAACATCATGATTCTGATTAATATTGGTAAAATCATTTGAAAAAACATAAAAATATCTCAAATAATATGTTTTTATTTGATTTTTATTTTCCACTTAACTGTCTAAGGTAAACATACCTTTTGAATAGGAATCACAACTCATAAAAATGATGTAATTTCTATTGGAATTTCATAATTATAATCACACTAATAGAATATTATAGGTTGGTTCCTAATATAAAATGTGACATACCACCCATAAAAATTTATGTCTAATTTATGTATGGAAAACCAATCCATTACTAAGACAATACGAAAATCCACTATAGGAAGAATAATAAATTTTTCATGAAGCAAATTCCCATGAACATCTATCATAGAGGATATATAATCTTTTGATTTTAACATCATACCATTAAGAGTTTTTAATTCCATATAAATATAATATTATATAGAAGACTAACATTCCTCTAGAAGATTCATAATATAAGGTAATTTATATAACTAGGTTATATACTGATCATAGGTTAATAAAAAAGATAATTTATTTTCCTAATGTACTACAATTGTTGACAAGTAATATCTCAACTAAAGATCTGTATAGTCAATCAATCAAACATTTCTATTTCACCAAATGTATTTGTTTAATATTTATTTTATAAAACCAATGAAATTTGGGGTTTTGTTTTTTTGAAAATAATGAAATGAAATCTACAAAAAATAAATGCAGATATATGTAGAATGATAGTCAAAATGGATGGTTTTAGTACATAGGGTTTGGTTAAATTCGTACATTTATTATTTTTTGATTGAATACATTTTTATAATCCATCACATCATACATGGATTTCTAACCACTTATTTTAATGATAATCATATCATGCCTAAAAATTCTATTTTCCACACCAAATCCTACTTCCTTTAATATACAAGTTGGACAACACCTTGATTGTGATTTTAACTCCAAAATAACTTGAGTCAATTGGATGACATTATATCTCTATATAACCCTCAATTCACGAATAATATACCGTAGTGTATGGAGGGAATAATTATATAGTACAAAAAATAATTGAGTTTGAAATTTATATAATGGTAAAAAATTTCCCAAACTATACACATCCCACTTATTCTCTTAAAATTAAATTAAAAAATAAAATAACTTGATGAGTAATAATTTAGTGCATCCTAAAACATCCCACAATGCCTTTCCTCAAGTTAGTCACTTGTTATCGCAATGCATAAGAGATCACAATAAAAATAAATAATAGGGATATATTTTTATTGATTTAGATTGGATTAAGAATAAATGATTTAATTATAAATGAATATTCAATACAATGAATGGAAAGATATTATAATGAAATGTGAAATGAAAGAAATAGAACAACTACCCAATCCCATCACATAGAAAAAACCATGAATAGCTTTTTCCTTATCTCATTAACCAAAACCTCAATATATAGTATTAATTCTCACCAATAGTGACATAAATGAGCCATAAATTAGTCATCATGGACCATGTGCCATAATGTGGTATTAAAAGGGTATTGAGCATTAATTAATGTCAAATAATCTCATTTATGGGTCACATCCAATGGATTTTCATATATATATTCTTTTTACAAATTTAATGTTGTGGGATAAAAAATATAATATATATTTAACATCTATAATGTGTATGGGGGTGTTTCACGGCTTGAACATTTTTTCATGATCAAATTTGATTTTGTTTTTATCTATTCAAACTCCCGCCTCAATTTTCAAAGTATTTTACTTCTTAAATAACTAACATAGGACATAAATCATCTTTTTTATGAAAGATATACTTTTTGGTAGCCTTATTTTATAGGGTTGATCTTTGGGATAGGCCCATTTCCTTCTATATGTCATGAGTCATATTTATTGTCAATAATTCATCACTTTTATGATTGATTTTGTTCACTTCCTATGTATAGATAAAAATCATAAAAATATTACAATCTATAAATTTTAATAAATTAAATTATAAAAATTTTGTTTCATAAAAAAATATTCGTCTATGTTTATTATTCTAATAGAAATATAAAATAAGATACTTTAATATTTGAGAATTTATGTCACCACTTCATCTTCATTATTAAATCTTCAATCACATTATAAAACAAAAATTGGTTTCATGACTATAAAGTATCATTAATGAGAGTTATTGATCCTGAAAAATAATTCATAGTATGACTAAAATATTTTTCAATCTATACCACCATAGGATGAACCAAGGGTATCCACAATCATTAAAAAATTATAATTATATCATATACATAGACATATCACTCAGGTTTTCACAAAATATTTCTCTTCTTTGAAACAAATTTATTTTTTCTTTGTAATACATTAGTATACATTAAAAGATATTTTGTAGTTAGGTTCATTGTTAACACTATATTCAAAGGCTCAAGATACATCATTATTGATATAATTAAAATATGAAATAAATTTTATCATATATGAACAATTTTCTTAAAATAATGGAATATCTCCGAAAAAATGATTCAGATTACAAATTTGAGAAATATATTAAATTTAGAATACATGTTTTTTTCCTTATGTGCTATATTTCCTTTTCCACGCCAAGTATTTTTTTTGATAATAGTCACATATGTAATATTAAATTATCATAAAAATTAATTGATTTAGTGTTTATGAAATGCACATGATAAAAAACTGCCTTATTTAAACATGAATATGGAATGATACAGGGGTTATCCATATAAACCTAGTGATTTTAGATAACCATTTAAGATAGAATTTATGAATTAATATGATATTGTGGAGTGAAAATTTACTTTTCATGATTTCCATTTGAAAAAATTAGTTCTTAGATCTCACCATTAACAATGATGAGGGAATAATTTTTTATTTCATTCCATTCCACCTACGTTCTTCAATCATTCATCATCAATATCATCTTTGAAATTTTTTTTAATTATACCTGGGAAGAATTTCCTTCACAATTTATATTTTACTTAAGGTCTCATTAATACGAGAGTGGTTACAGGGTTGATAGAAATTTTGTATTTTAAATACTATGATGTGTACGTATGACCGGGAGTTAGATAATGAGTTTTGTATTTCATGGTTTTCATTGTAGTGGGAGATGATTAATATGATAATATTTTACTTTATACAATCCAAATGGTTTAGATAAATCATGAAAAACCATAAATTTGAGTTTTTTTGATATAATATGTAACAGATCCATATGTGATGTCAGTGCGACTAAGATGCTTGAACCAGACTAGAAATTATAGAAATTTCTGGGTTACAGTATACGTAGTTCAGATTAACAAAATTAGTGTGCTTACCCTTCCATGGTGACTAGTGTTTATATATATAATAAAATATTACACACCATGTGACATTACCACATTCAATGTGAAATGAAACTATTGACCTAAAATATACCCCTCGGTGCGTGGGCACATATAGGTCTATGGTACATGGGTATAAGTAGGGTACACAAGCATGGACGTGGTACACATACATGGACAAAGTCCACAGACATGGAAAATGTACTTGAGAATCAACACAGTACCCAAGAACATGATGATTTACTCTGGAAGAGGCTCAGTCCAATCTATTTTAGTGATAGACACCATGTTACCCCATTACACCGTGGACACTCCTTCGAGGGTTGGTTTATTACCTCATTTTATTTAGTATAATTTAGTAATAGAAGGGTATGTTCCCTTGGTCTATCCCCATGAGTGTAAAATGAGGCATCCCATCTTTATAATAGGATGAGTTATCCTACATACGGTTTCCTTTTAGATATATTTATCTACCTATCAATGTAGCTCGTGGTTTGATCCTTTATCATTCTTCACCAATTTAGGTTTGATATCATGTAACTCACATTCAGGGTGTGTGATCCCCATCATAGTGGTTTACTCGAGGAAGTTTTTAGAATTCCCTATTTTTCATATATGTTATTACCTAGTTGTGTTTTCATATCTTTTGACCCAGTGTGTACTTATTCATGGAGATTCTGGATGGGAACCACCTCTAGGATAAGAACCCTTAATGTTTGTATAATTATGGGAGCGATTTATATTAGACAGTCATTTCCAAGAATCCCCAAGTATAATTATAGGATTTCTAGTATGTATGTGACCTCATATTTGGATATAGTGTCTTTTTTGAGTATATCATCTTTTATGTTATCCTCTCTTATGATATGAATTTCCTTCATTATATATGTTTTGGTATTTTGGGGTTTTTTATTAGGTATGTTTATGCTAACCCCTACATGAGATCTAGACACACATGTCAAGTAATATGAAAAAGAAATTCATTTCAATGGATTCCTTGGAAAACATGGAGTAGTTGTAGCATAGCATCATTAGATATACCATAGTCGGTCCTAGGAGTTGCATCATGAGAGAAATCCCCAACATACTAGATGGTTAGAATTTTTTAGATTTTTATTTGGACCATTTTGTTTCCCGTAGATGTTTCATACTCTAATATTTTACTTAATATTATACATGCATATTGGTATTATTTGATTATTTCCATTCAAAATTATATTAGTATAAGGATATTTTTTTATGTGTGTAGTAACCATAGCCTAAATCCCCCACCCCTCATATCTGTGATATGACTGAGCGATATTAGTGTTCAAAATATGACATATTGGTGGAGGGTTTGGGGTGATATGTTGGGCTTGGAACCTTCTAGGTGGACCGGGATGGAATGGGTTTTGATAGAGTTGTATAGAATAATATTTTCTTAGGACTTTATATATGTTATTTTCAAATTGTTATATTTTGTTTGGGAACTAGGGATAAATGTTAAAGTGTCTCCTGTTTGGATCTACATATAGGGAACCAAGTGATTGTGCATAGGCCAACATATCCATTCACCCTAACTGTGATAGCCTACTTTTGAATCGATATATTTCAAGACATTTTTTAGGGAAAATATGAGTACATTTTTATATAGGATTATTTTTTGGTTTCCATTCCCATAATCTATCTCATTAGATATACTCTTTGATAGTTCTGACTCATTAGCATTATTTGATTCCCAAATTTTGAAATAAATTTAAGATTCCATAGTGGAATCATGAAAATTATTTGTTTAGATAAAGGTATTTAGTTTAGGGACATGTGTTGGAGGTTGTATATATGGATAGTTTTCTAGTATTACCACCTCCCACATAAAGGATAGTTTTTTTAGTAGTATCATAATATGGAATGGATAGGCTGAGATAACATCATGAATATTATATGTAGAATATCCTATGGTTTTGGGGAAATTTATACCCTTGGATATAGAGGACTATATAGTGGAACTTGGAAACAATTTAGGCATTGTTTGGACTCCTCCTGATCTAATAGTGTTCCAAGTGATGAGTCTTCTCCATGTATTAATAGGGTGACTCTGGAGTTTAGTGACTCATACAAATCATGAATAAATCCACGCATGCATAGTGTTTGACTATATTATTACAATCTATTTTGACCCCAACACACTATGTAATTTACATATCCCACAACTTCTAGTGATCCGTTAGGGAAATGTAATAGTAGTAGAATATTCATCGATGTTAAAAAAGCTCTCTTGATACTCCATGGAAATGTTTATGATGCATATATTGGATCACATACCTCCAAACAGAGACCTTTTTGAGATATCTAAATTAGAGTGGTATATATCTGTATCAATTCTTATGTCAGGTTGTCGGATAATTCCTTGGTGGTGGAGAAATATCTTTATGGGTAGTTGTCGATAGTTGGCACTCGTACGAGGAACCATAGATATTAGAATTCATAATGTATTTGTTGATGATTTTCATAGTGATCTATGAGAATTATGTGTTTTTAAATAATGTCTCATGATATAGGGTACATGGTTTTGGGATTATAGGATGGTTCTAGTTAACTATGAGAGTGGTGGTGTCACTTTTATAATGGGAATGGGAAAATCTTGTGGGATTGTCTCATCCTAATATAAGAGACATGGAGATATTTGATGGATTTGATTTGTGGGTAAAATAACATGATCAAGGTGTTATATAGGGAGATATATGAGTAGAATATCTATTAGTGTAGCCATAGGTGGTAAATGTTATTTTCTTTTTCCACCACCACCCCATTATAGTCCATGCCAGACTCAAGGAGTTAGTTGTCAGGGTTATGGGAAGCTATAGGGAGTAGAGGTATATAATCTAGACTCTAGGGATGATTATTGGAAAAATATATGTCTTATAAACTATAGATATATTATTGATCAATATAGGGCTGAGATGAAATTTCCTTTACACATCCCTTGTTCATGATCTAGAGATTCTAGTGGACACATTGGTTTGACCCTTACATCCAGAGACTCATACTGGGAGAGGTTAAATGATCAAAAACTTTCTCTGACAATGTGAAATGAAATTTAAAGGGGAGATATTCCTATTGGATATTATCATAGATTTGTTTAGAAATTATAAGAAAGTTCTACGTATGGACAGGCTCTCCAAATTCATGTACATATTTACTATTTTTGCTGGATGATGAGGTATTTATGAGTTGATGGAACAAGTATATCATTCATCAATGAGAACGAATTATATGAAGAGAAGTGTGGAACAATAAGAAGGATGATAAAAATGATTCGTCAAATTATGATCTTTGTACCCTTGGGGATGTATCTTTTATGAGATTTCAGATTGATGTATTGGTGTAAGAGTTTGAGTTTGTCTTCCATAAGGAACTGTGGATCCAATATCCCCACCGATAGATTTAATTATTTATATGATTACCGCCATGTAATGGCCTGATATATTTTCCTAAATATATATATCCACCATATATATTCCTAATATAAATGATTAGTTGGATAATTGGTATAGGAAGGGCATAGTCAGACCCAATGTATGTTTTGAGGTAGCCTTGGTTCTATTTTCAAGATGTTGGATGAGTGTTTGAGTTTATGTGTGGATTATTATCCCCTAAATTTGGTGTCTATAAGGAAAATGTATCAACATACTTGAAATCATTAACTATTATAATAGTTGTAAGGGGTGATTTTGTGCTTGAATAATTAGCTAATGTTAACATTTCTAGAGGATGTTACATGGAAGTAGTGATTCAATGAGAGGAGGAACTAAGGGATATTAACCCCCCCCCCCCCCCATTATAAGTACTTTTGTGGTTGGGGACGATGTACTAAGTCCTTCAAGATCATTACTAGTGGACAGAATGAAGAGGTGTGTAGAAGAGGTTATTACTTAATGCCTCATTTTCTAGTAGGTGAAGGTTGTGAAAAAGGCTCCAACACGTTTGGATCAAAAAAATGAGGTACTACAATGGAAGTGGATTTGTATATCATGGAATTCATGATAGTAATTCAATAAACATATATAGGTCAAAACATTGTCTAGGTTAACATAGATTGAATAACCATGTTAACCCACTTTCTAGACATATGATTAGAATCTTGTATATAGAGATTGGGATGAATTTACATGTAGGATACAATATATCTTCATAGAGTTGCCTAAAATATCATTTCATGTCATGATTCTATGTTCAAATTTGGATTATGGATAAGTTTATTATAGGAATTTCAATTGACCAAAACATTTCACCCACACACAGATAGACAGATATTGCAGACTATTAAGGTTTTGGAGGAAATACTATAGGATTTCATATTAGACATTTTTCATAATTGGGAGGATCACCTCCCCTATGTGGATATTATGTATACAAAAAATTTACACTTCACCATTGGTATAGATCACTTCATGGAATTATATGTGATTCCTTACCGGTCACCACTCTATATGAATGATCCACAAGAGTCAACAATAATGAGCTTGGATATGGTGTGAGTGATGAAAGAGAATTTTAAATTCATCTTGGATTGGAGGAGTACATCCTATATCTATTAAATTCTCACAAGGAAAAATGGTGGATGGATTTGTAGTTTGAATAGGGACACTATGTGTTCTATAAGGTCTTGCATCAATGAGTATAGTGGAGTTTTGGTTTGGGAGAAAATTTATAATGGCAATCACTAACTATTTTTGGATTCAGATTAGGGTTTTCAAGGTGGAACACAACTTATCCCAATCACTGTAGTGATACTGGGTACATGATTGCATCCATGTGTAACTAATAAAGAGTTATGTGCATGAACCATAACATTTTATCCTTTGGGGAGATATGGAAATCAATGATATAGATTCCATCATAGAGATCCTATAATATATCTAGGATAGAAATGAGAATATCCTTAATGGTTGAGTGATTCCATTGTTTTATGATTTGTTGAAACACGTGAATATTTTGGACATCACTTGAGAGTGGGGAACTAGATGTGATCTGAGTACCCTCACATGTTTAAGTGAATTTTTTATTTTTTAGATGAAAAGTCTAGAGTTAGGGTGAATGTAATGACTCTGTTTGTTTTCCTTATAACACATTTGAATATTAAAAAGGATATTTTTAGAGTTATGAATTATTTCAATGTAAAATTTTCGGGATCGTGGATCTAGAGAGTCGATAAATTATAAATATAAAATACATTATTTCACATAGACATTGGTTATGTAATATCTCTTGAATGGTGATCCATATGGGAAATTCAAGACCACCATTAAATCCATATTTTAGGGTTTACCCTCTGCACATCATAACCATTGTGTGTGACATATTTTTTTAATAGATATAATGGTATGAATAATAATTTAATGAAATAAGTAATTTACTTAGTGTTTATTAAATGTAAATAAATACATCCACCATGATTGAAACACAAATATGAAATGATAAAATGGTTATCAACCAAACCATTATTACTTAAAGTGATCATAGAGGAGATATTTTATTAATAAAAATAATATCTTGGATTGACACTTAGTTTTTCAAGGATTTCATCATCAACATTGGAGCTCATGGATCACGCAAATTAATATGACTTGAAATTAATTATTCATTAGTGATCAATCTAAACATGAGTTTGGAATTCCTTTTTTTATTACCCATGTTTGATTCTTTGTATCAAATGTGCTTTAATTAAATTAACATATTAATTATAGAATTAATGTAAAAATATGTTTTCTATTTTTCTTTCTAGAGTGTTAAAATTATAAACCTTTTATGGATCCTAATTTATTCATCTATGTTCAACATTATTCATCCTCAGTGGATTGAGTCTAACCTTAACAATAATCATATATCATTTTATCACTTTTTGGATTCAATATTCTAAATACACATTATTCATGAATTAATCATTAGTATCTTATGTTTTTGTAATTTTGACTATACCATGAAATTGATCTTTGGTCAATGGATATTTTTTACAGGGAATCAATTATGAGGGTTCTGCCAAAATATTAGAGGAATTTTTATGCTAAAAAGTGATGATAATTATAATGATATATGATTTTGAGATAGATAATGATATTTTATTTATCATTTTTTAATTTTGGTGGTTCTTTGTGATGGGAGATAATTCCCAAGAGGATTGGTTGGAAAATATGGCCACCAGGGACATACCAAGCTTGGTTAACCTATGACCAGATTTCTATCATTTTGATCTATAGAATATCATTAAGTGATGGTATAACTAGTTAGATCAGTGAACAATATATGATATTATATATATTTCCTTATTAAATAGCATTCCATTCGGATGAACACATGATTTGAAGAGCCCCTACAATTAAGGTTAGGGTCTATGTGTATTATAATATATCACTAACCATGTGACATGGAGAAATGTATTGTGATATAAAAATGGTTACATGAAACAAACCCCGTGCTGAACAAGCATATACATGTCAATGGTACAAGGAAAAAACTAGTGTACTTAACCATGACCAGGGTACCTAGACACAACCAAAGTACGCAAGCCCAACTAGTATACATGAGAACAAGCAGAGTATGCATGCATAGAATGTGGTACTTTCTATTTGACTCAGTATGGTCAAATTTAGATGAATATTCCATTTAATCTCTATACACATTGTATACTTTTTCAGGGGTAGGCTGAATCCCCCATTCGTTTTATTCCTAATGTGTATCAGTAGGTAATGTTACCTTGATTTGTCTCACTGAAGGTAATTTGATAAATCACATTTTGATCATAGGATGAGTGTTCCCCTCAATGGGTTAGTTCTGGATATATTATGGTTTCTCCCTATCTGGAATAGGGAAATAACCTCTATCATTATTCCCTAGGCTAGGGAAGGAATCTCAATATAGACATTCAGTGAATGTGATCACATCCTAGTGAGTTTCTATTGGTGGGGTTAGGAATCCCCCATAGGCCCCAGTTATAATCCCATTTATATGAATCAATATCATTAGTTTTCTAGTGTGTACATATTCTAGGAGAGTTCCAATGTAAAAAACCACTTTAATGAGTTTTATTACTTATAATAATTACTGAGGAGTGTGTTATCTTTGATGATAATTACCTTCAATACACTAGTAAAATTCTAGGTCGGCAGTGTGAATATGTCCTTTATTTGAGACATGGTGTATATTTAGATCATATATGGCTTGTTTTATCCAATACTATGAGTGTAAACTCTTAATGATTTATGATTGGTGATTTTATGGTGTCCAAATAGGTATATTTATACTCGCCCATTCATGTGATCATCCTCCACATGTCACATATTATGAAGAAAAACAACCTTTAGATGTATTCCAAGGATGTCTAGGAGAAGGTGGAGAATAATTGAATTAGAAAGAACATTATATGTTTTATGGGTAGCATTGTGACGGTATTCCCCTCATTACTAGTATTTTGGACTCTTTTACAGATTCGAAATGCTTGTATTTATCCCTTTTGATTTCTTATACATGTGTCATAATATGAGTGAGGATTTAGTAATATTCGTGAATATTGGCGTCAAATTTTGATTCAATTCTGTATTATATTTGTTATTTAGATATATATGTTTGTATATAATTACCATATACTATAGACTCTCATGTGTTTGATACGCCTACATGGTATTAGTCACTTTCCCTTAACATATTAATTGTATTCATGAGTTGTCACAATAAAACATACACTATACAAGATGGTCTCAGTGGGTTAGGTCAGAATAATCCATGTTTCCAAATTTATCCAAACATTACTCAGATAAAATATATTGTGACCCAAACATATCATACATAAATCTAACATTTTCATAGAAAAATATTCAATACATTACAATATGATTCATGGTAGAATCATATAGCTCTAGAATCGTTGAAAATAGGTATACATAAATAAATTTTACATTGGAGATCTAAATCATCACTTACATAGATCATCAAAAAAATAACCCTTAATATACACATTATACATAAAATCATTATATATATCATGGTGAAGGGAAACAAAAGAAAGGGTGAGATAAAACACTCAATAAGGGTAGACAAGGGATATATCAGTTATAAAATAAGGAAAATAGGATAATATGTATATGATTACTTTATATTAACATTTTTAAATCATATCCGAAATATTATATATCATTATCTTGAATCATGGAATAATTATTGTCATTTCATAATAAAAAAAATCATAAAAGAATTTAAAAAACATTATCATGGAGAGAATAATATTAGCATTTGAAATTTGTTTATAGAATACCTATAAATGTAGATAAATAATTTATCTAGTCATGGATCATTTAAAATTCTATAATTTTTGAGTGAGATCACTTCCCATTCAAACATATCCTTATTTAAGAATCACTCTCCAGACTATAATAGTGGACAAGGTCAATTATAGAAGATGGTTTACTACCAGTTCGAGTCTTTATTATCTCATGAAATATCCTTCGTTACCAAATTCCATGAGCACTATATAATTTCTGGACCACCCATTACATAATCTTTTTCCATTTATATATAAACCTCATTATTATAATACATTTATCATGTTTCATGACCATGGGAAATTAAATGAGATTCATAAGAACTTCCAAAAGTCTTTATAGTATAAACCAAGTAAAATAACTGAGTTTAATAAATATATCACAATAATAATCGTAACAAATACAAGGAAATAATATTTATGGAATCATTATATCATATATCCTATAAATTATAGGCAATATCAAAGGATTTCATCTTAGATGAAAATGACTTTAAAATATAATGTGAAATATTTATTGAGGAAAATATAAAATAAATTTTGTAATCAATTATTTAAAATCTTAAAATTTTAAAAATATAATAGAACAAATTTTCATTGGAAAGGATTGTAGATAAATTTAATGGAAATTCATATAATTAAGTGGTCCTAAAAATATGAAATTTATTTCTTTCCATTGATGTTAAAAATATTTCCTTTCATATTTTTATTAAAATCTCAAAAGATCCTATTTCAAAAAATATATAAAAGATACCTTTTAATGAATTTTGTAAACATATAATCATTTGGAAAATTTAAATTATGTAATCATAGGATACTATTGAATACATCATTCAAGTTATATTTAGAACACATGAATATGGTTGGAAAAATATTTTTGGCCAAAGAGAAAAATAAAATCGATTTTCATTAAAAATACTATTTCAGTACCATTAGTATATAACATGATGAATATTAATAAAAAATATTTAATGTATAAAAATAAATAATGTATAACAAAATTCAGGTTATTCTTGAGAGATAATTTATAACATTCCATTATCGGAAATTTAATCATAGGAAATCTCGATATACAATGAAATCATAACAAAAACATATTACTTCAAGTTCAACTAGCTTAAAAAGAAATCTATCATTTAGTATATTAAATTTAAATTTTTTATAATTCCATTATATAATAATGTAAATATTTATAATATCCTATATTATCCACTTATTACATTTGAAAAACTATCTACAAATAGTTATATTTTGAAATTTTTATTTCTAGGTGTGCAATATAATGTATTTCATAGATGTTTCGGTTCTGATGTTATAGTGATTTTACTTTGAACATGTTTACATAATCTATAAAATATAAAACATTATGTTAACATCACAAATATTCAATATATATAAATATATATTTATATTCATCCATAAAATTCTGAGTGAAAAGTTGAATTACATCATTCCTGGAGATAAAAGTCCATACCTCAGCATGAATGTTGTATCCATTTTTCAATGGATGGGGAAAAATAAAGAAAAATAATAATTAAACATTAAATAATAATAATATCATAAATAAAATATATATTTATAATTTATACTATTATTACTATCTATGTGATGTGGTGATGAATCCCAAATTACCCTGAAATATGGAGAGGGTGAACTGTACGTACGATAGAGCAGCATTTTCAATTTATATAGGATAGATAGATGGTGGATAACATTTAGATATTTATGGAATTAAAATATAAACTATTAAAAAATATTTAATAGGTTATATATATCTAAAATTTCTGGTCAAAAATAGTTAATACAAATGATATTACTTTACATATATTTAAAATAATTTATTTTATTTATCTATTAACTATTTGAATAAAATGTAGGCACTATGTAATAATTTATGGAAATTATTAAATCACAAAAAGAATTACCATGATAAAAAATTAATTCTATTTTTAAATAAATAATTATAACAAAACATATCATATTTGTATCCTTATGCGAAATGTTTAGAGATATTAAAATCCAGAGATTGACTTTTCATAATTATTATTTTCTTATAATAAAATAAAAGTAATAATAATAGAAAAATGGAATGAAGTGGACAGATATTGAATAAATTTATGCATATATATAATCTAAACTCATCCAATTAGATACGGTCATCTACTATAGAAATTTTAAAGCCTTATCCAAAATGGAAAAACCTATTTTACTAGCTTTACCCATACGAACGAGATAAATATTTACCATGTTTAGTATTAAAAATGAAAAAAATAAAAGGGACTAATTTAACTAATTTTATATGCATGATTTCAAATATTGAATAAATTTTTAAATATTCAACGCAAAAATATGGTAGAATTTAATTTAATATTTGAACAACAAAATGTGATTAAAAAAGTGTTCCGGAAAATGGTTTTTTATGAATTATAATTTTTTTTAACAAAAATACAACATAAATTTAATTATATTGACCCTAACAAGATTATAAATATAATAAATTAAATAATTTAACTTTAAAAATCATTTAAAAGTAATATGTAACTTTTCAAAAACATTAAATGAAATGGAAATTTTCAAATAAATTTGGATTTGAACCATTTATTGAAAAACATAATCTTTTTTAAAAATATTCAAATATTCACAAAAAGAAAATTGTTATTTGATGATTCAAAAAAATATGTTCTTTTTTTAAAATTACATTTTATAAATGTTAGAGAAATTAAATATATTATTATCTCATAAAAATAGAAAAACACTTTTGATAGAAACATGTTTTTTGAAGCATATAATGAGATTATTAAAAATTGTATACCTTTATACATAATTTTGTATTTATTTTTTATAAATATTTTATTAATTATAAATTTTACAATTTATCATCTAGGTTATAATGCTATACTACATTAAAATTCATTTGGACTCGAGGTTACATGTATTACAATCGATTGAAGACATTAAAATTATTTTTGAGAGAAATATATATCCATTAATCTCAGGGAGTTATAGTCATAAAATGTATACGTTGTTATTAAATATGAAAAAAATAAATCTTAGTTCATTATATCCTCATAGAAGAACTATTTTTATGTATTTCCTCTAGCTATGAAAAAAATAATTTTATTGATTTGTCACTCTCCATCAAAAGTGACATACTTTATTGTGTTCTATATTCAAATGATGGTGTATAATGAGTAAACATAGGATAATATAGATATAACAAAATATAATTTTTTTTATGTTCATATCTTATTTTCCTATATTTTATTTTTTTACTTATCTATTCTGATTTTGGTTAAATTGATAATTTTTTATACCGATAACAATTATAATTTAATTACTAAATATTTATTAACATTATGAAAAAGAAATTCACTCCCTTATTTTCCATTTGCACCGCTCATCTAGAACCAAAAACCATTTGTGGGATAACAATAATTAAAATTCTATGGTGAAATGAATTAAAAATTTTTACTAACATATATAATATTTGTTATAGATAATTTTTCACTTCATCGACCAAAATTACATTTAGATTAACCATTTATGATGAGAAAATTAATTTATGTTACTCCTCATACTGGTAACATATAAAATATTCTTAAGATATATTTTCCTATTTCAATGAAATACTATACTATATAAAATTTAAAATTAATGTTTTTTCAAAATGTGAATTTATACTTTTATAATGATTTTATAATAATAGATATTGGGATAAAAATTAATTTGATATAAAATTACCACATTAATTTTAGTATCCAATAAAATATTTAATATTATTATATATGCTAATGAATTAGTGAGACTATTCATTTTCTTAAATATTGAATTATTTATAAAATTCGTCATATGTTCAATAATGTATGTTTTTTCAACAAGTAGAATTGGTCAATGATATGATTACAAGGTATACAGATGTATTGATAATAAATGAACTAAATACATTATATCTAGGATCATGTACCACAGATTCAATGTAATCAGAAAAATTATAAAACCAAAAGTATAAGAGATAGTATTATAGTCCAAAAATGTTTATTAATGTCGTAATTTGAGGTCATTATAACCTATTTTACTATCAGGAATGAAATTTAATCATTTCATAGGGTATAATTATACTGGATAACTATAAGAATTTATGAAATATATAGGAATATAAATATTAGGTATCAATGTTACAGATGTAACTTCATTTTATAAATGATATTTTTATGAAATGTATATTTTATATATCTATAAAAGTTCAAGAATAAAAAAATTTGTTCGAAAAATTATTTTTCATTGAAATAATAATGAAATTTGTTTCATAATTGGAGATTTAATTTTAAATGACTTTATCATGATTATATGAATCTAATTAAAGGATTGGTATCCTAAAATTATTTCACTTATATGATAAGAGGGATTATTTATTAACAAATAATTATTATAAACATTTTGAGATGAGTAATTTTGTACAACTATTTTAGGATTCATCATTTTAAATAAATTTTATTAATGTATATGGGGATAAGAATGACTAATCTTAGATAATGAGTTTATTAAATTTTGTAAAATTTAAGGAAATATGTATCACTATTTAGGACAATCAAGATCAATATACGAAAAAATTGGATGATGTTCTATTTGTCTAGTGTATAATGGTATCCTTGAAATTTCTAGAGATCTATATTATTTTTGAATATATGTATGCATTATGTATACTGTCTCACCTCTATGATATATATCTGGAGAAGGAATGAAAACTTTATAATGAGATTTCCATTTCATTGTTCTCCTGCAATATTTGAGATGGGGTCTTGTTTGGCTTCATATAGTTAAGATAACCTGCTATATTGACTGCTTGGGCATTGTGGTATTTATGATTACATATGTGTTTCAATAATATATCATTATATCCTCACTACCACTAATATTATAATGTTTTTTAATTATTATATTAATAATTTTTATAACACTCTTACATAACTCTTCATTTAAATTAACCTTCTATATAAATAAATGTTTTTGAAAACATATCATTATTATGGTGAAAAAGAAGAAGATAAAGGAAAAGTGTCCTATGAATTTATATATTTTTAAGGGTTTTAAGAACAACTTATCTAATAAGAGTAATATATAGTTGATGGGATGGGAGGAAGATGTAATCTGTTTTTAATTTTGAATGTTTAGACACTAGAATATTAAATAAAAAATATACTTCGATAAAAAAATATACTACATAATTTGAATATTAATAAAATATAATATTATATATTTTAAAATTATTTTCATATATATAATGTAATGATTTCCTAGTGTTTATGTCCCCCTGATAAGGTCATATAATTTCTCCTCCATGATATGAACCTTAACGATATATGAATATATTCTTAAATATAGTTTAATTGTTCGGAAAATTACTATGAAAGGGAATATATCATGTTGATTACATTTTTTTATAACTTATAAGAGGTTGATGATTATTCTTATAAATTTCACACATAATAATATAAAATATGGTAGATTATTCTAACATAACTACAATTAGAAATTATGCATGTTTTGGTGTCATTGAATATTCACATCTATGAGCATGTGTAAGGATCTTATCCTGAACCATCCTGGGAACCCTAGTAATCTGATAACTGAGCCAGCTCTAACATAGCCCATAAAGAATTACCAATACCCATGGGTTGGTTTATATGACCTAGAATCTTACTATATGAAATTTTGGAACTAATTTAACACAAACAGAAGAGAAATAATAAATAAATTCATCATGTATACATGGAAAAATATATTGGGTGAAGTGTAACAGAAGTCAAGAAGGTATGAATACCCAATGTAATAAAACAATTTACAAGAAAATAGGACGGTAAATTACCCATTTCCAAATATTTTCTAATCCCATGGATCAAAATCTTCTACCACATATATGTGGTTCCATAACCTTTCTTGAACCTGGAAGTGGATAATCTATCAACACCTGAAGCCACATGTATAATGTGAGAGAAAATCCTAGTAGATCCACACCGAGGATTCAACAATACGATGCTAACTTTTATTTTACCATATAAAACATTCATTTTTAATGTAAAAAAACATAGCCTTTGAAAATAATTTTTAAAATAAATCATTATTTACAATTAAAAAGATTGAAAAGGTTAAAACAAATCTCTTATTAAGAATTTTATGTAAAATAGTTTATATAAATTCATATGGCTTGTAAAATAGATTAATGAAATAGAATATATATCAAATTAAAAGTAACGAGAAACATAGTCATGTTTTAAATTGTATGATTGTTCCCAGTTATGAGACTCACTCAAACTCAATTAGTCATCATGAAATATGTGTACACACATCCTCCCCAATACTGACCAACGAAGATACATCACCATCACAACAGGTATTTGACCTATTACATTTATGTATTGGTGGTGTTGTAAATCATAAAATTATTTTGAAAATAACTCAACTACTATAGAGGATTTCATGTTATCATATAATATTAATGGTGGTAAATTAATTTTAATCATAATTAAAATAAAATTCATCCCATTCTCTATTTTGAATATGTCAAATTTACAATTATAAAAAATCTGTGGTTTTAATCATATCATGCATTTTTGAAGATATAACTAAAGGGTTTCTATCAAAATCCTTTAATTAAATTTTCAAAAATACCATTTTGAAATAAATTCCATCAAATAAATCTAATATCCAAAATTTTAAATTTTAAATTTCACAAAACTCCATAAATTTCACAAATACAACCCTTTTCGATGTAATTGGTGGGTTTTCCCAAATTCATTCCAAAATAAAATTTCAAAACCTAAATTCAATGTTGGTGGGATTTTAATCAAACTATCAAATTCAATATCATTTATATAAATAAATTGTATTTAAATCAAAAAATTGATTTTAAATCAACCAATTTTGGGTAAAAAAAATGTTCTTCATAATAGAACCTCCTAACTTGAGATCACCAGACCCAGAATAAAAAATACCCAATCAGTAAATCAGGAGGAAGAATGCCTGAAATAAAGATCGGAGAATCAATCATAGATTCATGATCAGAGCCACTGGGGATTAGATCCTTCAATAACACATGGAGGACTAAAATACACTATGGGGGAAAGAGGAGAGAGTGGGAGAAATATAATGGTAAGAGGATACCTACCAATTACTGATCAAACATTATTATTTAGGATTAAATATTCATTTAAAAGGGTTTATAATGGTTAATATCACATATTGGGAGATTCACTTGTAGAATAAATCATAACAGGTAAAAATACATTTATCAGTCACCTTAAATGATGGTTTTAGGAATTTTAATTAAAATATTTGGAATACAAATCCCAGACACATTATTAGCACAGTAGAGACTCATAGTTAGAAAAATCATGAACTCTAACCATGAAACCCATTTTGGAAAGGTTCATTTCATCATCTAAGTGGTCACATAATATTTCTAAATGTGTTCTAGCCATATAAAAACCCTGCTATATGGGTTTTCATAGTTTCTCATTATAGGGAAAATACTATTGAAAAACCATTCACCAAACGTTCACAACATAGAATCATTTATATGTTCTAAAACATTAACATGAAACAAAATTAAAAAATATAGATATCAAAATATGGGAATATGAATACCTAAAAAAGTAACAATATACTACATAATGACCACCATAGAAATTACTATCACCTGAAATCCTACTAAGAAACATTAATGCTAAAAAGATGAGGCACTCCTCTCTATTATGTTCCTTGGTCTCCCATGTCTCATGAGAATCAGAACTGTGCTTCCAATGAATACAAACCAAAGGAATCACCCTTACAAAAAATACCTTACATTAAGAATCAACTATCCTAACTATATTTTTATACATAGATAAATTTGGTTCAACCTCAAGATCACTCCTTCTCAAGATATGTGATGGATCATATTGGTACTTTTTTCACTAAGATACATGGAAAATATTATGCATCGATAAAAAGAAATTGTATTTTTGGAATTATATACCTATTCCCCCACCATATCTATAAAATAAAAAGTTTACACAATATAAGGAGCATGTTTCGCTTTCCTCCAAAGTGGTTGATGTCCCAAATGTTGTGAAACATTCAAGAACACAAGGTCACCAACTAAAAATTCCAAAAAGTCTATAGAGGTGATTAACATAAGACATGTTCTTTTTATATTTCATCAACATTCTTCGATAAATAAATTGAATATATTTATTTTTTCTCTTGAAAAAATAACATTCCAACTATGTAGATTTCCCCAATCATTGACCAACTTAAAAGAGTTCTACAAGGCTATCCAAACAAGGCATCAAGAGGAGCAATTATAATCACAAACTGGAAAATATGGTTATATGAAAACTCAACCATACAAAGATGGTTATCCCAAGCCCCAAGAAAGTTGAGTACATATGAATGGATTACATTCTCAAAAATATATATAGATCTTTCTATATGGCAATCTGATTATAGATGATATATGATCCTTATACAGAAATAGGATCCAAGATCCTCTTAAAGGCGTCTCCAAAAGTGAGAAGTTGATTGAGAATCGCTATTAGAGACTATATCATATGGAAGTCCACGAAATTGAAAAATTACTTTCATAGAAAGATTTACTAAGTCATCTTTATTGGTTGTATCACAAATCAGTATGAAGTGAGTTAATTTAGTCATCCAATCAGCTACAACCAATGACATATTCAACATTCTCATGGAATGGATAAACCTAGAAAAAATGTCCATATATATCTCATCACACTATCAATTTGGAACTCTATGTGGATGAGCCACACCAAAATTATTATGGAGCTCATCCTTCACCTTTTGGGAGGTATTACAATAAGAGAAAAATTCAGCAATGCATCATCTCATACATGGCCACTAGAATCTACTTTACATGTAATTGAACATAATCATGGTTTCTAGGTTCAAAAACAACTAGTAATTATAGAAATACCCCATCATTTCTTTCCTTACTACTAATGGAATGATCAAAATATTATTATAGAGTAGAATTCCCCCGATCGGGAATGACCGGTCACTTATGGTCTCCCCAAAATAAGGAGAGTATCTAGTTGAATAGAATTCATCATAAAATAATTATTAATTATAAATATTCTCATGAATATATAATATCAATAGAAATCTGGTGAATCAAACCTCAATCCCAAATTCCCTAACTCCAATATGCAAATGTTGTAAAAGAGGCATCCAGTTCCACTCTTCCATAGATAAATTCATGGCCAGGGTGGAAATCTTACTACTCATGGAATCTGAAATCTCATTCCCTTTCCACACATTATAGATGACATCAAATCAAAATATTGTATATATTCAACCCAACACCTCTGGGGTATATATAAATCTTTCCCATATAATATAGAACTAAATATCTTGTGGTTGGAATACATGTCAAACTGTTCCCCAAAAAGATAATTCTTTGAACTCCAATTCATGTGCATAAAAACATCACTTTCAAGGTCATGGGTCTGATATTTATTCTCAGGTGGCTTAAGCTAACATGATCCACAAGCAATGAAATGATTACCATTCATTAAAACGCATCCCAAACCAGAAAATGATGTAGAATATAAGATGAAATATCCATACATGGCCTCGAGAAGTGTAAGAAATAATATAGTAGTAAAAATACATTTTACATCATCAAAATAATTCAAACATTTCTTTTCCCACGAAAAAATTACACCCTTCCAAGTTATAGAATTAATGGGAGAAGCTAATTTTTTGAATTCCATTATAAAATAGGGATAATATCCAGCTAAACCCAAGACACAGAAAATATGTAAAAAAATCTTGGTATTTCCCAATTCATTACATTCTTTACCTTTTTAGTATCAACCAAAATATGATGTTCCAACAACACATGACCCAATAACATCACCTTCGGAATGCAGAAATCACATTTCAAATGATTTTCATAAAGTCAGTGACAACTCAATAATTCCATATATTCTCTTAGATGATGTAGATGATACTCTTCATACATTTAATAAAAAAATATGTCCTCCAAAAATAAAACCAAGAGTGAATGATGGTACTCATGGAAAATATTATAAATTAAATCCATAAAAACTATAAGATAATTGGTTAAACGAAATTACATGACAAGGTACCATAATGGTCATATATGCTCTAGCAGGCAGTTTTCTGAATGTCAAATCATTTTGTTCTCAACTCATGGTGACCAGAAATAAAGTCAATATTTAAGAACCACATTTCCACTTTCAACAGATCAAACATATCATCAATATATTGAAATGTGTACTTCATCATTACAATAACTAGATTGAGTTTTTGGTAACCCACAAAAAGGTGAAGTGAACCATCATCATTCTTATCAAAGATATTTGTTACTAACCATGGTGGCATAATGGAGTTAATAAATCCTCTCTACAAGATCATCCAATGGACGGTTCAACAGTTTCATTTTAGCTAGATACATGCGGTATAATGCAATAGATAATTGTTGAGTACTAGGCACCAAATCGGTAGAAAAATATACGCTACTCACTAGTGAAAAAACAGATAAGTCCAAAGGAAACATATTAGGAAACTCATTGACAAATAGAGAAAGATAACTACTCAATGATTCTTGTATCAGGTGAAACAACATACACCATTATTACTTTCCCCAACACTGAGGAAGGTCCAACTAAACTCACCCTATAACTCCATTATCCTTGAATGATAATGCACACCCATTCATGTTCTGTAATGGAGAATCATTGTAGATAACCATCAATCTAATATTTATTGGAAATAATATAATATAAACTAAAAATGACATCATTTGGTTTCATTCGATAACAACAAAACTCCATGAAATATCTAAATATAATAAAGTGAAAACCAAAGTGGGTCTATAGAAACCATTATCTACATTTATTTGAATGGTTGTATTAATATCCCTCACATAAGAAAAAATCAAAATGGAAAAATTTACTTGATTAAAAATAGGGTTTGAAATAAATGAATGATATTCACCAGTATAAATAAAAGTAGACACTAATGACGATGTAACATTGAAGGTACCTATCATAGTAATTAGAACTGTATTCGCTTCCTTTGGAAAGTTTTCTATTGTGTGAAGATGATTGTTTCTGAATTAATATGTCTATAAACCCTTTTCTATTGAATAATTTGATTACACCATGTTTTTAGATGGTATTAATGATCTCATTCCACTACACTAGGTAGAATAGACATGTTAGAACTTCTGCATGTCACTTGAGCAACCGCAAGAGCCACATACCTTGGGTCGCATAGTACATACCCTCTATGAGTTCCCTGACATTTCCCATTGGTAGATAATAGAAGGGCCTCTACCGCGAACATCATGAGATCAAGAAAAACCATTCTCATGAGAACCACAATGAGAATCATCTAATTTTCCCTTTCTTTTGTTGGAATGTACACAATGATTGGGAGAAAATGGAAATCCTATAATCCTTGACTTTATATCCATGTCATTTATGATTATATATTATATATATCAAATCATCATAAGAGGGTATATTACACAAGAAACCAAATAATGAATATAGGATCGAATTCCCAACTCAAACTAATGCGTCATCCTCTTCTCATTTGATAATATCTCCGGTGAAAATTATACTATCTCTGCAAAATAGTTTGTAAATTATTTCACGATGTTTTTATCATACATGTGTTTTTAAAAAACAAAAACCTTGACTAGCACCATCAAATCTAGATAGAAATAATCAGTGAAGATATCCTTTCTGTCTCTCCACCATATTCCCTCATTATTCTTCACCATCATCATCATGACCCACTATCTATTTATCGATCAATCTGGAATTAAGGTGGAACACTCTTCCATGATTTCATTTGGTGTCTATAATAACTCAAAAAAATTCATTATTATGGTCATAAATCCTTCAGATTCATGTGGTTCATTTGGGACATTAAATTTTCATAGATTTTCTATAAGGAACTCCTACTAATGATTCCGAAAAACATCCATTTGAGGTTTCATGACAGGATACTAAATGGGATCTGGTGGTGGTGGTTGTTCCAAAGCATGGATATTACAAAAAATGTTATCAATAAAAATTTGGTCCATGAGAGTATTATCTCATTTTTGTTCATCAATAGATTTCTCATATATTTTTTTCATATGAATTCATGATGGCATGATGCTACACCACATCGTTAGACAACATTGAAGACATCAGATAAAATATCTTATAGAGAAACAATGGAAATAAATCCCAACAGATAGAAAAATAATATTTGTAATTCAATATTATCCTAATAAAAATAAAGGATAATACACGAACTAATCCTCAAGACTACATTCCCAAAACCACCCATTGATACAAAAGGGCCATTGTTGTGAGATCTGGATAAGCACACAATGACAAAAAGCTCCCATGTCATGTTAGGATTACAGAAATGCATATTGAAATTAGTGAATGATAAAAAACATGGACCATTCATAGAACTTTTTCATGAACCATGAAAGTTACCATAGAAACATGATATCTGAGCTAGCTATAACATAGTTCAAAGGGAATTCTTGATCCCCATGGTTATTTGAATATCACTAGAAACCATATAATATGAATGTGTGAAAAAATTTACATCAACAGAATAGAAGAACGATAAACAGAATAGTGTACATATAAGGAAAACTACATAGGGATATGTTTACCATAAGTCAAATAATTAAGAAAAAACAAATTAATATAACAATGTACTAGAAATAGGTAGATAAACACTATGATTACAAATGGAAACAACTCTCCAGGGACAAGGATAAATAGCTACTACCACATCCAAGTGGTTCCTTACCCATGCTCTAACCATAAATAAAATAATCCAAAAATAACTAAGAAAATAGGTAGGGTGTGAGCTCAAAGCCCAGTTTGGTCCCACCAAGGATCCCATAAAAATATTCCAACATTTAATTAACCAAATACTAAAATAAATTTTAATGTAAGCAGGAATGGAATTTCAAAATCATATTTAAAACAAATCATGCACTAAATTTAAAATGACGTAAATTCTTTAAACAAAAGGATTTTTATACGTTTTTAGAAAAATAGTTTTCATATATTCATATGGTATAGAAAATAATTTACTATAACAATGAAATATATTTAAAATATGATCAAATTAGAAACATGTTTATGTTTTTAATGGTATGATAGTTCAAGGATATGAGACTCTACCACACTCAAATTTTCATCACGGCAATGTGTTTACACACATACACCTCGATACTGACCATGGAGGACAAGTCACCATCCCATCGGGGATGTGACCTACTACATTGATGTATTGTTAGTGTTATAAATTGAGTGTTTTCCTGAATAACTCACTAACAACCTAGGTTATATTTTTCTCTAATAAAATAAATTATTGTCAAATTATTTTTAATAAAAATTAAAATACAATTCATCCCAATCTCTTATTTCAATATGAAAAAGATACATTTAAAATAATTGGGTTTTCCTCAAATCGTGCATTTTTCAAGATAAACTCAATGGGTTTATATAAAAATGATTTTATTCAGAATTTCCTAAAAACCATTTTCAATGAAATTACATCAAAATAATAGGACAATTTTATTTCAAGAATTTAATTATCATTAAATTCCTTCAATTTCACAAATAAACCCCAATTCAATGGAATTGGGGTTTTCAAAAATTCATGCCAAAATCCAATATCAAAACACATATTCAATGGAATTATTTATTTAATCACACAATAAAAATAAATTTCATTTATAACAATCAATCAAATTTAAATAAAATAATTGATTATAAATGAATCTATTTAGGGATAATAAAAATAATTTATCGTAATGTAACCACCTATCTCGGGATCACTAGATCTAAAATTACAATTCCCTTATTCATAAACAATGATAATGATCACAAGAAATATAGATTCAAGAATCAATCATATATTCCTGATCATAATAAACTATAATTTGATCCCCTAAAAACACTCAAATATCTACAAACACTAGGGAGTAATAAGTAGAGTGTGGAAAAGTGAATGGGAAGATAAATCCTACCTCTTAGGGATCAAAAATTGTTCTCCATGGTTCATTATGTATCTGGATGTATGTAGATGGGCCAAAATATCCACTTGGGATATCCCGAAGAAGAAAAAAATTCATAATAGGTGAAAATAGGTCCATCAAGAACCATAAAAAGGGTTTTGAGACTTTTTAAAATAATTTTTGGATTAAAATATCCTATATAAATGGTTTTTTAGGTAGGGAAACATGGTTATAAATGATGTTCACCCAAACTATGATCCCCATTTTGGAATTGACAATGACTTATACATAGTGCTTTCTTGATTTTTCAATCCATACACCAACCACAAAAAACCCAATGTATGGGTCTACCTGGATTCCCCAAATAGGTTGCATGGTTTGGGAAAATCACGCGCCAATCAAAAATAACCTAGATAAATTAAAAATTTCCAAAATTTTCACCTCAAACAACACTATACATAACCCAACCAAAGGATGATCAAAATAGAGGTCTATGAATAAATAAAAATATTAACAAAATTTCACGTATTCTTAGTCTTTTTGATTATCATTAATGTTTGTCTTGAATAATCCATTTATATTTTATAATGAAAATCATTATTTAATATGATTAAGGATTTGTAGTGTATGTTATATGCATCCTGAAATAAAATCCATTAATTGTTTGTTTGAGAAAGTATTTTTCCATTCCATCTTTATGAATGCCGATATATCGACCATTATATTTGAATACAACCATTACATTAAATCCCATGTCCATGGTGTATCGATGAGATTATTTAAAGTAATCAAAGAAAGATGAATTGATCCTATAGGTTTGTGGCACAGATGTGTATCCTACATGATGTGATAATAAGTCAATTATATGATATTAAAGAGTTATTATTTATATTTCGTTATCATCATTTTGACATTATGTTCTTTTTCTTTGGTTCAACGACCCATTGTTATATAGTAATCATTAACATCAGGAAATCATACTTAATAATAATGATAATTAATGATGGAGGGTCACACAATAAGTGTTCCCATTGATCTAGATTAAAATCTAATTGAATTTTATTAATGTAAAAAATTTTATTCTCAAGACTAATGAGTCATTTTATTCATGTATAATTACTAAAATAAATAAAAAAATATTTTTTTCCTGAATTTTAATTAAATGTATTTATTTTTTATTAAATATGTAATTGTTTTTTGGTTTGTGGAAAATATATATATATATATATATATCTATGTACATATATGAATAAAATATCAATTAATTTATTAAACAAATGATGAGATGTTCAATTGTACCATGACCTTGCCTAATGATCAATATTTATTTACAATCTGGTAAATATTATTTATCATTACATGGGATATCATATCCCATGAAAAAATAGTAGTAATAATATTATGTAGCTTAGAGTTTAATAAGAAATATCATATTATGTAAATTTCAAAATTCAGTTAAATAATATATTAAACTAAAACCTAGATATATAAATATAAGGTTATGTTTATTATGTAGAATTTGTCCAAATGAGGTAGAGATTCATTACCCTCAAATATTAATATATACATCACTCAAATTACTACTCTATCACTGTTCCTATAATTAATGAGAAGCAAAAGATTGATTCCTCAAAGAGTGAAGGATGATCGATCAACTCAAACAACAAAAGACATTTGATTCTCCATGCTAACACCTAAAAATCAATTGGAATTTTACATATATCAAAAGAGAATGTGTGTATCACCACTAGAGCAATTTTACCCAATGATATTCAAATCACAACAATCATAATCCGTAAATGATCTTTTCAAATATTAACCACATAATTGAATAAAGTATCATAATACATGGTATTTATTTTCTATAAATGTAAATTTTTTAATTTTTTAATTATAATGAAATATACCCTTTAGTTTTTTTAGAAATGCTAAATTAACTTATATTTAATTTCATTATGACCAACTCAGGCTTTGAATTTCTCTAAAACAATAATGCGGTATCCATGAAGCCACGTTTAAAATTTTTAAGTATTATTTGTTTGTTAATATAAGTCAAATAGTAGTGAGATTTCAATTTCATATTTTTTATCTTTAATTTTATTTGAATTGACATGTTATAGATGTATTATACATATTAATTCATATTAATTTTTTTAATGGTCTATGAATAGATGAATAATGACTGGAGATGACATGAAGAAGTGCAAAAAAATTTGGAAACTAAAAATTATTCACATGAAATGTATTTTTATTACATGACATACAGCCTTGTGAAATTCTCCTACACATGATACGAGATTCATGATATACCATCAAGTAACTACACATGTTAAATTTAATTCACACCATGTATAGGCTTGACCGGTTTGTAATAAGACATGTTAGATTACATGGCATTTTCTGGTGTACAAGTCGAGTAGTCTACACAGGAGGGAAAAAACTCTTGCAATTAATGTGGTCATTATACATGGTCATAACAGTTTGACATCTTATAGTGTTTTTTATACACACAAAATATATATGTTCTACACATCATATATTTAATCAATTCATGAATATAAAATACACATTAATCTATTTAGATTGAAAAGTGGAAACATGACATACCTGATACATATCATGTTGCTAGACTCAACACATTATGTATCCTCTAATCCAAGAACACACTATGTTCTCTTGAATGTTTTTCAGAACCAAGGAATTTTGACCACATAGAGCGCATCTAACTTTTACATGGCATGTAGTCCAACTGAGATATATTCCTATACATAGACTTTTATCCCAGGAACTCGATAAGGGGATGAATGACATGTAGCTGTCATGTACATGACTTGTTTTTTGGATTAGGTACACTCCAATTCCCCATGAATCAACATTGGATACACGAAGTCTAGATGGAATGTATATTCCACATAGTGTCCCAATTATTGATAGAATTAAATTCAATTTATATAAAAATTGAAGAATTAAAACCACATTTAATTGATTATAACCTATTATTTTTGATAATTTAATAATGGTTTAATATATTATTAAATTATCAATAAATTTATTAAAATAATATGTAATTATTGGTTTTTATTTTATTTTTCTATAATTACTTTCAATTGGTTTTCTCAAAGAGGATTTAGAAGGTCATTAAGATGAAATGTTATTAATTAATTAATTAATTAATTAATTAATTAATTAATGTAAGAGTGGGTTTCATCATAATAAAAAAGGAATCATAAATTAATACTAACTAGTTTACTTCTTCAAATATGATGCATGTACGATCATTCATGAGCTGGACCATGAATAGTGTATGAGTTTGAAATTTTAATCTAATTTATTAAATGCGTTTGAAATTATTTAATTATTAAATTAGGATGGATGGCATACACGTCATAACCCATCAATTATTATGTTGGACTGACATAGTCATGGTTATTTTTTACAATCACACTATGACAAATTCATTGGTTCCCCTCACATATAATTGAATTATAAATGCAATTAATTATTGGAGTATCCCAATGAGCATGGATGTGGGTCAAGATAGAACCAAAATGATACCAAATCAGATGATACAATAGTGGAGTTTTGGAATGTAGTTACTCATTCCAAGACATAAAATATGAGTTTACCCCTAGTCCATATGATGTTTTACTATCCTCCCAACAAAAAATCCTTTAAATTATCATAGAAACGAGTAATTTAATTAAATAAATATTTCAATCTTATTTAATATATATATTATGGATTCAGGGTCATCATCATAGTAATAAATTAATTAATTTGAGAAAATAAAATATAAACAAATATATTATGTGTAAATTTTTTATCCAACATTTTTAATTAATTTAATAAAATCCATATAATTTTAAAAAGATATATAATAGATAAACAGATAATTTTTTTTTCAAAATAAAATAAAATATCAATATTAAATAATATGAAAATATTTTCCTTCAATTACTTTATTAAGAAATGAACTATTATTACTATGAATTTTCTAATCATTTTCTAGAAAGACAATTTTATAAGGGGAATTATTTTTATGGTTTTGGATTGAATTTACCATTTTACATCATGACGAGTAGCCCTTTATATAATTTATGTAACATGGAGGAAAGTGCTGAATAAATCCAGGTGAATAATTTTGGATTGGGGAGTCCATTAAATGGTTCAATGAGTTGAAAGCCCATAGTTGGGTAAGGCATGACTACATAAATACCATTATTAATCTAGATCAACCCTTATTGGGGTTTTGTGAAGGGGAATATGGATCCACTCAACAAGAATCCCCTAAAAACTATTTATTCTGGGTTCAATGGTGACATATTTTGGGACGTGATAAAATATTTTGGGATATAATAAAATTATATTATTATTAAATATTACGAAAATTATAATCACTAGAATTATAAATATTTTAATCCTTTAATTGTAGTTTAAAATGGAATTTTTTTAATCCACACTATCCTAGATATTAGGGAAATACCAATTACCCAATAACAATAACTTCTAGGAGTTGTTTAGACACCGTTGGGTCGTGTTGTGAAAATAATGGTAATCTTATAAGCTCTAATCATCACATACAAATCAACATGTATAAGATGTGAGTTATGAAGTGTTCCTTGTGTAAAAAAACATTGTAATTATATTTTTGAAATTCATTGTTGGATGCTTTCATCATTGTCAAGTGAATTCATGAAGTATCACATTAAAATCGATGTATATGATATGGTTGAGAACCACTGGGGTCATTAATAGGTGAGAACTAGATCTGAATAGTTTGTGACTTCTAATGAACTCTTTCAAAGTATTATTTCAGAGGGTTCACCAGTTGACCTTGTGTATTCATGAATTTTGGCTATATTGAGTGCCTAAACATTCCAACACTTAAAATAATCAATGAACTACCAGTTTTTCTTATTTGGACTCACGCCATCAGATCTTATATATATTATTATTTAAATTATAATATGGTAAACATTGAGAAGGTTCTTTTGTGTCTTATCACTCTTCTTCACCAGGTAGATATGGATATGATACCTAAACATGTTTTATTACTTATGGTAAAAAATGGGAAGGGGAAGGAAATTGATCAAATTCCAATGATTCTTCATGATTTTATAAGAAGATAATGGTCAATGGTAACATAAGTGAACATGATTCTATTTATTTATCATGTGGCAAGAAGGTCCACTCCAAGAAAAAAACTTCCATTATAAGAAGAAATTTTTATCTGCAAGCGCATTTTTCATCGATTAGATTTTATCAACATCTAAAATTTCTGTATTGATACAGCTATGGGTGATAAAATATTCATTCTGATACAAGAACCATATATATTATTAATATGTTACTGAGGGGTGGTAGATCTATGAGAAACCAATGGAGACAAGATTTATTATGTTGCTATCGGGGAAGACAACCTCACATTGGAAACTAGGATGATCATGATTATAAACTATTTTTATTATGTACCTTATGTGTCTAAAAACATTATTTACATATCCAAACATGATAAGGATGGTTTTATTTTCATGTTAGTAAATAAATTATTATTATTTTATAAAGATGAATTTTATTATGGTAAGACACATTTAAAAAAGGGGTTTTTTGTTTGATTTCACGAATCAAGTAATGAAAATAAATAATGATACAATAACAAAAGAATCATAACACACACAACTATGGAACCTCTATCTAATTTATTTAAAAAAATAAACTTTTATCTAAATCACAATGATATAGATATTTATATGTTTTTAACTAAAACCACATTGTACATTTCATGAATGTTTTCGAGGAAAAATGGATTAATCCACATGTAGTGGAAAAGATAAAATATCCATGAACATATCATATTAGTTCACACCCATGTGTGTGGATGATTTAATTATGAATAAATGGGTGGTTATTCATAGTTATTAACATTTACTAATTATTTTATTATATATCTATATTTCAGCATGATGAGGAATAAGTCAGATTCCTATGAAAAATGAAAGGAATACAAGAAGGAAGTTGAAAAGAACCTTGTTAGGAAGATTAAGAAACACCACTTAGACAGTGGAATATAATATCATAATCATGCCTTCATTTAATACCTATGAGTGTTTGGGGTCATATCCCCTTTATCTACTCCTTAAACACCATTTTGGAATGGTGTAAGAGAAAGGTGGAAGCAGACCTTTTTTAACTTGCTGAGATCAATTATGAGTCATACGATACTTCAAATTTCTTTTTTCAGATATGTATAATTTAAAAAAATACTAAACCAAGTACCAAATGAATTGATAATTAGTATTTCTTATCAACTGTTCTATGAAATAAAACTTATATTGTTGAATTTACATGTCTGGGGTTGTGAGAAATTTGTTATTTCATTTTAGGGTATCAAACATTCACCCTAAGAAACAAATTGTACCTCCACAGGATACCCAATTCCAAAAATGGGTTACTACTGATAAGACCACTCATATAAAAATGATATTGCATAATGAGATACAATATTCCTACAGTGGTAGAAGATATCTAAAAGTGGTAGTGAGAGTTAAATAAACATTAGTGATGTTGAGGCTCAAGTTACATAAGAGTGGGAATAAGAAAAAATACCAACAAAACCCGTAAAAGAATATGTTTTAGAGACACAAGTACTATGTAATAGTATAATATGGGTCAGATAACTATAAAACTATGGGTTTCTTGTCACTAAATACTTTTAATTATTATTTATTAATAATAACAATCCTCTAACCTAAAATAAATAAGTGGATCTTATGATTCCTAGTTGTATGAATCAATGAATTCTAAAATAGATTTCATTTACCAAAACCATGTATATATTTCTGTATATCCACCGGTTGATGTAATGACTATCAGTTTTAAGTTGTCATTAATGAAAAAACCGGACATCGATGGGATGTTTTTCACCGATAAAGAATGACTAGTTATAAAATGGCTTATATAATGTTAATATGTTGATAATGATGAACCCTTTTCACTATTGTTTCTCAAATCCAGAATAATTATAAATTCTATTGTGGAAATCCAAGACTGTGAGATTTTTAAAATTGGCATCAATACAAGTTTCCTTAACGGTAACCTTCATAGAGACGTGAATATGACACCACCTGAATTTATTTTGAATCCAATGGATGAAAACAATGTATGCAATTATAAAAATCCATTTATGGATTAAATAAAGAATCCAAGATATGGAAAATTTGGATTTATGAAGCTATATTTTAATTAAGTTTAAAAAAAATTGATCCTTATACCTAAAAATAGTTTAGCAGGAGTGTAGTCATTTTATTAGTAATATTTATTGATGAAATATTATCTATAGGTAATGAAATATCTGTGCTACATTATATTAAGGAATGTTTGAATAATTTATTCAACCAGAAAATCCATTGCATGGTAGTATATATTATTGGGATGAAGATAAATCATGATAGATATAATAGGATTCATGGCTTAAGTTAGAGTACACATATTGTACAGATACTAATGGTATTCTATGTGTAACAATCGAATAGGGGATTATTTCTAATGTTACATAGAATTCACCTATCTAGGAAAGTTTTTCCTCCGATCCATGTGGAATGAGAGATAATGATAGGGATTCCATACTTTTTTGTGATTATATTAGTCCTGTATACAATTATTTTCTATAAAATCTATGTTTCATATGTCTTGATTGTGGTAGGCATATATCTACATCAACTAGGTTACTCCAATTGGATGGTAGTCATTACTGACCTTTAGTATCTGATATATAATAAGGACATGATCATTGTTTTTTGATAATATGAGTAACTTCACATCGAAGTATATATATATATATATATAAATATATATATATTTGTTTCCAAAAAATAAATCTTATATTAAATCACAAATAAGATACACCTTCACCAAATGGAGGTTCTAAGAGATTGATGAACTCATAGATGGTAATGGTCAATGATTTTATTGTAGGGTCCTTGTATATTGAGGCATTTTAGGATACTCATGAATTAGTATGTATTTAAAATACCATTAATATACATGTTGTGGTAGCTAACCATAATGATCATATCACACACTATTGTGATAATACAACAGTGGTGGACCTTTCCTAGGAACCAAGGTCACATCAATAGATGAATAATATACATTTGAAGTATCATATAATAAGGGATATTTCTACAAAAGAGATTTTTATGTTAGAATAAAATCACAAAATAATATGATATGGAGCCCTTCACTAAATAGTTGATATAGAAAAACATAATCCTCGTGTGATGTTTTGCGGGATTAAGGTCATAGGAACTCGCCACTCGTCTAACGGGTTTTTTAGAGTTTATGTCCTATGACAAACTTTTTTTACATGATTTCATGTATATTAAATTAAATGAATATTAAAAATACATATTATTACATATTTATCATTATTATTCATGATTCTATAGTAATATTATCCAAGCATATCAGTTTCCATTTAAGGTCATAGTTGTTCCACACTATGATGTGAACTTTGTATTGCGATTATAATACTATTAAATGTAGTTCTGTAGTTGGAAACATACTATGAAATGGGTTATATTATATAGAATTTTTGTTCTTATTACTCAAAAAAATTATGAAACTTTTTCTCATAAATTTAAATTTGGTAATTTCCATGATGTGAGATTAAGAGCATAGACCCACCAGTAAAAATTCTACATGTTTTGGGGTCATTGTATATTATGATATGCAATTATGTGAGTTGATCCTTATACATAAATGTAATTATTAATACATTCCATGAATCATATACTTATGATTTCTATGAAAACCATGAGGCCATTTGTTCCCTATGTGGTATGGTACACTGGTTATGTCATGATTGACATGTAATTAATGGATAAATTATTGTCCCTTACATATTTGTAGAATTTTATATAATAAAATTTTATAGAAATAGAACAATCACGTTAACATCCATGGATATGTCTTTTCAATTTTTTTATCACAGATAGTCAAATAATGTCACATAATGTATATAGGTTGATGAAAATGATGTGAATTTTTTTATGAAATATTGATACAAGAATATTATATCAAAATTGAGCATTAATATGTACTTATCATCATCAAGAAGTTATGATCAATATATTGGGATCCATTGCGCATATCTATACATTAATCCTATACATTATGGATTCCCTACTAATTTAAACATGAATGAATCATATAGGGTCACACCATGTGTTTCCATGGATCGTAATTAAATACAATTTTGATATAATTAAGGGATAATTTATTCTCAAGGATAAGGAATAATTTTATTCATATTTAATTTTTCACTTAAATAATTAAATATTTATTCTCACAATTTTGAATAAAATATATTTATTTATAGTTTTTAATATTTAATAAATATTTTATCACTCATTTGGGGGTAAAATATTTATTTAAGAAAACAATATTTATTATAATATTCAATAAATGTCTAGGAGTCCGAATAGGAAAAGGTGATGTATGATAATGGATATTTATAAATAAGATGATTAATGTTATTTATCTTATCATGGGTAATCATACACCATGAAATGGAAACTATAATTTTATTTTAATGTTGGATGGGATCTTTTAAAATATTATAATATTATTTAAGTTCCTATATGAAATTAAATAATACTTTAACCTGAACCAAAGCACTATAAATAGGTTGTTTAGTCTATAATGATTAATAAGTTAAGAATTGAGAATATAGAATCATTTATCAAAATTGTTCCCTCCCAATCTATCTTGAATTACTCATATTTATCTCTTCCTTGCAATAATGATAATTGAATGTGATACTATATCAAGATAAAAGAATGAGCCAAAATCAATTAGTTGTTCTAGAACCCTGAAGTCACTTGGCCTTTCTCAGAGGTCAATATATCACTTTTAAATCATATGTATAGATATTCTACACTTTGATCCTCACATCCCATGGAATTAAATCAAATTTGGTTCTCCTAGATGATGAAAAACATCATCAAATAATAGATCCTCTGAAAAAGTATTTATATACATCAAATCCAAATAATTTAATAAAAAATTAACATGAATTATCCTCTATTGGGGTTTCGGGAAACTCTATGTTAAATGAAATTTTAATTTTTAGTCCACCATCTATTCTTCCAGATTGGATTGAAAACATTTAAAAATGGTAGGGTTGTTGTCTATTCATTATTGAGTGAAACATATCCATTTAATCATATTATACATTTAGTAATTCTTATAGTTATCAAATATATATATATATATATATATATATTCAATTATAAAAAACCAAATATATGTAAAGTGGTTTCCAAAGGAGAAGTGGACTTATCGGGTCTCAATGGTGTGAGGATAGCTGTTTTCGACGCTTTCGCCGGGGCGCGCGCATTCGTCTGCGGAGGACGCGCGGCTTTGTTGCCCCGCATTCCCGCTTTCCAAAGGCGGGAGGCATTCGCTCCTTATTCAGGGACGTCTGCTCCTTGATCGAAACGGGATGATGGGATGTCGGATCTTCCTCCTGTAGATTTCTCCTCAGAACCCGTCACCTAGTCCGGGTCTCCCTTATAGATTTAATACGTAGTTCGTGAAACTCTTCCCAGTGCCATGTTTCCATGGACACCGGTTAATTACACTGCTTCTGTCAGGACATTTCAAAGGGTCCAATCAGGGCAGCAACCTTCGGTCAGGGGAGTAGTCACGTTGAGGCATCAGTAGCGTGTCTGGATGCTGGGGTACCTGGCATGTCTGTCTGTTATCCTTGATCACAAGGCTTCTCGAGGGCATGGAAGCCCGAGGCATCCCACATTAGGCGCGGGGAATTACATGTCGTGGACACATATCTGAGGTTTTCCTCAGCTTCCCGTGCTCAACACAGGGTATGCCACGAGTTTAACGTCCAGCGGAGACGGATCAACCCAACCAGAGCATTAGCTGGGATAAATCGGATTGAGGGATCCTCCTTGAAGGGATATCGACACTGGGGCTAGCCCGTGGGTGACAGTGAATGGAGTAGAAGGAGAGTGAAGTGGAACCATCGCAGGGGGCCGACCGTGAAGTTGGGCTTGAGCCTGGACGAGGCTTCCTACGTATCCCCGTGGTAGGGAATCAAAGTCCGCGTAGTTCGGGATGGTGCCGGTAAACTGACGTGAAGCTGGACCTTGGCCCGATGAATGTCGTCAGCGTACCGACGTGAAGGTGGACCTTGGTCCGATGGGCATCTTCAGTGTACCGACGTGAAGATGGACCTTGGTCCGATGGGAGTTGGGCTTGAACCTCTGAGAGGATTCCTACGTACCATGCCTTGACATGGATCGAAGACCTCATAGTTCTAATGGGGTTGGGTAGAAATGGCTTACCACTGGACCAGAATGTAGTTTAACGTCATGTCCGACGAAGATGGGACCCAACGTGAATGAAACAACGGGTGGGTGTGTCGGTGAACCGACGTGAAAGTAGACCTTGGTCCACTATTGGTGGGCTTGAACCTCATAAAGGCTTCCTACGTACCATGCCTTGACATGGATCAAAGACCTCGTAGTTCAAATGGGGTTTCGCTGGTGAACCGACGTGAAAGTAGACCTTGGTCCACTGGGTGGTGGGCTTGAACCTCGTGGAGGCTTCCTACGTACCATGCCTTGACATGGATCAAAGACCTCGTAGTTCAGGTGGGGTTGGGTCGCAATGGCTTACCACTGGACCGGAGTGCAATTTAACGTCATGCTGGATGTAGGTAGAACACGACGTGAATTGGGTGATGGGTGTGTCGGTGAACCGACGTGAAAGTAGACCTTGGTCCACTATTGGTGGGCTTGAACCTCATAAAGGCTTCCTACCTACCATGCCTTGACATGGATCAAAGACCTCGTAGTTCAGGTGGGGTTTCGTCAGTGAACCGACGTGAAAGTAGACCTTGGTCCACTGTTGGTGGGCTTGATCCTCATAAAGGCTTCCTACGTACCATGCCTTGACACGGATCAAAGACCTCGTAGTTCGAAGAATACAGTTTAACGTCATGCGGGACGATAGTGAACCCTGACGTGAATAAACGACGGGTGGGCTTGAACCTCATGGAGGCTTCCTACGTACCATGCCTTGACATGGATCAAAGACCTCGTAGTTCAAATGGGGTGGTCAGGGTCGGTGCTCACTCTAAGCCCACATGAGTCATGCTCGGTGTGAGAAACAAGAGGTTGCAAGGACCTGACGATCACGTCGCGAAGGGTGCGTCCGTGAGAAGCGAAAAGGGGCTTACGCGTTGGGCGGCCCATGGTGTTGGGACTTACTCCAGGATGGAGGCCCAGAGGGGGGTGCCTCATTCCCTATCACGTCCTCCACCGACCTTGGTAGTGGGGAAGTACAGAGATGCACGGGTGCAATCATCCGTACCAAAGGTTAGGGGCTTACGCTCTGAGGCAGCCCTTCCCCTGCGAACATACACCACTCCGACAAGGAGGATCTCATTCCATGTGCGGAATAGTTCCATTCCCGTGGAGACGAGTGGTGTAAAGAATGTTCGACCTGGGGAAACCCTTCGTGAGGGAGACGAGGATGGATCACTGTTTAACGTCATGTGTTGAGGACGTGGTGCTTGGCAGTTTAACGTCCTGCAGCTCAGACGAGGTGGGTTCACTCCACACCCCTAGGACTTACATAACCGGTACCCTCTGGTCCTTGGGGAAGGGAAGGTACCGGTAAGGCCATGGTAAAGGGGGGTAGTGGGGCGAACCATTGAGGGGTCCACGTTAGCGTGGTTATGCGAAGAAGCAATAGCCGTTAGCGTGCCTATGCGAAGAAGCATTAGGCGAAGCAACGCTACGGGTGGTGTTGTCCATGGGACTTTGAAATCACATCGTGCAAACCTGGAGGGTATCACGGAAAGGGGAATCTCTAAGAAGATGAGTGTGCTTTGCGAAGTGGGGTTCCTTAGCCTTAGCATGGGGCGTAGGTGTGAATGGGAGGTGCTTCGCGAAGTGGAACAGTGTTCGTGGAGCACTGCCTCGCGAAGAAGATGTGGTTCACGAAGCAGGGTCCTACCAAGCAATGTGCTTCGCGATGTGGAGCGATCCTGCCTTAGCATAGGGATGACTCGTATGGGTTGGGTGTTTCGCGAAGCACAAGTGCTCCGCGGCTTCCCGGGTTCCCTTGGGAATCCCCTTCCTTCGCGAATGCCCTTGAGCTTCGCGAAGGGCATCCCTCTTCGAAGAGGGGCTCAAATTGAGACAAAGCAGAGTCGTCTCGTGAAGTAGAAATACCTCGCGGAGCTCATGATTCTCGGGGCAAAGCGTGCTTCGTGATTCGGGAGAGGAGAGGCCGAAAGGTCGGATTGTCCGTCCTTGGGGACTCAGGGGGAGTCGAGTATTTATAGGGATGGGGCGCCGTGAAGCAGGTCTCGCGCGCCGCCTTCGGGGCTTTGCGGCGGCTCGTGAACGTCAAACGGGTTCGCGGAGGATCACCACCTCGGGATCTTCGCGGCGGCTCGCGAACTTCAAACGGGTTCGCGGAGGATCACCGCCTCTGGAGCTTCGTGGCGTCGCCATGGTTGGGGCGCTTCGCGGCGAGGCTTCACGACGGAGCTTCACGGCGGAGCTTTGTGAGGCAGCGCGCCGGCCCTTTTTCGTTCCTTTGTTTTGGGCCACATTTTTGGCGCCAACAAATGCCCCCCCCCCTCAGACTTGGAGCCGCGGAGGGCGAAGGGTCGAAGTCTGAGGGACAATCGCCAAAAAAATCGGTGGTTCGCGATGCAGCACCGCGAAGGGGGCCCGCGATGCTCGCCGGGGCCGCGGATCCGGACGCGCCGCGATGCTTCGCGCGGATAAGGCGCGCCACGATGCTCTGGGGTCGTCGCCTATAAATAGGGGGTCCGCCCTATTTTGTCTTTACGTGCCTTCTTTGTCTTTTTGTGCTCTCGATTTCGCGAAGCTCCGCGTACTCCGCGACAGCCCTCCGCGAATCGAGCTTCGCGGAGAACCGCGAGTCTCTGACTCCGCGTCCGCACTAGGCAAACTTCTTGTCGTCCTTGGCCAGTCTTTGCGACTTGATCTCGCGACCGATCTTCGTGATTTCACTTCGCGGTCGAGCTTCGCGATTCAACTTCGCGGCCGAGCTTCGCGATCCAGGGGAAAAACTTTTCTGAGGGTCGACATTAAAAATGGCCCATCAAGAGGCTGTGCTGGGATTGCTTGCAGATGCTGCTCGCCGGGATGAGATGGCCAACCGTCCAGGCTTGGGGGAAATGGTTCGCAGCCATTCGGACCACACTTCTCTGACAGATCTGCTGTCGGAAGGTCAGAAGGATTATCCGCAGTGCAAGAAACTTCCGTTGTACGGCTTCGGGCTGAGGGATGACGTCTTCATCCCTGAGGCGGGAAGGGATGAACCAGCTTGCTGGTTCAGGAGCACACCATGCCAGCACCAATGGTTTAGGGCGGCCGGTGGTCATGTGCAGGAGGATTTCACACCCGTCACCGCTGATTGCCTCTACAATCATGTGAACGACATTGACGGGAGGCCACTGCAACCGGAGACGTCCCCTCCTCTCTACCGCATCGTGCTGAAGGCGGCTCTGCAGGATCCGAAGAAGGGATGGTCTGATGAGTTGGACCTGCGCCAGGGCGGCAACTTTACCGATGACTGGGCATGGGCCTACTAGGTAGGCGCCTCATGCGAGGAGTTCGAGGCCGAGCTGAGGAGAGTGGGATTGTATGAGGCAGCATGGGCCTCCCAGTTCCACATTTACCAGCCAAAGCAGCTGATGCCGGGACTGCTGAGTAGATGGTCGTCCAGGACCAACACTTTTCACTTGCATCACGGGGAGGTGGGAATCAGCCTGTGGGATGTCCACCAGATTTCTGGGGTCCCGATCTTGGGGGCCATGTATGAAGAGTTCCTCCCCGTTGCCAGCGCGTCGGGG
Source organism: Viscum album (assembly GCA_963277665.1). NCBI lineage: Eukaryota > Viridiplantae > Streptophyta > Magnoliopsida > Santalales > Viscaceae > Viscum > Viscum album. The sequence continues at coordinate 1,831,859,244 of OY728151.1, read as the reverse complement.
GATCCGGAGCAAATGCCGTGATTGGCGTCGGCGCTGATGGCGCTCGTCCCTGGAGAGGACAAGGAAGTAGTGAGGGACGTCCACTTCAAGAGGTGGTTCAAATGCTTCCTGAACTTCCCAGAGAATCGAGAGTTCCCTCCAAGGCCTCGAACTTGTCCAAGGGAAGCCCAATGGGGCAAGGGGCACTCGTATTGGCGGGTTTTGGAGGACAGCCAATGGAAGACTTGGGGTTTCAGCGTCAGCACCGAACAACAGCCAATAGACAGGATGGCGGCGTTCATCGCGGCTCTCATCTGTGGGTGGATCCTACCAGTGAGAGATACAAGCATGGGGGTACGGCCCGGCTCGTTCATCATGGCGTCGATGTTGGCCATGGGGCAACGGATCAACCTGGGGATCCCGATTCTCACCAAACTGTACAGAATGCTGTGGCATATTAGCGAGGGCAAGAAGCCGCCAAGAACATGCGGGCCCTTCTACCTCCTGTATGGGTGGATCGCGGCGCACATCAGGGGGATTTACGAGTATCCAAACCCCATTTCACCGTCGGGATCAGACTTTCGCCCCTCCATTCTGAACGCAGTTGGGAGCTTCCCATTCAAACTGGCCGTTCCGATTGTGCTGAATAGGGTGTGGAGGGCGGACGAGTTAAACTTTCATCCCTTCCCATTGCCGACGGGGAGGATTACTGATGATGGACAGGGAACAGAAGAACATCGGGCTTACCTTATGGCCTTCTGAGGTGGAGTTTTGGTGGCTCAGATAGATCGTGATCCAATCTGTGAACCGTACACCCCGCATCGTTTTGCGAGGCAGTTCCGGTGCCTCCAGCGGCTGACCCTGTAGGTGTACTGGGAGGTGCGTCACGAGGAGCACTCGTGTGTGATGAGGCAGCTGTGGCTCATTTTCACACGTGAGGATGGAGAGATGCAGATCGCATTGCCTCCGTCCACCGCCACCTTCGGCTTAGTGAAGGAGTACGCCATCAGCTGGGAGGCCGCTTATCCCGGGGAGATGCTGAAGCATCCAACGATCCGGGTTGGTGATGGTGGGCCTCCTTTATCTCGAGGTCAGGGTCGGAGGGCAGCTAGGGCCGCTCGCGGCAGCGGGGCTTCCATGGCAGAGAGACCCGCACCGGCCGAGGGTTCGGCAGCAGCGGTGGATCCGGTGATTCTGGGAGAGCAGGGTCATTCGGAGGGGCGGCCACCGAGGGGATTCCGTCGGATATCCACTCAGGCTCCGGGGAAGCGGCTGCGTCACATCGACATGGAAGAATATACCGTCTTTCCGGAAGCTTGGGACATTTGGGATGTCAACCGGCAATTCCTCAGCCCACCTAAGATGTGGGCCCACATGAATCGCCTCAGGATGGAGTTGTCGTACATAGGCCCAGTTCGGGCTGGATTCATGGTGTCTCCGGCGGAGGCGGGGCAATACCTGGACGAGCTGGAGGATTACGTCCACTCCAGTGGTGTCCCTCGCCCAATGACAGACCGGGTGAGGGTACTGTTGAATCAGACGGTCCCCCCACAGTTATCGGTTTCCGATCTGAGGGAGCGCTTCCCCTTGCCGGAGGAATCAGAGGGCTCCTCTCGGGAGGATGAGGCTGGAGGAGGGAGCCCGCTGGAGAAGGGCGAGGTCGGAGACCGAGGCTCAGAATCCGATGATTTCGCGGAGGCTCTCGAGGTAGCATTCTGAACTTCTCTCCTTACGATATGTTCTTGAATCCCTATGGACTTCTTACCAATATTTGAGCCATGCAGGAGGAACTTGTTCGTAGGCCTCGTTCTCTCTCCTTTGCGGGGGATGTTGCGGGACCTTCGGAACCCGCACATATGGCTGCGTCCAGTTCTGCGTCTGGTGGGACCAGGGGGCATGAGGCGGCTCCTCTGGAATCCCCAGACCTTCCAACAGTATACGGGGGGCCTCGTCTCGGAGTCCCATCAGTACCGGCCCAGGAGCAGTGCTCGGAGGTCGATCTTCGTAAGTCTCCTCCACCGGTCTCCTCGTTTTCACATGTAGGCCATGCCAACTAACGTATATGTCTCTTTCTGTCATACAGTTCTCCGACTGGCATGGGCTGCTGCAGCGAGGCTGGTCGGGATGTCTGGCGGCGTCCCTCCCAGGGGCATGCCGGTGATGGTGGCGATAGTCCCTTCACCTCCTCAAGTTGCGGCGCACACCATCACTGGAGGGTCCACCAACAGGGCCGTACCTGAAGTCATCGAGGTGGGCTCTAAAGAAGAGGATCAACCGGTCGGTCCCAGTCCTATCGTGCCTGCGTCGGCGTTAGGTGTCGTACCAGACTCAACACCGGACGTAGATCCTGCTGAGGAATTCCTGCAGGCATATCCTGCGTATGAGCCTACCAACTGCGCGGATTGGGACGAAACGGCCTCCAATGAGGAAGACAACAGCATAGTCCGTCGCCGGTCGTGGAAGCTGATCACGCGCTTTATCAGGGACACTCCCCAAGCGCAATGGCTGGCCGAAATGGATAGACTCCGCTCACGGTTGCGCGAACTGTGTGCCGGGGGAGTGGATGCCCAATTCCCTCACGCGCTCATCCGAGACCTCATGGCTGAGAATATCCGGGAGCATGATCGTGGGATGAGCGTGGGATGGCATCGGAGGAAGGCGACCAGCATCAGGAAGCTCCAGGAGGCTGAAGGCGAGGTCCAACAGATGCAGATCCGGGCCAACGAGCTTTCAGCCACTCTTGATGTGCAGTCTGGTCTGGTCTCACGATTGAAGGCCCAGCTGGCAGAGGCTGAGGAGCATATGGGGCAGACATCTGGAAGGATGGCTGCCGTCCGGGCCGAGGTAGAAAGGGCCAGGGCCAGAGTTGACGAATTACGCCCCGCCGCTGCTGAAGAGGAGCGGGAGTTGAATCAGCGGCAACAGGCTTTGGACGCCGCAAGTCAACGGGTGGCGGAGCTGCAACGCTCCTTTGACGGGGTCAACCCGTCCATGGGGGAAGTCAACCCCCGAGTATTGTAACAAACCCGAAAGAAACTTTTATTAACACTTTTTTGCTTCAACTCTTTCTTTCTCCTTTGTTTTGAGTGCCGTGGCACGCACGATTTCCACTGTTGAATTGCCTTGTTACATCCCTACAATGTTTGCGGGACGTTTGACGACAATTCCTCAAGCCAGTACAGATTACCGAAAGATGGGGAAGGCTTGATCGGAGGAGGAACATCCAGGATAGCCGAATTACCGTTTCTTCAACGTGCACTTATGCACGAACGGGGCAATGCCAGGGGCGCTGAAATCGGATCAAACAGATGAAAATGGGAAGTTTGAATCACGATACCCAAATTCGGAACACTGTGGGGATGGCGTGACAATAAAGGACAACTGTTAACCGTGGCGGACAAACGGTATCCTTACAGTGTTAGCCTGAAATGGGGACAACAAATGAGCATCGACCGCTGACCATATTCGCAACGCGGGATTTTATCAATTTTTCGTCGATCAATCCTTCGGGACATTGACCCGTAACGGTAGGAGAGCCCTTGGGCGTAGCATCCAGGCCGTTATTGGGGGTCCCTCCAAACATGACCAGTCTTCCGGAACGTTGGCCCAGGACGGTAGGTGAGCCGATGCGGCATGGGACCAGACCGTTAGGGGGTTCCTTCAGACATGAAAGAGGACGAGGGTCCGAATAAGGGGTACGCAAAGCGTGGAACATGGAGTGGTGGTTTGTTCAAACAGAATCCAACACTTCGGTAGTTGCACCACCGTGGTGGGAGTACGCCAGATGGGCGCATCGGCCTGATCATGGATCATTCTTTCTTCCAGATAGGGCCTCTCCAGTGAGGGCTAGAAATGGGGAGGAACAAGGTTTCGTGATTCCAGGGGATGAACCCTAGGCGAAATGCCTGGGTGTCTCTACGTATCCCACGTGATGATGGGAATCAAGCCACACGTAGTTCTGGAAGTGCAGTTTAACGTCATGTGGGACGAGGAGCAGCCTGACCGTGTTGGTACACATCCAGCCAAAACTGCTAAGCCCACGTGAGTCGCGCTCGGTGTGGAAAACAAGCAGTAGTGGTGGGAATTTCCCGACGCAGAGGGGACAGGTTAGGACAAAGGGATACTCGGTGACTACCGGCCCAATGACACTAACACGATCATTTAGCGCACCTAGATGCACGAAGAGAAAGAGCCGAGTATGATGGAGTTCCACTTGAACATTAGGAAGTGGAAACGTGTGAATCATGATGCTCGAGATTCGGATCACGATGATGGCGGCGTGGCGATGGAGGATTACTGCTGACCATGTTCGCAACACAGCATCCTATCGCGTTAGCCTAAAATGGGGACAAACAAATGAGGGTCGACTGTTGACCATGTTCGAAACACGGGACCATGTCACAAATGTTGTCAAATATCCGTAGGGACGTTGGCCCAAAACGATTGAAGGGCCCTTAGGTCCAGCATTCATGGAGAGCCCTTAAGCTTAGTATCCACGTCATCCGAGGGTCCTTTTGGATGTGGAATAAGATGAGGATCCAAATAGCGAGCTCACGAAGCTTGGTCATGAGGTGAGAAGAATGTCCCTGTGAAAATCCCACGCTTCAGGCTCTTTTTCAGAACACACCTGAATACGGCAACGAAACGTATTAGAGAGAGGGAGCAGATTCCTTTCCCTTGGGGAGATCTTAGTTTATAGTCATAGAATTCAGACCATGGATGGAAAAAAGGGATCAGGGGACGCATGACATCAAAACCTGACGTGAATGAGGACATATTCCTGCTTACCATGCGTTCTCCGAGGAAATGCTCGAGTCGAGGGACCGAACACAAGGGTTAGGCTGGGCCCACGAGGAAGTACCCGGGCGCTCCTACGTATCTCATAAGGATGAGAATCAAGCCATACGTAGTTATGGAAGGTGGAACGGTAAGGTACCAGTGCCAGGGGAAAAGGGAAGTGTGGGCATAGCCCTTGCACTAAGAGAAGCGGAATTTGATGAATCTTGTTTGTTCTTTAAGGTGAATGGTTTTTTTTTGTGAAGCGATAGGCCTAGAACAGTAGGTTGTGATGTCTCCACAAGAATCAAGCCGTGATGGGCGTTGACAAATGGCATGGCATGTGACCAATACCCAATGTGATTTCCTCTACAACGAGGTCACCACAATGCAGTGCCGTTTTTCGTCGTGCGGCCAGGACGATAATGTCACAGTTTAGGTTCGTATGATAGGACCAAGCATGCATTTTATCTTCATGCAGCGCAGACATAGCAGAGACGATGCTAAGTGGGAAATGTGCGCAGTGTTATAAAACACAATTGACGGAGACATGATCCCACATCAGATTGTACGCCATCCGGAGAGGGAAACCTTAGGCCGAGGGGCCTACACAGAGATGAAAGAGGGAGAGAGACTGGCTTCCTGAATGGGTTGTACCCGGAGATAGGGCATCTGGGCGGTCCTACGTATCCCATGAGGATGGGAATCAAGTTGAACGTAGTCCCGAATGGATCATAGTTCATGGTCTTAGAGCTCGGACCATGGGAGTCCCAAAGGATGCCAAATTGCAGCTTTATCCCCCTAGCATCCAAAGGTGTACTGAGGGACAGCGCCAAAAGTGTCGAGATTCCACCTGGACATGATGGGGTGGAAAATGATGTGAATCATGCAACCAACATTCAAGGACTGAAGGGGATGGCGTGACGACAGAGGATTACTGCTGACCATGTTCGCAACACAGCATCCTGTCACGTTAGCCTGAAATGAGGACTAACAAAACGAGCATCGACCGCTGACCATATTCGCAACGCGGGATTTTATCGATTTGTTGTCCGAAACCCTGGGGGGCGTTGGCCCGTATCGGTAGGAGAGCCCTTAGGCGTAGTATCCAGGTCGTTATCGGGGGTCCCTCCGGGTGTGAAAGATGATGGAAGTCCGAATAGAGGGGAACACGAAGCTTGACAAGTGGAAGGAACTTGATCAAGTTGAATCTGACACTCTTGGTCCAAGACCAGAGTACTCTTAATACATGGGCGAAACACTGCAGGGAGTCAAGGGACTCAACCTTGAAGGTGATCAAGAGATGGAAGATTCCCAGAGGAAGGGGGCATGGTGCCCAAAACCTTGTATCATACCTACACATCCCCCCTCTGGAGAGAGATAAACTAGGTGGCCTAGGTGACTGGGAGATCAGGGGATCGCCAGGAGGTGGGGCTGGACCCGAATCGTAAACATCCAGGTGGTCCTACGTATCCCATTAGGATGGGAATCAAGCCACACGTAGTTCTGAAGGGTGCCTATTAATGTCATGCAGGACAGGGAATAGGAGGACTGAACCTCAGAACGGGGGCGTGCGTGGTGCAGTTGTTGAAAACCCGACGTGAATGAGGACGTAGTCCTACACTGCGCCACGCAGCCCTGTGATCAGGGTCCTGAAGGCAGGATTAGAGAGGTAAATTTTCTGAACTCAAGCTGGGTCCGAAGACAAGGGGTCTTGAACGTAGTTCCAGATGAGAGTCTTAGTTTATGGTCTTAGAGCTCGGACCGTGGGTGGTGACAACTCTCGAGTAAGCACAAATGTCAACCCAATCCCTAAGCCCACGTGAGATAAACTCGGTGTGGGAAACAAGGGGGGTATACTCATTGCAATACTTGGGGAGGCCATCAAAGGGGAGTCAGCGGAGAGTTTCGAAGGACACCTTTGATGTAGCTTGTTCTCCCAATGCGCGGACGTGCACAGAGGAAAACTATCGGGGGTTCTGAGATTCTACTCGGACATGGTGAAATGACGAAGGGTGTGAATCGTGTACCCGGCATTTGGGCTTAATGGGTTGGCGTGACGACAAAGGAAAACTGTTATCCATGACGAAAACACAGCGTCTGTATCGCGTTAGCCTAAGGTGGTAACAACAAACGATCATCGACCGCTGACCATATTCGCAACGCGGGATTTTATCGATTTGTTGTCTGAAACCCTGGGGGGCGTTGGACCGTATCGGTAGGAGAGCCCTTGGGCATTGTATCCAGGCCGTTCTTGGGGTTCCCTCCGGGTGTGAAAGATGGTGAAATCCCTGATGCGGGGATACACAAAGCCTGGAAAGCGGGTGCGGACATGTCCGAGTAAATCTTGGCATTCCAGGTAATGAACCAGAGTACTCTTAAGTACATTGGTGAACCGCCGAAAAAAAGGGATCGACGAAACAGCTCAGTAGGGGGTGGGAGCATGGCGTGGTCATCACGAGACCGTCGTGAATGAGGAAATAATCCCACACCGCACCATATGATCCCCTCATGGAGGAAGGATAGGCCAAGGGGCCAAGATGGGATGAGGATTCCCGAGAGATGGGGCTGGACCCGAAGCCTAGACGTTCAGGTGGTCCTACGTATCCCATTAAGATGGGAATCAAGCCACACGTAGTTCTTGAAATGCAGTTTAACGTCATACTAGATGAGGAGGGGAGTAATATACCCCTAAACAAGGGAGGTGTATGGCATGGTAAAGATGCCATCGTGAATAAAGACGTAGTTCTACGTCACACCATACGATCCTATAAGATAGGTCCTGGGCCGCGGCCCGGAAAGGCCAAGGGGCCTGGGGATGAGCCTCGGTCAGGAAGGCCTGACTGGTTTGTAGTTTAACGTCTTACATGAGGACGGGGGGCCAGGGGCCCAAGGAGGCCAAGGGGCCTGAGGCTGGGCCTCGTAAAGGGAGTTTCACGGCATGGCACACGATCCCGACGTGAATGAGGACGTAGTCCCACACCACACCGTACACTCCGGATAAGAAGGGACCGAGGCTGTGACCTGGAAAGGCCAAGGGGCCTAAGGTCAAGCATCAATCATGAAGACCTGACTGGCTTTCATTTTAACGTCTTACATGAGGACGGGGGTCGGGGACCCGAGGAGGCCAAGGGGCCTGAGGCTGGGCCTTGTAAGGGGAGTTGCACTGCATGGCACATGATCCCGACGTGAATGAGGACGTAGTCCTACATCACACCGTACACTCCAGGTGAGGAATCCTGGGCCGTGGCCCAGAGAAAAGGGGAAGTTATCAGTCAGGAAGGCCTGACTGGTTCGTATTTTAACGTCTTACATGAGGACGAGGGGCCAGGGGCCCAAGGAGGCCAAGGGGCCTGGGGCTGGGCCTCGTAAAGGGAGTTGCACGGCATGGCACAAGATCTCGACGTGAATGAGGACGTAGTCCCACACCACACTGTACACTCCGGGTAAGAAGGGACCTAGGCTGTGACCTGGAAAGGCCAAGGGGCCTAAGGTCAAGGAACAATCAGGAAGACCTGACTGGCTTGCAGTTTAACGTCTTACATGAGGACGGGGGTCGGGGACCCGAGGAGGCCAAGGGGCCTGAGGCTGGGCCTCATAAGGGGAGTTTCACGGCATGGCACATGATCCTGACATGAATGAGGACGTAGTCCTACATCACACCGTACACTCCAGGTGAGGAATCCTGGGCCGTGGCCCGGAGAAAAGGGGAAGTTATCAGTCAGGAAGGCCTGACTGGTTCATAGTTTAACGTCTTACATGTGGACGAGGGGCCAGGGGCCCAAGGAGGCCAAGGGGCCTGAGGCTGGGCCTCGTAAAGGGAGGGCATACGACATGGTACATGATCCCGACGTGAATGCGGACGTATTCCTACATCACACCGTACACCCTTTTGAGGAATCCTGGGCCGTGGCCCGGATCGCTAGCACCACCTGGGGGAAGTTTGTCACCTCGGGATGGGGCAGAGGGGATCACTGTTCTTGGTGCCTGGGGCATCTCGGGGTGGACCCGAAGATCCAGGACACTGTTGACCACGTTCGAAACACAGCGTTCCTATGGTGACCCATATAGGGGCAACAAATGAGCGTCGACCATTGACCAAATTCGCAACGCGGGACTTGTATCGATTTGTTGCTTGAAAACCCTCGGGGACGTTGGCCCGTATCGGTAGGATAGCCCTTGGGCATTGTATCCAGGCCGTTATCGGGGGTCCCTCCGGGTGTGAAAGGTGACAGAATCCCAGTCAAGGAGTGGGTGAACCTCAGTTGCGTTCATCCACGAAAGGGGAAAAGTGTGCACCCTACCGTGTCTTGACCCGAGGGGAATATTTTGGCTTTGGGCTGGGCCAACAGACGAAATGTCCGGGAGTTCCTACGTATCTCATAAGGATGAGAATCAAGCCATAGGTAGTTCTCGACATGCAGTTTAACGTCATGCGGGACGAGGGGCATCTCATTCGGGGATGTGTGTAGTATGGTACATGATCCCAACGTGAGGACGTAGTCCTACACTGTACCGTACGATCCCGTAAGAGGGTAAGTCGGAGAGAAACGAGGGGGCCTGGGGCCAGACCGCAGTGGAGACGGGGCCAGGGGACCAAAGAGGCCGAGGGGCCAGAGACTGAGCCTCGGTCAGGAAGACCTGACTGACTTGCATTTTAACGTCTTGCAGTGAGGACGAAGATGTAGTTTAAGGTCATGCGGGACCAAGTCGCAGTTTAGGGTCGTGCAGGACCCTCTCGCAGTTTAGGGTCATGCAGGACCACTTTTTCCCTAGGCAAAGTATCGCTTGAGGAATCTGGCATTGGTGAGAGGGGTTACACGCTCTCCATCTGTGGTCACCAAGGAGTATGCTCCATTGGGGTAAACCTTATGGATGATATAAGGCCCTTCCCATTTGGGTTCTAACATGGGCGGATTCCTACCGGGAATCATTGGCGCTTGCAGGGCCAGTACCAGGTCACCCTGTAGAAAAGAGCGGAGACAAACCTTCTTGTCAAAAGCTCTCGCTATCTTGTCCTGATGCCTTTCCAGATTGTGCAGGGCACGAAGCCGGTTCTCGTCCAATGCCTCTAATTCAGCTAGACGGATCTCGGCTACCTCATCTGATGTCTGGTGATCATAAACTGCAGTGCGTAGCGACGGCAGCTGGATCTCAATGGGTAGGACGGCCTCAGCTCCATACACCAGGGAATACGAGGTCACCTGGGTAGAGTTGCGAGTCGTCGTCTGGTAAGCCCAGAGGGTGTTGGGGAGCTTGTCCGGCCAACTTTTCTTGTTCTGACCAACCATCTTCTGCAGAATGTTAGAGAGGGTCTTGTTGAACTCCTCGATCTGCCCATTCGCCTGCGCGTGGTAGCGGGAGGTATGGTTCGACCGGATGTCGTACTTAGCGTACAATTTCATCAATTCAGCTGCTCGGAAGGTGGTGCCGTTATCGGCGAGGACGGCGTGAGGGACTCCAAACCGGTGGATAATGTTGGAGCTCACAAAGTCAACGATGGAACGGGCCTTGACTTCTTTGAGCGGAACTGCTTCTGCCCATTTGGAGAAGAAATCTGTAGCAATCAGGATGAACCTGCATTGGCGGGCTATTGCCAGCGGATACGGTCCCACTACATCGAGTCCCCATACCGCAAATGGCCAAGAGTACTTGGTGGGGTGGAGGGGTTCTGGCGGACGATGCAAGAAGTTGGCGTGTACTTGGCACGCATGGCATCTCATGGCGTATCCAATGCAATCGTGGATCATGGAGGGCCAGAAGTACCCTAACCTCCGGATTTGATGGGACAGCTTCGGCCCAGCTTGATGGGTGCCACAGGAACCGGCGTGAACCTCTTTCATAACTTGAGGTATCTCTACTCCTTGGATGCAACGGAGGAGGACACCATCAAAACCCCGTTTATAGAGGATCTGCTCAAGACCGGGGCCGCTCTGGAAGGTAAATTGAAGTGTGCGGTGTCGGATTCGCTCGCGCTCGGCCCGGTCGTCCGGGAGCTGACCATTTTGGAGATACTCGACAAAAGGTGCTCTCCAGTCGGGGGTGGTTTCAACCACTGCGTCTGACGAACCCAGGACTCCCGATATGGAGGGTCCGGCGGTGAGATGACTTACCTGCAGGCTATCACGGTCCTCTTGGGTGACATGAGCAATGAATCTCCGGTGGGCCACGTGTATGACCAAATCATCTTGCTCGAGTTCTGCGAGCGACGCGGCTAAGCCAGCTAGGGCGTCCGCTTGGCTGTTCTGCGACCTTGGGACATGGGTAACCTCTGGTCGAGAAGAGAACTGGGCCATTAAGAGGAGGGTGTACTCCAGCAACGGTGCAAGCTCTGGCTTCCTGACGACGTAGTCGCCATTAACCTGTTTGATTACCAGCTCGGAATCTCCCTTCACATGTAGATGGGGTACATGGATCTCAAGGGCCAACTCGAGGCCGGTGATGAGAGCTTGGTACTCTGCTTCGTTGTTCGTACAACCTTCTGACAACAGGAACGAGTACGGCAGGACAGCTTGCGCCGGGGTAATGAAAACAATACCCAGACCCACTCTGTTGAGCTTGGGGTCATTGAGCCTTCTACCGGTGGGGCTCTGGGAGGCATCGTCGAAATGCATTTGCCAACACGGGACAACATGATCGACCGAGAGGATCGTCTCGTCGGGGAAATCCAGGTCCAGGTATTGATCCACGGAGGTTGGATGGGCAGCTAAAAAGTCTGCCAACGCTTGTCCCTTAACGGCCTTCTGAGGCACAAACCTGATGTCAAACTGCTGGAGAATCACCGCCCACCGTGCTAGTCGGCCAGTCAGCATGGGGCGGTTCAGGATGTACTTCAGCGGATCCACCCGAGAGATCAATTGCACCTCGTGGTGTTGCAGGTAGTGTCGTAACTTCTGCATGGTGAAGACGAGCGCAAGGCAGCTCTTTTCGATAAGGGAATATCTTACCTCCGTATCGAGAAGCATGCGACTGAGATAGTAGAGACTGTTCTCAGTTCCCTCGTTATTCTTCTGGGCGAGCAGCGCACCGAGGGATCTCTCTAGGGCGGTCACGTAATGGACCAGCAGCTTTCCAGAGACGGGTGGCATCAAGACCGGAGGTTGGAGCAGATACTGCTTGATTTCCTCGAAGGCGATCCGACACTCCTCATCCCACTCGTAGGCAGCACCTTTCTTCATGAGCCGGGAAAAGGGCTTACACTTTCCAGCCAGATTCGCAATGAATCGGCGTATATAGGCTAAGTGTCCTTAGAGGCCTCGGAGCTCTCGAATTTTTCTCAAGGGAGGCATTTGTCTGATGGCCTTGATCTTCTCCGGGTCGATCTCGATACCTCGGTATCTGACAACAAAACCCAGAAACTTCCCGGAGGTGACTCCGAAGGCACACTTCAGCGGGTTCATCTTCATGTGACGGGAACAGAGGAAACCGAACACTTTCTCAAGGTCTTTGAGATGGTCCTGGCGCTGGCATGATTTGACTACAAGGTCATCCACGTAGCATTCCACCAATGTCTCGAGGATCGGTTTGAATATGCGATGCATGGCCCTCTGATAAGTGGCACCTGCATTTTTCAAACCGAATGGCATTACCCGGTAGAAAAAGGTACCCTGGGGAGCCCTGAAGGCAGTGGACTCCTCGTCTTCGGGGGCCATCCGGATCTGGTTATACCCAGAATACCCGTCCATGAAAGAGAGGGCTTGGAACCCGGCCGTGGCGTCAATCAACAGCTCCGTCACTGGGAGTGGGAAGTCATCCTTTGGGCAGTGGCGATTGAGATCACGGAAGTCGATGCAGACTCTGATCTGCCCATTCTTCTTCCTGACCGGCACAATGTTGGCGAGCCATTTGGGGTACTGGACCTCCTTAATGAAGTTGGCTTTGATAAGCTTGTCAACTTCGGCCTCAACCATAGCACCATGGGAAGGGTGAATTTTCCTGGGAGGCTGCTTGAACCCATGATGTTTTGCTGGGAGGCCCAGACGGTGGACGGCCACTTGAGGATCCAGCCCTGGCATCTCATCGTAACTCCAGGAAAACACATCGCGGTGCTGTTTGAGGAAGTCTACATACTGCTGCCGCTCCTCGAGGGACATGGCCGCACTGATCAATGTGGGTCTTGGATCTGCCTCGCTACCAAGGTTCACCTGTACCAGTTCATCAACCGTGGTAGAGACGCCTTCTTCAAAGGCTGGGGGAGCATCCTCCAAGTCTTCCTCCCCAGCCGTGGGGGGACTCCCCGCGACGGAAGATACTTCTGAGCTATCAAGATTCGCGGGGCAGCTGGTGCTGTCTCGGGCAGCAGCGGTCATCACATCAGGAGACTCACTTGTCGTCGATACCATAGCAATGAATTCATTTGATCCTATCCAATCCGGCCTTCGGCCTAAGGGGCCATGCTTGATGATATCAAAGTAGTGGTGATGTGTCGGCCTGAGTCTGTTAATTCCAGCCCGGCGGAATAGACACGTATGGCGCACCGCCGTTGTCATGAGCTTGACGTCCCGGTACCGTACAGGGGTAGGAGGTTCCGGGATGACCCGAGCCTGGTTGATGTAGGAGTACGAGGTGATTTGCCGCCGCCGCTTGGACACGAGAACATGCCTTCCTTGCGTACCCGAAACAACGAAACATTGTCCCATGTCGGGGGTCGTGGCCTCCAACCGGTGGATCAGGAGGATGTAGGCGTCGTCCATGCTTTCTCAGGGATCACTTGTGATCAGGGCGGGCTCATCCTCGCTTACCAGGATTTGCTTGTCCTTACTTTTGTAATAACCCGCATCCAGATAGCGGGCCTCACAAGAAGCGAAAGGGGACGCGTCTCCTTGGAGCACGCCTACTCGACCGTTGAGCGAGTACTTAAGGCACTGGTGATACGACGAGGGGACCGCTGCATGCAGATGGAGCCATGGCCTACCCATCAATGCGTTGTAGGCGGTGTCCTGAGAAACAACCATGAACTCGGTACTGGCAATTAAGCCACCGAACTGAGTCTTCAGGCGGATCTTGCCGACTGGGGTTTGCTCTGTCCTGTCGTACCCCTGGATCCTGAGGTCAGAGGGAGTTAAATCACCTTCGGACAGACCCATCTTTCGCAGCGTCCAGGTCGGAATTAAGTTGATTCCAGAACCCGTGTCAACGTGGCATCAACGGACTTCCACACCGTTAAAGTGGCCAGTGATATACAGTGGGCGAATGTGCCCCTGTATAGGAGGGTCTTCATCTTCACCGGAGAACGAGATAACCGCCTGACATTCGGCATTTTCAAACGTATCAGTATGGAAGGCTTCCACAACTGCTACCTCCGTCTCGAACTGGAGGGGACTCCTCAGGGCCTCGGAAAGTGCCTCGCGCATCTCGGATGATAGGCACAGGGCCTCAAGGATGGAAAGCCTCACCGGAATGTCGGCCAGGTTCTTTAGGACATCATACTTGCATGACAAATACGAACCTCTGCTTACAGGGGGTTTTCGGCATTTGGAGGCATAGCGGGTCCTGCCGGTTCAACTGGCGGTCGGCTAGCACTGGGTACATCCTGCTGCCTGCTAGTAGAAGCCTAGAGAGTAGTCGCCAGACTAAGATCGGACAGCGGAGGCTGGCCTATCGCCGGGAAAGACTGGCTGTGATACGAACGAGGCGGCTCTCCCCGATCCAGCAACACGAACGGTGGTGGAGGTAGAGCCGAGGGTGCTGGATGGGTCTGCGCGTGCTGAGATCTGCGCTGAGCCTGCTGCCTGGTCTCGGTAGCGTGCACGGCTTGGCCGCAAGTGCCTGCTGACGTACCTCGATGACCGGCGCGATTGCGATTCTGCTGACGTTGACGTCGGCTGGAAATGTTGGGGCGGTCTGTCTGGGGTTCCCCGTCGTCGGGGGTCATATAGGGCTTTACCAGCTCCACGGTGTTAACCGAAGCATACCCTTGACTGTCGCTCGAAGATTCATCCACCGCTGGGCGGATTCTGGGAGGAATGCCCATTTCGGGAGGCATAAAGTCGCCAAGAGTGCGGGATGACGACGGCACTGGCGGTGCACGTTGCTTCTTCTTGCGTCGCCGCTGCTTGCCTTTTTGGGCAGAGGTCGACTGTGAAGAAGACGCTGAGGCACCGGCTACTTCTTCTGAAGGTTCTGACTGCTTCAGGCGTGCCCGGATGATACCCTGGGCACAGATGATAGTTTTTCGAGCCATCCAGTCGTCGTATTTCTGGGACCCGCGGCTAGGGACCTGCTGCCACTCACCTTCGTCGTCGCTGCCAATTTCTGATCCCGCAAAGACGCCTGCCACTTGCGCTGGCGCTGGGCCCAACTTTACTATGTTGTTGTTGACCTGGTCCTGAAGCCAATCTTTAAACACATATTATCGCTTGAGGGTGTTCCCCAGGATCCGATGATAAGGGCAGTAGTTGGGGTGATCGGTGAGATGCGCCTCTGCCGGCCTTCTGCATTCAGGAAGACGCACAATCCCTTGCTCTAGAGCACTTCGAATGTAGCCAGGGACCTGATTTTCGTTGAACGAATAGGTCTGGTACCTTCTTTCCGGATAGGGGGCCCTGGGGGCCTGGTCCTGTCGAGGGACCGGAGGGGCCTGCTGAGGAGGCGGTGCCTGGTTGTCTCGCCTAGGTGGCGGTGGTGCATTGCGCGGGGGAACCTGTCGGTTCTGAGGCGGTCGCTGCTGGGCAGGAGCCTGTGCTTGAGGTGGAGGACCTCTGCGGGGTTGCGGGGGTGGTGCCGCCAGCAGCAATTCTAGCCGCCTCGGGGCTTCTATTTGAGCCACTGCGGCGGGTTCAGCTTTGGCGGCCCTCCTGGCTGGGATCATAGGGGACAACAAACGTGCCTGACTAGCCTGTTGCAGGGCCTCCTCGAGGCGCTGGGCCTTATCCGAGAAATCTCTGAACCCTCCAGGATAGTTCTGGGTAATCAAGGAGGGTACCAGCTCTGTCTTAACGTTCCCCACACACATCGTCAGTAATTTCTCCTGAGTCAGTGGCATATCGAGGGAATACGTAAGTCCTTTCCACCGGGCGATGAAGTCTGCAACCCGCTCATCAGGCCTCTGTTTGCACTTGAAGAGGTCCGCAATGCTGTTCTTTCGCGTGGTGGAGCTGAACTGGTATAATAACTGCCGGAGAAGATCCTCCCAACCGGTCACCGATCCGATAGGGAGCTGGTTGTACCAGACGAATGCTGGACCTTCCAATGTCTGTACGAAACATCGGAGCTTGGCGGCTTCTTGCTGAGCCGGGGTCCCCAGCATGGGGCCACACCTGGAAGAGAAATGAGCCAAGTGCTGGGGTGGGTCCCCTATCCCGTTAAAAGGTGAGAAAGTGGGGTTCCCAAAACCCGGAGGCGCGGGCATATCATCCACCCACGCGGGATAAGGCTTGCCATCCGGTGGGACCGCCACCTGCCGTGTTTCCAACGCCTCGAGGCTGGCTGTGAGTGCCGCAATAAGGTCCTCCGGGTGGGGGTCCCTGTTTTGACCGGGATCCCTAACCACAAGCGCATTTCCAGGTTCTTCAACACGGTAGACGGCTTCGGCTGCTCGCGGGTCGACTGGCTGGACGACCTGCTGGGCGACTGGGGGAACCCGGGTTGGATTCTTCAGATTGCCCCATCGCTCAGGGGGGTTTGGCGAGACATATCGCGCCCTCTTTCCGTATGTTCCGGCTTCCGCCCTGTCCGCGGCAGTAGCATGATCAGGGTTGCCAGGAGGCATCTCGCCGGGGGGAAGTTGTTCCTGCCCCTGCTGCCCCGGCCTAGGATTACCATAGTCGGGTCGTCGCTCTGCGGCGCGTTCAGCCAAGAGTTCGTCAACCAGCCTCTTCTGCTCAGCAAGCTGCTGGCGCAACGTGGCCTTCTCAGGATCTTCGTCCGTCTTCTGCACAGAGGCGGACGGGTCGGAGTGCTTGACTATTCCGACGTGCTCCTTACCCTTGCCAGTGCTTCGACCGAGTGCCAGCGACTCGGTGGGTACGGGGAGGCCTAGCAGGTTCCTCTGATGACGGGTAACTCTCCCTGATGGGTCGAGTAGTGGCGGTACACCCTCGGATGGTAAGTCTCCATCAAGGAACTCAAGCTCATCTTCCTTATCCACAATGTCGGCCATGTGGACTGTGACACCTCTTGAGGGCATATCCTCAATGTCGCATAGAAAATCGGGCTGTCGTCGGATAGGGTCGAAGAGGAGAGCGGCATAGCGTCCCCAACCACGGACTTGCACATGGGGGGTGGCTTCCCTGAAGATTCTGCGGAGTGCTTTAAGACTCTGAACGCATTTTCGTTGAAGGGCGCTCTGGTGGCCTAGCGACTCAGGGTGCTGGGCTGCAAGAAGTGCGGCCGCATCGATCAGGCGGCATTGTTCGCCAATCTCCTCGAAGTGCTCTCGACTTCTGGGGTACACTACTCGTTCGCAACGGAGGCGGAAGTGCGTCTCCCAGAGGGTTCGACAAAAGCATCCCACTTCTTCAGGGGTAAGAGACTCGGGTACGCAGAAATTCAGCGCCGCCGTGGGCCAGAACTTCTATGGGAAATAATCCGCTGCAAGGATACTCCAGAAGCTCCTAGGCTCGGACTCAGGGTCTAGCCCTGTGTTGCCCCACTCGTCAACCGGGGGCGGCTGAGGAACCGGAAGCGGTACCGAGGCGGATCTTTGGGATAATAAGCTCGACGGTGGAGAATACGGCAAACGAGCTGACTGGCTGCCGAATTCCGGGCCATCCTCCGAAGAGTGAGGTGACCTAGCCACGATGTCACGATACGACGGGCTGATAATCACAGCTTCTAGAACAGGAGCCGCGGCTACCGGTGACGGGTCGTGTCGTCGCTCTACCGTCGTGGGCCCCTAAAATAACTCTACGTGATCCCTGGTAGAGGTAGAGGGCTCTTCTGGTGACAGGGGCGATGATTGTGTGGCCGAGACCTACGGAATTTCCAGGATTTCTTCCCCCTGAATGTACCTGCGGAGAGAGACGGGAATCCGGTGGGCCTCAAATTCTGGGAGAACGAGGCTGATGCGTCTGGTTCTTGCCCCAGTCCTTGATACGGAGGAGCTGGGAGAAGGTTCCATCGCTGAATCGCATTCCGCTTCCGAATCGGAGAAGCGGGCAGGTTTGATCTCCACCTGGGCCTTCCCAGGATTCTTCTTGTGGCGGTGACGACCCGCTCTTCTGCCCCTGGGTGGCTCTTCGGGACAGGGTTGACCCCTATCAGGCAGCCTTGGGGCGGCGCTGGCGCCGTGGTGGAGAGGACCCCCAGTCGAGACAGCTGGGGTGCGAGGGGCACTAGGGCAAATGTCAAAGGGTACATGGGGAGGACCTCCATGAATAGTACCCATGTGGGCGGGGCCTCTGTTAGAACTGGAAGGAGCATGGGGAAGACCTCCATGGTCGATGCGAGTGGAGCGAGGAGGACCTTCGCCGGTTGCAGAGAGGACGTAGGGAGGCCCCCCACGTTGGAGGAGGACCGGATGGACGGTGCCTTCAGCAGGATGAACTTCATACCTTGTATGGCGGGCGCGGGAAATGTCTCCGCGCTGAGCGCCATTTCCGCGGGGCAGGTCTTCCTGCAGGATGGGGGCAGTGCGAGGCATGCCTCTATGATGAACCTCGGAGCGGGGAAGGCCCACTCTCTGTGGAGTAGTGGTACGGGGAGGACCTCCGTACGGGGTGGCATCACCACGGGTTAGCTCGCGGCGATCACCACTGGGGCCTGCAACCCGGAGAGTCAACCCAGCCTGCCCATGGGGTGGTTGGGGTCTCAATCTTGGTTGGGCAAAGGGGTGCCCCTGCTCAATGTACGTGGGGGCTTCATAATGTACGTCGGCGGTGGCTCGGGCCACTGTAGCTATCGACGTGGATGCGCCTGAGAGAGCGTCCTCAGCCCGGGCCTGATGCTGACGTCGGGTTAGGCGAGACGGTGTAGGTGGTGCAGGGACGTAGTCTTCCTGCTCTTCCTGCAGGGCCGGACGGCGGCGCTGACGCGGCCGGACGGGAGCTCTCGCCTGGGGGCCCCGGGTCGGGGCCCTGAGCGGACTGAGCCGGACAGCGCCTGCCTCTTCGGCGTAAGGTGAAGAGTCGTCAAGGCGTTCCGGGGATAGGCTCCCGAAACGGTTGAATGTCGGGGTGGGGAGCAGGGGATCCCTGCGCGGCCTGTTAGGGCGGCGTTGACGGCGTGGCCTAGAGGCCTCCAGGTCCAGGCGGGCCATATCCCGGGTTGGGATGACCCCTTCTTCCTCATACCTGCGCACGAGGCTGTTGATCACCCTTCGTTGGATGACCTCTGATGGGGAAAGGGGACGTGGGCGTCCCGCATCCCGTGACGTGGCAGCTGTCGTGGCGGTAGTGGCGCCTTGTGGAGTGGCCGTCGTGGTGTTGCCCCTACCCCTGCGCGGGCGAGGAACGGATGGTGACCGCATCTCTAAAATAACAACCTGGTTCCTGGAAAGCGAAGGGATCAACTCATCAGTACTGAGAGGAAAAGGATTGACAGCCAGTGCCCCAGCATTCTTCCATCCTCCATGTCTGTGAGAAGGATCCACACCAACACGCTGCAGAGCGGAGTGCCCCACGTTCTACTACCCCGACTTCCGGTGAGTTTCACGACAGGCCCGCCATTTGCTTGGCGGGACCAGGCAACGGAGATCTGGATCCGGTGACACGTCAATCTACTGGTGTCTCGAACTCTACTAATCTCCATATTGGGGAGAAGAAATTCACGTCGGGTTCACCATTTCTATTTCCGACGCTTTCTCCGGGGCGCGCGCATCCGTCTGCGGAGGACGCACGACTTTGTTGCCCCGCATTCCAGCTTTCCAAAGGCGGGCGACATTCACTCCTTATTCAGGGACGTCTGATCCTTGATCGAAATGGGATGATGGGATGTCGGTTCTTCCTCCTGTGGATTCCTCCTCAGAACTCGTCACCTAGTCCGGGTCTCCCTTATAGATTTAATACGTAGTTCGTGAAACTCTTCCCAGTTCCATGTTTCCATGGACACCGGTTAATTACACTGCTTCTGTCGGGACATTCCAAAGGGTCCAATCAGGGCAGCAACCTTCGAGCAGGGGAGTAGTCACGTTGAGGCATTAGTAGCGTGTCTGGATGCTGGGGTACCTGGCATGTATGTCTGTTATCCTTGATCACAAGACTTCTCGAGGGTGTGGAAGCCCGAGGCATCCCACATCAGGCGCGGGGAATTACATGTCATGGACACATATCTGAGGTTTTCCTCAGCTTCCCATGCTCAACACAGGGTATGCCATGAGTTTAACGTCCAGCGCAGACGGATCAACCCAACCAGAGCATTAGCTGGGATAAATCGGATTGAGGGTTCCTCCTTGAAGGGATATCGACACCGGGGCTAGACCGTGGGTGACAGTGAATGGAGTAGAAGGAGAGTGAAGTGGAACCATCGCAGGGGGGCGACAGTGAAGTTGGGCTTGAGCCTTGACGAGGCTTCCTACATATCCCCGTGGTAGGGAATCAAAGTCCGCGTAGTTCGGGATGGTGCCGGTAAACCGACGTGAAGCTGGACCTTGGCCCGATGAATGTTGTCAGCGTACCGACGTGAAGGTGGACCATGGTCCGATGGGCATCGTCAGCGTACCGACGTGAAGGTGGACCTTGGTCCGATGGGCATCGTCAGCGTACCGACGTGAAGATGGACCTTGGTCCGATGGGAGTTGGGCTTGAACCTCTGGGAGGATTCCTACATACCATGCCTTGACATGGATCAAAGACCTCGTAGTTCTAATGGGGTTGGGTCGCAATGGATTACCACTGGACCAGAATGTAGTTTAACGTCATGTCGGATGAAGATGGGACCCGATGTGAATGAAATGACGGGTGGGTGTGTCGGTGAACCGACGTGAAAGTAGACCTTGGTCCACTATTGGTGGGCTTGAACCTCATAAAGGCTTCCTATGTACCATTCCATGACATGGATCAAAGACCTCGTAGTTCAAATGGGGTATCACCGGTGAACCGACTTGAAAGTAGACCTTGGTCCGCTGGGTGGTGGGCTTGAACCTCGTGGAGGCTTCCTACGTACCATGCCTTGACATGGATCAAAGACCTCGTAGTTCAGGTGGGGTTGGGTCGCAATGGCTTACCACTGGACCGGAGTGCAGTTTAATGTCATGCTGGACGTAGGTAGAACACGACGTGAATTGGGTGATGGGTGTGTCGGTGAACCGACGTGAAAGTAGACTTTGGTCCACTATTGGTGTGCTTGAACCTCGTAAAGGATTCCTACGTACCATGCCTTGACATGGATCAAAGACCTCGTAGTTCAGGTGGGGTTTCACCGGTGAACCGACGTGAAAGTAGACCTTGGTCCACTGTTGGTGGGCTTGATCCTCATAAAGGCTTCCTACGTACCATGCCTTGACACGGATCAAAGACCTCGTAGTTCGGAGAATACAGTTTAACGTCATGCAGGACGATACTGAACCCTGACATGAATAAACGACGGGTGGGCTTGAACCTCATGTAGGCTTCCAACGTACCATGCCTTGACATGGATCAAAGACCTCGTAGTTCAAATGGGGTGGTCAGGGTCGGTGATCACTCTAAGCCCACGTGAGTCATGCTCGGTGTGAGAAACAAGAGGTTGCAAGGACCTGACGATCACGTCGCGAAGGGTGCGTCCGTGAGAAGCGAAAAGGGGCTTACGCGTTGGGCGGCCCATGGTGTTGGGACTTACTCCAGGATGGAGGCCCAGAGGGGGGTGCCTCGTTCCCTATCACGTCCTCCACCGACCTTGGTAGTGGGGAAGTACAGAGATGCACGGGTGCAATCATCCATACCAAAGGTTAGGGGCTTACGCTCTGAGGCAGCCCTTCCCCTCTGAACATACACCACTCCGATAAGGAGGATCTCATTCCATGTGCGGAAGAGTTCCATTCCCATGGAGACGAGTGGTGTAAAGAATGTTCGACCTAGGGAAACCTTCGTGAGGGAGACGAGGTTGGATCACAGTTTAACGTCATGTGTTGAGGACGTGGTGCTTGGCAGTTTAACGTCCTGCAGCTCAGACGAGGTGGGTTCACTCCACACCCCTAGGACTTACATAACCGGTACCCTCTGGTCCTTGGGGAAGGGAAGGTACCGGTAAGGCCATGGTAAAGGGGGGTAGTGGGGCGAACCATTGAGGGGTCCACGTTAGCGTGGCTATGCGAAGAAGCAATAGTCGTTAGCGTGCCTATGCGAAGAAGCGTTAGGCGAAGCAACGCTACGGGTGGTTTGTCCATGGGACTTTGAAATCACATCGTGCAAACATGGAGGGTCGCACGGAAAGGGGAATCGCTAAGCAGAGGAGTGTGCTTTGCGAAGTGGGGTGCCTTAGCCTTAGCATGGGGCGTAGGTGTGAATGGGAGGTGCTTCGCGAAGTGGAACAGTGTTCACAGAGCACTGCCTTGCGAAGAAGGTGTGGTTCGCGAAGCAGGGTCCTGCCAAGCAATGTGCTTCGCAAAGTGGAGCGATCCTGCCTTAGCATAGGGATGACTCGTATGGGTTGGGTGTTTCGCGAAGCACAAGTGCTCCGTGGCTGCCCGGGTTCCCTTGGGAATCCCCTTCCTTCGCGAATTCCCTTGAGCTTCGCGAAGGGCATCCCTCTTCGAAGAGGGGCTCAAAACGAGACAAAGCAGAGTCGTCTCGCGAAGTAGAAATACCTCGCAGAGCTCATGATTCCCGGGGCAAAGCGTGCTTCGCGATTCGGGAGAGTAGAAGCCGAAAGGTCGGATTGTCCGTCCTTGGGGACTCAGGGGGAGTCGAGTATTTATAGGGAAGGGGTGCCGCGAAGCAGGGCTCGCGCGCCGCCTTCGGGGCTTTGCGGCGGCTCGCGGACGTCAAACGGGTTCGCGGAGGATCACCGCCTCTGGATCTTCGCGGCGGCTCACGAACGTCAAACAGGTTCGCGGATGATCACCGCCTCTGGAGCTTCACGGCGTCGCCATGGTTGGGGCGCTTCGCGGCGAGGCTTCGCGACGAAGCTTCGCGGCGGAGCTTCGCGAGGCAGCGCGCCGGCCCTTTTTCGTTCCTTTGTTTCGGGCCACATTTTGGCGCCAACAATAGCTTCTCGAGCCATTCGAGACTACCACCTAACATCACTAATGTGGATTATATTGGTTTTAAAGAGTTATTATTATGTGAAAATAATAATAATAATAAAATTCCATGACAATATTTAAAATATATGAGATTTTTTTAACTTTTGGAAATGAAATTTACCTCTTTTATAAAGAGAGTAGATTGTAAGGTGGAAGGCATCTCAATATTTTCCATTATGTATTAAATTTTTTAACCCATGTGTTAGCAATATATAATGAATTTGGTCCACATGGATAAGATAATAAATTGTTTTAGAATCAAAACATTTGTCATGTAAAAAAAAGATTCATTTGAAAAAATATTGTCAAGAATGATATTTGGAATCTTTTGAGATAAAAACACTTATCAAATTTCATACTTTTTTATAAGGAAAATTGATCAAAATTTCTATTGTTTGAAAGGGTGAAAGTACCAAAAATATTTTTGAATTAGTACACACTAATGTGTGTATAAAATTTTAAGTACAATCATGAGGTGGATTATCATAATTCAATAAAAAAATATGTGTTATATAGATTCAAACATGTCTATGTAATGTGGTATAAGTAAAAAAATTTGTAGAAATTCATTGAATTCAAGAGTAATGGTGTTAATTGTCATAAAAATAAGACAATGTATCTTTCATCTTATTTAGGAATTAATTACTGTATCCATGACATAATCAACAATTTATCGGTTTTTGTGATATTATCCCTACTCACTCATCCAAAGTCACCATAGTGTATTTTTTAAAATGGGGAAACACCTGTTTTTAGAAATGGTGAGGTTAGTGACGATTCATTAAACTACTATATTATCTTTTTATTGATAGTCATTACAGTCTATTATTTACGTACTAGACAGGTTGATTACTAGATTGGAAAATAGAATAATATATTCGTTAATATATGAATGGAAAAATATGTTTTCACATTCATGTGTATTTGGATATCAGGTTTTTCTTAGGCTTCATTAAAAATCAAACTAAAATACCATGGGAAAAGTGTATCTTTATAGGAGAACATAATGAAATAAGGTGTTATTACAAATATGAAACTATAGAAATAAATTTTATAGAGGAATGAAATACCATTTTTATTTAGTGGGAGTGCATATACACATGTGACAGTGGGAGAGAGATTAAAACTGATGATGTTGATTCAAAAAATACATAAGATTTGGAATAGGAATAGATTCCACATGGACTAAAAGGAGTGCATGTTACATAGTAATAACTACCTCATTGATCAATATAAAAGGATAAATAACAGAAAAATAGTTATCTAGTTTTGGGGTATGTGGACTCATTTTTTGATTCATAACATTTGTGTATTACAAAAAAGTAGGTTGTTGAGAGATCAAAATTACCATTATATAAATAAGTTGTAAATTTTGATATGGGTTTAATATATTAAAAAAAGCCTAATTTTAATATAATTTACTTTTTGGTGTAAATCCTAATTGATGGAAATGGGTACTTAAAAAAAACTAGACATGAAAGGTCATGTTTTTACCTATAAGAATGCATGATGTCTATGAATCATCTGAAATTGGTGGGTATTGAATATGAATGACTATAGGATTCAGGCACAGTGGAAGTGCGTGATGGGTGTACCCATCTTTAATATTTCATGTAATAAAAGATCAATTTGAGATTTTTCATGATGATAAAATTCCAGATCATTGGAGTAGAACAAATAATAAAAGAAAATAGGGGATTCCTAGAACCATAGAGAGTATCATTATTTGATTGTTATAATTAATTTATTAAAATAAAAAAATTACCTTGATGGAATTCCCTCTTTATTGATGTTTCTAGTCACGATCTAATGTGATCCATCATTGCGTTGTAGAAACCATTTGTAGGATTACACTAGTGTGGATCCACATGTGATCCATGTATCTCTGGACATTACTAAAGGGATCTCCGGGTGCTAGCCCGGAATGGTATTCTCTTGTGTTTTCCACTTCTGATCACCTTGAGAGCCACTTCCAAAGCGCTATCACTGATCCGGTAAGGGACGAACCCTCTCATAACATGAGAACATTCTTGGAAGAAAATAATTACCTCTTATTTTGAGATATTTTTCCATATCCATTGTTCAAAACCCCAAAAAATATCATGGTTAATTAGAATAATTCAATTGTTATTTTATTACATAGAATAATAAAATGAATTAATTACCCGAAACAATTTATCCAGTTCATATAATTCATAGTAATAACCTAGGTCTATTAATAATTGTTGAATATTATTATCACTTGACATGTTACCAATGAATTAATCCAAATTTTATTTAATTATATAAATTAAATTATTTCTCACAAATCCCCATAAAAACTCCACATCGTGTACATTAATATTCACCGTGTGTATTTCTGTTTTTGAAATTTCATTGTTTCTACCAACAAATTTATTAGACCTATACTAATGACTATTTATTTCTCAAATAAATATCACTACATCACTCGCTAATAAATATATTATTTCACACAGAATATATCCTCTTGAATAACTAGGGTCGAAATAAACGCTATCAAGAATCATTGAATAATTATTAAACCACAATCAGAATAATCTTCATTCAACTTGTTAAATGAATATTTAACTGAGATACTTGGACACACATAGTGTGTGACCCTATAGACCACTTTCTCATTGTCATTAGACGGAACTTGCATAAAGTCCATGTTTATGGTCTAAAAACACACCAAGGCACCCATAGAGAAGGAATTTAACGATGCAATGTCATGTAACCTCTAACGAAAGCTTACCATGTAATGTAATCCCTTTTCAACGATATATCCAATCAAGCAGGTTTCATGATAGTGCCATCAAACCATGTGCTCGATTATTCTTTCTTTTACTTCCTCGAGTTGATCTTACCCATTCATCACCATGGGAATGGATTTATTTAGGCTCTATCAATTCCATCAAAGGACATGAGATATCAACTTCCTTTATGGAATAGAAAAGATAAATCCTTCCTCACATTATCTATTAATGTAGTATTACTCATGACGCACCCATCATATCCAACCTCACTAAGACCAATGTGTCATAATGGTTTTCATGAATACATCTAAGTGCATGCGTTGCAATACCCATTAATAATAACTTTAAATTCTATGAACCAATACACACTTCTGCAGATAGGAACATCTGATGACACTAAGTAATTTGTATTTCTTACCAGCGGTTCTCATTCTCATAATATCATCCTGGATGTTACTAAGGGTGCACACCATGATAAGTTACCATAATGTTTTATGAGTCCTAACCCCTAATGGTATGTATTATTTGTGTCCTTTAAATAATATCATCCATCCATAGAACATATTTTCAAGAATAGTGTTATGGACAATTTGGGTTCCTATCATTGTAGGTATCCTCTATAACTCCTGAGTGTTACAACTATCCTTAGTTTATTATCAGATGCATTGTCATGAAGAAGAAAAATCATGATGTGATAAGGTATTTATTAATATAAGTTTATCATAATGTAAAAAATTAGTGGGTTCTAGGCCACAAAATCCAAAAGACTGCCACTAGGACTAGAGCCAACTGCTAACAAACATTCCCCTGCGAGCTCTCACATGATATTCATGCTTCTGTTGAGAAATGATTTTAGTCATAGTTTATACCATGTTCTCTTCAATGGACACTTTTCTAAATAAAAATTGACCCTTTTATAGAAATCACTCATGAGGTAATACTTTAATAGAATATGCTTTGACTATTGATGT
Organism: Viscum album; assembly: GCA_963277665.1. NCBI lineage: Eukaryota > Viridiplantae > Streptophyta > Magnoliopsida > Santalales > Viscaceae > Viscum > Viscum album. The sequence goes on along the minus strand of OY728151.1, from coordinate 1,831,832,662 downwards.
GACCATGGTTCTTTTACAGAGCTACCGCTGTAGTATTATCATAATAAAATGTGATAGGATTCCTTTGTTAGGTACCTCATCAAGCTCCTGGAAAGTATTCCAAATCCAGATGTCTTTTGGGCAGCATGAGAAGCCTATATATATTAGGAATATTCCATAGAATTAACAAAAACTAGATTCTTTGAACTCTTCCAAATCATAGCTCCTCCAATGAGACATAAAATATTTCCATATTGCGATAGTAGATCATTTTTATCAATATGAAAACTAACATCAACATACCCTCCGATGAGAAGAACCTCATATCCTCCACACACAAGAAGCATATCCTTATTTCTTCTCATATAATTATGGATATTCGTAATAGTATTCCAATGTTGTTCTCCTAGATATTCTTAATATCTGCATGCCATGATCAGTGCATAGGAAACATCAGTCTTGGTACATAACATGGCATACATGATGGATCCTATAGACGAATTGTATGAGATATTTCTTATCCAATCATTTACCTATTGTGTCTGTGGAATAATTTTCATCGAATGATGTAGGCCATGTGACACATGTACCAATCCCCTCTTGGATTGTTCCATATTATATCTCTTTTGTATATGGTCAATGTATATACCCCAACTTAGACCAAATTTCCTCTTGGATCTATCACGAGTTATCGTGATCCCTAGAATGTAGGTTGCATCACCTAGGTCCTTCATGGAGAAAAACTTGTTGAAAAAGTCCTTAACTAACTGTAAAACTGGTATATCATTTCCAATGAGTAATGATTCATCAACATATACTACTAGGATAATGATCACATTCCCATTCAATTGTTTTTAAACATGTGTCTCACATTCATTCTTAATGAAACCAAGTTCTTTTATGGCTTCATCTAATCGAATGTTCCCTTCCCTGAATGCTTTCGTTTATCCATAAATGGATTTACATAACATTAAAACCTATTTGGATTCACATGCTGTCACAAAAGCTTCTGGTTGTGTCATATAGACATCTTCCAGAAGGTTCCCATTATGGTATGCTGTTTTGAAATCCATTTTCCAAATCTCAAATTCATGGTAAGCTTCTATGGAATGTATAATTCTTATGAATTTACACATGGAAAATGGTGAGATGGTTTCAACATAGTAAATTCTTATATTTTTTATGATTCCTGCATCCACTAGCCTTGATTTATAGTTTCTATCACAAACATCCATGTGCATCATTCTCTTGAATACCCATTCAAATCCAACATGATTTACATCAACTTGCTCATAAAATCGAACCCAAACTCGATATTGATACATGGAATCCATTTCAAGATTCATATCTCCTATCCATTTGGTAGCTTCTGAGCTCTCAACTACTTCCTTGTAGGGGATATGTTCATCATTGTTCAACAATAACGATTCACAATAATCAGTGACTAGGAAACCAAATCACTTTAGTTCCATTACCTCTCTTGAGCTCATAAGAGGTACTTGTGTTTTTGGAACTTCTTCCACAGGGACTTGTGGAACATGTTCTTATACCCACTCATGTGTATCTAGGTCATCAAATTCATTGAAGTCAATCATGATCCCACTATCCATTTTTAGGATGTCTTCCATCCCAGAAAAACAGCTTGTTTAGTGATATTCACTTTCATATCTAAAGGGTTATAAATGTAATATCCTTTATGTTAATTGGGATATCCTATAATGATACACCTCGTGTCCTAGGGTGATAGTTTGTTTCTGGAGAAGGCCTTAACAAATTCCTCACATCACCATACATGTGTCTGTGAAAAAATGGTTTTCTTTCAATTCCATAACTCAAAGAGAATTCCATTCACTGCCTTATCTGGTACTCAGTTTAATGTGTATGTTTTAGTTTGTAATTCATATCCCCAAAAGGATAACGGATGATCTGCATGACTCATCATTGACCTCACCCTGAGAAACAATGTGTGGATCCTCCTTTCACTAAAAATATTCCACTATGGTGTATAAGAAGGTGTTAGTTATGATAGAATCCCAGACTCCCATGAAATGTTGATGATTTCTTGGTTCATATATTTTACACCTTGATCTGTTGGTTGTTTATTCATCTTTCTATCATGTTGATTCTCTAGTTCATTCTTGAATTCCTTAAATTTTCCCAAGGAATATAACTTATACCTCTTTATGTAGATATATCCATATCTACTCAAACCATCAATAAAAGTAGTGATGTTAGAATATCCAACTCTAGATTCTACTAGAAATGGACTACACACATTCGTGTGTACCTATCCTTGATGATCTGTAGCCCTCTCACCCTATCCACTAAAAGGTGGATTGGTCACCTTACCTCATGAACGAGAATGACATCTATCATGTGGTTTTATCTTAGTAGATTCTAAATAATTATCTTGGATGTTCTTTTTCAAGCACTTCTCATTTACATAACCATTATAGTGATGCCAAAAATGGTTGTTGTATGAGTCATGTGAGATTTTTTCATTATTGATTAACAACACACGGTTTTCATAATATAATACATAAAAAAATTATTTAAATGCATTATACCATAACATAGGTTGTTCTTATAAATAAAGAAACCCTCATTTCAAAAAATGAAAATAAATACATCCATATCTGAACATGATACAGTAATTATGTTATTTGTAACAACTAGAATAAAATAAAAGTTATTTAAAACCAAAATCATCCTCGTTGGTAATGAGATATAGTAATCTCTAATGGTGAACCCAACCATCATCGTGCCATTGTAAGCATGAAAATCCACCTATCCTCTATAAATCTTCTTAAATCTACTTGGTTCCTACATTGGAATACATGTGTGAGACCCACAAGTTGTATCTAACACCCAATGTGTAGAAATGGGATGATTACACTCTATAACAAACATCTCTTTAGCATCACAGGGCTTCTGGGTGCAGTTCCTCTTCCAATGGCGTGACATTCCACATACAAACCTTAACACCTCTCGTTCCTTGACCAACCTTTAGATTGTCCACTTCTTGGTGGGACATTACTTAGGAGATTAATATCATTAATAAATCATTGGAACCATTCACTTATCCTTCCATCTATTATACATTATAAGGGTTGTGGGTTTTTCATGCACCATATCCTTATCTACCAAGAGAATTAAGGACAAAAGCTGAGAATTAATATTCTCATTGTTTCTCATTATGTAGTTGGAAATAAATCTTGAGAAGATCTTGGGTAGTAATGCTAGGATGAGATCTGTACACAACTCATCGAAGAACATAATTCCTATGATTTATAGGTGTTAAATGTAGCCAATAAGGTTAACTACATGGGGCTCAACTGGTAAAGACTCTACATGTTTAGTTGTGAAAAATTCATTGGAGATCTCATATCTCTCCTTTCTCACCTTCTCTTGATAGTGATCCTTAAGGTGATACATCATGCTATATATGTCTATGATTTCATGTTTCATTAAGGGATCATTATACATAGATAATAGCATGAAACATTGGATATTTGTGGCATCGTTCGTAAATTTCATATAGAGATATTTTTCCTCACCGCTGGCCTCTTTTCATGGACCAACTAGAATAGGATCGTTTAGCACATACAATTTACTATCATGGAGAAGGATGAACTATAAACACCTCTGCCACTCCTAGAAATTGGTGCCGGTGAGAAGGTTTTCTTTATCAAGTATGGTTCACAATGAAATTATTGACGTCAATTTTCTTTCCATTTCTAAAAATTAATAATATGAAATATTTTGTAAATTATCATGATAAAAATGAGAAAAATAAATAAATTAATACTTATTAGTCTTCCATTATTTAATCGAAATCAAGCATCCCTCACCATTAACTTCATAATATTCTATTGCATGAATATTCTAGTGGAAAGGATCCATATTACCCGTTGGATTACCCTAACTAGGGTTGGTCCAGCAACTTGAAGGGTTTTAGGTAGCTATTCAAAATGAAAACTGCATCAACTGGCAGTTCCTTGATCCGCTGAGTGGACTCCCTAATCTGGAAATCCATTTATTTTGGATTTCCCCAACCTTTTCCTATTGGTCACACCAAGTCTTGTTGTGGTATTCAAACCTTGATTTCAGACAAGTCAACTAAAACCAAAACCTTGAATTATAATTCCTTGATAATTGAACGTACCCCAACAAGGGTTGGTCATGAACATTGAATTATGGTTCGATTATAACCAAGATTATGAAATGCAATACCAAATTAATATTTATTTGAGGTATTTTACCCTAATATGTAATTTCCATTTAATTATCTTTGATTACATGCTTGTTATTATTAAGTGGGATATACTTAACAAATTAACCATTTCTAAGATAATATTGATGCATAGGTGATTCTTATTTTAGTTCTACCTTGCCTACTTGTTTAATTTATTAATTGTGTGTTCACAATAACACACCCATAATAAATAAACCATGAAACAGATAGAAATAAAATAAATGGTATTATCATGAGTTTGTTCTATTTTTTTATCCAGATGTTGAAAAACTAACCCAATCCCTAGGGGGAAACACCTTTAACCTTTTCTGTTCATTTTTATTTCATTCCACCTTTCCACCTTTTTATCTCCTTGGATTGGTTTCACCATTGCTCTTAGCTTGATATGCTCCACTTGCTTGGGATCTACATTCATTATATATTCTTTTTTCTCTCTCACATGTGAGGGGTAATATGAGGTTTTACATAAAAGAGACCTTAGACATGAAGGCCCTACATATTAATGAGTAGGAGGCTATCAGGCCAATAAATTTAATATAAATAAATTAATTAAATGAAACCATCCACATAAAAATTATTTGGTTTATCTCATTATAATCCATACATGAAAAGATATTTATGCATAAATAAAATTTTCATTAAATTATTTTCTCAGTCATGTTTAAGATAAATCTTACTCAAAACAACTAATTATCTTTACTAAATAAATCCTTTTATCCGAAACCCTTTTATGAATTTCATTAAGATTCACATCCATTGTAATTTAAAAAAAACATATAAAATTATCTTTGTATGTAAATTCTACAATGGAGGCAACCTAGTGAATTATCATTCATAACAACCCAATGTGTAGAAATGAACATTATGGATATGTTAAATTAAACACACAATTATATGTAAATACATATCCCCTATTGAACCTTAGCTTTACACCCACACCATGGTACATGTCTCAAGGGTTTTTATAATATAATAATAAATTTTAATAAAACTGCATAATTTGGACGAGTACACGGTGTGGAGATCCAACTACATGATGTGTACTGCCATTTACTTTTCATCCGAAATACACACTAATAGATATGGAATGTAGATGTACTTTATAAATAATGGGAGTAAACAACATGTCCGGTGGAACAGAAATCATGTAGTATCTACATTACACGATCTCAGTAGCCCAAGCCGTGTATGGGGTACACGGTCTATCCTTAACCTCCAGGGACTATAAGCTATGTCTAGTGGGCCTCCTGGCATGTAATTTGTAATCTGCATTCCACCAATTCCGAGTCAACACTCAGATTCATAAATACATAGATATTTCCCAACAAACATCTTGGTTAGGTGGACCAGACCCGATGTATTGAACCTTGACTACACTGTACGTACTACGGAATACACACCATGTGTTCTGGAATTGTATGGCTAGGAAGCTTTGGCAACTCTGGATGAGATCCTATCTTTTATTTGACTAACAATTAAATGAAAAAGATCGTTTTGGTAAGGTGAACGAGAAATTAAAGAGGAGGAACATATCTCATTATTCAGATTTTCTGAATAGTTAACTTGAATTGAAACAAATACATTTTTAAATTATTAAATCATGAATGAATAACTAAATAATTATAATCAATGATATGTCCCCTTTGAGCAAACATGTACTGTCTTGGCAGAGTGGAAATTCATGATGGGTGTACCCAACTTTAATTTTTCCAGTTAACTATGATCAATTAGAGATTTTTCACGATTACTAAATGCTGGATCTTCAGAATAGAATTAAGAAGGAAATAATAGAGGGGATTCCTATAACCATAGTGTCACGAACCAGATCTGGTCGCCATCAAACCGGCACCGAACCCGACCCATACCAAGGCCCGAAGGGCGTTCCCGATCCCCAAGGGCTGGAACAAGTGCTCAGGTATCATATAATGATAATTGGGAATGATTTACCCAATTTTATAAACAATAAACAACAAACAAACTCAATAAAACAAATATGGATTTTTCAACTAAACCCGTATTTTACAAAGTTTTAGAAACGAATTACATAAGTTAAAACTATGTTTAAAGACCATTAAAAGGTAATAAAACCAAATAAGGAGATACCAAGAACCCTCATGGCATAGGGCACCGCCCTCAAGTCATCTCCACAAGACTTCACCACCATGGACCTGCCAGAAACCCGAACAACTGGAACTAAAAACTGTACCCAACCTGCGACAACAAAAATATCCAAGTCTACTTAAAACCAAGGGTGTATTTAGGGTGTGAGAAAAATCCCAATAGGATACCACCACTAATATATTCCTTGTGATTAACATTCAAAGATGAAAATCATGTAATTTTTGAAAAACATGTTATTTCTAGTTTCAATTTCTAAAAGATGGAACTTAAAAAAAATGTTTTCAAGTGGGCTAATTTAATGAATCAAAACTTTTAAAATAAATTCAAAAGCTACTAAATTTTACATCCAAATAAAATTTATGCCGATGGTAAGTATAAAGGATCTAATTATCACAAGCAATAGGATATAATCCCTAGGCACTAGCAAGTTGTGGGTCCCAGGTACCTCGTATCTCGGTGAGAGTAACCACAAAAATTATCTATTCTCGTGCACGATCCACTAGTAGGGAATATAACCATAACCTAGTGGTCCCCAATCATCATCATAATAGTTTATTTAGAGTTGTAAGCCTCAATCCTGCTAAGTGAAACTGAAGCCAAACCCCACGGATTCACTAGCATTCCAGTACACATCCACACACCTAGATACCCGGGTTTTCCCTTTGTCCTCAAACAAGTTTAACAAGCCAAGAAATATATTTTTCACATGTAGAAATCACTTCCACATCACACATTAACCAAAAATCCCCATTTACATCACATAATTCACAAATTCCACTTTTCATTCAAATGCATTTTGAAATTAAACTCACACCAAAATAGCCTAAAACACTTTTTGCATAACTTTCACAATCCAACACATCCATTAAATATTTTATAATGTCCCTAAAAATATGATAAATAACACATAACATCCCACTCACATGTTTCATAAAACCCTTTTTATAAACAAAAATCCATTTTTCACATCGCACTTACCCAAACAGTCCACATCACGTTCACACCTCTTTCACATTTCAGTAAATCCATTAAACATTTTTATAAAAAATTTCCAAGAGGATACACATCACATGACAGACCTATTCACATTTAAAATGGTCAATTTTAAAGTATAAACAATCCAAAATAGTTTTCCAATATGGTTACACCTCTTACATAAATTATTCAATCATTTAAAACTTTCATAAAACAATTCTAAAGAGTGTACCAAAGCTTTTCACATAAAACCCATTTCAAAACCGTATTTCAAGGACAAAATCACACCAATAAAAATTAAAAAAATAATTGGTATCCCCAAAAATATTTATCACACTACCCCCAAGTGTTATACAAACACCTCAAATAATACCACAGAAGATCCACATGAAAAGCACACATTTTCGAAATCACTTTCAAGATGTACAATAAGGTTTTACACCTTAATCCCATTAAAAAACCACTTTAATACCTAATGGCACACCAATACCCTAAAAAATCATAATTTGCATCCCAAAAAATATTTATTAAACCAATTTCATATGTTATAAAACACACCCAAACAATACCCAAAGGGTTGCACATGAAAAACACCCAAATTTAAGATAAAATAAAACTATAAAAACAAATGCTTTACCAAATCCAACATAAACAGTTCCCGCACCACGCACATCATATTAGGAATATGAATAATAAGTAATTCAAGAAAAATAGCTCATCTACAAATGAATACACATGGAATCACCTACCTTTTATGCCGAAACCCTCAAAACATGGTGCGAAACATCAACTGCACCACCGCCGCACCTCAAGGAATATAAATCCCACCCTAGACCACAATATTTGACCAAAAAGACAAAAAATCAAAACCTAGTTTCTATCCTCAATTTATAGACATTATGAACTTATTGAAAGGGTGAAAGAAACCCTAAAGAAGGTGAATAAATCAAGAAAAGAAACACTTACTTGAAACATCATGAATAAAATGAACCAAATTCACCAAAATTTGAATCTCCAAGAAACCAAACCTAACATGAATTCTCTAATGGGGATGATAAAGTCATGTGGGTATTGAAATGGGGGGGAAAGAGTGAAAATTAAAATATTTATGAAAGAATCAACTTACCTTCTAAAATCTAGAAGATTTGAGGAACCCTAAGAAATTCGTCCCTATATCGCTTTTATTACGAGCTCTATAGTGGGGGAAAGAGGATGGGGGCGCGTCTGGGTGTAATGGGATCGTGGGAGAATTGAAATCGCCCAAAAATATCTAATATTGAATCTGATATTTAATAAATAAAATTAATTTTTAAAACTGGATATGGGTTTCCGGGCATGCCCAATCCCTTAAATAAAAACCAAACTAAAAATTGGTTATGTATTTCTATAACTCAAAATTTTACATGTGGTGTTAATATATCAGGTTAGGACATTTAGGAGTTGGAATGAGTAAAAATTATTAAAAAATGAAATTGTTATAAATGATAAAATAATTATTTATAAATCTGGAATTGGGCTCACAGTTTGGCCCAATTCATGAAAACTCGCCTATTCTACATAAAACCATTGGAAACCCCCAAAACAAATCAATAATGGAAATTAAAATAAAAAATACATTTAAAATAAGCTATGTATTTGACATGTAGAGAGGATCATCAAATGTTGGTTATAATTAATTTTATTAAAATAAAAGAATTACCTAGATGGAATTATCACTTTGTTGATGTATCCAGTCATGATCAAATGTGATCTGTCATTGAGTCATAGAAACCAAGTGTTGTATTCCTGTAGAGGTGATCCGCACGTGATTTGTGTCTATCTGGACATCACAGAAGGTATTTACATGTGATAGGGTGGAAGATACTTCACTGGCGATGTTCTCCTTCGATTGGCATGAAATCCTCTTCCAAACCACTATCATTGATCCAGTGGAGGATATCTCTTATAACGTGAGCGAGTTCGTACATGAAAATAATTTTCTCCTGGATTGAGAGCATCTTCAAGATCCATTGTCCACAACCACATAGAATGTCTAGGTTAACAAGAATAATGTAATTGGGATATTATTACTTAGAATAATGATTTGAATTAATTACCTGAAATAATTTATTCATTTCATTTATTTCATAGTAATTTCTCCTATCTTATAATAACAGTTGACTATTATTGTCACATGACATGCACCCAACAAATTACACCTAAAATTATTTAATTAAATAAATAATATTTTTTCTCAAAAATCCCCAGAAAAACTACATGGAATGTCAATTAATAAACATGGTGTGTATTTTTTTCCCATTTTCTTTATTTCCCCCACCAAGTTTATTAAACCATGAATAATGACTATTTATTTCCCAAATAAATATCACTGCATTACTCACTAAAAAATATATTATTTCTCCCAAAATATATTCAATCATATAAATGTTGTCAAAATAAATGAGATCATAAATCCTTGAATAATTATTAAACCACAATCCAAAATAATCATTATTCAACTTTTTAAATGAATATTTAACTGAGATACTTGGACACACATAGTGTTTGAACCTATAGGCCTTTTCTCAGTGTAATTAGATGGAGCCTACCAAAATTCCAAGGGTAGAATCTAGACACACCCCAAGGCACCCATAGATAAGGAAGTTAATGATGCAATAACGTGTCAGCTCCTAAAAAGGCTTAGCTTGTAATGTAATCCACTACTGGAAATTCGGGCTATAGCCACGGTTTTAAACCGTTGCTATAGGCCCTCAAACCGTGGATATAGGTAATAGCCACGGTTCCTCGAACCATGGATAAGTTTGGCGTGGATATAAGCCTAGACCTATAGCCACAGTTCCAAACCGTGTCTTTAAATCTATATCCACGGTTCAAACCGTGGCTATACTAAAGGCCGGACATAATATATTTCCACGGTTTAAAACTGTGGCATTATGTCTATAGCCACGGTTAAAAACCGTGGCAATATACCAATAGCCACGGTTTAGAACCGTGGATATAGTGTGTCCAAATCCATAAAAAAATACCCCTGGACACTCCCCTGGACACGCCCCTGGACACGCCCCTGGACACCCCCTTGGACACCCCCTGGACACCCCCTGGACACCACCTTGACACACCTGGGACACCCCCTGGACACACCCTGGACACACCCAGGACACCCCCTGGACACCTCCTGGACACACCCTGGACACCCCCCAGACACCCCCCTAGACACCTCCTGTAGACCCCCTACCCTCCTCCCAACTGCCTTGCAGACCCCCCCCACCTGTACACCCCCTCCCTTCCCCCCACAAAATTTAATTCAGTTAGCATGCATGCAATACAAATGAAACCTACTAAATTTACTGTAAAAGTAGTTTAATACATAAATTTTTCTTATGCTCAATTCATGATTACAATAAATCTTTATTTTTATAGTAATCCATCTAAAATATACAGATTGTTTTTTACTTCTAAATATTCAGGTAATGAGTAAATATGAACTCATAATTATACTACATGATATAGAACTAAAATTTAAGAATGATATGTAAGTAAGTTAGTCTAAAACTTGGGACACCCCCCCCCCACCTGCACACACCCCTTGGACACCCCCTAAACCCCGAGACACCCCCTGGACACCCCCCTGGAACCCACCCCAGGACAGACCCCCCCCCCCCCAGACCCTGGACACCCCTGCCAGTCTGCCCCCCCCCCCCACCCCAGAACCTGCCCCCCCAGAACCTGGAATCCTCCCAAGACCATGGACACCCCCCTAGAACCTGCCCCCCCAAACACAGACCCCCCCAGAACCTGCCCCCCCCCCCACCTGCACACCCCCTCACTGGATAGACCCCTTATAGATCCTCCCTTACCCCTTGTACAGACCCCCCTAGCACATCCCACACCCCTTTACACACCACCACTCTCCCCTCTGGATAGAACCCCTTAGAACCCCCCCCCCCCCATTGACACCCCTGGACACCCCCCTTGACACCCCCCTGCACCCCCAGTACCACCTGCACCCCCCCCCCCCACCATCCCCCCTGCACCCAGCCCTATATCCATCCCCCACCCCTACAACCAGCCCCCTCACTACCCCTTGCACCCAGGTCCCCCTCCCCCCCACTACACCCCCACTATCCAACCCCACCCGCACCCCCACTGCCCCACTGCCCCCCTGCACCCAGGCCCCCCCAGCCCCCTCCCCATCCCCCCCATCCCACCCACACCCAGCCCTATATCTAGCCCCCACCCCCTACACCCAGCCCCCTCACTACCCCTTGCACCTAGGTCCCCCTCCCCCCACTGCACCCCCACTGCCCCCCTACACCCAGGCCCCCAGGCCCCCCCATCCCCCCTGCACCCAGCCCTATATCCAGCCGCACCCCCCCAACACCCATCCCCCTCACTACCCCTTGCACCCATGTCCCCCTCCCCCACCACTGTATTATCTGTTGAATTCCAAAAAAGAATACCAGAAATATACACCACTGCTGGACACCCCTCCCCCTGGACCACCACCCCTGGACACCCCTGGACCACTCCCTGGACACCCCTCCCCCATGCTGGACACCCCTCCCCCCTGCCTGGACAGCCCCTCCCCCTGCTGGACACCCTTCCCCTGCTGGACACCCCTGCCCCCTGCCCCCTGCCCCCCTACCCCCTGACCCTGGACACCCTAGGATAGACCCCACCCTAGGACAGACCCCCCCCCCAGACCCTGAACACCCTTGCCAGTCCTGCCCCCCCAAGACCCTGGACACCCCAGGACAGACCCCCCCAGAACCTGGACAACCCCCCAGACCATGGACACCCCCCAGAACCTACCCCCCCAAACCCATACCCCCCAGGACAGACCCCCCCCCCCAGACCCTGGACACCCCAGGACAGACCCCCCCCCACTGGACCCCCTAGACACCCCATGGACAGACCCCCCCAGGACCGCCCCCAGACCCTGGACACCCCAGGACAGACCCCCCCCCCCACTGGACCCCCTAGACAACAGATGGATGTCATGGGCTATTACTAAAAGACTGAATCCGGCTGCTGAAATCAGCAGTAAGTAATAAGAGGTAAATGAAGAAAAATGAATATAATTTTCCCAATATACTTGGGGAATTTTAATCATCAGTAGGAAGAAGAAGAGAAGAATGTTAGCTGAGAGTTCCTTCCCCGGAGGTGGAGAATGATTTTTTACATAGGATCTATCTAATATTTAATGGAAGATAGAGGGAGAGGAAATTAAGTACCTCATTACATGTGGCAGCATCCAACAAATTCTCTTCCAATGGAATAAAATATTAAAAAAATCTATAAACCTTCTCTCTCCACTTGTGGCTTCCAGGTGTCCAGGTGGTTAATAATTTGGTTGAGGTGAGGCTGTGGACTCATGGGGGAAAGCATGAAGGAAACTAAGTTGGACTGGATTTTAAGTAGGCTGCTCTAGTTTTTCTGAAGTGACAGGGCTGATTGGGTCTAAAATAAGTGATTTGGAACATGAATTTAGATGAGGGCTTCAAATGCTATGGGGTCTGGTTTAATTGGCTAGAATTGGGTGAGGTTTGGAATGGTTTTAAAGTGGGATGACTAGTGGAAATTTTGGGGTTGGTGGCTTAGAAGTTGAGAGGTGGGTAGGCCTGTTTGGTGGTCAAGTTGTGAATGGGTTGCCTAGGTGGATTGAAAAATGGTGGGGGACTGGGAAGGAGTTCATAATGTCTAAATTGAAGTGGGAGCCTAGAATCGTAGTAGGGCTTGAGTTTGGATTTTTTTAGTGAGAGTGGAAATGGCCCTGGAATAGCTGGTTTGATTTTGGTGGGTTGGCCCTGGGATTTTTATAGTGCATCGAAAAATAGTCACTAGCAGGGCTTGGTTTGGTATGAAATTCAGTCAAACAATTGTGGGAACCATCATGGAAGAAACTACCAAATACAGACCAGAGCTATTATCCTCTATAGTGAAGACCCTTCATGGAAACTCTTCAAGAAAACCAGGTCTCCAGTTGCATCTTTGTCCATAACAAACAAGCCATGTTTTCATAGGCCCAAACATACCTCCCTTTTCCATCTTGTGGGGGAAATGTGGGAACTCCAGCATGAAATAGGCCCCCAGAATAGAGCAACCTCTTTTGAATTGCATCAAACAGATTGTTTTCATCCTTTAAAACTCAACTTGGCAGTGATCATCCTCCTCCAATGAGTGCTACATGAGATGAGGGAAGTATGGAAGGAATTTCATCTAAAACAGCCAAAAGCAGACATTGAATTTCCATCACAAGAGGCTGATCTGGTTCAGACGACATGTGCAGAGGATGAGGATGATTTGGTTCGGACTACATGTGAAGAGGATGAGGATAAAGAAGAATTACCGAACAAATATTATTTGATACATGTACAATAAAATAAGCCAGACAATTCCAAACCAATGTTTTCAGTTGAATTGAGCCTTTGTACCACCTGCTATGCACGTTTTGAGGAATGATGGATGAGAGGCAGCGCTGAGAGGAGATATAGTTTAGGAATGAGGAAATACGAAAAATTATAGAGCTAACCATTCCATGTTTCTCTAAGGAGGAGTAACCGCCAAAGGGTGTCGTCCTAGAGCATGGCCAAATCACGACGTGACCGCGGTGTGACCGCGGCTTGACCACGGCGTGACCGCCGTAGGGTGTCGTCCTGGAGGAGTAACAGTCGTATGGTGTCGTCCTGAAGCAGGGCCAAATCACGGCGTAACCGTGGCGTGACCGCGGCGTGACTGCGGCGTGACTGCCGTAGGGTGTCGTCCTGGAGGAGTAACCGCTTCAGGGTGTCGTCCTGGAGCAGGGCCAAATCACGGCGTAACCGTGGCGTGCCCGTGGCGTGACCGCGGCCTGACCGTGGCGTGACCGCGGCGTGACCACGTCGTGACTGCGGCGTGACCACGGTGTGACCGCGGCGTGATCTCGGTGTGCCTGTGGAGTGACCGCGGCGTGACCGCGGCGTGACCGCGGCGTGACCGCGGCGTGACCACAACATGTTGGCCCGGTCCAGCGATATCTGCGGGGCAACATCTTCCACTTAGTTTCAAATAGGATGATATGGATGGAATGAGAGGATATTTTCTCAGAAGATTTAAAGAAATGAATGCTAATATGTGATTACTAGAGGATTGGATGACCCCTGATATACCTAATTCAGTGAGGTTTGGAGATATAGAAATGTGTAGGAATACCTAGTGGAATACCCCATGGGATCAGAAAAATCACAGGTTACATAACATGTAATCTGACATTACTGGTACTGTGGGACCCCTGGGCTATGGAACTGGGCTTTTGGTTGGATTTAAATATCACATGCCACGTGACATGGTCACACAACATGGGACCCATCTTAAAAGTCTAACGACACTTAAAGATTGTCTTGGTTCAAACAATTGTTTTAATAAAAAGAGGGAAACCCCCTACAGGGATATAAAAAGGGTCAAGTACGATGTGTGATTTATGACTAACAATGAAAAAAAGAATAAGGAAAACATCAATGCAATAATGTTACGCAAGGTATACCACTGTGAGTTTTCGCAGAATTCGCACCTCCATTGGAGGGGTTTTATTACAAAACCAGGACTTATTTATCAAACAAAACAATTATCTGAACTAACACTTATTCAAGAATTGCAATTTAATATAAACATGAAAAATTAATAAGGAAACTAAATGCAATTTAAAACATTCTCGAATTAAATGGGCTAGGAGAGGGACCCTACCACAACCTCAAGGCACGTTTTCTTTTGACGACGACAACTCAAATCTTCCTTTTTTCCGCTTGCACGCATAGGCAACTTAACATATATGTAAGGACACCTAGCCCCTATGTACATATTTTCATGGCCAAATATGCACATGGGGGGTCATAGATATATGTTTATACTTGAATGTACCCCTTTATACTTACACGCGTATGCATTTTTCATATATATATATATAAGCACACCTAGCCCTAATATATATATTCATACTGCCATGAGTGAATATATATAAAGGGGGAACTTATATATGCATATACCTACCTATGAATACACATGTAAGCCTTTGTCAACGGCGACTCGAATCCACCTCAATGAAATCCAAAACACACAACAAAAATATAAATAACCCAAGCCCTGGACACCCCTGTCAATTCCCCCCAGACCATGGACACCCCTACCAGTCCCCCCCAGACCCTGGACACCCCTCCCCCCTGGCTGGACATACCCTCCCCCTGTTGGACACCGCTCCCCTTGCTGGACACCCTTGCCCCCTGCCCCCTGCCCCCTGCCCCCTACCCCCTGCCCCCTGCCCCCTGCCCCCTACCCCCTGCCCCTACCCCTGCCCCCTGCACCCCGCTGGACAGCCCCCATGCCCTAACTGGACAGCCCCACTGGACACCCCTTGCACCCCCTGGACACCCCTCCCCCCTGCTGGACACCCCCCATGTCGGACACCCCTCCCCCTGCTGGACACCCACCCATGCCACTAATAAGTGCAGAATTGTGCAGAAATTCTGCAAGCCATCCTCTATTAATACTTCGTTGAAAGATACTCTGAAAGGGAAAAATATTAATACCAAACACTATGTTAGAAAAAAATACAAAGAAGGTTAAAAAGAGGTCACCTAGGGTACCAACAACTAACATACCTGAATCAAGAAATAGAAAATAGATTGTTCCCAACATTTTTTACACAACCAGGACTTGTCTAGGACCATCATTACAGACCTCACCCTATAGGTTACACATGAAATATACTAATAGGGCTGCCACATTTTACTGTACCTGTTGTTACACCTATTCATGCTCCTTCCCAGCTAGACATTCCTCAAGGACATCCCCTCCCCCCTGGTGGACAGCCCCTCCCCCTGCCTGGACACCCCTCCCACCTGCTGGACACCCCTCCCCCTACTGGACAACCCTCCCCCCTACTGGACACCCGTCCCCCCTGCGGGACATCCCCTCCCCCCTAATGGACATCCCCGCCCCCTACCTGGACAGCCCCTCCCCCTGCCTGGACAACCCCTCCCCCTGCCTGGACAGCCTCGTCCCCTGCCTGGACAGCCCCTCCCCCTGCCTGGACAGCCCCTCCCCCTATTGGACTTCCCTCCCCCCTGATGGACACCCCTCCCCCCTACTGGACACCCCTCCCCCCAGCTGGACAACCCTCCCCTGCTGGACAGGCCTCCCCCCTTGCTGGACAACCCTCCCCCTACTGGACAGCCCTCCCCCCTACTGGATAGCCCTCCCCCCTGCCGGACAGCCCCTCCCCCTGCTGGACACCCCCTCACCCTACTGGACACCCCTCCCCCCTACCGGACACCCCTCCCCCTGCCGGATAGCCCACCCCCTGCCTAACAGACCGCCCCCCTACCGGACAACCCACCCCCCTGCTGGACAGCCCCGCCCCCTACCTCGACACCCCTCCCCCTACTGGACACCCCTCCCCCCTGCTGGATATCCCTCCCCCCTGCTGGACATCCGTCCACCTGCTGGACATCCCTCCCCCCTGCTGGACAGCCCTCTCCACCCTGCTGGACAACCCCGCCCCCTGCTGGACAGCCCGCCCCACCTACCGGACACCCCTCCCCCCTGCCGGACACCCCTCCCCCCTTCTGGACACCCCTCCCCCTGCTGGACAGCCCTCCCCCCTGCTGGAAAGCCCCTCCCCCTGCCTGGACACCCCTCCCCCCAGCTGGACAGCCCCTCCCCCTGCCTGGACACCTCTCCCCCCAGCTGGACACCGCTCCCCCAGCTGGACACCCATCCC
This sequence comes from Viscum album, assembly GCA_963277665.1. Classification (NCBI taxonomy): domain Eukaryota; kingdom Viridiplantae; phylum Streptophyta; class Magnoliopsida; order Santalales; family Viscaceae; genus Viscum; species Viscum album. The sequence continues at coordinate 1,831,815,578 of OY728151.1, read as the reverse complement.
CCTGCTGGACACCCCTCCCCCTGCCTCGACAGCCCATCCCCCCTGCCGGACACCCCTCCCCCTGCCAAACACCCCTCCGCCCTGCTGGACAGCCCTCCCCCCTGTTGGACAGCCCTCCCCCCTGCAGGATAGCCCCTCCCCCTGCCTGGACACTCCTCCCCCCTGCTGGACACCCCTCCCCCTGCCGGACACCCCTCCCCCTGCCTCGACAGCCCATCCCCCTTGCCGGACACCCCTCCCCCCTACCTGGACAGCCCATCCCCCCTGCCGGACACCCCTCCCCCCTGCTGGACACCCCTCCCCCCTGCCGGACACCCCTCCCCCTGACTGGATAGCTCTATTGGTACTCACAAGAATTTTTGGGAAATTTTCTCAGCCGTGGGGAACTCAATTTTGTTGGATATACATACCGATAACCCAAGGTTTGGACACTATGTGATAACCCATGTGAATGTGGACATGTATATAATGATTCTAGAAGAAGTAGTCTTAACTAACTACATGAATGTATAGACTTTCTGATCCAATAGGAAAGGAAACCACAGTTCTACATGAATTATATGTTTTTTCCATAATTCTCCAAAATTTAATAGGGACAATGAGTGGTCTTTTTACAATATGACGGGTAATGATATCTCTAACTATGAAATTTGGAACGGTAAGATGAATATTCCAATCTATGACTTGGAGAGAAAATACACTATTGTTCCTTATAATGTGGATAAGATAGGGGTTATATCAGTGTAGAAGGATACTGGGAGAACTACAGACTTAATCACTTCAACATCACCTTAGGATTGTCCTTCTACTGAAAAAAACCTGGATTATTCTCAGTGTGTTGTATTTAATCTAGAGGGCCCACCCTCGGGAAAATCCTTGAATGAGGACAATGTACCCCTTCCTGATAGAGAGATAAACATTGGATAGAACATCCAGTTTGAGGGGCATGTATTTTGGGGGCACCTTTCCCTGATGTTTTGTACAGATCCAAGGGACTGTAGGTATTTTCAAATTTGTAGGAAAGCCTAATGTAAATACTCACGAATGGGAAAAATAGGCAGAAAGTCAATGTGGACCTCTATACAAATGTAGCTGGTCTTGAAGAGAGTTCTTCAAAGGAGGCAACATTTGATGGCATGCCTAAATAGAGGTGTTGCTTTTAGGATGATTTACTTAACCTGATTCCATCCCATGGTTCTCAAGTGGTGAAAAATGGGAAAAAATTCTTGCAGGTTCCTACCTATCATTAATTGATGATGAGACATTATGAGGGACCCCTCATGCATGTTTCATACATAGCTATCTAGGAACAATCCAAGAATGAAACCTCACCATGTTCGCTGAATATGAGTACACCCAAAGATCATAAAAATAAGTTGCAGCAGAATCCCTTACCTACTAAAAATAATGATCAGTATGGGGTTTCACGAAAGTACCTGCTGCAATGATTACTAAGAATAAGGCCTTCATAGAGTCACAATCTTATCCTAGATAGTATATGGATAAATTTACACACTTAAGTCATGTATTATGGTATGATGATGATGAGGAAATTTTAATCAGTTAGAAGGTTATCATCACCTCCAATATGGAAAATGAAAATGAATATCAAAAAGCTAAATACATGTATGATAAAGGCATGAGTAGTGACCCAAAATTAAAGGACAAGAAAAATAATTGGAGTAATGGTATAGAGAAACTGCCCCCAGCCCCCAGCCCCCCTCCCCCCTGCCCCCCTGCCCCCTCCATCCTACACCCTACACTCTGCCCCCTGCCCCCTCCACCCAACCCCTTAGCCTGCACAACACCCCCTGCACCCCCTGCACCCTCCCTGCCCCCTGCCCCCCTCCACCCTCCCCCTGCCCCTGCCCCCTACCCCCTGCCCCCTGCCCCTACCCCCTCCACCCTGCCCCCCCTGCACCCCTCTACCTTGCCCCCTACCCCCCTCCACCCAGCCCCCTATCATAATTCAATACATCCCGAAGATATTATCAAAAACACTTCAAGACATAAAATGACTATTTTCAACAAATATAACAAATGACCAAAATATATGATGCAAGAACCACAAATCAAAGAAACCTCTCAACATACATGATGTTTTATGGTAAAAAGAAATAAATGAACTTACCAAAATGTTACCATCATACAAAATGGTGCCTTAAGATTACTTTGGGTGCATATTTCTTTTTCCCCTTAAGCCTATATTTTACCTACAAGAAATACAGAAAAAAAAGATCAAAATAAATCAGATGTAATTATGTAGAGAATAAATAATTGATAAGAAATATATTTGTGTTTATGTCCCTGAATACAAACATGTATCCTGCAAAAATAGTAGATGCAAGAACCACAAATGAAAGCTTACTTGAGAGGAAAATGTTTTTTTTTTGAAAATTTCAACTATTAGAAATTAGAGCTTCAAATATTTCATCACCAGTTTCACCCTATCTTAATCAAAATGTAAAAGTTTTATGGAAGAAAGATGGCGATACAATCATATTGAGCACAAAAATTGAGTACCATAGAATTCAGCTCATAAAAAAGATTTTATAATTGGAACCATAAAACTATGATTAAATTTTTATTTTATGTTTGTAAAACTACATGGGAAAAAAATTATATGTTAATATCACTCTAATCAAAAACAATAACTGAGAAGTGAAGTTCACATAGATTCCCATTACCAAGAATGGAAGTTCCCCCTTGCTTGTCGGTTGTATGCCAATGTGCCCGCATTTGAACCAACAGCAACCACCTCGTCCTATGGTATAAATGATTAATTAGATATATGCATCAATTTGTAACAATAAAGAATTTTTTTATCTAATTACAAACAAATCATATAACTAATATATTAAAAACAAAAGAAGTGAAGAACATAATGTTAAAACAATCACACAAAATGCATGAATGATACCCACTAGTTACTATATTAACAACTTCAACACATATTCATGGATTTTAATGTAGATTCATGTTAACATTTGAAGTTCAAAAATGATTTTTAGTATAACATTAAAATAAGCATACACACCAGAATTTCAATACAAAAAGGTAGTAAAAAAGGAAGCAACAACCAACAGATTTAACAAGATGATTTCAGCATACAAAATTTATTAAAAGGCAACTTCCAACCATTTATTTCAACTAAAAAAAAGAAGTGAATTTTCAAGTTTAAGTATAAAAATCATAGAATTTAAACTATTACTCCCATGGTGTAGATGATCTATTCATTTGAGATCATTGGAAAAAATTTCCCTTCTTTTCGTGTTGAATAAATACCTTTGGTTTCCAAAATTTCATCTCCTATAAGTGTAAACATATACATTAATTTATAAAATTTAAAGTTCAAAACAGAAAAAACAAGATTAAAAACTAAGGTAGATTGGTTCAAAGTTACTATGGAATATAACTTCTCTAGATCTATAAAAATCGTTGAATATATACTTCAATAGGATGTGAAATTATGCTCACCAAAGTACTAAAAAAATAGAAATTATAACGTACATTCACTTATTCTATGTGAATAACATATTTTTTTTAATAAAAATCAATAAAAAGGAATGTTTAAACAATGATTTATAATTATACAATTTAGGATTAGGAAAAAATTGTGTACCCTTACCTCGCACTTAATTTTAAGTATATAATAAGAATTTAAACTCTTAAAAATTTAAGGGTGGAAGGAAACAACCTGAAAATTTTCTTAGAGTGAAAGAAGTTACTCAAAATGGACTTCCATGTGAAGTGACCCACCTAACTTCCTACAAAAAAAGACCTCAATAAAAAAACCTTATTAAAGAAGGTCGAATAAAAAAACTAAAAAAAGTAACAAGATAATCTTGGGTTTATCCCCTAAGGGGTTCTATATTTAGATTTCTCATAGTTGAAAAATCATTGAATCAACCCCAATTAGATGGAGGATGTGTCTTCTTACTTATGAACTAGAATAAAAACTTCTTTCTAGCTATAGTAATCAACTCAAATAGTTTCTTCACACCCCATTTTCATATACTTTTAATTTCACCACTTTGAAATTATAACTTCCTAGGAGTAGTGGAAAGGGGGGAAAAGGGGGTATATTCCCTCTTCTTCAACTTGAGGAGTGATGTGCATAAATAGTAAAAATTCAATTCTTGGATGTGATTTTTCAGCAGATTCAATATCCTATATAAATTCATTATTAAAAACCACATATGTATCAATATCCACTTTTTCATTAGTGCGCAACTTCAAAATAGCCTCTTGCTCTTCGACCACTCCAAAACATTGAATTATAATTAGATTTTTTGAGTTTCAAAAGTTTCTCATCAGGTGTATTAATAACCTTCTCATGTACCTCTAGTAAATCATGAAGTTCACTTGAATCTACACAACATACATCGGGAGAAGAGAAATCAAAATCACACACAGAAAAATCACAAAAATATAAAATAAAAACATGTTCAATTAAATAAAAAACTTCATTAATTTGGTCATCTTGCTCCTTTTAAAGAAGAAACGGTGATCCTAGGAGTGTTTCTACGTTAGAAGTGATTTATTCAACCTCCTCCAACCTCTTATCAAAACAAAAATCCTCAATTTTATAAATTTTCAAAGTAAAGGAATGGGTATCTTTAATTGGTTCATCATCTTATGATTTCACAAGAATTTTGAAAGGATTATCAGGAATATACCACTACTAAAAGACCACCTTGGAGAGGTGGGTTACATTCCTTCTATTTTTCCATTGACATATTCATAGACCTAGTCCCCATTGGTTGAGAAAAATATGAGTAATCCCTTTTATCATTCTAGTTGACCCTCCCTATCTTACTCTTCTCATACATGGATACATTTAATCCTCAACCTCGTCCTCTAAATCACCTAAAAATTGGAATGAACATTCATCACATGACCAATTTTCAGGGACCTGCTCCTCTCCAACGGTTATGACCAGGTATTGTTCAAAATTCTGGACTAGTTCATCATATGACAAAAGATCAAAATGGTTATCCAACACAATACATCTCACTTCTGTAGAACTCTTCATGAATGTGGCCTCAATCCCTTAAAACTATTGTGTTACATTGCCGCTTGTTGAAAATGAGAAATCAGAGGGATTCTTAGGACCAACCTCATCCATATTCTTTAGTTCCATAACCGAGTAATGCTCACTGACACCATGGAGAGGAGGGCGCGGCACGGAGGGCGCAACAAGGAGGGCGCTGTGAGGAGGGCGCGCCGTGGAGGAGGCGTCGGCGAGGAGGCATCGGGGAGGAGGGCACGATGAGGAGGCGTCGGGTAGGAGGGCGTGGCGAGGAGTAGGGCGCGGCGAGGAGGGCGCAGCGAGGAGGGTGCGGCGAGGAGGGCGCGGCGCAGAGGAGGCGTCGGCGTGGAGGCGTCGAGGAGGGTGAGGGCGTGGTGAGGAGGAGGAATCGCGAGGGGGAGGAGAAGGAGCCCGATGGGTTTGGGAAAAAAACAGGGTTGTTGGATATAGCCACGGATGAAATAATTAACCGTTGCAGTATAAAAGATATAGCCACGGACCTATAAAACTGTGGCTATAGGTCCGTGGCTATAGCTCAGATTTGTAGTGGTGATCCCTTTTTCATGATATCTCAAATTAAGCGGGTTTTAGGATAATGTCGTCAAACCATGTTCTTGATTATTATTTCTTTGAATTTATGGAGTTGAAATCACCCATTACTCACCATGGCCCTGGATTTATTTAGGAAATATAAATTCAATCAAATCGATTGAGATATCAACTTCTTTTATGGAACAGAAGGGGAAAATCCTTTCTCACATTTTCTATTAATGCAGTACTACTTGTGACACACCCAACATATCCAACATCAATACTAACAATGTGTCATCATAGTTTTCGTCAATGCATCTAAGCGCACAAGCTGGAATACCCATTAATAAAAATCTTAATGTCTAAGGGACAATACACATGTCTATATAATGGAACGTCGATTGACACTATGAATTGTATATTTTCTACTAGCAGGTCTTGTTATTATAATATCCCTTGAATATTACTAAGGGTGCACACACTGAAAATGTGCCTCCATGTTTTATGAGTCCTCACCCCAATTGGCCTATATTATTTATGTCCCTCAAATAACATCATCTAGTCATAGAATATATATTCAGTAATAGTTTTATGGAACTTTGGGGTTCTCATAAAAGCATGTACCCACTATGACCCTATAGTGAAATAGCTATCCTTAAGACATTATCACATATATTGTCACACAGATGAACAATCATGAATTTATAAGGTATTTATTAATTAAAGTTTACCATAAAGTAAAAATTAGTTGGTTCTTGGCTGCCAACTCCAACCTGAACATTCCAACCAGTTGTGATGCTGAAATCCATCATAATTTTTCATTTCCATTATTGTTGTCTATGATTTTTTTATATTAAATATGGGTTTAAAAAATAACATTCCATAATTCAAAAATAATAAAATATGTCTATATGAATCAAACTATAGAGTTTTCTGTCTCTAGAGAGTAAAATAAGGTATAAAAACAATAATGATCAATTTGAGGGTTCATGTATGAAATGGTTTTTTGGTGAATCTATAATGAAATTTGAATTCATCATGAATGAATATTATCCATGAAATGACAAATGGTTATATGGTATGGTGGCCTTTTTCAAAGTATTATATGTCAATGACATATTAATTTTCAGAAATGAGATACTACACTTATAGTTAGTGTGGATATTATTAAATAAGTTATTTTCCATTGAATACATAGGTTATGTGGATTATATCCTCTGAATAATCATCATTCATGATTTATGAATTAGAATTCTCGGAAAATGTTAAATATATATTGAATAAATAATAAGGATAGTTATTATTGAACAATCCAAGTATATATTGGTTCAATTTATATATGGTACAATCCTCTATGTGAAAATGACTCCAAAACACTATAATAGGTACAAATGATAGAAATATGTGTATATATATCACTGGTAGGATCTTCTATGTATTCCATGTTCTGTATGAGGATTAATGTTTCATATACATAAATACTTTTTGGAATATATCCTAAATATTTTGGAGACCATCGTTGGATTTTGGTAAAAACTATCCTTATTTATCTAAGGTGTACTAAGGTTATTTTAAGATTTTATGAATGGGACAAAGAACTAGTCAATAAGGGATAAACATATTCTTATTTTAAACAAATCAGGATGATCTGAAATCATATTTAAGAAATTTCATGTATCTTAGTGGAGGTGATGTGAGATAGAATATATGAAATGTTCTAGTTTTTTATTATTACAATGTAGAATCAAAATATATTTCATCCTTTGATGTTAATAAATTGGCTATGTTGATACATAGCATCTTCTATGATCAAGATTTTTTTCCCTATCATAAAGACACTATCTCGGTGTGCAGTGATAATTCAATAAGAGAAGCACAAGTAAAGTATCCATGGTCACAAAAACACATGAATCATATAATCTATAAAAATAAAATTTTGGAAAATAATTTATATAGGAAAATTCATATTGATTACGGTTTCCACAGTTTAAAACATGGTTGAACCCTTGACTAAATATTTATCCTATAAGGAGCATGAATTTCATGTGAGAGTTAGTTGGTATAAGATTATTAAAAATAGGATCTAGTGAATGAGGATGTATATTGTAGTGGGTTACCTAGTACCAAATACCAATGTACATTATTATTAAATGTAAATTAATATTTCTAATATCAATAAATAGACTTATCACATTATGATTATTATTCATAGTGAAATTGAATGTAATAATGTCCATTGAGTACTTGACAAATAAAAATTTCATATAAGTTCCCAATATGATGAGTCCCCTATGATACTATGATAATATTCATAATATAATGTTATATTGAGAGATGATATATTATGATGTGACAGACCTAATACATTATATCTTCTGTATAAGGCTCACAAGACATATGGACAACTTATTAAGAAGTATTACCATAGGAATCTCAAATGGAGATGATTATAATAACATGACCCACGTGTAGTAAATAAATATTTTGGTATATACGATTTTATGTTGTAGTAACTATACATGAAATTATATTTTACACATATCATGTCTAAGGAACATTGAGGTATTGAAAAAAACTAAGACACCCCATGCTCATATCACGGTAGGGTATGTTAGGTACTTCATGAGTTATAGGAAATTAATTTATAATTTCAAAAAGGATTGTTCACTTCCATATTACAATAGTTTATATCATATCCCCTTTATATGAATGGAACTGCTTGATTGTGTCCATTTATATTATGGTTTTATTAGTAAATTCATTTCTGAGAAGTAAAATAAAGACATATCAAGAACAAAGGTCAGTTACATTATTATGTGACATGATTCATTAGATATCTAGTCAAAAGTATTATAAAATATTATTCATGATTATGAATGGTTATTCTCATTAAGATACTATTTATCTTATATATTATTTTGAAGATGATTCTATGGATTAAAATTTAGTGATTTAGGCAGTTTCTGCCTAATGCTACTAAGAAAGGCTCAAAAAGGGTCATATTCTATGTGAATCCAAAACCCTATATTAAATTATATAAGAATTTAATATTATAGTCGGAAAATATTTCATGCTCTAACATAATACTATTTTATGATTTTTTTATTGTGTTTTTTTAACAGTGAATAATTCTGTATTATTTAGCTTATTTAATAAATAGACATTACTCATGGTATGATGAATACAATGGGGGACTAATAGATCACGTTATGTAGTGGATAGAAAATTTTATATTACATATCATTTAAGTAAGAATTAACTAATAAATTTAATAAAATATATTTTTTTATTCAAAGGTGATTCACATGTTATGGAAATAAATATTGTTTATAGTGTTTATTATATGTGGGGAATTCTATGGATTAAAACAATTATTAGGGGCCTATGTGAAGTTATTCATCTGTCCTACATCTATTTATAAATGTCTATATAATTTTCCTTTATTTACAAATTGTAGATTTTTTTGTGCACAATGAATCTAATATATAATCATCTCAATCCCTTGATATTTCCTCTCCGAGAATTCCTTCATGTTCTGAGAGAAAATAATCTTTATCTTTTCATGATCCATGAGTTTCAAAGAATCATTCATGCCATGAAGGTATTGTTACATTGATCAAGGTGGATGATGAATGATTTTGAATATATTCAAACTAGAACACAATGACATAATGATGATGACTTGATGTATTGGTGTTCATGTGGATCACCACTATTGGCGTAATATTTTTGCCTCATCATCATAATGTTAGTATGCCAAAAAATATCAAAAAAACGATAATGAAGATATAATTGAAAATATAATGAAAACATAATTCTTATAAATTATTGATAAATAAAATGTGAAATTAAAACCTCAATTTTGATTTTTTGGATATTATTTTAGAATAAATTATTATTTGTAGGGAAACAATGAATATTTTATTAGGCAAGGTATTGACCCACTTTCACTATGCAACATATAATCTATCTATATGAGACTTTGAATAGATGATGGGGATATTTGAAGCCATAAATTTTAATTATTATTTTATATAGTAGGGATTTCAATGTTAGTTTAGAGTTTCAGGTTTGATGAGTCATTATTAAGAGGAATTTGATATTATCATTATCTCAAGAAGATAATAATTAGTTTTTAAAAATTGGTATTTACCTAATGTAGAAAACCTCATGAATGTAATATAATTGAGAAAACATTGAAATTTGGGTAGAGGGTGAATGAAATAGATGTGAAAAGGGGATGAGAAAATACTTCCCTTAACCATTTGCATTTTTATTTAATTTTAATATGTGGGAGAATAATTAAATTGACTTAATAATTGGATTTTGGTTTACTTGGGTATTGAAAATAAATGCAATGTTTTATATTATTTAATGTTGTTAATTAATGAAGATAAATTTATATTTAATGATGTTCTATTTATTTTCAATATGGACATATTAATGAAATTCAATATTTTTTCCACCACATATGTGTAATATTCATAGGACCAATGAGAAGGGAACTTTTGTTTTTTATGAATAATATGTATTATAGAAATATGAATATAATCTATTGGAGTTTCCAAAAATTTATTAGATGAAGGTTTTTAACATATTAGGAAGTAAATAATACCACTAATTATATTATAGATTCACTTTGCGGGGAATATATGTATTAATATGGAGGTAACAAATTTTCTATGATATGAAAAATTTGAATATGTTTCTAGCTAATGAAGAGATTCAATTGTTGATGTATAAATAAGTATAATATATTTTAGATATAAAAACCATTATTTGAGGATTTGTAAGTTTGAATAATATATTTAATTAATATTGGAGATGTTTTAGATTTATTAATTTAATCTAGAATTATAGGGATAGTTTTATTAATTGGAACTAATCAAATATGAGTAATTATGAATCATGATTTTGAGGATGAGAAACATTTTAATTAATATGGAAATTTCCATGGTTATAGAATGACATTTTAAATGTGTTTGTGTCTATGTGTAATTTGAGAGTATACTATTATGAATGTATTTAGTATAATATTATGGTGTAATTTATACATATTGGTCGTGAAATTGCATGTATTGTTAAGGTAGTTTTTAGAGATTATCTAGAAAAATATTTTAACCATAACCAGTAACCCAAGTAAAATATTTCAAAAAATAGCTAACCAGAAATAATGTAAAATATACATGGATGTGGTGGAGGAACATATAATAATCCTAGTTTATGCATGTAACTCCTGAGATTCAATTATAGTATGTGAGATATTAATTCTAATTAAACAATAACACAATTTATATATGTTTGTTCATAAATATGATTAAAAATATATTTTTATTATTTAAATTTTATTTTAATGAAATATATATATTTTTTGAAATCATGGTTTTTAAATCATATTACGGAAATTTTTTGGGATTATTTAAAAATAGTTTTTTTGGGGAAAATTATGAAAATATTCAATTTTACAAAAACTATCACATTCATGAATTTATAATAATATAATAATACCATGATAGATTAAAAAATAATTTTTATAGACCAAATAGATATTTATTAAGTAACATATAATCTATATTAATGTAATTTTGTTTATTAAAATATATTCTTATCATTTTGGAAGTCTAAGAAATCTTTTCATGAAATATTTTTTTTATAACTCCTCTATTTTGATCATGTATCTATAATTTTAAAACCTTTTGGGATTGTCTTAATTATATATATTTTTTTTGTATTGGTTATTATAATACAAATAATTCCATTTGAATAAGTATATAAATTATTTTATTATAAAATAGTTTTTTATGTAAAAGTATATTTTCTGGGAAACTGTATTTCGTCGTTTTATGATGGGTTGGTTTTAAATTAATTACATCACTATTTAAAAATTGAATTTTATAAAATTTAATAATAAATTTAAATTAAAAATTTAATATTTGTAAATGAGGAAACATTAATTTATATTAATTATGAGCAGTTTCTTCAGTAAAAGTTCCAATTACCACTTTAAAAGTTAATGCAGATTTAAATTGGTTAAAACTAAAATGATAAGTGTTAAAATAACAAAACAAACATTTATTAATCATATTTTGGGGTCATAATTATAACCTATAGTATCAAATCGTCTTCTATAAGTCACATTTAAGGTATTTTACATTATAATGAAATTAAAATATTACAGTCTTTTGAAAGATAATGAGTATGTCCTCTCTCTCAATTATTAAAAGGCCACCACCTCCCCTATTTTATAAATAATAAGAGGGCTTTTTATCTTGTAAAATACTAACCAAAATACATTCCAAACATTTCTCCATACATTTTAGTGGTCCTTTATTGAAAATAACACTATTGTAGGATGGATTTGGGTTTGAACTTGAGGGTGTTTGAAAAAGAGGAATAGTTCATAACTAAGTGTTTTAGTTTTTATCTATAATTTTACTACCTTGAAACATCTATTGATGTAACATCATAAACCAAATCAATTTTTTTAGAAGAGGTAGAGTGGAACTAACCTTAGGTGTCATCCCCAAGACACTAGAGGCTAAAAAAACTAAAATGGATTAATGAAATATCTAGGGATGATTTACCATAAAGAACAAAACTAACCATAGAGATAAAATTTAAACATGAAACCCAATTATATCATTAATGTTTAATGAAAGTAAAACTGAATGTAAAAAAATAAAAGAAACATTAAATTTTAAGTGAAAACATAAAAAATAACACCATTAGACCCAAATGACATCAAACATTGTAACCATAACGTGGAATCACACCAAACACACAATGATATAACTCCAAGATCAAAACACAAAATTAGGAGGATTGAATTATGGCTCGCGAGTAGATAAATATTATACCTTTACATTAACTATTTCCTGATACATGATATATAAAAAATTACAAAATATCATAATAAGGGTGAGAGGGATAACTTATTATGTAATCCTTAAATACTACCACACACAATAAACATGGAAAATAACAAGATAAGAAATTTTATATAACTAGAATATAAGAAGCTAAATAGTTTTTATTAGTATCATAAACAAGATACAGTTAAGGAATAAATAAAACGTTTATTTTCATATATTTTATACCACATTGAATAATCTCTCCATTTCTACACACACACTCACAATCACACATAAAAAAATAATGAAATCACAGACCACTTTATACACATGACGGATGAGTCATCCATTACCCAAACCATCACTTTGTGAACCAGTTTGATTGTTTTACATCATTCAAATACTATATTAAACATTTATTTCAATACTTCCTTCCATTATCAATCCCAAATTAACATAAAAAACCAACATGAATGCCAATTTACCATATCAAAGTACACCATGTATAATTTTTTTGAAAACCACTATCTTTCAAGAATCTAAAAAAAGTACCTTATGAGCATAATTCTAAACGAAGTATTTGTGTACTAAAATCAAGGATATTTTTTAATTTAAATTGGAGGAAATTAAATTAGACACTAAAACATCATGATCTAGAATGTGTATAAGGTTAAAAAATCCACCGACCTCATAATAGTTAATGAAATAGAGGAAAAAACATGAAAACTCTATATAAATCAATGATTATTTAAAATTAAATAGATACCACATGATCACATAAAGACGTAAAAAAAGAACATATATATATTCATGGGAGAAAATATATTATGATCCTAGTGAGAGATGTTGAGGGGATCTAAATAAAATGAGTTGAAACAAGTTCATACGACTAATTCCAAATCTCCCACACACATATATTCACAAAAATATTCATCTGATTGAAAGAAAACTCATATGGGAGCCTAAGATAGTAAAGGAGTTGAAGAGCTGTAGTGAATATGATATAAATGAGGTTTATATGGCCTTAATATGAATTTAAACCATATTTTGGAATCATTAAATAATGGTCTCATGGTTAGGATAAAGTGTTTGTCAAATAGTGAACCAACCATGCATGAGCTACTAGACAAAATCTTGGTAGTTGTATAGTTATACAACATTGTTTGGAAGATCAGGATCCTACCATGAATTTCCACATTTTCATGTCCATGAACTCACACGATTCTCATTTCCTTTTTGTTAAACCATATTAATAAAGTGATTTTTACACTATCTCCTATTTCAAAATTTCTATCGGTCACCCACATCGATTATCCAAATCGTGCTCCAACTGTTTTCCTTCAAGGGACTCCCAAAAAATCTTATATTATTTCAAGGTTATTGTACATTGTTCTACTTAACCATTAACAACAAATAATCCTTTTAAATAATTCTAATATTTTCTGAAAACCATCAAAAAACTCTTGAAGGATAACCCGAGAACCTTATAAAATGAAAATATCTAATGCATGGGAAATATAACAGAAACTGAGGATTTTAAACTCTCCCTAACATTGGTATTTCCATCATTGGAATATGGGAAACTGATTCAGTTTTTGTACATCTCATACCACTTACCCAACATTTCTCTTTCTGATTAGCCCATCTATTTTGGAATCTAATAATGATATCATAAATCATATAACAAACTAATGCTTTATCCATAAAAGATAATATCCAGCCTATAAAAAATTCATATAAGCACATGAATAAACATATTATCTAGTTCAAGATCCATATGATCCCTTACAATAATATAGTCATGATAAGTATTAAAATTATTCAATTGTGATATACGTAACACATTATTCACAGAACATAACCATTATGGTAGATCCAACTAATAAGATGCATCACCGATGAATTAATGTATTTCAAAATGGATAATTTATTGAGGCGACAACATGACTTCATTTCCCAAGTGATGGTTCCCTACCCTTGGAGTGATTTTCAAGAAAATATAATCAACTACATCAAACACCCATGTTCATAAATTTTGATCCACATATAATTTATAAAAACATTTAAATGTTTCCATCTTTTTTACAATCATTTGAATATCCTTAATTGTATCTTTCATAAGGCTTGGCCCAAAAGGTGACATCTCAACTTTATCGTATGTTTCCTATCATATTTAAATAGGAATAATAACTATTATTGTTTGATGACTACTCTAATAGTACATACCCCTTTGATGAGACTTAAAAATCCACCACATAATATCAAATAATAACATCCAATTCTTGGATCATAGAATAAAATTTAGCATCCATATGAGGATGATAATTTTTAGTAACTTTCAGCTGGTTTCTATGGGATTACTTCATTAATTCCAAAACTAATATCCATAACTAGGAACCTAGTAATACACAATTGAAATTGGAATTCCATGCATATTTACGATTTCACAAATATTGATATTGAACTACTCTTCCTCTATATTGGTTTTGTGAAAAAAGATGGAGTGAGATGAATTCATGTTCCAAACCAAAATCAACAATAAAGAATCATGTTTCTCAACTATTTTTTTGGGAAATATGTTACAAAAACCATAGCTATTTCCCCTATCTCTACACAATAATATATAAAGAATGAAAAATTATTGTCGACTGTTGGTGATATGTCTTGATCTTCTAACATGTGATACATCTCAAGACAAAATCTTCAACATTTTACTTTATTCCTAACCACAAAACATGTTCAATGAGTTGATTATATATCATCAAAATTAAAATTTTAATGATCCATCTTTAATTTTTTTTAGGTTGAATGAAGTTGTTTCTGATATTTTGGAGGCAGACAAATATAAATAAAAAAACAATTTTTTCATCTAATCTAGCATGCATCCATCAATGGTGTGCCCACCAATGAGTTTCGACATCATTTTTAGCCATCTAGGATCAGATATTTGAGGATCAATAAAATACTCATCCAAATTAAGAATAATTGAATCATGAATGAAAACTGCAATATCACCATTCCCAACAATAATCAGATTCTTTTAATATATGAAAATAATTTCCTATCATTGATTAGAACCATATTTATCTAGAAGATTATATTAAATCATACCGGATTCACCATCTATGAAATTCAAATAAAATGGGGTATACATCATTAAAGATATAAAAATTTATGATATTAAATCCATCTACATTTCCTTAGACTCAAAAACCTTTTTTATAAAATCATATTCAAACTCTTATGATCTGTTAACATCATGTATTAATCATCAAAAAATATTATGACTTATTGACATTAAGGAATTATGTATAATAGACAACTATAAATCCTGTATTGGGAAATTATTCTCAAGAACCTATAACTATCATCAGCATTATGATACAACATAATCTCTCTGCAAGAGAACACATCCCAACCGAGGTCTAAAAGAATCATGATAGACCACATATCCTTGTCCTAATGTGGGTAATATGGGGATAATTTATCATGTAATAAAAATATTAAGATTTTAGAAATATTAATTTCAATCATAGCTCTATATTAATGGATCACCATTCCTTGTCAAAGTTATCATTAAGTATTTATGCATGGAAAACACAATATTAAATAATCAGTAATATCCCACTATTCCTTGAAAACTACATATCTAAAAAATATTCTATGGTGGTTTCCAAGATATTTGATCTTATATCATTTCAAGATCTCCATAAAATCATATTTAATTTTTAATGTGGATAAGGAAAAAAACTTATTATATCTATAAAGCACAGCTTAAAATATTAGAATAAAGGTGATGTTCAGGTAAGATAAAAACTCCATATCCATGTTTTGTTTATGATTGGATTTATTCCAAGAATAATAAAAATATCATTATCTAATTCTACTATAAATAAGTGTTGATTCCTTTAAAAAATAGGATTCATCAATTCCATAAATACCAGATGTTCATTTATAATACTAATGTGTATAACCACATATTAATTGTCATGATAATAACTCAAAAAGAATGCCTTTAAAATTTCCTCTCAATGAACCCAATGTTAGTGACGCCCTGATAATAAATATATTTCAGTAAGATTATCAGATCTAATAAATTTATCATAAATATCATGAATTTATATTATTGGATTTCATTTTTTTTATCAAATCCTGGTTAAGAATATAATAATCTATAAAGCTAAATAATACCATTTGCTTTAATGAAAAAAAATAACGGGTGCTGCACATGGGGATGTAATTGGTTGAATGAACCATTTTCATACCATATATTATGATTAATAATTACATTTAATTAATTAAATTGTTGAAATATTATAATACAGAAGTGAAATATTAATGGTCCTTCGAAGGATATCCAAAATATATATATTATTCATTCCATGGGAAACCCAACAAAATGCCGTGAATGAAATCAACAAATTGGTTAGTGATGATTAGAAATTATCTATGATCTAATAAATCCAAATATTATTAATTAACTACTACCAAATAATATGATATGTTATAAATCACTTCAATCCATGGTCGTAATCTTCATTAATTCACATCATAATATCAACTAATGACATATTTAATGCCATTATATGATGGGAAACTTACTTATTATGAATGACTTCTTATATAGGCCATGATGGATGAAATCCAATCTAATTAAAAAATAAATTCACTGACATCCATATCGTGAATAGAGAAATCCCAAACTAGTTCCACTATAATGAGAGTTATGCAACATTCTAAAAAATTTATTTTTGGACATAGTAATTAGCATAAAGGTGTTTGATGTTTAAGAAATAAGGAATCATCACAACATATAAAACCATAAAATCCACAAACCATAAAGAAGAAAAAAGTGAGATTCTATCATATCAAATACTTATTTCATAAGGGAGGAATTCAATAGAATAGTGCCTTACAATAGTTAAGGAAAAAATTGATCATATGGGATCTTTTTCTCAACTCCATAATTTTTTTTACACATGGTTCCTTGATCATTGATTACATGTAGATATTGCATTGATTGAGAATTATTGGTGTTCCTAGAATCACCTTTGATTCCTTAGATATAAGGATGATAGTTTCTTTGGTGAGTTCACCTAGTCAAATTATAAGATAGTTCAGATATATTTCCATAAGCTCACATTGATGTTATATGCAAATAACACTAGATATGTCACATCTGACTATGGCTATGAATAGATTTAGATGGTGACTTAAAGTCTCGATTTATATGAGTAACTGAACTAAATCAAAATCCCCCAGGCGTATAATCAAGTCATGTAGAAATGTTTAACAATTTACAAGTCTAATTCATTGATGCTCCATGACCTTGTATGTTGGTAAACCTATTTATGTTTTTCCTATAATTAGAGTAACTGCCATTCCTATAGAGAAAAATACACTCTAACTATTATGATTTATAGATCTATACATTTCTCCCACATTCATTCTAATATTCACCTATCTATAATTAGGAATATAATTATTAATTATCATGGAGTGAATATTTAGCCACTTCCCAAATTCAAATGCATATTTTAGGACACACACAAAAAAAATTATATAGAAAAATAAATTAGGATCATAAACGTAGTTGAATACTCCATTACTAATATATTCACTTATGTTTAGCTAATAATTTTATTATTTATAATATATTGAATGTGTGAGAATTTAATAGTATTTTGAATCATTATTCAATGTCATACAAAGTAATACTGTTGTGATGTCTATCACAGAAAATTAAATCCAATGAAATCCAACCTAGTTCCTCTAGCATATAAACCACTAAATTGACGTTTTGATGTGATGGTGTACCTAGGAAATAGTGTATCAATTTCAATATATTTTTATATACTTACACTATTTCAAGATCAAAATTTACACGTATAATGGGAGGATTTTTTTTCTAATACTGTGAATTGTTATCCACTTATAGGGGTTTATCTATCTGATTTCCTCTGTCAACATTTTAAAAATTAGGAATGGTGATTTTGAGTTGTTAATGATTCAAATATAGATTACATGTAAACATAATTTCCATATCTACTTAATTTAGTTTTCTAAATATTTAAAGATGGTTCATTTTCTCTATAATTATAATAAATCAATATTTATAAATCACTTACTAAAAACTGAAGGTTTAGAAAATTCTGAATCACAACAAGAATGATGAAATATAATAGTTATTTAGAAAATATTAACATTTCAACCAATTCCAAATAAAATTAAAACAATAAATGAGCAACACGTTCATTGTGGAAAGTCTAAATAACAACCATGATATGAAACAATCATTAAAAAATCCCAGAATGATGAGATGTAAAAACACCTGGAACTATGTAAGAAAAAAATATTTACCAAAAAAACCTTGGAAAATATATGTTGATTTTAAAAAGAATAGATATTTCTTCATTATTATATTTATTTCATGTTTTGAAATTCCTTCCTCCTTGCTAACATCCCTTATGAAAAACATAATGACCAAGATGGATACCATTTGTAACATTCCCCCAAAAACAATTGCCTTGAGAAGATGCATACTTCAACTAACATTAGTTGACATCCCAAGTCGAAACTGGGTGGAAATAAATGTAATAGTACTAATATATTCTTGGGGGAAAAGTATCCATGATTTAATATAACAATTATAGACACAAAATATTAACAATAAAGAATGATATATGTTTTCAGATTAATTAAAATAAAACCCAAAAGAAACAATATAATAAAAACATCATAGTAGTAGTGAAAAGTAATAAAAAAGACACCATGAGATCAAAAGGACTTAAAAAACTCCAACATCATTGTTAAATCACATGAAAAACCCAAGATATATCAATGATATCCATACACCAACTGAGGTGGAATGAATCAAGGCACACCACTATCAAATACAACAACAATCCTTTAGCTTTATCCAAGTATATGATATCTGAAAACACCATAATGTAACTAAGAATGGGGTGAGTATAAACATAGTAGGTTATCCAAAAAAATATCCAAATACATTCCACATGGAAAATTACGATATAAAATATCTTATAGAAATTTATGAAAAGAAATTATTTAGTTTTTATTAACAGCATGAAAATGTTCCACTTATGAAAAACAATAAACAATGATTCTTTTCCATTCCATACTACTTGGAACAATCACAACACATATATAGAAAATCATAAATAAAATGTATAAAACTAATTAATAACCAATACTCAGGAGTGGTGAGTCATCCTTTCCCCAATCCATAACATGGCGAACATGGTTTATAGCACCACATCACTCTATTTCACTATAACACATTCATGGATGTACTTCATGTCATTATCCATCCAAAATTTATAGAATCACACACCACAATGTTTGCCAATTTTTCTTATAAAATTAACCCAAATTAATTTTTTCCTTATAAATCCACATTATCTGTAGAATTTAATCTAACACCTTATGAGAGTAATTTAAAAAATGTATTTACTAACCAAAACCAATAGAGATTTCCAAAAAAAATCAGTGAGAATGATTTTTAAACACCAGTACATCAGGCTCTAGAATTTAAAAAAATGCACAATTCACATAACTCATCGTGATTAATGAAATGGAGGAAAATAAAATGAAAACTATAAATCTATCCATGAATAATATTCCATTTAATATATTTAATAATATCTCATCAAAAACCACGATATAGAAAAATATTCATGATAAAATATTTTTAATGATCTGGATTTGACAAGTTGAAAGTAAATAATGGGAAAGAGATGTTTCAAGGACTCTCTATTGCTTCTAAATTAACAAAACACTTAGATTTAACAAAAAATTATTTTAAATCAATGTGATTATCTAAAGGAAACTATGTGAAGTGATAAGTATGAGAGTATAGGAGAAAATAATAAAATTGGGGGTTTTAGGGCCTTAATATGAAATAAAACATTATTGTAGAACATTACTATCACATTTCATGATTATGCCTCATGGTTTTTTGATCCTTACGCTATCCATGTGTGTTATATTAGACACCACCCAATTATTTACCCAATTGTTCCCTGATTTATAGAAAATCATGCACCAATCATGTGGTGATACAATCTCAAGTCCACCCCATTTCATAGATTGATTTCATGATTTTTCATTCCATGATCTAACAATGTTTTTACCATTTCATGATATGTCATGGCTTCTCATTGGCACTTACTTGATTTTTCAAAACAATGTGCTAATCGTGTGCCTCCCCAGTAACTCGAAAACATTAATCATAGATTCAAGGACATATGTAACTGTTTAACCGATATAATTATCAACACATGAATCCTTTAAAACACAACCGTGACATTAAAACCCATCTGGAAACTCATATAACGTATCCCATTCATTATATTAAATAAATATGTATAATTCAAGGGTAAAATACTAGAAATCGGGGGTGTTACACCTAAACCTTATGATATAATAACAAAAGTATATAAAATAAAATAAAATGTTATGATCCTTATGTTATAAATCCTTTTAATATAATTATCTATATAATGTGAAATGAATCAATCTTTCATGCATACATGTGGACTTCCACCCCATGAAGATGATGTAATTGATTTTTCATCACCACCTCTAATGGTTAGTCATAATTATGTATAAAAATGAAATAAAATGATATATATGATACATATTTCATAATTATTATATAAATATAATATGTCATTTAACATTCTTTATCTAATATATGATTCAAAAAATGATAATGTTTCTTGTGCGTACCTGTGGCCTACCACATCCATGAAGTGATGTGAATCACTTTTCAGGTCCACATTTCAAGAATGATTCAATATACAAATTTAAGAAATATATTTTATATTAATATCATGTTTAAAATTTTCAATATGATAGAACAATGATAAATATTCATGGAAGTAAACAAAACAATATAAAACATACATGAAAAATAAAATAGTTAACAATGAAAAATGATGATTTTTATATAGAATTACTAATTAATGGGTTTGGAAAATTTATACTTAAAATATATATGATATTACAAGTACATATATAGTTCTATTATACAATAATAAAAATATAAAATTAATTATAAATTTGTGTAAAATAACTAATCATGCATTCCAACCTTGAAGTAATATATTTATATTACTATTTAATTTTATTTCATTATTATTTATATTTATTATTCATTTGATAAAATTATATGATCCTGATGCTTTAATAACTAAAAATACATTCCCCCGGCTTATGTGCGGGTTTACATTTTTATAATTTATTTATTTTATTAATAAATCATGAATCAATATGTATGTCAAATGTCTGTGACTTCTTCTTAAAAATCATTTTTTAATGTTTTCCATCAATGTATGTTACATCCATATATATATATATATATTCTTCATAATTATTTGAAAAACATTTTTACTATTATCCTGAGACATGTGAAATTCATTTTTACAAATTTTTTACTTTTTGTAATAATGTTTAAATAGAATATACTTGTTGTTTTCTAAAAAATTTATTTTCATTTCATTTTATAAAAGTAAAAAAATATCATGTTTTCACATATATGACATAATTGAATATTCTTAACATCATGAAAATAATTTAAATTTAGTCATCCTTTAAAATTATCAAAAGTTTTTTTTGACAGAATCCATATTTTTCATTATTTTCGAAATCATTATTTAAAATTTTTTTATAATGAAAACATTTTTCGAATGCTTTTAATAAAATTCACAAATAATTAATTAAAGATATTTTAATTAATGGAGAAATGATTTTATAATTATTATAAATTTATTTTTATATATTATAATGAAAAAACAACCTTCATTCTAGGGATGAAATACAATTTTGTTGGATTATTTCACTTATTAGGGAAATATTGATGATTTTTTACCTTGATTCAAAACAAATAATTGTTGATATGTAATTTATTTTGAGGTTGAATTATATTTGTTTTTAAAAATACAAGGAATTAATTGGATGTTCAAGTGAATATTGGGGTTGACATAGATATAGGCCCATGAGGCATCGATATGTATCATGAGACAGAATAATAGAAATACCATATAAAATAGATATAGGGTTTACACATATCCATTTAATAAGAATGATGTGTTGAGTGAGAGGAAACAATGGTAACATTCATTATATATATTTTAAGAAGATTTGAACATTTCCATATAGAATTATGAAATTCCTTTATTAAGAATTAATTATCTATTATCGATGATATTGATATTTCCATTATCCATGGATGGTTATTGATATCATTTTTTATATTGAGTGACATGAATTTTTGTTATCTTCTTTAATATATTGATTATACCTTATTTAGTAATGAAAGATTCCAATATATATAACCATTATTGAGTATGTGAGATTGCCCTTTATTTTTATTCATTCCACCATGATATTGATATGGATATTATAAACGATATCAAGTATTTAAGAATGTTTCATTTTAACTGTTTTTATACTTCCAATGTAATATGGGAATCATGTTTGAAACTAGTTTGGTTGTATTTTCTATTTGGTCATTCCTGTTTGGGGAGAACCCTTGTGTCATTTCCCAATTCAATAAATTAATATCTTTATTTGAGTTTTTATTGTCACGTTGATATAATTTTCATGGGATTCATAGGATATAATGAATAATTTGGTGGCACATTGAGGAGGAAAGTTAAAAGTCTTCATGTAGGGTAGAACTTGTAGACCACTCGAGTCAACAAACCTAATAGGTTTGTGTGGTTTTTTAGTGCAGTGTAAATGTTATTAAAATGGATAAAATCCAAAATAATGATTCAATGTGGTATCGTGTTTTATTGGATTTTTATTGTTAAAAAATTGTAATGAATTCATCTTTCGCAATGATAAATATATTTTACCTTACCACAATTTATATTTTGAATTCATGGATCTCATTCATTAGGCTCATGTGTATCTTAAAATTATTCATCTGATCGGATCATGTAATACTCAACATCATATATATTAGTTATGATTCCCAATGGTTGTCAAGGATGTGACGGGTATGGTCCAAGCAGATATATGATATGAGATATGTGGAATAGAAGGGAGTTATGAATGCATATAAGAAATCAATATTATTATCTCGATTAATAATTAATCCATGGAAAATTTTAGAAATGATAGTCTAAAAATAAAAAAATATATAAATTCATTCAAGATACCTTTCATGCATGTTAGTTTCTATGCTTTTATTTATTGACAATCAAAGTTTCATTTGTAAATTTATAAGATATTGAAATATAGAGGGAATGATATGGGAAGATATCTTTATTTTTAATGGATTGATGCTAATATTTTTTATAAAAAAACATAATGCAAAAAACAATTCACAAAAAATATAAAAAATCATGATATAAAGTCAAATATTAATGATGTTTGGAAGGAAAAATAACTTATAATAAAAAAAATTTTATAAAAAAAATAATAAATATCAATGTAAATTTTTTAGGTCCATCATGTGATTAATTAGTTGATGAAAAATCATCAAAAATGTAGTTGAAAAATGTTTTTACTTTCATATGAAAATTATATAAAATTCAATTTTTTAAATTCTTGAAAAACATAACTACCATGATAATTATAAAGTAAAAAATAACTGTTACAAATGTATGACCAATAAAAGAATAGTTATTCAAATATGTATATTATAAATAGATATCAGTAATATTAAATCTGCAATACTATTTAAAAAATATCCCCTTATAATCATTTCAACATTATCCTAAAATACTCATAATAATAATGATCGATTAGAAGCAATTCAATATTTAATGAATCCTATATTCATTAAAATTGTGTACTAATAAAAGAATATTGATCAAATATGTTAAATTTCATAAAATCATTCCATCATGACCATCATTACTATTTTTGATATTTTATTTATTATTTATTGTTCACACACATGAAATTGTTTTTATGTTACATGTATGGAAATTTTTGGTAAAGAAAAATAGAGATTCTAAGCAACATCAAAACTCAATATTTGGATGATTTTTGAAAAAAATGATAAATTATAAATATAGTGCTCCAAAAATAAATTTTTGGGAATGTTTCTAACAGACCACTCAAAACCATATTTGAATAACTATAAAATATATTAATAAAGTATATAAGTTAGTTTTTCAATGAAAATGAAAAAATATAGCTTCATGATTCTTGTAACTAAAAAATAATGGAAATATATGATGTAAAATTTCATTATTTCTAATCTAGGTTCAAATTAAACATAATTCTTAAAAAAAATAAAAAACATCAAATAATTCCTATATAAATCCAATGATCCAAAACATGATGTTTTAAAAATATAGATGGCCAAAGTGTAAATTTTAAAAATGATAAAAAAACAGTCCCCTCCAAGAAATATTTATTAATGGAGAATACTATATTATGGGTTTTTTGGTCTGGATTGGGTTTATTTACAAATATTAATCATATGAGAATGAAATGATATCATAGTCTTGAATCTCACAATAAGATGTTTATGTCAATTCATGATATTTGGTCCTACAATAAGAGCACATTATCATTTCATCCAATTGTTTTTTCTTCTAATAACATGAAACAATATCACTCTTATAAGAGTATGAAATCATTTCATACTCTTCTAATACTAGATCATATTAGAAAATGAAATAATTTCAGTCAAATCTACAGAAGGAAAATATGAGTGTTTTAAATTATTTTATGCTCTCTATTGGGATACCTATAATTGGTTAGATCCCCTCCGATTAAATCCCACCATTAAATCCTTCTCATTTCTTTAAAATATATCCTCAAAATTTTCAAGGCACCCCTTTTATAGTTGATCATTATTTTCTTAAATATTCTTGGTATTTTCATTTTTTAGTTATCTTATATATTAATATTCCGATGAGCTACAAAATATTTAATGATGGATAAATTTTTTTATATAATTAAATTCCATGTTCAATTATGAGTAAAATGTTTAAAAAAATTATAGTCTTTTACTAACTTTTAGTTTTTTTATAACATGCATATATTAATTATTAATATTAAATTTCATTTTTAGTTATTAGTTTAATGTTTTAAAATTATTTTTTTAACACCTCATGATTTAGGGTTTTTTCTGATAAATTTATTATTTTCCATATTTTCCATTACAAGTAACCCTAATTTTTTCATTCATTACATTTAAAATTAATTTTGGATTATGATAAGCATAATACTATATTTCTTTTTATTACAAAAAACACTAAGTTTAAATTTTATTACATGAATCATTATGTTTAAACAAAACGTGAAATACTGTTAAAATATTATCATTAAATATGACAATAATCACTAAGCCATTTGAATGGTAGGTATGAATAGAATTAAATAAATTATGAAAATTTATGTTTTAAAATTTTTTATATAATGAATTATTTGGTGAAGTACTAATTATAAATTGAAATAAAACACCTTTGAAACTGAGGGAAATAATTTTATGAGAAAATATTTCTTTGAATATAAACTTTATTTACCTCAATAAATTAAATTAATCAGTTTTTCTTATGTAATTTAGTTAAATTGAAATTAAATATATTTAATATAATTTTTTACATTCAAATTATGTGTATATTAGGCCAGAGATATGAATAAATTAAATTTTACTCTTAGAACTATATTACTGAAAATGATATTTTTTTCACTTTTTACGGACATATTTTTGAAAAATTAAATATTTTTAAAAAATAGATCCTGGAATTAATTTTTCTTTATATTATTAATATAATAATTATCTTATTGTGATGATTTGAAATTTCTTTGAAAAATAATTCATTTTTTACTGTAATGTGAAAAATACCTAATTTTAATTAAAAATTCCCATTTTTTTAAAATATTAATTAGAAAAATTATTAATTAAATTGGTTTTAAATATTTTTTAGTTAAATAATATTTATAATAATATAATTTAGATCATACAAATCAATTTATTATTGAAATTGGATATGAAAACATTCTGATCTCTTGAACATTTTCACATAGAAAATTTGCTTTCTTATTACTTCTATATGATTAATCTTAAATTAACTTATCCCAAATCTCTTAATATAATTTTTAAAAAGGGAATAAATTTTTTTAATGAGATTTATTTTTATCATATGACAAGTTTATCATTATTTTTTCCCAAAATGAAAACAGATAATAGTAAAAATGAACTGTTGTGGTTAATGTAGAAATGGTTTTACCATCTTCTAAATTAAAAATATAAGGTTTAAAAATGAACAAAAACATATAAAAATACAATTTTATGGAAATATATCTATATTAACCTCCTTAATTTAGAATAAATAGTCATTTGGAATTTTTCTATTTGTAATGACTTTATTATTTTGGCGTATTTTTGGAAATTTCTATGTAGATTACAAGTGGGTTCTTTTCCCCACATATAAAAGGACACCACCACACATCACTGATTCAAAACATAATACCATTTTTTATGAAATTTCCATAACCAATCACTTAAAAAAATACCTCCACTCATTCGAGATGCCATAATTTTGGACATAATCCAACCTAATAATGTTTTTGGAGAAAAACCCGGAGGATACCCTGAAAAGAGGTAATATTATTCAGAAAGAATTACTTATTTTATTTCTTCCTCCTGTTCCAAAATGTATTATTAAACAATTTTGATATAATAAACTCAGTATATTACATATACTAATATGTTGTTATGTTAGGGGTCTTACCTACAACCATTTCAACATCCATGAAATGGTTTATGAAATCATCGTTTGTGTGTACAGAGGACTACTAGCTTGAAAACTAATGTAATCGTTTCCCATTATCACCTATCATATTTGATTATGATGAGGATATAAAGTATATATATGATATTTATAAGATTATAATACCTCAGGATCCATTATTTAATATATATCACTTTAAACTCCCATTCCACAGTGTATACATTAAGATATATAGTTTGTACAAAGGACCAGCGCCTTATGAAATGATGTGATTTGTTTTCACTAACACTTTAAATTGATGATCGTAAGGATAACATTAAAAAATATATATCATAAAACTGAAATAATTATGATATTCCTGAAATATTTATAATTCTTAAAAGATAATATATCATATTATTTCTTAACTTATATCTCACTGAAAAAGGATAACATTGGTCCTGTTTTTGATGACCACCACCTGCTCGAAGTGATGAAACTCTCTTTATATCACCACAACAAATCAATGATATGTATATGTATATATAAATATAAAATATATTAATTTCTATATTATTATTATTCTATAAATATATTATTTTTCTAACCACCATTCCAAAATTATTGTTCATAAATAGAAATCTTACTCATGTGTACGTATGACATACTGTCTATATGATCATAAGGTACTTCATTTATCAAATATATCATTCATAATTGATATTTAGAGTGTAATTAAATAATAAATATTATAAATATATAATTATTATTAAAAGGGATACAATGTAACAATGATCAATGTATGAAGAAAAAATAGTAAATCAAAATATAGACGAAAACAAACGGTTGTTACCCAAAATGTGACATTAACATGAAATTGTTAATAAAAAGGTAATATAAGTAAATAAGTAAATTAGATATTGTATGATATTATTATTTATGGTTTTTAATAGATTCCTAGTAAACATATATTTATAATATAAGTAGTTTGGAAATATACAGTGGACAGTGAGACTTAACGTAATTGATTTCTAGTCACTCTTTCATATTTGGGATACATTTGAAAATTCACCACTGATTTATTTTTTGTAGTGTATATATTTCCAATTTTAAATTTTATATCTTGAATATACAATATTTAATGATACATAATGTTTCATTTTATTTTTTATTTTTTGGATCTGATGATTCAAATTATTACTTAATTGGAATGGGATTTCCATCTCACTTTTTTTGACTTATATAAGTCACAAGTCATATTCACCACCTATTTATATTATGTGTTGTATATAATACCCAGTAATTTATTTTATTATGTTTATTATTATAATTAATTGGATATACATATACATTTTAGTACCTATATTTTATGGGGCTTATAGTTCCAAATTTACTAATGATGTAAGAGATTTTTTCTCAATTTTTTTCTTTGAGACATATGTTATATTATTAACCTATCTAATTTTATAAGGTGTATATACCTAAAAATTTACATGTAATATCCTGAATTTATTTATTCTCATGATATTTAATGTTTCATCAAAAAAATTTCATTCATGGGAATTATAATTCAATTTACCTATATTGTTTGGTTTTTATGATACAATCTCATCATTTACTGATACCGTTTATGTTTTTTCTTTCAAATATGAAATATTATAATCCATATGTAAATAAGAAAATGAACTTTATTATCTTAGGGTTATTTAATTCCAGTACATTTATTCCCTTTATTTTTACCTCTTTTTGAACTCATGATGAAAAAAACGTTTTCATAAAAAACATGTTTTCATTCGAAAATACTTTCCATACAAAACCATTTTTTCAAAAACTTTTTTTAATTTATTTTACATTTTATGATGTATTTTCAAAGTGGAAATTATATTTTCTTTAATATATAAAATTAATTATTCCTATTTTTATTTTATATGATCTAATGATTATTTTCAATTAAAATGACATCGAAAATATTTTATGTTTTAAAAATTTATTTTTAAGAAATCATTATTTTCCTTATTGAAATATTCCATGTGATCTTTAAAAAATAAATTTTCATATAAGATGATATAAATTTATGTTAGATATTAATTAAAATTTCTATGACCTCGGTATATAATTCTTATTATTTCTTTGAATACATAATATTTATAATGGAAATATGTTACTGAATTCCTTTTTTCCACTATTTATTTCCTGATAAAATTCTTATGATACCTGCTTATTTTATATGGGTTATACTATAATGAAATAAGGAAATTATTATGAAACCATTACATTTTACATGGGTAATTATAAGATTAAATTCGTATGAAATCTATTTTAATTTATATGTTATGATATGGTTAATGTTTAATGATATTGTGGCATATATGTGTATGATTTTCATGTTATACTGTGAGATAACTATATAAACATCTAATGAATTGTTAAATAATAAATTTTCTAGGAAATTAGATGTTACATTGGTAGTTATTGAAAGACTGAAAATTGGGTACAGAGGTGGCTATCTTGAACCTAAAAAACATGGTTGGCAATTGGTTAACCCAATCCCTAAGTAGGTACATGGTTGGTTATCCCAAGTCTAACATATTATGAATTTCTTGGTTTATAACATTATTTTTTATACCTATGTTTATGAAAAAAATTATTCCTTATGATAAGGTTATTCTCTCAGGGATTATGTTCTTTTATTACATTATGATTAATGTATTATGAACTACCATTCATTACACCATGCATTAAGATAATGATATTTTATATATAGGGAATCATTTTTAAACATTGTGATCATGTTATCATATCCTCAATCCCACACAATCCTTAATTTTATACACTATTTACCATTATGGAATAATAGAGATGAGACATTCTAATTCCTCTTTCCCTATGTTAGGAATAAAATATTAGGTAGGGTACACATATGATGAGTACTATGGGTTGAGATATTTGTGGGATATGTTGTAGATATTTCACAAAATTAGAATATTATGTACCTAGTGTACAAAAACACTTAACTATTATGGTTCTCATATGCGTGTTTGTGTAATGTACTCAATATTCATCTTGAAATTTTATTACTGATGTATATGAAGCCTAGGTCTCTACATTATGGAATCAGAGGAATGTTATAGTAACACAATAGAAAAAAGGATGATAAACATTTAGAGATATCCCATTGTATATTTATGCCAAAAATTCTAGGAATGTATCTAAGTATAAGTATCAAAATGAGTTAAAGAAGAGGTAAATTTTCTCAATTTTTGGTAATGTATAAAGAATGTTTATTCGAAAAAATTACACCAGTGTATTGATAATAATACTGTATGTGACTCTATCATATATGTACCTACAGGTAATAAAACTAAAAAGGGTGAATTGAGTAGGACTCAGTCATCACCTGGTGCATGAAAATGGGCCTTACCACAGTCCTTTATTGATACTCAAAGGTTATATGATTTGTAAATTCACATACACATTATTAACCACAATGATTTATTTAAATATTCATGACTACTAATAGCCTAGGATATACATAATGATTCACAGATTGAAAATTATCTTTCATGATTTAGACATTCTATAAGTTATATTTTCATAATCATTTGGTACTCCAGTATGATTAGTGTTTCACACATATTGATGTTTTTTAGTATATAGAGGGAAAATAGTGGAACTTTGTAAAAAATTAATGTGACATAAAATTTTCAGATGAGAATAAAATTGGGTAGTTGAATGGATAAAATGATATTTTGACTATGACTAATGATATATCATGGAACATAATTAACAATGTGAACATTAATAAACTCCCAGGATCAACAAAGAAGAAAATTATATAGTTTGATGAGAATTATGGTTGTTGAGACCATGGGGGAAAAATATTAAGTTTCTTAAACATAGATAATGTGGGAAGAAACACTTAAGGGAATATCTTAATAGGATGAGGATATGTGTTGGTTATGGAAAATAGGGACACAAATTATGATAGTTTAAAGAAACAAAATTAAATATGGATTAACGTAATGGATTTTAATAATAGCCTCTCTATGATAAAATTGACTACTGAATGTTCTAAATATGGATGTTATGGAAATTATGAAAATCTATGTCCAAAGGGTTAAATCTCTGGAAAATAATAAACATCTTTGTATGCATAATGGATTTTCTTCTGATGATTAAGAGAGAATGAATAAATAATGATTATAAATATATATTAAGGAATAATATGATGAAATATAATTATTATCTTGAAAATGTGATGTAATAATTTAAATTTCTATGAATTGTAATTTTGGAATTATGAAATATGTTAGGATTTTCAAAATATGTTTTTCATTAAGGAGTTTCAAGGATACTCTGAATGGTACCTATGACCTTGAAATCTTAATAAGTTGTAATGTGATATTCATTTATATCACCTTAGGAATGGAATGATAACCTTTAATATGCTCTTGATGTTGGGAAAATGATTTTGGGATAATGTGATGTTTGTACAAGAATATGTAAATTGGATAGTACTGATTACCATTGAATTAATTAATTATTTTGTGAAAAAACAATTTTATGTTATCATTGATGGTGTTCATATCAATTTCATATTTATGTAATATATCCATTAATCTAGTTTCACTATAATTAAAGGGGATGAATATATTTTTTTCAATATGGTTTTTCTATGATTCATGTAATCACTATGTTTTAAGGTAATACTGGAAGAAGTTATTCACATTTTTTCAATTTAAAAATCAAGATCCACACTATGATATATGGGGGATTAATGTTAATTTTATTTTGAGAAATTTAGTGACTTTCTTTATAAATGTGTAATTTTTAAAGGGTTATAAGATAAAAAATCTATATATTTGTTTATATTGAACATTGGGTGAATTTTTAGAGATTATGTTATCACTTAACCATAAGAATATTTATCCATATTGGATTACTCCTATTAACCATTTTTTTAACAAGATATAGAATTAGTGACTTATCATTCTTCTATGGATTCTGTTTTTTTCATTAGATATGAAAAAGTTTCCAACTCTTAATGTAAGATATGAAGAGGAAATTCATTATGGAATCAATAGTGGATGAAATTGTGCAATATAATAAAAAGATATCAAGTATATAAATTTTCATTGTTTCTTAATATAGATAGAAAAGG
The DNA here is from genome assembly GCA_963277665.1 of Viscum album. Taxonomy (NCBI): domain Eukaryota; kingdom Viridiplantae; phylum Streptophyta; class Magnoliopsida; order Santalales; family Viscaceae; genus Viscum; species Viscum album. The sequence continues at coordinate 1,831,783,298 of OY728151.1, read as the reverse complement.
TGTTCCCAAAAATGTGTAAATGTATCTTGAAATTAACATTTGTCCTACTATAAACATTTTTTATGATATCAATGACATTTTTACATGACTTTATATTATGGATGTTTGGTCATTAACCTTCTCTAGATCTCCCACATAATTATGATAAATTTTCTCTATCAATCTCTATATTTATTTTTTTAGTTTTCTCTTATATGCCCATGGTTTCACTTACCACATATACTATCCAATTTGGAAAGATATTTTGGGTTATTCCCGGTGACATTGCCAAGTCTCATTATCTTTTATAAATTCATGTTTTATTAACCCTTTTTACATTGTGGGTTTCTATGATGGAATATTAAAATGTAACGCTATTTATTATTATGAAAAACATCAAGGATGAAATCCATTTTAAGAGGGGTAGCATTTGACACCCTGAGATTTTGAAAAAAAAATCAAAATCAGTTATTATTATTGATATTTTTTATTATATACAACATTGAGATTATATTTCTCATAATAAAAACATTTTTTGGATTATGATACCCACAATAACATTTTTATATTTCATTACATTAAACATTGAGTTTTTTCATACATTGCGCACAACACTCTGTTTAAATGAAACAAGACATACAATTAAAATATTTTTATATAATTTGATTTTTAACACCAATATGTTTTCATGTAGGGTGTCAATAAGATTATATAAATTAAGAAAAAAATGGTTCAATTTTTATATATAATTATTCAATTATAAACCAAATCATTAGAAATAAAAAAATATTTTTAGAATAATAGAAATCATTTTTTTTTATTTTTTTATGCACATAAAAGTGATTTATGACAAGAATATTAAAAAATCAATTTTTAATTAATTTTATGAAAATTTTAAATTATATATTCAATTAATTGTTTAAAATTTATCTTATTTGTTTTATAGGAATGAAATTATAATAAATCTAATTTTATTCTTTATAGAGTATATTATAAAAATGTGTTTTGTCTCTTTTTTCTGATTTATTTTAAAATATATTTTTGAATGTTTTAGAAAATTTATTATATAAAAAATAATTTTCTAACAATAATATCATAATTACCATAGGATGATGTTTTGGTTTTTTCAGAAAAGTTACATTTTTGATGAATAGTGTAAAATAATGAATTTTAATTGTAAAATTTCTTTTTGTTTAAATTATTAATAAAGTAAAATTCTGTTATAAATTGGATTTAAATTATAATAAGCTATATTATATATATATTAATCCAATTTAGATCATTGTAACAATTTAATATTGCAATTTGATATACAATTATTGTAATCTTTTAAATATTTTTACTATTAAAACCGCTTTCTAGTTTCGTCAGTGGGATTAATTTGAAATTAAATTTTATACTTCTGTAAATTAAATTTAGAAAATTTTATTCATGATTTGGAATATTAATAATTTATGTTATCTTATAATGAAAAATAAATTTTTTACCCACATAATGATGAAAATAGTAAAAATATATTACCATAGTTAAAAAAAATGGGATTACCGGTTCGTTAAACCAAAAATATAAGGGATACAAATAATCTAAAACATGTATAAACCATATTTTTTAAGAATATTCCTATATTATACTTCCAAATATATAATATTGGGTAGTTTATGAACATTTTTATTTTGAATATGTTTATTATTTTGGAGCCTTTTTTGGAAATTTCTATGTAGTTACCATGTGGGTTCATTTCCCCCACTTACAAAAGGCCACCTCCACCCGTCACATATTAACACCTTGAAAACATTTTTTCAAACATTAACATACAAATTATCTTCCCAAATCACCTCATTTAATCCTATTATCCTTTTTTTTAAATCATACTGTGCAATACTTTTGGGGAAAACATGGAGGATACTCCAAGGAGAGGCAACATTCTTCAACGAGTGTTTTTATTTTATTTCCCCCTCTACCTCCTGAATTTAATATTAAACCATTATGACATTATAATATGTATCCAAAATTTACATTTATTTATTTAAATGAAGGTAACTAACAAAAACAATCTCCACCTCCATCAAATGGATAATGAAATCAAAGATAATTTATACAATGGAATAACGCTTCACGAACTAATGTCATTTGTTTTTCCATTTTCACCTATCAGAATTGGGTTTAACGATATATATAATGGATAAATATGATATTTATATCATTTTTATTGTTATTTATACATTATATAATATATTAATGTTTTACCTTCCATTCCATAGGGGGAAAAATAACATCGTATGCCAAAACGGTGGACGACCACCAAGCGAAGCGATGCAAATTGTTCCCTCTAAAGCATTACATGGATGATAATAAAGAGAAAATAAATTAATATATCTGATATAAATGAATATATTATGATATTATTTACATATTTATAATTTTCAAAGTATAAAATATCAATTTATTTCATTCTTTTTCACTCACTGAATGATGATAACATCATTCATGTACGTGTGGACTACCGCCTTTCAAAAGTGAAATAGATCTCTTTGAATCACCACAAGACATGGATGATTTGTATAAGTACAATTAATGAATTAATATTATAATTATTATTTTATTATAATTTATTAAAAATAATTTATTAATTACCTTATGTCAATAATGAAGGTTGAGAAATAGAAAAGTTACTATTCCGTACGTACAGTCTACCATCTCCATGATCCTAACATTATTCATTTCTGAAACCCATAACTCATTTTTCTTATTAAGAGTAAATTTTTTAATAAATATGATATTTCTTTCATGATTATTATTCTGGGGATTTTTTTATTAATGATTAGGATATGATTACAAAAAATAAAAATTAAAAACATATCTTAAAAACAAAGCAGTTATTATAAGAAATGACTCGTTAACTTGAAATTGTTAATAAACGTGTAATAAATGGAAATATGTAAATCATATAAGGATATTTATATATAAATAATTTTCTTCAATATATTTATAATATACTTATATTTATAATAAAGTAATTTTTAACATGTACTATTGAATTTGATACTTAAGGCAAGGGATTTCTAGTGTCTCTTTTATGGGAGAAATATAAAAAATTCACTATTAATTTATTTTTTGAGGTGTATATAATTTACCATTGACATGTTATATGATAATAAATTTTTTTTTAATATTATATATTTTTTCATTATTTTGGATTATTATTTAAAATATTATTAAACTAATAAGGTATTTTTGCATCAATTTTTACTTTTACAAGACACATGACTTATTCACCACCATTTTCATTTATATAGTGTATAAAAATTCCATGAATTTATTTTATATATATTATGGTTAATATTACATGGATTTAAATATCTATTTTAGGAACTATCTTTCCTGAGGTTTACGACTCAAAAAACACCAAAGCGGTACATGATTGTTGAATAAAGTTTCCTTTTATGAGATATATGTTGTGTTAGACAGCTATCTATTTTTACGATTTTTATATAAATTATATTTTACTTGTAATATCATGAATTTATATATAAAAATAATATTTCATGTTTCAAGTAATTTAATTACTTTCTGAGACTTATAATTAAATGTTACAAAAGTTGTAAAGGTTTTATGTGTCAATGTCACTCTTTAATGGGATTGTTTATGTTTTTTATTATGAAGATAAATTTAAATGATCAACCTATCAAGAAACTAATTATTTTTTCTATAATATGTTTATGTAATTATAATACATATTTTCCACTTACTCTACACTATTTATGTAATCAATTGTCCCGAAAAAATAATTTTTTATATGAAAAATCATCTTTTAAGTCGAAACACTTTTCCATTCAAAACCATGATTTATAAAAATGTTTTGAAAATTATATATATTTCAATATGTGTTTTTGAATTTGAAATTATATTTTCCTAAATAAATTTTGAAATGAATTTTTAAATATTCCATTATAATTATTAATTTTTATTTTAAAACAAAATTATTTTCAAAATGATTCATTATTTAAAATGTTTTTTTCAAGGAAAATAAAATTTTCCTAAAATAATTATTCCAAGACATTATAAATAATAATTTTCAATATAATATGAAATCATAGGATATTATATAATATTTATTAGGTTTATAATCCAAGAAAACTTTTAATATTATTTTTTTGAATTATTTAATTATATAAGGAAGTGATTTTTATGAAACCCATTTCTTTTTCCACAGGTTATGCCATGAAAAAATTATTATGGAACCTAATTCTTTTTCAATGGATCATGCTGCGATTTAATGATGAAATTATTTTGAAATAAATATATTTTCTTCCAATTATGTTAAGATAAAAAATTAATCAATAGAATTTCATTTATTAATTTCTAATATGATGAATGTTTTTTGGTCATGTACCACACATGTGTATGATTTTCCATATGATATGAGTGTTATATATATATATATATATCCCTCTGATGTATTGGGGTATAATAAATGTTTTATGATCTCATGGGGTACATGGGTTCTTATCCCATTCCCAAAAATATGTTACCCAAGTGGCTATTCCAATTAGGAAAAATTTGGTGCACATGTGGTTAGACAATGACAAAACCAAGTACATAGGTGGTTATCCCCAGACTAATAATTTATTAATGTCTTAGTGGTTATACCTGACATATGATTTCCAAGGATTATTTAAATGCGAAAAATCAACGTGTTATGATAGGGTTATGCCCTAATGGATCATGTTCTATTATTCCCTTATGATTTATGTATTATAAAATAAAAAGATTTATGTCATGACTCAGGATTATGATCATTTATATGGAGGGTATGGTTTTCCAAGATTATCATCATATTTTCATACCCTAAAACTCTTGTTATGATTATTTATCTCCCTTATTTACCCTAAATTTGAATCTGATCTCACTATTTCTTATATTTTCTTCAATAGGTTATAAATAAATGGTTATGATGGTATTCCTAATAGGATTACTATGTAAGATGATCTTTTTGAGAGATTTTGAATATATTCGAAAAAATTAGACTATTATGTACCTAGATTCCAAGTACACTAAACTAATAAGGTACTCTTGAGTGTATTTTTGTAATGTATTATATATTTATCTAAAAATATGTCATATATAAGTATTATAATCCTAGGTCACTGTCATTATGTAGTAATCTGTAATATTAAATTTAATGTCTTATTATTCATATAATGCTTGTAAATAATATTATATGGTAAGTATGAATAATTAATTACTGGTTTAACTAATAGTGTAATGATTTAAATGATGTGTAACAATATGTTTATCATTAAATAACTACATAATATAAATATAAAATAGTATTTTAATAAATTATTTGCTTAGATTTATTTAGTGTGAGAACTCCTCTTTTGGAGAATGACTTTTTAATCCTTTTATGGAGGTATAGGGGATTTTCCTTAACTAAAATTAGTAGGATGTCTAGTTCTTACTTTGATACAATAAATTTTTTTAATATATTTAGATATTTTGAATGATAATTCCCAAAATAATAATAAAATTATAATATATATTAAATCCCATACTATGTTTACTTGATCAAATAAAATAAAATGTCAAATTAAATTTATGATTATTTTTTTATATTATCAATTTATATAAACATTAATAGCTAAAATATCCAAAAATTATATAGATATAATTATATAAACATAAATTATTTCAATAGGAAAATAATTAACACTAAACAGTGATTTATATATAATAAATAACTAGAATTAGATATTAAATTCTGTTAATATGAAATAATAAATTCTATTCATAGAATGATTCACTGATAGTTGAAAATTATAATTTAAAATTTTAAAAATGACAATAATTACTAGCTTATTTAGAATTATTTATTTTGATAATTCTAGGTGGTGATGCTTCACATTAGTCCTCTTCCCTAACAATATTGGGTTTTCCCTTAATAAGACTGGCCGTATTTTTATGGCTTACTCAAATGGAATATGGAAAATTAATTTCCATATTTCTTTTCATTTATAATGAAAAAATTACAAAAAAGGTTGAAATAATTTTTAAATATCTTTTATATAAATGATCAAATATTGTTTCAGGATAAATTGAATTTAATGTATCTAGTTATAATATATTATTATATTATTTGGAAATGTTAAAATATAATATTTTTACATACTATAAATATACTAATTTTTACATATATTTATTATAATAAGTAAATAATTAATACTAAATAGGGATTTATAATAATAAACTAGAAATAACTGTAATTCTCATCGAATGTACAACATTGGTTATTTTTATAAGAAAAAATATCGATGGATGAACCCTAAAACTAACTAGATTATATAATTCATCAAATAAAAATATTGTTTTTTGAATATATCTAATTTAATTTTGGATGATAAGGACTTTGAATTAATACATTCTTTAGTTAATGGTCAATTATTATATCATATTTAAGTGATCTATGTCATTAAATCAACTATTAATGATACTTCATCTATAAGAGATGTTTTTCAATCAACACTACACAATACAATGTGGTATGATCTGACTTTTTCTCCACATTATGAGAGTGAACTATTAGTAAATTTCTTCTACATGTTCTAGAATTTTGGGTAATTATTTTTTTAGGAGATTGTGTTTTGGAATAGGAGGAAGATGACGAGGAAATATAATAAGAAGAAGATGTCAATGAATATTTTGATCTGACCCCTATGGCATCTTAGTGACCTTTGAATCATACTCTACAAATATAATTATGATAAAATTAAAGTATGAAATTACAAAAATATTATTAGTCAACTATAACTCATAGTATATAATTTCTAAGAAATATTTATTTTATGAATCAACTAATATATTAAAATATTTTCTTGATTAAGAGGGATTTTGATAACAAAAAAGAATTGAAAATGTAATAAAAATGTATCACATTGAGAAACATTAAAGTAATGTAAAATAATAATAAATTGAAATTAATTATATATTTAGGTGATAAATGTATTATTTAGTTTAGTAGATATAATTTGGATCAATAGATGATATTAATTAACATAATTGAATAATATATATATATATACTCTGCACATAATTATAATCCCAGGACTATCAAGCAGTCTCACAAACCATGATGATTAATTAATTTAAAGTATTTTTATAGAAATAATATGAGAATATAATGATTTTCAATTAATTTGGGAAGTGGATAAAATTAAATTTTTGGGTATTATATTTTTTTAAGAATTAATATTTAACAAAAAACCATTGTTAATAAGATTGGTGATTGGGGTTGCTCATATAAAATATTTCAATAGTATATATAGTTATTGAGTCATAAAAATAATGTTTTATAAAAATTAAATATTTTTGAATTTATTATAAATGTAACCAAGGTAAAAATTGAAAAGTGGAGTATGATATATATTTTTAGAACTTATTACCTTATGTGGCTACATTCAAGCATTTTATGAAATTTTTCACGATTGATGAAATATATCTACATAGAATGAAATCAAGAATTTTATTTATTTACACCACATAGGATATAAATCAAACAATGGAATCATTTGAATTATCTATTATTGATATTTATATCTTTTCATGTTATATATGTTTCTTTTCTTTCGTCCATGTGTTTATGAAATGATTTGATTGAATTTTTCAAATTCTTTTTTAGTATCGAGTGATCAAGGGGAAATTTCATTTTCAGGGTCTTATATTGAGACTTTCCATTTCTAATCACTATTACATTATTCTAAATATTGTATTAAATGTGTGGAAGACTTTTAAGGATGATTACATGATGTTAGAAAAACTAACCTTGGAATGATTATAATTTTTAAAAACTCATTTAATAAATAACACATAGTTATATATTTTTTAATTATTATCATTTTTAGTGTTTCTGAATCATAAAGAAAGAGGATGGAGTAAAATTTTGAAATTATTCATAAAGGAAATATGGAGGTATATTAATACATAATAAAAATTGAAAAATAGTAATGATCACTAGAAAATAATGATGAGAGGAGATAAACACAAGATAACCAATATTAGGGAATTCATTAATGGAGACTCTGATAGTGTTTATAAATTATGCATCACACATAATTGGTATTGATAAATTATATTGAAAATAAGAATAATAATTTTCATGCATAAGTCTTAGTATAATATTTTAAAAATAAATTATATTTTTTCTTAAAAAACACCTATATTTTTATAGATAAGTATTTTGTATGATGAATAAAATTGACTAAAGAGGGTCTTAAATGTATGTGACATGTGAAATATTTTTAGTATGATATTGTTATGAATATATAGGATACTCTGTTCAATAAAAATTCATTTGATCATGGTTAGAGTATATTTCTGACCACTGAGTGTCATGATACAATTACTAGTACTAGGGGTCATGCCCTCATGTATTTATGGGTGTAACATTCCTTTGATTATGCTAATTTATAGACAATAAATTATTCCTACACTCACATGATTATAAACATTTTATATGCATATAAAGGAATAAATTAATTAATTCAGTGCATTTTTTGTATATTATAACTGCATTCTATAGTTCTTCGAGGATGATTGTATGTTAATATTATATTTTTATCTTATTTTTTAATGAACGTTTACTTCTTCCAATCATGATTACAAATTAGGAAATAGGGATATCAACAATGAACCATATTTGGAATGACTGTACCATTAAACATACACCATCAAATATATTTTGTTTTTCTACTTATGATAGTCACTCCCACTACTATTTCCTTATATGTATAGGGAAATCATTGTGTAATCCACTGGATTAATGTGAAACTCTAGGTGTTAATGTCACAATACTGGTAAAAAATGAGTTGAATTATATTATAAAAAACATCATATTAATTTATTATTGATTATGAAATTCTATAGTCATTTGAATAAATTAATTTTTGGTCACAAATTAATTTTTCCCTAAAATAATATGAAATTAACTAATATAGGTAATAAAAAAGAAATAGAAATATTATAAATTTAGAAAGATAAGGCATTATTATCAACCTAGAAGTATCATGTGTGATAATATTTACACATTATAACTAATAAATATCATAATATTTTGATATCTCTTGTAACACCCCAGGCTTCTACGGTATGCTTTCCATTGAACAATACTGTAGCGTGTGTTGTACGCAACTTCGAGTACTAACACACACAACAACCAATCAAACTAGCAATTATGAATAGTAATACCCACTTTTTGAAAATTTATAAATTTTATCATTCAAAATGGAATTCATTTTTTGACTCGGAATATCGAAAATATCCTAGGGTGAAATTTTGGTATTTTTCTAAAAAGTTTCAATTTTTGAGGAATAGTGAAAAAACACTAAGTTATAGTTTACAACTGAATTTTTATTTAAATAATTATTTATTTTATTTAAATTTAATTAAAGTCAAAATAGATACATAATACCTATATATGTTCAATGTAATTTATTGGAGTTAGATTAGAATAATTTTAGATATATAAAAATTTTATTGAACTTTTTCACCGTATTTTACCCACCTCCTAGGAGAATTTTAAAATTCACATAAAACTTAATTTTACTACTTCTGTGAGTGGAATTTCAGAAATCCAAGAGACATGGTTAATATGAAGCAGTAAAATGTGGTTTAATGAGATGAAAATAATTTTTGTTGAATAGTAACTTTTTACTTTTATTTACCACGATTAAAAGTAAATATGGTAATTAAGGGTAAAAATGATATTAAAATTATCCTAACACATGTCCTAATTCTATTTGAAAAGTCTATTTCGACCGAAAACATTCTTAGGAATAAAATATTGTCATTTAGATCCACTTGTATTAGATTAGGACATTTATTATTATTTAATTCAAAGAAGAGTTAAAAGAGTTAAAATCAAAGTTTATTTACTAAAATAGTTTTAATATAGGGTTATACATAAGATAAATTCGACATTAAATATTAATTAGAAAGAAAAAAAATTTCCTACATAATGGTATTTTATTTATAGTTTTTAGACATTACATAATTTAATTTATTTATGACACAATGGTGATGCAGTAATTACAGAATTAATGAAATATTAAAAAAATTGATATTATAAATTTCAAAATAAATGTAATTTGATACTTTTTATGAATTCCACTAAATTTATTGGTTAATATTACATATTAGGATTGATTATATAAATTTTTTTCGAAGTAATAATGATGTTATGAATTTATCAAAAACAAAATACCCAATAGTGTCAAAATTGACATAAAAGAGTTTTTTAAACAAATATTATATTATTAATTTATATGAAATTCCAAAAATTATAAGGATCGGCCACGAGTCTTATATCATGATACGTGTATCATTAAAGAAACACTTGGGGGTCTCTAGGAGGTATATAGTAAGTTTATTAACTATATAATATAAAAATACAAAGTGACATGGTAAGTGTCAAACTAACTAACTATGAGTTAAAACTAAAAGATAAGGTTAATATAATTTCCCAAACTTATCTAAATTCTATTGTTTGAGTGGTTTTCGACCCATCCCCACCTTAAACTTTAAATAATCCACTTTGGAGCCATTAGAAACCGAATATGAATTTATTATAAAATAATATTTTTAGCCTTTCCAAAGGTGCCCCTTACCCCTCTTATAAAAGGGAACTCCCCTTCTCACTAAATCACACATTAAAAGCCTTTTTGCTCGGCCAAACCCTGCCCAAATACTCTCTCAACTTCCCTCACTTCTACCTAGAGGCCTTAGTATGATCAGAAAGCCAACCTAAAGTGCCTTTTTGATCAAATCAAAAGGAAGAACCTGAAGAAGAGGTAATGTTTTCACCACCCTCATTCAAGTTCCTTTCTTCTTCAACTTATTATTTCTTTTTTATTCCCATTCTAAAATAATAAATCCAGTATATTATATATACTATGATGTTATTATAAAATGGTACAACCATATTCAGTATTCTATCCATCCTTTAAATTACATGTCACCATACGTGCGTACGTACGGCTTACCGTCTCCACGTCGTGGTGTAATTGTTATTCAATAAATTATTATTTGGATGGGTATAATAATGATGTTTAATTCGTGAAAATAAAAAATATAACATTATAATGATTCTGTATATATGATATGCCATACAATTATATATTATTTTAATATCAAAAGAATGATATTGTTGCTCGTGCGTACGTACGAACTACAGTCTCCACGAACGCGATGAGATTCATTCTCCATCGTATACATTCAAGTATAATTATCATTTGATTATTTAAAAATAATTTTTATGGACTTGATATATTCTGGATATGAATATGATACAACCTATCCATAACAAACACGTCTTATATAACAAAACATATAATAGAAAATGAGTATGTTAACACCCAAAACGACAATAATATTAAGATATTATTAACAAAGAAATGTTAAAAGATAATATATGATATCATATTAATGTATATGATTCTATTATAATTTAATAACAACTATTTCACCATTATACAGGAGGTAAACCTACACCCAACCAAGGAAAAGTATAAGGTAAGGGTTTATTTCGCATTCTCTTCATTATCCGAGGATGTTTATACATAATAATCTACTGGGATTTCTTTATCATCCACATCCATGTTTCTTAAAAATGTATTTCAAAACATTTTTTTACTATTTAAAAGAACATGGGTTAAAGTCATTTATACCCTTGTTTGAATTTTTATAATAAGTTTATAGAGAAATATTTCTGTCATATTCCAAACAAGATTCTTTTTAACCTTTTTGACAGAATTAAGGTAAGAATGTCTTTTTTTAACTAATATGGCAGGTGCGGCTATTTTCATCCATTATAAAATCTTCAAATTTTCCCTTACAAGATTATAAGAAAATTTTAAAAGTAAATGTTTTATTTTATAATTATGTGACTTTTAAATGATTTCAAAAAAGATATCTTTCTCTCAAATAGTTTTGATTTCATCTATGTCAACATCCTTTGATGAATTTAGTTTTATTTGGAGTTGATTTATTATGATACAAACCATCCATATTGTATTGATGGTTTTGTGACATGTTTGACTGTGGATGTGTTATTTTTATACCATTCATGGTTTATGAATAAAGTATTGACATTTCATATCCTAGTTTTAATACAAATAATTAAGTTATGTTTAAACCCATTCATCTGGGGAATGAATTGGACTTAATAAGTGACGGGTGGTGCCCGATATAGCTCCTTGATTCATCGGTAGGTCTCATGGGGAAAACTAGTGTCTTGACACAAGGCCTTGACAAAATCTTATATTTAGTCTTGGCACGAGGCCTTGGCTATATGGTTATGATAGTCTGGCATTATGCATTCCATCACTATGAAAGTGGTTATTGATATTGCATATGATTATTCGAATAGTTGAATATCCATGTGAATAAGTAAATGGAATTATTTCATTTGATCTCTACCAAATTATGATGAAGTTCAAGTTTAAATGGCATGTGTTTTAGTTATAAATTTCCTTAAATGTTTATTCTTATTCATAAAAGATTCTGCTATATTATTATCTTTACTGGTGATTTGAGCTCACCCCTTTCTATGTTTTATTTTTCCCAGGATGTGAAGAAGTATTTTATGAATGACCTGTAGGGATAGTATAAGGGGTTATGATTGTGGAGTCAAGATGTTGTTGTAGTATTCAATTTATGATATAATGTAAACTTTATGAATGTATCTAGTGTTTCCATGACTACTAAACTAATAGGTATTTCGAATCATGATCTTTCATCTGATCATGAAAATGTTATGTAATAATGCATCGACTCTGGGTAACTGGGGTCAGGGCGTTACAGTTGGTATCAGAGGAAGTATAGTACAAACCTTGGAAGTTATATTTAGATAAACTCTGATTAGAGAACATAGATTTAAGATGGACTTTGAGGATTAGTATAGAATATCTTCCTAGAATTTTGGTATTATATAGATTTTGTGAGTTTTCCAAGCAATAAATCCATGTCTGGATACGAGTAGGTAGAGGCGGATCTGGCATAGATGTACCTAGGGGTAAAAACCGAAAACACTACTTTGAGCTAGACTCAAACGGGAACTGGTGCACGATAATGGGCCTTGCTGGACTCTTGGTTATGACACTCCTGAGGGATATGCTTAGGATAACTATCATTTTCATTACAAATCATTATGAAGGCTTTAAGATTATATACGTCCTCAAAATTTTTTTTTTATGATTATGGATTATATCCATAAATAGTTCAATTTATATTAAGTGTTTTATAATTATGTAATTATGTATTTTGATTCATAAACTGATCTAGTTTATGCCATTGTTTATAAATGGTGACTAGTGGAAGAAATGGAAACTGTATCAATGCACGCACTCCATGTATGGATTTCCCTCCTGCTCAAGATAATTATAGTGGAGCTGGTGATGCAATTGGTGCTGATAAACTAATCACCATACTAGGACAACTCACTCAGCTTATGAATAATAACCTTACCCGTATGGAGCACCCAAATCCACAACGTGGAGGATAAATGTTAGATCGCTTCATGAGTTAGAAACCACCAACATTAAATGGGATTAAAAATCCTTTAGTAGCTGAGAAATGGATTAGTTCCCTAGAGAAAATATTTCAGGCTTTGGGGAGTAGTGAAAGGGAAAAAGTTATCATGGAAGTTTACCGCCTCATCGGAGATGCTGATCAATAGTGCTCATTGATTCAAAACATGAAGGAAGATGATGAAGTATCAAATATGGAATGGAGGGTGTTCAATGATCTGTTTTTAGAAAAACACTTTCCTCGTGACCATTGAGCAGATATGGAAAGGCAATTTTTGAGCCTGAGACAAAAGGATGATGAGAATGTTGCAAATTATGAGGCTAACTTTACAATGTTAGTAAGGTATTATGGAGATTATATACGTAACCCAAGAAGTAAGATTTATCATTTCTTTGATGTGTTAAAACCATTTCTCCATCGAACATTAGTCTCACAATCCTTCTCGTCATATGAGGACATTGTCTCATGTGCTATCATGAAAGAAAAGGAATTCTTTAAATATTATGAATTTAAAGAAATGCAAGAGAAGAAGAGATCTTTTGATCCATCTGGGAATGGGAATAAGGGGAAGAAGGGAAAGGTTGAAGATCCCTCCTGTGGTAAATGTGGTAAGAATCACCCATCTACTTTCTTAAAATGAATGGGAGTCTGTTACATGTGTGGTGAAAAAGGCCACCATGCTCGTGATTTTAAGTGGAAGAAGTAAGCTACCAATCTCTAATGATACAATTGCAGGGAGATGGGACATTACACAAATTAATTTCCTAATAATCAAGGGAACTTACCTCAGAAAAGGCCAAGGGATCAAGGCCATGATTATGTTATCACTACTTCTGAGGTAGAAGCTCCGAAAGACTTGGTGGCAGGTAATTTAACGGTTTTCTCAAGTTTAGAAAATGCATTATTTGATTTTGGATCATCGTATTGTTTCATATCATTCCAGTTTGATATGAAAATTAGATATTTCCAATTTGATTTAACAAGGGAGTTTTTAGTTAATACTCTTAAGGGAAGTATCATTGCAACAATGTTTTGTGAATCAATCCCCATTATAGCACATAAATGTTCTTTATCCGCTGATCTCGTCGTCATACCTATGATTGAGTTTGATATAATCCTCAGTATGGACTGGATTTCTGACCATGATGTGAAGATTTATTGTAAGAAGAATTAGGTTACGATTTTTGATGATGATGATAAGGAACGCCTTATTTTTAGAGAAGAATCGTCACCACATAATTCTTATCTAGATCTACCCCCACTAGCTCAACTAAATTAAATTATTATGGAGGAAGATAATGAAATGACAGTGGGTGAGGAAATTAATGTTCAAATAGAGGATTTACATATTGTGAAAGAATATGTAGATATGTTTCCGGATGATTTACCTGGACATCCTCCAGAACGAGAAGTTGAGTTTTCCCTTGATTTAATTCCTGGATCAAGGCCTATATTGAAGACCCCTTATAGAATGGCCACTGTGGAATTAGTTGAACTAAAGAAACAACTAGAGGAATTGAGTAATAAGGGATTTATTTTCCCTAGTGTTTCTCCATGGGGAGCCCCTGTTCTTTTTGTTAAAAATAAAGATGGATCTATGAGTTTATGTATCAACTTCAGGGAGATCAATTCTATAACAATAAAGAAAAAGTATCCCCTACCTCGCATTGATGATTTATTTGACCAACTGCATGGAGCTCAATACTTTTCAAAGATTTACCTTCGATCTGGATACCATCAGTTGTGTGTGAAGAAGGAAGATGTTCCGACGACAGTATTTTGAACATGGTACGGGCATTAGGAGTTTACGGTAATGCCTTTTGGGATGACTAATGCACCCTTTGTATTCATGGATCTAATGAATAGAGTTTTCAAGTAATATCACGATGATTTTGTGGTGGTATTTATTGATGATGTCATGGTATACTCCAAATTCTAAGAAGATCATAAAAATCACTTGCGCATTATCCTGAAGACTCTGAGAAGACATGAATTTTATGGGATGTTTAGCAAGTGTGAATCCTGGCTTAAAGAGATTTATTTTCTTGGCCACATTGCCTTTAATGATGGAATCTTTTTTGATCCTTCTAAGACCAAGGCAATCCAAGAATGGGCAGCACCTTCGATTATAACATAGGTACACAGTTTTATTAGTTTAGAAGATTATTATCGACGTTTCGTCCAGAATTTTGCCCGATTGGCTAACCCATTAACAAAGCTCACACGTAAGGGGGTTAAATTTGTTTGGACAAAAGAGTGTGAAGAGTTTTTTGAAGAACTGAAGAGAAGATTAGTCAATGCTCTTATATTTACTCTACCATTGGGGAATGATGGGTTCATTATTTATAGTGATGTATCGAAGAACGGACATGGTTGTGTCCTTATACAGAATGAGAGGGTTATTGCTTATGCATCACGACAGTTGAAAATTCATGAGCAAAACTATCCTACTCATGATCTCGAATTAGCAGCTGTGATCTTTGCTTTGAAGATATGAAGGCACTACCTCTATGGTGAAAAATATGAGATTTATACTGATCACAAGTGTTTGATGTATATTATCTCACAAAAAGAACTCAACATGAGGCAATGGAAATGGCTTGAACTACTCAAGGATTATGATTGAATGATACACTACCACCTAGGGAAGGAAAATAAGGTGGCATATGCTTTGAGCAGAAATGGTCATGGAGTTTTGAATATGATGAGAATTGAAAGAGATCTTATTTTCATGGATATAGTGAAGATGGATATGGAAATAACCATGGAAGGTGAAACATCAGTGCTTTTTCAAATAGTTTCCAAACCATCTTTACTAGAAAGGATTAAGAGTTCTCAAACTGATGATGAAGAATTTCAAAAAAAGATTAAAGCTATGAATGATGGGAGATTGAGTGACTTTTTGTATGAAGAAGGAATTTTGAAATTCGGGATGAGACTTTGTGTTCCCGATATACCTGATTTAAAAAATGAATTTTTAGATGATGCTCATAGTTCCAATTTCTCTATACACCATGGGAGCACCAAAATGTATAGAGACTTGAAGGAACATTTTTGGTGGGACAACATGAAGAGGGAGATTGCTGATTTTGTGTCATGATGTATGGTTTGTCAACAAGTGAAAGATGAAAGGCAACATCCTGGAGGAGTCATGAAACCTCTTCCCATATCGGAGTGGAAATGGGAAAATATTACGATGGACTTTGTTATGGGGCTACCAAAGACTCTTAGAAGGAATGATGAAATATGGGTTTTTGTTGATCAACTTAGCAAGTTAGCACATTATCCTGCAATAAGAGGAGATCTACCACTGGAACGTCTAGCAAAACTATATATTAATGAAGTTGTGAGACTTCATGCAGAACCCATATCGATTTTTTGTGATCTTGATCCCTGTTTTACTTCAAGATTCTTGAAGAGTCTTCAGAAGGCCTTGGATATTGAACTTCGTTTGAGAACTACCTACCACCCTCAAACATATGGACAATCAGAACAGACTATTCAAACAGTAGAAGACATGTTGATATCCTTATCGCTTGACTTTCAGGGTATGTGGGATCAATATTTACCTCTGGTATAATTTTCTTATAACAATAGCTTTCATTCGAGTATTAAGATTGCACCATATGAAGCGTTATATGGAAAGAGATGTCGCACACCAACCTGTTGGGAAGATGTTGGTGAACGAAAACTAGTAGGCCCAGAACTCGTGGAGGAAACATTGGAAAATGTAAAAGTAATCCAAAACCACATCAAAGCAGCTCAAAGTAGGCAGAAGATCTATGCTGATAACCGAAGGAAGGATTTGGAATTTCAGGTTGGAAATCATATTTTCTTGAAGGTATCTCCATGGAAGGGAGTTATGTGTTTCAGAAATAAGGTTAAATGGAGTCCTAGGAACATCAGACCATTCAAAATTCTAGAACGAATTGGGGTTGTAGCTTACAGTTTGGCAATGCTGCCAAGTCTCTCCAAAGATCATGATGTGTTCCACGTATCACTGTTGAGGAAATAAATTCCTGACCCAACGCATGTACTCACCTATGAGGAATTAGAACTGGAACCCGATTTGTCTTATTGTGAATAGCCCATTAGGATTCTTGATACGAGAGAAAAAATATTAAGAAACCGGACAACTCATCTGGTAAAAGTTTTGTAGAGAAACCATAAGATGGAAGAGTCAACGTGGGAACCTGAGGAACTTATGATAAAGACCCAGCAGTGTCTTTTCATGCGGTAGTATTCTAGAAATTTCGAGGATGAAATCATTTGAAGGAGGGGAGAATATAACACCCCAAGCTTCCATGGTACACTTTCCTTTGAATAATACATTAGTGTGTGTTGTACGCCACTGTGAGTTCTAATACAAACCACAAACAATCAAACTAGCCGTTATGAATAGTAATACCCACTTTTTTAAATTTAATAAATTTAATCTTTCAAAATAGACTTTATTTTTGGATTCGGATTATCGATATTATCCTAAGGTGAAATTTTGGTATTTTTATGAAAACATTCAATTTTTGCTGAATAGTGAAAAAACACTGAGTTAATGTTTAAAACTGAATTTTAATTTAAATAAATATTAATTTTATTTAAATTTAATTAATGCCAAAATAGATACATAATAACTATATAAATTCAATGTAATTCATTTGAGTTAGTTTAGAATAATTTTCGATATATAAAAATTTTATTGAACTTTTTTACTGTATTTTACCCACCTCCTAGGAGAATTTGGAAATTCACATAATTCATAATTTTACCGCTTCTGTGAGGGGAATTTCGAAAATACATGAGACAAAGTTAATATCATGGAGTAAAATGTGGTTCAATGGGATGAAAATAATTTTTGATGAATGGTAACTTTTTACTTTTATTTACCACGGTTAAAAGTAAATAGGATAATTAAGGGTAAAAATGATATTAATATTACCCTAACGTGTGTCCTAATTCTATTGGAAAAGTTTAACTTGACCAAAAACAACCATAGGAATAAAATATTATCATTTAGTTCCACTTGTATTAGATTAGGACATTTATTATTATTTAATTCAAACAAGAGTTAAAATATTTAAAATCAAAGTTTATTTACTAAAACATTTTTAATATAGGGTTATGATTAAGATAAATTATATTTAAAATATTAATTAGAAATATAAAAAGATTTCATACATAATGGTATTTTATTTATAATTTTTTGACATTAAATGATTTAATTTATATATGACACAATGGTGATGCAGTAATTACCAAATTAATGAAATATTAAAATAATTGATATTATAAAAATATAAATTAAAGTAATTTGAGACTTTTTATAAATTCAACTATTTTTATAGGTTAATATGACATATAAGGATGGATTATATAAATTGTTTTCGAAATAATAATGCTGTTATGAATTTATCAAAAACAAAATACCCAATTATGTCCAAATTGACATAAAATATTTTTTAAAAGAAATATTATATTATTAATTTATATTCAATTCCTAAAAATCTAAGGTACATCCAAGAGACTTATATCATGATAGGTGTATCATTAATGGACAAATTGGGGGTCTCTTGGAGGTATATAGTATGTTTATTAACTATATAATATAAAAATACAAAGTGACATGGTAAGTGTCAAACTAATTAACTAAGAGTTAAAACTAAAATATAAGGTTAATATAATGACCCAAACCAATCTAAATTCTATTGGTTGAGTGGTTTCTGACCTATACCCAACTTAAACTTTAAATAATCCTCTTTGTATCTATCAGAAACCGAATATGAATTTATTATAAAATAATATTTCCAGCTTTTCCAAAGGTGCCCCTTAACCCTCTTATAAAAGGACACCCCCACTTCTCACTAAATCAAACATTCAAATCCTTTAGGCTTAGAGAACCCCTGCCCAAATACTCTCTCAACTACCCTCGCTTAATCATAGAGGCCATAGGTTGATCAGAAAGCCATCCTAAGGAGCCCTTTTGATCAAATCAAAAGGAAGAACCCGAAGAAGAGGTAATGTTTTCACCACCATCTTCCAAGTTCCTTTCTTCTTCAAATACTTCTTTCTTTATTATTACCATACTAAAATAATAACTCAAGTATCTTATATATAATGTGATGTTATTATAAATATGGTACAACAATATTCAGTATTCTATCCATCATTTTAAGGACATGTCACCATACGTGCGTATGTACGGCTTACCGTCTCCACGTTGTGGTGTAATTGTTATTCAATAAATTATTATTTGGATTGGTATAATAATGATGTGTAATTATTTTAATAATAAATATATCATGATAATGATTCTTTATATATTATATACCATCCAATTATATATTATTTTAATATCAAAAGAATGATATTGTCGCTCGTGCGTACGTACGGACTACCGTCTCCACGAACGCGGTGAGATTCATTCTCCATCGTATCCATTCAAGTATAATTATCATTTGATTATTTAAAAATGAATTTTAAGGACTTGATATATTCTGGATATGAATTATATACAACCTAACCATAACAAACATGTCTTATGTAACGAAACGTATAAAATAAAATGAGTAAGTTAACACCCGAAACGACAATAATATTAAGATATTATAAACAAAGAAATACTAAAAGATCATATATGATATCATATTAATGTATATGATTCTTGTATAATTTAATATAAATTATTTCTCCATTAAACAAGAGGTAAACCTACCCCCAACCAAGGAAAAGTACAAGTTAAGGGTTTATTTTGCAATCTCTTCATCTGAGGTTTTTTATACGTAATAATCTATTAGAATTTATTTATCATCCACATCCATGTTTCTTAAAAATGTATTTGAATTTTTTTTACTATTTACAAGAATATGGGATAAATTCATTTATAAACTTGTTGACTTTTTATAAGTGGTATATAAAAGGATATTTCTGTCGTTTTCCAAACAAGGTTCTTTTTAACCTTTTCGACAGAATTAAGGTAAGAATGTATTTTTTTAACTTATACGGAGGGTGCGACTATTTTCCACCATTATAAAATCTTCAAAGCTTCACTTACAAGATTATAATAATATTTTCAAAGTAAATGTTGTATTTTATAATTATGTTACATTTAAATGATTTCAAAAAAGAGATATTTCTCTCAAATAGTTTTAATTGAATCTTTGTCAACATCCTATGATGGATTTTATCTTTATTTGGAGTTGATTTATTATGATAAAAAACATCCATAATAGATTGATGTTTTTGGGATATATTTGACTATGGATGTGTTATTTTTATACCATTCATGGTTTATAAAGAATGTATTGACATTTCGTATGCTAGTTTTAATACGAATGTTTATGTTATGTTTAAATCCGTTCATATGAGGAATGAATTGGACTTAATAAGTGACGGGTGGAGCCCGCTATAGCTCCTCGATGCATTGGTAGGTCTCATGAGTCAAAATAGTGTCTTGGCCTAAGGCCTTGAGAAAATATTATTTTTTAGTCCTTGCACGAGACCTTGGCTATGTGGTTATGATAGTCTGGCATTATGCATTCCATCATTATGAAAGTGGTTATTGATATTGCATGTGATTATTCCACTAGTAGAATATCCATGTGAATATATAAATGGAATTATTTCATTTTATCTTTTCCATATTATGATGAATTTTAAGTTTAAAAGGATTTTGTTTTAGTTAGACATTGCCTTAAATGTTTGTTCTTATTTATAAAAGTTTCCGCCATATTGTTATCATTATTAGGCATTTGAGATCACCCCTTTCTATGTTTTATTTTTCCCAGGATGTGAAGAAGTATTTTATGAATGACCTATAGGGATAGTATATGGGGTTATGAGTGTGGAGTCAAGATGTTGTTCTAGTTTTCAATTTATGATGTAATGTAAACTTAATGATTGTATCTAATGTTTCCAGGACTACTAAACTAATCGGACTTTCGAGACTTGATATTTTGTGTGATCATTTCAATGTTATGTAATAATGCACTGACTTTGGGTAACTGGGGTCGGGGCATTACATCTCCTTATCCCCACCTTGATCCACATATGATAAACATTATTCCATAATTCTTGTGTGATAGAATTTATAGATTCTCCATGTGTGAATGTAAGTTTATTGATTACCATCTAATTATATCATTCACTGAGAGATGTTGGAAATAAACACAATTTTTTCATCATCCAAAGAAGGAGATAATAGTGTATTTGGAGGATTTAAAATATATATCATGAATTCCCATCTATAATCATGTCATATTGAGTGTGACAATAGTAAATTTAGGAGCTTCCTTGCATCAATCATTATGAATTGTAATTATTAATTTATAATATATCATTTGCGGTTATCGATTGTGTATGAAATATCTAAAAGAACACTTAAAATTTATTCATAATGGTAAATATAAGTTAATTATTATCTAAAAAACATTTATAAATATTATGAAACTCCTCATAGAAACAGTCTTCTTAAACTTATCCAATTCCTCATAATTGAGTGGAAAAATAAAAATTGAGTTTCTGGAAGTGTGGGTGGTTGCAACACATCAACACATTGGGTGATGTTTCATCACAAAAATTTGGATGTCTATTAGTTATATATTGTTAAATATTTCTTCTAACAGAATTGTGTTGATTATTTAAAAGTTCTGTTTTAATTAGGGTTTTTAAATTTCATACCTTCAGTTACAAATATCAATCATTGAAATAAATTTATATTGACTCATGTAATATCCATAGATGGAATTTTTAATGGAATATTATAATCTTCCACCATCAATATATAAATAATACCCCTTCATAATTGGATGTAGTTATTTTTTTAAAGGATACCATCTAATCTTTTAGTATGTTTTCATATTCCCCCTTTTTGTTTGGATGTACATTAAAATAATTATTCAAAATTTTTATTGGTATTTATTGATATATGTTGAAGTAAAGTCTTAGGGTCAAAATATTAGAACTTCTGACTCATTTGCATACTCTATCAACATTAATAAAAATAATAAATGGTTTATGGATGTCTAATGTAATAATGCATAAGGGAATCTCTAGAAACCATAGTATTACATTATTATACAAACTGAAAAAAAAAATTGGTTCAAAAGAAGTTGAAGAATGAGTCCAAGAATAGTGTAATCATTAATATTAGAATGTATTTGTTTATTAAATCATTTTTGTAAAGAAAATATCAGTATATGATTTCTTATTATTTCTCATTAATTATAGTGAGCTGCACTCATAGAGGATGAAGGAGTGTTTAAAAGAAATTAATAGATATAATATTGAGGTACATAACTACATGATTCAAATTTTAAAATAAATTTTGAATCTTCAATTTTATGAGGGGAGTATATATAGACACATGATTACCAACGTCATGGAATTCATTAATAGTGTACTCAATAGTGTTCAAAATACATCCATCCTAGGTAATGTGGAATATTAAATTTAATTTAAATTATTAATATAATATAACATGTTTAATTATAGGTATAATGTTTTCAAATAATATAATAGGTTTAGTATATTAAAACAACAACCAAAAAATTATGTATTTTGTGGAAATAGGAATGAAGAACGAAGGGGGTATTTAATGAGGGATATAATATGAGAACCATTTTTAATATTATATTAATTGTAATATATAAATTTTTAAAATATCCATTAACATTAATTTTATCATAATGGTAGTTGTTTTGATTCATTAAATTTCATGATCAATTGAATGGAAGTAATTTTTTTCCTTGTGGTTTTACTAGAGTTACATTTATATAACTATGGTATGTTCCAAACATTATGGTACCTTAATAGTCATGTAACCATAACATGTTCTTAGGTTTCTTAATATTTGGAGAAGTTTATTGATATAGTTTTTTGAATATCGACTATAAATGCCTTCTATAATTCTCCATAAGTCGTAGAAGTTCAATGTAAAAAACATTGCCTGACCATTGATACACTATTGCTTCTGAAAAATAAAAATAATTTATAACCAAATGGGTCTCTACTGTTGATCCATATTTACAATGATATGGATTGTAATATATAATGAAGAACATTATAGATATGTTTTTTATGAATATTATAATCTCACACCTACACGCAGTGACCAAGAGGTATAGTAAAACTTCCAAATAATCCAAATATTCATGTTATAAAGTAACTGTTATTTTCTATTTATTTGTAATAATTTATTATTATTTTTTATAAATGAAAACATAATATTGTTTTGTTGTTGTTTCTATAATAATTTGTTAATGTGAGTAACAAAAATTTTTAAATACATAATAATATGTTACTTATATAATATGTTTTTAACTAAAATATTTATTATCCTAGAATTAGAATAATGTAATATATTTTGATGTTGGAGTACATGTTTTTCTAATAAAAAAGTCTCATTTCACACATGTCATAATGCAGGACTGACAATTATTAAATTTACTATTTTGAGATCACATAATATCCCTGATATAGTAACTTTGGTAGTCGTTGTTCCATTCATCCAACATGACAGTTTTTCTAGAGTCACCATGTTTAATTTGATGTAAATTAATAAAAATATTATTGTTTCTTTTTTTGATAGATAATGTACTCCAACACAGAAATTCCATCTTTTTGATGGGGAGATTATAGTCACTTAAAATTCCAGATCATAAAGGTTGGGTATACCAATAGATATTCATGTGGGTATGAGTGATACATTTGGATATCGGTTTATCATTTTGCATCTATTATGTGTAATTTAGGTTATCAGTTAACCATGTGACTTTCAGGGTGGCCAATTGTGAACAAGTTGTCTGCATGAGTGCTTAAAAATTATTCATGATGGTGTAGATGAGTTATGAAATATCTGAAATACAGATGGATATATTATACAATGTAGAGTCATTTTATAATTGTAATACTCTATTACATTAGTACACTCAATATACATACCATAATTTAAGGACATGGATATTATACATTAATATTTTTGGGGATAAACTATAATATTTTTTATATATGTCATTTATATGATAGATAGTTAAGTATAATTGGATTGTAGGATGTTGTGTGTTGCAATATATTTTTGCATGTGAGAGTTTTCCATGCATCACATCTGATGATTTACCACAACATCCATAGTACATCATGTAAGGTTATTCTTGGGGACACTAGTATATTTGCATAAAAAATTTGAATACCAATGTATTTTCATAATATCATTACAAAAAAGATATTTTTACTAGGTAGTGTCAGTATCAAAATTATGTATATATAATTCAATATAATATAAATAGTTTATTAAGAACATAGAATCTATAGCACCATATGAAGTAATCTTAAAATTATATTTTTATAAAAAATTAAGGTAGTTATATATTTTATTGTATACTATAATGATAAATTACAAATTTTGTTCTAAATAATTTATTAATACAATTCTACACGGTGGTTTCAAGTTACATTAATCTCATATATTATAGAATTCCTGGAATTAAATAAACAATAATGTTAATATATACTTTGATATTAAGGTAATAGGATTATGCTCATACATTTTTATATGCAGGTCAATTAATTCAATGGTTTGGGTGGTTTAGGAATATCACAATTGGACCCTGATATGTTTTTTCATTATATATTATTATTTTTATAGGTATGTAGTATGTCGATTGACCATGCTATAATGCTTAATAATAATAGAATTGGTACATGTATGCTCATTATAGTGTCTTCCAATAGGCATATTCCATAGCATGAATACACCAATCAATGTAGGGAGGTTGTGAATATTACTAATTATATTGCCCAATTGTGTATCTTACATTCCATATGATAGACCTCGATGAGTTGGTACATTTAATATATTATATTTATTCATTTAAATTATTATTTTTTATTTAACTAAATTTTATGTGATTTGAAATAGGAGGGTTAAGAGAATCATATATAAATTTTTAATCATCAAGATGGTGTATTTTTCATTCATGGAGTATTTTATAGGGATCTAAAGGATCCCAGATCATCTAATATTTCCATGTATATGGGTCTCTATGATGAAGATCCATAGTTATATATTATTCCATATACACTAAATGATTTAGTTTATGATGAAAATTATCCCACTAATACCGATTTGTTGTATACACTGCCACCATAGGAATGATGACAGAGATGGGGCCATTGATAATAATTGGGATAGTGAAAAGAAAAATGAAATTCGATAATGTCTCCTTTACTAGAGAGATATGATCTTATATACACTAAAACTATTTACTCATGTATATGATATTCCATATTCATCTAAAAATTTTAATTACATCAAAATTATTGGATAATTGTTGGGGTGGAACTCAGCTAATCAATCACAATTTCCATAATTATAGGGAGGGAATACATTCATATCATATTATATGTTTTTGTGCCACTGTCATAATCTGTATGGGGTCCTAATGGGGACCTCAACTTATGGATATTTGGATCTAAGTCATTTTTTTTTATTATTCTTGGGGGAATATTGAGAAATCATACAGTCAAAAGTATGTCGAGGCAACAATAATAAATCATTTTAAGACACAAGGTGGAGAATAAGATTATGAGGTACATGAAACAAAATAAGAGTATAAAAAAGAAGTATCTTTGAAAATTTATGTTCCAAATATATATGAGAGGTTATATAAATTTGTAAACCACTTCAATATCTATAAGATCGATGTCGACATGTGTTTTACACACCAATTTTGTAAAAGAGAGCAGGAGAGTATGATTATTTACATTATGATTCATTTTATGTTTAAAAATATCCATCTTCTCATATTATTAAAACTATTTTTAGTCTCTACATTTATAAAAAACCTAAAATCACATAATAAGCACAATTTAAGTTTGTTAAATAATTTTAAAAATTCAATTATCTTTATTTTAAAAAATTTATAAATTTACTAAATTCATAAATATCATTACAATTATTTTATATAACATAGTACTTGTAAAAATTTTAAAAAAAATATTCATAATATAAAATGGAAGACATTTTAATTTTAATTTTAATTTTCTAAAATTATTTTATATAATGTATTACTATATTTTATTTATTTTTATATAAATTTATCAAATTTCAGGATCATAATTGTTATCTCTTATTTTTTTAGTAACAAATGAGATATCTTATATAGTGGACTTTGATCACATTTTTACCATATTAATTTGAAAAAAATCATCAAGTGAAAAATATGATTATTAATTAAGAACCAGAAAATATTTGAAAAATACAAACAAACATGTTTCACCAAAATCAAACTATACGATCCAATAAAAATAATGTGTTCATATTATCATAAACAAGAAATAAATTAAAAAGATAAACTAAAAAATATATTTCATCAAAGTAAATTATAAAAATTAATATAGAACAACATATAATGAGAACTAAATTATATTAAATAATTTCTATGGTGTGAAAGTGCATAAATTAGTTTCACACCATTATGTCCGGATGAAAGAGTGTGAAACAATTTAATACTCTTATGTCTTATATTACTAATTAATATGATAAAGTCTCAAAAAAGATTTAAAATAAAATACCTATAATGTGTTGTGAAACTGGTAAAATGTTGATTAAAATGATGAGGTCCTTAAAAATTGGAAAAACATGAGGAAAAGTTTAAGAATCTATAAGATAAAGAAACATGGAATAAAATATTTTGGATTTATATTTTAATTATTAATTAAAATAAAAAAATGTGGATAATATGTTTGTAGAAAACAATATAAAGGTTTATAAAAATCATATATTTCCTTATCATAATTCCATATATATAGAGAACATGTGATTTTTCCAACAATTGAGAAAATACCAATGATAACAAATATATCACATGGATTTCCATGTGTAAGAGAATATTTATTTTTTTCCATGTCAATGCTTTTTTGGAAAAAAGAATCAATGTATTTATTGTTACTTTGAAAATTTTATAATAAGTAGTGATTCATAACATCCCCCTTTAGATTTTAGAATTTCATTGAATTTTATGTAATCCAAGAATTTAAAAAACCCATTGGGAAAAAAATTTTCCAAATAAATTAAAATCCATTTCATGATACCCCATTAAAAAATTATAATGAGGCCCTACATGGAATAACCGTATGATAGGAAAATGAGTATATCATTCCCAAATCCTACTCATAGTCACAGTAGATTTTGTTGTCCTCAATTCTCAATTGTATAAATAAATTTTTCAAATGATATATATTTAATATAATTTATGATAAAATATTCATGATTATTATAATATTTATTGTTTTCGATAATAATCATATAATTCTTTTGATGTTCATGAGGGAAAAATTGTTTCAATGGGATATGTTTTCTTCTATCTCAATAATGAACCCACAAGTTAATTTTTCTATAATAGAGGAATTAAAATTATATAATATGGACTAAATAAAATTAATATCATCTATTCCATAAAGAAATATGATAAAATTATTATCCAATCTAAATAAAACGCCTTCTTGTCCAGTTCCATTAATTTAAATCAATTCAGAATGATTGGAAGAAGTCAAAGAAAGGTTTTTTAGATTACCACAAAAATTTATTTTGGTAATATAAAAGTAAATATCCATTCAATAATAATTCTATATGTGTATAAAAATATCATCCATCATATGAATGAACAATTTTTTTTAACATTTAGAACAAAATTAATATAGATCAAAATATCGTTTAACATATCTTAAATATTTTTGATAATATTAAAATATCTATGACTGAAATAAAAATTGTACCTGACTACAAAATTCACAAAAAAATATAAATGTGTCTTTGTATTTTTTATTAGGTAAATTATTTCTATAATAGAATATTAATATTGTAGTTTAGTACCAACATTTTCTCCATTATCAACTTGCAGTTCAAACGGATCATAATCATAATTAATAGGTTAATTAAAAATTTGGGTATATAATGGATGTGATTTTTCTATATTGATTCCTGGTGGTAAATTCAAAGTATAAAATGGTTTATGAACTATAAATCCATCTTAAAGATGTTCATTTTATAATACAAGATAGATCTATATCCTACCAATGTCATTAATTTCAAATTCCTTCATTAAAAATTCTTATGACATGGAATTTTCATGAAGAGATATTGTAATAGTGAAATGATTAAAATAAAAAAAATGAACATAAATTCATCTATTTCCCATTTAATAGACACAAGGTAAAATTAGATAATTTATATAAACTTCATTTTCCAAATACTCAATTATATGAATTTACCACATATATATAGAATTCATTCATTGATATAATGATTTGTTTTATATACTTATATAATGATATCATGATTTACAATATTTTTGCAGATTTTTTGAATCATTTTGGTATTTATATCTAAAATATTTTAATAATATTTCAATAAAATGAATATTTCTACAACACCAGTTATGATATATATATATTTTTTCATCTATAAATATGTCATAATATATCAAAATGTTATATCATCAATTAGGGGATAGTCTGTTTCTTCAAATTCAATCCAAAGTATTTGTGATAATCGAAGAGAAAAATTTTTACTTTAACACACACAACTACATTAGTTTACTTTATATTTTACAAAAAATACATATTCATTAGTAATTATTTTAATCCAAATATGTGAATCAGGATTGACCTATAAACAAACATATATCATGTGAGCCTAATTATTATTGAATTGAAACTTTTTATTGATCCCAGTTTGGTTTATCATGTCAATCATCAACAATTTTTTGTGCTTGATCCTAGTAAAATATATTGAAATATTTTCTTGATTGTGATCATGTACTTCATCAGTACTACTTTGTTGAGTAATTTCATGAAAAAATGAATTTACATTATCCCTCAGTTCAATTATTTTTTCATCCTACAAAGACTATTTCCTATTCCATTAATATGTTAATTTATCTTTTTAACCAACTGGTCTCCCATGATTCAGGTGTGGATTGTAAGAATTATTAATAACACAATTAAATTAACATTTAGAGACATCTATAAATTTTTTTGAATCCATAGTGAAAATATATGATTTTTATCCGATTTGAAATCAATGAATGCATCCATCAACTGATTTGATGAATATTTCATTTTAATATTTTCTTGAATAAAAATTCCCTCATATTTATGTTAGCATAAATATGTAACAATAGAGTCATTTTACAACATATTCTTTCTAATATCAATTTATTAAATCATTTTAATATTGGGTTTTTCATCAAAATGACGATTTGAAAACCATGTTTTTAATACATCTCCAATAATTTTTTAATGTACACAATTATTAGGAAAATTTAATTCTACAACAAATACACATTCATATTTGGATCACATTTTTTCACATTTTGGATTCTAAAAGTACATAAAAATACACAATAAAATAATATCATTTTAATTTTATTGTAATGGCCCAAACCTTCCTCCTGTCCCAACACATTGCAAAACTTTTGTTGTTTGGCACACCCTGGACCCATCATGTCTGGATCCTCAGGGTAATGTCTCGGGGGCAGGACGTCATCACGGTGTCTAGCATCGGTGGCACCGATCGGTGTGTCACAGATCGGTGCTATAAAGGGTTTTTTGGAATTTTCTTCCCCAGTTTTTCCCGTAACGCAAATTTTGAAACTTTTTTACCTTTTAAATGTCGTGATAGGTTGTTTTTATCCCTATAATCAACTTTTAAAATCCATTAGGAGTGGTTATATGCTCAACGGACCTAGATTGTGTGTCTGGGTAAATTTTTTCCTCTCTCAAAATGAATCCCTCTAACGCACAACCCTTTCGGCCACCTCCCTAATCAGAATTATTAATATAAAAATAAATTCCATTGTGTTTAACCAACCAAATTCAAGGAAAAACTACGATCCATCTTTAAATCTGGTCATGTTCTTGAGATCTTGTAACTCCAACATCTTTCCTTTTTATTGCTTGGGAATTCCTTCATTCTTCTTCTTGGTTGGCCTTTTTACTTTACTTGGTGCGTTTGGTGTTTCCCCTTCCCGAGTCAAGTGGTCCGCCTATGCAGGAGCCATTCCTTCTCATTTTGAGAGTCCCCTAAGTTACTCCCTTGCATGTAGCACATCCTCAATTCTTGGTTCATGGAGATAAATGTAGATCCCTGATCATCCAAGTAGGTATTTTCTATCGTCTCTCTTTATAGTGTATCATGAGGGGTGGGTATGAAAATGTTTCCTATAGGGATGGATTAAACAAAAACATAATGAAGATAATTAATGGTATTTTAATGAATTAAGGGGGTGTGCTCGATTTTTCTGTTGTATTATTTATCCTTGATTATGTATTTTGAATTGTATCATCTTATGTCCAATGGAAATCATGGTCGTTGGTGGTCTTTTCATGCGCACTAATGAACTTCTATTTTGGTGGATATTAATTTTATTGAATGATTGTAACATGGAAACTTGTTAATCAAGTAAAATCAATTTATTAAATGGATACCAAAGGAATAAGAATCCTTGTGTGGTCATCCCAGATAACCAAATAGAAGGAAAGAACTAAATGAATGGTATATTCCAATTTGAAAGCTCCCTTGCTCTGATCTGGTGATGTTGACGGTTGATGCTTGGGAAACGATGTTGATGGGGATGGGATCCTTTCTTGTGGTGCAGTTATTGGTTTTCGATCTGAGGAAGTGTTGGTATATATGGTGGGGCTCAGATTGGTTCCATTACATGGAAGGATCTCATGGATCCCTTTAGTTTTTGTGACTCTATAAGAGAACCAAGTGTGAATTATTAAATTATTGTTTGGCAATTTTATTTCCTTGTCTTGTGTATATGCCTGTTAGTTTCCCAACAATGTTGAATTTTACTTATACAGAAACACTTGAATATGAATACAATAATAGGCTCAATGGGGATTTGTTTTTTGGGAATGACTTGTGACATGGTTTTGGGTGTAGTGATTCTTATGAATGAATAATAATGAGGGTGTTTGTGTTGGGTTGATTTGGAATATGACAACCATGATTTTTATTACAACTTAAACATGCTTTATTACATAAAACATCACCTGATACAACAAAGAAGATCGAGAGGTTTACTGTCTTTGGGGATTATGATCATTAAATAAAAACTTAAAACATGACCTACAACATCTTTATTGAAAACTTCCTTTACATGACCACTACATTCCCTCATACTTATCATTGCATGGGATAACCTGAGGACATGCATAAGAAAAGGGTGAGCTATAAAGCCCAGTAAGGGAGTACACATGGAATAACATGAGGAGTACAATACATGTTAGGAAATAGGCATGTCAATAGAGAATAAGATAAACATTAACATAAAGGCATGATAAAGCATGATAATCATAACATGGAAATGTGGCAAAAACACTTAACATTGAATTAGAATGAGCCAAGGCTTATTGCACATGGAGCATGAGTAAACCCTCATTGCACATGAAGCATGAGTAAACCCTCGTTGAAATTTAATTAGCATGAGTCAACACTCATTGCACATGACGTATCATGATACTATACTTTACCCAATGCATTGGAGTGCTATAAGGGCACACCATTCTTAAACATTTCATTTCATGCATAAGTGTTCCACATGGATTCATAAAACATAATCATTGATTCCACGATAAAGGAATGTGGAATTAATACATGAAACTTTATAATCAATATGTAAATTTTCATAAAGGTGAATACCCTTGATGGAGAAATGGGCATGGTATTCACTACACAATGACAATGGCTTAGAAAATCGGTGTGATTTCGGCAGTGTAACGGCGTGACATAAGAATCCATAAAAATGGTTGATGAGAGAGAAAGGGGTTCCTCATCATATTTACATGTAATGTACAGTACGTAGGTCATATAGATACATTTCCCAACAATTTAAAAGTAATTTAGATTCATGATACAAAATTATTGCTTGAATGTAAAAGAAGAGAGAGAAGTTCCTTTCGGAATTTCGGCATAGTAACAGTTGTACATGGGAGGAATTTAATGAGAGAGAAAGGGGTATCCCGTAATTAAAACAATAAAAGGGAATTATGGGGGAGGTGAGAAACCATACCCAAACATTCATAATTTAAATTAAAAGGGCAATACAACTTAATGAAAATTGACAAAAATGAGAAAGGAAGAAAAAACCCTTACATGGAAGTGTGCTTCCAAAGGCTAGAGAGAGGCTTGTGAGAGGCTTCTTGGGACCTTGGGGCACCTTGGGAGGATTCTAGAGAGAGTAGGGAAGAGGTTGGACGACCTCCAAAGGATTTTAGTGAGGAGGAAGTGGGATCTTGGGTGGGTTTATATAGGAAAGGTGAGAGAATTCTTTATTATTTAGGTCTGGGACCCCTTATATTAAACTAATCCAAAACACAAACCATCCCATGGTTTTTGCCCATGGATTCTGGAAAAGGAAAGAGGAAAACAATATTTTACATTGCCAAGGTCCGAACTTATTTAAATAATAAGGTTTCTTATGTGGAGGTGAGTCACACTCCCATGGAAATTAATTCAAAAAGGCAAAGTGTTGAATAAGTCTTGAGGGTTTCATTAATGCTTTGAAAAGTAAATAAAACAAACCCAAAATCACTTTATTTTAATGGTAAAATATATATTGGCCGAACATAAGGATTATAGTATTTTATTACATCACCATTGGATCATTATGATGTCATAAAACACATTATATATTTAAACGGAATTTAATTTTTACCCAAAAATTTGAATGTCTCAGAAAATTATGAAAAATTCACTGTTGGATAATTTCGACGTCCAAATTATAGAAATGACATTTATTTTATCTAATAAAATTTCTAAATATTTTA
Organism: Viscum album; assembly: GCA_963277665.1. Taxonomy (NCBI): domain Eukaryota; kingdom Viridiplantae; phylum Streptophyta; class Magnoliopsida; order Santalales; family Viscaceae; genus Viscum; species Viscum album. Next base: position 1,831,749,911 of record OY728151.1, on the reverse strand, counting down.
ATTTTTACTTTTAAAATAAAAACCAACATTTCTTAAAAATTCACGGGTTTTGACAGAAATGGATTTCAAACCTTAATATAACATTTTAATTGCATTCATAAATTTATATGATCATTTATATTTAATTAATTTAATACAAATATTATTATTTTATTAAAATATTATTTAATTCAAAAATCCCATAATTTAATAAAATATATTTCTTCATTAAATAATAACTAAAAATACCATTTGTATTTTAAAAACTATTTACAATGTATCAAAAATGACTAGAAATTATATTCATTATTATATACAAAAATATTGTACATGAACATAGTACTAGTTATTTGTTACATAACCCCTTAAAATAGCCGCATAAGACCTAAGGGTAAGGTGTGCGATGGTGACAGACTCTTGGGGCGGCTCGGATAACATCGCTCGAGTGGTAATCTCTATCAACTTCCACTTTTCCCGTAGACGGTCACGTTCGAGCTTGACATAATGAAGCTCAGCTTGGGATTGGTCAAGGGAAAAGCCCAAGGATTCCACCTCTTTTCCGAGCTCTGAAAAATGGGCTTCGTATGGGGAAATTCTACTAGATGAGGCCATCACTTCCTTTGTCTGAGTAAAATTGGGTTCGTCAAAGCCTTATATTTATACTAATCATGTGATCGATGTTCAATGGCTATAAATGTAATGGTCACAACTCTTATCATAAAACCAAATAAGTTTACATCTTATAAAAACATTTTTTTTATAAATATACAATTAACTAGATCAAGAGGGATTTTCAATTAATGAATCATTGGGTCGTTACAATATTCCCCCCTTAATAAATTTCGCCCTTGAAATTTTCCTTTTCCCACACTAAAACATATTTGGGTAACTCAGGTTCATCATATCCTCTGACTCCCAAGTCGCTTCTTCAATCTTGTGGTTTCTCCACAACACCTTGATGAGTGGCATTGTCTTATTTCGTAGATCTTTTTCTCTACGATCTAAGATCTTCACTGGTTTCTCCTCATAAGAAAGATAATCTTCCAATTGTACCACCTCGGAAGGCAGTACATGTGAAGGGTCCGGTATGTACTTCCTTAAGAGGGTACATGGAAGACATCATGCACCTTGGCCATAGTAGGTGGAAGTGCTAGTCGATAGGCCACAACCCCAACACAATCAAGAATCTCGAAGGGGCCGATGTACCTTGGACTTAACTTGCATTTCATTAAAACCTCATGACCTTCTTCCATGGAGATATGCATAAAAACACCATGTCTCCAACTTTAAACTCAAGGTCTCATCGACGATTATCTTCATAACTCTTCTATCAACTCTAGGCTGCCTTGATATGCTGTTGAATGGTTTTCACCTTATCCACCATTTCTTCGACCATTTCTGGTCCAAGCTGCTTACGTTCACCGACCTCATCCCAACATGCCGTTGTTCTGCACCTTTTACCATACAGGGCTACATATGGTTCCATTTGGATGCTCGAGTGGAAACTGTTATTATAAGAGAACTCAACGATAGGAAGATGTTGATCCCATCCTCCTTTAAATTCCATTGAGCACGCTCTCAACATATCCTCAAGTATTTGGATAGTCCACTCGGATTGGCCATCAGTTTGAGGATGATAGGTCGTACTAATGTTTAGTTCAGTATTCAGAGATTGTTGAAGACTCTTCCAAAACTTAGAGGTGAATATGGGATCTCGATCAGACACAATAGATTGTGGTAATCCAGGCAACCTTACCACTTCCCTAATATATAGTCGTGCCATTTGATCCAATGAGAAATCTTTCTGAATAGCAATGAAGTGTGCAGTCTTTGTAAGACGATCCACAACAACCCATATTGTATTGTTGCCTTTGGATGCCCTCGGATGTCCGGTGAGAAAGTGCATAGTGATGTTCTCCCATTTCCATTCTGGTATGGGCAATGGTTGCATCATCCCCTTAGACTTCTGCCTCTCTGCCTTCACTTGCTGACACACCAGGCACTTTGATGTATATTCAAAAATCTCCTTCTTCATATTATCCCACCAAAGTTTTCTCAGAGATCTCGATACATCTTTGTGCTCCATGGGTGAATAGTGAAATTTGAACTATGTGCGTCATCCAAAAGTACCTTCTTCAACTCCAAACTTGATGGAACACATAGTCTTTTCCTAACCCGCACAATTCCTTCTTCATTAACATTAAACTATGAGGATTTCCCCTTTTTGATAGCTTCCACTTTTTCTTGAATTCCCACATCATCCTTTTGAGCATCCTTTAACCTTTCCAAAAGAGATGGTTGATCAATCATTTGTGAAAGGATTGATGATGTTCCCTTCTTTATGATTCCCACATCCATATTCATCAAGTCTAAAAGGATTGGATCCTTATTAATTCTCATCATTGATAGAATCGCTGGATCCTTTCTACTTAGGGCATCAGCCACCTTGTTTGTTTTCCTAGGGTGGTAATGTATTGAACAGTCATAATCCTTGATAAGATCTATCCATATTCTCTAGCACATATTAAGCTCTTTATGTGTGAATATATATTTAAGACTCTTGTGGTCAGTATATATCTCACATTTCTCTCCATAGAGATAATGTCGCCAGATTTTCAGGGCAAAGATCAAAGCCGTCAACTCCAGATCATGTGTTGGATAGTTTCGCTCAAGGATTTTCAACTGTATTGAGGTATAGGATATCACTTTATCATTCTCCATCAACACACAGCCTAAGCCTTTATTTGAAGCATCACTTAATACCACAAAAAGCTCCACACTTGTTGGTAAAGTGAGCACAGGTGCAGTGATAAGACTCTTTTTCAACTCCTTGAAGATTTCTTCGCATTCATCACTCCAAGAAAACTTTACTCCCTTTCGAGTTAGCTTGGTAAGAGGGTTGGACAATCGTGAGAAATTTCTCACAAATCATCGATAATATCCAGCTAACCCCAAGATGCTACGAATATCGGTTACTGATGTTGGCCTTGGTCATCCCTCAATTGCATCTGTTTTGGAGGGATCCACAGATATCCCATTGCTTTTGATGATATGGCCCAATAATGAGACCTCCTTTAACCATAACTCACACTTTCTGTACTTTTCATAGAGCTTCTCCTTATACAAAGTCTCCAATACAGTTCATAAATGCTCATCATTGTCCTCCATGGTTTTGGAGTATATTATAATATCATCTATAAAGACTACCACAAATTTGTCAAGGTAATCTCTAAAGACTCTATTCATCATGTCCATGATTATTGCTGGATCATTGGTGAGTCTGAAAGGAATTACTATGAATTCATAGTGCTCGTACCTTTTACGAAAAGCAGTCTTGTGAATAACTTCCTTCTTCACGCTTACTTGATAATATCTTGACCGCAAGTCCACCTTGGAGAAGTATTGTGCTCCACGCAACTGATCGAACAATTCATCAATTCATGGGAGTGGATACTTGTTCTTTATTGTGATTTTGTTATGTACACGATAATCGATGCAAAGTTGCATTGACCCATCCTTCTTCTTGACGAAGAGGACTGGTGCACCCCATGGTGAAGCACTTGGGCGTATAAACCCTTTATCCAGATTCTTCTGTAGTTGATTCTTCATCTCTTCAAGCTCAACAACAGCCATTCTCTATGGAGTCTTGGATATTGGTAGCGCCCCAGGTATAAGTTCAATTGAGAACTCAACATCTCTTCTTGGAGGAAGACCAGGCAGTTCCTCGGGAAACACTTCAGTGAATTCCCTCACAATAAGCATTTCTTCTAGGATGTTTTCTTCCTTGGACTCAATCATCTGAGCCAGATACGCGTGCCCATAGGGCAGTAATATCCATGCTTGAGATGATGGAGCTAAAGGAGATTCATCTTCCTCATGACACTTGTAAAGAATCGGGGGTCGATTCTCCATATGGAGTGTGATTTCCCTCTCCCGAAAATTTATGTTGGCTCTATATAAAGAAATCCAATCCATGCCAAGAATTGCATCAAATTCTACCAAAGGGAGTATGAATAGGTTCTCCGGGAAATTCAATCCACATATTATAACAGTGGAGGACTTATATTCATGGGATGCAATGATTGCCCCATTTTCCGTACTCACCGACATCTTTACTTCCATGATTTGTGGTGGTGCTGGGATTGTTCTAATAAAATTTCGAGATATAAAAGAATGTGTAGAACCTGAATCAAAAAGTACGTTCTCTATTCTTGAATGAATGACTAGCGTACCTGTCACCACTTCGTTGTCGGGTTCACTTCGGCAGAAGTGATGGAAAAATCTCCTCCTTGCTGTCTTGGAGGTTGTTGGTTGCCTCCGATAACCCTTGGATTAGGGCACTGATTTGCAAAATGACACAGTTCTTTGAATTTGTAGCATTGAACAATGCGTTGAGGTTCGAACAGAGCATTCCTCTCCTCTGTCACAGCCGCGAGTCCTTCTTGTCGACAGTTAATAGCTAGGTGCCCTTCTCTTCCGCACCTGAAGCATTTTCTCGTCCCCTTAAGGCAATTTCCAGGGTGTTTCTTTCTGCACTTTTGGCAAGTGGGGTGCTGGAACTTCATAGCGCCATTGGGTTTATCCATCAGACCACCAGCATTGAATTCCACTTTACGCTTCTTGTCCCCATGATACACTTATGATTCTCCGATCTCCATTTCGACCTTGAAGGGACATCGGACAATTTCCTCATAGTTTTCGATGTCACGGATCGCTAATGGTTTCCGCAAGCTAGGATTCAGCCCACCAAATAAGCGGTCAACCTTGAATTCGGGGGTAACGACAAAGCCGGAAGCGTATCGTGCAAGCCTTGTGATGTTTGCCTCGTACATTCCCACAGATTCTTCATATTTTTTCTTGAGGGAAAGGAAGTCCCTTTCCATCTTAAGATGGAGGGTGCACGGAAAATATTTATCGAAAAACATCTTCCGGAATTCCTTCCATTCCAAAGCCTTGATCTCATCCTTAGGCTTCGTATTTTTGATCAACGTCCACCATTGATCAGCTTCACCCTCCATATGATAAGCCTCCAGGAGAACCTTACCTTGTTCAGAACATTAGAGGATGGAGAATATTTTTTCAATGGAGTTTATCCATTGTTCAGCGATCATGGGATCGGATGATCCACTAAAAGTAGGAGGCCTTTATCTCATGAATCTCTTGATAGCGACTTGTTCTTTCTTAGGGGGGGTTGAATGTTCCTCTTGACCCATGTTTCTATTCAAAACTTGAGTTAGATGAGAGAGATGTGTGACAATGTTCGTGATTCCCGCTCCCATTGGATTGGGCATCTCATTAGTACAATCATCACACTGATCTTCACAATGGTTGTTAGCCCGAGTCCTCCTATTACCGGCCATTGGCTGGAATAAAAAGAAAGTTAGGGGTAACACATAAAGGGTAATCCAAAGACAAAAGTTGATGACTTATAAATAAACTTTAATTTCTTTAACTCATGAGTCTATAGGATTCAATCTAGGATTTTCATGATCTACTTTCTAACATATATTCTTAGGGGAATTTTTCCCTTAATAAGGGTTCATAACAAGATTTTGAATTTATCAAAACATATCCCCTAGGAGTGTTGTAACCAAGAGTGCAGCATGCCCCATTGTCATGCACCAGTTCCCGTTCAATTCTAGCTGAAAGCGGTGTTTTCGGGTTTTACCCCTAGGATACATCTGTGCCAGATCCGCCTCTACCTGCTCATATCCACACATGGATTTATTTGTTTTATAATCCACTTACATAGTATTTACCAAATCTTAGGGATGTTTTTATTGTACTTAGTCTTGTATCTAGGGATTTACTAGAGTTTTCCTAATCCCAAAAATAACTAAACCTCCCTCTAATACCAACTATGACAACCCTTCTTTTTATTAAAACTCAAACATGCCTTATTACATAAAACATAACATGATAAAACAAAGAAGATTGAGATGTTTAGTGTCATTGGGGATTAGTATCATTACATAAAAACATAAAACATGAACTACAACATCTTTATTGAAAACATCCTTTACATGACCACTACATTCCCTCGTACTTAGCATTGCATGGGATAACCTGAGGACATGAATAAGAAAAGGGTGAGCTATAAAGCCCAGTAAGGGAGTACACATGGAATAACATGAGGAGTACAATACATGTTAGGAAATAGGCATGTCAATATAGCAGAAGATAAACGTGAACATAAAGGCGTGATAAATCATGATAATCATAACATGGAAATGTGGAAACAACACTTAACATTGAATTAGCATGAGCCAAGGCTCATTGTACATAGAGCATGAGTAAACCATCATTCCACATGAAGCACGAGTAAACCCTCATTGCACTTGAATTAGCATGATTCAACACTCATTTCACATTACGTATCATGATACTATACTTTACCCAATGAATTAGATCACTATAAGGGCGCACCCTTCTTAAACATTTCATTTCATGCATAAGTGTTCCACATGGATCATAAAACATGGATTCATAAAACATAATCATTTATTCCACGATAAAGGAATGTGTAATTAATACATGAAAATTTATAATCAATATGTAAATGTGCATAAAGGTGAATACCCTTGATGGAGAAATGGGCATGGTATTCACTACACAATGACATTGGCTTAGAAAATCGGTGAGATTTTCCCAGCGTAACAGCGTGACATAAGAATTCATAAAAATGGTTGATGACAGAGAAATGGATTCCTCATCATATTTACATGTAATGGACAGTAAGGAGGTCATATAGATACATTTCCCAACAATTGAAAAGGAATTTAGATTCATCATACAAAATTATTGCTTGAATGTAAATGAAGAGTGAGAATTTCCTTTCATAATTTCGACATAATAACGGGTGTACAAGGGAGGCATTTAATAAGAGATAATGGGGTCTCCCATCATTAAAAAAATAAGAGGATAGTATGGGAGCGGTTCGAAACCATACCCCAACATTCATAATTTAAATTAATAGGGAAATACAACTTTAAGAAAATTGACAAAAATGTGAAAGGAAGAAAAAACCCTTACTTGGAAGTGTGCTTCCAAAGGCTAGAGAGAGGCTTGTGAGAGGCTTCTTGGGAGCTTGGGGCACCTTGGGAGGATTCTAGAGAGAGTAGGATAGAGGTTGGACGAACTCCAATGTTTGTTTGTGAGGAGGAAGTGGGATCTTGGGTGGGTTTATATAGGAAAGGTGAGAGAATTCTTTATTATTTAGGTTTGGGACCCCTTATATTAAACAAATCCAAACCACAAACCATCCCATGGTTTTTGCCCATGGTTTCTAGAAAAGGAAAGAGAAAAAAAAAATTTACAACGCCAAGGTCCTAACTTATTAAAATAATAAGGTTGCTTATGTGGAGGTGAGTCAGACTCCCATGGAAGTTAATTTAAAAAGGAAAAGTGTTGAATAAGTCTAGAGGGGTTCATTAATGCTTTGAAAAGTAAGTCAAACAAACCCAAAATAACTTTATTTTAATGGTAAAACATATATTGGCCGAACATAAGAATTATATTATTTTATTACATCACCATTGGGTCATTATGATATCATAAAACACATTATATATGTAAACGGTATTTAATTTTTACCCAAACATTGGACTGTCTCAGAAAATTATGAAAAATTCACCGTTGGATAATTTCGACGCCCTGATTCCAGAAATGACATTTATTTTATCTTAAAAAATTTCCAAATATGTTAATTTTCACTTTTATAATAAAAACCAACATTTATCGAAAATTCACGGGTTTTGACAGAAATGGCTTTCAAACCATAATATAACATTTTAATTGCATTCATAAATTTATAAGATCATTTATATTTAATTAATTTAACAAAAATATTATTATTTTAATAAAATATTATTTAATTCAAAAATTCCTTAATTTATTAAAATAGATTTCTTTATTAAATAATAACTGAAAACACTATTTGTACTTTAAAAACTATTTACAATATATCAAAAATGACTAGAAATTAGATTCATTATTATATACAAAAATAATGTTCATGAACATAGTATTACTTATTTGTTACATAACCCCTTAAAATAGCCGCATAAGACCTAAGGGTAAGGTGTGCGATGGTGATAGACTCTTGGGGTGGCTCGGATAAATCGCTCGAGTGGTATTCTCTATCAACTTCCACTTTTCCCATAGACGGTCATGTTTGAGCTTGACATAATGATGCTCAGATTGGCCTTGGTCAAGGGAGAAGCCCAAGGAGGCCACCTCTTTTCTGAGCTCCGACAAATGGGCTTCGTATGGGGCAATTCTACTGGATGAGGCCATCGCTTCCTTTGTCTGAGTAAAATTGGTTTTTTTAAAGCCATATATTTATACTAATCATGTGATCACTATTCAATGGCTATAAAAGTAACGGTCACAACTCTTATCATAAAACCAAAGAAGTTGTCATCTTATAAAAACATTTTTTTATAAAGAGACAATTAACTGGATCAAGAGGGATTTTCCATTAACGAAACTTTGGGTCGTTACATGGTACCCCTAGGTTGGGATGAGTTCTAGTTACCTATATATATATAATTTTAGTTCTTATGTTTCTTTTTCATGGCCCATCCAAGTTGAGTACTTTGTACCAAACTCCCCCATTACATGGGGGAGGGTGTTTTTCCAGACACTCCTTTGAGTGGCTGGTTATTAGCTCCTTTTTTCTCACTTTACAAAGTAGCCCAAGATCAGTCAAGAAGGCTATCACGGAATGAGGTCCATTGTTTCCCAAGACACTTCATGAAAGGTAGTTGTGGTGTTTGACCCAGGTGTGTGCGGGCAGATTATTTCCCAACTATTTTCATGATGAGGCCCAGGTGTCTTCGGGCATGGCAGTATTCATTATGGACTAGTTGTTTTTGGGCGTGGTTACATGTGATTGTTTTGGACCAAGTGTGTGCTGTTGGGATTTTTTCTTGTGATAGTCCTAGTGATTGTGGGCGAGACCTGTGATTGTGATTTCCCAAGTGTGTACGGGCAGGTGGATAGCATTAGGACTGCGGTGAGAATGGCGGAAGAGGTTTGACGTGTAGGATGTCTTCAATGACCAATTATAATGTGGCATGGGGTACCCAAATATCGATGTGCTATTACTATTACATTACATGAATTTTGTTTTTTTTGTGGAGTGTTCCTTGGTGAGGTTTGGGCAGATATTTTATTTATTAGGTGTTTGGTTATCTCCTTTTCTCATGGGGCATTAGATTTCCTCCCAACATGTGCACAAGAGCTTTTGGGTTTCCCTTCTGAGTATATATGTGTACTCATCTTAAGTATATAAACTACTCTCATGTTTCCTGGAGGACATCATGGACCATGCGAGACCGTATAACCTCAGACGTCGGGACAATTGTTGTTTCTATTTTACTTTTCATGGTACTTTCATTTGAGGTATTCTTGTACTTTTTTTTCATCCACTTTTGAACATGTGTATGGGAATGGATTGCTTTTTGCATTACTATTATCTCTAGTTTTGGTGTTGTTGGGATTTACTATCTTATATAATGATCCTACTAAATAAAAAGGGTAATACCTTCCATCATTTTGTGTGATTCTATACCCTTGGTGCTAGTCGCCACTCCGGAACCTATTGAATGCGGGTCTTGTGGGTCATTATCTCTCCTTCACCTTGAAGAAGGAGGGGTCTGGAAGTCTTTTTCCCCTTCTCTCATTTCGGTGAGGGTGGGTTGTGATTGAATGGAATCAAAGGTGATTATGAAAGATAGCACGGTGCTAGGGGTTAGGAACACAAAAGATTTCATGGGAGGGTAGGTCAACAGTTATAGGCAATCTTTGATCGTGAAATAATCCATGGATGATCGGCTAGGACATGGGGTTTTAGGGCCCCCCATGATCTGATGTAAGGGCTCTGGGCCTACCAAACGACCATGTGAGGCTACACTGATTATAGTGTAGAGACCCTAGTAATTCTACATGCATCATAAGGACTTGGGTTCTTGTGGGTTCTGGGTGTCCTATAAATTTAAATAAAATAAATGATTAAGAAAAATTTAAAAGCAACATTCTACACTACTCTGGATTAGGAATTATTTATTTACCTTGAAGATATGGAACTTAGACGAAGACCACAATTAGTGCAAGTGATTGAGGAACAGGAGGCTTTTTTGGCTGATCAGTAGAGGGATGATCGATAGGAGGAGGATGACCAGTTCCTGAGGACAATAAATGCCTTTCAGTAACAAACCCTCAGGAAGTACGAGGGTAGCATCTCAAACATGGAGACATAGAGCGATATTGAGGAGCTGGTGATAGCTTTCAGCTTGATCCGGGCTCCAATTAAGTAATGGGTTCCTCTGGATATAAGCCAGATGTCGGGAGCAGCTCAACAATGGTGGATGCACTACCTTTTGGAGAAGAGGGAGGCTGAGGTTATGTGGACTAACTTCAAGAATGAGTTATTGGTGGAATTACATTATTCCATGATGAAGGATGAGAAGATGCTTTAGTTTGTCTCCCTTTAGAAGGAGATCATGTCACTATGGGATTTGGGGATCAAGTTCAAGGTTCTCCATTTTTTTTCTCTAGACTCTTTCCCAGATGATGAGTCTTGGGTGAGATGTTTAGACGAGGAAATATATCCTTATCTTCTATAAGATGTTACTCCCTTCACCCTACTGACGTACATGGAGGTCCAGATGAAGGATGAAGTGGTAGAAATGATGCACATGCTGGGAGGAGTGTCGCGAGAGGGGATTCAGAAGAGTTCGTCAAAGGGAAAGGCCGCTTGTAGCAGGCCTCTAGCATCAGGGCCTTCCAAGTTTCGACCTGTGGGTAGTAGGCCCCAACCGTTCATGTTTTGATCCCTCGGTCCACGTCCCTTCCTTGTGGGTCTAGGACCGAGATACTTCATCTGCAGTAGCCATGGGAACCTTTATAATTAGTGCCAAGTCTGAGTGCAATATATTGTAGAGGGTTAGTTCAGCGCCCACCTTAGCAGCAGCAACTTCCAAACAGGCCCTTTCAGTAGCAGCAACAGTAGGTACATCGAGCTTCTAATCCTCCGATGGTAGATATTACAGGAGGAGTCCGGCCATAAGACCCACCTCCGGGACCTCGACCAGGGCGTGGTTATGGAGGTAGCCGATAGCAGAGGGGTAGAGGTGTTGGGAAAGGGTATTTCATGCTGCAGAGTTAGCAGTACCAGCATGTTTAGAAGTCGTTTGAGGTACAATAAGCATGTTTAGTACTCTCATCTATGCCTTTTTTTATACATAAGATTTGCACTTATTTTTTTGCACCCAATCTGGCATGTGCTCTGGGTTTAGACGCTAGTGACTTCTAGTGCCCCTATTGTTTAGTAGGCCAATTGGAGGTCAGACCGAATTGTTTTATGTTTTCTGATGGGGTAGACTTATGATAGGTCCACATGAGTCTCGTAGGGATTTACTACTATTGCAGATTCATCCATATGATTTCATCCTAGGCATCGACTAGCTATTTTTTGTGCATGATGTTATCAACTGTTTCCAAAGGACAGTCATATTCTCTGATTATAATGGCCAACGTGTGTCTTTTATTGGCGAATATATTTTTCAGGGGGGATGGATGTGTGAAGCCTCTTATTTCTATGTTTTCTGAACATTTAGCAGAATCAGTGGATGCTGAGATGATTGATTTCTCGAGAGTTTTTAGAAATCTCCTGGACATTTTTTCCAAGGTGATTGTGACTCTAACCTCTCAACGTGAGATAGAGTTTGGGATAGACTTCCAGCCCGATGCCCGTCATATTTCCATGACTCTATTGGATGGCACCTTCTGAGTTGAGGGAGTTGCAGATTTAGATTGATGATCTGATGATAAAGGGTTTTGTCCGACCTATTGTATTGCCATGGGGTGCTCTGTTCTTGATTGCGAAGAAGGAAAATTGTGGTCTCAGTCTATGCATAAACTACTGAAGACTAAATCAGGTAACAGTCAAGAAATTTTACCCACTATGGATGATAGGAAATCTCTTTGACCAGTTGAGTGGAGTAGATTGGTTCCCTATGATCGATCTACGGTCTAGGTATCACCTGTTATGGGTGAAGTATAGTGGTATTCCAAATACTATGTTCAGGTGAAGGTATGGGCACATTGAGATATTAGTCATGATGTTCGATGTTATGAACACACCAGTTGTTTTCATGGGGCTCATGACCTCATTTTTCCATGAGTCTCTAGACCAGTTCGTCATTGTGTTCATCGATGACATTTTTATCTACTCACGATTATAGGAGGAACAATCTATGCACCCTAATATGGTCTTGGAAATACTTCGACACAACCAACATAATGGGAAATTGTCCAATTGTATGTTCATGACAGGACAAGTGCATTACCTTGGACAAGTGGTGTCTTAGAAAGGGGTATCAGTCGATCCGTCAATGGATGAAGTTGTTGTTTATTGGGATACACCAAAGTATGTGATGGAGGCTTGTAGTTTTCTAGGTCTATCCAGCTATTATCGGAGGATTGTACCCGACTTTTCTCAAGTAAAATCTCCTGTAAAAGATTTGACCTTAAAGGACCAGACCTTCTTGTGGAGTGAGCAGTGTGAGGAATCCTTCAGTTATCTGAAGGGGAAGTTGATTAGTTCCCTAGTAATGAGGCTACAAAAATTAAGTGATATTGTTTGAGGTGTTTTTTGATGCTTATCGGCTTGGCCTGGGGTGTGTGTTAATGCAACGGCATAGAGTGATATATTATGGGTGTAGGGAGTTACGTCCCCAGGAGCTTAACTATGAAGCCCATGAACTAGAGCTTGTATCTGTAGTGCCCGTATTGAATTTGTGGTGGCATTACCTCATCAGGGGGAAATTTTTGTTCTTCACATATCATAAGAGTTTGAAGTGTATCCCTACACAGCTGGAACCAAACATGCGGCAAAAATGTTGGGTGGAGTTTAATCAAGACTACAAATTCGAGATCTCTTATTCAAAATGTAAGGGGAACATTGTGGCTGATGCCTTGAGCAAGATTTCATAGACAGAAGCTGTTCAAAAATCTGTGGATACATGGAATGAAATATAGGAGTTGGCTGGATTACACCTAGATGCAAGTGTGGATGGTGGTACAGGTTGTCTGTTTCAGATGATATTGGGGTCCTCTCTATTAAGGTAGGTGGTGGAGTCTTAGTGGGGATACATAGAATGTGAATTGATGCGCGATCAGGTTAACCAAGGCAATGCTCCAGAAGGGTGGTTTGAGGATGGTCAAAATCAGAATATTTTCAAAGGGAAGTTGTTTTTCCTAGAGAAGAATCACAAGGTATTTCTCTATGAGTTCCAAAAATAACTATTATCGGTAGACCATGGTGTTTCCACGATGTACCGAGGCCTGAGGGAATCGTTTTGGTGGCCCTGGGTGAAACGGGCAGTGGCTGAGTTTGTGGCAAGGTTCTCGGTGTGTCAGCAGGTGAAGGATGAACACCGTGTCCTAGGAGGATTTTTGTAGGCATTAATTTCCTCATGTGCAAGAGGGATGACATCACGATGGAATTCATAAAAGTAATACCTGGTGTTTTAGGAGGTTGTGATGCCATCTGGGTAGTGGTAGACCGATTAACGAAGTCACCACACTTTCTGGCGATCAAGGAGTCGAGTGTGGTGGATTCCTTAGCAGAGAGATACGTTGATGAGGTTGCGTGGTTGCTTGGAGTTACTTTGTCTATAGTCTCTGATAAGGATTCACAATTTACCTAATGAGTCTGAAGGGGATTGTAGTATGCTTTTGGAACCCAGCTACACCTCTACACTTTTTTCCTTCCCCAGACAGATGGGAAGACAAAGAGAACCATCCAGAAATATGAGGATATTCTATGAGCATGTGTTTTGGACTTTGAGGGGTCATGGGAATGACACTTTCCCCTAGTATAGTTTTCTTAAAATAATAGATATCACTTTATTGTTGGAATTGAACTGTTTCAAGCCTCAACTGAATGACGTGACGTTCACTATTGTGTTGGACTAAGGTTGGGGAGGCAGGTGTTCTTGGACCAAAGGTAGTGTAGAAAACAACAGAAAAGGTTTATTATGTGTGTGAGAGGATGAGAGCAGACCAGGACCAGTAGAAATAGTATACTAATCATAGGTGGAGGCCCTTGGATTTAGAGGTTGGAGAAAATGTGTTTTTGATGTTCTCCCCTTGACGTGGGTAGTTATGGTTTGGAAAGGGGTGAAATCTATCTCCTAGGTTCTTCAGGCCCTTTAAAGTGTTGGGTCAAGTTGGTGAGGTGTCATATCTGCTGGAATTACCACCTCAAATAGAAATGATCCACAATGTTTTCCATGTCTCCCATATTTTTCGATATCTACACGATGTCCCCCATTTCATTGACTAGGGATTGATGGATATTGGAGATGATGATGCTTTTTGGATATATCGGTGAGGATCGAGGATGGGAATGAGAAAATGCTTCATGGAATAACCATCCATTGGCTTCGTGTGTTCTGGAGGCATGGTGGCCTTGAAGAGAGTAAATGGAAAAAGGAGGCATAGATATGCACCCAATACCGAGAGCTGTTTTGAGTTTTTTTCTTTTTTGTATTGTACTTGTTTGATGGTAGGCTGACCTTGTTGGTTTATTAAATGTTTTGTTCACGTACCTTGTGAATGTTTATGAAAATTCCTGATATGTTGGGAAGGAAGGACCTGATCCCTGATCAAGATGCATTAAGGTGGATGTGATTAAACATGTGTGGGTGAGTCAGTGCCACCCAAAGCGGATAGTATCTTGACATGAATGAAGGAACTCCTGGATTCATTTTTCCGGACAATGTGATCCTTGGGTTTGGTGTGGCTGTTTGGGGTGGTTTTTCTCCCAGAGGTATCTTTCAAGGAGGTTGTTCGGACCCATATCTTCTCTTCGGGTCTAGATTGAAAATCGAGGATGAGAATAGTTTAAGTGGAATATAATGTAATCACCTAAACCCTCCTCCTGGTTTATCCCTTTTCCAAATTTCTAGTGTTTGAAATGTTGTAGACCCATCACGTCTGGATCCTCATATCGTTGTCTCGGTGGAATGACATCATTGCTTTGTGAATGATCGGTGAGACTGATCAATGTGTTGTCGATCGGTGTGTCCCTGATCGGTGTGTCATAGATCAGTGTGTCACCGATCATTGCTAGAAGGGTCTTGTTAAGATTTTCATCCCTAGTTTTTTTAATAATTAAACTTTTGTGTATTTTTATCTTTTTAAATGTTTTGAATGGCCGTTTATAACCCCATATTCAATGCTTAAAATCCCCTAGGAGTGTGTATACCCTCAATTGACCCACACTGTATGTCTATGAATCATTTTTCCTCTCTTTAAATGAAATCCTTTATCGCACAACTCTTTCAGACACCTCCCTAATGAAAATTATTAAAATAACAAAAATTTATATCGTGGATAACTTCCCAACCGCATGGAAAAACCACAATCAGCCTTTAAAGCAGGTCAAGATCAAGATATCTCGTAACTTTGGTATCTTGCCTTTTTATCACACGGGAATACCTTAGTTATTCTTCTTGGATGGCATCTTTTCCTTCCATGGTGCATTTGGAGTTTCCCCTTCGTGAGTCAAGTGGTGTGCTTGTGTTAGAGAATTTCCTACTCATTCTTGGAGTCCCCGATATTAATCCCCTGAAATTCACACATCCCATGTTCTTAGAACGTGGAGATAAACATTGATCCTTGATCATCCATGTAGGGTTTTCCTTCGTCTCTCATTACTGTGTATCATGCGGGTTGGTTATGAAAATGTTTTTTACAGGGATCGATGAAACCAAATCATAATTAAGATACTAAATGGAATTTTAAAGAATTATGGGAGTGTGCTATGTGTTTCTTCTAATCTATTTATCATTTATTATGAGTTTTGAATTGTACTGGCATATGTCTACTAAAAATCATGGCCATAGGTGGTGTTTTATTGCACACTAATGAACTTCTATTTTTCTGGACATGTATGTGATTGAATGGCTGTAACATGGAAAATCATTAATCATGTAAACTCAATTGATTAAATAGATTCACAAAGAATCATAGTTTGGTCACCCCGGATAACCAATCATAAGGATGGAACTAAATGAATGGTATATTCAAATTTGAAAACTACCTTGTTCTAATCTAGTGATGTTAACAATTGATGCTTGGGATGTGACGTGGATGGGGATGGGATCCTCTATTGTGGTGCAGTTATTGGATTTGGATCTGAGGTCATTTGGGGATGTATGGTGGGTCTTGGTTTGGTTCCAGTACTTAGAGGTATC
This sequence comes from Viscum album, assembly GCA_963277665.1. Classification (NCBI taxonomy): domain Eukaryota; kingdom Viridiplantae; phylum Streptophyta; class Magnoliopsida; order Santalales; family Viscaceae; genus Viscum; species Viscum album. The sequence goes on along the minus strand of OY728151.1, from coordinate 1,831,733,664 downwards.
TCATAGATCCCTTTTGTTGTTCTAACCCTGCAAGAGAACTGGGTGTGAATGCTTAAATTTCATTTTGGATATTTTTGTTTCCTTTTCTTGTGACTATGCATGTTAGCTGCCCCATAGTGAAAATTTTTACATAAATGGAATCCCTTGAATATGAAAACAAGAATGGAATCAATGGTGAATTGTTTTCTGTGAATTAGTTGTGACATAGTTGTGGGTGTGGTGATTCTAATGAATAAATAGTAACGAGGTTGTTTGTGTGGGGATGGTTTGGAACCCCTTGGAATGGATGAGTGCTTGTTACCTATATATATAATTTTTGTTCTTATGTTTCTTATTATTGCCACCATGTTGAGTACTTTGTACTGAACACCCCCATTACTTAGAGGAGGGTGTTTTTCCCAACCCTCCTATGAGTGCATGTTTACTACCTCCTTTTCTACTCCCTTTCTCGAGTAGCCTAAGATCATTCGAGCAGGATGTGGTGGCCTAAGTTCCATTATATCCCAAGACACTTTTGTCAGGGTACTTAGGGTGGTTGTCCCAGGTGTGTGTGGGTAGATTGTTTCCCATGTATCTTCGGGAGGAGGCCCAGGTTTCTTTGAGCATGGAGATAGTTGTTCTGGCACATATGTTTTGGGGTGTGTTTAGATGTGGTTGTTCTGGCCCAAGTGTTTTTGGGTGGGATGTGTGTTAGTGATATCCAAGGTTTTTGCGGGCTGGACATGTGGAAGTGATAGCCTAGGTGTGTGTGGGATGGGGGTGGTGTTGGGACTACGGTGTGAATGGTGGGAGAGTCTTGACACGTAGGATGTCTTCGATAACCAGTAGGAATGTGGAAAGGGGTACCCAAATTTTGATGTGAAATTACTATTACATTACTTGACTTTCATTATTTGGGGATTGTGTCTTGGAGAGGTTTGGGCAGATAGTTTCTTTATTAGGTTCTTGGTTATCTCTTTTTCTCATGGGGCATTAGAATGCCTCCCCAGTTGTGAATGAGTGTTTTTGGTTTTCTCTACTGAGTATACCTGTGTACTCACCCTATGTATATAAACTATATTCAGGTTTCCAAGATGATGACAGAGATCTTGCGGGACCGTACTAGCTTGGATGTTGGGATAATTGTTGTTGCAGTTTTTCTTTTCTTGGTACTTTCCTTTGAGGTTTTCTTTTTCTTTTGTAGAATCTACATTTGGACATGAATATGGGAATGGTTTTCTTTTGCCTTTACTTTTACCTCCAGTTTTGGTGTTTTTGGGATTTACTATCTTATCACCCAATCCTACTAAATAAAAAGAAAAATTACTTCAATCATTTTGTGTGATTAAATACCATTGGTGGTAGTTAGCACTGTGAGACCTATTGAAGTTGGATCTTGGGGTTCATTATCACTCCTTAAACATGAATAAGGAAGGGTCTGGAAATCTGTTGTCCCTTCTCTTATCTTGGCGAAGGCGGTTCATGACATTTATACCATTTAATATTTCATAGCTCTTACTGAGTAAACTAATTCATTGTTAAAGTCACCATTAATTACTAACAAAAATGAAATTTCAAGGATTATAAAATTCTACATGATGATACCAAATATAAATTTTTTAGAATTTAATTTTATATGTTGAAAATAATAATTTAAATGAAAACATGAATAACATGATAAAAAATTGTCCTCCAAAAATATTATTTTTATATATAATGAATTTTTATATAAAGAAGAAATATAATTTTTATTATAATTAAATTTAATGGGTAATTAATAATAAAAATGAACTAATGTAATTTTAAAACCAATACAAAATATAATTCGAGTTTCTAAATGTGTGAAAAATAATAATGTTTTTATATAAAACTCTAATATATTCTACCATTCACCCCAAAATCAACTTTTTAAAAAAAAAACCCAAAAAAATAATAATATTTTAATAATGAGATTCTTATTATAAAGATGATATTAATTTCAAAAAAAATTAATAAACAAATGAAACTAATTATATTATTATCTCACTAAATAAAATAAAAATCATTTATAAATAAAAATATATTTTTTGAAGCATAAAGTTACATTACTAAAAAGAGAGTGCTTATTTATTATTAGTTAATGAATAAAATTGAATTAAACAAATATATTTTAATTATTTTACAAAAGTTGGTTATTTTTATTCATATAGTCAATTTAAAAAATGGGGCATAATTGATAGATTTGAATACAAATAATGTAACAGTGAACTACAGTTCCTCTAAACTTTGTGCATCATGTAAAGAAATATATAAATGAAAATAAATTTATCTAAATAAAAATAAATCATAAAATATTATTGTTTTATATACTACCCATTAATGATATTTCAACACTGAAATTATATAGATTTGACATAAAAAAATAATGATACATATGAACTATCACATCCTAAGGTTCAAAAATTGCATTCTAAAATTTATGGTTTTACAAAAATCATATCTCGGGTCAATGGGGTTATTTTAAAAAAAAAATCTCTTAAATCTGTAATCACCATATGTTGTTCCCCATAATATTGAACATGCCCTAGTTGTAGGAACAATGAGTTCAATACATATGATGGATCAGTTATATACTTCCTTAATATATATAAAATGAACACATCATGATCTTTAGAGTAATTCTCCTAATGATCCATGAAATAAGAAACTATCCAGATAAAATAAAAAATTTGAAAAATACTAATATATCTATTGATCAACCTCCCTTTATAACCAAATTTTATAACCTTAATACAATGATATATATATGAGAATAAAATATCACTAACTTAAAAATCTATATATCACCAATAACTATCAATACAATCTTTCTTTCAACCCGGACGTACTATTAAATGTTTGTAAATATATCATACATTCTCTCTCATTTACTCAACAAGATCAAGTTCCAATAGATTTTGTTATCCAACTTCATCTCAACATATTAGAGTTATATACCATAATCAATAGAGGGATTCATAAAGATCCATCTAGATTATCGAGTGGATGCTATTGTTCTATGAAATTTACATGAAAGGATGGTTGTGATCCAAACCAAATTTGAACTATATATTGAATCCTTTCAATATGTCTATGAGTGTTTTAATGGCCCTCTCAGAATGAAAATATATCTAAAGATGATATTAATTATTGAAATTCAATATTATAACCATATACTAAGGAATACTTCTCTATATTATTGAGGTAATCCTTTTATCCCAAAGGGATACAATTGAATTTGTTACTCTAGAAAATCTCACTACGTCTTTAATAAATATCTGAGCAAGTAGATTAGGAGAGAGATATTCTCAAAAAATAATGAAATTTTCCAACATGTTATGTTGATATACTAGAATCTATGTATAATTATTCCCTTTATATGACTTGGGGATTCCTGTTACAAAATCCATAATGATATTTTCCCATTGACATTCAGGTTTGGATAATTTTTGTAACATCCACTTACACATATATCTCTCTACAGTAACTTGCTAACATACATGGGATCATGATTTATAAAATTCAATATACTTTATTCATGTTTTCCCATAAGAAATAATCTTTTATATCTCCACATATCATCACAAATCTAGTAAAAATTGACAATGATGAACTCTAAGTTTCAAAAAATAAAACTATAATTAATTTTGGTATTGATGGGAAACATAATATCTTCTTGAATCATATGATGACCTTCCTATTATTTTCAACAAAGGATCATTTTTCTCTTTTTCAATGGTTCTAAATATTTATTCTAAACCAATTTAATACTTACATGGATTGATATTTGAACATTCGAATGGATAATAAAATGATATTCCATCTTTACTCATGATTTTATATTCCATCATATAAAAACAATAGGTATAATATCTCTTTGGATCCACATCATTGACATACTACTATAGACATTCATATTTAGAGAATCAACTATCCTTTTCACCTACCCTAGGTGGTAACATATTGATAAATTATAATAAATACTTAGTTCCAACCATCTTCTCAAGTGCATATTCATATTTTTAATTTTTCATATATTCTTCATGGTTTTATTATCAATATATATCACACATTTATCTAAAAAGATATTGAATTGATATCTATAATTAAAAAAATTACAATTAAATCTTCAAAATCAGGAGTTCAGAAATGTTGTTCCTGAATATTCAATTGGAGAGAGGAATATGACACAGTAATAAATGTTTAGATAAGAAAATATATCATTCACATCATTAATGCATCACTATAAATCTCAAACCCTTATGCACTATAGTGTTGTTTAAACACATGTTCACTGGCCAACCATCACTTATCCTCCTTCAAATTCTATTCACATTCATTTATCTAATAATATTACTCCATTCCATGTAAACATTGTGATTTGATTAGATAATTATGAGAAATTACTCACAATGATATGTTAGTATCCTTCTAACAAAAAAACAATGGATTGTGGTTACCATGGTTTGTCTGGTCTATTTCCCAAAAAGGTTCTTCTATAAAGGATTCATCAATATACCATCTTTTGAGATTATATGACACATGATTGAAAATTTTTAAACCAAAAACTAACATATGGAATTTATTCAAGAAAAATTAACTTCTATTGAATTTTTATGACACTTCTCAAATGATCATCACAAACATACGTATTCTTTAAATATATAATAAAATCATCTATATAAACTTAAAAAAAATTGATTAAATTATCTTAAATTATTTCAAAAAATTAATCCATGATGCTATAAATGGACATAGTAATTTCAGATGACATCATTGTGAATACAAACTACTCATAACTAATGAAAAAGATTATATTTCATATAAAAATCTTTTCACTCTCATTTTATTATATCCAAAACAAATGTTAATATTTAAAAAGTATTGTGCTCCATGAAATTGGAAAAAACATGTTATCAATACAGGGTGAAAGATACAGGTTCTTGATAATGATCTTATTTAGTTATCAATCAGAAATTCAATGATGCTTTAACCCATTAGTCTTCATTAAAAAATGAATATGTGAACCCCTTATTGACATATAAGGTAATATTAATCCCTTATCATGATTCTAGTATATTAGCTTATTGAATTCATATAACTCTATTTGGTCCACTATATTTGGTGGATTTGAAATAGGTTTAGAAATTGGTATGAGTTCTAATTAAATTTCAAATTAATGATTCATGGGAGACAAATAATGTATTCACGAAATAAATTAGCATAATCATGGAAAATTGGGATATATATGATGTTCAGTTTTACCCAAACCATTATAGACAAATATACTAAATTAATAGGAAGTATGACCAATATAATTGAAGTAACTTCCATTTGAAATTCAAATTCATCCACACACTAAAAGGCAATAATTTTCTGATTTTTCATATCCAAATTTACTTACCATTATATGTAATTCATATGGGATACATATAGAGAGAGGAAATCCATTCCCAAAATCACATATATATTAACTAAAAGAAAAATAAAACGGCATTCTTGAAGCACTGTCTGAAACATTCTATCATAGAGTTGCTATAAATTCGTAATTTGATCATAAAACCATAGTTTTTCTTCAAAAATTACTCGACATCTCATAATTGAGGTATAATGTGATACCCTGAGGTAATTCCATTGATAATAAATGGTTTTTTGATATAAAATCAGATAATACATTAACTATTCTAAAATGGATGATATGTTATTGTTTCACCACATCATTCATGTAACCAATTTTGGAAGACATGATAGAATGATATTTTCTATTTCATGTGGTATTATGTTGTTATTGACACAGATCATCATAATTAAAATTATGATTCTTTCACTGGATCTCATAATTATCAAACACCATACCACATTAATAATATTAGTTGACCATTTTATACCCTTCAATAATTCATGTTATTAACTACAATCCTATCCATATTTAATTCACCAATAAGTTTCATTCATTCAATTTCTGTTGTGTTTCTTAGAAAATTCTTGGCATTCTAGTGATTGGAATTTCATTCTATCATGTGATTTATTTATGTTTTCATGAGAAACTATATATCTTTTTTATAAAAACCATGGTAATTATGGGAGTCTATCATTTCTATTTTAATCGTGTCAGATCATCCAAGAACTTTATCATATCAAATAATGTATATTATAGATAACACCATTTGGAGACATGTTTTTAAGGCACCATTGAATCGATCAATTTTTCTTTCATGGATGAAAATAACACCATAACAATACCATGAAAGTATATTTATATTTTCTTCTTAGGTACTAATATATTTATCATCATTTTTCATAGACATAAGGACTTCATTCTATATTATTATATTTAGAAAACAATGGAATTTCTTACTAAAAAATATGTTCTTAAACTCAATTCATTCCATGGAGTAAATTTCATCATATTTTCTTCAAATCCTAATATGATTCAACCGTTAATCTACTTCACTTTACAAATGATATTTCCCTAAGTTAAATTCTTTTTATTATTTGTAATATAGAATCGAGAATATTTTCCATGTGACTCTGATTCATTGATCAACCACTATTGGATGAGAAGACCCACTAAAAGAATGTATATTTTTCTTCATGAAAGACACAACAATGTATTATTCCTTCATTTTAACATTTAGAATATCATAATTATTCGTGGACTATGAAAGATGATTGATAATAAAAACAACATTATCAATACTATCTCAAATATCATTTAGTAGGTCTGGAGGAAAATCAATTAATTTTCCATCACATTTATCTTTGGAAAGACTATTTTAGTAGTAAAAATTAAATAATGTACAAGGACATTGTTTAAACATCATGTTATAATAATTATAGTGATAAATCATGTAATTATGAATTTTATTCTTATGATATCCTAAATAAATGAACCTTACTATAATCATAAGTCTATTATGATTTATCCTATATGATATTATGTTCAACATAATTTACCATAGGTTATTCTTCAATATTTAAATAATTTTATGTCAATAAATTATTAAACACCTATATGATACTAACTATAGATATCCAAGTACAACATACATATAAATACATATTTTCAATGAATATTCATTATATATCCCAAATAAACACGTATGTGAACAATAAAGTATTATTGTAATTAGAGACCAGATAAATTAAATTCTTATTAATTAAAATTATAATAATCAAAAAATATTTCCTTACAATAGGTACCCTTCTAGACTTATCATACTGAATTACATTTATCATAACATGGGGAAAGTAAAACATTATAGGGGGTGAGATCAGATTCTCAGTAAGGGTAAACATGAGATATAATAATAAATGATCGTATGTAATCATATAATGGGTATAATGGTAGATAAAATGTGACTATCAATCGGAATAATACCCAAAAATTCATTGATAATATTTCATGATTCTTGGAATAACATAATAGTATGTCACAAGATTAGGTAATTATTAAAAATAAATCATGATCCATGAGTTGAAATAATAATCTTATCATCATTTCAATAAAAGTGTAGAACCATGATAGGCATGAAAACAATATAATAAGAAAATTATAACTACCAATACCATGATATCATATTGTTCCATCCATAACCACCTATTTTTCAAAAACATACTCAACCAGGGATCCTTACATGTTCCCCACAGTGGATCAAGCACACAAACATGTTTCCCATAGTTATCTTCTGAGGTAAAGGGTTTACCCTAGGAATTAAAGTGATGTATAATTCTTTTCCCACTAATCACAAAATTATAACCATATTTATGTGTTCTCAATGATCATAAAAAATTATACATATAACCATGACCAAAATCATGGAAAATAAATGGGTTTCATTAACATATCAATATATTAGAAAAAATAATTTAGAGATTCAGTCATTGTGGTACCATTCTATGATATACTAAGTGAATCATGAAGATTAATAAATTCTTTTGACATAGAAAAAAATAAAATTAGATGATAATTGAAACATATTATTAAAAACAAAATAAACTACCATTTACAATAATTAAATCATATGAAAAAAATATCATTAATATTGAAAAAATCCTTTTATTTGAAAATAAACGATGATAATTTTACTATAATATTAAATTAAATTAATGATCAATATGGTGGAAAAAATAAAACCATTATATATATGTTAAAAATAAGTATTACATTATAACCATTAAAAAATATGTCAAAGAAAATTATTCTAAATAAAATTTAAGTGATGATTTTTATGACTTTTTAATTAAAGTAAAAGGTAGAGAAAATTAACTTTTTAAAATTTTTTAAGTATAATTAAAAACATTATTAAATAAATATATTTTAGAGTATGAACATAAAAAGAAAATGTTTTTCGAAAAATGAAGACATAAGGTTGTCTACTATTTAAAAAACCACATCTCGATATTTGTACTACAATGAGGCAACAAACTATAAAAATACATGATAATTAAAGGAATAACAAGAACACAAGAAAAAATTATGGTATTAATGGTTTATATCCAAAAAATATCTATTATTATAAATATTTAATAAAAAATATTGAAATGATATGATATTGTAATATAAACCCTTAACTCAACTCTTACATGATAAATAAGCTCTATTACCTATCATATAAATTTTTTTGAATTTTATTAACTGACCATATAAATTCTTATAAAATCATATATTAACTACTTATAAAATTTCAACACCAATTTATTAATAAATCATGTATAAAATCATTTCATATTGGTGTTAAGATTTTATTTTTCCATAAAAATTTTGGTTTGAAAGTTCCGTCAAATTTATATGGGTCATTGTAATATCATATATGAAATTTTAATAATGAAATAAATATCATTTATATTCATATCAAATATATTTATATATTTCTAAAATTTTAGTTATTGAAAATTGTATCACGCCATTTATGAAGACAATAGTTAATACATATACATGAACACTATTTTTATCTTCTATCAAAAATTCAAAAACAAAGGGGGATAATATGTTTCTACAATAGAATAAAACATATTTCATTAATATCATATCTATATTTTAAATATATCAATATAAATATTAAGTTTAGTCATTGATGGAAAATGAATCATATCACTATGTGAAGGTTGTAGTCGACGCGTATGCAAAAGTGATACATTCATTTCCTTTTGGTTGAAAAAGTTCTTGGAAATTGATATTTCATAGAAATAATAAAATCTAATTTTATTTTTTATTTTATATGTGTAATTTTATAAAGGATAAAATTTCATCTGAATTGGTGGAAGAATAAATAAAACTGAAAGAGCTCATTTAAGAATAATACAACTTCTTCAGAGAACATGCATATGTTTTTACCTTAAGCATTAGTAAAATGGTATTGTTACAGAACCTGCACCTATAAGATATGGATAAATATGTTAATAAATTTTTTAATTTGTATTTTATAATCTAATATTATATTTATGTGTGTATAAGAGAGTATACAGGCTGTCCATTTTTATGTTATGGAGGGGACATGGAATATTTTAAAAGATAATAATAAATTAATGTATTATTTAATAAGATTATCTAAAAATTAGACTAAATTAAATAGGATATTATAAAGGATTTATATATGACTATAAAATTTGTTTAGGAATTTTATTAATTCACATAAACCCATATTATTTTAGTTTTGAACATTTTATCTCATTTTATCCTTTACCATGATAACTAAATTTTACAAATTTTAATATTCGTAATGACTGAAAATGAATATTGAAAAATTATCAACTGTTTCCTTATTATTAAAAAATATGAATTAAATTTTATCAAATTATTTTTATATATGTTTTAGAAATTAATTTAAATAAATTGATGAAAAATATGATAAAAACTATTTCCTAGAAAAATGATTTTTTTTGTATAGAAAATTATTATTGTAGATATAAAGTTTAATATTGATTATAATGAAACTGATTGGATACTTTTTTATATAAAATAAATAATTATATTTTTAAAAAATCCCAAATATAATTATATATTTTAATAAATGAAAATGAAAAATAGTTTTATACCAGAAAAGAGTCATTTTCTTCTATTCACACGAAAATATACTATTTTTTAAAATTAAAATCATTCACCAGAATTCTATATTGAAAAATAATTTTTTAAAATTATATTAATTTATTAAAATAAAATTTATAAAAATGGAATAAATTAATCATAATTACCATGATCAAAATTCAATAAAGCCAATTTTACATTAAATAAAATTTTCAAATCATAAAACCACAATATATAAAATTGACTACAAATTTATAATGAACTAATAAATAAATATTCATTATATTAAAAATTTAAATATATATTGACTATTTTTTTAATATTAATCACAAAACCAATTTAATGGAATGGATATGATGATAACATTTAGATAATAGTAATTTGATATAATACCACAGTTTATTTAACATTGTTTGGATTATAAAACAATCTATAAAATAAATTAAATATTCTAAAAGAGAACTATATCATAAAATCATTGTGTGATACATGATTTATAACCCTTTTCAAAAATATTATAATTATTGTAGATCATATCCAGTTATTATCAAAGTGTCCTATAATAATTTAGAGTTATGGAAATCAATGGAATTTTTTGAATCTATAAATTGAAAACATTGATGTTATCTTCAATATGGACTAGCTGACATGTATTCATGTTTTTAATTGATTATACATTATGAAAGTGTACTTTACCAATTAGGTGGGAATGGAGTATTTTTTTTCTACATAATGTGATTTAAGAGAAGGTATAATTTCATTGGTCCTTGGTTAGATCGAGATAATTATAATGCATGAGGAAAACATAGATCTTATAGAAAATAAGGTGACATGTATATACACCCATTTATAATTATTGAACCTTTAACAAGGTATTTTTTCAGTGTATTTCATAAGAAAACCTCTTATAAAGGTATTATTATTGAGATTAAACTAATTCCAATTGAACATGTCATATTAATTCCCCTATATTGTTTTATATTATCCCTTTGGAAGGTGTTAAAATTGAAGCAAGAGGATATAGAGAAAAAAGTGTTGTATTTAACTGAGAACATTTCCAGATATTTCACCTATTCTTTTATCAAAAAAGGAAAAAATAGTCTTCAGTAATTTGATGATTACCCGAAAATGAATCATGTCATAATGAAAAATATATATCCACTTCCATGTGTAGACAATCTATATTAGTAGTTGAAAGTATTATGGTTATTCATAAAAATTTATATATGGTAAAACTATAATTAACTTAGGGTTAACGCTATGGACATTCCATTCAATGAAATAATATATGGTTTTTATGAGTATATCATCTTCCCACTCAGGTTGAGAAATTCATCAATGCTATGAACAGATCACATATACTATATTTTTTTATCCATAACTAGTCTCTATTATCATTTTTTCAATTATGTCTTGTTATAATCATAGAATAAGGTGTTGCATGGTCGAAATTTGGGGTTTTTTCTATACAAAATATCATGTGAAAATTATTATGATCTGTTCTCTATGTTTCATTTCTACATCTAACTTGTTTTTTCTTCAGTAATGTGATATATTAATAAGGAATATCAGGTTACATAGATAATTTCAAAGTAGTGACATCTCAGACATGAACTAGAAATGGGTTTTATATGCAAGTATTTTAATGATTGGTTAGATGTAATATGTAGTTCATTAATGACATATATCATTTGAATGTATATAGAACTGAGGTAAATAAATAACTATTATTGTTTGTGAGGAAAAATATATGTGATAATTGTTTTTATGAATATAAGAAGTGGTTTTCATTGGCTCATATCATGACATTTTCTATCCCAAGGGTAAGATACACCGTCAATTCTGATGCTTTATGTTTTTTATTATGTTTCTTATTAATGGGTTATGATCAATTAGTCTCTCATGGGTATCTTCATTTAGGACCACAATAGTGAAACTACCCTCCCCATGATATTAACTATTCTATTTTTCTTCATTACTCAATGTGTTATCATCATTATCTCATCTAAGAGATGTTTTTCATCAAGTTGTACCATAAGATCATATGACATATTTTATCCAAGTGAATCATATTTGTTTGATATTTTCATTAATTTGAGATGTTTATTACATGTGGAATGAAAATATCACTATAAATGATTTTAAAAAGAATACATAAGAACCACAGAACCAAACCTCAAGTGTTTAGTGTAAGATGATAATATATCTAGTAGGATTTCTCATTGTCACTTTTACAGATCAAGGTGTTGAAACCTATGATCCATTTTTCATCAATTCCTTATCATCTAATAATGTAAAAGAACAATGTGAATCTGATTTGAACTATCAAGAAATTCCTGAATGGTTAATGGGATATGATCCTCTTCCTAAATAGTTTTTAAATGGGAAATTCATACCTCTCATGAATTAAAGAGTATTGGTTTCCATTTCCTTCGGGTAAGAGTTGATTATTGATTCTCATGCATCTTGGTTGTATGAATATATTGGTTGAATCGAGATGTATCATAACAGGAGATTTATTTTCTAATGATTGATCATATAGAATGACATTCAATGGTTCACTAATCATTTTCTTATCTGTTGGAGAACATAGGTAGAATGCCAATGATTATGTGTAATTTTTTATCATCTTTTGTGCCAGTGTGGAAGTGTGATGAAGTGAAAAATGTAATTAACCATGATACTTCATATGAATGTTAATATTTGATTAAATTCATGGATAATGGTTTTCTAGCTAGAAAAGGCATAATATTTCAGTCATATTTCAGAAAGAATATACTTTTTAAGACTTTGGTTGGATATATGTGTATGATACATTGACACTACATGCTATTATTATCATTATTTAATCAGATCCGAATGTGTTCTGGACATATAGAATTTGTAAAGTAAAAAAAGTCACCGAGATCATAAATGAAGCTGAACATAATTAATTTCTCATAGAAATACAAATATAATGAGTGAAATATTATAGATTCTAGAGGAATTTCATAGATCTTGTGTGGTCGATTTTAGTGGGTCCTTGGATTTCCACCTGTATATATAAGAAAATTTAAATAATAATAGCTTCCCATATTTGTTTTAGATTTCTCCATACATTTATTTTATTATTGAATTTTTCATCCACTACTTTATGGGATTGGTATGGGTTAGTTGGAAATGATATAGACAAGCCTTGTACAATAGACTACTAAATCAATGTAGTTATTTTAGAAGAATTTGATTACCTAAAAAAGACATATTTCAACTGAATTCTAGCACCGTGGGTGTTTTCTATGGTTGAAAATGTGTTATTTTGGGTGTCACCTTGGTTAATAAATCAATGACTACAGAATTTGGTAAATATAAAACAATGGATTGAGGGAGAATTGGAGATCATGGAATGTGTTGGGAATATGGATTATAGGTTGGACCTCACTCAATGAATAGAGGTATTATTATCATGTTTCATGGGTAAACAATCCACAAGAATGAGTTATATCCTATGAATTTGATAGATATCAAGGATCTAGAGTTAGTGTTTGATGCTTTATAGGAGGAACACCCATAGAAAAAAATTTATTAAAGGGAAAATATTTTGAAAAATGAGAGGGTTCGACTTGTTATACTATTATATTTTAAGGGATTTATCATCGATTCTTATTATGTTTTGGAAAAATAATTATGGGCTTTGTGGCCAGATTTGTAAATGCTAGACACCTAGAGAGGCTTCTTGAGGGTAATTAATCTATTAAAGTGGGAGTTTGTAATTACCCTTTGGATTCTATGTTGTGATATGTTTTATTGAAAATTTTTCATCCAATAATTATATTTTCTGATATGGATTGTTGGGGTTAGTAGTTTGTTTTATTTATTGTATTTTAAGGAAATTTAGGATGAAGTTTAGAGGTTTCACGGTTGGATAATATTTTGTAAGAACTATGCATTTTTTCAAGTAATTGCGTTCTTGGAATCAAAAGAGGTAGTGACCTTTACACTATTGGAACATAGTTAAAAAACTATTCTTCCATATTTTTTAATTCATTTATGTATTAAAAGGTTCTTCCATATAATTGGAATATATTTTGTAAAACCATCCACCCAAACCACTAATATATTATTAATTTATCAAAAAATATAATTTTATGATGAAAACATTGATTCACCCTCCAAATACTTTGGATCATAAAATTGGATAATTATTTAGGTGATATTAGAGAATAATTTCCTTGTAGAACAAATTTTAACAGGATCTTGACTCATTAGATATTGGAATTAATTTTTTGAAACTGTTTTCATATTCTTCTCCATGATCTAATCATCTCTAATAGAATGGATTCCTAGAAAATTTCCTATATGCCTGGATATAATCTCTAGAAAATGATTTTGTAAAATTCAATTAAATTAATAGGGAGATGAATCTAGATCTACTATTTATTCCTAAATTAACTAGGCTGATTTGAGATAATTTCATTTCACCATCTGCCATTTGGTAGGACTAAGAATCTCTTAAACCACGATGTTTCCTTCTTATCAGATACATTTTCATGAATTTTCATGTGATAATTTTTTAAATGATTTAAAGGATTTAGTTTGTTGATCATTATTTGTGTGGTAGTTATTAAAAGTGGGAATCATTTTTTTTATATAGGAATTTTACACCATGTTTTGAATTGTATATAAATATGTATGATTGAGTGGCCTGTAAATTCATCCACATAACTATGAGAACTATTTAGTTTGATTTAATCAATATGTGGGTGAGTGTTTAGTCTAGTGAGAAATCTAATTTTTTTACTTATATGATGTTTTGTGCTAATTATGCTTACTATATTGTTTAATCCATTATGATAGGGTTGAGTAGTGTGAAGTGACATATATACTCATTTTGATTATATTTTAGATATCTATTCAATGATGGATGAGTCATGGGATGATATGTATAACATGGTTATGTTTATATTATAAATATTAATAACGAAATGGTTGATTCATTAGATTCATCATGCTGCCTTGTTCAGATTATGTGATGCATCATCTGGAATTGTGACAATGTATATAAGACTATAGATTATTGATGTTTAATAAGTTCATGATGACCTATATGGATGTATGTTAATTTAAAATTTTATTATAGTTAATTAATACACCCTTATATACACATGTTTAACCAATTATAAGTATTCATTAGTAAATTTCTAGTAGATTTATAGTCACACAATACACATGAATCTCAATGACCATGAAGAATTCACAGACATTGACTATGTAATGGGAAATGATCTTATATTGAGTAGTTTATATGGAGAGAAACGGTGAACCAAGGTGATGACATGATAGGCACCAAGAACATTAACATTCATGAATCATTTATATTTTATCATTTATTATAATTTTTACATTGAACCACATGTGGGTGTATTAATATTTTGATATTACATTGGGAAGACATTTTTACAACATGGATATTTTCACTTATTTTTTTACCATTTCTTCCATTATATCATTTATTTGGTTCATTATTATTGTTTCCAAATCATTTTTAATTATGGTTTTTTTACTTCTAATGTAATAGTCTTTCTATAACATTGGTCGGTAGCCTCTTATGTGTGAGGATACTATAACACCATAGTAATCGAAAATAGGAACCAAATGTTTGATACCATTTATGATAAGAAACACTGATCTGATATGAGAATTATACAACTGGATACATTATAGAAATTTTATCTTTATATAAATTCAATCACTTCGATTTTTTTCAAAACACAAAACCTCATGTCAAGAAGTACTCTAATATAAATGATTGTTATGACCATGAAATTAAATTAGAGACTTTGAATAGGAATTACTATTTTTAAAATTATATTGTTTAAAAATATATATAATAAATTCATTGAGTATCCATTATCTGTAAATAAAAGGAGAACCATTTGTTAGAAAATGATATCTATTTTCAAAAACTGTATTTTTCTTATAGGTTTTTATTCACACATTTCCTACATAATTTTAAATTAATTTTTACCAATTTTATAAAATTTATTTTAAAAAATTAAATATATTTATATAACATTTTATTAATATTTACATAATCATTTTTTTCTATTTTTCAACAAATGTTTATTTTTCATTGAATAATGAATAATACATATTTTTTCAAAAATTATCATTTTTAATAAAAACTAAGTAATTTAGAAGGACCGTTATGATTTTATTTTTATTTCAATTAATATAATTATTATTTCTTTATATTTAGTCTAATTAATTAAATTTTAATGAGCTGAAAACTAAATTTTAGCGTAAGTTTAATTTTTGGTTTAAAAACATATTTTTAAAAACCATTTTAAAATGTATAATGTTTACCAATTTTAAATAAAATAATATCCCTTAATATGTAATGATTTAAATGAATTATATATATTATAAAACTAAATTTTTATATTAAAATTCATATATTTGTAAATTTTATTCATACATTTAATATAAGATGATCCTTTCTTTTTAAAAAATATTTCGTAAAATTGATTTTTCATTTATTTATAGTGGGTTTAGACTAAAAAGGTAATGGTTAAAATTACATTAATGTTTCTCAAAACCATTTATATGAAAATATTTAGACCTAATAAGTTCTATGGTTCATTAATGATCGATTTCAGAAACATGTGGCATGTAGAAAACATGGGTAAAAATATTCATTTCTGATATTCAAAGTGTGTGCACTTCTCTAGTTATAAAAGACCACCCCCTGTATTAAACTCTTCACAGTCCAAGTTACTTTGGTTCAGAAATTATTAGTCAAAATATCTTACTTAATTCCTTCCTCACATCATAGTGGAATTAAATTTATTAGTAATCCCTCTTAAAAAGGATTTAGAAATAAACAAAAAGTGGCTCCCTGAAGAAGAGGTAAAATTCTTAAATGTGTGTATTTGTTTTTTTCTTCTTGTTACAACCCCTTAAATTAATTTTCTACAATTATAATATTAAACAAATTATATAAAATATAACAATATATTATTATGTTAGTTTCATAACATATATTCAGATCCACTTCTAACAAATTAAAATAAAATACATTGATCGTGTGTACGGTACACAACTACCTCGATATGAAATGTAATTAATTCTCCATTGCCACTATTAAAGGCTAGAAATAATGGTATATTTAATATATTTATCTGATATTTTTTTAATTAATAAACTTATTTAATTATAATTACACAAATACATTCTTACATTCCATTCCATGGAAATATGATATTGTCGCTTGTGTGTATGGTGGATTACAACCTCGTGAGTCGATGTGACTCTTTTTTCATATACATTTTAATATGAATTGAAATAGAGGTATTTTTGAATAAAATATGTGTCAAATATTAAATAATAAATATTCCAAATGTTAATATCTTATTTCCCTTTCTTTTTTTCATATGTTCAGAAAATAGAATCACTAATCATGTGTATGTACGACTCATCATCTCTGTGAATAGTGATACTCATTATCACCATATAAATTTGATGAATTACTATAACTACATATATAATTAATATATATGATATTTATATCATGTTAAAAACTCTTTATATTATTGAATCATGATCAAATATAAATGAAGAACTTTAACATTCAAATATTACGTGAAATATTATGTAATTACCACTCAAACAATTGATTTTACCAAAGAATTTTTAATAAATGTGTCATAGAAGACAATATGTAAACAATATATGTTATGTGAAATATGATTATGTTTTCTTAATATATTAATAATAATCCGAAATTTATTATAAGGGTTATTTTAACACCTTTTAAGGAAATCAGACCAGAGGAATGGGTTTCTCATCCCACTATTACATTCATGATATACGTCATATTCACCCATAATATCATTTGTGTGGGGAATATACCTCAAAATAAATGTGATATATCCTAAATACATTTATATTCAACTTATTTGTATTTTTATTTAATTTTATTTCTTTCATGGTGATTATTATTTTCTAATTACCAATGTGGTAAGGTTTTATGATACAATCTCATTGAGTATCAGGATTATTTAAGATTTTGATTCTAATGTTGAATTATTATGATATATCTCCCACTAAACTGAAGATATTTAATATCATATTGTTATTTAATTAAAATACATTTTCTACATTCTATTTATTTTATTTATATATTGGGAATTCCAAATGGAATATATTTTTTGAAAACCAACATTTACTATTAACTTGGTCAGTAATATTGGTCTTAAATTCCAGTTTTTTCTGAAAATGTTTTAAATTTATTTATTATTTCTCAAATATTATTTAAATTCATTTTAATCCATCGTTGAAATTTAAAAAAACATTTTTAATGGAATCTTCATGTCTTTATCTAAACGAGGTACATAGTAACCTTATTACAACAATGTGAAATTCATGTTTTTTAACTTATATGGCATGTGAAAATTTTCTTCCCATCATGACCACTACATATTTTTCTGGTTAGGTTAAAATTATATAAGGTTTTTCAAGTTAAAATTATTTTTACAATGTTTTTGGGAATAAAATTATTAGAAAATATATATTCAATGTTGACTTGTTATTTTTTTCAAGAATGTATTAGAAACCACATCATGGAATTTCTATTCATCAACATAAAAAACAATTAATCTACTATAATACTCTATCGATATGTTTTAATGGTAACTTAATGTTTATTTATAGTGATGGGTTATTATCCTGTTTATTATGTATGTTCCTATTTGATACCATTCATATTATTATGGATAGTTTATGATTATTTCCATTGATTAAGGAAATTGTTAACATTATATAATCTAGTTTTCAAAATGAATGATTTTGTAGATTAGTTTTGAAACCATTCATATGAGGAATTAATTAGACTGAATAAGTGATGGGTAGGGACCACTATATCCTCTCTATTAATCAGTAGGTCTCATGAGAAAACATTATTGGATATTTACCCATTTATATATGATGTCACAGAGTATGGATTTTACTATATTGATAGGATATTTAGTAATATATATTCCCCAATTATGAGATTAATAATTCATTTTTGTGTGATTTTTTGATTAGTTAAAATATCAATGGATATATTTAAAGATCATGTGATTATGTATATGGAATTATTTTATCATCATTTATTCCATCTATATTATTTTCTAGTTATTGTGAAATTTAAATGTGTTTTAGTTATTTACCATGACATATTGATTATGCATTATTTATTCATTTCTTCTTATATACACATATCATTAATTATACTTTTAGCTAACCCCTTTCTTATGCATGTTTCCCTGGGATTTCATTATGTGTATTAAGATTGAAATGTATGGTTATGCTATAGGAAATAATGATTTATAGGAATAAAATACTTTTTTATTTTATGTATGCAATTATAATGTTAGATTGAAGTATGTATCATGTTTAAAAATACTACAAAACAATTTGGTCCATTTTTATGTTATTACATATATTAATCCCACTATAATAAAGTATCAACCACAACTAGGATACTAGGGTAAGTTTCATTATACTATGTATCTGATCATGTTTAGTAGAGACCTTGGGAAATTGATTTTGGAAAACATTGGTTAGGGAATATAACCTTATGATATACATTGACGATACATATATAAGAACATCCTAATGATTTTTTATTGTATATATTAATTTTTTTTTGAAATACATTCCAAAAAAATACTACCAGTGGATATGTTTGTTGAGAAAATATACCTAGGGGTGATATTTCCAAAAAGGAATGTCAGGCTTGAGTCGAGCATTACATGGTACAAAACAATGAACCTTATTGCCCACATAGTCTATAAATCCAAGGTGATATACTTATATTAATTCATATTTTCCTAACAAACCACTATTAAATATTTTAAAATACTATTAATATTTGAAAAAATTCCCAAAGAAAACATGTTTATGACTATTAAAATAGCTATGTATATATATTTTTAACATATGTTAGGTATTTTACTAGTTTTGCGATATTCATTATGTTTCATAATGTTATTATATAATATATTGCATGATTTTTTTTATAAATGGATCATAGGTCAATTAATGGAAATCATGTTAATTCACATAAACCAAGTTGGGATTCCACTCCTGAGAAATATAATGATTTTGGAGTTAAAGGGATAGCTGGAACTGATCAAATTGAAACCAAATTTGGGGAAATCATTCATTATATGAGCAATAAACATTCATTTATGGAATATCCTAAAAATACTCCAAGAGGCATAAAAATGTTATTATAATGTCT
Organism: Viscum album; assembly: GCA_963277665.1. Lineage (NCBI taxonomy): Eukaryota > Viridiplantae > Streptophyta > Magnoliopsida > Santalales > Viscaceae > Viscum > Viscum album. The sequence goes on along the minus strand of OY728151.1, from coordinate 1,831,713,376 downwards.
TTAACCTCTCTAATCAACTCTATTATGAGAATCTAGTGTTTGACAAGTTTTGGGTGATGAAGGTGTCTCTTTCCAACACATCGAAAAATTTCTTGGTTATCCATGTTTGCTAATGGTTCCTCGCCAAACATGGTCTCCTAGAGGTGGTTTCAAAAAGGATTGGTGTCCCCCTAGTGGTGTCACATGACATTATTTTCACCATGGTGGTGCCATCTGGGAGGTAACTCACTAGTGGTATCACACCTTGGTTGTAGCTCACCCTGGTAGTAGCTTGATGGTAGTGTCTCACGCTTGTGGTCTCTCACCCAGTGGTGCCAAATATAGAAGTTCCTCGCCAAATGGTGACTCTCCAAATTGTGCCTCACTGAATTGTTCCCTATGGAACGGTACCATGTCCAGCAATGTCTCACTGGTAGTGTCGCATGAATAGTGATTATAGTTTTAGTTTTTTTCCTTTTTTAACATTTACATTTTTGTAAAAATGTCTTTAATGCCATATTTGAATGGATTTGAGGAAACTTAAATTCCAATAAATATTACCTAAACTTCCTAAGTGTCTGGTGTATTTTACATTATCAAAACAAATTATCATCACTAGATTGGAAATTAATGGAAAATTAGAAAATAGAAAAACTAATGCCCTACATAGATATTACCCAGTTCAAGATACCCTTCTCCCCCATTCTTCTTTCTTTTTTCCCTTGGTAAAGGATGACTAGATTTATCCTTCTGGTAGGATTAGACCAATCTGGTAGTGGCTCCTGGATTTTTCCCCCTAGAGTTTTCCAACCATGTATGTGTGACCCCATCATTGTGCAATTGGGATGTGTAGATGACCTCTACTTCCAATTTGCTTTCTACTTTTAATTTCTAAATTGAGTATCATGAGGGGTCGGGGTATTAATGTTTTTTCCTTGGAAATATGTTTGAATAACAATTAATAAAGATAAGTGAATCTATTTATGATTAATATATGAGGGGCTATGAAAAGTGAAGTGTAATATATTGGCTGTCTCATGTCAATTAAATTGTGATAATATGTTGTTTAGGTTTTATAGGAGGTCATGGTGGCTCTTTCTAAGAATTTGTAAAATTTCCCCATTCTCCAAGAATTCCAACGTTGCCTCACCAACGACATCACCATGTAGCAGTGCCCTCTAGTAGTCTCACCTGGAGGTAGTATCACCTATTGGAGCTTTCACCGTGGCAGTGGCACCCGGAAATGGTGTCACCCTGGTGGTGTCATCTATAGAGATTGTTTCCCAGACAGTGTCACCCTATCAGTCGCTCACTAGAAGTGTCTCACCTAGGTAGTTTCTCACCCTGTAGTTCCTTATAAAGTTTTGCATCATTGAATGGTGACTCACTGAATTGTTCCTTGTTGAATTGTTACACCTATAATTCTTCCTTGTGAAATTGTATATCATACAATGGTGCCTCTCCCAGTGGTGTCTTGTGAAAAGTGTTTCTAGTTACATTTTTACCCTGTTTTGACGTCTACTTAGAGGTAAAATGAAATTAATTCCATATTTGAAATCCCTTTAGGCCGATTCAAATCCAATAAATATTATCATATATTCCTTTGTTTTGGGGTCTTATACATTGAAAAAATGTATTATCCTGACCAGATCATCTTGAAAGGAAAATCTAAAACATGGAAAAAACGATTCTTTATTTAGATCTTTCCTAGGTTGAGCTACCCTTAACCCTTGTTATTCCTTCTTGATTCCCCTTGTTAAAGAATTCCAAAAGTTCTTCATCCCATTGGAGTCGTGTGATCATATTATGGATTCAGGATATCATTTCCCCTAATGTTTTCCAACTACATATACATGCCCCTATTTTGGTGAAATCCTGATGTGTGGATTGCACCTACTTGCAAGTAGTTTTCTCCTTCTTCATTCTTAATTGTGTATCATGCAGGGTCAGTGTATTAATGATTTTCGCATGGAATGATTTTTGATAACCAATTAATAATTATAATTGAATCTACCTTGGATTAATATTCAAGGGACTGGGAAACATGAAGTATGTTCTTTCTGTTTATTATTCCCATTAAATTTTTAGATCTATATTGGATATCTACCCACAAAAAGTCATAGTTGTTGGGGGTTATTATTATATCACATTTGAGCTCTTATGAATGTTTTGTATTGGTTTTTTAATGATTAGTTATATGAAATTGATTGGAGAAATATATTATGTTAGTTAACTAGATTACCCATGTTCATATGGCTTCTATTAACACACCCTCAATTTATAAAGTGGAATTTCATTATTAGTAACCTATTAAAAAAATGATATAGGTTCAGGTTGTGGGGTGTGGTTTTAAAAGGGATGTTTGTGTGAGTATGTTGATGGATGTGGTCGTTTGATGGCGTAGTGATGGATGTTGTGCAGTAGGGATTCCAAAATGTTTTGTAATGAGATGTGTTTCTCAGTGCAGTTGTGACATGGTTTTTTACATTATTAATATGATGGATTGGGTAGGATGAATTTGAATAATTATGATGGTATTGTAATGTATGGGTTCATCACAATTAATAACATGTTTAAGGCTTCAGCCTATGTATCAGGATTGATATGTTCTACGTCATGAATGGGTGTTAAACTGAGCATAGTTATGAATTGGGAAAATTTACCATGGTTCTTGTTCCTTAGTGTGACTTTTGATGTGTTTCCTTTTTTTCATTGTGATTATTAATTTCCAGGGTAGTGATGTAATAAGTGAATTCTTATTAATATTGAGATGACATTATTTTGATTGATTATTGGGTTGGAGTTTTAATTTTTTGGTGGCATAGGTAACTATGGATAAGGATAAAAAATGAAATTAATGGGTGTTAAGGGAAGAAGTTTTGTGAAGACTCATAAATATATCAACATCAGAAGTGATGTTTTTTTATATTATAAAATTTATTTAGAGGTACCATAAATCTTGAAGTGTTATGATTTTGTGGTTTTTTTGAAAACCTATATGTTGGGCTTGATATCGTGGAATCACATATGTATATAGTAGTATTTTTTTGTGTTTTCTATAAACACCACACCGTGGTTGAGAACTGTGTGTTAAAAACCCCCATAGTCACAAGGGAGTGTTTCTTTCCAAAACAACCTATTGGGAGGATGGATTGTTGGCCACCCACTCATCCCAACTCCCACTACCATGTGGTGATATATAGAGATTATACAGGAAGGTTGTGGTTTGTGTGGCCTAGGTGTGTGTGCATGTGAGCTGTTCTTTCCCGAGTGTCTTCAGGATGTGATGTGATGTTTTGTGTCCTAGTTGATGGTACGAGGTATAGTTTTGGGGCCTGAGTTTATACAGTATGAAGTTATGTGACTCGTGGCCTAGGTTACAGGATGAGGAATGGTTGTATGGGCCAGTTGTGTGTGGGTGGGTTGTGATGTAGTTTTATTTATATAGGTGGCGGGACAGGGATGTTTGCCATTAGGAAAGAGAGTACAAACCATTGAGAAGTGTTGTGTGTTCCCAAATCATCATTGGGATTATTATATTACTTTAATTGACTTGTGTAACTTAGTGAACTTTCCTTGGTTAGTATGGTAAGGCTAATATTCCATGTTTGGTGCTGCATGGTTCTGCTATTTTCTCAGTGGAGAATTAGTATGATTCTCTCTCTTATGAATGGGATGATTTTGTTTTCTTAACAAGTATATCTGTAAACTCACCCTTTGTATATATGAACTACTTTCAAGTTTATAGGATGACATCACATTCTATGCTGGACCTAACTATTTTTGATCTTGATAGTTTTCATGTCACTACTTAACATTACTTTTGGTAATTTCTTTGGTGTTTTGTTTCAGTTGTAAAAGTTTTATTAAATAAGCATGTGGGATGGATTTTGGTTTTCTTATATATATATCATGGAGTTTTTTTGGTATGAACCATCTTATTGACAAATCCTGTTTTCCTAAAAAGGGTAATGCCTCCTATTTTTTATTAGATTGTATTTCCCTGGTGCGAGACACCATCCTAGGGTCTACAGTAGGTGAGAGTCAGGGTTATTATATCGCTTTATTCATTGCTACCCCAAGAGGTGTATCTTCAAAGGGAGGGCGTCATTATAGAATGGAATCAGAGGTGATGGTTGAGATATAGGATGGATTTTGTGTTTAGGATCCATGAGGATTTCATGTTTTGGTAGAGGAATATTATTAGGAGATCGTGGTGTGTAACAAAGGGTAGGGAAGACTGGATCGGAAAATGGGATTTTAGGGAACATCTAGATTAGATGCAAGGACATCTAGGAAAACGAATGACCAATTTAGGCTACATCAGTTGTAGGGAAGAGACCCTAGGAAAGGTACATGAATTATAATGACTTGTGTTCTTGCCTGAAATGAGCGTTTTGGGAAATTGGGAATGAATTACAAATAAATGAGTCAAAATAAATCTTAAATAAAATAATATACTATTTAGGATTAGGAATTATTTGATTACCATTTGTATATGGAACCCTGTCATTTTCCCCATGAGTCTTGAGCAGTTAACACATAGTAGGCTGATCTAGTAGACCAATGGAGGGGTGATCCAATAGGTGAGGATAACTAGTTAGGCCATTTCTATAGCACATATAGTAGTCTCATTCATCATCGATTGGATATGGGGTAACTATGGGATAACCTCATGATGGAACTCAATAACCTCGACCCAGGCATGGTCATGGAGGTGGTTGTTTGCAGATGGTTAGAGAAGCTAGATGTGGTCAATTTCATGCAGTAGAAGTAGAAATTTTGATATAACTATAGATTATTAGAGGTATGATCAGTTTTTTTAGTACCCTATCATGTAAATTGTTTGATTCTCAGGATTTTAACTATTTTATTTCACCCAATTTTTCTCATTCTCTGGGACTAGACATATAGAGGCTTCCCATTCCCTTAGTGTTGAGTACACCATTCAATGGTCAGATCATATTGATTGATGTGTTTCAAAGATGTTGACTGATGATGGGACAACATCAGTCTTATAAATATATTTTCATGATATAGATGAATTTGTACGACGTCATTCTTAGCCTCAACTAGTTGTATTCAACTCAATATGTTAACGACTGATTCTAGAGTAGAGTTGTGTTTTCATATGTGGATGTCCTTCATGTTTTATTCAATAGAGAGTGGGGTTTTCAGGGGGTCATCCTATATATAGAACCTCTTATTTCATTTTTGGATGAGATATCAATGAAATTAGAAAATGTTGATATGGAAGAGGTTCCTCGAGTTTTTCGTAAGTTGCTGAATATTTTTCCTTTGGGTGATATCATGTTACTCCCTCGACATGTTGTTATGTTTAAAATAGACCTACATTCTAATGCTTCTTCAAATGCAATGGTTCTTTATCAGATGCAACCTTATGAATTACAATATTTGAGAATTCAAATGGATGATTTTATTAATAAGGTCTTTATTGGACCAAGTGTGTCACTTTGGGGATCTCTTATGTAGTTTTCAACGAATGCATATGGTGGTTGGAGGTTTTGTACAGACTACCTAAGGCTGAATCTGGTGATAGTCAAGAACCGTAACCCCCTCCCAAGGATACATGATTTTTTTTATCAGTTAATTGGGGTATTTTTGTTTTCAAAGATGAATATGTTGTCTTTATATCACTAGTTTATGGGGAATGAGGGAGATATCGAAAAAAATTCTTGTTGATGCAGGTGTGGGCACATAGAGTGTGTATTAATTTCCTTCTCTGATACGAACACAACATCCATGTTCATGGGGATTATGATCTCCATATTTTGGGATTTCCTAGACTAATTCCTCATTGTATTCATCGATGAAATTTTGATAAAATCATTGTAATAGGGGGAACATAATAGAAATCTAAGGACCATCTTATAGGAGAATCAATTCTACCAACTCAATCGAATGTTTTCAAAGTGAAATTTCTGGACATGAGAGGTGCATTTCATTATTTAGGTGGTTTCATAGCAGGGTGTTAAGTTGAACCATAATAGGTTCATGCAGTAGTTTCTTTTTCCGCAACCAAAAATGTCATCTAATTTTTCAGTTTCCATGGTATAACACTCTATTATAAAAGAATTATACTTGATTTATATTGATTTGTAGATCCATTGAAATCTTTGACTTATAAGGGCCTATGTTTTTTTGGTGTGAGTAGTGTTGAGTAGCATTAGAATATTAGAACGAGATGTTATTTTATGCTCTAGTGCTTTGATTTCTAGAGGATAGGGTAATGTTTGATGTGTTTTGTGATGCCACTGGTGTGGGTATAGGATGCATAATGATCCAGTAGTGATAAATGATCTCTTATGGGTCTAAAAAATTACATCACAATGATTTCAACTATGATAATAATGACTTAGAGCTAGTCATGTTCATGTTTACCCTGAATTTGTGACAACATTACCTCATTGGGGGAGCAATTTGTGGTTTTAAAGATAATAATAGTTTGATGTATATCTTTTACTAGTGATATATATACATGAGGAATTGAAGGTGGATTGAATTTCATAAGCACTATGATTTTTTTCTCCTACACCTTATGAAAAAAAAAATTGGATGATTATTTTTGAATAATTTCATTGAATTATGTTGTTTGGGAATCTACAGATTCTCTGATGTTGATGGAGAATTTTGCAACGTTTCACTTAGATGCAAGACTAGAAGGTGGTAAGCGTTTTTTATGTCAGATGACAGTGTATCATATTTAATGTAGAAGGTGGAAGATTTTTACAGGATAGGCTCATAGAAAAAGGTTTTTTCATTATCGTTTTGGACATGGCGGTGTCTAGAGGGACGTTTGGAGTATTTTCAGAACGTGATGTTGTTATGAAGAAAGGGATTTGTTCTAGTACCAATGCATGATGGGGTACTTCATAAAATTCATATATCTCCTTTATCTTTACACTTAGTATTTTATAATATATACAATGCCTTGAGGTTATAGTTTTTGTTTCCCAGGAAGAAATGGGAAGTGGAGGAGTTTGTGCCATGTGGATTTGTTTTCCTGTAGGTGAAGGTAGATCAAAGAGTTCCTGAATGCTTGGTTTAGCCCTTGGATGTCCTCGATTTAAAGAAGGATGAAATCTCAGTAGATTTCATCATACGGTTAACTAGAGCATGGGGATGCTATAATACTATCTAGGTGATAATGGATCGGTTGGTGAAATTAAATCACTTCACAGCAATCATGGAATTGGTCATAGTGGTATCATTGGCTAAGGGGTATGTGGATGAGGTGGTGCAGTTTCATGGTGTTCAGAGATCCATTATCACATATCGAGATGTGAAGTTTTTTAGATGAGTTTGGATGGGATTGAATTATGCTTTTGAAACATAATTGTGCCTTAACATATCTTTCCACCCTCACATATATGAGAAGATAGAGCAGACTATCTAATTGTTGTAGGATATGCTGTAGGCATTCATCATGGACCTTGTTTTATCTTTGGTATAACACATACGCTTTGTAGAGTTTTCTGATAATAATAGCTACAACTCTTCTATTTTAATGGACACATTTTAGTCATTGAATAAATGGTTGTTTCATTATCCATTTTTTAGTACATAGGTTTGGGAGGCATCTTATATTGGTACAGATGTGCTGAAGGTAATGACTGAGAAGGTGCAGCTTGTTAAAGAAAGGATGAATGTTTCACTGGACCAAAATATTTCTTATTCTAACTGTAGGAGGAGGACCATAGTGTTCAAGGTTGGGACCACGTTTTCTTGTAGGTCTCCACATGACAAGGGATGTAGTGGTTTGTAAGTTGGAGTGATATTTCTCTTATGTTTATTGGGCCCTTTGAGGTGTTAGGGATAGTTGGTGAGGTAGCATTCCAGTAGCCGTATCCACTACAATTAGAAAAAATCCATGAAATCTTCCACATATCTCTACATAATGGGTATCTTCAAGATGAATCCAATGTTAAGGACTAGGTAATGTTGGATAACGAGGATGTTGTGATGTTTGCGGAGTGACCAGTGGATATCCAGGATCATCAAGATAAGTTGTTGTGTGGATGAACCATTCAACTGGATTGTGTGTTGTGGAGGTATTGTTTCTAGAAGGATAGTAATTGGGTGACAGAGACACTTTTTTTCCTAGTACCTATATCCTTTTTATGTTTTCATTTTTTTTGTGATATAATTTTCGAATCATGTTTCATGAGATGAGTTGTTTTCCCATGGTAGTCTTATGTGCGGTTTGATGTGTGATAAATTTGACCAAAGTGGAATGTTGGGGACTTGATTCCTAAATATGATGTATTAATTGAAATGCAGATGAACCCATGTTAGTGAGTTAGTGACACCCTGAACAAATAGTATCATGACATAGAGGATATAATTTCCTAGTCCTCATGTTAGGATAATGTGTTATTTGTGATTGGTTGGTTTGTCATGTTGTCATTTTTGTTAGATGATGTTGCAGGATGTATTCTTATATTTGTAGGATTCCACTGCATCTTTCGAAAAAAACATGGTGTTTTATCATTAGATGTGGATGTGTTTGGTAAATAGCGGTGTTTCATTTGTAGTGTTACACCCTAAGAGATATATCATGGGGTTCTTGTTTGGAACCCAATTTCTTATGGTATTGGTTTTTAACTCTCGATGGGTATAATTGTTTGAGATGTATCTAATGTAATGGAATATACCTATCAAGTCAATTCCTCAATGATAATCTACTGGTTGAGGTATTTTGGGAGGTCAAGGTGTCCCTATCCAACAATTTAAAAAATTTCAAGGTTTTCCATGTCTTCCAATGGCTCCTCACTAATGGAATCACTTGGTCATAGTTTCACCCTTGCGGTTTCACTTGGAGGTGGTGTCACCTAGCGGTGGTGTCCCACTAGCAGCGTCACCATGGTGGTTTCTCATTGGCGGTGTCTCACCGTAGCCATCACTCACCCAAGGGATCACTCGTTGTTGGTGTCCCACATAGTTAGTCACTCACCCAGCAGTGCCTCATCCATCGGTGCATCTCCCATCGATGCCTCTCCAAACATTGACTCCCCAAATGGTGTCTCACCAAACAGTGAATCCCCGAACATTGAATCATCGAATGACATATCATCCAATGGTTCCTCACCCAACAGTGTCTCATGAATAGTGTTTACAGTTCTAGTTTCCTCCCTATTTTGATTTATCTATTGACGTAAAATGAATTTAATAATATATTTGAAAGGCTTTGAGGAAGATTCAGATTCCATAAATATTATAATTAATTCCTATATTTCTGGAGGCTTTAAATCAGTCAAAAGCATTATCATGGCCAAATCATCCTTTAATGGAAAATTGAAAACATGCTTAAATTGATGCTCAATTAAGATCGTTCCATTACTGAGATACCCTTTTCACAATGTTCTTCCTTCTTTTTTCCCTTATTATGTGATTCCTAGAGTTCAGATTCCCAAAGGATTCATTTGATCAGGCGAATAATTTAGGATTGCATTCCCCTGGATTTCTCTAAGTTCAAATGTGTTCCCCTGTGATGGGGTGGTTTTAATGAGAACCCATATGTTGGGCTTTAGTTCATGATATAATATATATCTATACTTGTAATTTTTTCTTGTGTTTTATATATCCACCACATCCTTGTTCAGAACCATGTGCTGAACACCCCCATAGTCATTGGGGATGATGTATTTCCCAAACATCCCGGTGGGAGGGTGGATGGCTAGTCATACGCTCTTCCATTATTCCTTTTCTATGTGAAGATATCCCAAGATTATTCAATAATGTTGTGGTTTGTGAGGACCCAGTGTGTGGGGGTAGGTTTTAATATCACATGTGTCTTTGGTATGGAATGTGATGTGGCTTATGCCCAGGTGATGGGATGAGGTATGGTTAGGGGGTTTGGGTGTCTGTTGGGAAAATCTGATGTGGATCATGGCCTAGGTGATGCGATGAGATGTGGTTGTGGGGCCTAGCTATGTATGTGTGGGTTGTGACATGGTTCTTCTAGAATAGGTGGGAGTGTGAGGACATTTCCAAGTAGGCAAGAGAGTCTAATGTACTCGTAAGTGGTGAAGGGTACCCAAATCATTAATGTGCATACTATATTACAATACATGACTTGTGTTTCTTATTTATCATGTATTAGTGTGGTCGGGATGGCTAGTATGACTTGTAAGGTGAATTTTGGTTTTGATATTTTCTCACCGGGGAATTTGTATGATTCTCTTAACTGTTCATGAGATAATTTGGTCATCCTATTGAGTATATATTTATACTCACCCTACATATATAAACCTACATTGAGTTTTCCATGAGGAATTCGCAGAACATGATGGACCTTACTAGTTCAAATCATAATAGTTTCTATATCGTTTATTAGCCTTACGTTTGTTACATACATTTGACATTTATTTCACTTGTAATAGTTTATTTTAAACATGCATGTGGAATGGATTTAGCTTTTCTATTATATAAATTTCATGGTGTTATTTTAAGATAAACTATATTATCTCCCAGTCGTATTTTCCCAAAAAGTTAAATTCCTCCAATTTTTAGTGAGATTATAATAACTTTGTTCTAGTTTCCTCCCTGAGGACTATTAGAGGTAGGACTCGGTGGGTTATTATCTCTCTTTCATCATTTCTAGGACATGAGTGGTATCATTAGAGGGAGGGGTTGTGGGAGAATGGTATCAGAGGTGATGGTTGACTAATATGAGAGTGTTTGGGGTTATCCAATGTGCGAATTACTAGGGTTGGTATGGAAACAATGTTAAGTGATCATTTTTTGTGACACATGCTAGGGAAGAATGACTAGGGCATGGGATTTTAGTTCCCCCATGGTTCGATGCATGTTCTCTGACTCTACCAAATGACCAAGTGAGGCTACACCGATTATAGGATATAGACCCTTGGAAATGTTCATGCATCCTAATGACTTTTTTTCTTGTCTTAATTGGATGATTTCAGTTATTGGGAATAATGGCGTGAAATGAGTTAAAATGATTTAAAATGAGTTAAAATGACTAATAATTAAAATTAAATACTACTTAAGATTTGTAATTATTTTTATACCATTCAGATATAGAATCTGGTCATCGAATACATGTATCATAGGTGGTTGAAGCTCAGTAGGCTAATCTAGTTGATCAACTGAGGGTAGATCTAATGCGGAATGATGCCCAATGACTGAGAATGTTATATTTTTTCTAGTGGTATAATTTTGGAAATTATGAGGGTAGTTTTTAAGAAATGGATATATAGATATGGATTGAGGAAATTTAGATCACCTTCATCATGATCAGATCACTGATGAAGTACTATGTTCCCTTGGTGGTCATCTAGATATAGGGTGCATCCCATTAGTAATGGATGCTTTATCTTGGGGAAATGAAGGAACCAGACATTTTGTGGGTTGACATTGAGAAGAAATTTTGGGTGGAGTTCCTTTCATACATTGTCATGGCCGAGAAGAGGTAGGAGCTACTCTACCTCTAGTAGGGAAGTATGTCATTTTAGGATCTCGAGACCAAGTTCAAGTAACAATTTTTTTCACCTGATCGCTTTTCGTTGGAGGAGTCTCATGTGAGGCATTTCAAGGAGGTGATCCATCCATTGATCCATTATATCGTTACTCCCTTAACAATGACAATGTATCCAAAGGTTTAGAATAAGTTGCATATGGTCTATAGGATTCACTCATGAGGATGTTTACCATGATAGGGGATCTAACATGGTTATTTTAGAGGTTGGGCAACTAGTTGTTGGTCTAAGGCACTCAGATCATAAAGGATTTGACTAATAGAGAGTCTTCCCCAGAAAAATCTTTTTAGATAATATGGTACTCATTATTTTATTTTGGGCATGTGGATAGTGTGTTTCTTTTATAGATTTTGTGGCCACAATCATAATTAGTGGCCTATGGTATTTGGATCCCAATATAGTACATGTGGGTCTGTTAAGTGTTAGCCTCAGTATCTGTTTCCAGTTTGGCTATTTAAGCAGCAGGGATAATAGGATCATGCTCAACTGAGGGGAGATGGAGTCGGTAGGGGCCAGCCTTAGGATGTACCTTAGGGAGCTCAACCCAAGAATGGTCATTGAGGCAGTCATCAGTAGAGGTAATAGGAGTTGGGTGTAGTCAGTTTCACATATTAGTGGTATTAGTTTCTGTAGGACCAGAGATCATTAGAGGTATGATCAGTTTATTTAGTATCGTTGCTTGTTCAATGATTTATTCACGAGATTTTCACTCATTTTTTGTGCCCACTTTAACCCATGTTTTGGTGTTAGATAATGAGTGGCTTCTGATTCCACAGGTGTTGACTATTCTAGTCTGAGGTCATACTAGATTTTTTATGTGTGCCAGGGATGTAGACTTATGATGGGACCACATCAGTACTATGGGTACTATTTCTTGCTATAGTTACAACCACACAATATTATTGTCAACATTGACTTATTGTATTCTATGAATGTTTTTATTGATTTATTCAGAAAGAGAGTATTGTTTTCAAATATGCATGGCTAGTGTGTAGTTTTGGTTTGTGAGAGGGGTGTTCAGAAGGGATGTCATCATGTAGAGCATATTCATTCAATTTTGGATGAGCTATTAGTGGAATCAGAAGTTGTTGAGATAGTGGGGGTTACCATAGTTCATGGGGTAATCCTACTGGTTTTTCTAAAGGAGGTTGTGATGCTACCCCCATGACCTAATGTTGAGTTCATGATAGATTTTCAGCTTGCTGGTTCTCCAATTTCAATGGCTACTTATCAAATGTAACCATATGAGTTGTGGTAGAAGAGGATTTAAAATGATTATCTAATGAATAATGGAATTACAGAGCCCAATGTGTAAATTTAGGGTGCTCCAGTCTTGTTTTCAAAGAAGTCGGATAGTGGTATGAGGTTGTGATAGACTTCTGAAGGCTGAATTAGGTGAAAATCAAAAATTGTTACCCCCTTCCTAGGATAGATGAATCTTTCAATGAGATGTGAGAGGATAAGAGGATTTCTATGATCGATATGTGGTATTGAAATCACAAGTTGGGGGTGAATAAGGTAGATATCCTAAAGCGTTATTTCAGATGTAGGTTTTTGGAATTAGAGTTCATATTCATGTCATTTGGTGATTAGAACACACCATACATGTTCATGGGGCTTTTTAACTCCATCCATTATGAGTTCCTAGACCAGTTTTCCATCCTATTCATCATTGATATCTCGATCTAATGAATTTCAAAGGAGTAACATGTTCGGAATCCTAGGACCATCATACATGTTCTTTAATTCTTCCATCTCTACAAAAGATTTTCCAAGTGAATGTTTTGGACATGAGAGGTGCATTTCCTTGTGAATATGGTGTCACGTCAGGGCCTGGTAGTGGTCCCAACGAAGGATAAAGCAATTGATTCTTATGAAAAACCCAATAATTTGGTATAATTATAGAGTTTTTTTATTCTATTAGCAGAGGTTTCTACATGATTTACCTCAAGGTGTAGCTCCATTGGAAGCTCTAAATATGAATTACCAATATTTTTTCTGGATTGAGTTGTTCTAGACAAATTTCAACTATGTGTATGGGAAGTTGTTTAGTTATATATTTCTATGATGTATAGTGGAATGTGTGGTGTTTGAGGTGTTTTGTGATTCTTACTGTTTGAGAATGGGATGCATGATGATGTAGTAATGGGAAGTGATCTCTTATTGGTTAAGGAAGTTATGTCCCCATGAGTGTAATTATTCCACCCATGATCTAGATCAAGAAATTGTCATGTTTGTGTGGATGTTGTGGGCAAATTACCTCATATTGGAACAAATTGTGGTCTTCAATGATCACAATAGTTTGAGGTATATATTTTCCCTTTGAGATCTAAACTTTCATCTAGGATGTTTCTTGGAATTTTATTAGGAATATGATTTCGAGATATCCTACATAAGAGGAATGGAAAATTTTGTGGCCGATGTTTTGAGAATAATTTCAAGGAAGGAGGTTGTTTGGTAATTTGAATACTCTTGTAATTTGATGTTGGAGTTGGAATCCTTTCAAATAGATTAATGATTGGAATATGGTACAGACTATTTTCTTCATATTACGTTGAAGTATTGATTGATGTAGCAGTTAGAGGTGTATCGGTGGGGAGACTCAAAGTAAGAGGTGTTGCAGGATTTTTTTGTCCATATTGATGCTCTATAGGATAGTTAGAGGATGTTTGGAACTATATATAACTTTGTTGAAAGATATTTGTTCTTTTAGTGGTTCATGATGGTTTCCTTCAATTGTTTCATATCTAAGCATTAGTGGGGCATCAAATAGTTTATAAGATGTATCAATGCTTCAGGATGTAGTTTTGGTGGATCATGATGAAATGGGTCATGGAAGAGTATGTGGAAAGGTCCTTAGATTATAGTAGATGAAGGATGAGATTCATGTTACCGATCATTTTTTGTTGCCCTTGTATGTCCCCAAGTGGTTGTGGGATGAAATCTCAATGGATTTTGTCATAGGATTAACCAATGATCATGGAGGATATGATGCTATTAGGGTGATAGTGGACTAGTTGACAAAATCTGCTAAATTTTTAAGAATCATGGTGTCAGGTAGTGTGGATGCTTTAGGAAAGAGGTCTTTGGATGAGGTGGTTCAGTTGCATTGTGTTATTAGATCAATTTTATCATATCTACTTTTTTTGAACTCAAAATGCTATAGGGGAATATAGTATTATTTTTTCAACCAATTTCACATTACAACTACTTTCTATCCTCTAAAATATGTGCAGATTGAGTTGTCTATATAGGGGTTGGAGGATATGTTTCATGCATGTGTCATAGACTATGGCGGATCTTGGTTATGACACCTGACATTGGTGGAGTATTCTTATAATAATATCTATCACTCTTATATTTCCATGGACCCATTTAAGGCATTTTATGGATGGTCTTTTTGTTCTCCATTGTGCGGGATAGAGGTTGGGTGGAATTTGTTCTTGGTCTCGATGTGTGGCAAGGAATGTCTGAGATGGCATCGCTTGTTAGTGAAGGGATGAAAGTATTGTAGGAATGACATAATATTTACACCAACCATAATATGAGGTCCTTGGAGTTCAATGTTGGTGGCGATATATTCTTGAAGGTATCCCCTCAAAGTGGGCAGTATAGTTTTGGTTGAGGGAGTAAATATTCTCCCATGATTGTTGGGCCCATTGAGGTGTTAGGGAAAGGTTGTGAGGTGGAATACTATCTAGCATTTGCACCATATTTAGAGAATATCCCCAACATCTTCCACATATCTTAGATTTATCATTATCATCAATATGAATCCCATGTTACTAACTGGGAGATTTGGATATTGAGGATAACATGATGTTTGTAGAGAACCCATTAGAGATATATGATCATCGTGAGATGGTGCTATGTCGACGAACCGTTCCATTAGTTTTTGTTTTATGATGTAATGGTGGCTATCAAGATATTACATGGGAGTCATAGATGAAGATTTGTTAAAAATTAATTGGAGTTTTTTTGAGTTTTACCTAGTTCTTTTTTGTTTTATGATGTAATGTTTGATCCTTTATTCATGATACTGGGTGTTTCCCTTAGTATTGTAATGTGATCTATGTTGTGTGATAATTTCTTGACATGTGGAAAGGGGAGGACATAATTCATAATAATGGAACATTAATTTCAATTTGGTTGAACCTATATGGGTGCATTTGTGACACATAGAGAAGATAGTCTATAGACATAGAGGACATAATTGACTAGCTGGTATGTTCAGATAGTGTGGTTGTTGTTCTTGTATGGTGTGTCGTCTAGTCATTTTGATTGGAAGATATTGGAAGAGGTATTCTTGGATGTGGAGTTCTCCACTATAACATTCATATAACACATGGTGGTTTATCATTGGACGTTGATGTGTTTTGTTGTTAGTAGTGCTTCAAGTGTAGAAATTCCTTTGAGAGGTATCTCATATGGTGGTTATTTAGACTCTTCTTTCTTCGGGTCGTGGTTTTTAATTCCTGATTTAGAGAATACATTGAGAGGAATCATATATAATGTCCCAGACCACTATAACACATTCCTATGTGAGAATCTAGTGTTTGAGGTGTTTTGAGAGAACAGAGTGGTTTTTCCAACACATTTCAACTTCCCTAGTTTTCCGTGTTTTGCAATGATGCCTCCCCAATTGTGTCACATGGAGGTGGTGTCACCCTGGAAGTGTCCAATGGATCTGGTGTCACCCAAGAAGTGTCACCTAGCAGTGGTTTCAACTTGGAAGTCACTCGCTCGTGGTGTCTCATCATGGTTGTAGCTCAACCAAGAAGTTTCTCACTGGCAGTTTGAAACCCTGGTGGTCGCTCGCATAGTGGTGCCTCATCAATAGTTTCCTAATCCAGTGATGCCTCACCGAACTATGGCTCAATAAATGGTTCCTTGCTGAATGATTACTCCCCAAATTGTGCCACATTGAATGGTTTCTCATCCAATGGTGTCTCACCTAGTGGTGTCTTGTGAACACTGTTTCCAACTCTAGTATTTCCCCTTTTTGATGAATCAATTAAATAAAATGATTTTAATGCATGATTTGAAATAAATGGTGGCATATTTAAGTCCCATAAATATTATCTTAAATTCCTATGTGTATATGTGATTTTTCCAGTTGAAAACTTATTATCTTGACCAGATCTTACTTTAATGGAAAATAAAAAACATGCCTAAACTGATGATATGTTTCAATCTATCCTAGTCTGAAATACCCTTCTCATGTATTAATCCATATTGTTTTCCTTTATTATTGGATTCCAAAAGTTATTATTCCTATAGGTGTTGTGTTATTATGATGTGGATTCTGGATCACATTCCCTATGAGTTTTCCTACTAAATATGTGCACCCCTATCTTGTTGCAATCAGGAAGTGAAGATCACTGCTTCTACTATATAGATTTCTCATTTTTATTTCTCAATTTTGTATAATTTAGGATGGGTTTATTAATGTTTTAATCTTGTATATATAGTAGAATACCAATTAATAAATTTAATTTAAGAATCTTAGTATTAATATATTACGGGATAGTGAAAGTGAAGTATATTGTTGTTGTTTATTGTTCCCATTTTGATATTTTTCTATGCATTGGATAACTACCCATTTAAAATCATGGACAATGAGGGTATTTTTTGTACACCTAGGATGTCATGGGAATTTTTGGTCCTAGGTTTCTTTTGAGAGACTATTTATATGGAATCAATTAACCACACATATTCAATTAATTAAATGGATTCCACAACATCTTATGGATTCTGTAATCACACCCTCAGTTTATGTGGTGGAATTTGATTATTAGCCACGTGTTAAAACTAAATGAGTTTTTAATGGTTTTTTTGTGTGGTTTTCTATGGTTTTTATGTATGGGGAACCGGATGGATGTGGTTGAATTAAGGGGATTTTATGTGTTTGATGTGGTAATGATGTAGTGCTACCAAAAATGGTTGTAATGAGATGCGATGCTCAGTGCGGTTGTCAGTTTGGGGTTATCTATATTGAGAGGAAAGATTGGGAACCACGACATTGAATAATGATGATGGTAGTGGTTAGTATAGGTGTGTCACCATTAATATCATTCATAAGGATTCACCTTGGGTCTCGGGATTAGTATATGATATTTCATGAATCAGTTTTAAATAGAGCTGAGAGATGAAGTGGGTTAATTTTCCATGGATATTCTTCTTGTGTGTGACAATTGATGAGATAATTTTTGTGATTTTTTATTAGTAATGTCCCATGTAGTGATTGAATAAATAAAATACATAATAATGTTGAGATGACATGAATTGGTTTGGTTAATGGGTAAGAGTTTTCTACGATGGTTTGTGCAGTTAACTATGGATAATGATAAATAATGAAATGAATGGGTGTTAAGTGAAGAAGATTTGTGAAGCCTCTTAATGTTATCAAATTCAGAAGTGACCATTTCTGATAGAAATAAATTTATTTAGAGATGCAATAAAATTTGGTAGTGTTGTGATTTGAGTGTTTTTTTTGAAAATCCATAGGTTGAGCTTAAGTTCTTTTCATCATATATGTTCATACGACTATTTTTTCTATACGCTCCTCACCCTAGTTGAGAACTATACCTCAAAAACCCTTATAGTTTTGAGGGTTGGTGTCTCTCCAAAACATCCCAGTGGGAGGATTGATGGATGGCCACCCGCTTTTCCCTACTCCCTCTTCTAACTGGAGATTACCCAAGTTTCACAAATCAGGTTGTGGTTTTTGGTGCCCATGTCTGTGTGTGTGACTTTCTCTTTCCCATGTTTCATTTTATTTGGATGTGATTTATTTAGTTTCCCATGGGTCTTTTGAAACCCTAATCTCATGTAAATTTTTTAGAAAACACGATCTCCGCTCAAATAGTTAAATGGAGCATCAATACGTGGAAGGGGATACCTATTATCCACTATCATCCGGTTCAACATCTGGTAATCAACATTACATGATGCATTCCTCGCCATACACCAGAGGTTACTGACTAGAAGTGAGGGTCTAATATAAGTCAGGGGGACAATGGCCTCTTTTTCATAGAAATACACGAATCAAAATACAATAAAAATAACCAAAGAATGGCAAAACATGACCTGAAAAATCCATTATCACTTGATGACGAAAACTGAGAATATAATATCAAAACTAAATAGTAGATATTCCATGAAAATTTATATTCCATGTGTCCAACTAATACTCAAAAATAATTATGTTGAAAACTCCCATGCGGGTCCCACACCCCTCCAGCTACCTGATCCACACTCCATCCCAACTTAGGCATCTAATCCATGTCATTTTCCATTACATTTGTCTTCGATCATGAAATAATTTTGGGTACCAATTAAGTAGCTTGAGTAGGCTATGATTACAACTTCGTAGGCCACCACCAATGGGGTCTGAAACAATATATATTCAAATAGTAGTGTATTGGTATATATATGAATAATAATTAACAATGCATAAATTAATAGTTATCACATTAACAACTATTATTTATTTAACAACATAAACCCCCGGTTTATAACACACAACTATACCTCAATACCTACTTTAACCCATCATGGAGTCTGAACTATCCCCAAGGGATATCATATCTTTGATGTCCATTTTTACCAATATTTAACTCCAAAAACATATGAATTACATTGTTATCATCCATTGTCTCTATCAACACACGAATTACATTTTTAGCATTCATTGTCTCAATTAATACACAAAATCCATTGTAACCATTAGTTGTCTCAACTAACACATGAATTACATTTTTAACATTCATATTTTCAATAATATTATGAATTTTGTTGTTACCATTCATCATTCTAATTAACTTTGGAATTCCATTTTAAATATTCATTATTTAATATTCATCTTGTTAATTAATTCAAAAATTTATTAATCACCTATGTCCCATTAATAAACACAATAATTATTTAATTATCTACATTTCATTACATGTTTATCATTAGTTAATCCAATAAATACCATAAAATTGATTCACCAATTGATTAATCAATATCCATAAAATCTATTGACAATAATAAATTTAACCATTAATTAGTCAATTCTGAAAATCATTCTCCAATCATTAATTCAACAATTAATTATTCAATTCACAATCCAATATTCTGATAATTAAATCAAAATTAATTAACACTAAATACTATTTTAATATTCTAATAAGTAACTAAACAACTAATTATCCCCAAATCCCAATTAAATAATCCAATTTTTATCCAAATAATTTATTATCCCAAATAATAATTAATTATTCTCATAATTAACTAAATAATTAATTATCACAAATCTGAATTAAATATTCATATAATTAAATCAACAATTAATTATCCCTAAATCTGATTTCCTTAATTAATTAATTCACTAGATTAATTAATTTAATTAATAAATTAATATTCTCAAAGACTCTATAAATTCAATAAATACATACATGTAATTGAAGTCATGATTGGGGGATTTGAATAATAGTACACCGACCTCAATTTGTTGATGAGAGATTTCCAAACAAAATGCCATAATTTGAATGGAATAATGAAATAAAATTTTATATGGATCATAATAATAAATTAGATATAATATAAATAATGACCCCAATATTATAGATCTGTATCCATAGTCATAGATACAGATTCATCCAAAAATATTAAAGAACATCCCTACCATAGATGGGAGAAAAACCGGAAATAAAATGGAATCGATAACTAATGAGATCCTCGTTCTGAGAGTGTAGAATATCTTTAATTATATATTTGGTTCATAATAAAAGGAGGTTATAAATTTTTTTAATCAATCCGAGAGGATCCAAGATTGTTAAAAGGTGTTAAGGGTTATGTTAGGTGTGATTTTTGTTTAAACATTAGGCTCGATAAATTTTAAATCAAATATTTAGAGGATTAAAATAACATATGCATTTTTTTCTAATTGGGGAGCATGGTTTCTCAAAACCAATCACCGTAACCATGTTACCCATCTAGGGTGTGAATGACTTATAATTCTAGGGAACAGAGTTTGATAAATTGTATGATATCCATGAAAACCCTATCTATCCACAGTTGCATGGTTTGCAGGTCCAAGGGGCGTAGTTAGTGAAAACTATAAACCAACTGTGTACCTACATTTTTCTTTTATTTTTCACATATTTCTACATAGAACTCCCCATGGTAAAACTAAATCAAAAATACTCAACACAAGGAAAAATATTACCGGTAAATGAGAAAAAAACACCTTTAGAAAAGGTTGGGATTTTTTATTTGTTTAATTTTTTCATACTTAATAAAATCATAATAACTTTGATAATATTATTTCAATAGTATATCCTCTATATAGATATTTTATTATGTTAATAGAAAAAATTATATTCATATCCACGTCCATAAAATGGAAAATTAATCTGTCTATTGTGTGTACGTTAGTCTACCGCCTCATAAACCAATGTAATTACTTTTCCATTGCCACCTATAAAAGACGTATATATTGATGGAATTAACATATTTATATTATATTTAAGAAATAAATATACTTTTTTAATTATAATATTTCATATAACTTATTACATTCCAATCCTTGGGAATAAGATAACATCACATGTTTGTATGGGGGACTACTACCTCGCAAAGCGATGTGACTCGTTTTTCACTTACGTATTACATGATGGTAATAAAGATATATTTAATGAAAATGTGTTATAAATATGAAATAAAAATGATTATATAATGTAAATATATTATTGACATTTCTTTTTTCATTCTGGGAGAAAATGGAAATATCATTGAAGCATATGTACCACCAACCATTTGAAAGAATTTTGTAACTCATATTCTATATATAATATTAATTTAAAACAATAAATATATATAATGAATATATATGTTATTTATATAATGGTTTAAATTTTGACGATTATAGAATAATGATAAAATTAAATGGAAGGAAAATACCATGCCAAAACATGTGTGAAAAAATGAAGCAATCATCACCCGAAACATTGTTTTAAATAATTAATTCATGATAAAAGGGTCATAAAATATTTTAAGTAAAAAATATATGGTTTGAGATATATGATTATGGATCATTAATATAATTATAAAAAACAATATTTATTATATAGGATGTTTGAACAAGTATTCACTAAATCAGGCCCGGTGTTAGTGTTTCTTATCTCACTTTAACATTCACGAGACATATGTAATATTATCAATTTATTATTTTATGTGGTATATATAATACTACATTAAAATTTTATATTATAAATACAATTTTATTTTTTAAATATAATGTTTTATTTTAAATTATTTCATTCAAACGGCCAATGATTCAAATATTATCATAGTTGTAAGGGTTTATGTTACTATATCATGGATTATCTCGATTGGATATGATTAAGATTCTAAAGATGAAATATTATGTTCTAACACTCATGAAATTAATAAATTTTCCTCTCATTAGGTCATTTAATGATATTACTATTTTCATTTTCGTTTATTCTCTTTATTAACTCATGATTCGAAATTATTGTTTTTAAGTGAAACCAACATTTATTTTTTTACTTGGTCATGAATATAAGAATTCCATGTATATGTAATATAAAATTGATTTAAAAACTATTTTTAATATTTTATAAAGAATATTTAATTTTATTTTACCCATACTTTTCTATTTAAAAAATTATCTGAAATTAATATTATTATAATTTTTCTAAATGAGTTAATTTTAACGATTTTTAAAATAGTGTGAAGAGAATTTTGTTTAACGTATATGGACTGAATGACATTTCCTACTATCATGAGTATTCAATCTTCTAAAGAATACTTTTTAATATTAAAATATGATATCCAAGGAATATTATTTCCACTATGATTTGTAAAAATTTAGTTTTAATAAGTTTACTTTCAATTTGTAAAGGTTATATGTTGCCATATTGTTTTTATAGTATGTTTATAAAGTTTCTAAACAGAACGATCAATGACCATTATACTATTTACTATCCACCATTGACATGTTTTAAAGATAATATCCATAATATTTCTCTATATTATTTATGATTATTTTTTATGTGGATGTACTAGTTTGATAACATTAATATTACTCTTGATGGTTTATGATTATTCCTATTGATTAGGGTGATTTTTTACATCACATATTATAAATTATAAATATGAATGTTTGTATTGACTACATTTCACCACATTCATATAAGCGATTGATTTTACATAAAAAGTGATGGGTGGGGCCAGCTATAGCCCATCGATGAATTAGTGTGTCTCATTAGATAAAATGGTCTTGGTATTTACCCATTTATGAAAAAATAGCATTAGGCCAGACTGTATTGTTAGGAGGTATGAAATTATAAATTCTATCACTATTCGAGTAGTTAATAATTTCTGTGTGATTATTTGATTATATAAATATTCAATACATGTTTCAAACTCATTTGATTATGTATATTTCATTAATTTTCATCATTTAAAGTGAAATGTTTTCTTCTTGTCATTCATTAAATGTAATATGTTTTAGTTATTTACCATTCCATATGGAGTATTCCTTATGTATTCAATGAATCTATTGTATGCATACCCTTACTAAGAAGATCATATCACCTGTTTATTGTGTTTATTTCCCAAATATTCCATGATATGTATTCTTATATATTATTTGGGTTACACTATAATAAATAATGATAAACCAGAATAAAATAATTTGTTTTATTTTATTTATTCAATAGTAATGTGGTATGAATGTATGTATTTAGTTTACTAATAAAAATAACTATTCGATCTATTGAAATGTGATTTCATGTATCTAGTTCAAATGTAATAATGTTACCACAAACCCTGGGATATTTGGGATGGGTTTTTTTAAAGGATCATAGGAGGTTATGTGACCCTTCATCCTAGAAACGATTATTTTTCATGGGGTGTTAAACAAACATAGTGATATCATTATAAAATTTTAATTAGAATAGAATATTTTGAAATAAATTCTAAAAACAATTTAAAATAATTTTATTATTCCTTAATATGATATAATTGATCACCCAAATATTAATCCATAATATAGATAAAATAATTCAGGTATATTTTTATTAATTTAATGAAATAATTGAATGTAAATAAGGATTTAATTATAGTAGAAACCTGAAATAAGTCGTAATTATTGGGGATTACAGAACATTCAATGGTTTTGAGAGAAAACATCATTTATGGTTAAAAATCATGGATGACCAAGAAATGTAATCCACATTTATAGAAATATCTAATATAATGAAGGTTTTGGAATATAAATATCCAATTATTGATGATGAGGGATGTACAAAATTATTGTTACAAGTTATGAACCGGTATAATGATCAAATGAGGGAGTAATTTTTACTGTATCTGTTGTTGAAGATGATCTTTTTGTTGTGGATGTTAAGGAATCATAGCCTTATGATAAAATTTCATAACATTTGGACGTGAAACATTATAGAGAGAGAGGGTTTTTAAGTATATTATTTTTCAGGATGTGGATTATATTGATAAAAATTCCAATGATAATGGAAATTAAATAGAACATCCAAATTTAGAAAATGATGATGATTAGGACGAAAAATAAGAAAAAAATGTTTTTTAATATTATGATACAATCCCCATGACATCAAACAAACCATTTAATAATCATCCCCCTTGATAATAATATATATTAAATGTTGTAACATATATTCCATTATTTTATTTGTCAATCATTACACCAAGAATTATTTTCTTGGAATTATTTGTTGAAAAAAATTAGTTCCATATGAAAATTTTATGTATATTGGGAGAGGATTTTATAGAAATGAAGAATTATAGGATATGTTCAATTATTATCAAATTAAAATCATGATATTTATATCATAGAATAATAAAATATTTTTTTTGATTTAGAGAGAAAAGTTTTATTTATTTTATCATTTGTGTTTGAAACCTTTTTATATAATAATTTCCAATGTTGGATTATCATCAATTTAACTCTGTATATTTTTTTAAAAGACATTCCTATCCTAGGATCATGCAACTATATATTAAAAATTAATTTGAACAATTATTATTGAAATTATAAGATAATTTCTATTGGTTCAAGTAGTTTTGGTGGTGTAGAGAAATAAAAAAACATTTCGTTAGGTGATCTCTTACAAAAGGTAGAGGAAATGATAAAATTAATTTATGATAGTTTATAGTGCTTGGGATTAATCATATAATATTTTAAAAAACCTATAGAGTTTTTGTGTAAAAAAAAAGTTTTTGTACTCATTACACACTACTAAACAGAATAACTAATATAACAAAGTTGATCATTTGAATCTGATTTTAGAGAGATTATTTTGGAAATTCTTATAGGGTGTGGATACAGTAAAACATTGTAAGAATATTATAAAAATAGGTGAAATTTGTGAAAATAATGAAAAACCTAACAATGGTTAAATCCACCATAATGGATACCGATCATGAACCTATACCCATAGAACCCTCTATTGATAATAAGGAAAATTACTCATATTAGAATCAGTTCCTAGTCTATCACCATGATTTGTTGATAGATATTGATACACTTTTTTTGATTTATAATTGGTATAAACTAATCAAGGGGGAAGTACAAACATGGGGTATTATATATATACCACCTCATGCTTTTCATTGATACAACATTGGACATAGGACATTAAATGTGACAAAAAACATCAAGGATGAGTCTATTAAGAAATAAATCACAATGCCAAATATGTCAATGATTTTTTAAATAGTGTTAATGGTTACCATCGTATGGGTGGTTATTGATTGTAATTTTTTAGTATATGAGCCTCAACTATAGATCATAGAGGAGAATCTAAAATTTAATCATAGATGTATTCATAAGTTATATGTCTACATATTAAAAATTATGAAGGATAAAGGGAAATTATCATCTGATGATGAAAATATATATGGGAAAATGTTTTACACTATTGTAGGATGCATTAATAGAGTCATCACTATTTTTCGAAAGCTTAATATCACATGTAATTATGAATTTTTTATTATATGTTAATTTGGGATAAATAAATTAATTTATAATTAGTTGAATAATGTTTTATAATTAAATTATTAGATTATCACATGAAACCTTAGATCACTTAAGGATGTTTTTTGTGTGGAATGAAAAATGTAGGAAGAAGTTGTTCTGATTAGGGGGAACAATATTAGAAGAATGTATTATGTTAGATTGATAGTAATATATAGTTGATACCATAATTTTCATTTATTAATTTTATCATGCTAGCAATGACATTGAGTTCACTGAGATCCACGATCATACTACTTATAGAATATTTCATGGGAATACTGTTTTAATGGACTAGTTTCATTGTGATTGTAGCATCTTTTACGCCTTATAGTGTCACTCTACACATTTTTTAAAGAGTTTTATTTTGTATTATTATCATTTAATAAATTCATTGATCTAAATTATCAAATACTAATATTAAAAAGTGTTAAAATTAATTTTGGGTTCTTTTAAGATAATATAAGAACCATAGTTTTCCTGTTGAAAAAATTATGATTTTTATGAACAAAATTATATTGGGAATAAGAGGGAGGATGGGGTTAAAATTTATTTGAAATGATATGGATTTTCACATGGATCAAACCACCTACATGTAGGTGTGGTTTATGAATCCCAAAAGATAACACACACACATTTCCTTTGACTCAGAGGGAAATCATAAAAAAAATTGATTACTATTATAATATTGGTCATAATGTAAATGTATTTTCTTATAATGAATATATTTTTTAACATATAAATATTTTATATTATTATTTTATTGACTCCCTTTAAAAATATACATTTGAATAAAATTATTTTATTATCCAACTTTAATATTTAGTATATATTATATAGTTTTAAATAATTCATTCTTAAAAATTATTATTAAATTGTTATACATATAGATGGAGGATGCTCCCTTATATTCTCAATGCTCTCATTTCTCACAAGATGTGATGAAGTGGAAATTTAAGAATCCATGTTATTATGGAATTTTTTCTCTCAAAGATATTAAATTTTAATTGATATCATGAATATCTATAAGAGAAAAATTATTTCAGATTAAATTTACTTGTAATATGTTACATGAACCACCATATCATTGTTTTTTAATGAATCATTAGCTCCTCATATGTTACATGAAATACTGACTTAGTTCACGTCAAACAAAACACTGACATGGAATACGATATATACAAGATAGAGTTTCTACGAAACCTTTCTGGGTAAAAGTTTTGTAAATGAGATAATTATAACTGATCCATTAAACATTTTAATATGAATTGTAATAAAACTATAAAAATATTTATTATAATGTTTTCATATGTGTATAACATATTGAAGATGATTGCTGTAATGTTTTCAAAATTCCTTATATGTATAGGAATACAATTTTCTCAAATAAACTAATTTTCATGTCCATCTATGAAAAATAAAATTTAACACATTTAGAAATAAAATTTGAAAATATAAACTTCATTTTTGAGTTAATAATTTCTAAATTATTTTTGGGTGAATTTTTTGGATTTTTATGAGAAACATCATTTTTTATGAATAGTTAAATATACTAAATTAAATTCAAAATTGATTTTTAATCTACATTATTTATATGGTTATATTATATTTTAAATTATTTAAATGTATAATTAGTCATTATTTTTATTAATTAATCCAATATTATTCATTGGAACCAATTTTACATTGAAATTGGATATCAAAACATATTAAACCATTGATCATTTTGACTTTAAAGACCTATAGTGTAGTCATGTTAGCGGGATTAAATTTAAATTAAGATCTGACACATCTATTATTAAAATTTGGAAAAATTGATTAAAGATGTAGAATCTTTATTTTTAATTATATATAATATAGTAAACTTATTTTTTTACGAATAAAATAGTGAATGTTATTTAAATTAATTATAATGATGAATGTAAAATTATACTTAATAACGGAGTATACGTTAAACATAAGGGTCCAAATGACATATAAAATAAAATAAAACTCATTTCTTGAAAATGAAGTGGACATTAACCTACCATTATTGAGTTTTTTGAATGAATTGTATTTGGAAAAACCTGGGCTCACCTATCATGTTTTAAAAAATTGTAAGTAAGCCCTCTATATTCCCTTCAAAAGATAAAAACCTCTACCCATTCTTCACACCTATAAAAACACATAGTTTCAGCCAATATCTATCCAATCAACTTACCAAAATCCTTAAAATACTTTTTAATCCTATATCTAGGTTGAAAACCATCGAAGGAGGCCCTTTTATTGAAACAAAAAGGAGTTACCTGATTAAGAGGTAACGCCCTCCCTCAAACTCCTTTAATTTATTTTATTTCTCCACTCATACAATTATTCTTATTCCATTATTATTTAGAATCACCAGTATCCTAAATATAATGATATTATTTATAATAAGGGTTCTACATATACTAAAGCACACATCCATATAATGGGTAATGAGCATACTATTTACATGTATGGAAAACTACTACATCACAAAACAACAATTGATCATTTTTTACTTCACAACCATTCATGGCTGGGAGTTATGATGGAAACAAAATCTCTATATGAAATATCTGATACATATTATTTCTTTAAGATTATGTAATTCCTATAAAACACATATCTTTATATTATACATTTTCTGTAAATATGATAATTTTGTTACAGGACGTTTGGACTAATGCCCTCTAAAAGTGATGTGATTTGTTCAATCACTACATGGAATGTGTTAAGGATGTTTTTAGATAATTTATATGACATATATAGATTAATAATTGAATTTTAAATATATTATAAAAATATATACATACATGTAATATTGTTTCTTTCTTTCAATATTATAATTAAACGAAAACAACGTTCTGGCATATGTACGCCCTAATATATCCAAGAATAGTGTATTCTATTTCATACTTATATATTATAGATATTATTATAATAAATATATACTAAATATAAATGATATTTATATCATGGTTAATACTATATAAAACATATAAATTTATAATTATCAATTATATAATAAATTAAGACACATGCGAAAAACAAAGAGAATGTTACACGAAGTATATACTTTACATGAAATTTTTAACAAGTACGTAATATAAAATTATAACAAAACCATATATGGTTTTATATATAAGAATATAGTTCTGTTTAATAAAATTTTTTATTATACATGATTCAGGAATGGGAATTATGAGTTAGGACACAAGCTAAGGGGATTTCAAGTCATAATTTTATTTCTGTGAGATTTACTCCTTATTCACCACTTATCTCATTTATGTGGTGATTATAGTGCACATAGATATATTCATAAATTTAAAAATATAATTTTGAGTGTATTTACATATACATTTTATGAACTCTCTTTCATTATCTTTTTGTTTCAAGAGTTACCAAATCAAAAAAGTAGTTTGGTCTCAATTAGGTTTCTTTGAGTAACATGCCCTGAAATTTAACGACCATGTATTCAAAAATGTTTTCCTAAATGAACGTTTAAGATCATTTTTAATGAAAAATATATAAGAATTTTTTATGTTTTTCATGATTCCTTTAAAGTTTTACAATGTATTTTCAATGAATGGGTTTTCAAAACACTTTCGTGAATTATTTATATGTTTTAATAGAAAATGATTTTCAAAATGTTTTAAAGATATATTTATATTTAAAAGGAATTATTTCAAAAAAAATTCAAATCCTTATTTATATGTTTTCAATTCTATTTTCCTGAAAATATGTTTCAAATGTTTTTATATTTTAAATATCTCTTTTATAAACAATTCTGGAATTTGAGGTATTTGTGGTAGGTTATTTCTAAGAAGAAACTCTACTATCAGAATAAAATCTTCGATTATATACATTATATATATATAGAAATTTTACGACAGGCTCGTCATACCATTAAAAAATAGTATTTAAATATGTATATATATACAATTTTTGATTGGTTCCCATTGCAACATGTCCCATTTCCAATAATAAATTATATAAAGATTATATACATTTTATAAAATTAAGACTAAGGAAAAAATAATATTAATATTTCTAAAATATAAAAAAAAATTAAAAATTGTCAATATTAAAAAAAAGTGTACAAAAGACATAAAATATTATTAATTTTATTAGTAAAATAAACAAAAATTAAAAAATATAATACTAATAATAAATAATAATATATTTAAATATTTAAAAAATAAAAATATATATATTTTGCAATATTTGGACAAATATAAAAGAAAAGAATGGTAAATATTTCATATTACAACAAATCATTAATTCAAATGATTTTAACATAACAAAAAATCATTGGGGGATAGTTTCTGGATGAGGTAGAGGAGCTGGAAAAGATCATGGAGAAAACTTCATCCCAAAACTATGAGTCGGACGGAGCATGTACTCCATCTGCTCGTGCTACTGTTGTTATCACTGACGCATCTCCTCCCTGTGATGATGATGCTGCTTCTCTTGTAATTGATGCATATCCTCCTTGTACTCCTATTGTTGCTGCTACTGATGCATCTCTTCTTGCTGCTTCTGCAAACTCTCTATAAGATCACTCCAAGCTAGCAACTTCTCCTTATACTGTTAGCCAGAAGATGATTCCTCTACATAATCTGCTCTCGAGCTAGATTCTGACATCGTAGTAGTACCATAATAAGTCCCATGAGTTAAATGATAGATGATTCCAACTACGCCACCCATCTCGAAGGCATACTGGGTCGCCTGCATCCATGAAGCTTCATTGAAATTGTGTGCACTAGTCTGATCATTCATCTCGGCATAACTCTCAACCCATTTATGAGATTTCATGGCCTCATATGACTTCTTCAATTCCAATTTGAAATTAAAATATTGAAAATATTAGATGCAGTTAGTTTTCAAATTGAAAAGAAAATATTCACTAAAATTTGACGTTGGCAATCAACACTAATCTTTCTTATGGATGGATCATTATACATCCTCTTATAAATGTCATACTAAGTAATATCATGATGCTTTATTACCTATATGAATATAAAATAAACTATTTATATTTAATGTTATATAAAATATTAAAAAAAGATACTTACCAGATTCTCTCTATGTATACTAAATTTACAGTTACCAACTCAATGTGTCAACTCCTGTCTCCCCCGGTTCTTCCAACATAGAGAAGATCTCCTCTAAAATCCACAACCCAACCAGTGTGAACATAATCAATCCTAAATGTGAGATGAAATTTACTATGGTAAGTGGGCTCTACACGACTCATCAAATAATGTCAATCCTTCTTTCTTAAAGGTTTTCCTTCTCAAATTGTGCAAAAAATGATGGAAACAAACACACATAGACACCTCTCATGCCGAATGGATAGAGTCACACATGCTATCATCGATGGGATGACATAAAACCTATAAATAATTTATAATATCATGTTATTAATGAAATAAATTTCAAAATATATATTATTTATTTACGTATCAGCCAAAGATTGAACATACAAAGCTTCACATCAACAGAAATTTGTTCCCATGTGATTCATGGTAGAGAAAAATAATTTCCCAAGATAGTGCACCCCTGTCCTATAGCTACATACACAAAACTATGAAAAAATAATAAATGATAAATCAATTAGTATATATGTGAATTAATGAATGATAACTAAAATACAAAAGTTAGCATACCTCCGCGTGCGTGGATTGAAGCCAAGATGTGGATGTCGCTCGAAGATAGGGTCAGGAATCATTAGTCATGCAAGATCGCACCCCCTCGGCATACCCCTTAAACCGCCAATAGGATAAGGGTTATATGACCCCAAATCTTCAACATCCAAATGTATGTCATCCTCCTCCAACTCAAAAAAATATCTGGGTCCACTCAAAACACAAAATGACATTTGTTAGCAGATAGTTCAAAATTACTATTATATATAGATATATATTAGTAATGATTACAACCAACATTTATTTATGTCAATGTTCACCTTCATCATCATCTTCATATCTGAAGATGTCAATGTCTTCTTATTCCTCCTCGACATCATCAATATCCAAATGTGTTTCAGTTCCATCATCTCGTTCCATTTCAAATTCATTTTTATCATCATTAACATCATTGTCACCATAGACCCATAAATGTGGGGTGACATCATTGATATTCTTGTCTCTTTGTGAAAAAAGATGTATTTTGAGTAGTCTCTTTAAAAGGATTTATTACATCCAATTCAGTAGAATCACATTCAGTTTGAGTAAATTGATATTCCCAAGATTTCATTTTTATTATGTTCTATAAATAACTCAGATCCCTTTAAGTAGCATAGTACATTTTCTAATAAATTTAATGGGAAGATTGATCAGGTAAATATAATTCATTTACATCAATAAAACATTTATATTTAATATCGATGATTCCATGAGTCGTATGAACATGAAAGCCTCTCTCAATATCCAATCACCGACATATAAACATCGTTGTGTAATTTTTTCCTAGATAACAGAGTTCAATAATTTCATCCAGCATACCATAAAAGTCAACTTCAGTTTCTCTATGATGAAATCCTATTGAGAAAACTCCACTTATCATTGTATTTTTTAGATTCCCCAAATGCACGTGTATTAAATCAAAAACCATTCACCACATATGCATTACATGATTTAACATTTTATTATGGTGTGTTACTCAATATACACCTTCATTTATCAATTTTATCAATATTTTGAGACACTTGAAATTTGTAATAAAATTTTCAATATAGTAAATAATACACGTAATTTATAAGTTACACGATCAATAATTTATGTTACCAGTTTTTGAACCAATGAGAATATTTTTTTTATAGGCTTTCTTCAAGAGTTGATGCTGTAATTTGTGGGAGAGGATTCATGATATGATTATTATATAACTTACATTTTCTTAATGTAACATATATTATATAATAAGTAATCGAAGAACTCATAGTACAAATGATTTCATTTCATCCCAATTGAGAAGAATGCATCTTTGAGCTCTGTAATGTTCATCATATGAAATCCATCGTTCATGAACTCTACTGAAACCATGCTCTAGATAATTTAAAACTGATAATTGGTAGTCAATTTTATTGCCACAATTCCCCTCATTCCGCCTCAGGCTTTTGTATTTTGAGGGATATTCAAATTCAAAATAATGAGGCCAGAAAAAATCAAATTCTTCTTGAAATAAGCTTCATCATTTGATCATTCAACTGATGATTTGATACGTAATTTTTTCTTAAATTTCTCAATGCAACTTTCAAATGGTTACATCCATTGAAATTGTTCCAGACCTCCATATTTATCTTAATGTAGAAAATTTAATATCAAATGATCTATTGAGTCAAAGAAAGTCGGTTGTATGATTTTTTCCAGTTTGCATATAATTATAACTACATATTCGTCCATTTTTCTTAGTGCATCGTTGTTTGTTGTCACTGCACAAATGTCTTGAAAAAAATATGATATGTCTGTTATCGAATAGAAAATCATAGAATTTAACAATATGCTAAATCCAATAGGCATAATAATTTCCATTAAAACATGAAAATCAATACTTTTCAATCCAATAATATGACCATTCTTAACACATCTACCCAAATTAGAATAATAACCATATAGAAGTCTCAAATTTTTAATCCACTAACAAAATAATAAGAGACTCTCTTTGAAATTTTTATAATCTGCTTTTGGATTCAGTAAACTCTGTGACGAGACATTTTTACACTGTTCTTGTTTGGGACGGCTGCCAATTTGGTGAAGATCTAATCATTCCATTATGTTATCTTTTTCCACACATGGTGTATCCAAAAATATATGAATTAAATTATCAAAATAGGTTGTCTCAATATGCATGGCATCCAACATGTGGCAGACCAACAAATCAGACCAATATGGAAAATCCCAAAAAATGATCTGTTTTATCCAATTGTGTTCTTTCCTAAATCCATGAATATTTTGTTGGTTGAATGTTCGTTCAAATGTAATGGAAGGTAATGAAAATACAAATAATTTTAAATTTGTACCTGAGATCAGTTTTGGTGGTTCATCATTTTCAATTGTTCCTTTTCTGAAATGAGATTTCATCCTTTGAACAGGATGATCGGTTGGAATAAATCTAATATTACAGTAAAAATAGAAATGTTTTTTTCCATTGACCATCAAAAATGATTTGTTTTCTTTCATACAGTTAGGAAATGATAAAGACCATGTGTACTCTAGCCATATAACATGACATATGTTGGGATGTCCCTAATTGTCCGCATCAATGGAGCTTTTTATATGAAATTTTTTTTCGTAGCAATACCATATGTACTAGCACCATTACTACATAATGAATTTAACACATCAATCAATTGTTTCAAATTAACATCAGTATTATTTTTTGGATGCCCTGTAATTAGTAAGGTCAAAAATATATAAGGCTCTTTCATTATCTTTCATGGAGATAAATTGTACAGAGTTATAAAGAGAGACTAACATGAATACTGACTACCATAAGAACCAAATAGAAAAAAACCATCAGTAGAAATACCCAATCGAATGTTCTGAGCTTCTGAGTTAAAAGACAGATGTAGTCGATCAAAATTATTCCATGAATCACTATCGGATTGATGATTCAAGATTTTACCAGTTGAATCATGGATTTGTTCCATGACATCATTGGCGTTGTCCTCTAAGACATAAATAAATGTTTCAATGTAGATTTATAGGGAAATATCTCCATCGTTTTACAAGAATCGATCCAAACATCCTCGGTTCATCTTTTTATACCCTGATTTTCCATATGTGGGACAACAATCCAAAAACCGTTTTTCAATATAATATAATATGCAGTCATTGGAACATGCATGAATCTTCTTATAACTAAGCCCTAGATTATGAAGCAGCCTCTTTATCTCAGAGTAATTTGCAAGCAACAAATTTTTTTAGGGAACAATGTTTTAACCAAAGAAAATATC
Source organism: Viscum album (assembly GCA_963277665.1). Lineage (NCBI taxonomy): Eukaryota > Viridiplantae > Streptophyta > Magnoliopsida > Santalales > Viscaceae > Viscum > Viscum album. Next base: position 1,831,678,854 of record OY728151.1, on the reverse strand, counting down.
TGATCGAAACAGTTGTTTGATATTGCATTATATGATTTAATAACCATAAATTTGGTAACAACATCTAATTTTCTTATCTGGAAACCTAAATATAATGCATCTAGTGTCGACATCAAAAACTCATAAAGTTCAGATAGTGCTAACTTTGGAGTTAAATCAATATCATCCTGGGTTTTGGTTTTTTGAAGAGATGGACCTATAACATCATGAATAAAATTTTGAAACTATGATGGATTCAGAATGAAATTATTAGTATCTTCTCTAGAGCTGCATTCACCATGTTGATACCAAAAAAAATAATCTAGTTGAAAAACAAAACTCAAGAGATGTCCCCCAACGTTGTCAAATGTGTCAATCATTCTTAGAGAACATTTTTTACTAGGACATTTAATTGTGCCTTCTGAAAAAAAATTCTGGTTTTGATGATGAAATTGATAAGAAAGCTTCAGCACACTAAATATATACAAGATTTAAACCAGAACTGTTTGGATTTCTATGCTGATTTATCCAAGAGAGATCATCTAATAATGATGGGTGTCTACTCCCTTGTTCCACATATTTAACCAAAATATAAAATCATTAATTTTTTAAATAATTTGAAATTATAAATAAACTATCCTAAAAAGAAGATAAATAATTACAACTACTTCCGAACAATTTCCATTAATTATGGGAGATATAATTCCTAGTTGATTGACGGCTACACTTTTGTCTGACGACTCATTTGGTGGATGCTTTCTCACACTGAAATCACAATGAAGAATCTTCTTGGAGGTATGTATATCCATTCTTGTGAAGATGGGAATGCATAAGCGTACCTAGGAATATATTCTTTATTGTCATTTCATTGTGAGAATCATGCAAGTGAATGAGCCATCAGATAATAGAGCCTTGTTTTCATCAATGAATCATCTTCTAGCAAATTTCACCGCATGAACACAATATGAAAAATGTTTTCCTTTATATCATATCCAAACTTGTGCATACGATATTGGATATGAATATGTAAAAGCATATTTTTCATAATTTTCGGAGTCCGTGAGAGTTGAAATGAGAAGTTTCATCGAACAAAAGGAGTGTCAGCATCCAGTGGAAATTTTTCTCAGTTATTAAAATTTATTAAAATTGATTTTATTGTTATATATTTCTATTCATTCCTATTTATTCCTATTTATTCTTATTTATTTCTATTTATTCCAATTTATTGCAAATTATTGCTAAATATTTCTATTTATTTCTAATTATTTCTAATTATTCCAAATTATTGATAATTATTACTAATTATTGCTAATTATTCCTTATTGTTATTAATTGTTACTAATTATTACTAATTCAAACTAATTATTATTAATAATTGTTACTAATTATTATTTTTAATTCTTACTAATAAATAACTCATTGTAACTTATAAATTAGTAATTGTAAGTAATAAATTACTAACTGTTAGTAATAAATTAGTAATTTTTAGTAATAGATTACTAATTCATACTGACTATTACAAAGTCGTACTAATAATTAATAACTGTTAGTAACTATAACTAATAATTACAATATTTATTACTATTTTTTCTAATTATTACTACTTATTACTAATTATTACTGATTATTATTAATTATTACTAATTATTACAAATTATTACAATAAATTACTATTTATTACTATATATTAAAAATTATTACTATTTATTACATTTTAGTACTATTTATTACTATTTATTACAATTTATTACTAATTATTACAAATTATTACTACTTATTACTCGTTATAATTAATTATTACTAATTATTACTAAATATTTCTTTTTGTTACTAGTTATTATTATATATTACAAATTATTTCTATTTTTTAATATTTTTTAATATTTTTTAAATTATATTACTATTTATTACTATTTATTACAATGTATTAATATTAATTACTATTTATTACAGTTTATCGCTATTTATTAATATATATTACTATTTATTACTATATATTACTATTTATTACTATATATTACTATTTATTTCGAATTTATTATAATTATTCTATTTATTATTTTTTATTACTAATTATTACTAATTATTACTAATTCTTACTAATTCTTTCTAATTATTACTAATTATTAATATTTAATACTATTTATTTCTAATTATTACTAATTATTACTAATTATTAATATTTATTACTTTTTATTACTATTTAATACTAATTTTAACTATTTATTACTAATTATTAATATTTTTTCGAAATTAATAGTATTTTTCCTATTTATTAATATTTTTTATTAATTATTACTATTTATTACTACTATTACAAATTATTACTATATATTACTATTTATTACTAATTATTACTAATTATTATTTTTTTTTAATAATTATTACTGATTAATACTGATTAATTCTAATTATTACAAATTATTACTATTTATTACTCATTATTACTCATTATTGCAAATTATTTCAAATAATTACTATTTACTACTAATTATTACTATTTATTACTATTTATTACTATTTATTACTATTTATTACTATTTATTACTATATATTACTAATTATTACTTTTTTATTAATTTTTATTACTATTTAAAACTATTTATTACTATTTATTACTATTTATTACTAATTATTACTATTTAATACTATTTATTACTTTTATTACTATTTATTGCTATTTATTGCTATTTATTATTATTTATTAATATTTTTTAGTATTTTTTACAAAATGTATCTATTTATTACTAATTGTAAATATTAATTTCTTTTTTCCCTAATTATTTCTATTATTCCTAATTATTATTATTATTTCCTAATTATTACTATTTTTCCAAATTGTTACTATTTACCACTAATTATTACTATTTATCTCTAATTATTACTAATTACCGCTAATTATTACTAATTAGCATTAATTACTAATTATAACAGCAAATTATTTCTACTAATTATGAATTACCGCTAATTATTTTTACACATGACTAATTATTGTTGATAATTATTAATTGATACTAATTACTATTAATTAGTACTAATAATTTCAATATAATATTACAAATAAATACTAACTGAAAAATAATATAAATTTGGTTTAATTACAACTAATCAACAAAAATTAAAATTAATATAAAAATTTAAATAAATACTAAATTAAATATATCATAAATACCATTAAACTTGATCTCTTATAGCTGTAGACAGCTTCACAAATTCTTCGTAAAAAAAACTAACTCAGAAAAATTTTCACTCTAAAATTAGAGTTCAGAGAGAGAGATAGTAGGAATTGAGGGGAAGGATGGAAAAAACAGACGAGGGGTATATATAGGTTTGATTAGTTGCAAGAAGATTATTTGTGACAGGTATAACATCACAAATAATTTCTTTTGCATTAAATATTGTTTGTGGTTAAAAGGGAATTTGGGATGAGTCTCATTGCAAATAGTTTCATGCTGAGAAACTTTTTGTGACGGTGTAGAATCCACTCGATAAAAGTATTTACTCCCACCAGGTATTTGCGATTAGACCCATCCCAAAGAGTTTTTAACGCCTCACAGTATTTGCGATGGGGGGTTCCTCCCCGTCGCAAGTACCCTTCACACAGTTTGGCACGCAAACCGTGCAAAACTTTTTGCAATAGGACCCCAAGTCCCATCACAATCAACTAATTGTTTGCGAGGGGTCAATGCACCCGTCGCAAATAACCTATTTGATTTACTATTTGTGAAGGGATTTATTCACATCGGAAATAGCCTGGCGCAAAGAGCACTTTTTCCCGTAGTGAAATAAGTAAGGATATTTTACATATGAAATATTTTTAAAATATATTTCAAAATTATTATTCATATATGATGTCAACTGTTGATATTACACATAGACATATGAAAAATGATTCAATGGTTCAACTCATATCCTTTATTTGTTTTTTTGTTGGCATGTTGTTTTTGAAAAAAGTTCTTATTCACGAGTTTTATTCTTGTGAAACCCACTTCTTTTCATCTGCTAGGCTTTGTTTATAATATTATGAAACCTGTCCTTTTTCATATGTTATGATATAATTACATGTTTATGACACTGATTTCATTTCATGGGATTATGAAAGGATGTTTATAAACATCATATAATTTTATAGTTCATGATATGTTGAATGTTTTATTATATTGTGTTGCATGTTTGAATGAACTTATTATGTGGTGGGTGGGACTTATATCTCCCTCTAATTCATTGGGTAAATATTTATATCTCATGAGATAATTATCTAAATCATGTAAAAAACCATTATCCACTATGATAATTTGGGGAAACCCGATACCATACAAGGGAAGTACTTCGACTACAGATGGTGGCGTGTCCAGCCTATTAGGTGTAGTAACTATAAAGTATGATGATGGGGAAACCCATCCATTGTGGGAAGATGGGTAAATACGATCCCTTATAAGGAAAGGAATCCTACTGCGGATGGTTGTGTGTCTTGTCTAGTAGTTTCAAATCCCATGATGTTCCATGATAAAGTCTGGAAATGTGTCTTGATTTATATGTAATGATATCACAAGTTCATGTATACCACAATTCCTTGTCTTATTCCAAAGATATTCTTTCATGGATTATGTTTTTTATTTAGTAGTGTTTCATGTCTTAATAACTGTAATTCATTATTCCATGATTGATGTTTCTAATTTTATTATGTGAAAGGTAAGATATTGTAATGTTATAATCATGTTTTAATAACCATATGCTCATGTTTAAACTTAAATTTCTCCCTTGTTTGACCCTATTGAGCATCTGATCTCACCCCTCTTTATGTATTCATTACCATGTTATGATGATTTTTGTAATGTATTATGGGTCCTAGAAGGGTGATTATCCTTCAGAACCTAGTGGGAGATAATGTAGCTCACTTATATACCGATGTTTATGTTTCGATGTTTCATGGGGAACTAGACTAGTACGGTGTTTGGTCATTTGTTTGTACAGTTTTTTAATTATTTCTCAAATGTAATGTAATTCCAATGTCTAGAAAGAGAGTTTTGATATGTTTGGTATTTTAGAAAAGGTTTAGTTAACCATTGGGATCTAGGATAACAAAAGATTAGTGAGACACCTACGAATGTCTCTAATGATAGTTCTATGGGTAAGGAAGATTGTAGGAAAAAGTTCTAGAATATTGGTAAAGGAAAATAGTAATTTGGTTCATATAAGTAAATCCATTTCTAGATAATACATGTGGATGTGGATTTAGTACATATGAACCTAGGAGTAACACGTTTGACAAGGTGTGTCTCGCCTAACTCGACGTAACTTGGTACACAACAATAGACCTTGTTTCACCCCACATTTAACACACCTAGGGGATATGCTTTGGGAAATCATAAACTCTTCAAAAATTATCATGTAATATTTTATAAGAATTTGGAAAATAAAAACCTAGGACAACACTTAGGTTTCATATATTAATGAACATGGCATAATTGAGAAATCTTATATGTGGCTTTTCATTATTATGTGGTTCCCAACTATAATAATTGTTTCTTACTCTCTGATTTTCTATTTTAGATAATGGATGGAACTAGAAGGAACCATGTTAATGATTATAATAATGTATGATGAAATGATCATTCTCCTAATCAAATGAATGATATGGGATATAGAATGAAAAACCTTGTTTCTATACACACACATCATTCTTAAGAAATGAATCATGATGAGCATCCAAATGAAAAAAATATAGAACAACATTCTGTTGATTCCACTATGAGGAAATGTCAAATTTTTATTGGAGGGTCTTCTAATAAACTTTTTTTGTACATTGGATGAGTACCTCTGAAAATATATTATCCATTATCTTGTTTTTGGAACATGAGAATGTCATTATACTTGTTTATCGATAAGAAGGTGTAGTAGACTACTGGCAGACTGTAACCAAGACTGCAAGGAATAAAGGTGTAATTGAATCTATAGATTGGGAAAACTGCAAAAAAAAAATTCTTCAATAAGTAAATTCCTCATGTTTTTTATAATATTATAGAAATTAATTCATTTAGTTGAATCAAAATATTGAAAAATTCATTTGTAAATATGAGTATAATATCACCTGATTTTTAAGGTACGCTTTTGGAATTATCATACAACCTTAAGGTAAATATGATATGGTCTATAGTGGCATAAACTGAAGTCTTAGAATGGAGTTTTCTATAAGATAATTTACTTGCTACAAATATAATGTTTTTAGTGCATTAAAATATTAAATGGATGATGTAGGTATATATCAATCTCATGGTTTTACCTTGAAAATATAGATGGAGTTCAGAGGATAATCTTAAAACCATTAAGATAAGAAGATGATCCTTCCTTTATTATCTAAGTGTGAAAAGAAAAATTAAGAGAATTGTCTTATGGGTTATAACAAGATTTTCTAAATGTGGAAGGGGAGGAAATTTTGATATTGTTTGCAGAACTGATAAGAAGATGTTTTAAAATGAGTAAATTATAGGAAAATATAAAAATAATTCACCTTCCACACTATTTTTCTTCATCAGTGCCAAAACCAAACGGATGATGATGATTTTCGACATTAGTAAACTCTTAAACCAATGTACAAGAGGAAATATTATGTGATCACTATTCTTTATGAAGGGTGCACTACTGATGTGGTGAATGGTACACATACCATCCACTCTATATCTAATAATGTCTCTTTTGATTCTGGGTATACCCAAATATTCATATGGTAATAATTATCAAAGGGAATAATGATCAGCTAAAATGATTAGATGTTGAAATTGTAGTGATAACCTCTAATGGTAATATTATTCCATCTCAAGTATATGATACTTCTCTATTTTATGTTTGTGGTATCTAATTCATATTTATCTTATCATTATTATGTGGGTTGAATTTTATGTCATCATAGGCATGTACTGGATTTCTCTACAGAAATCCCACATACATTATTAAGGATGGGATGTTACAATTGACATTTGAAACCCTCCTATTATCATACACCAATGCGATGATAAGTATGAACATCCTATAGAGATTACATCTACACTATTTGTCTAAATTCTTATTCAAAATGGCTATTTTTCAAAAATTGTTTGTGAGTAAATCGATATCGATGATATTCCTGCTGTCTGAGAATATTTTGATGTCTTTCTAGAAGAGTTACCTAACTGTCCACCAGAATGTGAATTTATGTTCACAATAGAACTCATAATGAATTCGACACAAATATCAAGACTCCATATAGAATGGAACCAATTGAGTTGTAGGAATTGGAGAAGCAACTACAACATAACCTCCATAAGGGATTAATTCATCCATGTGTCTCACCTTTGGGTGGACCTATCCTTTTTTCAAAAAATTATAGATCAATTTGACTATGCATTTATTATCGAGAGTTGAACAAGATTACAATAATGAAAAAGTATCCTCTTCCATGTATTGATGACTTCTTTTCTCAACTACATGGAGGTCAATACATTTCCAAGATTAACATGCAATCATGATATCATCAATTGATGGTTAAGGAATATATTTCCCTGGTTACATTACATTAATGGTATGGACACTATTAATATATAGTAATTCCTTTTGGTCTTCCTAATTCCCTTGCTAATTTTTTTGATTTAACTAATAGAGTATTTAAGGATTACCTTGGCCATATTTTTGGTAGTCTTTATATATGATATTGTTATTTATTCAAAGAGTTAGAAAAGCATGAATACCACTAAATAATTATACTAAATAACATATAGAAGGATCAACTATTTGAAAATTATGAAAGGTGTGAATTTTGACGGCAAATGGTTTCATATTTGAGTCACATAATCTCAATAGATAGTATAGAAATAGATCTATCAAAGATGAGGGATATTGAATTGTAACACCCAAATGTTTTAAAAAATATATTTAATGCATGAAAAACTAAGTCCCTACAAAACAACACATTTTATAATCTAGCCATTAAGTACAATAATGCCTCTAATATGGTTTGAATTTTGAAAATTGGTCATCTAGAGTTGTTATCAGTAAGTAATTTGGAGTCTAATATAAGAAAATTGATTTTAGGTGAATAGTAACATACCCTTATGAATAGTAATATGGCACTTATTAACAGTAAAAAAATAATATTATTTTATTTCCATAACCTTACAAGATAATGACATCTTGAATAATTTTTCAATGTGATATAAAATGAATGACAGTTTAAAAATTTTCATTTTTCGAAGAAACTATGATTTTATTTAAAAATTATATTAATAATATTTAGAAACTTATTTATAAAAAATGGATCCATTTTTTTATTCTACACATCAAATAATTTTAAGGTGAATTTTTGGTATTTTTGTCAAAATCATGAATTTTTTATGAATAGTGATATACGGTAATATATCGTATATTAAAATTATCAATTAAATACCCTATTTGTGACATCATTAGTTATTTAAGGCCACTTGGCTAGAACTCAATGCTCATATTACTATTAGGGGTCACATGAAACAACAATCATGGTTTCCTTGAGGTAATTAATAAAATAATTATTAAAATATTCAAAATTCACTCCTCTCCTCCACTATAAGACCCCTCGTCACTCCCTCTTCCCCTCACTCCTATAAACCTTGTAGCTCCTCAAATTTCTTCCCAAATACCCTTACCTAGTCACTCCCCACATCCAAGAAGCTCTTTGTCTTTTAATAAGTCCAAAAACCCCTTAATTATATTATCAAGGATGTGGATTCAAGAGGTAAATTCACATTTTATTTCATTCATTTTCATTTCAAGAACCTTTATATTATTATACTATCCTCACATCCTCTATCAAAATGACCATAATAACTCCATTATCATCTATATATTAGAATTATATCATGTGAACGGAATAACCATCATCAATTTTCTTACTCTCTCTATAAGGACTCGACCTTAAATGTTACTTTATATTGAATTAAGTTAACAATTATCATTGAGAATCTTTTTAGGTTTTGAGCTTTAGATAATTAGGTCAACAAAAATCCATAAAAACATGAATATTACATGTATAATCTCCTACTCAGTATCCAATTTTTATTAAATTAAAAAATCTTTGAAAAAAAGAGTAATGTATAATTCCATGTTTTAGACTGCATGACTTTTCCATAATCACATCCATGACCCTATTCCACTTTATGTCTTGTGAAAAAAATTTCAAAAATGTGGGATGAGAATAAAAAGCTTAGTAAGGGATACACAGAGTAGGAAAACTATTAGTTTTATAAAAAACAAGTATATAATGAATTCCTTATCATAAGTAATATTGTTCACCTTCATGATGTAGTAAATACTATTTACTGAATAAAATATCATTTCTTACCATTTTGAAACAAAAATATTACCATAAAACCTAGAGGAAAATAACATAACATATAAAGGTACAATTGGACATAAACATAATTATATGGAATAACCATACAGTCGAATTCCAAGCATATCACTAAATGGAATAGCCATATGTCTGAATTCCATACCCAATTCATTGAAGGTTATAATGTAAACACTCGTTCTAGTTTTTCACAGCACCACCCATCACTAGGTTTATCACGTAACCACCCGTCAAATGTCCATATACCATTATAAAATCATAACACTTAAAATATTTCAAATAAAAAAATTTCACTAATAACATTTCATTTTCAATCATAGGATATAATTTCATGATATTGAAATAATAAATCCATTTCAAAAACCATTTTCAATACCAAAACACCCAAAAATAGAATAAGGGATATCTTTTCCTTTTCAAAAAAACATTAAAGTTTCTAGGGGAATCCCACTAATGATTACGTCTGTGGAGAGGTCATTGTCTCCAAAAACGTTAAAAACATTCATTTTGTCATTTAGCAGAATTAATTGTAGAAAAAAATATTCCCTTTGAATGAAAAAAAAGTCAAATGTGTTTATACACCGTATAAAAGAATGTCGTGTATAAAGAAAAATATGACTTAATGAAAGGAATTAAGACGAAGTCCATTACAAATAACAATTTTTTGAATAAAATAGATGGATTGTGTGTATTCACTATAAGTTCACATACGTAATGTATAAATACAAGATAGAAAAAAAATTATTTCATACATAATCATAGCACGAAATAATTAAATTTAGATGATTAACCTAATGAACTGAAATTGGATTAAGAAATTCCCTTACCTCTTGTCTGACTTGACTCGTTCATTCTTCAATTTCATGAATAATAAAATTAATTTAATTTCTACTTGCTTAAGAAAACTGTTAATGGTTATTTTTTCATTTATATCATTTATTACCTTTCTATAACAATTAGTTAATTATTCATGTTCATATCGGACATTTTGTCGATGTTCGGATCTTGAGATAAAAAAACAAATTTCTTATAATAAAAAATTGTCCATGTGGTCAAAATTAAATTATTTTCAGTATGATATTCATTATTTAGATATCATATATATCATATATATATATATATCTAGTATATCTATGTATATATAATATTACATAACATTTTTAGATAAGAAATGAAATTCACGGTTCATGGAGACGGTACGTCGTACGTATGCATGAACGCTACATTCATTTCTATTTCATATTTTAATATAATGAAAACATAATTATACATAGGTATTTTATAATTCTAGGACTATATAATATATATATATTAATTGAATCCATCATTTATATGTCCCACGTATGGTATAAATGAGTCATATTACTTTGAGGGGGAGGTAGTCTGCAATTCGACCAATGAAATTATCCTATTTACCAATTACGGAAATGATAAAGGTATGTTGTAAATGAAAAATAAAAAAACTAAAAGAAAACATAAAATTAATATATATCATATATAAATATAGTTTCATCATAATGGCCACCATGATAAGTGGTTTAAGATATTTGAACAATCATCTTTTCATGAGACAATAGTACACCATACACAGAAACAATATGTTCTTTACCTATTAGATGGAGGTGTATGTATGTGTAGTTAGAATACTTCCCATTACAATGACCTAGTATATTGACGATATAGGTATTGTTATAAAATAATTAAATAAAAATATTTTAGGGGTTGGACAAGTAAAATAAAATAAAATAACTTAAGAGAATACGTTATCTTTAAATTTTGTATATCCCTTTCGTTTGAACCGAAAGGTTTAGTTGAAGTACCTTCAGCCTAAAGTAAGACTTATTGGAGGAATATAGGGATGTAGTGATCTTAATTTGGTAGATTATGTATGAGAAAATTTTCATGATAATTGTGTGGAATGATTTAGAATTGGTGTCCTTTTATAAGGGTGGAGGATCTCTTTAAAAATGTTTTAACATATTATTTTATTATATAATGATTTTCGGTTTATAAATGTCCTAAACTCATTAAAGTAGAAGATATGATGATTCATGTTCTAAATAAAATCATCCAATTTGAATGGGATAGGTTTTGAATAAATTATTAATTTTTACAGTCTTATTTATTTAAATCATTCATTAATGAGGTAAACACTGCATCATTATTGTGTCATAAATAATTTTATTTATTTATTGTCTAAAAATTATTAAAAAATACCATGATGTAGTAAATTTTTTATATTTCAAATTAATATTAATATTCGAAGAGATAACATATATAAACCCATGTAAAAATTTATTTACTAAAAGATATATGTTTATGCCTTGTTTTACTTATATTTAAATTAATTAATATAATGTGTCATTATCAATCCCAGGTGGCTAAATGGTGTCCCAACATCAAGAAAAGGATTCCATTGGTCAGAAATTTATAATACAATAGGATTATGAAACATGTTAGGGTAAATTATTATTATTAGAATATTATTTTTTTACCCTTATTTACCAGATTTACACTTTAACCCTGGTAAATAAAATATTTACTGAAGTAAAAAATTTAAAATGTATAAAAATAAAAGCTAACTAGTTAAATAATTTTGAAATCATGATTCCAAATATGGAATCAATTATTCCAAATTCCGAACATAGAAGTGGCATAAATTAATTAAAAAATAATTCTCTTTGTCAAAACAAAAAGTTTGATTTTATGAAATAATAAATATCAAATGATAGATAGTTGTTCATGTCAAATTTTATTGTAAAATTACTTCCAATGAACAAAATTTTATAAAATGGTAAAAATATAATCTAATAACAATTTAAAACCACTTGAATATAATAATCTTAGCATATAAATATATTAGATTAAAAATTAGGTTTTGAATTAAAATACAGTAATTTTCAATATTTATAAAAAAACAAATATTATCACTAAAATACCATAAATTATCCAAAAGTAAACATAGATGTCCCAATTCTAATGAAAAATATTATTTTGTAAAATATAACATATAAAAGTGACAAAAACTAGATCTAAAAAGGGTTCTCCATCAAAAGGTGGTAAATCAACCTTTTAAAGTAAATTATGCATAAAATTATATTCATTCACATTTTCGGAATCTATTATTCATTGGGTGAATTTAAAAACATTTAACAAAAATTTATAATCATATTGTGGTTAGTTATTTTAATTAGCCCAATTACAATGGCTAGGCATTAACTTCGAATGAAAAATTATTTTATTATTATTTTTCAGAATAACCTAACGTTGTGTGCAACGTAAGCTTTCAAAGAAACACTTTGTTACGTATCAGGTACACCATCTAACATAGAATCCCAATTAAAGTAAAATTAATATTAAATTCATAGATATTAATGAATAAAAAATGTCTTATTCTTTATTTACCTGAGATGTTATATCCTTCCCCCCATCTGGATACTGCATCCATTCAATTGTATTCACTTATCAAATAAATGGGTGTATTTATCCCTCATAGCATTTTAAGATTCCCACATTGTCTCTTCAACCATATGGTTTTTATACAAAACCATTACCAATTGAATTGCCTTATTCAACACCAATTGCTCTCTTCGGTCAAGAATCTAGATTGGTTATGCCTAATAAGAGATATTCTCTTCCAACTGAACAACCTTTGGTCTCAAAACATGACATGGATCCAACATATATTTTCTCATAATTGAATTTTGAAAAACATTGTGTACCCGAGATAAATGTGGGTTTAAATCCACTCTTTAAGAAAATGACCCAAATTTCTCCATGATTTTATATAGTCCAATAAACCATAGACTCAAATTTCCCTTCTTACCAAAACACATCACACTTTTACATTGAAAACTATTAGAATGACAGGATCACCATCCTCGAAATAATGATCCTTCCTCCAGTTGTCTGCATTACATTTCTGCATGCTCTGTGTTTTCCTCATGTTATTTTGAATCATCTAAACTTTTTTGCCCATCTCTTCTACCAATTCTTTTCCCATCAACCTCTTTTAACCTACTTCATCCCAAAAATATGTAGTTTGACAACGCTTCACATATATTTCTTCAATTGGAGGCATCTGTATATTTAAATGATCATGGTTATTATATGAAAATTGAACCAAATAAAAATTTTGGTCCCTACTACCTTGGTAATCCAGTGAACAAGCTCGTAGCATATCCTCCTAGGTATGAATTGTTTTTTCTGACGTCCCATCTGATTAAGGATGAAAATCTATACTAAAATTTAATTCAATACACAATGCCTTCTGAAGGCCTTTCCAAAAGTTATAAGAGAACCACAAATCATGATCCGATATAATGGAAATGGTGACCCAATATAACCTGAATATCTCTTTAACATACAACCGAGATAGTTTATCTAAAGGAAAAGTGTATTGAATAAGAAGTAAATGAGAGGATTTAGTCAATCTATCAAAAATAACTCAGACTGAATTGTTACCTTGGGACATTTTTGGCAATCCCCCAACGAAACCCCAGGAATCATTTTCCCATTTCCTCTATGGCACCAATAATGACTGAAGAATCCCTTTCGGTAACATCCGCTCCAAATTAACCAATTGAAAAGTCAAACACTTCATAGTAAAATCAGAAATATATGTTTTTAATCCATCCCAGCAGTAAAAATCATGAAGATAAATGTACATCATAGTACGTTCAGGATGAACTAAAAATGGATAACTATGATAATTACATAACAACTCATTCTCCAACTATGAATCACAAGGTACACATATTCTCTTTCCAAATCTCCAAATTCAATCATTATCAATTTTAAAATCAAGGAACGTACCTTTCTGAAACAACCCTAACTTTTTCATCAACTTACTATCTTCCTTATATGCCTACAATATTCTGTCCCATAGAGATGAATTCACAGATACAAGAAACAATTCAGGGGAATTTCCCACAAAAAAAAACATCTATTCCAATATTCATCAAATTTAATACCAAAGGATCTCGTTCCAAACATAGAAGGGTTAATGTTGTATTACTTCTTCGACACAAAGTATCAACTACTTTATTTTCCATTACTTGAGGTAATGGATCCGGAAATCATAATCCATGATTAATTCAAACCTTCTCCTCTATCTCATGGTTAATTATTTCAATGTGAATATATACTTCAAAAATTTATTATCCGTATATATTTCACATTTTACTCCATACAGATGATGCCTCAAAATTTTTAAATAACAAACAAAAGAAGCTAATTCCAAATCATGTGTAGGTAAATTTAACTCATGTGGCTTCAACTGACGTGAAGCATAAGCAATTAAAATGGAGCATTCACCCATCTTCTATTCAATTCAAGAAAACAATCATAACCTTATTTTTCCATAATTATCTTAACACATTTTCATGTTTATATAGTAATTGGACTAGATAATCATGATAAATTCTCCATAAACCTCTGGTAATAACTTTACAAACCAAGAAAACTATGGATCTCAGTTATATTTGGGGGTATTGGACATTTTTCAACATATTTTGTTTTACTATGATGAAAAGATATTCCATATTTGGAAACAATGTGACCAAGGAATGAAATTTGTTTTAAAAAACTCACACTTTATAAATTTCCCAAACAGTATCATTTCATTTATGATTTGCATGAAAACCCTTAAATGATTTTTTTCTCTTTACTTTTGGAATAAAGAAAAATATCATTAATATGAACAACCATAAACATATCCAAGAACTCATGGAAAATTCTAATCATAAGATCCATGAATACATCACATCAATTGGTTAACCCAAAAGGCATAACTACAAAGTCATAATGGCCATATCTAGTACAAAATGTGGTCTTCGGAATGTGTGCTAATTTTAATTTCAATTGATTATACCCGACCTCAAGTAAATCGTTGAAAAATATTGATCCCCCAGGAGTTTATAATAATTCATTTGATGGCCCAAAATCTTCTGAAGTAGTTGCAATGTATTTCACCACCCCTTTTTTCTTGTAGTCTAGCTACATTCCCTCAGTTGATTTCTTCGTTTGACACTAATTTGCATAATGACCCATTTCATTTCACTTAAAACAATTTACAATTGGATTTTCATTTCCTTTTTATCATCTTCCTTAGAGTTAGAAAAATATGAAAAGACTTATGACACTAGAAGAACTTTCAAGAATTTGAAAAAAATTCTCTGGGATCCTTTTTACCACACTTCTCACAAGATGTATATTTAATTTTCTTACCTCCATGATTATTTGATGAATTATTTCCCTTTTCCTGTAAACTGGAGATCTTTTTTTGTTTTCTCTCTTGGAACACCTGATCATCATAAAACTCCATTTCTATCTTCTCTATAAATCTGAAAAAAAATTCATAGCTTTTGAATTCATGAGATTATAATGCTCGTTGATATCGTGGAATTAGTCTTGAGTAAAATTAATTTATCTTACTATTAATATCACAGATAAAATTTTGAGCATACCTTGTCATTCGAGTGAACTTCTCTTTGTAAACATCAACTAAGACATCCTCCTGCCTCAATTCCAAGAATTGTTTTTCCATACAAAGTCGAACAACCGTCATAAAATATTTCTCAAGAAACATACCTTTGAATTCATTCCAATCAAGGAAATAAATCGCCTCACTATCCCTAAATTTTTTCACCATCTACCCTCTTGATCAGATTCACCTGCAAAACAGTAAACAATGAGACTAACCCTTTGATGTTTTAAACACCCAATGACATCAAAAAAATTATCTAGTGATTTAATACACCCTTCAGCTTTCACAAGGTCAGATGATCCTCTAAATGATGGAGGACATTGCCTCATGAAATGCTCCACTACTGACTTGTTGCTCTATGGATGATCTGGGTGAGATCATTCATGGATCCCATCGCCATTTATAGCATGATCCAACTGTTCCATCATTAAAACAAACTAATCAATTTCGATTCGAACCATCTCAGGATGCTGATTTGGAAGGTTATAATCATCTATATGCCTTCCCAACATAACTAACTCGTTTCCTCTATGGGAAACCATTCTGAACACAAAAATTACTTAGGTGGTGAAACATGGTAATCTATAAATTTTATATCATTTCAATATTACCCTAAAATAATTTATGTACATTAATTTAACAATATTATAACTTCAGAGGATGTATGAACCGACCTTTGATTCCAACTATAAAGACCCAGCCTTAAACATTATATAATATTGAATTATGTCAATTATTCATATTGAGGATCTTTTCAGGTTTAGAGTTCTAGAGAATTAGGTTATAACATAAATATAACTACTTGCGTATTACATATAGACACCTCTACTCAGTATCGATTTTTTCATAAAATAATAACTCTTTGAAAAAAAAGAGTCATGACTAGTTACATGTTTTAGGCAGCATGACATTTCATTGATCACATCCTTGACTCTTTTCTACTTTATGTCCTGTGAAAAACATTTCAAAAACAAGTGATGAGAATTAAAAGCTCAGTAAGGGATACACAAAAATTGGAAACGGTTTGTTTTTTAAAACAACAAGTAAACCATGAATACCTTATAATAATTAATAATTTTCACCTTTATGAAGTAGTAAATTCACTTAACTGAATAAAATATTATTTCTTACCATCTTATAACCAAAATATTACCATAAAACCCATAGAAAGAACACATAACAAATAAAGGTTACTTGGGACATAAATATACCTAGATAGAATAACAATACGGTCGACTTACACTCATATAACTAAATGGAATAGCCATGTGGATGACTTCCATATCAAATTCATTTGATGTTATAACGTAACCACCCATCCTTTTTTATCACGGCACCACCCGTCATTTGGTTTATCACATAACCTCCCGTCGAATTTCCATGTACCATTATAAAATAATAACACATAAAATATTGAAAATATAACCATTTCACTAATAAAATATCATTTGAAAAGGAGTGTGCTTCGTGAAGTGGAGTTCCTTGGCATTATCATGGGGAATATGTGTGAGTGGAAGGTGCTTCATGAAGTGGAACAGTGATCGCGGAGCACTGCCTCGCGAAGAAGGGGTGCCTCGCGAAGCAGGGTCCTCCGAAGCAGTGTGCTTCGCGATTTGTAGAGATCCTGCCTTAGCATAGGGATCACTAGCATGGGTTGGGTGTTTCGCGAAGCATAAACACTCCGCGGCTGCCCGGGTTCCCATGGGAATCCCCTTCCTTCACGAATGCCCTTGAGCTTCGCGAAGGGCATCCCTCTCAGAAGAGGGGCTCAAGACGAGACAATGCAGAGGCGTCTCGCAAAGTAGAAGTACCTCGCAGAGCTCTTGATTCCCGGGGAAAAGAGTGCTTCGCGATTCGGGAGAGGAGAAGCTGAAAGTTCGGATCGTCCGTCTTCGGGACTCATGGGGAGTCCAGTATTTATAGGCAAGGGGCGCCGCGAAGCAGAACTCGCGCGCCGCCTCTGGTGATTCGCGGCGTGCTCGCGAACGTCAATGTCGTCTGCGGAGGGTACCACCTCTAGAGCTTCGCGGCGGCTCGCGAACGTCAAATGCGTTTGTGGAGGATTACCGCCTCTGGAGCTTCGCGGCGGGCTCGCGAATGTCAAATGCGTTCGTGGAGAATACCGCCTCTGGTGCTTTGCGGCAGCTCGCGAACGTCAAATGCGTTCGCGGAGGATTACCGCCTCTGGAGCTTCGTGGCGGGCTCGCGAACGTCAAATGTGTTCACAGAGGTTTACCTCCTCTGGAGCTTCGCAGCGGGCTCGCGAACGTCAAATGCGTTCATGGAGGGTTTCCGCCTCTGGAGCTTCGCGAGGCCGCGATGATCAAGGCCCCTTGCGTCGGTGCTTCGCGTCGGTGCTTCGCGGCGGTGCTTCGCGAGGCAGCGTGCCAGCCTTCTTTTTTGTTCCTTCCTTTCATGAAATATGATGGCGCCAACAAATGCCCCCCCTCATACTTTGAGCCGCGAAGGGAGAAGGGTCGAAGTCTGAGGGAAAATCGGCAAAATTGTCGGTGGTTCACGATGCGGCTACGCGAAGGGGCCCCGCGGTGCTCACCGTGGCCACCGATCCGGGCATGTCGCGATGCTCCGGGGTCACCACCAATAAATAGGGGGTTCGACCTCTTTTGTCTTCACATGCCTTCCTTGTCTTTTTGTGCTCTCAACTTCGTGAAGCTCCGCGTACTCCGCGACTGCCCTCCGTGAATCAAGCTTCGCGGAGAACCGCGGGTCTCCGACTCCGCGTCCGCGCTAAGAGAGCCTCTGCTTGTCGACCTTGGCCAAACTTCACGGCTTGGTCTCGCGACCGATCTTCACGATCAGGCTTCATGATTCAGCATTGCGGTCGAGCTTCGCGATTCAGTTGAAAAAATTCTTTTCTGAGGGCCAGAGTTAAAATGGCCCATCAAGAGGCTGTATTGGGGGTGCTTGCAGATGCTGCTCGTCGGGATGAGATGGCCAACTGTCCATGCCTGGGGGAGATGGTCCGAAGCCACACGGACCACACTTTTTTGACAGATCTACTTTCAGAGGGTCAGAAGGATTATCCGCAGTGCAAGAAACTGCCATTGTACGACTTCGGGCTGAGGGATGACGTCTTTATCCCTGATACGAGTAGGGACGAACCAGCTTGCTGGTTCAAGAGCATACCATGCCAGCACCAATGGTTCAGGGCTTCCGATGGTCATGCACAAGAGAACTTCACACCCGTTACTGTTGACTATCTCTACAACCATGTGAATGACATTAACGGGAAGCCACTGCAGCCGGAGACTTCCCCTCCCCTCTACCGTACCATGCTGAAGGCGGCTTTGTAGGATTCGAAGAAGGGATGGTCCGATGAGTGGGACCTGCGCCAGGGCGGCAACTTTACTGATGACTGGGCCTTGGCTTACTGGGTAGGCGCCTCATGTGAGGATTTTGGGGCCGATCTAAGGAGAGTGGGGTTGTATGAGGCGGCATGGGCCTCCCAATTCCACATTTACCAACCGAAGCATCTAATGCCGTAATTTTTGAGTAGATGGTTGTCTAGGACCAAAACTTTTCACCTGAATCAGGGGGAGGTGGGCATCAGCCTGTGGGATGTCCACCAGATTTCTGGGGTTCCGATCTTGGGGGCCATGTATGACGAATTCCTCCCCGTCGTCAGTGCGTGGGGGGATACGGAGCAAATGCCGCGACTGGCGTCGGTGCTGATGGCACTTGTCCCTGGAGAGGACAAGGAGGCAGTGAGGGATGTCCATTTTAGGAGATGGTTCAAATGTTTCCTGAATTTCCTAGAGAATCGAGAGTTCCCTCCGAGGCCTCGAACTTGTCCAAGGGCGGCCCAACGGGGCAAGGGGCACTAGTATTGGCGGGTCTTGGAGGACAACCAATGGAAGACTTGGGGTTTCAGTGTCAGCACTGAACAATAGCCGATAGTCAGGCTGGCGGCATTCATCGCGGATCTCATCTGTGGTTGGATCCTACCGATGAGAGATACAAGCATGGGTGTACAACCCAGCTCGTTTATCATGGCGTCGATGTTGTCCATGGGGCAGTGGATCAATCTGGGGATTCTGATGCTCACCAAACTATATAGAATGCTACGGCATATTAGCGAGGGCAAGAAACCGCCAAGGATATGCGGGCCCTTCCACCTCCTGTATGGGTGAATCGCAGCGCATATCAGGGGGATTTACGAGTATCCAAACCCCATTTCGCCGCCGAGATCGAACTTCCGCCCCTCCATCCTGAACGCGGTCGGGAGCTTCCCGTTCAAAATGGTCGTTCCGATGGTGCTGAATCGGGTGTGGAGGGCGGATGAGATAAACTTCCACCCCTTCCCACTACCGAAGGGGATTCTTACTGATGACAGACGGGGAACAGAAGAACATTGGGCTTACCTCCTGGCCTTCCGAGGTGGAGTTTTGGTGGCACGAATAGATCATGAGCCGCTCTGTGAACCGTACACCCCGCATCGGTTTGCGAGGCAGTTCTGGTGCCTCCAGCGGCTGACCCTGCAGGTCTACTAGGAGGTGCGTCACGAGGAGAACCTGTTTGTGATGAGGCAGTTGTGGCTCATGTTCACATGGGAAGATGGGAAGATGCGGATTACATTGCCTCCATCCACCGCCGCTTTCGGATTGGTGAGGGAGTACACCATCAGTTGGGAGGCATCTTACCCAGGGGAGATGCTGAAGCAACCAACTATCTGTGTCGGTGATGGTGGGCCTCCTCTATCTCGAGGTCGGGGTCGGAGGGCAGTTAGGGCCGCTCGCGGCAGCGGGGCTGCCATGGCGGCGAGACCCGCACCGGTCGAGGGTATGGCAGCAGTGGTGGATCCGGTGATTCCGGAAGAGAAGGGTCATCCGGAGGGGCGGACACCGAAAGGATTTCGTAGGATATCCACTCAGGCTCCGGGGAAGCGCCTGCGTCATATTGACATGGAAGAGGATGCCGTCTTCCCGAAAGCTTGGGAAATTTGGGATGTCAACCGGCAATTCCGCAGCCCACCCGAGATATGGGCCCACCTGAATCGCCTCGAGATGGAATTACCGAGCATATGCCCAGTTCGGGCTGGATTCATGGCATCTCCGGCGGAGGCAGAACAGTACCAGGACGAGCTAGAGGATTACGTTCACTCCAGTGGTGTCCCTCACCCAATGACAGACAGGGTGAGGGTACTATTGAATCAGACGGTCCCCCCATAGTTATCGGTTGCCGATCTGAGGGAGCGCTTCCCCTTGCCGGAAGAATCAGAGGACTCCTCTTGGGAGGATGAGGCTGGAGGAGGGAGTCCGTTGGAGGAGGGCGAGGTCCGAGACCGAGGATCAGAATCTGACGATTTCGCGGAGGCTCTTGAGGTAGCATTCCAAACCTCTTTCCCTACGATCTTTTCCTGGGTCACTATGGACTTCTCACCAATGTTTGATCCATGCAGGAGGAACTTGTTCGCAGGCCTCGTTCTCGCTCCTTGGCGGGTGATGATGCGGGACCTTCAGAACCTGTGCCTACGGCTGCGTCCAGTTCCGCGTGTGGTGGGACCAGAGCTCCCGAGGTGGCTCTTCCGGAATCTCCAGACCTTCCAATAGTATACGGGGGGCCTCGTCTCGGGGTCCTGTCAGTACCGGCTCAAGAGCAGCGCCAGGAGGTCGATCTCCGTAAGTCTCCTCCACTGCTCTCCTCATTGTCATATGTAGACCATGCCAACTAACGTTTGTCCCTCTCCGTCGTACAGTTCTTCGATTGGCGTGGGCCGCTACGGCAAGACTGGTCGGGATGTCTGGTGGCGTCCCTCCTAGGGGCATGCCAGTGATGGTGGCGATAGTCCCCCCATCTCCTCAAGCTGCGACGCACATCATCACTGGTGGGACCACTAGCAGGGTCGTACCCGAAGTCATTGAGGTGGACTCCGAGGAGGAGGATTAACCGGTCGGTCCCAGTCTTGTCACGCCTGCTTCGGCGCCAGGTGTCATACTGGATTCAACACCGGATGTTGATCTTGCCGAGGATTTCTTGCGGGCGTACCCCACGTACGAGCCTGCCAATCGCGCAAACTGGGACGAAATGGCCTCCGACGAGGAAGACAGCAGCATAGTCCGCCACCGGTCGTGGAAGCCGATGACGTGCTTTATCAAGGACACCCCCAAGTGCAATGGATGGCCGAAATGGATAGGCTCCGCTCGCGGTTGCTCGAATTGTGCACTGGGGAGTGGATGCTCAACGTCCTAACACACTCATCTGAGATCTTATGGTTGAGAAGATCTGGGAGCATGATCGTGGGCTCAACGTGGGCTGGCAGAGGAGGAAGGCGACCAGTATCAAGAAGCTCCAGGAGGATGAAGGGGAGGTTCAACAGATGCAGACCCGAGCAAACAATCTTTCAGCCTCTCTTGATGCACAATCTGAGCTGGTCTCACGGTTGAAGACTCAGCTGGCAGAGGCAGAAGAGAATATGAGACAGACCTCTGGAAAGATGGCTGCTGTTCATGCTGGCGTAGAGAGGGCCAAATCCAGGACTGACGAACTGCGCCCTGCCGCTGCTGAGGAGGAGCAGGAGCTGATTCAGCGGCAGCAAGCCTTGGATGCCACAAGCCAACAGGTGGTGGAGATGCAACGCTATTTTGACGGGGTCAACCCGTCCATGGGGGGAGTCGACCCCCGAGTATTGTAACAAACCCATAAACCTTTTATTGGTACTTTCGTGCTTCAAAAGTTTTTCTTTGTTTTGAATGTCGTAGCACGCACGATTTCCACTGTTGAATTTCCTTGTTACATCCCTACAATGTTTGCGGGATGTTCGGCGATAGTTCCCCAAGCCCACGTGGGTCGAGCCCGATGTCCGGGATTCAGATTACCAGTCCGGATTTCTGTGAGATGGGAGAGGCTTGATCGGAGAAGGAACTTTCAGGATGGCCGAATTATCGTGCCCTCAGCGTGCTCTTATGCATAAATGGGGCAGCGCCAGGGGCGCTGAAATCGGTCCAAACAGAAGAAGATGCGAAGCGTGAATCACGATAACCAAGATTCGGAACACTATGGGGATGGCGTGACAATAAGGGACAACCGTTAACCTTGGAGGAGAAGTGGTATCCCTACTGTGTTAGCCTGTAATGGGGACAACAAATGTGGGTCAACCGTTGACCATGTTCAAAACACGGGACCATGTCACAAATGTTGTTGATCAATCCTTCGGGACGTTGGCCCAGGATAGTTGGCGGACCATAGGTCAAAAATTCATACTGTTAGGGGGTCCTTCCAGACATGACCCGTCTTCCGGAACGTTGGCCCAGGACGGTAGGTGAGCTGATGCTGCATGAGACCAGGCCGTTATGGGGTTCCTTCAGACATGAAAGGGGATGAGGGTCCGAATAAGGGGCACGCAAAGCGTGGAATATGGAGTGATGGTTTGTTCGAACAGAATCCAACACTTAGGTAGGTACACCACCGTGGTGGGAGTACGCTAGATGGGCGCATCAGTTTGATCATGGATCATTCCTTCTTTCAGACAGGGCCTCTCTGGCGAGGGGATCTGTCACTTCCCAATGGGATCATGGTGCATCCTAACTTTGTTCAGGGTAGATTCGCAGCTTAGCGTCATGCATTGAGGACACATATACTCCTGTAGTTTAACATCATATGATAGGACGTGGAATAAAAGGGAAGGAAGCGTGTGGTGCGGTAGATATGAAACCGATGTGAATGAGGACTTGGAGTCCAAATCATACCACATACCCCCGAAGGAAAATCTTCAGGTCGAGGGACCAAGAGTGAGGATTGGGCTGGGCCCGAAGCAGAGTGGTCGTGCGTTCCTACGTACCCCATGAGGATGGTAATCAAGCCATACGTAGTTCTGGAAGCGCATTTTAACGTCATGTAGGAAGAGAAGTAGCCTGACCGTGTTGGTACACATCCCGCCAAAACCACTAAGCCCACGTGAGTCGTGCTCGGTGTGGGAAACAAGCAGTAGTGGTAGGAATTTCCTGACACAGAAAGGGGCAGGTTAGGGAAAAGGGACGTTCAGTGAATACCAGCCCAGTGACACTAACACGATCATTTAGCGCACCTAGATGCACGAAGAGAAAGAGCTGAGTATGATGGAATTCCACTTGATCATGGGGAAGTGGAAGCGTGTGAATCATGGTGCTCGAGATTCAGATCACGATGATGGTGGCGTGATGATAGAGGATAACTGCTGACCGTATTCGCAACATAGCATCCTGTCACGTTAGCCTAGAATGGGGACAGACAAATGAGGGTTGACCGTTGACCATGTTCGAAACACGGGACCATGTCACAAATGTTGTCAAATATCTGTAGGGACGTTGGCCCAGAACGATTGAAGGGCCCTTAGGTCCAGCATTCATGGAGAGCTTTTAATCCTAGTATCCATGTCGTCCGGGGGTCCTTTCGGATGTGGAAGAGGATGAGGATCCAAATAGAGAGCTCACGAAGCTTGGTCGCGGGACGAAGGGAATGTCCGTATGAAAGTCTCACACTTCGCGTTCTTTTTCGAAACACATCTTAATACGACAACGAAACGTATTAGAGAGAGGGAGCAGATTCCTTTCCCTTGGGGAGATCTTAGTTTAGGGTCGTAGAATTCGGACCATGGATGGGAAGAGACATAAGAGGCACATGGTGGAGTAACTCAAACACTTGGCGCGAATGGGAATAGGGGGTGTGTGCGGTGCGCTAAACAACCTGACGTGAATGAGGACGTATTCCCATATCACCCCGCCCGACCCCCTTAGGAGAGGTTTTTGGTCAAGGGACCGAAAGAGAAAGTTAGGCTGGGCCCGCGGGGAAGTTCCCGGGCGCTCCTACGTATCTCATAGGGATGAGAATCAAGCCTTACGTAGTTCTTGATGGACCTTAGACCATAAATGTTTAAAGGGAGTAGGGGATGCATGGCATCAAAACCCGACGTGAAGGAGGACCTAAGCCCTACTTACCATGCATTCTCTGGGGAAATGCTCGAGTCGAGGGACCGAACGGAAAGGTTAGGCTGGGCCCGTGGGGAAGTGCCCTGGCGCTCATACGTATCTCATAAGGATGAGAGTCAATCCATACGTAGTTCTGAAAGGTGACATGGTAGGATACCAGTGTTAGGGGAAAAGGGGAGTGCGGGCGTGGCCCTTGCACTAAAAGAAGCGGAATTTGATGTATCTTTTTTGTTCTTTAAGGTGAATGGTTTTTTTTTGTGAAGCGACAGGCCTAGAACAGTAGGTCGTGATGTCACCACAAGGATCAAGCCATGATGGGCGTTGACAAATGGCATGGCACGTGACCAATACCCAATGTGATGTCCTCTACAACGAGGTCACCACAATGCAGTGCCGTTTTTCGTCGTGCGGCCAGGACAATAATGTCACATTTTAGGGTCGTATGATAGGACCAAGCATGCATTTTATCGTCATGCAGCGCAGACGTAGCAGAGACGATTCTAGGTGGGAAATGTGCGCAGTGTTATAAAACACAATTGACGGAGACATGATCCCACATCAAATTGTACACCATTCGGAGAGGGAAACCTTAGGCTGAGGGGCCTATATAGAGGTAAGAGGTGAAACCGGGGGAGAGACTGGCTCCCTAAATGGGTTGTACCCGAAGACAGGGCGTCCGGGCGGTCCTACGTATCCCATGAGGATGGGAATCAAGCCACATGTAGTTCTGAATGGATCGTAGTTTATGGTCTTAGAGCTTGGACCATGGGAGCCCCGAAGGATGCCATATTGTAGCTTTGTCCCCCCCGACATGCAAAGGTGCACTGAGGGATAGCGCCAAAAGTTTCGAGATTCCACCTGGACATGATGGGGTGGAAAATGATGTGAATCATGCGACCAACATTCGAGGACTGAAGGGGCTGGTGTGACGACAGAGGATTACTGCTGATCATGTTCACAACACATCATCCTGTCGAGTTAGCCTGAAATGGGGACAAACAAATGAGCATCGACCGCTGACCGTATTCGCAACGCGGGATTTTATCGATTTGTTGTCCAAAACCCTCGGGGGCGTTGGCTCGTAACGGTAGGAGAGCCCTTGGTCATTGTATCCAGGCCGTTCTTGGGGGCCTCTCGGGGTGTGAAAGGTGATAGAAGCCCGAATGGAGGGGAACAAGAAGCTTGACAAGTGGAAGGAACTTGATCAAGTTGAATCTGACACTCTTGGTCCTAGACCAGAGTACTCTTAACAGATGGGTGAACCACTGCAAGGGGTCAAGAGACTCAACTTGAGGGTAACCAAGAGATGGCGGGTTCTCGGGGAAAGGGGGCATGGTGCCCAAAACCTTATATCATACCTACATATCCCCCTCCTGGAGAGGGATAGACCAAGTGGCCTAGGTGACCGGGAGATCAGGAGATCACCAAGAGGTGGGGCTGGACCCGAATCCTAGACACTCAGGTGGTCCTACAAATCCCATGAGGATGGGAATCAAGCCACACATAGTTCTGAAGGGTGCCTTTTAATGTCATGCGGGACAAGGAATAAGAGGGATAACTCTCAGAACGGGGTGCATGTGGTGCAACTATTGCAAACCCGACGTCAATGAGGACATAGTCCTACACTACGTCACGCGGTCCCGTGGTCGGGGTCCCATTG
Source organism: Viscum album (assembly GCA_963277665.1). Classification (NCBI taxonomy): domain Eukaryota; kingdom Viridiplantae; phylum Streptophyta; class Magnoliopsida; order Santalales; family Viscaceae; genus Viscum; species Viscum album. The sequence goes on along the minus strand of OY728151.1, from coordinate 1,831,652,446 downwards.
GCAGGACCCAAGAGGCGAATTAGCTGAACTCAATCTGGACCCAAATACAAGGGGTCTGGGCATTCCTACTTATCCTATCAAGATAGGAATCAAGCTGAATGTAGTTCCATATGAGAATATTAGTTTATGGTCTTAGAGCTCGGACCGTGGATGGTGACAACTCCCCGAGTAAGAACAGATGTCAACCCAATACCTAATCCCACGTGAGATAAACTCGGTGTGGGAAACAAGGGGGGAAGATCCTTATCGCAAAACATGGGGCGTCCATCAAAGGGGAGTCTGCGGAGAGCCCCGAAGGACACCTTTGACGCAGCTTGTTCCCCCAATGTGCGGATGTGCACGGAGGAAAAGTACCAAGAGTTCTGAGACTCTACTTGGACATGATGAAGTGATGAAGGGTGTGAATCAAGTACCCGAAATTTTGGGCTTAATGGGTTGGTGTGGCGATAGAGGAAAACTGTTAACCATGGTGGAAACACAGCGTCCATATCGCGTTAGCCTGAGGTGGGAACAACAAACGAGCATTGATCGCTGACCATATTCACAACGCGGGATTTTATCAATTCGCTATCCAAAACTCTCGGGGGCGTTGGCCCATAACGGTAGGAGAGCCCTTGGGTGTAGTATCCAGGCCGTTCGTGGGAGTCCCTCCGGGCATGAAAGATGATGAAAGCCCTGATGCAGGGATACACAAAGCCTGGAAAGCGGGTGCAGACGTGTCCGAGTAAAGCTTGGTGTTCCAGGTAATAAACCAAAGCACTCTTAGGGACATTGGTGAACTGCCGAAAAGGGATTGATGAAATAGCTCATTAGGGTGAGGTACATGGCGTGGTCATTACGGGACCATCGTGAATGAGGACATTGTCCCACACCACACCATATAATCCTCTCATGGAGGAAGGACAAGACAAGGGGCCAAGATGTGATGAGGATTCCCGAGAGATGGGGCTGGACCTGAATCTTGGACATTCAGGTGGTCCTATGTATCCCATGTGGATGGGAATCAAGCCACACGTAGTTCTCCAAATGTAGTTTAACTTCATACGGGACGAGAAGCGGAGCAATATACCCCTAAACAAGGGAGGTATACGGTATGGCGAAGAAGCCGACGTGAATGAGGACGTAGTCCCACAGCACACCGTACACTCCTATAAGAGAGGACCTGGGTCGTGGCCCGGAAAGGCCAAGGGGCCAGATGGTTAGGCATTGGTTAGGAAGGCCTGACTTTCTTGTAGTTTAACGTCTTGCAATGAGGACGAGGGTCGGGGAACCGAGGAGGCCAAGGGGCCTAAGGCTGGGCCTCGTAAAGGAGAGGCATACGACATGGTACATGATCCTGACATGAATGGGGATGGAGTCCCACACCAAACCGTATAATCCGGGTAAGAAGTTGGGAAGGGGGGCCCGAGAAGGCCAGGGGCCCTAAGGTCAGGCATCGGTTAGGAAGGCCTGACGGGTCTGCAGTTTAACGTCTTACATGAGGACGGGGGTCAGGGACCGGAGAAGGCCAAGGGGCCTAAGGCCGGGCCTCGTAAGGGAAGGCGTACGGTATGGCGAAGAAGCCGACATGAATGAGGACATAGTCTCACAACACACCGTACACCCCTATGGGGAATCGGGGCTGTGGGACCGCTCGCTAGCATCACCCGGGGGAAGGTTTGTCATCTCGGGATGGGGCATAACGAATCACTGCACTCGATGTCTGGGACATCTCGGGGTGGACTCGAAGATCCATGATACTGTTGACCATGTTCGAAACACAGCGTTCCTATGTTAACCTAATATGGGAGCAACAAATGAGCATCGACTGCTGGCCAAATTCGCAACGCGGGACTTGTATCAGCTTGTTGCTTGAAAACCCTCGGGGGCATTGGCCCGTATCGGTAGGAGAGCCCTTGGGCGTAGTATCCAGGCCGTTCTTGGGGATCCCTCTGGGTGTGCAAAAATGATGGAATCCTAGTCAAAGAGTGGCCGAAGCATAGCTGTATCCATCCATGAAAGAGGCAAACAGCTCCAGGGGGGATGTGCAGTCGGGTTGAGGCTTGCTCGATGTGAGTCGGGGCAAAAGTGTGCACCCTGCCATGTCTTGACCCGAGGGGCAGACTTTGGCTTTTGGGCTAGGCCAACGGACGAAATGTCCGGGCATTCCTACGTATCTCATGAGGATGAGAATCAAGCTATACGTAGTTCTTGAAGGCCATGCAGTTTAGCGTCATGCGGTGAGGACGTGGGGGGATAGAAGAACAGGAGTGGGAACATGGTGTGACCCTTATAATCCTTGTGCGAGCAGGGTTGCATGAGCGGGGCCAAGAAAGCCTACTCCCTGCTACACAAAGATCCTCCAAGGAAACTATTCCCAGGGGGAATATTGGAAGAGAATGCTTGGGGCTGGGCTCAAGACGAGGTGTCCGAGCTTTCCTACGTATCCCATGATGATGAGAATCAAGCCACACGTAGTTCTAGAAATGCAGTTTAACGTCATGCGAGACGATGAGAAGCATCTCATTTGGGGATATGTACGGTATGACGAGTAATCCGACGTGAATGAGGATGTAGTCCTACACTATACCGTACAATCCCGCAAGAGGGTAGATCGGGGAAAACCAGGGGGCCTGGGGCCGGACCGCGGTCAGGAAGACCTGACCAGCTTGCTGTTTAACGTCTCGCGGTGAAGATGGGGGCCGGGGGCCCATGGAGGCCAAGGGGCCTGAGGATGAGCCTCGGTCAAGAAGGCCTAACCGTCTTGCAGTTTAACGTCTTGCAGTGAGGACGGGGGGCCAGGGGCCGGAGAAGGCCAAGGGGCCTGAGGCCGAGCCTCGGTCAGGAAGGCCTGACTGGCATGCAGTTTAAAGTCTTGCAGTAAGGACGGGGGCCGGGGCCCGACGAGGCCAAGGGGCCTGAGGCTGAGCCTCGGTTAGGATGGCCTGTCTGGCTTGTAGTTTGACGTCTTGCAGTAAGGACGGAGATACAGTTTAAGGTCGTGCGGGACCATCTTGCAGTTTAGGGTCGTGCAGGACTTTACAATTTAGAGTCATGTTGGACCATAATTTGCAGTTTAAGGTCATGTGGGACCGTTTCACAGTTTATCGTCTTGCAGGACGAAGATGCAGTTTAAGGTCGTGCGGGACCATTATGCATTTTAGGGTAGTGCAGGACCCTTTTGCCCTAGACAAAGTATCGTTTGAGGAATTTGGCATTGGTGGGAGGGGTTATATGCTCTCCATCTGTGGTCGCCAAGGAGTATGATCCATTGGGGTAAACCTTATGGATGATATAAGGCCCTTCCCATTTGGGTTCTAATTTGGGCGGTTTCCTATCGGGAATCATTGGCGCTTGAAGGGCCAGTACCAGGTCGCCCTGTAGAAAAGAGCGGAGATGAACCTTCTTGTCGAAGGCCCTCGCTATCTTATCCTGATGCCTTTCCAGATTGTGTAGGGCACAAATCCGGTTCTCGTCCAGTGCTTCTAATTCGGCTAGACGGATCTCGGCTACCTAATCTGATGTCTGGTGGTCATAAACTACAGTGCGTAACGACAGCAGCTGGATCTCAATGGGTGGGAAGACCTCAGCTCCATACACCAGGGAATATGGGGTCACCTGGGTAGAGTTGCGAGTCGTCGTCCGGTAAGCCCAGAGGGCGTTGGGGAGCTTGTCTGGCCAACTTTTCTTGTTCTGACCAACCATCTTCTGCAGAATGTTAGAGAGGGTCTTGTTGAACACCTCGATCTGTCCATTCGCCTGCGCGTGGTAGCGGGAGGTATGGTTCGACAAGATGTTGTACTTGGCGTACAATTTCTTCAATTCAGCTGCTCGGAAGTTGGTGCCGTTATCGGTGAGGACGGCGTGAGGTACCCCAAACCGGTGGATAATGTTGGTGCTCACAAAGTCAACGATGGAACGGGCCTTGACCTCATTGAGCGGAACTGCCTCTGCCCACTTGGAGAAGAAATCTGTAGCAGTCAGGATGAACCTACACTAGCGGGCTGTTGCCAGTGGATACGGTCCCACTACATCAAGTCCCCATACCGCAAATTGCCAAGAGTACTTGGTGGGGTGGAGGGGCTCCGGCGGCCGATGCAAGAAGTTGGCGTGTACTTGGCATGCGTGGCATCTCCTGGCATATCCAATACAATCATGGATCATAGAGGGCCAAACTTACCCCAATCTCCGGATTTGATGGGACAACTTCGGCCCAGATTGATGGGCGCCATAGGAACCGGCGTGAACCTCTTGCATAACTTGAGGTATCTCCCCTCCTTGGATGCAATGGAGGAGGACACCATCGAAACTCCTCTTATAAAGGATTTGTTCAAGACTGGGGCCGCTCTGGAGGGTAAATTGCAGTGCGCGGCATCGAATTCGCTCGCGCTTGGCCCGGTCGTCCGGGAGGTGACAATTTTGGAGATACTCTACAAAAGGTGCTCTCCAGTCGGGGGTGGTTTCAACCACTGCGTCTGACAAACCTGGGACCCCTGACGTGGAGGGTCCGGTGGTGAGATGACTTACCCGCATGCCATCATGGTTCTCTTGGGTGACGGGGGCAATGACTCTCCGGTGGGCCACATGTATGATCAAATCATCTTGCTCGGGTTCTGCGAGCGATGCGGCTAAGCCAGCCAGGGCGTCTGCTTGGCCGTTCTGCGACCGTGGGACATGGGTGACCTCTGGTCGAGAAGAGAACTGGGCCATTAGGTGGAGGGTGTACTCCAGCAACGGTGCGAGCTCCAGCTTCCTGACTACGTAGTCGCCATTAACCTGTTTGATTACCAGCTCGGAATCTCCCTTCACATGTAGATGGGGCACATGGATCTCAAGGGCCAACTCGAGGCCGGTGATGAGAGCTTAGTACTCTGTCTCGTTGTTCGTACAACCTTCTGACAACAGGAACGAGTATGGCAGGATGGCTTGCGCCGGGGTAATGAAGACAATACCCAGGTCCACTTTGTTGAGCTTGGGATCGTTGGGCCTCCTACCTGTGGGGCTCTGGGAGGCGCCGTCGAAATGCATTTGCCAACACAGGACAGCATGATCGACTGAGAGGATCGTCTCATCAGGGAAATCCAGGTCCAGGGATTGATCTGTGGAGGTTGGATGGGCAGCTAAAAAGTCTGCCAACGCCTGTCCCTTAATGGCCTTCTGAGGTACAAACCTGATATCAAACTGCTGGAGGATCACTGCCCACCGTGCTAGTCGGCCGGTCAGCATAGGGCGGTTCAAGATGTACTTCAGTGGGTCTACCCGAGAGACCAATTGAACCTCGTGGTGCCACAGGTAATGTAGCAACTTTTGCACGGTGAAGACGAGCGCAAGGAGCTCTTTTCGATAGAGGAGTATCTGACCTCCGTATCAAGAAGCATACAGCTGAGATAGTAGAGACTATTCTCAGTACCCTCATTATTCTTCTGGGCGAGAAGCGCACCAAGAGATCTCTCCAGGGTGGTCACATAAAGGACCAACGACTTTCCTGGGAGGCTGCTTAAACCCACAATGTTTTGCCGGGAGGCCCAAACGGTGAACGGCTACCTCGGGATCTAGCCCTGGCATCTCATTGTAACTCCAAGAAAACACATCACGGTGCTGTTTGAGGAAGTCTATGTACTGCTGCTGCTCCTCGGGGGACATGGCTGCACTGATCAATGTGGGTTTCGGATCTGCCTCGCTACCAAGGTTCACCTGTACCAGTTCATCAACTGTGGTAGAGATGCCTTCTTCAAAGGCGGGGGGAGCATCCTCCATGTCTTCCTCCCCACCGATGGGGGGGACTTCCCGCGATGGAAGATACTTCTGGGCTATCAAAATCCGAGGGGAAGCTGGTGCCGTCTTGGGCAGTAGCGGTCATCACATCGGGAGACTCGCTTGCCATCGAGACCATAGCAATGAAGGCAGTCGACCCTATCCCATCTGGCCTTTGGCCTAAAGGGCCACGTTTGATGATATCAAAGCATTGGTGACGTGTCGGCCTGAGTCGATTAATTCCAGCCCGGCGGAAGAGACACGTATGGCGCACCGCCGTTGTCATAAGCTTGATGTCCCGGTACCGTACAGGGGTAGGAGGTTCCGGGGTGACTTGAGCCTGGTTGATGTAGGAGTACGAGGTGATTTTCCATCGTCGCTTGAACACGGGAACATGCCTTCCTTGAGTACCCGAAACAACAAAACATTGCCCTATGTCGGGGGTCGTGGCCTCCAACCGGTGGATCAGGAGGATGTAGGCGTCATCCATGCTTTCCCAGGGATCACTTGTGACCGGGGCGAGTTCATCCTCACTTACTAGGATTTGCTTATCCTTGCTTTTGTAATAACCCACATCCAGATAGCGGGCCTCACAGGAAGTGAAAGAGGACGTGTCTCCTTGGAGCACGCCTACTCGACCGTTGAGCGTGTACTTGAGGCATTGGTGATATAACGAAGGGACCGCTGCATGCAGATGGAGCCATGGCCTACCCATCAATGCGTTGTAGGCGGTGTCCTGAGAGACAACCATGAACTCGGTGCTGGAAATTAAACCACCGAACTGAGTCTTCAGGCGGATCTTGCCGACTGGGGTTTGCTCTGTCCTGTCATACCCCTGGATTCTGAGGTCAGAGGGAGTTAAATCACCTTCAGACAGACTCAATTTTCGCAAAGTCCGGGTCGGAATTATATTGATTCCGGAACCCGTGTCAATGAGGCAGCGGCGGACTTCCATGCCATTGAAGTTTCCAGTGATGTACAACGGGCGAATGTGCCCCTGTATAGGAGGGTCCTCATCTTCACCGGAGAACGAGATAACCGCCTAACATTCGGTATTTTAAATCGTCTCAGTATGGAAGGCTTCTGCAGCTGCCACCTCCGTCTCAAACTGGAGGGGGCTCCTTAGGGCCTGGGCAAGTGCCTCGCGCATTTCGGATGACAGGCGAAGGGCCTCGAGGATAGAATGCCTCGCCGGAATGCCGGCCAGGTGCTTCAGGACATCATACTTTCGTGCCAAACGTGACCCTCTGCCTACAGGAGGTCGGTCGGCGTTTGGAGGCATAGCGGGTCCTGCTGGTTGAACCAGAGATCGACTAGTACTGGGTACATCTTGCTGCCTACTAGTAGAAGCCTGGAGAGTAGTCGCTGGACTAGGATCGGACAACGGATGCTGGCCTGTAGCCGGGAATGACTGACTATGGTACGAACGAGGAAGCTCCCCCCCGATCCAGTAGCACGAACGGCGGTGGAGGTAGAGCTGAGGGCATTAGATGGGGTTGCGTGTGCTGAGATCTGCGCTGAGCCTGCTGCCTGTCTCAGTGGATTGCACGGCTTGGCCAAAAGTGCCTGCTGACGTACCTCGATGACCGGTGCGGTTGCGATTCCGCTGACGTTGACGTCGGCTGAAAATATTGGGGAGGTCTGCCTGGCATTCCCCCTCATCGGTGGTCATATAGGGCTTTACCAGCTCCACGGTGTTAACCGAAGCGTACCCCTGGCTATCGCTCGAGGAATCATCCATCGTTGGGCGGATTCTGGGAGGAATCCCCATTTCAGGGGGCATAAAGTCGCAGAGATTGCGGGATGAAGACGGCACCGGCGGTGCGCGTTGCTTCTTCTTACGTCGCCGCTGCTTGCCCTTTTGGGAAGAGGCCGACTGTGAAGACGATGCAGAGGCACCAGCTACTTCTTCTGAAGGTTCCGACTGCTTCAAGCGCGCCCGGATGATACCATGGGCACAGACGATGGTTTTTCGAGCCATCCAGTCGTCGTATTTCTGGGATCCGCGGCTGGGGACCTGCTGCCACTCGCCTTCATTGTCGCTGCCGATCTCTGATCCTGCAAAGACACCTACCACTTGCACTGGTGATGGGCCCAACTTGAATATGTTTTTGTTGACCTGGTCTTGAAGCCAGTCTTTAAACACATAGCATTTCTGGAGGGTGTTCCCCAGGATCCGATGATAAGGGCAGTAGTTGGGGTGATCGGTGAGATTCGCCTCTTCTGCCCTTCTGCCCTCATCCAGACGCACGATCCCTTGCTCTAGAGCACTTTGGAAGTAGCCAGGGACCTGATTTTCGTTCAACGAATAAGTCTGGCACCTTCTTTTCGGGTAGGGGGCCCTGGGGGCCTGGCCCTGACGAGGGGCCGGAGGGGCCTGCCGAGGAGGCGGCGCTGGATTGTCTCGCCTAGGTGGAGGTGGCGCATTGCGCGGGGGAACCTGTCGGTTCTGAGGTGGTCGTTGCTGGGCAGGAGCCTGTGCTTGAAGTGGAGGACCTTTGCGGGGTCGCAGGGGTGATGTCACCGGCAGTAACTCCAGCTGCCTCGGGGCTTCTATTTGGGCCATCGCGGCGGGTTCAGCCCTGGCGGTCCTCCTGGACGGGATCATAGGGGGCAACAAACATGCCTGACTGGCCTGTTGCAGGGCTTCCTCAAGGCGTTGATCCTTATCTGAGAAATCTCTGAACCCTCCAGGGTAGTTCTGGGTAATCAGGGAGGGTACCAGCTCTGTCTTGACGTTCCCCACACACATCGTCAGTAGTTTCTCCTGAGTCAGTGGCATATCGAGGGAATATCTAAGTCCCTTCCACCGGGCGATGAAATCTGCAACCCGCTCATCAAGAATTTGCTTGCACTTGAAGAGGTCTGCAATGCTGGTCTTCCGCGTGGTGGAGCTGAACTGGTATAATAACTTCCGGCGAAGATCCTCACAACCGGTGACCGATCCGATAAGGAGCTGGCTGTACCAGACGAATGTCGGACCTTCCAATGTCTGTACGAAACATTGGAGCTTGGTGGCTTCTTGTTGAGCCAGAGTCCCCAGCATGGGGCCACACCTGGAAGAAAAATGAGCCAAGTGCTGCGGCCTGTCCCATGTCCCGTTAAAAGGCGAGAAAGTGGGGTTCCCAAAACCCGGAGGTGTGGGAATATCATCCACCCACGCGGCATAAGGCTTTCCATCCTGTGGGACCGCCACCTGTCGTGTTTCCAACGCTTCGAGGCAGGCTGTGAACGCCGCGATAAGATCATCCGGGTGGGGGTCCCTGTCTTGACGGGGATCCCTAACCACAAGTGCATTTCCAGGTTCTTCAACACGATAGACGGCTTCGGCCGCTCGTGGGTCAACTGGCTGGACGACCCGCTGGGCGACTGGGGGAACCCGGACTGGATTCTTCAGATTGCCCCGTCACTCGGGGGATTTGGCGAGACGTATCACGCCCTCTTGCCATACGTTCTGGCTTCTGCCCTGTCTGTGGCAGTAGCATGATCAGGGTTGCCCGTAGGCATCTCACCGGGGGGAAATTGTTCCTGCCCCTACTGCCCCGGCCTGGGATTACCATAGTCGGGTCGCCGCTCTGCGGCGTGCTCAGCAAAGAGTTCGTCAACCAGCCTCTTCTGCTCAGCAAGAAGCTGGCGTAACGTGGCCTTCTCGGGATCTTCATCCGTTTTCTACACAGAGTCGGACGGGTCGGAGTGCTTGACTGTTCCGACGTGCTCCTTACACATTCCGGTGTTTCGACCGAGTACCAGCGACTCGGTGGGTACGGGGAGGCCTAGCAGGTTCCTCTGCTGACGGGTAACTCTCTCTGATGGGTCCAGCAGTGGCGGTACGCCCTCGGGGGGTAAGTATCCATCAAGGAATTCAAGCTAATATTCCTTGTCCACGATTTCAGCCATGTGGACCGCGACCCCTCTCAAGGGAATGTCCTCGATGTCGCGTGGCGAATCGGGCTGCCGTCGGATAGGGTCAAAGAGGAGAGCGGCATAGTGTCCCCAACCACAGACTTTCACATGGGGGGTGGCTTCCCTAACGATTTTTCAGAGTGCTTTAAAACTCTGAATGCATTTTCATTGAAGGGCGCTCTGGCGGCCTGGCGAATCATGGTGCTGGGCCACAAGGAGTGCGGCCGAATCGAACAGGCGGCATTGCTTGCCGATTTCTTCGAAGTGCTCTCGACTTCTGGGGTACGTCACCCATTCGTAACGAAGGCGGAAGTGTGTCGCCCATAGGGTTCGACAAAAGTACCCCACTTCATCAGGGGTAAGAGACTCCGGTACGCGAAAATTCAGCACCGCTGTCGGCCAGAACTTTTCCGGGAAGTAATCCACTACGAGAATACTCCAGAATCTCCTGGGCTCGGACTCAGGGTCTGGCCCTCTATTGCCCCACTCGTCAACCGGGGGTGGCTGAGGGACCGGTAGCGGTACCGAGGCGGACCTCTGGGATAGTAAGCTCGGTGATGGAGAATACGGCGAGCGAGCTGACTGACCGCTGAATTCCGGTCCATCCTCCGAAGAGTGAGGTGACCTGGCCATGATGTCACGATACGACGGGCTGATAACCACAGCTTCCGGAACAGGATCCGCGGCTACCGGCGACAGGTCGTGTCGTCTCTCTACCGTCGTTGGCCCCCAAAATAACTCTCTGTGATATCTGGTAGAGGTAGAGGGTGCTTCTGGTGACAAAGGCGGTGATTGTGCAGTTAAGACCTGTGGAATTCCTAGGATTTCTTCCTCCTGTATGTACCTGCGGAGAGAGATGGGAATCTGGTGGACCTCATATTTCGGGAGAATTAGGCTAACGCGTCTGGTTCCTGCCCCAGTCCCTGATATGGAGGAGCAGGGAGAAGGTTTCATCGCGGAGTCTCATTCCACTTCAGAGTTGGAGAAGCGGGAAGGTTTGATCTCCACCCTGGCCTTCCCAGGATTCTTCTTGTGGTGGCGACGACCCGCTCTCCTGCCCCGGGGTGGCTCTTGGGGACAGGGTTGATCCCTACCAAGCAGTCTCGGGGTGGCGGTGGCGCCGTGGCGGAGAGGGCCCCCACTCGAGATAGCCGTGGTGCGAGGGGCACCAGGGCAAATGTCGAGGGGTACATGGGGAGGACTTCCATGAACACCACACATGTAGGCGGAGCCTCTGTTGGAATCGGCATGAGCATGGGGAGGACCTCCATGGTCGATGCGAGTGGAGCGAGGCTGACCTTCACTCATCGAGTTGCTGGGGCGAGGAGGACCTTCGCCGGTTGCAGTGAGGACGTAGGGAGGGCCCCCACGTTGAAGAAGGACCGGATGGATGGTTCCTTCAGATCGGCGGTCGGGGGCAAGAGGATGGACTCCATACCCTGTATGATGGGCGCGGGAAAGGTTTCTGCGCTGAGCGTCACTGCCGCGGGGCAGGTCTTCCTTCGGGATGGGGGTAGCACGAGGCATACCTCCATGAAGAACTTCGGAGTGGGGAAGTCCCACACTCTTTGGATTAGTGGTACGAGGAGGACCTCCGTACGGGGTGACATTACCGCGGGTTAGTTCGCGGCGATCACCACTTGGGCCTGCAACCCGGAGAGTCAACCCAGCCTGCCCGTGGGGCGGTTGGGGTCTCGATCCTGGTTGGGTGAAGGAGTTCCCATGCTCAGTGTATGCAGGGGCTTCACAATGCACGTCGGCGGTGGCTCGGGCCACTGTAGCTGTCGACGTCGACGCGCCTGGGCGAGCATCCTCAGCCCGGGCCCGGCGCTGACGTCGGGTCAGGCGAGCTGGTGCAGGTGGTGCGGGGACGTAGCCTGCCGGCTATTCCTGCGGGGCCGGATGGTGGCGCTGACGCGGCTGGGCGGGAGCTCTCGCCTGGAGCCCTTGGGTCGGGACCCTGAGCGGGCTGAGCCGGATGGCGCCCGCCTCTTCAGCGTAAGGCTAGGAGTCGTCAAGGCATTCCAGAGACAGGCTCCCGAAACGGTTGAACGTTGGGGTGGGGAGCAGGGGCTCTCTGCGCGGCCTGTTAGGGCGGCGTTGACGGTGGGGCCTAGAGGCCTCCAGGTCCAGGCGGGCCATATCCCGAGTTGGGATGACCCCTTCTTCCTCGTACCTGCGCATGAGGTTGTTGATCACCCTTCACTGGATGACCTCTGATGGGGAAAGGGGACGTGGGCGCCCCGTATTCCACGATGTGGCGGCCGTCGTGGCGGTAGCGGCACTATGTGGGGTGGCCATGGTGGTGTTTCCCCTACCCCTACGTGGGCGAGGAGCGGATGTTGATCGCGTCTCTGTAACAGTAATCTGGTTCCTGAGAAACGAAGGGATCAACTCATCAGTACTGAGAGGAAAAGGATTGACAGCCAGTGCCCCAGCGTCCTTCCATTCTCCACGTCTGTAAGAAGGATCGACGCCAACACGCTGCAGAATGGAGTGCCCCACGTTCTACTGCCCCGACTTCCGATGAGTTTCACGACAGGCCCGCTATTTTCTGGGCGGGACCAGGAATCGGATATCTGGATCCGGTGACACGTCAATCTACTGGTGTCTCGAATGCTACTAATCTTCATATTGAGGAGACGAATTTCACTTCGGGTTCACCATTTCTGTTTCCGACGCTTTTGGTCGGGGCGCGCGCACACATCCATTCTGTCGGCGGAGGAGGATGCGCGGCGCTTTGTTACCCCACATTCCCGCTTTCCCAAGGCAGTCGGCATTTGCTCCTTATTCAGAGATGTCTGCTCCTTGATCGAAAAGGGATGATGGGATGTCGGTTCTTCCTCCTGTGGATTCCTCCTCAGAACTCTTCACCTAGTCCGGGTCTCCCTCATAGATTTAATACGTAGTTCGTGAAACTCTTACCAGTGCCATGTTTCCATGGACGCCGGTTAATTACAATGTTTCTGTTGGGAAATTCCAAAGGGTCCGGTAAGGCCAACAACCTTCATTCGGGGGAGCAGTCACGTTGAGGCATCAGTAGCGTGTCTGGATGCGGGGGAACCTGGCATGTATGTCTATTATCCCTGGTCACAAGGCTTCTCGAGGTCGTGGAAGCCCAAGGCATCCCACATCGAGCGCGGGGAATTATAGGTCATAGACACATATCTGAGGTTTTCCTCAGCTTCCCGTGATTAACACAGGGTATGCCACGAGTTCAACGTCTAGAGGAGATGGATCAACCCAACCAGAGAATTAGCTAGGATAGATCAGATTGAGGGAATCTCCATGACGGGATGTCGATACTGGGGCCATCCCATGGGCGGCTGTGAAGAAGAGCGTACCGACATGGTCTCACCGGGATAAGGCGGTCCGGGCGAGAATCGGGATAGGTGATAGGTTGATGAATGGAGCGGAGGGGGAATGAAATGGGACCATCGCAGGGGCGATGGTGAAGTTGGGCTGGAACCTTGAAGAGGCTTCCTACATATCCCCGTGGCAGGGAATCAAAGTCCGCGTAGTTTGGGATGATGTCGGTAAACCGACGTGAAGGTGGACCTTGGCCCGATGGGCATCATCAGCGTACCGACGTGAGGGTGGACCTTGGTCCGATGGGCATCGTCATTGTGCCGACGTGATGGTGGACCTTGGTCCAGTGAGTTGTGGGCTTGAGCCTCTGGAAGGCTTCCTACGTACCAAGCCTTGACATGGATCAAAGACCCCGTAGTTAAAAGGGTTTCATCGGTGAACCGATGTGAAAGTAGACCCGTGGGTCCACTAGTGGTGGGCTTGAACCATGGGAAGGTTTCCTATGTACCATGCCTTGACATGGATCAAAGTCCTCATAGTTCAAAGGATAGATGGAATACAGTTTAACGTCATGCGGGACGGTAGTGAACCATGACGTGAATAAACGACGGGCGGTGGGTGTCGGCGAACCGACGTAAATGAGGGACCTTGGTCCGATGGGAGATGGGCTTGAACCTCTAGGAGGATTCCAACGTACCATTCCTTGACACAGATCATAATCCTCGTAGTTCGCTGAAAATTGGGGGCTTGGCACACCGACAAGGAGACGGTCTGGGCCAATGTTTGTTGGGCTTGAACCTCAGGGAGGCTTCCTACGTACCATGCCTTGACACAGATCAAAGTCCTCGTAGTTCAGATTGGTAAATGCAGTTTAACATCATGCTGGATGTGGGTGAACTGACGTGAATTGGATGATGGGTGGGCTTGAACCTCAAGAAGGCTTCCTACATACCATGCCTTGGCATGGATCAAAGTCCTCGTAGTTCAGGTGGGAATGGGTGTGCAGTTTAATGTCACGCAGGACGAGGGGGCATATTGTTTAACATCATGCTGGATGAGGGCATGTAGTTTAACGTCAAGAAGGACGGGGCGAAACGCGACGTGAATGAACGACCGAGCAATGTGGCTTGAACCTCATGGATGTTTCCTACGTAATATGCCTTGACATGGATCAAAGTCCTCGTAGTTCGATGTGGGTGGGGGTCAGGGTCGGTGCTCACTCTAAGTCCACGTGATTCATGCTCGGTGTGAGATACAATAGGTTGCAAGGACCTGATGATCACGCCGCGAAGGATGAATCCGTGAGAAGCGAAGAGGGGATTATGCGTTAGGTGGCCCATAGTGCTGGGACTTACTCCAGGATGGAGGCCCATGGTGTGACAAAGCGCGGGAAAGATGGACCTTGGTCCAATGATGGGAGGTGCCTCGTTCCCTATCACACCCTCCACTATCCCTGCTAGTGGGGAAGTACAGAGATGCAGAGGTGCAGCTATCCGTTGGGGAACTAGGGTCACCCTTCTCTTATGAACATACGACACTCCAATAAGGAGGATATCATCCCTTGTGGATGGGTTATTCCATTCCCGTGGAGACGAGTGGTGTAAAAAATGTTCGAGATGGGGGGACCATTCGTGAGAGGCATGAAGCCGGGTCACAGTTTAACGTCATGTGTCAAGGACGTGGTGCTTGGCAGTTTAACGTCCTGCAGCTCGGACGAGGTGGGTTCACTCCACACCCCTAGGACTTACATAACCGGTACCCTCAGGTCCTTGGCGAAGGGAAGGTACCAGTAAGGCCATGGTTAAGGGGGGTTGTGGAACGAACCATCAAGGGGTCCACGTTAGCGTGGCAATGCGAAGAAGCAATAGACGTTAGCGTGCCTATGCGATGAAGCATTAGGCGAAGCAACGCTATGGGTGGTATTTTCCATGGGACATTGAAATCACATCGTGCAAACCTGGAGGGTCGCACGAGAAGAGGAATGGCTAAGAAAAGGAGTGTTCTTCGCGAAGTGGAGTGCCTTGGCCTTAGCATGGGGCATAGGTGTGAGTGGAAGGTGCTTCGCGAAGTGGAACAGTGCTCGCGGAGCACTGCCTCGCGAAGAAGGGGTGCCTCCCGAAGTAGGGTCCTGCGAAGAAGTTTTCTTCGCGATGTGTAGCGATCCTGCATTAGTATAGGGATCACTAGCATGGGTTGGGTGTTTCGCAAAGCATAAACGCTCCGCAGCTGCCTGGGTTCCCTTGGGAATCCCCTTCCTTCGCGAATGCCCTTGAGCTTCGCGAAGGGAATCCCTCTCGGAAGAGGGGCTCAAGACGAGACAATTCAGAGCCGTCTCGCGAAGTAGAAGTACCTCGCGGAGCTCATGATTCCCGGGGCAAAGAGTGCTTCGCGATTCGGGAGAGGAGAATCCGAATGGTCGGATCGTCTATCTTCGGGACTCAGGGGGAGTCCAGTATTTATAGGCAAAGGGCGCCGTGAAGTAGAACTCGCGCGCCGCCTCCAGTGATTCCCGGCACGCTCGCGAACGTCAACGTCCTCTGTGGAGGGTACCGCATCTGGAGCTTCGCGGCGGCTCGCAAACATCAAATGCGTTCGTGGAGGATTACCTCCTCTGGAGCTTCGCGGAGGGCTTGTGAACGTCAAATGCGTTCGTGGAGGGTACCGCCTCTGGAGCTTCGCGGCGGCTCGCGAACGTCAAATGTGTTCACAGAGGATTACTGCCTCTGGAGCTTCGTGGTGGGCTCACAAACGTCAAATGCGTTCGTGGAGGGTTACCGCCTCTGGAGCATCGCGGCGGGCTCCCGAACGTCAAATGCCTTCGCATAGGGTTACCGCCTCTGGAGCTTCACGAGGCCACGATGATCAAGGCCCCTCACGTCAGTCCTTCGCGTCGGTGCTTCGTGGAGGTGCTTCGCGAGGCAGTGTGCCAGCCTTCTTTTTCATTCCTTCCTTTCATGCAATATTTTGGCGCCATCAGTATGTTTTATTTTATCCATACTTACCCTTACTGAGAATTTGATCTCACCTTTTTTATGAATTCTTTTCCCCCAGGATTAAAATAAATGTTTTAGTTAAGAAAACAGAAATGGGAAGATCTGTATTGGGAGATGTTGAAGATCTTTCACCATGATTAGAAGATTTTATTCCGAGTTTCGAAAGACACTAAACTATTACAGTCTTTCTGTGTCTATTTTTGTTATGTATTAATTATTCCGCAAAATAAATGTAATTTCCATGTACGTCAAGCTTCGGGTCTCTACAGTTGGTATCAGAGGAAAGGTTTAGTAAACCTTTGGAAACTAGGATGCGAAAACGTTAGTGAGATCCCTAGAGATATTTCTAAGGTATGTCTAGGGATGTCCCTATGGTTAAGTATACGTGTAGGCTATAGTCCTAGAATTGCGCTAAAGATATTAGAATTAAACCTAGGATGTTAGATGTCGAAGGTACTCCCCCTTGATTATGTTATTTTCCTTGTATGATTTTTTCCTCTCACAGAATTCTTTTTGTGTTTTAGTCAATGGAGGGAACCAGAAGGAATTCAGTTAACATTGAATCCAATGGAAAAATTGGTTACTATGAGCAAAGAAATTATGTAATTCCTAGAGAGAACGATATTGTGATTATGCCGAATCAGTCATCGTGATATAAGATTAACAAGGTGAAATTTAGTGGTATGCCTAATTCATCAAATAAGAGGAAGATAGACTTTTAGGCATGTTCACATGTTGAGGAGCATAAATAAAGGAAGATTGAGATTTCTAAAGAAGGTATAAAGAACCTTGAGGAATACCTCAAATGGAGGGACAAATTTTATCTGTGTGGAGAAAAGGGTCATAGAGTGACAGACTGTTATGGAGTTCAATGTCTTATTTGTGGAGAACATGGGCATTACCCAACTCAATTCCCTGACCTAAAAAAATACTTCTAAATCAAGGAAGGAATTATTCTAGGACAATCATTGAAGATGATGGATTAAAGGGTTTATGTATTGGTATTCAAGAATAATGTTGTTGAAGTACTTTTATGGTGTATTAGAATATTTTTGAATTAGTCTATTGTGGTTTTCAATAATTTTATGGTACTGGTAACCATGAAAAGTGATTCAAATATTTTGGAAAGTAGATGATATGCACATAATGAAGGGGTAAAGTGAAAATGAAATGTTTTATAGTATTCATGAGCTCATGACTGATATAAGGACAACGTGATATCATGGTTTGAGTATATATAAATTTTGCGATTTTGGTATGTGGAAAGAGTTAACTTTTGACAACATTCATGTTTTCACTAAGGTTAAATGGGTATTCATTTTTCAAGAGAATACATGATTAAGGTATTCACATGTTTGTAATTTGACCAACAAGATATATCTTATGATATATGGGGGATAAATGATGGCATTCACGTGATTGTTATGTGACATTTCAAGTAATCATTTTCTTTATACTATGAGCTTGGACCAAATTATTTTAGATAAGCCTAAAGATTTGAGTGGATTATGTTGGACATAATTTAGTAATGTTTAAGGATAGAAATTTTTCGATATTATTGATGGGATGTTATAGTAATGTAGTTTTAGAAAAAGGACAAACTGCAGGACGAGCGACAGCCCATCGCGTCGGACAAGGCTGTGGGAATCAAACCCACAACCGAAGTGCGACTAGCCTTTATCGCCTACTAGTGGCCTACAGGAAGTCACTGTTTAGTAGAAACTAGTTTTATTATATTAAGAAATATGATATATGATGTATAAGTCCATTTTAGGAACTATATATGATTAATCTCACCATAGATGGACTTATGTATATTTGATAACTTTTTCTAACCTTTTGTTTGAAACAGATGGAATGACCCATCATTCTGTCACATGATCTGTTAACACTTCACGAATAACAAATTCAACATCATTTCTTTAAGAGATGAAGTGGAAATTGTTCAAAGCACGAACAATATTGGGATTGTACCAAAATCAAGGAAGTATTTCTTCTAATTCAAAATTTTCAACTTTAGGCAAATGATACTGAAAACAAAAAATGTTGTCCAAGTGCTCTTATATCCGATGAATCAAATGGTACCTTATATCATCACAAATTTATGTCTTTGTGATTGATGGACTTTTCATAGCCATGTTCTCTACCACTCTCCATCAGAACATGATGGTTAGATTTTTCTTCCATATCCATATTTTCACCTATGTTCTCCTATATGGAAACCCAGTGACGAGTTACTTTGGTTAATCATTATGTTTCATACTTTAGTTTTTAAAATTAAGTTTCAGTATTCCTTTTTATGATGTGGGTTTCAATTAAAGATACTTTCATGTAGAAAACCATTTATAACCCCGACGAATTTCGAGGGAGAAATTAATTTTAAGGGGGGTAGAATGTAATAACCCGAGATTTTATAAGATATATTCGTTTTAATTTATTTCATATCTTCAGTTGTACGCTACAACAAGATTATCTTGCGCTATACGCAACACCGTATTAGCTTGCAGTATACGCAACACTATTCTTGGATCATGTTACACACAATTTCATGTTTGTTTGATAGTAGTTATTCTATGAAACATAGAGTATATATACATATTTAATTTATTTTGTTATACGCAGCAAAAAAGGAGTCGTGCACTACACGCAACCCTGACTTGGCTTTCAGTACACGCAATCATGACCTTCCTCTATAGCGTGTGTTGTACGCCATACCGAGTTTTTCTAAACAACGATATATTATTATAATATTTTTATGAACTTGCCGTTATGAATAGTATTAACTGAATTTTGAATTATATTACACTATTATTCATCTTACACATTTTCAAGAACATGGTATACGAACAAAATAATTTTTTCGGGTAAAATAAGTATTTTTTAAAAAATGCAGTTTTGCCGCCTTTTGATGGCGCACCCCCTTTAAATCTAGTTTTTTACATGCTTATAAGTTAAATTTTGCAAAATAAAATTATTATTTGGAATCAGGATATAAAATTTTACCTTGGATAAATTTTTCATATTATTCTGATAAATTTCATATTTTAATGAATAGTAATAACACGCTAGATTTTAATTAAAAACAACTTTTTTCATCATAATAAACTATGTGGTTAAATTATAATATTGAGTGGTTTTAAAGTATAAATAGAATATATTTTTAACATTTAATATAATTTATAATTACCATTGATTTTACATTGAATTCGTAGGTTAAATCAATTCAATCTTTTGTAATGTTTTAAACAAAAACCTGTTTTCATTCGACAGCGGGATTAATTTTAATTTAATTTCTGAAACTTTTTTCTATTGAATTTGGAAAAATGGATTCCATATTTGGAATCAGTGGGTACAAATTATGTTAATAAGATACTTTTTATTTTTGAGAATTATGACTAGTAACTACGGTAAATTTTATTTACCTTAGTTAAAAGTAAATCAGGTAATTAAGGGTAAATATAATATTATAAAATTACCCTAACACATGAAAAAATTCTATTGGATGGCTAAAAGTGGACCCATATAACCTAAGGGTCGGATTAGATTCATTTTATGGACTTTTGACCATTAATATAATTTAATTATTATTAAAACCAAAGAAAGTGACAACATGTCACTCTCTTAAATCTTATAAGTATACTAATTTTAAGTTAATGATAAAAATCATAAAACATCGAACATGAATAGTCCCCAGAAAGCTA
Organism: Viscum album; assembly: GCA_963277665.1. Taxonomy (NCBI): domain Eukaryota; kingdom Viridiplantae; phylum Streptophyta; class Magnoliopsida; order Santalales; family Viscaceae; genus Viscum; species Viscum album. Next base: position 1,831,632,807 of record OY728151.1, on the reverse strand, counting down.
ATAATATTATCTATATCATGATAATTTATTTAGAATTTTTAGGGATTAAATTATTGTCATTAATGGTGATACATTAATGATATAGAAATTATTTATTAAGTGGGAAATAAGTAATATAGTTTTTATTGAAATAATAATACCCATTAAAATCCCACACACCTGACCAAAACATATTGGTAGTTCCTATCTACACTTTATGAATCCAATTTCCTAATATATAACCGTTTGGAGCCTTATAAAAGTGATTATGACACTTATATTATTTTATTTTAAATGATGCCAAAGTTGTCACCTTCATAATTTAATAAATATAACAATTTAAATATTGTGATTTTAAGATGATAAATTCGAGTAAAAGTATTAATGTGAAAGGTAATATATTTATCTTCATCATAGGATTTTATTTTTAATTTTTATGCAACAAATCAGTATATTAAATAATTATACAAAAATGTTGTAGTAATTATTTTATTAAGAGATAAAAAAATAAATGGTTTAAAAAATAATAAAATAAATATTATATGAAATATTTAATGTGATCCAATAATTTTATAGAAACATATGACCTTTTATGAATCTATTAAAGTTTTTAGTTCGAACATATCCTCTGTATATAGTTTATTTAAATTCAAATAAATGAATAGTGTCAAAATTGACACTATTGTTATTTTATAAAAATAACTTATTATAAAATTGTTTAAAAATCACAAAAATATTTAAAAATTATAAATTTAAATTTATATGTTCTATAATGTTATAAAGTAAACAATTATGGAAAATGAAAAACAAATAAGTAATTATTTGTTATAATTTAAAATTTATAATTTTATTAACACAAATAAGCTTAAATAGATTAAATAAGGATAAATCAAAATGATAAGGTTTAAAATAAGCTCCAAACATGTCTAAATTTGACTGGATTATGAGATTACAACCCAATCTCATCTAATATTCTAATATGAATCATTTTTGGAGGCATTTATGTGGGGTTAGATTTATTATAAATTAATATTTTTATGAATTCCGAAGGTGCCCCTCTCCTACCTTATAAAAGGGAACCTCCTCCCTCTCTTCCACACAACAGTTTGAGCCTTCAAGCTTAGCCAACCCCTACCCAATTATCTTCTCCACTTCCCTAGAAACATCCTAGAGGTCCTGATCTTTTTCAAAGACCAATTATAGTTCCCTAAGAGGAGGTCTCAAAGAGGCGCTTCAAAGAAGAGGAGGTTCAGATACATACGAAGCATATCAGATCTAAGGTAAGGGATAATTTTTCAAATCTAATTTTTATTCGAGATTGCTTATTCATAAGTATTTACTGGGGTTATTTCTATCATCCATGTCCATGTTTTATAAAAGTGTTTTCATGTAGGTTTAAAGTCCTTTTTACCCATTTTTTACTTTTACTACAAGGTATGTAAGGAATCTTTCTTTTGTTTACGTTACAAGGTACTTTTGGACTTTTCCGGAAAAAGTACGAAAAGAATGTTTTTTAACTTATACGGCATGAATGGATTTTTCAAAAATTATTTCCAAGAATATTCCTTTACATGTTTTCATGTTTATTTTTAATCAAATTATTTTAGTTTAAAATTGTATGACATGTTAATAAAGGAAAAATGTTTTTGAAGTAGAAAGGATATTTTCCTCAAGAATGGAGTTCAAGTGTTTTATCAAAATTATTTTCCATCTAAGATAATATAAGGTTATGTTTCTATCTTTATTTTTTACATTGATTTGATTATGTTATGATGGAATTATTTTTATTATGTCCTTTTATCTTATATGGATTATGTTATGATGGCATGATGTTTAAGATTCCCATTTTTATTACATGGGTTATGAAATGATGTATGATTTTTGATTTTGTGGCACACAAAATAATGGTATAATTATGAGATGGGTGGGACCTATATCTACCTCCAATGCATTGGGTAAAGATTTATATCTCATGAGATAGACATGGCTGGAATGGCAGGTTAAACCAGTTCTGTAAAACAGGACTGAAACGAGGAGTGAACTCGATTCAGAAAGGGACATTGTCCACTGAGATGGTCTTGGCAGCAATTCCTTGGCTACTGTGGAAATAATTAAATGTGCTTAATGGATGCCACAATTACATGTTTTATTCCCATGATATTTTATCATGATTTATATTCCATTATGATCTATTCCTTATGCACTTCCATGTTTTATGTCGTTGCTCAAGATTTTTAATGTTCATTTTTTTAAGTTCAAATGTATATGGTATGTTTTATTTTATCCATGCATACCCTTACTGAGCATTTGAGCTCACCTTTTTTATGTTTTCTTTTCCCCCAGGATTAAAAGAAAGGTTTTAGGTAAGGAAACAAAAATGGGAAGACCTTTATTGGGAGATATTGAAGATCTTTCACCACGATTAGAAGATTTTATTCCGTGTTTCCAAAGACACTAAACTATTACGTTCCTTGTGTGTCTGTTTTTGTTATGTATTATGTATTCCTCAAAAGAAATGTAATGTCCATGTACGTCATGCTTCGGGTCTCTACAATTACAGGAAACATTGAGTTTATATGAAACATTTATATGTATTAATTATTTGAACTACATAATTATAACCTAGATATTAAAAATAATTATTTTAATGGTAATAAATAATTTTCAAAAATTTTATCAAGTATTTTAATAAATAAACCATATTGATAGTTAATGATAAAATTTATGTTAAAGTCCTTATATGCTTGTAAATATTATTTTCTCAAATGTCTTTCTTTTCATTACCTTATGTGAAATCAAATTAATTAATATTAGGCAGATTTATAAATTTAATTTGATATAATAAACTTCATTTTTGAATTTATAATGTCAAAAATATTTTAGGGTGAACTTTTTGTTTTGTCTAAGAAACATAATTTTAGGATTAATAATAAAAAATACTGAATTTTAATTCAACGAAGATGTTTAATCAAATTTATATGTTTGGTTAAATTATATTTTTAAATTGTTTTAACATTTAAGTAGGTTAAATTTGTATAATTTAATCTTATATCGATCTTTGGAAGTAATTTCACTATGAAATTGGATATAAAAACTTACCAATCCTTTGATCATTTTTACATTAAAACCCGAAATTATTTTCCCATTGGTGGAATTATATTTATATTAATTCCTACTACTTATATAATTATAATTACGAAATTGTGATTCCATATTTGGAATAATAATAATTTATATTTTCTAATAATGTAAATATATTTTCTCATCAAAAAGTTTAGTGAAAGAAATAAAAATTAATTACAACAATTAAGGTAAAATTAATCTTAGAAAAAGAATAAATTGTAAAGTTGTGGTCCTAAATGACTTATAAACATATACAAACCCCATTCTATATCCATTTTTCTCCCACTAACCTTCCACTATAGTGGTTTTTATGTATTTCTATGAATTGTTTTGGTAAAATCTCGGGGACACCTAACCCATTTTAAAAAAATCCAAGTGTGTATCCTCTTATCCCCATAAAAGGCCACCGTCTCTACCCATTCATAAAACCAATAAAAAAATTAATACCATCCATTATTGGAATCATAAACTTCCAAAAATCCCTCAATTCCTTTTTGATGCCTCATTTTGTAAATAAATCCTTCCGAATAATTCCTTTGGGGAAAATAGATGGTGTGCCCCATAAAGAGGTAACACACTCTCTCACACTACTTTTATTTATATTATTTCTCCACTCTTTCAATTATACTTTTTCCATGATATTTTAAGAACAGAAATATCCTCAATAAACTTATATTTTTTTTAAAAAAAGGGTTTGAATTAAACTCACATATTCATCCATCTAATCGGTAACACACATATTGTTTACACGTACAGTGAACTACAGCATCCCGAAATGATGATTATTAATTTTTTTACTTTATCCCATTAATGGATGATTAATATGATGGAAACACTATCTATATATGATATATATGATAAATATTATTAAATTTTGCTTCTATAATTCTTTTACAACACAAATCTTTACACTATCCTTTTTGTGTAAATATGATAATTTCGTTTGGAGGTTTGTGGACTAACACTACCTCAATGAAATGTGATTTTCTCACACAATACAAGGAATGTATTAGGAAATTTTTAGGGAAATTATATGATATATATGACATAAAAATTCTACTATAAATATATTATGTAAATATTTACATACATGTCATTTTATTTATTTCATTCAATACTATAATAAAATGGAAACAATGTTCATGTAGACATACAACCTACCATCTCATTAAACAGTGTATTCCATTTCAGAATTATATATTATATATATTATTATAATACTCATATAATAAATATATTTATCGATTGAGCTCCTTCCTTATTATGAAAGTGAATGTAATAAAATTTCCTATTTCAGACTCTTGTAATTTTCCCTTCCTTTTATAAGAATACTTTTTTCCTTGGTCAAAGATGAAGACATTGCCTTTTAAAAAATATATATATAATAAATATAAAATATATTTATATCATGGTTTAAATTCTATTAATAATGATATATGTTTAAGGAAAATTTCATAAAAAATAGAGAAACATGCTTAAGACTAAGAAAATATTACCGAAAGCGTAACATTAACATGAAATTAAAAACAAGGGGTATTTTAAATTAATTACCAAATCATATATGATATTAGGTATAAGAATATGGGTTTTTATCATAAATTTATATTTTTTATACATGATCTTTTATTGAGTAAGATTAGATTTAATACACATGGTAATGGGATTTTTTGTCTTACTTTTATTTTTATGTGAATTACTCTTGATTCACCACTCATATCTTTTTTGTAGTGATTATAATAACCATGAAGGTATTATATGATATTTAACATTATTTATATTTGTATTTAAAAATAAATATTATGATTTGTCTTTCATGGGATTTATTTTATGAGTGTTACCAAATCAGGAATGTACATTTGTATCAAATTTGCTTCTTTGAGACACATTCCAGGAACTTCAAAAACCATGACATCAAAAATTGTTTCAATGGTGATCTATTAAGAACATTTTCATGGAAAATTTATTATAAAAATGATTTCTGTTTTTCTATATTTCTTTAAATGTTTACATAGTATTTTAGAAAGAAATTTGTTTCATCATGTCTCAAGATTTTTTATATAAGATTTCAAGGAAAACAGTTTTCAAAACGTTTTCAAGATCTCTTTTTATGTCTTCAAATAAAAAAGATTCCAAATGGTTTTTGAAGATTTATCTATATGTTTTCATGTTTATTTTAATAAAATTGGTTTACAAATAATTTTATGTTTTAAAGATTATTTTATCCAAATTAGAAATTATAATTTCCCCTAGAAATGTTTTTCAAAGTTATTTCAAAAATATTTTCCATCTATGATGAAATATATTGATGTTAATCATGACATTAAAGGAAATGATTCTATGGTTACATTCATATTCTTTCTCTGAATGGTTTATGGTTAGACGAAAATATGATTATGAAACACATTCCCCTTGAATTGGTTTTATACTTGTGAAACCAAATTCATTTCATGGGATAGACTATGATGAAAGGATTATGAAAACAATATTTTTTCACAAGTAATGATATAATTATATTTGTATGATGTTGACTTCATTTCATGGGATTAGGATAAAATTTTTATAAAACCCATCTCTTTTTATGGGTGATGATATGATGAATGTTTTATTATATTTTGGATCATTTATAAATGATTTTATTATGAGATGGGTTTGACCTATTTTTCCCTCCAATTCATTGGGTAACGATTTATATATAATTAGATAATGATGTGAATAGTGTAAACAATCTTGATCCACTATGAGATGATGTGGAAACCCAATACCTTACATGGAAATGAATTAAAATGGGGATTGTGGTGTGTCCCACCTAGTAGGTTTAGTCACCATGAAGTTTGAATATGGGGAAACTAATCCACTTTTAAATGATTGGGAATCCCGATACCTTATAAGGATAGAACTTCAGTTGGGAATGATGGTGTTTTTGTCCCATGGGTTTGGTTCCCATGAACTTCCATGATATGTTCTAGAAATATTTCATTACATATGAGGAAAAATTTCAAATGTTTATGTATTCCACAATTCCATGTCTTGTTCCTATGACATGATTTCAGTGCTAATGTTATTTATTTCCTTATGATTCATGTAATATGGACTACCATTGTCACGACCTGTCCTCGGGGCCCATGCCGTGACTACCCCAAGCCTGCCTTCCATAGGCCAGGGGCTGGAGACTAGCACCAAAGGCGCAAATTCCGATAACTAGGAAGGCATTGCCATATAAAAGTAAACAAAACACCACAGATTACAAGCGGAAGTAAAACACTAAGTAAAACTGAAACAAGCTGTGCTAAAAGTAAAGGGGCCAGAAATAAAATCTCAGATGTAAAGTACAAGGAAAAAGATAAAACAGCCGGAAGGTGACAAGCATCTCTTGGATCGTCCACCAAGGATCCTACCGGAAGGGTAGGTACAGATAGCGCAACTCCTGGATCGTCCACCACAGATCCTATCTGAAGGGTAGGTATAGATAGCCTCCACAATCCTCTCACCCATCAACCTCCTCCGATTATCGTGTCGTCGTGAAGTCCACCACCAGATACTATCTCGTCATGAATTCCACCTCCGGGTACCGTCCAGTACTTGAACATTCGGCGTCTGTCTACGCTGCCCGTCGTCTGCAACCAACACAACGAGGTGCGGGCATAGCCCGTGTAGGGGTGAGTATAACGATACTCAGTAGGGACCCCGAGACCCTCAAGGTATCACTAAATCCAACAAGGATAACCACAAAGAAGATATCAACAGATAACCTCTACCTAGGTATATGCCCTTACATATACCCAAGTTATCATGTAACCCATATCAATCATGAGGAAATACAAAGATTATGAAATCAACGGATAACCACTACCCAGGTATATGCCCATACATATACCTAAGTTATCAAGTGACCCATATCAATCACGAGGTAAACACAAAGGTCATAGACTCAGCTCAAACCAGGATTTTCATTATCGGAACCATAACTGCTGAAGAGCCCCATCTCTGGAGTGTACAGTGGTCCTGTCACGACTCCGAGCTACTCCTCACTAACCTAAGACTACTGAGGTACTTCTCCTGTCGAGTACTGTGGGTCTGCTGCTACAACCAAGCGCTTCCCACCATGGGTCTGCCGCTACAACCAAGCACTCCCCCTCATATCCTCCAGAGGTACTCCTTCTATTGAGTACTGCGGGTCTGCCGCTACAACCAAGCGCTCCACACCGGGCTATCCGAAACACACCGAGTCGATCGGTCAAGCAGTCGTTAGGTCTCAGCCGGCTTCACTGTCTCCGTACTCCGCACGCTCGTCTCCGTGAGGGTCTGCTCCATGAACTACAGGTCGATAATACAAATATCACAAAGTTCCACGAAGAAGTATCTCAAATTACCACCTCGTCACAGGGGTCTCAACACAACCGACATCACGTCAATCGGACGCCAGGTCTGTGTGTTACTAGCCTTTTCATCCCCGGGGCCTGGTTGGTTTCGTGTGAGAACCAATCCGGCCGTATCTCAATTGTACCCCAAACTCTCATGGGGTAAACTCATAGGGACCGTTTCTCCACATGATCACCAATGTCGTTGACGGTTCGTCAAACGGACGTCCAGTCTAAAAGTTATCAGCCTTTCCATTCCAGGGGCCCGGTTGGATTTTGGGTGCAATCCAACCCGACCACTATCCACCTGCATCCAAAACTCAATCTACGTATTCCAAATGTAACGTCTCATCAAGAGGAAATCAACGAGACAGATGGCGCGTCAATCAGATGCCTGGTCTGTGAGTTATTGGCTTTTTTGTTCCAGGGGCCCGGTTAGTTTCGTGAGAGAACCAACCTGACCGCACTCTGACGACATCCAATCCTTGAGTGAAGTAAGCCAAAAGTTCCTTCTCATCAAGAGGAATCAAAAAATGTCGACGACACGTCAATCAGATGTCCAGAGTTCAAGATATAAGTGTTTCCGCTCTGAGGGCCCGGTTGGTTTCGTATCTGAATCAACCCGGCCGAACCCAAAGTTCTCCGAAACATTGAGTGTAATATACTGAAACGACCATCTCGATCCAAGGATCCCTATGCAGCTGACGTTGTTTCGATCGGAGTTCTGTAGCCCAAGATATGGGCAATAGATCAAAAGTGATCCGAAAATGGGGGGTCTGGGCCCGGTCTGACCTGGCCCAACCCCCCTTGGTCGGCCCGAACCTGGTTGATCCGACCCGGCAGGGCGTGACCCGGCCAGGCTGGGTGCGGCCCGGCCCGGTCCGCCCAAGCCAGCCCGGCTCGGCCAGCGAGCTGGCGCTCCGCGGACGCGCCGCGCGCTGCGTCCCCCAGGATCCCGCGCGGCCGCGGGATCCACTCGCTTGCCGCCGCGGCTTCAGGTGCGGCGGTTTCACCCGGCGACGCGCCGGGGCACCGCCGGTGGTGTCCGCAGGCCACCAGAGTTGCTATTGTGGTCCGTTTTCAATTCCGTCTGCACCGATGCTCATCCCGGGTCCCGTTCTTCACTACGGAATCATCAAATCGTCTCTGCGGCCCATTCCGTTAATACCCGTCCTTCCGCACGTCAAAAGAACAAACTGTAGAGTCTTCCGTTTGCCTTCACGGTCCCAATTACGACCACACTTTTGTTCGGCCTCGACGACACGGCGCGACGGCGCCGCGCATCCTTGATGCATTCCTCCAGGTTCCCGCGCGGTGCCGTCGCACCATGCCGCCATCTTCCGAACCGCAATAACACAACAACAAAGTGGGAGGAGGGTTGGTTGTGCTCATGTGGTCCGACCTCCTCCCGTTAAGATGATAACAAGCGGCACAAAAATATAAGATGAGGAACGACCAAGGATGTTTCACGAACAAGAATCAATAAAACCCTACCTTGAAAAGACGTCACACGTCATTGAGCCGCGAAAGAGACAAGCATCGCGATGATCAGACGTCACGGAAGATCGGTGCCGATTCCGTTGACGTCATCGGGTGAGTCATCGTCCATGGAGATGGTCCCCACAGTGGTGTCTCCACCCTTTGACGCAGAGGAAGAAGAGGAGAAGTCACATCGTTCGTGATCGCCCGATGAATAATTCAGCGTCTCGCTTCCTTAAAAGTGGAGAGAAGGTGCAAGATGAGACGACGTTCTTCATCGAAGCATCGGTGTTCTTCATGTTCTTCAACAAGGAGATGAAGCGTTCTTCTTCGAAGAATTGTGTTCGTTGCGAAGGAAGAAGTTCATCAAAGCTTAAATCTTTCTCTTCAAATCCTCTCGCACCATCAACTATTATCCCACGAAATAAGTCCTAGTCTTATTTAATTAACACACAGGCCAAGGAATTCATTTAAAATTCAAACGAATCCAAGAATTAAATACATGAAAAACCTACACAAGTAAGGAGTAGACTTTATTTAAAAAAAAGGAGTTTCTTTTTTAGAGTTACAAAATTTAATAGTGGAAAAGTTCTGAAGTTAGGGGAAGGTTAGGGGTTGGGCTCGTGTTGGCCCCACCCCACCTTAATCCTCTCAAGGGTAGTTCCCTCACTTCCTCTCAAAGAATATAACTACTTTAAAGAAATAAAAATTGTAACTCAATTTTAATTATAACTTATACAAATTTTTACCAACTCCACCCGTGAAAACGCAACTCCGAAAAAGATTATCTTAAGCAATTACCGGCGCTGCGAATCCATCGGTACCCTCGGAATTTGATTTCGAGCACCGGAACAAAAGTTAGAAAAACCCGCTCGTTCGTTCACTGAACGTACCCGAGCTAAACTTTGGAAATTGATTCTGGGAAGACCGGGCCTCGAAATCAAGCGCCGTCAGAAACCGCGTTCTTGTAAAATTTCAAATAAAATTAAGGAAACATTTTCCTTGAAATTTCCGGGTCTTTACATTACTCCCACCTCTGGGCTTTACATCCCCGTAAAGCTTTAACACAAACTAAGGATACAAACGTGGTACTGAGAACGCATCTGAGCCTTCTGCTCCCATGTGCTCACCTGGAGGTTCTCGTACTACCTGTGAAAGCGCACCTGAGGAATCGACCATCCTCATAGAATCCGCTCCTATCGATCCTTGATTCCCACTGGAACCTCCGTGAAAGTCACCCCATTGCCAAAGTCCAGCTCTCAAAGGTCGATGATATGGGAAGGATCACGCACATATCTCCTCAATTGATATACGTGGAAGTCATCATGCACTTGGTGCAACTGAGGTTGATGGGTCAAGCCGTAACTACCTCGCATACCCAGATGAGGACCTAGAAAGGTCCGTTGAACTTCGGAGATAACTTGTCGCCTCGAACACATCTCTGTAAACCTCGTCAAGGTGAGACCCATATAAGGACGTGATCGTCATCCTCGAACTCTAGAGGTCTCAAATTCCTGTTAGAACTGAAACTCCAAATGACTGCTTCCACGAGGATAAGGTTGACCGAATCAAGAGTGATCTATCACACCCTCCTGTGCATGAGTTTATCCTGTGCTGTCTAGGGTTTCCTTTTCGCCGACCAAGGAAAACTCATCCAGACATCTAAGTTAAACCACCACATTTTGCCTAATACTCTCAATCTATGTATGAACTGTGATTGCCCAGTCTATACTCAAATCAACGTCGTAAGGCCTCGACGCTGCCACCAAGAGAATTCAACCGAAACTCTCGCCTCGAGGGTCTGACAACACTGTCGGCGTATGTGTGATTATCGAGTCTTCTACCAAGGTATCTCCAGACGTGATGGTCAAGTCTATGGCTTACCGGAAACTCTAGGTCTGGGAAAAGATTCGTGGAAGGAAGGAATGATTCGTATAAACGTCTCTTACTACGGTAGCTAGTAGTGAACACAGACTGTCCCTCGAATCATTCATAGAGACATTGGGTCACTCTCCCTGACTGAATGCAGCTACTCTCTTCCCCCGCCCTCCAGCTCCCTGATCCTAGCTGGGACAACTAAGGCAGGTGATTGTAGCATGTTAAAACATACACCACCTCATGCTGCTCTCCTAGGTCTACCTCCACGTCCGCTACATCGCAGACTCATCTCTCATTTAATATTCCTATTATTGAAACATTTAACACGCCCGTGTCTCTAAGACAGGCGTCGGGTTCCCGTTTCTTACTGCACGGTGCAGTCTTCATCCGATCCAGGATGATTTGCACCTTCCTTGCCTATGGTCTGAAAGAGATGATAAAATTTCTCCTTTTCCGAAAAGAGAAACTCGGTCTCATCCCTTGGAAGAACCACACCCATTTCCTAATACAGTCAATCCTGACATGAATGATGCATTCATGCCATGGATGACGCCGTAAGGCCTCGACGTAACTACCAAGAGATCCAACTATCACTCTCACCTCCAAGGGTCGAGTCACACTGTCGGAATTAGTGTGAGGTCATTGGGTCTCCTCCAATAGAATTATCGAAAGTGATGGTCATGTCAACAATCTTAACCAGGACCACTCAGTATCATCCAACCAAAAGGACAGGAAAGAAAACCAAGATAAGTGTATTTTTATTATTCCAGCTCATAGTACAAAGACACAAAAACAAAAGCAACATGGAAGTTGAAGTACAAGGGACGTATCCACTAGTTTCGCTACTTTCCACCTTCTCCCAGAGCTCTACTGCCTTGTCTACTAATCGGTTGTTGCTCAAGAACCTACCGCTACTTCCGCCTCGGTGGCTCCTCTAAAGCATGCGGATCGACTGTGTGGGGGGTCAGACAGTCACGTGCCAAGTGACCCTTCCTGCCACATTCATAACACTTTCTACTCCTCGTATGGCTAGCTCTGGTCCTCTTGGACCGCTGCGTCATCTGTCTACTGCCCAAAGATGACTCGGCTACTGATCAAAAATCCTATGGAAAAGGCAGCAGCTCTAGTACATGCTCGGGGTGTAGAGCTACTCGCACAAACTCCACCCTGAAAAAGGTCTCGAAGTCTTCCCATGTGAAGGTCATCTCATCGAAAAACTGGAACAAGTGGCTCCACCACCTGCCTGTTGCTGACTAAAGAAGGCTGGAAGCAAAGATCACCATGATGTTGCTGGCGTACCCACTAGCCTAAAGACTCTCACCACAGCCTCCAGCCGAACCTCAGCCGCCTGTGAGTCCGTCTCTCCCCGGAACCTGGGTGGACTCTGGCACTGGAACTCGTGCATCGCGCTCAAGTGGCGTGCATCGCCTACTTCTGGGGCTGGTGGCATCGGTGGCCAAACGTATGGTAGTACCGCTGGTGCCTCAACTACAAGACGGCCCTATACCGAAGCCTCTTCGCTTAGCAGGCTGTCAGTACGCACATCCCTCTGGGCTCTAGCTGGTTGTCCGTGAAAAGGTATCCTGAAAGAAATAGGTGAGCCATGGTCAGAACAGTATACCTGGTGATCTGACACAAAGTAATCACAAAGAAAACTTGGAACACACATGCAATCAATGTTTTCATGTATTAAGTCAGAAATCAGAAGTCAGGGTCATGGTGTATAGATACGTCGGCCGCCGCACCAACACTGGACTCCCTGGACTGATAACCAAACTCAATACCCTCAACACTATTCCTTCACATAGAAAAATATTAGAGTCCTGAGTTCTGCGGTAGAACCGATCTCCTCTGATACCAATTTTTCACGACCCGTCCTCGGGGCCCATGCCGTGACTACCCCAAGCCCACCTTCCATAGGCCAGGGGCTGGCGACTAGCACCAAAGGCGTAAAGTCCGATAACTGGGAAGGCATTTCCTTATAAAAGTAAATAAAACACCACAGTGTACAAGCAGAAGTAAAACACTAAGTAAAACTGAAACAAGTTGTGCTGAAAGTAAAGGGTCCCGAAATACAAGCCCAACTGTAATGTACAAGGAAAAAGATAAAATAGCTGGAAGGTGACAAGAAGCTCCTAGATCGTCCACCAAGGATCCTACCTGAAGGGTAGGTACAGATAGCACAGCTCCTGGATCGCCCACCACGGATCCTACCTGAAGGGTAGGTACAGATAGCCTCCACAATGCTCTCACCTATCATCCTCCTCTGAGTGTCGTCTCGTCGTGAAGTCCACCACCAGATACTGTCTCGTCGTGAAGTCCACCTCTGGGTACCATCCAGTCCTCGAACACTCGACCTCTGTTTGCGCTGCCCGTCATCTGCAACCAACACAACGAGGTGCGGGCATAGACCATTCATGTGTGACTATAACGATACTCAGTAGGGACCCCGAGACCCTAAAGGTCTCAATAAATCCAACAAGGATAACCACAAATAAGATCTCAACAGATAACCTCTACCTAGGTATATGCCCATACATATACCCATGTTATCAATTAACCCATCTCAATCATGAGGAAACACAAAGATTATGAAAACAACGGATAACCACTGCCTAGGTATATGCCCATACATATACCTAAGTTATCAAGTGACCCATCTCAATAATAAGGTAAACACAAATGTCATAGACTCAGCTCAAACCAAGATTTTCTTTATCAAAACTGTAACTGCTGAAGAACCCCGTCTCTGGAGTGTACAGTGGTCCTGTCACGACACCGAGGTACTTCTCACTAACCTAAGACTACTAAGGTACTCCTCCTATCGAGTACTGTGGGCCTGCTTCTACAACAAAATGCTTCCCACCATGGGTTTGCCGTTACAACCAAGCACTCCCCCTCATAGCCTCCACTAGTACTCCTTCTGTTGAGTATCACAGGTCTTCCGCTACAACCAAGCGCTCCTCCACTGTGGGTCTTCCTCTACTACCAAGAGCTCCCCACTGGGCTATCCGAAACACACTGAGTCGATCGGTCAAGCAGTCGTCAGGTCTCAGCCGGCTTCACGGTCTCTGTACTCCGCACGCTCGACTCCGTGAGGGTCCGCTCCACGAGCTACTGGTCAATACTACAAGTATCACAAAGTTCCACAAATAAGTATCTCAAAGGACAACCTCGTCACAGGGGTCTCAACGCAACCGACGGCGCGTCAATCGGACGCCTGGTCTGTGTGTTACTTTCCTTTTCGTCCCCGGGGTCCGGTTGGTTCGTGTGCGAACCAATCCGGCCGTATCTCAACTGTACCCCAAACTCTCATAGGGTAAACTCATAGGGACCGTTTCTACACGTGATCACCAATGCCGCTGACGGTTCATCAAACGTACGTCCAGTTTGAAAGTTATCAGCTTTCCCGTTCTAGGGGCCCGGTTGGATTTTGGGTGCAATCCAACCCGGCCACTATCCAACTGCATCCAAAACTCAAGAAAATTATTCCAAAATTTCCGTCTCATCATGTGGAAATCAACGAGACAGACGGTGCGTCAATCAGACGCCCGATCTGTGAGTTATTGGCTTTTTCGTTCCAGGGGCCCGGTTAGTTTCGTGAGCGAACCAACACAACCACACTACGACGGCATGAAAACCTCGAGCGGAGTAAGCCAGAAGTTCTGTCTCATCAAGATGAATCCAACAAAGTCAACGACATGTCAATCAGACGTCCGGAGTTCAAGATATAAGCATTTCCGCTCTGAGGGCCCGGTTGGTTTCATATCCGAACCAACCCGGACGAACCCAAAGTTCTCCAAAAGCATGAGTGTAATATACCGAAACGACGATATCAATCCAAGGATCTCTACGCAACTGACAGTGCGTCGATCGGAGGTTCGTAGCCCAGGATATGGGAAAAAGACCGAAAGTGATCCGAAAATGGGGGGTCTGGGCCCGGTCTGACCCGGCCCAACCCCCTTGGGTCGGCCCGAACCGGGTCGATCTGACCCGGGTCCGGGTCCGACCCGGCAGGGCGCGACCTGGCCCGGCTGGGCGTGGCCCAGCCCGGTCCACCCAAACCGGCCCGGCTCGGCCGGGCGGCTCGCTGGCTCGACCAGGGAGTTGGCACTCCGCGGACGCGGCGCGCGCCGTGTCCCCCTGGATCCCACGCGGCCATGAGATCAACTCACTCACCGCCGCGGCTTCAGCCGCGGCGATTTCTCCAGGCGGCGTGCCGTGCCGCCACTGCCTCCGGGTGACCGACCGGTGAAGGCCACCGGTGGTGTCCGCGGGCCACCGGAGTTGCTCCGGTGGTCCGTTTTCAATTCTGTCTGTGCCGATGCTCATCCCAAGTCCTGTTCTTCACTACGGAAACATCAAATCATGTTTGCGGCCCATTTCGTCAATACCTGTCATTCCGCACGTCAAAAGAACATACTGCGGAGTCTTCCGTTTTCCTTCGCGGTCCCAATTACGACCACACTTTCGTTCGACCTCGATGGTGCGGCACGACGGCGCCGCGCATCCTTGCCGCATTCCTCCAGGTTCTCGTGCGGTGTCGTCGCACCATGCCGCCATCCTCCGAACTGAAAGAACACAACAACAAAGGGGGATGAGGGTCGGCCATGCTCGTGCGGTCCAACCTCCTCCCGTAAATATGATAACATGCGGCCCAAAAATATATGACGAGGAACGAAAAATGATGTTTCACGAACAAGAAGCAATATACCCCTACCTTGCAAAGACGCCACACATCGTCGAGCCGCGGAAGAGACAAGAGTCGCAATGATCGGACGTCGCTGAAGATCGGTGCCGATTCCGTTGATGTCGGCGGGTGAGTCGTCATTAATGGAGACGGTCCCCGCGGTGGTGTCTCCTCCCTTTGACGCGGAGAAAGAAGAGGAGAAGGCATGCCGTCGGTGAACACCTGATTAATAATGCGGCATCTTGCTTCCTTCTATGTGGAGAGAATGTGAAAGATGAGACGACGTTCTTCGTCGAAGCTTCGGTGTTCATCACGTTCTTCAACAAGGAGATGAAACGTTCTTCTTTGGAGAATTGCGTTCTTCGCAAAGGAAGACG
Organism: Viscum album; assembly: GCA_963277665.1. NCBI lineage: Eukaryota > Viridiplantae > Streptophyta > Magnoliopsida > Santalales > Viscaceae > Viscum > Viscum album. The sequence goes on along the minus strand of OY728151.1, from coordinate 1,831,616,923 downwards.
TTCTTCAAAGCTTAAAGATTTCTCTTCAAATCCTCTCGCACCATCAACTATTCTCCCAAGAAATAAGACCTAGTCTTATTTAATTACCACACAAGATAATGAATTCATTTAAAATTCAAATGAATCCAATAATTAAATACACGAAAAACCTACACAATTAAGGAGTTGACTTTATTTAAAAAAAGGAGTTTGTTTTTGAGAGTTACAAAATTTGAGAGTGGAAAAGTTATGAAGTTAGGGGAAGGTGAGGGGTTGGGATCGTGTGGGCCCCACCCAACCTTAATCCTCTCAAGGGTAGTTCCCTAACTTCCTCTCAAAGAATACAACTACTTTATAGAAATAAAAACCATAACTCAATTTTTATTTTATCTTCCACAATTTTTTAACAACTCCTCCTGTGAAAACACAACTCCGAAAATGGTTATCTTAAGAAATTACCGGTGCTGTGAATCCATCGGTGCCCTCAGAATTTGATTTCGAGCATCGGTTCAAAAGTTAGAAAAACCCGCTCGTTCGTTCACTGAATGTACCCGAGCTAAACATTGGAAATTGATTCTGGGCACACCGGGCCTCGGAATCAGGCGCCGTCAGAAACTGTGTTCTTGTAAAATTTCAAAGAGAATTAAGAAAACATTTTCCATGAAATTTCCGGGACTTTACAACCATGTCTTATTCCATGATTAATTTTTATGATCTTATGATATGTAGGGTATATCTTCAGATATTCTGACCACATTCTCATACCCCTATGCCCATGTTTATGCCCACATCTCTCCCTCTTTAACATTTCTTAGAATCTAAGATCACCACTTTTTATGTTTACATCACCATATTATGAGGATATGTGTTCTATTTGATGTTTCTAATAGGGTTTATAGTCATGAATAACCTATTGGGAGATGATATAGCTCACTTACATACTGGTGTGTTATGATTCCATGTTTTCAAAGGCACTGGACTTGTATGGTGTTGGGGATTTTTTTGTAAAATGTTTTATGTATTCTAAAAAAATCTATGTAATATTAATGTATGAAAAGTTAGGATCACTATAGGAATCAAGTTAGATATAATAATTTATGAATAACGCCGCAGTTCCACCAGGAATCTTCTCCATCAGCCTTTGTGTCATACCACAAATGTGCTAGATTTTATGGGTCTCTGTAACACCCCAAGCATCCACAATACGCTTCTCATTCAATAATGCAATAGCTTGCATTATACGCAACTTCGAGTTCCAAAACACCACGACTACTCATAGTGGCCATTATGAATAGTAATAACCACTTTTTAAAATTATAGAAATTTTATATTTCAAAATGGACTTCATTTTTGGATTTGGAATATCGAAATTAGCCTATGTTGAATTTTTGGTATTTTTCTGAGAACTTCTAATTTTTTATGAATAGTGAAAAATACATAAAACCACTTTTCTAATAAAAATAATTTATAGTGATAAGTTATACAATTGAGTGGTTTTAAAGTATAATTATAATATATTTTCACCATTTTATCTAATGGTGGTCATTAGAATTAATTTAACAATGAAATTGGACATAAACAATTGTCAATCTTTTGATATAAATTGTTTCTTAAAAACACGCTATTTGTTGTGACATCCGAAATTAATTGTAAAATTAATTAATGAAACTTATATGTTTTGAATTTTGTAAAATAGACATCAGATTTTAATTCGGAATATCAATTATAGATTAGGGTGAAATTTTGGCATTGTTCTGAAAAACTTCAATTTTTGATGAATAGTTAAACCACTAAGTGGTAGTTAAAAAACTGATTTTTCGTTTAAATGAAATATTACCACTTCTGTGATTTGATTTTCAAAAATCCAACATACATGGTCGTCATTAATAAGTAAAATGTGGTTCAATGAGATTAAAATAATTTTTTTGGTGAATAGTAGCTTTTAAGTTCTTAATCGCGATTAGAGGTAATTTGTTTAGTTTAAGGTAAGAATAATGTTTTAATAATATGAGATGAGCTTGAAACATGTCCTACCCCTCATTGGATGTGTCATGTCCGACCAAGACAATCCATGGGTTAACTTGGGGACCCCATGGAGCCACTTTAGTTAGAAAATGACATAAATACCTTTTATTTAATGTTAAAGTAAAAAATGACACAAACATGAAATGTTTTACTAAAACAATTTATACATAGAGTTATACAAGTTATATTTTTGACTATAAATAGTCACTGGAAATATAGAAAGATTTCCTAAATCATAGTATTTTTTTATATTTTTTAGACATTAAATAAATTAAATTAGTTATGACATCGTGATGATGGAGCGATGACCTCATTATTTAATGATTTAAATAAAATGGGAAGATAATGTAAAATACAAGGCATACACTTGTCCAAAGCCTATTGTATGGGTATATTTCGAACCCTTATCACCTTATACTCGAATTATATAAGTGTGGGACCTTTAGAATCCGAAAATCATTGATTAATAAAATAACATTTTATTACTTTCCAAAAGTGCCCCTCCTCTCCACTTATAAAATAACCCCACCTCTACCACCTAATTCAAACATTCAAGCCATTTGGCTCGGCCAACCTCTACCCAAATACTCTCCCAACTTCCCCCTATTACTCCTAGAAGCCTCACTTTGGGCAGAACTCTTCCCAAGGAAGCCTTTGGCTCAAATCAAAAAGAGTTACCCGATTTGGAGGTAATGTCTTCTCTAATGTTGTTTTGTTTTATTTTTCTTCTACAACCCCCTAAACTCTTTTTATTTATTTCTTTTTTAACAACACCAGTATGATAAATATACTAGGATGTTGTTATAATAAGGATTCAAGCTACACTTACACACACCTACTTCTAATGGTTAAAGAACATATAGTTTTTGTGGATGGCGAATTTCTGCCTCACGAAACGATGATTGTTCAACACTCATATAACACCTTCAAAGGTGGCCATTAAGATGTAACTATATTTATATATGATATATAATATGTTTATGTTTTACTTATGCTTCTGTATTTCTCATTTATGGCATACTTTATGATTTCCATTATGGGTAAACGCGATAATTTCATTTTAGGAAGTGCGGACTACCGCCCCCTCAAAGTGATTTGAATCGTTAATGCCATATGTGGGATGTATAAAGGATGGAGTAAATGGTATTATACACTATATTATACTGGAATTATATTATACATTTATATCATTATGATTTCATTCCATTAAATACGAAATAGAAATGAAAGTAGCGTTCTTGTGTACGTACGGCTTACCGTCTCCATGAACGGTGCATTTCATTTCTTACCTCTAAATGTTACGTAATATTATAAATGAATGTATATACTTGATATATATGATATATATGGTATCTATATCATGAATATAATTCTGGAGATAATGGATATTCTACCACATAAACAAATTGTAATTATAAGAAGTTTATTGTTGACTCAAGTACCAAAGATCGACAAAACAACCGTTATTAACTTAAATAATTACATAATATTCATATCGTTGTAATAAGTGATATAAAAAGGATAATGAAATTGAAAATGGTTATTAATAAGGTATATATTAACTCTAGTTTATTATTCAGGAGGATAAAGAACGGTTGAGTCAAGTCAGACACGAGGTAAGGGAATTTCTTAACCCAATTTCCATTCTTTGGGTTAATCTCCTAAATTCAAATTATTTCATGATATTATTATGTCCTATTTTGTATTTTTACTTTATTTATGTGTACCTATAGTGAATACATATAATATATCTATTTTATTTTAAAAATTATCTTTTTATGGACTTCGTCTCAATCTCCTTTCATTGAGGCATATTTGGTTTTATACACAACTTTCTTTTATACGGTGTATAAACCCCTTTGACTTTTACATTTATTCAAAAGGAATCTTTATATACGAAGCATTTACTAAACGACAAAAGGGGATTTTTTTGTCGTACGTATGCGGCGACAACGACTTCTCCACCGCCGTGACCATTATTTGAGATTCGGCTTCCTCTACAAGCCATATCACTTTTTTTAATGAAAAATAAATACAAAGTTTTAACTTTCTTTTATTTTGGTATTGAAAATGGTTTTTGAAAGTGTTTCTATTATATCAATGTGTTGTATTTATATCTTGTGATTGAAATTTGGAAATGTTATGTTTCCTCTATGCATGTTTTATGTGATACGATTATGTTATGGTTTATGATATGTTTAACCCTATTCATATGAGGAATGCATTGGACTTAATAAGTGACGGGTGGAGCCCGCTATATCTCCTCGATGCATCGGCAGGTCTCATGAGACAAACTAGTGTCTTGGCACAAGGCCTTGACAAAATCTTATTTGTGTTCTTGGAACGAGGCCTTGGCTACGTGGTTATGATAGTCTGGCATTATGCATTCCATCATTATAAAAGTGGTTATTGATATTGCATGTGATTATTCGACCAATAGAATATCCATGTGAAGAAGTGAATGGCATTATCTCATTTTACTTTTTCCATATTATGTTGATGTTCAAGTTTAAAAGGCTTTTGTTTTAGTTATACATTGCCTTAAATGTTTCAATTTATTTATGAAAGCTTCCGCAATACTGTTATCCTTATTGAGCATCTGAGCTCACCCCTTTCAATGTATTAATATTTTTTCCAGGATGTGAAGAAGTATTTTATGAATGACCTGCAGGGATAGTGAGAAGATGATATGAGTGTGGACTATGGAGACTTTGTTATTGTAGTTTTTTACTTTATGATGTAATGTAACATTTATGAATGTATCTAGTGTTTCCAAGGCTACTAAACTAATCGGTCTTTCGAGACTTGATCTTTTGTGATCATGCCAATGTTACGAAGTAATGCACCGACTCTGGGTAGCTGGGGTCGGGGCGTTACAGTTGGTATCAGAGGCAGTTTAGTACAAACCTGGAAAGCTAGATTTAGATAAACTCTGATTAGGGCACATAGCCCGAAGATAGACTTTGAGGATTAGTATAGAAAAACATCCTAGAATTTTGGTATTGTAAAGATGTTGTGAGTTTTCCGAGCAATACATCCCTGTTTGGATACGAGCTGGTAGAGGAGGCTCTGGCACAGATGTACCTAGGGGTAAAACCCGAAAACACTGCTTTGAGCTAGACTCGAACGGGAACTGGTGCACGACAACGGGCCTTGCTGCACTCTTGGTTACGACACTCCCACGTGATATGCTTAGGATAATTTTCATTTTCATTACAAACCACTATGAAGGGTTATGAGTATATACTTTCTCAAAGAATTTTTTTTATGGATTATATCCATAGATAGTTCAATTTATGTTAAGTATCTTACAAGTATGGAATTATGTATTTTGATTCATGAACTAATCTAGTTTATGCCATTGTTTAGAAATGGCACCTACTGGAAGGAATGGAAACCGTATCAATGCCCGCACTCCATGTAGGGATTGCCCTCCTGCTCAAGATAATTATTGTGGATCTGGAGATACAACTGGTGCTGATCAACTTATTACCATACTGGGACAACTCACTCAAGTTATGAATAATAACCTTACTCATATGGATCACCCTGATCCACGTTATGGAGAATCAATGTTAGACCGCTTCATGAGGCAACGACCGCCAACATTTAATGGGGGTACAAATCCATTAGTAGCTGAGCAATGGATAAACTCCTTAGAGAAAATATTCCACGCCTTGTGGAGTAGTGAAAGGGAAAAGGTTATCATGGCAGTTTACCGCCTCACTGGAGATGCTGATCAATGGTGGTCATTGATTCAAAACACAAAGGAAGATGATGACATATCAAATATAGAATGGAGGGAGTTCAAAGATCTTTTCTTAGAAAAATACTTTTCTCATGACCATAGAGCAGATATGGAAAGGCAATTTCTGAGTCTGAAACAAAATGAGGATGAGAATGTCGCAAAGTCTGAGGCCAACTATACAAGGTTAGCGAGGTTTGCTGCAGATTATATACGTAACCCAAGAGGTAAGATTGATTGTTTATTTGATGGGTTAAAACCATTTCTCCGTCGAGCTCTAGTATCACAATATTTCTCAACATACGAAGATATTGTCTCATGTGCTATCAAGACAGAAAAGGAATTCTCTAAGTCTTATGACAACAAAGTAAAGCAAGAGAAGAAGTGAATGGTGGAACTAGAGACGGATAAAGGGAAAAAAGGAAAGAAGGATTTTCCATTATGTGATAATTGTGGGAAGAATCACCCTGGTACATGCCTAAAAGGAATGGGAGTTTGTTATAAATGTGGAGAAAAAGGTCACCAGGCGTGTGATTGCAAGGGAAAGAAAGAGGCTATCAATGTTGAATGCTACAATTGTAGGGAAATGGGGCATTATGGAAATTAATGTCCTAAGAGTCAGGTAAACATACCTCATAAAAGGCCAAGGGATCAAGGACAATCTTATTCTGTTACTACAGTTGAAGCAGAATAACTAATGTATTGGTGCTTTTGGAATCATGGATTATATTCTGGTTATTAGAATAATGTGATATATATATAAGGATTGTACTGCAGTACTTGTTGATTTCAGTAAGGTTTTAATATGATGAAGGTAATTATATTTTTAGTATGTGACAATAAGAGAAACTTTACTTTGTTTGGAGAATCTGATAAATTGATTTTGGAATTAAGAGACCTTTTAGAGAAAGTCTAAACAGAGGTATTTTGGATAACTATAAAGGTTGGAGTGGATTAAGTTGATCTTTGGATAGTATTGTTTAAGGTTAAAAATTTTATGAATATTATTTTTGAATATTATAATACTATAGTTTTAGGAAAAGGACAATCTGCAGGGTGGGGCATAACCCGTCGCGTCGGACAAAGCTGCAGGAATCGAACCCACAATCATAGTGCGACAGGCCTTTATTTCCTACCACTAGCCTACATGAAGTACCTGGTTATTACAAAATATTTTTCCTAATCTAAATGGTATGTGGTAATATTTTGAACCTTATACAATTAGGATAAATAGAATATTTTTGAGATCTATTATCTTTTTGAGTGAAAAACGAGTTTGTGGTAGAAGTTAGTTGAAGGTTGAAACTCTACTTGTCAAGAATAAATATATATACCTATCTCTTATTCTATGAATAAATTAATTCTTAAACTTTAGTAAAGGGATATTAAAACAAAAAATGTGTTATCCTAATACCTTACATCTTGTTGAGCTGATAATATTTTAAATCAACAATGATTGAAGGCTTTGAGGCCCTCAATTTTTCAATTTTTTGTGATTGATGACCTCAATCACTCCCTACAGATATTTACGTTTTTCCTCTAATTATATGTCTCTAATTTCCACCAATGTTCTCCTAATCGAGATCATAATTGGGTGGTGACTTTTTCATTTCCCTTTCCCTCTTATTAAGGATAAATTTTATTAATCTTATTTCCAATGTGGGTTTTCCACAAAGGTATTTTCTATTTTCAACCTTTTATTTTCCAAGAAAAATTTCAAATTTCGAGGATGCAATTTATTGAATGTGGGGAGAATGTAACACCCCAAGCTTCCACAATACGCTTCTCATTCAATAATGCAATAGCTTGTATTATACGCAACTTCGAGTTCTAAAAAACCACGACTAATCATAGTAGCCATTATGAATAGTAATAACCACTTTTTAAAATTATAGAAATTTTATATTTCAAAATGGACTTCATTTTTGGATTCGGAATATCGAAATTAGCCTATGTTGAATTTTTGGTATTTTTCTGAGAACTTCTAATTTTTTATGAATAGTGAAAAATACTTAAAACAACTTTTTTAATCAAAATAATTTATAGTAATAAGTTATACTATTGATTGGTTTTAAATTATAATTATAATATATTTTCACCATTTTATCTAATTGTGGTCATTAGAATTAATTTAACAATGAAATTGGACATAAACAATTTTCAATCTTTTGATATAAATTGTTTCTTAAAAACACGCTATTTGTTGTGACAGCCGGAATTAATTGTAAAATTAATTAATGCAACTTATATGTTTGGAATTTTGTAAAATAGACATCATATTTGAATTCGGAATATCAATTATAGCTTAGGGTGAAATTTTGGCATTGTTCTGAAAAACTTCAATTTTTGATGAATAGTGAAACCACTAAGTGGTAGTTAAAAAACTGATTTTTCGTTTAAATGAAATATTACCACTTATGTGATTTGATTTTCAAAAATCCGACATACATGGTTGTCATTAATAAGTAAAATTTGGTTCAATGAGATTAAAATAATTTTTTTGGTGAATAGTAACTTTTAAGTTCTTAATCATGATTAGAGGTAATTAGTGTAGTTTAAGGTAAAATTAATGTTTTAATAATATGAGATGAGCTTGACACATGTCCTACCCTAATTGGATGTGTCATGGCCGACCAAGACAATACATGGGTTAACATGGGGACCCCATGGAGCCACTTTAGTTAGAAAATGACATAAATACCTTTTATTTAATGTTAAAGTAAAAAATGACACAAACATGAAATGTTTTACTAAAACAATTTTTACATGGAGTTATACAAGTCATATTTTTGACTATTAATAGTAATTGGAAAGATAAAAAGATTTTCTAAATCATAGTATTTTTGTTATATTTTTTAGACATTAAATAAATTAAATTAGTTATGACATCATGATGATGCAACGATAACCTCATTCTTTAATGATTTAAATAAAAGGAGAAGATAATGTAAAATACAAGGCTTAAACTTGTCCAAAGCCTATTTTATGGGTATATTTCGAACCCTTATCACCTTATCCTCGAATTATATAAGTGTGGGACCTTTAGAATCCGAAAAGCATTGTTTAATAAAATAACATTTTATTACTTTCCAAAAGTGCCCCTCCTCTCCACTTATAAAATAACCCCAACTCTACCACCTCATTCACTCTTTCAATCCATTTGGCTCGGCCAAACTCTTCCCAAATACTCTCCCAACTTCCCCCTATTACTCCTAGAAGCCTCACTTTGGGCATAACTCTTCCCAAGGAAGCCTTTGGCTCAAATCAAAAAGAGTTACCCGATTTTGAGGTAATGTCTTCTCTAATGTTGTTTTGTTTTATTTTTATTCTCCAACCCCATAAACTCCTTTTATTCATTTCTTTTGTAACAACACCAGTATGATCAATATACTAGGATGTTGTTATAAGAAGTATTCGAGCTAAACTTACACACACCTACATCTAATGGTTAAAGAACATACAGTTTTTGTGGATGGCGAATTTCTGCCTCATGAAACAATGATTGTTCAACACTCATATAACACCTTCAAAGGTGGCCATTAAGATGTCACTATATTTATATATGATATATAATATGTTTATTTTTTACTTATGCTTCTTTATTTCTCATTTATGGCATACTTTATGATTTCCATTATGGGTAAACGCGATAATTTCATTTTAGGAAGTGCGGACTACCGCCCCCTCAAAGTGATTTGAATCGTTAATGCCATATGTGGGATGTATAAAGGATGGAGTAAATGGTAATATAAACTATATTATACTGGAATTATATTATACATTTATATCATTATTATTTCATTCCATTAAATACGAAATAGAAATGAAAGTAGCGTTCAAGCATATGTACGGCTTACCGTCTCCATGAACGGTGCATTTCATTTCTTACCTCTAAATGTTACGTAATATTATAAATGAATGTATATACTGGATATATATGATATATATGACATATATATCATGAATATAATTCTGTAGATAATGGATATTCTACCACATAAACAACTTGTAATTATAAGAAGTTTATTGTTGACTCAAGTACCAATGATCGACAAAACAACCGTTATTAACTTAAATAATTACATAATGTTCATATCATTGTAATAAGTGATATAAAAAGGATAATGAAATTGAAAATGGTTCTTAATAAGGTATATATTAAATCTAGTTTATTATCCAGGAGTATAAAGAACGGTTGAGTCAAGTCAGACACGAGGTAAGGGAATTTCTTAACCCAATTTCCATTCTTTGGGTTAATCTCCTACTTTCAAATTATTTCAGGATATTATTATGTCCTATTTTGTATTTTTACTTTCTTTATGTGTACCTATAGTGAATACATATAATAGATCTATTTTATTTTAAAAATGATCTTTTTATGGACTTCGTCTCAATCTCCTTTCATTGAGGCATATTTGGTTTTATACACAACTTTCTTTTATACGGTGTATAAACCCCTTTGACTTTTACATTTATTCAAAAGGAATATTTTTATACGAAGCATTTACTAAACGAAAAAAGGGGATGTTTTTGTCGTACGTATGCGGCGACAACGACTTCTCCACCACCGTGACCATTATTTGAGATTCAGCTTCCTCTACAAGCCATATAACTTTTTTTTAATGAAAAATAAATACAAAGTTTTAACTTTCTTTTATTTTGGTATTGAAAATGGTTTTTGAAAGTGTTTTTATTATATCAATGTGTTGTATTTATATCTTGTGATTGAAATTTGGAAATGTTATGTTTTCTTTATGCATGTTTTATGTGATACGATTATGTTATGGTTTATGATATGTTTAACCCTATTCATATGAGGAATGAATTGGACTTAATAAGTGACGGGTGGAGACCACTATAGCTCCTCGATGCATCGACAGGTCCCATGAGACAAACTAGTGTCTTGGCACAAGGCCTTGACAAAATCTTATTTGTGGTCTTGGCACGAGGCCTTGGCTACGTGGTTATGATAGTCTGGAATTATGCATTCCATCATTATAAAAGTGGTTATTGATATTGCATTTGATTATTAGACCAGTAGAATATCCATGTGAAGAAGTGAATGACATTATCTCATTTTACTTTTGCCATATTATGTTTATGTTCAAGTTTAAAAGGCTTTTGTTTTAGTTATACATTTCCTTAAAAGTTTCTGTTTATTTATGAAAGCTTCCGCAATACTGTTATCCTTATTGAGAATCTGAGCTCACCCCTTTCAATGTTTTAATATTTTTTCCAGGATGTGAAGAAGTATTTTATGAATGACCTGCAGGGATAGTGAGAAGAGGATATGAGTGTGGACTATGGAGACTTTGTTATTGTAGTTTTTTACTTTATGATGTAATGTAACATTTATGAATGTATCTAGTGTTTCCAAGGCTACTAAACTAATCGGTCTTTCGAGACTTGATCTTTTGTGATCATGCTAATGTTACGAAGTAATGCACCGACTCCGGGTAGCTGGGGTCGGGGCGTTACAGTCTCAATATGTCTCTTAATTTCCATCAATCACTATTTTAATGTATAATTTTTCATGATATGGGGAATAGATACACAAAATTTACATATTACAATGGAGGATACGACTATGAAGTTTAGGGTCATATCATACATATTGGGTCTATATATACTTGGTCATGTTATATGTTTGTAATGTTTTTACATTTTATTGTTTTCATGCATCATTATTTATAATTTAAGTTTTAGTTGACCATGTGTATTTTTGTGTAGCTGAGTATCCTTGAGCAAACTAGATTAGAAAATATAAGAAATTTTTGTTAATTTTATTAAATTTTTTCTTATTCAACACATAGATAGATATATATATATATATTATGGATAATCAGTGTTTTGTTTTTTTTCTACTATGCTGACCAATAATATATGATGTTATTACCATTTCTATAGGTTTTTCATATGATAGGATCATATAATTGGGCCTAAACTATATTTAAAAATCTTTATATATTCCATGTTATAAAATATAGAGAAAAGAAACACTATATTTTATGAATAATTTTTTATCCATAGATGTTTTGTTGAGAGATGTTTATATGTATTACTCCTAGGGTTATCATAACACAACCATAAATAAACATTTAAGACTATCCTTGTGACACCAAAACTTTGGAAAATTCATTTATTTTATTCTATACGTGATGTTAGATCTTTTGTTTGTAGTTCAGGTTGATTCATGGTTTTCTTTTTTTTTTGTATTTTATTGAAATATTGATGTTTTGGGATTGTGAGAAAGGGGAACAAGGGTATCATATAGTTAAGGTAAATATTTTGGTTCCCCCATGTAATTTTGAATAATATTTTTGGGTCCTAAGTTAAGGGAATCATGTTTCACATTATCTGGGAAAAATTGAAGTAATAATGTTCGGGGTTATGTCCATTTGAATAGTGGAGAAAACAAAGTTTGTGCATGATTTAGAAGACACTGTGGCCAAACCATGAAAACATCCCAGATTCCTAAAATATTGAAATTAATATTTTATCCTTCTATTTTTAAACCTTAAATTTGTACCCTCCCTCTTGGTTAGTTGTCATGTATGAAGGGGTTCCAATCCCCCCTTCGCTTTTGTCATTCTCCTCCATAGATGCGCCTCCAAAGAATAATGGTTTATTTCTTATTGTTTTGGTCCTATTTCCTCTTATTAATCTTCCCCATATTTGTTTCATGGTGTTTACATGGTGGGTTATTGAATGGAATAAACATATAAGCTACGATTGATATGTTGGGATGTACTTATTTAGATCTACAATGTGCATCTTGTTCCTCGGGGCCTATTATTTCATCCTTTAATGTTTATCACATTCGCACTCCATTGAGGTAGGTGTTTCCATTTATAACATTTCTAATACATTAAATTTTATTATTATTTTCAAAATAATATATAAATGTGGGTCCCTTTATTGAGATGTGTTATAATAAATGTATTTGGTAGTTTCATTGTGGAGAATTTGTTTTGAAATGGTTTTCAAATGAGATCATTATCTATTCTTGTATATAAATGCACACAAGGTGTTTTTCAAAATTAATATTGAATTCATAATGTGAATATATGAACTTATAGTGTTATTTTTAATTAATTATGTTTTTATGGCTTGGGTGAAATTACAAATTAGGCATGATGTGTAGTTTTCAAGAATATTTAAGGTATAATTATTTATGGTAAAATGTTTCCCAGTGATTCTACTAGATTTAAAAATTTTATTGGTGATGTTGTAAATGTATTACATGTTATTTTTGGTTTAATGTAATGTTGTATTTCAGGATATGGCTTTGGATAATTTTACTGAAACTTTAAGTGTTTCACTGGATGATAGAAAATACAATGGTGAATTGGGTTCACACATGGATGGTCATTCCAATGACAATGACACATAAGAGTGATCCCCTCTATCTCAAAATATTTCCATGGTTTCTAAATGGTGTGTTTGTTATCCTCGTAACATTAAAAGTGGCTTAAAATTTTTTCATTGAATCTTAGACAATTTAAAATGTTTAGATATGTTTTGGAGAGTAACTAGAATAATGTCCCCTTTAGAGCTTTTCATATTGTTCAATGTTTCATAATGGTGTGGAAATTAATCTATAAATGTCTTTGTATTGAAATTATTAATTAAATTTTGGGAACATTTTTATGTTTTGGAAAGGTTGGATTTGACGTGATGTGATGTAATTTTTTGTTTGGAATTTTTAGAGTTTGGGAATTAGTTTTGGAACTTAAATTATGTGAAGGACAGGTTGGGATGTGTGAATGGATTATTATGAAATGGGAAATACTGTGGAGGATTTCATTGATGTGGGTAATCATGTGGGTGGTGTTAGTGTTTGGGGTTGGAAATTTGGTGGTGGTAGGATAAATGGGCCATGTGTTTGTGGGATTCACTTTCCATTGTGTATTGTTATTACTATCATGGGATTCTTGGCCACCATTTAGAGGGTCAAGTGATGGATTTTTGTTGAACCAAATTATATGGGTTGGTACCCAATGAATTCATAGGTATAGTTCAGATGATCCAATGGATTTTTTAGTTTAGATTGGCCACTTATTTATTGAATTTTGGGTTAAACCGTACGCTGACAAGTGAGTCCAACCAGAGTACATAGAGGGATTTTTCTTGGGATGTTTAGGAAATTATCATGAACCATTATCTATATTCTCTATATATTTCTATTTATTTTCATATTTTCATATTTTATTCATGTTATTATACAACAGTTGGATCTTGTTTCATTCGATTTCTAATTATCGTTTTTAGTTACTTGATATGGGTTTGTCCATGGACTCTTTCATGAAAATAATGATTCTGAAATATAATACAATTTTTGAAATTTGAAGTGGTGTGTGTGTTGTTTTTATGAATAAAACATCTAGAAGTTATGTTATTTTTCATTTAATGATTAAAACCTAAATTTTGGAAATTGGTTTCGAACTAGTGTTTATGGAATACTTTGAGAAAGGAAATTCATGCATTATGTGATGATTTCTTACTGAGATGTTTTATGGTCACACCATACTTGTTCCAATAGTTATTGATATACCCAAGATGTTTTTTATGTTCACGTATCTGGTCCACATGATAGAATATGGATTAGGTTTGTCTTGTTGTGTGGGGTTACCAAGAGGACACATGGAGATATTTTTTGGGGTAGTCATGTTTTAGTATTTTATTTATTTATATTCTTCTATTTTAGCAGTTGTATCGAGATCCGGTTTTTATATTATTAGTTTTCAGTTGTAAGATCACGTTTTATATACATTATATTGAATTTTGATCCTGGTTATTTATTGTTCTAAATCATTCCCTATGGGATTAATTTGATTTCTGTCACTGGTTTCTAGCCATTATGGATAGAGAATTCCCTTTGGGCTATGTCTTGCACTGAGTCGGAAGTCAGGTTGGACAGAATCCAATCATGGATAGTGACAAAATAGAATTAGAGCAGTCCATTGATGTTTTGGATTTTAGGTAGTGTGAAATTAGATAATTCAGGACTCAAGAGGTAGGTGTGAGAAAGATGTTATGAACCCTTTCTCATTCTGATCCTTGTGTTTCTAGGGGTAGTCATGGATTGCGGTCTTTTGTCTTGTTTTCAATTGAGGGATGGTAATGGAGGCATGCCAATATCAATTCATGTTATAACATGGATTAGTGGAAGATGTTGAGTTTGAGAGAACATTTCAAGGATATCCTAGTGGTTTATTCCTATATGGGGCATAGCCCACTAACCAAGTCGGTTGGTATGGCATGGACAGTAGTTCTGTACTCTAGTAGTTTGGTGTGACTTTTTTGGTCTCAGTTATTGGGGGTAATATTTAAAATGAATGTGGGTTTTTAAATGTAAATTATTTATTTTATGTGTTTTTTATATTTTCATGAATGGGTTTTAAAGGATAGTGTTTTGGAATTAGAAATTGTGGAACTCTTTCATTTGATAGTGAAATGGCCAGTGTGGCCCTTGGTATTCCTTACGAATGTCCGAATATGTCTAGGATTGTGTGGAATGTGCTTATTGTTATGTCTTCATAGATGGTATAATCAGAAGTGGGATGAAAACATATAATGTGGTTCATAGTATGTCATGTGTCAGTTTTGGAAATAAATGGTTTAACTTGTTTTCTAAAAATTGTTTCCTAAAATGGAATTTTATTTCAAAAATTGGGTTATACATGAGATTTGGATTTTTATTCATTGGAATGTGGCCATGGAAGAAGTTAGTTTTTAAATTAAAATTAAATAGTGGATTATTGAAAGAGGATTCATGTTTTTTCTTATATGTGTTTAGATTTTCATCATGTTTTTTTGGCTCGAGCTCTTTTTTATTATGTTTCAGTGTATTGTAAGTTTTGGGTTCATGATGTTTTTTGGTTCATAATATACCACTCAGAGAGGTCCCCAAAGTTTCTAGTGGGACTTGCACAATTTCTGGTTCGTTATAATTATTTACTATTTTCCCTTGAGATTGTGGTCCTTTAGAGACATTTTAATGGATTAAGGATGTTGAGAGTGTCTCTAGATCATTGAAAACTCCGAAATCTCTATGAGTGAGTGTTGTTCTAGTTTTTTAGGGTCCAACATTAGATTATCTGAAGATTATTCCTCCTTAAATGATGCATGATGGGAAATTTTGGAGGTATTTAAAACCACATTCATTTTATGGATTACACTGAATGATTTGAGGAATATGATGGTGGAAGAGACCATGAGTATTCTCCAAGGCCAATTGGCTATGAAGGCCTATGTTAAATATCTCAAGGATTTGGTTTCATTCTCGTAAAAGGTAGAATAAATGGATCATTTGAAGGATTTTCTATTCAATGTGGGACATCATCTAGAAATCATGGAGAGATCCCTCACCTCCAAATATTATCATTTCGATATGTTTGTGGATGGAGAATTACTATATGTGTTGGATTGTGATGTAAAATTTAAAAATAAAATGTCTCTTATTTCTCATGGAGGTTCCCCATCTAGTGAGGAGTGAATGCTCGAGAAAATTATATTTTAGGAGTGTCCATTATTGGTTTTGACCTCTCATTTGTTGATACCCCCACTCATATACTTTTAGTGTGGAGGATTAAGGAATCTGAATATGTCTTATCACAACCATTTAATGGTGTTGCATCATTGTGGGCATTTGGCTAATCTAGAGAAGTTCTATAGGAAGCATTTGATGAGGAAGTTTTATTGATAAGAAGATGGTAAAATTTGGTTGTGATGTAGATGATTATTAAGTAATCATGATTCCATCCGAATTATTTAGAGGGAAGCTCTCTCGCATTGAGTATATCACCAAGTGCATAGGGAACCATGTCCTAGTTTATATCTCGAGAGTTTGAGTAGAGTGAGTTTAAGTTTCGTGTTGTAATTTAATTTTTATTGCATGTTTCTTATATTTATGTAAGAGGCTCAGTGGCCCTATTCTCCAATAATCGTATTTTTGTTCCATGGATATGGATCATTAAATTGTTATCCATTTGTAGAATTTGTTATAGTTTTCTATCTCATTTGTTTCAAGATATCCATTCTTACAGAAACAGTCGATTGTAGTTTTTGTTCAAGATTGTTTTCTGTCCAATTTCCAATCATGGGTTTTCTAGTTATATTGGTGTATTTTTATTCTTATGGGTAGTTGACCAATTTTTTTATGTTTGTTGTTTGGTTTGGATATTTTATGTGAGTCTCTGACGAGTGTGGGAGGTCCTGGTTCTTGTTTGGAGTTCCATCATTCTTTTGTTGATTATATCAAAGTGATGTCGTTCGGGATTGCATTGTTATATATGTTAGTCTATTTCTTATTATGGGGAGAACCCACCCATGTTATCATGTTGTTTCTAATGTTGAGGTTTCTATAGAGTCGGGCGGGTTTGATTTGTGAAGTTAAAGGTCCCAAGATGTTCTTGGTACTGTTTAAAATATTTAGGATTTGGGACTATGTTTTTTTACCATTCTCCTGGGTGAATTTTTGGGGGAAAAACTGTTTTTGGTGGGTAGTATTATCACACACTCAGCTTTGATAATTCAATTATTTTATTTTTTCTGTGATCATTGATAGATTGGTTGAGGTTCGGGTGGATTCCTAGTATCTAATTTTTTAGGTTTTGTTTAAAAATGGATGTTTTGAGCTTGGAAGGAAAGGGGATCACAGTTATGACACGGTTAAGGGAAACCATGAGGATTTACATAGGTATCTCTATGGACTGTTTTGAGGTCCATGGGTATGGCACCCAGTGTAACGCCCCGACCCCAATTACCCAGAGTCGGTGCATTATTATAGAATATTTGGATGATCACAGAAGATCAAGTCTCAAAAGACAGATTAGTTTAGTTGCCTTGGAAACACTAAATATATTCATAAGTCTTACATTACATAATCAAGTGAAAAAAAACTATAACAACATATTTTCTTCATATCCAATCATAATGTCCTTACTGGTCAATCATAAAACAATTCTTCAAATCCTAGGAAAAATGAACACATTGAAAGGGGTGAGCTCAGATTCTTAATAAGGATAACAATATAGAGAAAACATTCCTAAAAAAACATAATCATTTATGGAAATTGTATAACTAAAACAAAATCCTTTTAAACTTGAACATCAAAATAACAAGGGAAAAATAAAATTAAATAATTCCATTAACTTATTCACATAGATATTCTACTAGTTGAATATTCAAATGAAATATCAATAACCACTTTCATAATGATGGAATGGATAATTGCAGACTATCATAACCACATAGTCAAGGCCTTGTGCCGAGACTACAAATAATATTTTGTCAAGGACTTGTGGGAAGACACTAGTTTGTCTCATGAGACATACTGATGCATCGAGGAGCTATAGAGGGATCCACCTGTCACTTATTAAGTCCAATTCATTCCTAATATGAACATGTTTAAACATAACATAAACATTTGTATTACAACTAGCATATGAAATCTAAATACATTCTCCATAAACCATGAATGGTATAAAAATAACACATCCATAGCCAAACATATCACAAAACCTTAAATACAATACGGAAGTTTTGAATCATAATAAATCAACTTCAAATCAGATTAAAATCCATCAAAGGATGTTGACATAGATGAAATCAATACTATTTGAGAGAAATATATTTTTTCAATTCATTTAAAAGTCACATAATTTTAAAAGAAAACATTTAATTTGAAAATATTATTATAATATTATAAGTGAGGCTTCAACGATATTATAACTGCGGAGAATAGCCACACCTGCCATATAAGATAACAAATACATTCTTTCCTTAATTTTGTCAAAAATGTAAAAAATTACCTTGTTTGGAAAACGACGGAAATATTCCTTTCAAAAACGTTTAAACTCAAATAAGGATATAAATTAATTTAACCCATTTCCTAATAAATAGTAAAAAAAATTTGAAAGACATTTTTAAGATACATGGATGTCGATGATAATGAGGTCCCTGTAGATAATTTCATATGAACAACCTTGATTAATGAAGAGGTTGTAGAATTAACCTTTACCTCGTGTCTAACTTGACTCGATCCGCATTTAATCTCCTGAATAATAAACTAGATTTAATATATACTTTCTTAAGAACCTTTTTCAAGTTCATTATTCCTTTTATATCACTTATTACCATGTTATGAACATTATGTAGTCATTTAAGTTAATAACAGTCATTTTGTCGATCTTTGGTACTTGAGTCAACAATAAACATTTTATAATTACAAGTTGTTCATGTGGTAAAATATCCATTATCTCCATAGTTATATTAATGATATATATATCATATATATCCAGTATATACCTGAATTTATAATATTACATAACATTTATAGGTAAGGAATGAAATGCACCGATCATGGAGACAGTAAGCCGTACGTACGCATGAACACAACTTTCATTTCTATTCCATATTTAATGGAATGAAATCATGATGATATAAAGGTCTATTATAATTCTAATATAATATTATATATCATTTAACTCCTTCCTTTATACATCCCACATTGGGAATTAACTATTCAAATCACATTCAGGGGGCAGTAGTCTGCACTTCCTAAAATGGAATTATCGTGTATACCCATAATGTAAACCATAAGGTTATACCATTAATGATAAATAAAAAAGAATATAAAAAACATAAATATCATAAATATCATATATAAATACAGTGGCATCTTAACGGACACCATGAAAGGTGGTAAAAGAAGATTGATCAATCATTGTTTCATGAGGCAGTAATTCACGATCCACCGAAAAAATATGTACATTAACCTTTAGACTGAGTTGTGTGTAAGTTTAAATCAAATCCTTCTCATAAAAGAATCCTTGTAAATTATGTATACTGTTGTAGTTACAAAAAATGGAATAAAAAGGGTTTGAGGGTTTGGAGAAGCAAAATAAAACAAAAGAACAAAAGAGAAGACATTACGTTAAAATCAGGTAACTTTTTTTGATTTGAGCCAAAGGCTTCCTTTGGAATACATATTCCCAAAGTGAGGCTTATAGGAGTAAGAGAGGGAATTTGAGAGAGTATTTGGGTAGAGGTTGGCCGAGACAAATTTCTTTGAATGTATGAATAAGGTGGTAGAGACGGGGGCCTTTTATTAGAGGAGAGGAGGGGCTCCTTTAGAAAGATTGAAGTGTTACTTTATTATGAAATGATTTTCAGATTTTAAAAGTCCCACAATGATATATTTAGAGGAAAACATGATAAGGGTTCGAAATACCCCCATAAAATAGGCTTTAGACAATTGTAAGTCATATATTTTTCCATATCTTTTCATTTTATTTAAATCGTTCATTAATGAGGTAATCACTACATCATCATGGTGTCATAAAAAAATTTATTTATCTAATGTCTAAAATTTATAAAAAATCTATCATGATATAAGAAATCCTTTTATTTTTCCAATTAATATTTATAGTAAAAAATATAACTTCTTTATCCCCTTGTAAAAATTATTTTAGTAAAAACAACACATGTTTGTGACATTTTTGTTTTTACATTAAATAAAAGGTATTAATGTCATTATCTTACCCACGTTGCTCCATGGGGTCCGAAAAATCGTCCCATGGCTTGTCTTGGTCGTCCAGGACTCATCCAATAATATTATGACATGTGTATAGATATTTTTATATTCTTATAATATCATTTTTATCTTAAATTACCCTCATTACCTCTAATTGAGGTTAATAAAACTAAAAAGTTTCTATTCACCAAAAATTATTTTCATCCCATTGAACCAAATTTGACGTACAAATGAAAACCATGTATGTTGAATTTTTTAAATTCAATTCATTGAAGCGGTAAAGTTTCATTTAAATGAAAAATCAGTTTTTTAACTACCTCTTAGTGGTTTTACTATTCATTGAAAATTGGAAGTTCTCAGAAAAATACCAAAAATTCAACATTGGCTAATTTAGATATTCCGAATCCAAAAATGAAGTCCACTTCGAAATATAAAATTTATATAATTTCAAAAATATGGTATTACTATTCAAAACAGCTTCTTTTATTGGTCACGGTGTGTTAAAATCTCGAACTTGTGTACAATTCAAGCTATTGCATTATTGAAAGAGAAGCGTATCGTGGAAGCATGGGGTGTTACATTCTCCCATCCTTAAATAAATTGTGACCTCAAAATTTGAAATTGTACTTCAAAAATAAAAGGTTGAACGTAGAAAATACCTTTGTGGAAAACCCACATCGGAAATAAGGTTTATAAAATTAAGCCTTAATAAGAGGGAAAGGGAAACTTGACAAGTAGAGTTTCAAACTTCAACTAATTTCTACCACAAAGTCTTCTTTTACTCCAAAATATAATAGAACTAAAAAATATTATATTTATCCTAATCTTACAAGGTTCCAAATATTAACACATACCATTTAGAATTGGAAAACTATTTTCTAATAACTAGGGACTTCCTGTAGGAATGTGGTATGAAATAAAGGCATGTCTCACTATAGTTGTGGGTTCAATTCCTGAAGCTTTGTCCAACGTGACAGGTAATCCCCCAAACTAAAGGTTGTCCTTTTCCAAAAACTATAGTATTATAATATTGCAAAAATAATCCTCAGAAATGTTTTAACCTTAAACAATACTATCCAATGGTCAAATTTATCCATTCAATCCTTTACAGTTATCCAAAATACCTTGGTCCATACTTTCTCTAAATGGTCTCTAAATTCAGAAATAAATTGTGACATCAGATTCCCCAAACAAATTAATGTTTCCCTTATTGTCACATACTAAAAATATTAATACCTTCGTCATATTATAACATAAATGAAAACAAGAAGTACTGTAGTACAATCCTTATATATATAACATTATTCTTATAACCATAATATAGTTCATGAGTCCAAAAACACAAATACAATAATTATTCAACTTCATCTCTAGTAACAACATAAGCTTGGCCAATCTCCATTGGCATTTTCTGAGATAATTTTCCTTCGATCTTAGTGAATTCATTTCCACAATTCCCCATTTTTCTACAATTGTAGCAATCAACATTGACAGCCTCTTTCATTCCATTACAATCACGATTCTAGTGAACTTTTTCTCCACATTTATAACAAACTCCCATTCCTTTTAGGCAAGTACCGAGGTGTTTCTTATCACAATTATCACATAATGAAAAATCCTTCTTTACATTTTTCCCATTATCTGTCTCTTTCCCCACCGTTCTCTTCTTCTCTTTCTTTACATTGTTTTCATAAGACATAGAGAATTATTTTTCCATCTTAATAGCACATGAGGCAATGTCTTCGTATGACGAGAATGATTGTGAGACCAAATCTCAACGGAGAAATGGTTTTAACCCATCAATGAAATAATTAATCTTACTTCTTGGGTTATGTATATAATCTGCAGCATGCCTCGCTAACCTTGTAAAGTTAGACTCATACTTTGAAACATTCTCGTCCTCATTTTTCCTCAGACTCATAAATTGCCTTTCTGTGTCCGCTCGATGGTCATGAGGAATGTATTTTTCTAAGAAAATATCTTTAAACACTATCCATTCCATACTTCATAATTCTTCATCTTCCTTTGTATTTTGAATCAATGACCACCCTTGATCAACATCTCTAGTGAGGTGGTAAACTTCCAATACAACTTTTTCCCTTTCACTACCCCTAAAGCATGAAATATTTTCTTTATGGAATTTATCCATTGCTCAGATACTAATGGATTTGTACCCCCATTAAATTTTGGTGGTTGTTGCCTCATGAAGCGGTCTAACAATGATCGTCCACACTGCGAATCAGGGCTCTTCATACAGGTAAGGTTATTATTCATAACCTGAGTGAGTTCTCCCAGTATTGTGATAAGTTGATCAGCACCAGTTGTATCACCAGCTCCACTATAATTTTCTTGAGTAGGAGGCAAAATCCCTACATGGAGTGCGTGCATTGATTCATTTTATATTTATTTTACTAGGAGCCATTTCTAAACAATGTCCTAAACTGGATCAGTTTATGAATCAAAATACATAATTCCATACATATAATACACTTTACATAAATTGAACTATTTATGTATGTAATCCATAATCATAAAAAAATGTTTTATTTCAGGAAGTATATACTCATAAACCCTTCATAATGATTTTTAATGAAAATGAGAATTACACTAATCATATCCCCCGAAAGTGTTGCAACCAAGAGTGCAGTAAGACCCGTTGTCGTGCACCAGTTCCCATTCGAGTCTAGCTCAAAGTGTTATTTTTGGGTTTTACACCTAGGTACATCTGTGCCAGAGCTTCCTCTACCTACTCGTATCTAGACATGGATGTATTTCTTGGAAAACTCACAAAATCTCTACAATACCAAAATTATAGGATGTTATTTTTTACTAATCCTCAAAGTCTATCTTAGGGCTATGTGCTCTAATCAGAGTATATCTAAATATAGCTTCCAAGGTTAGTACTAAACTTCCTCTGATACCAACTGTAACACCCAGACCCCAGTTACCCAGTGTCGGTGCATTATTACATAATATTGGCATGATCACAAATGATCAGGTCTCGAATGATCGAATAGTTTAATAGCCTTGGAAACACTAGATATATTCATAAGTCTTACATTACATCATAAAGTAAAAAAAACTACAAAACAACTTTTCTTCGTATCCCCTCATACTATCCCTGTATGTCATTCATAAAATAATTCTTCAAATACTGGGAAAAGTTAAAACATTGAAAGGGGTGATCTTAGATTCACAGTAAGGATAAAAATATAGCGGAAACTTTCACAAACAAGTGTAAACATTTAAGGCAATTGTATAACTAAAAAAAATTCTTTTAAACATGACCATCAGAATAACAAGGAAAAAATCAAATAAAATAATTCCAATTACTTATTCACATGGATACTATACTAGTAGAATATTCACATGCAATATCAATAACCACATTCATAATAATGGAATGCATAATGCCATACTGTCATAACTACATAGTCAAGGCCTTGTGCCATGACTACAAATAATATTTTGTCAAGGCCTTATTCCAAGACACTATTTAGTCTCATGATACCTAACAGTGCATCGAGAAGCTAGAGTGGTCTCCACCCATCACTTATTTAGTCAAATACATTCCCCATATGAACAGTTTTAATCATAACATTTACATTTGTATTAAAACTACCATACGAAATGTAAATACTTTCTTCATAAACTATGAATGGTATAAAAATAACACATCCACAATCAAACATATCACAAAACCTTCAATAAAATATGGATGTTTTGAATCATAATAAATCAACTTTAAATAAGAATAAAATACATCAAAGGATGTTGACATAGATTAAATCAAAACTATTTGAGAGAAATATATTTTTTAAAATCATTTAAAAGTCAAATAATTGTAAAAGAAAACATTTACTTCGAAAATATTATTATAATCTTGTAAGGGAAGCTTCAACGATTTTATAATGGTGGAAAATTGCCACACCCACCATATAAGTTAATAAAGACATTTTTTCACTAATTTTGTCGGAAAAGTCAAAAAGTACCTTGTTTGGAAAATGACAGAACGATTCCTTTCAAAAATGTATAATGTAAAATAAGGGTATAAATGTAATTAACCCATTTCTTAATAAATAGTAATTTTTTTGAAAGACATTTTTATGAAATATGGATGTGGATGATAAAGAGGTCCCACTAGATAATTACATATGAACAACCATGAATAATGAAGATGTTGTAGAATTAACCCTTACCTCGTGTCCAACTTGACATGATCATTCTTTAATATCCTTAATAATAAACTAGAGATAAGATCTACTTGTTTAAGAACCTTTTTAATGTTTATTATTCCTTTTATATCACTTATTATCTTGTTATATACATTATGTAGTCATTTAAGTTAATAACGGTCATTTTGTCAATCCTTGGTACTTGAGTCAACAATAAACATCTTATAATTACATGTTGTTCCTGTGGTAAAATATCCATTATCACCAGAATTATATTAACGATTTATAGATCATATATATCCTATATATCCAGTATATACATGAATTTATAATATTACATAACATTTAGAGGTAAGAAATGTAATGCACCGTTCATGGAGACGGTAAGCCGTACGTACGCATGAACGCTATATTCATTTATATTTCATATTTAATGGAATGAAATAATGATGATATAAAATTATAATATAATTCCAATATAATATGATATATCATTTAACTCCTTCCTTTATATGTCCCACATATGGAATTAGCGATTTAAGTCACATTGAGGGGGTTGTTGTCCGCAATTCCTAAAATGAAATTATCGTGTTTACCGATAATGAAACCCATAATGGTATTCCATAAATGAAAAATACAGAATCATAAGTAAAACATAAATATAATATATATCATATATATATAGTTACATCTTAATGGTCCCCATGAAAGGTGTTAAATGAATATTGAACAATCATCATTTCATGAGGCAATAATTTGCCACCCATAGAAATAGTACGTTCTTTAAACATTAGACAGAGGTGTGTGTAGGTGTAAATAAAAAAAATCTCATCAAAACATCCTAGTATATTTTATATAATGGTTTTGTTGCAAAATAATGTAATAAAAAGGGTTTAAGGGGTTTGAGAAGAAAAAAAACAAAAGAACTTAAGAGAAGACATTACCATAAAATCGAGTAACTCTTTTTTATTTGAGCCCAATGCTTCCTTGGGAAGGCTTCTTCCCAATGTGAGGCTACTATGAGTAAGAGATGAAATTTGAGAGATAATTTGGGCAGATTTTGGCCGACCCAAATGGCTTTGATGGTTCGAATTAGTTGGTAGAGGTGGGGGCCTTTTATAAGAGAAGAGGAGGGGCTCTTTTGGAATGATTGAAATGTTACTTTATTATGAAATGATTTTCTGATTTTAAAGGTCCCAAAATGATATTTTTCTCGGATAAGGTGATAAGGGTTATAAATCCACCAATCCAATATGCTTTAGACATGTGTATGTCTTATATTATACCTTATCTTTTCATTTTATTTAAATCATTCATTAATGAGGTCATCACTGCTTCATCATGGTGTCAAAAATAAATTTATTTATTTAATGTCTAAAAATAATAAAAAAAGTACCATGATGTAGGAAATATTTTAATATTTCTATTTAATATTTATATTCTAAAATATAACTTGAATAACCCCTTGTAAAAATTGTTTTAGTAGAACAACACTTGTTTGTGACATTTTTCTTTTTACTTTAAATAAAAGGTATTAATGCCATTATCTTACCCAAGTGGCTCCATAGTGACCCAAAAATCATCCCATGGTTTTTATTGGTTGGCCATGACTCATCCAATAAGAGTTGTAATTGTGTAAAGATATTTTTATATTCTTATAATATATTTTTTACCTTAAATTACCCTAATTACCTCTAATTGCGGTTAATAATACTCAAAAGTTACTATTCACCAACCATTATTTTCATCCCATTGAACCAAAATTTGCATACTAATGAAAACCATTTCTATCAGAATTTTTAAATTCAATTTACAAAGGTGTTAAATTTTAATTTAAAAGAAAATTCAGTTTTTAACTACCACATAGTGGTTTTACTATTCATCGAAAATTTATGTTCTCGGAAAAATACCCAAAATTCAACATAGGCTAATTTCGATATTCCGAATCGAAAAATGAAGTCCATTTTGAAAAATAAAATTTATATAATTTAAAAAAATGGGTATTACTTCTCATAACGGCTAAATTGATTTATCGCGCTGTGTTAGAATCATGAACTTGTGTACAATCCATGCTGTTGGATTATTGAAAGAGAAGCGTACTGTGGAAGCTTGGGGTGTAAAACCCAGGTTTCACATTGGTTGTAAAAATCATGTGGAAACTATTTGTATGGCTCTATCTATATGGTCAATGCTGACCTCACAGTTTGCACACAGTTTGGAAAATCATGTGGCCAAACTATGCGAGCTACGAAGATTCTTAAAACTGTGAAATTATTATTCTACACTCCACAATTTTAATCAAAATCCCTCCGCTTCCACTTGATCATTTTTTCAAATTAAGGGGTCTTAAAACCCCTTTCCTTTTGATTCTCCTACCTCAATTTATTGTCCTATGACATTCTAAGGTGAGTTTATTAGGGTTTGTTTCCACTTTTCTCCTCTTCCCATTCTCCCCTCATAGTTTCATAGTGTTTCCTTGGTGGGTCATTATTTGTTCAAACACTAGAAGCCATGATTGATATTTTTGACTTATTTTATTTGGATCTACAGTGTGAGGACTATTCATTGGGGTCTATTCTTCATTCCTTTGAAGTTTCATCACATCTTCACTCTATTGAGGCAGGTGATTCCAAATATTCACAATCTAGAACATTCCACATTATTCATAAGACTTCCTAATTAATTTATAAATCTAATTCAATTAATTGAGATGTGTTAGAATAAATTTATTTCGTGTTTTCATGGTGGTGAATTTGGTGCGAAATGGTTTTCCGATGGGTTCTTTATCTAATCTTGTATTTACATGCACACAGGGTCATTGTAAAAATTCCAATAGTGTTTTTAAAGTGAATTTGACCACCTATGGGTTTCTTTGGCCTTTCTTATGTTTCACCGATTGGGTGAAATCATAAATTGGGAATGGTTTTTATTATTGAAGCACCATTTGGTATAAGTAATTGTGGTAAAATGTTTTGGAATGAATCTCCTGAATTTTAAAAAATAATTAGTGATGTTGTAATTATGTGACTTGTTATGTTGTTTTAATGGAAATTGGTGTTTCATGAAAATTGGTTTGTATTACTTGATGGATAGTTGAAGTGTGTCATTGGATGTTCTCACACCCATGGATTCATGGGGTGCACCCATGATTGTGAATTCAAAAGGAGTTGACATTTAAGAGTGATCCCATTTTTCATAAAATGCTTTGTTAGAATTTACAAAATCTATTAGTTATCCTTTTGAATTTAACTATTTCTTCAAATTTGTTCTTTTAATCTTGTCCAATTTTTCATTTTGAGATATGTTTTGGTGAATGGTTGGGGTAAATGCCTGATTTTTACATTTCATATAGTTTCTTGTTTCACTATTGTTTGGAAAAGATTTTGTAAATGTATATGGATTGGAAATGGTAAAGGAACGTTTGGAACCTTGTGATGTTTTGGAAAGTTTGGTTTAGATGTGATGTGACATGATGGATTGGTTGAAGTTTTACAATTTTTGGGAATATTTTTTGGAACTCAAATGATGTGAAGGATAGGTTATCACTTTTGTATTGTTTTTTGTGAGATGGGAACAACTATATAGGATTTCCTGATGTTCGTTATCACATGGTTGGTGTTGGTTGTTGGGGTAGGCAAGTGTAGTGATGGAAGGTCATGTGTTCCAAGAATATGAGGGCCTCTCTTTCCACTATGTATCTCTAATAATATCAGGGTAGTACTAGGTGTATTTTAGAGGGACAAGTGATGGTTTATTGCCCACAATAATTATATGGGTTAGTACCCCCTAAATTCATAAGGCTAGGTGTTATGTGCCATTGGATTGTAAATTTTAGAGTGGATACTTGGTTGTTGACTATGGAGCTGAACTATATTATCATATGTGAGTCCAAACTGAGTGCATCAAGGGATCTCTCATGGTATGTTAATGAAATAATCATGAATTATTATCTATATCCTATATTTATTTCTGTAGCTTGTTTGGATTTTATCCCTACTAGTTTATGAATGTTGGCTCTCGTTTCATTCACTTTATGCTTATCATTTTTTGATTAAAGGATATGGGTTTGTACTCGAACTTTGGAATTTAAAAAATAGTTGCGAAATGTGAAACTATTTTTGAATCAGAAAGTGGTGAGTTTGTTTTTTTTAAAAAGAACATATATAAGTTGTGTTTATTTTATTTAAATTATTAAAACCCTATTTCTGGAATTTGTTTTCAATCTACAGTTTATGGACTATCTCAAGAAAGGAAATTCATGCATCCTATAGTGATTACATACTAAGAAATTTTTATATCACACCGAACTATGCTACTTAGCATTTTATACATGAGATATATTTCAATTTCATATTTTCATGTGATCATAATTATTGCAGGTTGGTCTTGGAGTGGGTACTCACCAAGTGGTAACATTGATATCATTTTGGCATTTTCTTGATTTAGTTGTGTATTAAATTTTTAGTTTTGTTTTTTAAAAGTTGTATATATATAAGGATTTTATATTATTAGTGTTTGGTTGTTATATCTTATTTTATATTTAGTTTTTTGTGATTTTATATTGTTTATTTATTAGGAAAAATCATTCCCAACATGGTTTTTTGATTCTCAACATTTTTTCCCAGCTTGTGGAGATCAGGAACCCCCTTTGGGCCATGTCTTAGACCAGTCCAGATGACAGGTTGGAAGGTATCTGAGCTTGGTTTTTGAATGTCATTCAATACACTAGTATTTTGATATTATTAATTAGAAATTTTTTATTAAATTTTTTATATAATTTAGAATTTTTTTTATTAAATTTTTTATTAGGTTGAGGGAGGCTCAATATTTGTGTATATATATACCAATTAATATTGTACAGAGTTTTCATTATATTAATGACTCTATATATCTAAAAGAGGTATTTTAGAGATAATTTTTTATAGAAAGATTAACTTTTGTTGTTAATTTTAAAAGATATGATAAATATAATTTATTTTCTTTTAGAGCTAATTTATGAATTCTTTTTTATATTTTCATTATATGTTAAATAGAACCTGTAAAATGGAGTTTTATTAGAATAAAATTTCAAAAATATATACAACTATGGTTTTCAGAAGTTGTATAGTTGTCCTACACTTTCACATACATATCATTTATTATATCCAACCACATTGAGTAATACAACTATTTGGATTCTTCATGTAAATTCCCACTACACAATAACAAGTGACATAATTAAAAATATTATACTCATTGGTAGTGAGGCAGTTGATTGGTCATTCTATCATGATCATTATATATTTTTTGGATATGTGTGTCCATTAAAGATTATTTTAGCACACGTATTCCCCAATAATATTCCATCTATCTAGTCTAGGAGGTTACACATATTGGTATCATCCCCACACTACTATGTACATTACATTCCATGGGATAGAACTCAACGAGATTTTATTTTACTACCCTATATATATATTTTTTATTTCATATTTTGTATTAAATTTAATGTTATTTTATATAGAGATAGAGTAGTTAGAGTGGATTTTGAAGAATTATTTATCCAGAATAATAAGGTTTTTTTAGTTGGGATACACATATATCATCTGGCTCAGATGACATTTCAAATCATTATATGAGAGGGTCTACAATTGTGGATCCATTGATGTATCTTGATCCACATGAAAAAATTGAGGTATTTGGGGATATAAATGTTCTTATTAATCCCACTAATGAATATGAACCACCACCAATAGCAATGATACGAGGATAAATATACTTATTCCCAATAGAGGCTCAAACCCATAGATAGAGGTTCTTAACAACATAGGGATAATGATTTAAAATAAAGAGATGATCTAACACTATAATCATTTTCACCTATATATGATATATGACATATATCATAGAAATTTATTTCAAAAAACAATTATCATGATTAGGAGAGGTGGGACTCAACTATTTTATCATTATTTCCACCATACATGGTCCTAAATCCCAATAATGACTTTTTTGATATGATGAAACCATTATCATCATCTTTATGGGGTCCTATGGGGAACCAAATATTTTTGTATTTTGGATACTTATCTTATGTCGGGGACTCTTTTATGAAATATTTTTGGGGTATCCTTCAGTCATCAGTATGAAAATACAATAGTAACACACTAACACATGAAGAGAATAATGGCTTAGTCATATGTACCTCTTATTGAGGTAAGGTATGTACATATAAAGGAACCCACTCCTGTTACTATCACACAAGAGTAGTGTATATGTCGGACTGAATGTGGGTTAGTTGTTCAATATAGAATTATTTATGAGAGATGTGGAGGCAAGGATATTGGTTATTATACTAAATTGTACGTATAATTATTTATAATTGCTGAAATAATTTAAATTTTCTAAAATTTCCCATTTCTAAATATATTTTCAAAATTAATTGTCAATTAAAATTTTACTTCATTCGTAAATGTTAAAATAATATATGCCAAAAATTATAGAAGTAGAATGATTAGATTAATGTCTATATGTATATTTTACATAAAAATGTTATTATACATATCTTAATTACAAATTTAATTTTAATATCCTATGGATTTTTATATTATATTTTCATTTCACAATCTTATTTAATTTAATTTTTTTATACATTAATTTGTTTCATATATATTTTCCATTTGGATCTTTGATAATTATAGTGTGATGGGGTATATTTCATCAAGAACTAACTCAATTTTGTGGGATCATTATCATAAGAACTCACTAATTCTTTAATAGTAAATTTACCATTGTATAAACCCCCAATTGTTTTGGGGTTCGGGTAATCCTCGGGTTCAGTGATTAATCATCCGTTGAGCCAATGTAGAATTTAGGTAATTAAAGAATATTGAAAATTATATATTAATTTAAATATATTATTTTCTATTCATAATCATGTGATCCCATAAAATATTCATTTCAAATAAAATAAATCCGCCCATAAAAAATATGAGACTATAGTTATATTCATAAAATGGGTTATATTATCATAGAGATACTACATATGTACACATTGAATTCCTAGTGTTTTGGTTATTTAGTTTTGAAATTGACCTATAAAATTAATTTAACCTAATATTAAAATTATATATTATATATAATATATTAATTTTGAGTTTTTTCAGCACCAATATTTATAAAATGATTAAAACTAGTTGTAAACACCACACCCAATGATTAATAGAATGATAAAAATGTTGATGTGATATTATAAAAAGGTAAATGTAATGTTTCACACTATAGAATATCCCATGATTCACAAACCACCAAATTGAGTCATGTATTGATCATAGAAAGCCTAAGTCACTATATTGATTATTGTAATATTTCCAATGAAAAAAATAAGAAATTTTCAATAGATATGTATACTTATTATTTTATTCATTTAATAATAATTAATGATTATAAATTAATGATATTCAGAACAATAACAAACAATGATTTTTAAAAATGGATATAATAATATTATTAACAATAATATGGTGTCTTTTCATTGAATTTTGATCAAAATATAATAATACATAGATAATATATATATTTGTTTTGTAAAATAATATATTAAATTGGAAAAAAGAACAGTAACCTGAATTCCATTCACTCCATTGGTCCAATAGATGGTAAACTTATTCATATTATCAAAAAATAAAGTAAATTTATTTGTTTTCAAATTCAATTGAATAAAAATATTATATACATGATATGTTTCATTATGAATAATTATAAAAATATGAAACAAAAACTAAACAAAATTCAATAAAATAAGAGAAAATATATAATAAATATAACATTTAATTAAATAAAATTATAAAAATATTAAAGTAAATAAAAAATGAAAAAAATAAATTAATTTTATGAACATCAATTTTTTTACTCATTTCTATATGTTTTGATATTACCAAACCATTTGGAATTCATAAAACACATAATAGGAAATAAAAATAAACAAGAACCAATGATTGAGTTCATGATTCCCAATATTTATTTTACAATGATATAAAATTATTCCTAATATGACATGTGATTAATGAAACATAAAACATGACTACCATCGATTTCCAAAAATAGAATTATATCTTGAAATCCCATAAAGAATCCCACCCTACCTATCCAGGGTGTAATCCTTATGATTTATGATAATAATCTTATGGTGAGTGAGTTATGTGAAGGTGATTAAGTTGTAATGTCTCAGAATTTCCATATAATTTTTTTTAATTACACGGAATTATTTTGAGAGAAGACACTGAGATGACGTGCGATTCTGAGGTCCATGGTGCCTAGAATGATTCATCGAAAAATGTTAATCTTTAAATAACATATGTGAGCGGTTTTCTTGAAAAAGTGTAATAACACTTAAATACATTCCCAGATTAGAAATATGAGGGCCCCATTTCGTTCATGATGGCATGTTTACACTAGACGTGACTTATAATTAGTCAGCGTGGGTCTCCAGTGTGAAAACACAAAAATGGAATAATCATAAATAAAATAAAAAAATAAAATAATTTTATTTTTTCAAATTCTTATATCTCACGGACGGTGATTTGAATTAAAAATTTGAGACCATCCCTGCTCTTTTGTGCTTATGGTTTCTTTAGGCATATCCTAACATTGGCTATCACGGGCCAATAGTGGAAGTAATTTTTTGTCCGTAAATAAAATAATTAAGTAACAATTATTTTATTTTCAAATCCTTATAACTTTTAAATGGTAACTTGGATTGAAAATCTGAGAGTACTGTTCATCTCATGGGTGTGTTTGTCCATTAGGTGGAGCTTGAACTCAACATGCATGGGTCAGGGGTGACTGTTAATTTTTGAACCTTTTTGAAGTTTCATTTAAATGAATGTGTGAGATGATTTTTATATAATTTGAACTGATGATATGATCAAAAATTTGATGGTACCGTTGAACATGGAATGTTGGGATTCTCCTATAAATGAATTAACTTCGGCTTGCAAGGGTAGATAAGAAAAACAATTTACGGAATTTTAGAGAAAAATAATAAAAGAATTTAAAATAATTATTTTATTTTGTTCTCACCATTGAGTGGCAGATGACAGCGCTGCAGTGCAGCAACAAGGCGGTGACGAGGAGCATTAATGGAAGGTAAATAGTGGCTCGTTGAAACTGTGATGTTATTATCTTAGTGAATCATTAAAATTTTCCCATTAAATGTGGATCATTTTATGAGTATAATTAATGTATGTAGTTTCATTGAGCTTTTATTTTATTTGTATTAATCCAAATTGTTGTAGTTTGGGGATGATCAAAATGTGGGTAAATATTTTATGAACTATCAGTGGAATCCCTCTCAAATGAAGAATGAGGTATGAAATGCTGGGGGATCATCATTGTCTTCGATGTGACTCAAATAATGTAGTTTGAAGTGATGCTGATATATTGAAACTTCATGGAAAAATTCTTCGGCATCAAACTTCAATGAGGTAGGGGTTGCATAATTTTCAATGTTCTTCACCTATCATATTTTTCTAGAGACAACTAACATGGATCAACTCATCAACAAGTTGAATTGAGATTCATGCTTTTTTGCGGAAGGGTGACTTATCTTGTGAATTTATAATTTGGGATTAAAATCTAGCATGAAATGATTGAACATCAACCCATGAACATCCCCAATTTTCATATTCTAATGAGTAGTGTGTGGGCCAACTCGAGCATGGCTCGAACCCTCTACTATTGTCGCTTATTGTGCGTTCTACATGGATGATTTCTTGAAACAATGAGAGAGTGAGATTGAGGTCATCGTATTGAAGGGTACATCCAAGAAATTCCATAGATGTAGGCATCTAGAAGAACAGACCATTGGATAGAATCCAGTGGTCCCCCAAATGTTCTACCGCCACACCGACGGTGGCACTTGCAGTGACGATGGTGGAACGTGGTAGCACAGACTATGTGTCAGATGGTGACTAAGGGATATTGGCCAGCTGACAGCTAGGTGGACCAGCCCTCCCGTCGGCACACCGATGCTGCAGGAGAGTCAGCAGCTGATTGACCACAGCAGTATGGTGGAATGGTTCCTGTCGGCACCATGTAGAGGAGTGTCTACCTCAGGCCACTCGGGTGCATGTGAAACTGGAGACTAGCATTGTCATCCGCATAGAGCTTCGGCGAACGCTTGGATGTGGTGAGGAGGCTGATCTTCATTGACCTTAGGGCAGGACGGAGGCCGGATGTGAATGTCTACCATGTCCTGGCCGGGCGGACCGGGTTGGCCAGTTGGCTAGGCCTACCGAGCGACACAGACCCACATAGCTGGCTGGACCCGCACCACCGTGCCGGACTAGCGGCTCCCGGGCTAGACCTGCCACCGGGCAAGACATGCCACCAGGCCAGACTTATCATCTAGGGCCATACCTACAGGCCCAGTGGGCCATCTTGTCCTTTCAGATGTCAGACCCACACCAGATCCCCGGACCGAGTCAGGTTAGGATGGTCCGACTAGGTCGGACCAGACGCGGACCCAGCCGACCCATTTATACTAAAATGCATGTATCAAGAAAATCACAGATCTGATTTATAAGCCATCAAAAGTGAAGGGACCCTTGCAATAGATTATTCCTTTTGAGGTACACCACATGAGTTTGGGAAGAAGTTGTAGTACTGCTAAGTTGGATCAGAATCAAATCCATTCGAGCAATTATTACTAAAAAGCATGTAACATATAGATCGAGCGTCAGATCGATGTCCTGTCTTTTTCATTTGAACCCTTATAGTAAAACGATTCATTGGGTTACCTCTATGTGGGAATTAGTTGAAGTTGATATATGACTAATTGCTAGTGGATCAGATCCTCTGGTAATCAAGCATGCTAAGTGAGATAATCCAAATGGTGGATGTGACATGAAGAAAGAATCATGATTTTTTGAGTGGTCCAATACTTAGCGATCCCATGTGGGTCAGCCCCTACTGATCCTATGTTGGTTTTCACCTATAGTTACGTTGTGGGTCAGAAACTAGTATTCCTCTGTGGGTCAATATCTATCGATTCTCTATGGGTCAACACCTAGCGATCCTATGTGGGTTATCTCCTAGAAATCCTCTGAGTAGGACAACAACTAGCGATCCTTTGATTGGTTCAGTTCCAAGATATCATTTTTGGATTAGTACCTAGAGATCCTCTATGGGTCATCACCTAGAAATCCTCGGTGGTTCATAACCTAGAGACCCTATTTAGGTTAGCAGTAGAGCCTAGTGATAGAATATTATGATATAGCTTTACGACTAATCACCATTACTTTGGTAATGTGTTATAACAGGTGTGAGGTGAATATTTTACTTTGTGCTTAGTGGTTGAAGTCTTTAATTTTGTTTTTACTTCAGGGGTATTTTTTATAGATTTTTTTTTACTTCGTTGATTATTGAGAGACCTTCTGGGGTCTTGTGGGTCCCTACCAAGTATTGTTATACTCACCCCTGCATTGGCTTCGACCGCAAGTGTTGTATCTGGTGCTGACGATTGATGTTTTGACATAGGTTATTTGGGGTCCTGGGTCTGAAAGATGCCATGATGGTGGTCTTGGTGGCCTATAAATATTTGGGGCCTCGTAGGACCAGGTGGGTAGGACATACTACTCTGGCTTCTAGTAGATTCACAACTCTCACGATCAGGTGGTTTTTTTCGGAGATGACCATTAGAGTTTCTTTTTTAACTATACTATTTTCTATTCCTTATTGGTTTTGTATTCTAGTCCACTTAAATTCACTTGTACATTCACTTAGATTTTTTTAGTGGTATAATTGTTTTCCCTTTTAATGTGTTGGGATGTGCTTGGACGTGTTTGTATACAGGTTTAAAGGTAATTCCTTTCCTTTTACGGATATTTATTTTCGGTGCTAGTCACTAGACCCTAGCCTATGGAAGGTAGATTGGGGGTAGTCATGCCATGGGTCCCGGGGGATGGTTCGTGACGAAGTGGTATCAGAGGGCAGCTGGTTCTACCAGAAGAACCATGAGTCATTATTTTCAATGGGGGAAAATATTTTTAAGTGTCTTGATTTCAGATTTTAGTCCAGGGAGTCCAGTGTTGGTGCGGTGGTCGACATATCCATAGACCAGGACCATGAATTCTGTTTTCCAACACGGTACATGAAAAAACTAGTTGCATGTGTTTTGAAAATGTATTTATATTGATCACTTTTGAGTCATCTCACTAGGTATGGCATTTTGAAAGGGGTTAATCTTGAGTCTTTTTCAAGATTCCTCCACGTAGACAACATGCCATGATTCCAGTGTCTGACCATGAGGATGGTCCACATAGAGGGGAGGCTATGGTACATGGACCATTGCTTGAGATGGACCATCATAGAGTGTCCCAGTAAAACCAATGCATGTTGGTCATCAGTTACTATTGGATCTACCGATAGAGGACACATGTAGGATCAATTACTAAGACAATTCTAAGAAACAGATACCCCTCAGGTTCTATGGTGAGCCCGACTCACAGGCAGCAAAGGACAGGGTTGATGTGGTGACCAGGATCTCATCATGCCAGTGCTCCATTAGATTAGATGGTGGTCCTATCAGTGATCCTATTATGTGTCACAATAGGGAGATGATGTGGTTTAGATTACAATGATCTTACAATTAGTTTACCTTTATGTGGATAGATCTAGATAACCTTCCTCATGGATGGGGTATATTTCCATAGAAAATTCTAAGATATATGTTTTCCCAAGAGATTTTATAGCTATAATAGGATGACATGCCCGTAGCTGAGCATTCGTCGAGGCGTACCAACCATTCCAGGTGCTTGATTAATACCATATGATCAGTGCTTCAGGGATTGGACCTCCAAGCGAGATGTGTTTAGGGACATCTATGCTAGAGCTGTTCCTATATGCATTCATACGTATGCTAGTGTTCTAGAGAGAATATTTATGGGTGAAAATTCATTGGCTATGTAGATACAACCTTTAACAAACCAAGCTTCAATGGTACGCTTCTCTTTGAATAATACAATAGCGTGTATTGTACACAACTTCGAGTTCTAACACACCACAACCTATCAGACTAATCATTATGAATAGTAATACCCACTTTTTGAAATTTTAGAAATTTTAACATTCAAAATGGACCTCATTTTTGGATTCTGAATATCGAAATTAGCTAATGGTGATATTTGGTATTTTCCTGAAAACGTTCAATTTTTGAAGAATACTGAAAAACACTGAGTTATATTTTTATACAGAGTTTTTATTTAAAAAATTATTTATTATATATAAATTTATTTTAGGTCAAAATAGATACATAATACATATATAAGTTCAATTTAATTCATTTGATTTTGTTTATAATAATTCTATATATATAAAAATATTATTTAACTTTTTACATTCTTTTACCCACCTCCTAAGAGAATTTTCAAATTCACATAAAACATAATTTTACCACTTTTTTGAGTGAAAGTTAAAAAACCTGATAAACAATGTTGATATCAGTAAGAAAAATGTGGTTCAATAAGATGAAAATATTTTTTGTGAATTGTTACTTTTTACTTTTCTTTACCATAGTTAAAAGTAAATAAGGTATTTAAGGGTTAAAATGATATTATTATTACCCTAACACATGTCCTCATTCTATTGGATAAGTATAATTAGACCAAAAAATAACTTAGGAATACAATATTAACCACTTTGGTCCACTTGTTTTAGATTAGGACATTTATTATAATTTTATTTAAATAAGAGTTAAAAGAGTAAAAATCAAAGATTAATAACTAAAAAAATTTTAATATAGGGTTATACATAAAATAAATTGGACTATAAATATTTATTAGAAAGGTATAACTATTTCCTACATAATAGTATTTTATTTATAGTTTTTAGAAATTAAATATTTTAATTAATTTATGACATAATTATGGTGAAATAATTACCTATTTAATGAAATATTAAAATAATTGATATTATAAAAATCCAAATAAAGGTAATTTGAGAATTTTATGAATTTAACTAATTTTATAGGATAATATGACATGTTAGGGTTAGTTATATGAATTTTTTTGAAGTAATAATTTAGTTATTATTTTAGAAAAACAAAATACCAAATAGTGTCAAAATTGACATAAAAGAGTTTTTAAAAAAAATTATATTATTAATTGATATTATATTGATAAAAATAAAATTTTATACTGAAAGCCTTATATAATGATAGGTTTATCATTAATGAACGACTTAGGGTTCTCTTAGAATTATATAGTATGTTTATAAACCATATAATATACAAATACAAATAGAAATGGTAAATGTAAAACTATTCAACAAAGAGTTAAATCTATGAGATAAAGTTAAAATAGTAACCAAATCTTGTATAAAACCTATTGGTTGAGATGATTTAGACCCATCCCCACCATATAATTTAAATAATTCATTTTTTAGCCATTAGAAACCTGAAATGATTTTATTTTAAAATAATATTTATAGCTTTTCCTAAGGTACCCCTCACTCCTCTTTTAAAAGGGCACTCCCCTTATCTCTAATTCACAGCTTCAAAGCCATTTGGATCGTCCATCCTCTACCCAAATACCCTCTCAACTATCCTACCTTCATCCTTGAGTCCTTAATTAAGTCATAAATCCAACCTAAGGAGCCCTTTTGATCAAATCAAAAGGATGAACCCAAAGAAGAGGTACATATTCCAGGACCTCATTCAAGTTCCTTTCTTCTTCCACTTCCTTTTTCATTGTTGTTTCCACTATAAAATAATAAATAAAGTTTAATTAATATAATTTGATTTTATTATAAATATTGTACAACCAAATTCATTATTCTATCCATCCATTGAATGAAATTTCACCATACGTGCATACGTATGGCTTACCGTCTCCACGTCATGGTGTAATTGCTATTCAATACATTATTATTTGGATGGGTTTAATAAGGATGTATAATTGATGTAAATAATAAATATAACATAATAATGATTCTTTATATAAGATATACCATCCAATTATATGTTATTTTAATATAAATAAAATGATATTGTCGCTCGTGTGTATGTATGGATTACTGTCTCCATGAATGTGATGAGATTCATTCTCATTCATATCCATTCAAGACTAATATTAATTAGATGATAAAAATTAATGTTTAAAGATTTGATATTATTCTTGATATGAGTATCATACATCCCATCCATTATAAATACGACTCACGTAACAAATTATATAAAGTAAAATGAATCCATTAACACCCGAAAACAATGATAATACTATGATATTATTAACAAAGCAATGCTAAAAGATCATATATGATTTCATATTAATGTATATGATTCTTATATAATTTAATAACAATTATTTCACCATTATAAAAGAGTTTAACCTACCCTCGAAACAGGAAATGTACATGGTATGGGATAATTTTACAATCTATTTATTATCCGAGGTTGTTTATATGTAATTATCTACCGGGACCTCTTTATCATCCACATCCATGTTTCTTAAAAATGTATTCCAAATCATTTTACTATTTAATAGACTATGGATTAATGTAATTTATACCCTTTTTTGAGTTTTTATAATTTTTTTTGAAAGGAATCATTCCGTCGTTTTCCAAACAAGGTACTTGTTAACCTTTTCGACAAAATTAAGGTAAGAATGTATTTTTTTAACTTATATGGAGGGTGTGGCAATTTTATTCCTTTATAACACCGTTGAAGCTTCCCTTACAAGCTTATAATAATATTTTCAAAATAAATTTTTTCTTTATAAATTATGTGACTCTTAATTGATTTCAAAATAGAAAGAGATAATTCTCTAAAAAATGTTTTGATTTCATCTATGTCAACATACATTGATGGATTTTAATCTTATTTGTAGGTTAGATGTTATGATAAAAAACATCCATATAGAATTTAATGTTTTGTGATATATTTTACTATTGATGTGTTATTTTTATACAATTCATGGTTTATTGATAAATTATTGACATTCCATATAATAATTTTAATATAAATTTTTATGTTATGTTTAAACCTTTTCGTATGAGGAATGCATTAGACTTAGTAAGTTACTGGAGGAGCTCACTATAACTCCTTGATGCATCCGTAGGTTTCATGAGACAATCTAGTGTCTTGAAACAGGGCATTGAAAATATTTTATTTGTAGTCTTGGCACAAGGCCTTGACTATGTGATTATGAAAGTTTGGCATTATGAATTCCATCATTATGAAAGTGGCTATTGATACTGCATGTGATTATTGGACTAGAAGAATATCCATGTGAATAAGTAAATGGAATTTATTTGATTTTAATATTTTCCATATTATACTGAAGGTCATTTTTAAAAGGCTTTTGTTTTAGTTTTATACATTTACATAAATGTTTATTCTTATTTATGAAAAGATCCGTAGTATTGTTATCTTTACTGAGCATTTGAGCTCACCCATTTCTATGTTTTTTTTTACCAGGATGCAAAGAATTATATTATGACTGACCAACAGGGATTTTTTATGGGATCTCAGGGTTTTCTATGGAAAAAATGTTATTGTAGTTTTCTATTTGTGGATGTAATGTAAATCTTATGAAAATAAATAGTACTTCTAAGGCTACTAAACTAATCCATGTTTCGTGAATTGATCTTTTGTGATCATGCCTATTATAATAAATAATGCACCGAATCTGGGTAACTACGGTTGGGGCGTTACAGTTGTTAAGATAGGATGTTTAGTACAAATCATGGAGTCTAGATTTAGATTAACCTTGATTAGTGAACATTACCGTAATATGGACATTGAGGATTAGTATATAATAACTTCCTAGAATCTTCGTATTGTAGAGATTTTGTGACTTTACCAAGAAATACATCCATGTATGGATACGAGCTAGTAGAGGCAGCTCTGGCACAGATGTACCTAGGGGTAAAACCCAAAAACACCGTTTTGAGCTAGACTCGAACGAGAACTGTTGCACGAAAATGGGTATTGCTGTACTGTTGGTAATGACACTTCTGGGGGATATTCTAGGGATAATTCTCATTTTTTTAAAATTTATTATGATGTGTTTATAAGTATTTACATCTTCAAAGAATACATTTTTATTATTATGGATTATATCCATATACTATTAAATTTATGTTAAGTGTTTTACGAGTTTGAATTTATGTATTTCAATTCATAAACTAATCTAGTTTATTAAATTCTATAGAAATGGAATATAGT
The DNA here is from genome assembly GCA_963277665.1 of Viscum album. Taxonomy (NCBI): domain Eukaryota; kingdom Viridiplantae; phylum Streptophyta; class Magnoliopsida; order Santalales; family Viscaceae; genus Viscum; species Viscum album. Next base: position 1,831,575,257 of record OY728151.1, on the reverse strand, counting down.
GGAAGTAATGTTAACCATATCAATGAATGAACTCCATGTACAGATTTCGCTCCTTCTCAAGATAATTATAGTGGAGCTAGTGATACAACTGGTGCTGATCAGCTTATCACCATACAAGGACAACTCACTCTGGTTATGAATAATAACCTTAACCATTTGGAACACCCCGATCCACAGCATAGAGGATTTGTGGTAGATCTCATCATGAGGCCACAACCACCATCATTCAATGGGTGTACAAAACCATTAGTAGCTAAAAATGGATAAATTCCATAGAGAAAATATTCCACACCTTGGGGAGTAGCTATAGGGAAAAAGTTATCATGCCAGTTTACCGCCTCACTGGAGATGCTGATCAATGGTGGTCATTGATTCAAAACACAAAAGAAGAAGATGATGTGTGAAATATGTAATGGAAGGAGTATAAATAGCGTTTTTAGATAAATACATTCCTCATGACCATCTAGTAGATATGGAAAGGAAATTTTTGAGTCTGAGGGAAAAGGAGGATGAGAATTTCTCAAATTAAGAGGATAACTTTACAAGGTTGGAGAGGCATGCTATGGATTATATGTGTAACCCAATAAGTAAGATTGATCGTTTCTTTGATGGTTTAAAACCATTTCTCCATCGAGCATTAGTCTCAAAATCCATCTCATTGTACGAAGATATTATCTCATGTACAATCAAGACATAAGTAGAATTATCTAAGTCTTACAGCTTTAAAGAAAAGCAAGAGAAGGAGAGAGCTGCTTAACACTCTTGAAATGGAAATAAGGGGATGAAGGAAAAAGTTGAATATCCATCCTGCATTAAATGTTGGAAGAAACACCCTGGTACTTGCCTGAAGGAATGGGAGTCTGTTACAAGTGAGGTGAAAAAGGCCACCATGCTCATGATTGCAAAGGGAGGAAACAGGCTGTTGATGTTGAATGCTAGAATTGTAGAGAAAGGGGGGAATTATGCGAATGAATTTCTTATGAATCAGGGAAAAATACCATAGAAATGGCCAAGGGATCAAGTCCAAGATTATGCCATCACTACTGCTGATGTTGAATCTCCGAAAGACGTGGTGGTAGATAATTTAATGGTTTCCTCATGTTTATCCGGTGATTTATTTGATTCTGGATCATCGCATTGTTTCATATATTCTCAGTTTTCTATGAAAATTAGATGTTTCCTATTTTATTTAACAAGGGAGTTTTCAGTCAAAACACCTAAGGGAAGTATCATTGCAACAATTTTTTGGGAATCAGTCCCCATTAGAGCATATAAATTTTATTTATCCGTTGAACTCATAGACATACCCATGATTGAATTTTATATAATCATCGGTAGGGATTGGCGTTCGGACCACGATGCATAAATTTATTGTAAGAAGAAGGAGGTTACTGTTTTTGATGACGATGATAAAGAACACATTATATTTAGAGAAGAAATGTCTCCATCTGATTATTATATAGATCCACTCCCAATAGCTCAAATAAATTCAATTATTGGGGAGGAAAAGAATGAAATAACTATGGTTGAGGAAATGAATGTTCAAATAGAGGATGTACTTATTGTGAAAGAATATATTGATGTGTTTCTAGAAAATTTACCTTGAAATCCTCCAGTATGTTAAAATTGAGTTTTCAATTGATTTAATTCCTTGGTCAAGGCCCATATCGAAGACCCCTTAAGAATGGCCACTACAGAATTAGTTGGTCTAAAGAAACAACTAGAGGAATTGAGTAATAAGGACTTGATTTAATTCCTCGTATTGATGATTTATTCGACCAACTTCATGGATCTCAATACTTTTCAAATATTTACCTTCAATCTGGATATCATCAGTTGTGCGTGAAGAAGGAAGACATTCCGAAGACATCATTTTGAACCAGGTACGAGAATTACGAGTTTACAATAATGCATTTTGGATTGACTAAGGCACCATCTATCTTCATGGATCTAATGAATATAGTTCTCAAAGAATATCTTGATGATTTTGTAGTGGTATTTATTTATTATATATTGGTATACTCAAAAATCTACAAAGATCATGAAAATCACTTGCGCATTATCCTGAAGACTCTTAGAAGACATGAATTATATGGGAATTTTAGCATGTGTGAATTATGGATTCGAGATATTTCTTTTCTTGGCCATATTTTTATCAAGGATGGAATTTCTGTTGATCCTTCTAAGACCAAGCCAATCCAAGAATGTCCAGCACCAACGAGTATAATGGAGGTACACATTATTATTGGTTTAGCAGGTTATTATCAGCGTTTTGTCCAGAACTTTTCCCGATTGGCTAACCCATTAAACAAGATCACACATAAAGGGGTGAAATTTGATTATACAAAAGAATGTGAATTTTTTTGAATAATTAAATATAAGATTATTCAATTCTCCTATCATGACTCTACCATCGGGGAATAATGGGTTTGGTTGTGTCTTTTTGATGAATTATTGGGTTATTGCCTATGCATCACGATAGTTAAAAATTCATGACCAAAAATATAATACTCATGATCTTGAGTTAAAAACTGTAATCTTTTCTTTGAGGATTTGCAGACACTATCTCTATGGTGAAAAATGTGAGATATATACTGATCAAAAGTGTTTGGAATATATGTTCTCACAAAAATAACTCAACATGAGGAAAAGGAGAGGGCTTGAACTACTTAAGTATTATGATTGAACTATACACTACCAACCAGGGAAGTCAAATAAGTTGGCAGATGCTTTGAGTAGAAAGGATCATGGAGTTTTGAACAAGATGAGAGATTAAAGGGATCCTATTTTGTTGGATCTAGTAATGATGGATACGGGAATAACCACGGAAGGTGAAACATAAATATATTTTCAAATGGTGGAAAAACCATATTTACTAGAAATAATAAAGAGTTCTTAGACTGGTGATGAAGAGTTTCTAAATAAGATTAAAGCTGTGAATTATGGTATATTGAGTGACATTGTGTATGAAGATTGAATTTTGAAATAGGGTAAGAGGGTTTGTGTTCCCGATATACCAAATCTAAAGAGGGAATTGTTAGATGATTCACATAGTTACATTTTCTCTAAACACTTTGGTAGCACTAAGATGTATAATGATTTGAAGGAACATTTTGGTGGGACAATATGAAGAGGGAGAATGCTGATTTTGTGTCAAGATGAATGGTTTGTCAACCATTTGAAGCTGGAAGGAAACAACCTCGAGGAGTCTTGCAACCTCTTCCCATACCTGAGTGGAAATGGGAAAAAATTATGATGGACTTTTTCATGGGAATACCAAAGACTCCTAGAAGTATCAATACAATATGGGTCATTGTTGATCGTCTTACAAAGTCAACACATCATCTTACTGTAAGAGAAGATTTACCACTTGAATGTCTACCAAGACTATATATTATTGATGTTGTGAGACTTCATGGAGTACCTCTATCGATTTTTTCTGATCGTGATCCACATTTTACATCAATATTCTAGAAAAGTCTTCAAAAATCTCTTGTTACTGAACTTAGTTTGAGAACTCCCTACCACCCTCAAACTGATGGACAATACGAACGGACTATTCAAACCTTACAATACATGATGTGATCATGATCACATGACTTTCAAGGTATGTGGGGTCAATATTTTACTCTGGTATAATTTTCCTATAACAATAGATTCCATTCAAGTATTCAAATGGAACCATATGATGCCTTATATGGAAAGAGATGTCGCACACCAACCTGTTGGGATGATGTTAATGAAATAAAACTCGTTGGCCCAGAACTTGTTGAGGAAAAGATGGAAAAGGTGAAGGTAATCTAAAACCACATCAAGGCAGCTCAAAGTTGACAGAAGAGATATACTGATAACCAAAGGAATGATTTGGAATTTCAAGAATGAGAACATGTTTTCTTGAAGGTATATCCATGGAAGGGTGTTATATGTTTCGGTGAGAAGGGAAAATTATGTCCCAGGAAAATCGGACCTTTCGAAATTCTAGGACGAATTAGGGTTGTAGCATACCATTTGGAAAAGCTTCCAAATCTCTTCAGTGTTCATGATGTGTTACACATATCACTGTTGAGAAAATACATGCCAAAACCAAAGCCTTTACTCAAATATGAGGAATTATAACTAGAACCCGATCTGTCTTATCGTGATGAGCCTTTCAAGGTTCTTGATACAGGAGAGCATGTGCGGAAAAACTGGATGACTTTTCTGGTAAAAGTTATATAGAGAAACCATACGATGGATGAGGCAATGTGGGAACCCATGGAACTTATGATGAAGAACCACCCGAGTATTTTTATGCAGTAATACTCTAGAAATTTCTAGGGAGAAATTATTTGAAGGAGGGTAGAATGTAACACCCCAATATTCCATGGTACACTTCTGTTTGAATAATACAATAGCATGTGTGGTATGAAACATCGAGTTCTAATACACTACAACCAATCAAACAAGCCATTATGAAAAGTAATACCCTCCTTTTGAAATTATTTAAATTTTATCATTCAAAATGGACTCCATTTTTGGATTTGGAATGTCTAAATTAGCTTAGGGTGAATTTTTGGTATTTTTCAGAAAACATTAATTTTTTATGAATAGTGAAAACACTAAGTTGTAGTTTAAAACCAATTTTTTTAAATAATTATTTATTTTATTGAAATTTATTTTAGGTCAAAATAGATACATAATACCTATATAAGATCAATGTAATTCATTGGATTCAGTTTATAACAATTATAGATATATAAAAATTTTATTGAACTGTTTACCGTCTTTTACCCACCTCCTAGGAGAATTTAAAAATTCACATAAAACATTATTTTACCGCATATATGAGTGGAATTTAAAAAATACGAGAGATACAGTTAATATCTGTTAGAAAAATGTGGTTCAGTAATAGGAAAATAATTTTTGGTGAATAGTAACTTTTTACTTTTATTTACCACGGTTAAAAGTAAATAGAGTATTTAAGGGTAAAAATGATTTTATTATTATACTAACACATGGTGTAATACTATTGGAAAAGTATAATTCGACCAAGAAGAAATTTAGGAATAAAATATGAACTTCTTTCGTCTACTTGGTTTATATTCAGACATTTATTAATATTATATTTAAAAGAGAGTAAAAAGAGTTAAAACCAATGTTTAATAACAAAATTTTTTTTAATACAGGGATAAACATTAGATAAATTCTACTATAAATATTCATTAGAAAGATAAAACGATTTCCTAAAAAAATTTATTTTATTTATATTTTTTAGACATTAAATAATTCAATTTATATATGACACAATGATGTTGCAGTAATTACCTAATTAATGAAATATTAAAATAATTGATATTATAAATATCCTAATAATTGTAATTTGAGACTTTATCTGAATTAAACTAATTTTATTCATTAATATGACATGTTAGGGGTTGTTAGATGAATTATTTTCGAAGTTATAATGTTGTTATGAATTTAGAAAAAACAAAATACCAAATAGTGTCAAAATTGGCATGAATATGCTTTTAAAACAAATATTATATTATTAATTGATATTATATTACTAATAATTTAATGTTCTTCCAATAGACTTTTATAATAATTTTTGTGCCATTAATGAACCATCTTGGGTTCTCTTGGAAGTATATATTATGTTTATTAACCGTATAATATAAAAATACACAGAGACATGGTAAATGTCAGACTATTTAACTAAGAGTTAAATCTAAACAATAATGTTAATATAGTGACCCAAACCTGTCTATAACCTATTGGTTGAGTGGTTTTAGACCCATCCCCACCATAGACTTTAAATAATCCATTTTGGATCCATTATAAACCGTAAATTATTTTGTTATAAAATAATATTTCATGCTTTTCCTAAGGTGCCCCTCACCCCTCTTATAAAAGGGAAATCCCCCTTCTCTCTAATTCACACCTTCAAAGACATATGGCATGAAAAAAATATTCCCAAATACCCTTTCAACTATCCTCCCTTAAAACTAGCGTCCTTCCTTTAGTTAGAAAGTCATCCTATGGATCCCTTTTGGTCAAATCAAAAGAAATAACCTGACGAAGAGGTAAATATTTCATCACCTCTTTCAAGTTCCTTTCTTCTTCCACTTCCTTTTTCTTCATGTTTCCTTTATAAAATAATAAATCCAGTATATTATAAAATGTGTGATGTTATTATAAAAATGGTACAACCAAATTCATTAATGTATCCATCCTTTGAATGTCATGTCACCATATGTGCGTACGTACGGCTTACCGTCTCCACGTCGTGGTGTAATTGTTATTCAATAAATTATTATTTGGATTTGTATAATAATGATATTTAATTGATGTAAATGATAAATATAACATAATAATTATTCTATATGTACGATATACCATCCAATTATATATTATTTTAGTATAAAAATAATGATATTGTCGCTCGTGTGTATGTACATATTACTGTCTCCACGAACGCGATTAGATTCATTCCCCATTGTATGGATTGAAGAATAATATTAATTAGATTATTATTAATATTGTTTAAAGACTAGATATCATTCTGTATATGAATATGATACATCCCATCCATAACAAATATGACTCACATATCTAATAATATAAAGGAAAACGAATTCGTCAACACCCGAAACAACGATAATACTAAGATATTATTAACAAACCAATATTAAAAGACCATATATGATATCATATTCATATATATTATTATTTTATAATTTAATAAAAATTATTTCACCATTATACAGGAGGATAACCTACCCTAAACCAATGAAAATTACATGGTAAGGGATAATTTCACAATCTCTTTATTATCTAAGGTTGTTTATACGTAATTATCTAATGTGACCTCTTTATCATCCTCATCCATATTTATTTAAAAAAATTCAAAAATATTTTTACTATTTAATAGTTTGTGTGTTAAAGTCATTTATACCCTTTTTTGAATTTTTATAAAATCATTTGAATGGAATCCTTCCGTCGTTTTTCAAACAAGGTACCTTTTAACCGTTTCAACAAAATTAAGGTAAGAATGTACTTTTTTAACTTACTCGACTGGTGTGGCTATATTCCATCGTTATACCATCGTCAAATCTTCCCTTAGAAGCTTATAATAAAATTTTCAAATATAATTTTTTTCTTTATAAATTATGCGACTCGTATATTTTTTCAAGAAAGAAAGAAATATTTCTCTAAAAAATGTTTTCATTTAATCTATATCAACATCCTTTGATGGATATTAAGCTTATTTATTTTTGATTTATTATGATACAAAACTTCTATATTGTATTGATGGTTTTTTGGTATGTTTTACTGTGGATGTCTTATTTTTATACCATTCATGATTTATGGATAAATTATTGACATTACATATGCTAGTTTTAATATGAATTTTTATGTTATGATTACAAACTTTTGTATGAGGAATGCATTGGACTTAGGAAGTGATGGGTGGAGCCCACTATAGCTTGTTGATGCATCGGTAGGACTCAAGAGACAAACTAGTGTCTTGACACAGGGCCCTGAAAAAATCTTATTTTTAGACTTGGCACAAGTTCATGACTATGTGGTTATGAAAGTCTGGCATTATGCATTCCATCATAATGATGTTGGCTATTTATATTGCATGTGATTATTCAACTAGTATAATATACATGTCAATAAGTAAATAGAATTTATTTGACTTTTACCTTTTCCATTTTATGCTGAAGTTCAAGTTTAAAAGCCTTTTGTTTTAGTTTTATACATTGCCTTAAATGTTTATGCTTATTTATGAAATCTTCTGCTATATTTTTATCCTTATTGAGCATCTGAGCTCACACCATTCTATGTTTTATTTTTCCCAGGATGCGAAGATGTATATTATGACTAACCTGTAGGTATAGTATATGGGATCTTAGTGTTTACTATGGAAATAATGTTGTTGTATTATTCCATTTGTTGATGTAATGTAAATCTTATGAATGTATCTAGTATATCCAAGGCTACAAAACTAATCGGTCTTTCGAGACTTGATCTTGAGTGATCATGCCATTGATATGTAATAATGCACTGAATGTAGGTAACTAGGGTCTGGGTGTTACACATCCATTGAATGCCAGTAGTGGGAAAGAAGGAAATTGATGTTAGTATCAGACACTGGGATGTGTAAAAAGTTTTCAGAATAGGAAGTGATAGTGAAAAGTGAATCTGCTGGGCAGAAGATGTGGAGGAGGATCTAGGAGAGAAGCAGAATATCTGGTTTAGAGTTTCTGAGTGAGGTGATAAAGTAGATAGCCATGATGATGGTATCCTTCATGGATTATGATGGATAATCTTACCTCGAGTATATGACAGTCACTCCTCCACTCCTTTAGATAATTAGGGAGGCACAACTTGTGGATGTTGACTGTGAGGCCTGACATGATCAGATATCCAAAGGACATGATCCTGATAGATTTTCGATAGGTGATGAGAATTCCACCCTTTTTATAGGAAACACCATGGTACCAGTGACATTATGGGAGGAGGTGTTAAGGGAATTACATACATCCCCTTTGGCGGTACATCCTGGTTTGGAGATTATCTATCAGGACCTTCAATGTCAGTACTAGTTTCTATGGATGAATAAAGAACTGGTAGAGTTCATTTCATGATGCCTCATTTGTCTGCAAGTGATTGTTGAGCATCAGGTTCCAGCACGCTAGAGCACACCTTTTAATCGCAGATAGATGGTCATATGGAGCGGACCATAAAGACATTGTATTACATGCTTTATGCTTATGTTCAGGATTTTGGTCATTGATGGGAGGACCACACACCATTGGTGGATTTTTAGTACACAAATATATATCACTCCACCATTGGAATGGAACCATTTGAGGACTTTTACTTGTGGCCATGCAGATCAACTCTATTCTGGAAAACCCTAGGGGAATCAGCACTCATGGGTCTAGAGTTTGTACATGTTAACACTGAGAAGGTATGGGTCATCCAGGAGTGGATGAGGACTAAATAGAGTAGACCAAATACTTATGCCGATAGAATAAGGATACCCTGGTAGATTGAGGATGGAGACCATGATTACCTTTGAGTCTCACCCTAATGGGGATTACGGAGATTTGGTGAGAATGAAAAGTTATTTCAATGTTGTATTAATCATTTTTCATTTTTTGAGTTAATTTGGCATGGTAGAGTACTATCTATCTCTTCTCCCATAGATGAACCAGGTTCACAATGTTTTTCACATGTCACAGCTGAGGAGGTACATGCATGATCTAACACACTTCATCAAATGGGGTGACCTATACATTGACGATGGGGTGATTTCTGCTGTGTTCCTAGTAGAGATAGAGGATCGAATGGAGTGGGTTCTTTTTGGATGATTTATTTCTCTGGTGGGCATTCGGTGGCAACACGGGAATCACGAAGTGAGAAAAAGTGAGCGGTAGACTCAGATTCTAGCTCGTTACCCCACTTGTTTGAATAGCCTATCTTTTGGATTTCAGGGACTTAAAGCTCTATGGTGGGGAGAATGTAATGCCTTGGAATTTATGTATAGAATTTTAGAACATTGTTCCTCGTTCTATGTTGGAGAGGAATTATGCCATTGATTTTTAAGAGATTTCACCACATTGTGATCATCCCAAACTCTAACACTTTGGATTAATAAAATAAAAATAAAAGAGTTGTGATGATGCATCAATTATTGATTCTTATTAAATGAGAAACATTTAATGAGAAACATTTAAAAATTCATTAGGATAAAAGAATCAAAGTTTCAATGACCCATTATTATACCTCCATTAATGCACCTCATCGTTTCCCCATAGTTGCACTATAGCGCTTCCATCTGCCACTCAAAGGGGAGAAATAAAAATAATAATTCCTTTAATTAATTTTAATAATATTCTATAAAATCCCGAAAAAAACATTTCTGTTGGGCCCTTGATAGCCGTAGTTATGTTATTTTTAGGTGAATAATTGCATTCCAAGTTCAAAGGTACCCTCTGATTTTCATTCTGAGCACTATTTGAAAAGATAGAAAAACCCGCTCAAACGTTTATTTATATGAACCTTAAAAATGTTAAAAAATTAAATTTCCCCATCGACCCACACCAGTCAAGGATAGGCTCTTCCTAAGGGAAACCAGCACCCACGAGCTCAACGGTACTCTCGGATTTTCAATCTGAGTTACCATTTAGGAGTTATAAGGATTTGATAATAATATAATTGATAATTATATATTATTTTTATGGCTAAAAACTAACTTCCATTGTTGGAACATGCCAGCCAATGATAGGATCTGCCTAAGGAAATAATACCATCAAGAGTTCATTGGTGGTCTCATATTTTTAATCTAAGTCACCATTAATTTGTTATAAGAATTTGAAAAATAATATAATATTATTTTATTATTTTATTTATGGATATGTAATTTTTTGTTTTTCTCACTTGGAGCCTGCGCTGACTAAAATTAAGTCGCGCCTAGGGTAAACCTGCCATCCTGAACACAACGATTTCCTCATATTTATGATATAGGCACTCTTTTAAGAGTTATACAGATTTTTCTGTAAAGCTGCTCATTTGCGCTATTTAAAGCTTAACATATTTTGACAGATCGTTCTGGGCACTTTGGGCCTTAGAATCACATGCCGTTTAAGCACCTAGCGTTGAAATAATTCCATATAATTACAAAGATTTAAACAAAAATTCTAGGGAATTATAGAATTCATTAATAAATTTCTCAAGAAAAAGCTTAAAAGGCATGGGAGTTTCCATTAAAACAAACCCACTTATCTTCTTAACAGCAATCCTCATGAAATGATTCCTAATAAAATGATTCATAATCCCCTCGATACATTCAAAATGTACCCTGTGGTGTCATAGGACATCCCACTTCACTAATTTATTACCACCCATTAAACACTGAAACAACTTCTTTTTCGATCTAAATGGTTTCTCACACTGATTGTATGATTGAACTAGTTCATTAACCAATGATAAAAAAGTGATTTTTTTGTTCTTCTAAATAATCTATGCTAGAATATTGTCTCACTTGATCCAACAATATCATTTTTCAAGATCTCATCATCATAAATAGAGATAATATAACTTGGGATATTTTATACAAGATCAATAAAATTCCATGATGTGCCTATGTGTTTGACCTAGACTGGCCTAGGATGTCCCTCCACCAGACCCCCAACAATGCCCATAATATACAGAGGGCATGTTCTCAATCATCTTAGGCTAGTTAAAAGGACCAAAGTAATCTAATTTAATCTGTGAGAATGTTTTTTCCTAACAAATGATTTAATATGTAGAAGAAAACAGACATTAACAAACCGTACATCAGAGGATTCTTGACCAAAATAAAAGAAACTATATATTATAAGATCAATAAAACTATTTTGAAAAAATAAATCCATCACTCACCCATAATTTCCCCTCCTACTTCTAGCTCTGAAGCCCACTACTACCACTAAATAAGTAGTGCATTGTGATTAAGGATAGCCTAAACCAGGAATGTACTATTTGGTTGATGTGATAAAAATTTGAAAAGTATAATATGAAAAAACCATATACAATTGAGTAACCCCATGAATCACCATCAATCAAAAAACTAATCAATTATAAGGTATTTTTCTATAGTATAATTCAAATTAGTATAAAATGATAATGTTAGGCATATGAAAAATATCTCAGTTGGCAAGCTATATAAAACAAACCTTATGTATATTATTTTAATAAAAGATCCATTTTATTCTAGATTGAAATACATTAATATAAATATAATTTTCATACATAAGCACATAATGAAAAATATCATTTCGTTAAGAATTTCATAAAATTGTGTTTTCAACTTTCATTAAAAAACAATGACTTTCATAACATTTCATAGATGATTTCTACCTTATTAATGAAATCAGTTTGAAAACACGTTTTAAAACAGTTTTTATGTACAGTTTTCAAAACAATTTTGACAAACATTTTTTTTTTCATTTACTAAGGAAAATTAACATTATATAAATAAATTACTAGTTATAATTTCTGGGAAATAAAATGTATAGACTGTGAACTAGATATTCAAAATATTAAGTATTTAAAATTAGTATCTCTAGAGAAATACCCTAAGGAAACAATGGATTGGGGTAACCGAGGACTAACATTACTAATTAGGTAAAAATTTATATACTAGAAATAGTATCACATAATTGGATAATATAAAATTACATATACTTCTTAATTATACCTATTTTAAAGGTATCATTTCTTGAAATAGGGATTCCTTTGCATGAACTTATGCTTCCCATTTGGATTGAATACAAAAAACAACGACAAATAATATCATTCAACATCACTATGTGATCCTAATTTTTTTAATTATATTAGATCAATCATAAACCATGGAATTATTTATTCCAGACACCCAAAGTCATCAATAATAAAATTCAATGATAATAACAAGAAATTTCATTAAAAAATCAATTTTTACACAGTTATTTTGGATTTTCCAACTAGGATTCAAAATATACCTTTAAAAACTATAAATTACTAAACTATATTAAAACCAATTTAATTGATTTCTAAAATACCAATATAGTATTAAATTTAATTCAATTACATTTTTTAAAATTTATGAACCCCTTAATAATATATTCCAATTTCCTAAACCTATATGATATTTAATCATAAATTGATAAAATCCAATTAGAAAATTTATCACGCACTAGGAATGTATGATTTAATGAAACACAATTTTGGATATATTTCTTCTTTGGGAAATTATTTTAATTGAAATTATGTCTTTGTGATAGTTGACATTATTATGAAATAATAATAACATACCATTAATATTATCAGTGAACACCAAATAATTAATTTAATTTGAATGAAATAATTTTTCTTTAGTTTAAACAAAATAGATGGGGAAATCTACTTTAAATTAAGTGAAACTCTTCACCTCCAATGGATGTAGCTATAATTATCCTTTAATAAACCCTTAAGAACCCCAAACACAAATAATACAAAAAATAAGTCACCGTAAACCATTTAGGGTTTATCCAAGGATATATCCCAATGAGGAAATTGTTATAATATCAAAATTCAGAGAAATGATAAGACAGGAGGAAGGGGATGGAGTCCATCACATCTATTAAGAAATAAAAATTATAGGGGATGACTAAAAATCACATGGAAGTAGAATTGTGTAACATACCGAGGAGTAAGGGTTCTTAGTCGGATCATTTTCCTGGGAGAATGTGGCGGATAGGAAATCCCCAGAAGTAAAATCTATTTGGGGTAATCTGGAAATTTTAAATATTTTATCTCACTTAACAATATTTATTATGATAAATTTTTTTAACCAACCATGATCCACCAACATGAGAATGTAGACCAACTGTAATGGATATAAAGAATTCTCAGAAAAAATGTGCATCGATTCTAAGTTCTAGCTCTATTAATATCATTTATCACCTGTAGTATTACTATATGAGTAGTATAATAAATTTTAAATAGGGTCAACCAAATACATAAATAATGTAACAACCATAAAAAAATTAATATAATAAATATAATAACATTGGAAAATAAAAATTAGATTGTGTTTATGATCCCAAAAATATTTATTTCTTCCCTTAGAAATCATTGGATAGAATTATTGAATCCAAAAGTAAATGAGTTTTGAGATCATACTTTGTACACAATCCTAGAAACATGAAGAACCATTGGAATTAATAAAAATATTTCTTGACATAAACATAAATAAGGAAATATGATATGACATAATTGTTCAATTCACGTATCGTTATAAATGACTCCTAGTGTAAATCATCAAGGAAATATAATAAAAGGAAAACAACATATGAAATACCAGTACTAAAAAGTGGAATGATTGAATGAACTAGATGAAAATATTTTAATGGTCTTAAAAAAACATCCCATGGAACAATGAAAAAAAATTATTGAATCCTTTATAGAGTGGTATTGGATAGGAATGTATCAAAAAAGGGATCCCCAAAAAAACATCAAAATTCTATCTAAGGAAAACACACACATTCCCTGTCAATGGAGAAAATTACCCCCATAAAGGGAATAACTATGGTAGCCTCTAATAATTTTTTAAATTAATATTGAATGTAAACTCTATCAAATATATAATTTCTAAATGATATAGTCACTTTTGGGAACTAGTGCCATGAACTGAACCACCGAGGCCCACATGGTTAGTTATATGTCTTGTGTGAAAACCTAAGCCCACAACTAGTATACCAGTAGTTTATGACCAATTAAAAATTGTAATATCACTCCCTTGGGGGGATATATCATAAGGAACATGTATTAAGACAAACATATATAATTCATACAATGATGAAATTTAAGATTGTAATTGATACATAGTTCATGCATGACACTATATACCCCAGTCAAAGTATGAAAACAAAACTGGAAAACATAATGGGAAAAATACAATCCAACCATAACTAATAAATGTGTCCATAATTATATTAAGTAGGGGACTACTAATAAATGAATCACATGGTATGATACATAGTATTTCTATCTGAATCTATGCTTTGTTCGATCCTGGTCCACTAATGATCCATTGAATGTAATTTTATCAGTATGTGAAAATTCAAGTGATCGAAGAGTCCATGTAGGGGTGAGAATAAAAATCCCTAGTAGGACACCCCAGAATCACAAGAAAAATTAATTGATATAGTATTCATCTCATTTTAAGGCCTTATGAATTATAAAATGAGATATATGATAATAACATATATATACACACATGTCGCACACTATGTAATAGGGTAATGTCATAATCGAAAACCTAGACTATGATATAACTCAAGATAACAAGATTATTCTTGTCCAGGAGAAATCAATCCACAATCCTGGTAACATGTATAGTTCCCATCCAAGAGATTATATTCATTGGGCCTTTCCATGATGATGTATTTTATGGATATCTTACTATATTAATATATAGAGAGGGGATCACACAATGGGATTTTGGGTGCAATGGGAAGCCTAAATATATTAAAACGCTATGTATTTGATTGATTCCCAAGAATAGAGTGCACACTATTTCTTCTAAACCCACATATGGATGAAGATGAGAGAGGATCCCACCCTATGACATGATGTGTACCATAAACATTACTGAATAAAAATCCTTTAATATGGTATAATAATTCAATTCTCATGATGTTATTTCACATAGTACCCTCTTGGGGATGGATCGAGGGAACATACCCTATAGAAATTGGTCCAAACTAAAGTGAAAAAAGGCCTTAAACCTTTATGGATAATATAAATATGAAGTACATGGATTATATATCGTGTCTTTGTTTCCAAATATCTACTTGTATGTTCTAGCCCATGACCTAGAACAATGAGTCGGGATAATATACCAGGCTATGTCATGGGACCTAGTGATTTCTAATTGTCGAGTCATTCCCAAGTAATATACATGTGATCATGTACCGAACTGATTATATGCCCATTTACCAATTCATAGAAAATGAGTCTCTAGGGTCACATCTCATAGTGTTGGATAAGATTCTCATGGTGTGTGATGATTTTTTTGGAGTGTAAACACTACAACTGTTAGAGGGGACCAAAAGATATGTGTTCTTTGAAATTTACATAATGTAGTCTATAATGTTTTTATAACTATCTAATTGTTTAATAATTAACTCGAACTACTACCAATTTTATTTATTCTACCAATGTCACACTGAATATGCGCTTCTGGGTTGACTAAGCCTCTCCATCTCTGCTGTCAAAATTCTAGCAAACGATCTGCTCGGTAATCGACCCTATTGCAACACATTTACCCAAAAACTACTAGCTATTCACAATAAACTCCAATATGAGCCTAATCCACAGTAGTTTTCAATATACCATTATTTCCACATTGATCTCAAATATCGTATCATAGTAAAAATTCATTGTAAAAAATAATGACTTAATAATGATGTCTATATGTTATTTGTCAATCCATCTGAATAATGGAATTCTTTTGATGGATACCCAAATAATTTGTGATGAAAGAATATAATATAATTGTTAGGAATAAAACCCAGCCATTTTTTCAGTTGGACATGATTTTTTTAGTAGGGTGATGTATATGGAGAAATGAAAAGGAATATTAAAATAAAATAAAATTCAAGTATTGTTGTATTAAAATAAAATTTATAATTCATTCATCGACTAACAAATTTAACTTTTAGTAAATTTTATTTTTTTTATATCAGATAAAAAAAATTGGATAAAATCCACAATGTAGCAAACTAATGTTATTTTGGATCATTCTTTGAAAAAACTAGTTTTAAGATGTTTTCTTTGATGAGATCCATCAGTTTATCTTGTAAACAGATCATCAAAGCATGATCCACTAATGATCATCCTAGAAATACCTACATCGACTCTTATCTCAATACCTAGGGTCATGCAGCTAACCATATGGATTTTTCAAAACAGGATTTAAATTGAGTATACTAGGTCATGGTTATATAATTAAAAAATTTAAAATATATTTATTTATTAAATTACTTATCCACCGATGACTGTACGTTTATGAAAAAAACCACTACTGAAAAATGGTATATCATTCATAGGGTAAAGACCACATTCATGATTTGAATGTTGTCTCATATTTCCCATATGAGTCACTATTCAGTTTTATGTCATTTCTTTTAGGAATATTGTGAATATGTGATGTAATATTTTAAATATTTTTTATATCCAAAAAGATGAACACCAATCCTTTGAATCTCATGCCGTCATAGCACAAGTATAAATAAAATAACAATAAAATCCAATATCTTATAAAGAAAAAAACGTATGCTATAAATAGTGTTATCTTCATCATCATAATGATGATGAAAACCCAATCAGAAAACAACATCATAAGAAGGGAAATCACAAGGGAACATGTTTTTTCATGGTTTAAAATTGAAATATAAAATTACCAAAACAATACATATTCTCTTAGTGTAAAGAAAAATGCTAATCTAAAATAAGAAAATCAAAAAATAAATGAGTTTGAAACATTAAAACATGATATGAAATACATCAAAAAACACATTCTTCTTTAAAAAAATAATGTATGAAATATTATTTTTAGAGGGAGAGTATCCTAGGACATTGATTTTGGAACACATATTGTCAGAGAACAATACAAAACAAAGGTTATATAGAGCTTATAATAGTTACCTAGATTCCCTCCATCATCTCTATATGTGTATCAACTCCAAGGGTTAGTCTCGCCACTATGTTAAAATGACATCAAGTCCAAGTGTCTAAATAATAAAATGAGGGAGGAGTATTTTCAAAATGGAATAAAATCAATAAATAACATTAAAAAGAATACTGTGTAGGTGTACAGATCAGAAACCACAATATAAATTCCACTTTCCCTAGGAATGGAAATATCAATCCTCAGAAATGTTAACAACCACAGACCAAATGATCTCTACCGAGAAAACAAAATTAAGATGATCAATATGGAATGAAAAATCCAATTTCATTCATACCAATCCTAGAGGCCCAAGAAAATTAACATAAATCATTGTTTTGAAACTAATTCATAATTCATAAACCAAAGGGAAATCATGGTAGAAGCCTACGAAATACATTCTTATAATATATTATATTCCCATTTAAAATCCACTAATGTAAATTTCAATTATAATATATGTTCTATAAAATCCAATACTCCATAAAAAGTTTTACCACTTTTTTAAATAGGAGAGTGACCCTCAATACCTCATTTAGAAAACCAAGGGAAAAAGTTTTTCTAATATTCGATTTCCATTTAAAAATAGTAACTATTTCATATTTTATAATCACTCATGACAAATTCATTTAATTTTTCAATACCTTTTTGAATAATGAATCTATTGAAAATGAAAACCATTATAAAAAATATTTTTGATATAAGAATACTTAATTTTATAGGTCTTTAATGTCTCCCTATTTAAGTTAATAACAATTTAAAATATTTATCAAAATAAATTATGTGTACAAAAAAAGTTAATAATTTTTTTTCTAAAAAACATAATCTATTTTAGACCCCTTGTGTGTTAATTATCCACATAAAAATAATTAATTTTCATTAAAAAGGGAATACCAGATTTTAAAATTGTGGAATACATATTTATGAAATATTAGTAAAACCATTTTATTAGAAATCCAAATACCAAATAAATCATTAAATATTTGTAAAAACACTCATATTTTATATTTAAAACAATGTTCATAAAATAAAAATTCAATATTTACTGAAAAAACACAAACATGAGATAATCAAAATGAATTAAACTTTAAAGAACAATAAAAAATAAATATTGAAACGAAAAAGGTTATATGTTAATTTTGGCCACATGGATGGAGAACCATGTGGAAACTACACAACTAGAACTATAATTCATTTGAAACAATGAACTTTTGTTCCACATTGATTTGAAGGCCACTCAAGTTCACCATGTACCTTTTTTCACCCCATTTTCGACCCGTAAAAACATAAAACCCCAATTGAGATCATGTATCTGAGATAAACTATAAAAATTAATATCCCTAAAAATAGAATCTGTATTTCCATAGAAATTGGGTACAATTAAGGTGAAAGAGATAGTTGGGATCTTTCAACACACACTTCTTATGTTTTGAAATTCTTATCATCATATACCATACACTACCTAATAAAAATATATTCTCTAAAAACAAATATCTTTTATAATAATTTCAATAATTCCATTTTTTTGGAAGACTATAATTTGTCCACTCTCCCTTAGAAACATAACATGGACCGTGACCTACCTAGCATGAATTGTTGGCCACCCATGTCATGAAAAAATAACTAAATCATCCAATTTAATTAGTGAAAACAATTTCCTCTGGTAAATAATTTTGTAATCTGATGAAAAAAGGTCATACACCCTACTTATGTTGATGTTCTATTCTCAAATAGTAAAGAAAAATATAATATGAAACCGATATTATTTTTATGACCAAATATAATACCTTAATAAAACACAACCCACTAACCTATTACTAGCTCCAAGTCCCACTATGTCCTCTACAAATATATGTCACAACCCATATTGATAAATAAATAAAAGAAAGTATTATATTTATAATGAAACAAAGATAACTATATAATTAAAAAATTACCAACATACACCGATGTCACCACATCCATCTACATACAACCATAAAAAAATCAGCACTCTAAGAGTGTTATATAGTTAAAATGGATGACATTTTATATGATAATGATGATAAATTGAAAAACATCATAAGATGAAATCAAAATAAACCACAAGCAATGATATTTCATTAAATAAATGATCCACTACATTATTTTCTACAATAGATTATTGTAAAAAAAATCATACATAATCACATAAAATCCAACATCTTTTCTAAAACAATATCAGAAATATAATTTTTATTTTCTTTAATGACAAAAAATAATTTTAAAACAAATCTAGACCAGTTACCACTTTAACAAACAGACCTAATGAATACAATATTTTATACCCCTTTTGATGAATAATTTTCAATGATTATAAGAGAATAATTTTTTCCACTAGATAGAATTAAAATCCAAGGTTCAATGAAATGGTTAAACATCATACTAAATAAAATTTAAGAAATCTTTATAAGAAATTTTACAATTAATTATTTAAAAAGTGTATAATGGGATAAATAAAATAAAAAAATGGGCTAGGGGAAATGTAGAATAGATGTCACGATTGATATAAACCCTCAAATAGTGGAAATATTAAAACGTAACTATATAATTTAAAATCACATTTACATCAATATAATATATAGTGGAAGGGGAAAAATTCTTGAACTAGGCTTCCATACCTAAAAACCTAGGATTCTCAGGTGATTTTAAAATTAATAATGGAAAACAATAATAGACTGAAACATTAATATGTTATAATACAAACTTCATAAGAAAATTAAATAAATAACCAACCCATGGTAGATTTATGCCATGCAAAAATTTTATTAGGAATATAGTTCAAATACAAATCACCATGATTTCCATTTAAAATTAATATATGTTTAAAAATTTATATGTAATTTTCTAAATAGACTACAAAATAGTTTTTTAAATATTATAAATTAATAGAATATTATAAATCCAATGGAATCAATTTATAAAATATCCCAAAATATCAAAGTCATTTACAAATAAATATTTAAAATACAATAATAACATAAAACTTTTATACAAAGAATAAAACATAAAGGGTTTATAAAGATCCATTTAGAAAATTCACTAGAGAAATATATCATGATATGGGTGTGTTAGGTTTACCAAAATAATATTATTTCTAATCCTGTAATTTGGGATATCATTTTAATTGAAATTGAAGTCAATTACAACTTGAATTTTCATTAAATAATCTATATATACAATTATTAAATTGATTAAAAAACATTTAAAGAAACTTTAATAAAAATATATTAGGTTTCATTAATATAATATTAGATGTGAGGGGAATACTTCCATATATTGAGTAGAAATCATCACTTTTAATGAAAAGCATTGGAATCAACATGAATTAAACATTAAAAACATAGAAACCATTAATTGACAAAAGAAAAAATCCTAAAGAATTAATGGTTCATCCATGGATGGTGTGACATGTGAGATGGTAATAATTGTCACATTATTATAACTTAAGATCTAAGAATTGATGTATATGATTTTCTTTTACAATGGTCAGATTCTCATACCCTTATACTTATCATATTCTCACTTATGATAATTAAATGATATATCTTATATTTATCCTTACTGTGTATCTAAATTCACCCATTCTTATGTATCCATACCCCTAGTTATAGATAATTGTTTTATATATGTTATGATAATGAAGAGTACTATTTTTGGTGAAGTACATGGAGAATGATTTAGATAATTAATGTAATCATTTTTTATTTATCCATGTTTTGAAATACACTAAACAATTGTGGTTCTGACATGGATCATGTTGATATGCAATGAAAATATTTTCTAATATGAGGTCGTATTAATGAATGTAATATATAAATCTCTATAGTTCTTGACATATATGTTTAGTAAATATTGTAAAAATGTTTTAGGAAACATTAATGGTAACTCTTATGATTATCGTCTGTATGGGATCAGATCCTAATGTTTTTTCAAGATACTCATTGTGTGTTTTTATAGAAATATATACCAATCTAGATATTATAAGTTGATGTGGTTTTAGAAAAGAAACTTTTAAGGGTAATATCATTCAAAATAGTTTTTTTAACATATTCCATCCATCATTTAGGTTCATGTTTAATTAGACCTTACTACTCTCCAGTTTTTAAACTACTAAGGGAATTCTTAGGGAAATAAACATTTTCATTACAAACCATAATAAAGTATTTAGATAGATAATGAATATGGATGACCTATATTAAAAATATGTTGCAATAGTTTTAAATGAATATGTCATGGTTTATACATACTATTATTTATTTTTTATGATTAGATGATTAATTATTATTATTTATAATGCAATGAATTAGGATTTCAAATTGCTATAACTAAGAGGAATAATGCTAATGTTAAATGTGATGGATGCTGAAACAATTTTCCTCCTTAGAAACCAAATGATATGAGAAATAATATGCAATAACTATTTATTTTTAAAAATAACCTATCCTATTATATGGTCAATAACCAGATTATATGTGGGTTTCTAAATGAACAAAATATATGGTAAATGGAGTTTCAAGATAATCATGGAGGAAATAAGATTCATATTCCCACATGTCAAGCATATCAGAAGATGAACATGATAAAATATCAAACTGAAAAGATTATATGTTTTATGTGTGATAAATACGGAAATTGAGAATGTAATTACATAGGGAAAATTAAGAGGATAAGGTATGGATATAAAGTACATCCCAAGGTACCATTTATTAAAAAAAAAATTTTTGTGGGAAACTAGGTCATATTAGAGCGGATTCCCAAATCCAAATTCTAACTCATACACCAAATAATTGGAATATATTATTCCAATAGTTAAGGTGTAATAATTGAATTAATTTTGTATTGATATTTGAGAATTATATTTTAGAAGTTTTTTATTAATGATATTAATGTTATAAGAATAATGAGACATTCAAAGATTATTTAAAAAAAATTCATTATGGGTTTTTGAAGCATATAATGAATGATATCATTATCTTAGAAAAGTGATTTATTTTTAAAGTGAAATTTTTCAAAACTCATGATTTATATATAAATAATCATTAATATGTTCCTAATGGGGAGATAATAATTTTTATTTAGATAAAGAGATGAATGATTTTAGTAAAGTAATGTAGATATTATTTTTGACTTTGAAATTGATTAGTTACTTGATAAAAACGAATATTATTTCATATTTTATAATGTTTATTTTGTTTTTGGATTTATGTAACATATTAGATAGTCTATGATTTTATTTTATGAATAAGGGTAGAGTTAATTTTTTTAGAAGAATATATGTTGGAATTGACGATTTATGGCCATTAATGTTATTTTTGGAAAGTATAAACATGTTGATAGAGAATATATGATCACATTATTCAAAAGTTTTTTATGTTAAATAAAGATCTAATTTATGTTATTTGGGAAGATATGTTATGTTTATTTTAGTAATTTAGTGTGATTTTACTAAATGAATGGGTTTTTAATTTGGAATACATTATTTTTATGATTTTTAGTGTTACATATTAATGGAATAGATTATGTAAATCTATGAGTGTAATTTATATGGATTTATAGAATAATATTTTATTTCATCATATGAATATTTTTCCATATTATATAACTTCTACAAACCATTCTGATTTTTATAAATTTCTATAGATGAAAGAAGTGGATTTTAATAATGTTATGAATATTTTAATTTGATAATAGGAATTTTTCGTGTTTTACGAAGGAAAAAAAATCATATTGTTAATTTATCATTGTATTATGGATGAAAAGAGATAGAATTATATTAAAGAACAAAACCAAATGATAAATTTAAATTTCTTTATATGAAACAATCTTTATGTATATTTTCTTATATTATAATGTATATGAGTTACTCAGCACTAAAAAAATGATCATTAAAATGAAAAGGATTTCCATTTTAAAATTTTTTATAATGGAGTTGATGGTCATTTTTACCCCTCATAGATTTAGGGTTTATTTTTCATTAACATCCACATGACTATGTTCTATATCACACTATGTTATTCTTTAGACACAATCTTTCTACTCAATGTCTTCAATTTTAGATGATGTTGTTCTTATATAGGAACCTGAATATTTGTTTTTTAATCTAACCATTATGTTTACCACCTCACATTTAAGAATAATGTTTTATTATTCATATAATTCATGTTGTTTTAAAAAAAATGTATATTAATGTATTGAATATTTTATTACCATGATAAAAAATTTGTAGATGCAATTTATTTAATCGGTGAAGAATATAGGACCTATAGATTTTATTATATATTATTTGTTAAATAAAATGTATGTATTCAACATTTTTCTTTATATGAAACCCTAATCTATATCAGCCTTGATAAAGTTAACCAGTTTTTGGTCACCTTTAAATTGGATGTTATGAATTCTAATAACCACATTAAAAAATTATTTATAACGGTATACATTACATTATTAATTAATAATTAATAATTACAAAATTTTATATAAAATATATTAATTCATCAAAAACGTATTTTATTGGAAAAATATTTTCATTTCATTTTAAAAAAATGAAAATATCATAAAAAATATTTGGGATCAAATCATTGTACTCCGACCCTCTCCATGTTTCTAGAGATGTTGTTAGTCAAAGGAGTCTTATAGTGCTAATAGATTTGTTTGGATACTAAATTATTTATGTAGGGGGAATTTACGGTTTAATGGTTGGGTTTACAATGTAAATGACTTTTATGTCCTAGAATATAATTCGTGGATTATCTATATGATTCACTAAGTGAATATTTATGGAATCTAATTAATATTTAAATCAAATGTATGCTGATAGATACACTAGGTGAATTTTTCCTTGAGAAAAACATTTTGTAAATATAGAATTTATGATGAGAATGCACAAAATACTATTCATGATAATCTATCCAACTCTATTGACTCATAAAATATTATGGATGAATCACAACTAAATAATGTTGTTAGGAATACTTATAATGATAAGGTAGATTAACAAGAGCTTTGTTATATGATGGATTTAATCAGATTTAATATTGTATCAATTTTTATGGACAAACGTCGACAATTTGATACTTTATATAAGGTTAGTAATTAGAAGGGTCCTATGAATCTTTAATATGAAAAAATATTGGAAGTTAAAACTACATATAGTTAAAAAAAGACCATTATGTACTAGATATAAATGAAGTATTATAAGATGTGGCTGTTTATTGTGTTGGGATGTCTTCAGAGAGACGATTGGCTGCCTCTAATGTAATGGTTTTAAACAGAAATGATCATGTTGTACATCTTGGAAGGCGATGATTTATCAGGTCCAGTGTATGTTGATGGTGGACATACGAGAATAATTATTTCTTCAAATATATAGGTTAGTTTTGATACTATTTTCAACACCTATTCACATAATGATGCTGGATGTGGAGGTTTTACATATAGAAATATAGAGCCAATAAAGTAGGATGAATCTGGTAAAATTTATTATTATGATGTTCAAAATCTATGGAATTCAATGATAGAGACATGGATGAGTGGTCGATATCCATGTGGGAGATATCCTCATAGAAGGGGTAGTAGGTAGGAAAGTCTGTATCCTCACTCAGGATGTGGTTTTTCAAGACTTCTACTAATTTTTTTGTTGCTTTTTGGAGTCTTTTGAATCCTATATTTTGATGTGATCTATTATGCCTTTCAATTTAGGTACCTTTTGTTCATTAGTTTTAATGAATGAGATTGGGACATTATGCCCCATCATGGATTTCCATAAAATAATAATAATAATAATTAATCCATAAGGTCAGTGATAGTGGAATAAAAATTATGAAAATATTTCAATCATGAAAAATAGTGCACTCTATTTGGATTATGTTGAAATTCCATGTAATGGTCATGGTTGGTTAATTAAATGCATCATGGATTAATTGTAATTTTTAAATAATGATTAAAATAAATAATTAATGTAATGTGAGATTATAAAAATATAAAAATTAATATATAATATCACATTATATTCTTTTATTATTATAGGATATCCAGTCCCTTGTAGTTGCATCATGGAGTCCAAGCTATGATAACTATAGTTGAGCATAGGACTATGCTATACACATTTTGTTGTTGTGAGCTATATTATGTCATGTATATTATGTTATTTATTAAAATACACCATTCATTTCAGTTAGGAAGGAATACACCTAGTGGAACATGTTATGGTGTTTTCCCTAATATCCATATGGGAGTATGAATGGTTGACTACCCCCTATGTCCTCGATCCCTCCTCTTGGATGTATTTTTTACTGGTAAGGGATATTTTCATTTCCCCCATATATATGTGTAGATGGACTTGATGGGTTTTTGTTATTTCAATAAAATGCATATCCAAATATTATAACCAAAGTATTATTATAGGAATGGAATGTATAGGAAGTGATGGATTGCGTTTCCTAACTTTCTATATTTGTTTTGATGGATCGAGGTATAATAATAAAATGTTTGATACAAATCATATTGGTTTTAATGGATACAAAAATTACCTATATTATATTTGGATATGTGATATGGGATGATTTTATGATGATATGCATGATTTTTATGGTATCTTCCACTAGCCCAGGTGTCTACAAGATGATTTCTTTTGGAGAGATATGGCTCTGTAAGTGGAACTTTTGGGAAGTGTGAACAAAAATTAAGGAAGCGATAGCAGGGTAATGTTAATGAATTATAATTATTATTATCATTATTATTAAAATTATTACATTTTTCATTGTATATTATTCATAGTGAGTGTTATCCATATTGAATATGAGATCACAAGTTACCTGTTATGGTGATGAGTTATTTTCTCTTTTCATTCATTCGTACGAAATATTTATTTTATATATGTTTCATGTGAAGCTATAGGGGTCCTCTTTAGTAAAATATTATACACCCCCATCATATTGATATATTTTTTCATATTTCATCATGAGAAGTATATAAATTAGGATAGATATTATAATATCATTGATTTTCATGAGCTGTTTGGGCTTCATGGTCACTGCTGAGATTACCATTTGGCAGTAGTTGTTTTCATTTAACTTATTAATGACTTTACATGTATTCATAGAAGTATTATTTTAAATTTCATATAATTTTATGATTGGATCATCTATCTTATATCTCAATTCTATATTTTCTCTAATAGGGTAATTCCTCTCATTTATATTCTTATTATTACCCTATTGTTAGTCATTATCCTAAAGCCTACAAAAGGTTGGACTGAGGTAGTTACCAACACTATCCGCTCATTTATACCCTTGGAGGGGTAATATTTTGGTGTAGGGGTCAAAATATATTGGTATCAATGTATTAGTATTATGGATAATATGGTGTTAGGATTTATACATTGGAGAGGAATTCATGGGTTGGTAGAGGAACGATGTTAGCTGAGTTAACTAAGAAATTTAAACATGGGAAACAGACAGGGACATTGGTAATCAGGCCCATTATTATAGGATGCATGAAACATTCATAATAATTAGACTCCAATGATAAGTGTTACTAGTTAGAGGGTAGAAATCTTGCAAATAGTCCTGAATCATTCCAATTTTTGGACATGTTAGATTTGTTTAGACCATGAGATATGTTAAATCATTATAGATGATATAAGAAAAATTAATTAACTAATTCTATGTATTCTATATTATAGTATTATAAGCAATAAAAATTAATTATTTTTAAAGGAATGGATCTAGATAGATTTCCTCTTTATGTCCATGCTAATGATGTTTAGCACGATGTTCCAGAATATCACCATATAGTGATGTTTGTTCATCAATACACTTATAGGAGGCTACTCTGAGAGTATAAAAATCAATGTTTTCAAATGTATAATTTCTATATGTTAGTTTCAATCATATAATAAAAGTTAGAGGAGGTGTATATCACCTCCAATTTCAATCTCTTCAAAAAAGGATCTCTGGGATTTAATGGACATGATGATACTACATGGGGTAGTTAAGTTGTGGTGGATAATGTTCCAGGGGGATCTAGAGGATTTGGTGTTCATATGGGGGATTTTTTGTGACCAATTGTGAGTATATTTTCTTTCTTAGACCTTTATGAGGGCCAATCACTAAGTGATACTTACCCATTGATATAGGAGTTATTTTATGCGAGAGTTTGGGTTCCATTTCTGGACCATTCTTTGATATTATTTTGAACTATTTCGAGAAGATGAGTCCAGGTTGAAGAGTTTCATGAAATATTTCCATCTAGAGACCCAACAAACGGTTATCCCAATTATGAAAAAGTTGTGTCTAAATGTTCTAAAAAAGGGAACAGGTCATTAAGACAAGGTGGGACATAATTGGGTCATCATTATAGGGGAGTCATTTGGATTACTCACAATGTATAGGTATAGTCTATGGTTCCCAGTATCCTAGTTAGATGAACCTTTGGATAAAATCGGGTAGGTATCAGGCCTAATAATATCATTTCATTGTGGGAATCCACACATATATCTATTCCAAGTGTTTAACATCCTATTTTTATTGAGGAGGCCGATGTCCTTTGTGAGGAGAGTGAACAAATATTTTGGGAAGTTATAAAGTTCTTAGTGATTGACTTCAGGTGACTCTATTGAGGTAGATTCATCTAATAATGCAGTAGCATGGTGTTCATAATTTGTTAACTATAGAGGTGAGATGGTGTAGGTTGAGAAAATACCCAATATGTTCCATATCCATAAGGATCATATAGTAATAATGAAGGTGGTCATCAGTAGGGTTTGAGAGGCCATGGAGTAGGTTATGTTAAGCTTCACTCGCTATTGTTTCTAGTTTCAGGTGAGCCAGACATTTTTCAAGACACCCATTTCACTTTTTTAACTCGGTGCATGATTTTTTTTATTCAGGGGATACAAAAACCATTATATCATATTCCCTCATGCAAACATTGAGACTGAGTTAGAGAGGCATCGTGTTCACTTGGCATTTAAAATTCCATTTTGATTTTGAGATTACGTGTATTATATATGTGTGGAACATGAACCAGTGGTGGGGTAGCACAACACATGGAAAGAATTACTATGTTTAGGGATAAAACATTATTAAACAATCCTAATCATGTATTTTTTGTATTTAGTGATGGATCTTATATATTACTTTTTTAGGTAGGTTAATTCTATGACATTGATAGAGTGCCAATACTATTCATGTGTGAGAGAGAACCATCATTTTTCTGGAGGGATGATTCATCATTATATTCCATGTTATCTATGAAGATACAAATTTTTTTATAAGTTCATCTATCAGTGTATCATGGGGTTTTATAAGATTATCATGAATCATTTCCGAAAGAGTATGTAGCATTAACCACTCCATGGGATATTGAGATTGGGATCAAGCCACAGTTGTGAATTTCTCTTATTTCAATGTCTCTATATAGTTTGTTAAAATCATAGTTGAAAGGGGTGTGTGTATAGAATAATGATCTAATTTAGTGAGGATTTAGATTCTAGAGTGTTTCACCATGGTGCACACTAGTTTTTCTCATGAAGATAAATGGTGAAAGTTTTCATCTTTTTATTTATTTTCATCACTTGAATCAGGTGATAGTGAAAAAACACTATCCTCTTTTATGGATTGATGATTTATTTGATTAGTTAAATAGTGACTTTTGGTTATCAAATAATGATTTTTTGTCATCATATCATTTGATGTTGGTGATATATAAGCATATTTTGAAGACTACTATCTAATGTCATCATTTTCATTATATGTTCATTAGGTTTTAGTCTAGTGTGATATGTTTTCAAGATATTTTCATGGAGTTTCTATGAAAACAGTGTTTACTGTGTTCCTATATAACTTCATGGATATTATCAATGATGACATCACTATTTAGTCCTTGTAAAAATAAGAACACATATAACATTTTTGTTTTATTTTGGGAGTTATTAATTATCAATAACTATTCATGGTGTTTTATATGTTTGAGTTTTTGTATTATTATGTTCATTTAATAGGTAATTTCATGTCTTAATATGGTGTAGTTGAGGATATTTCGTTGTTAGATGTAGTTATTTCTTTGGAAGACCCCAACATATTATAAAATATGTGATGATTATATTTTCATGTAGGGTATTATATGAGGATTATAATAGAATTTTCTTTTATTGTGACTGCTTAGAAAAATTTTACTATGAAGGATCATGGATTCTTATAGAATTAACACTATCAAGAATCTTTTGGGGTACCAATATATGATGTTGGTTAGTTCCCATGTTTGTTTCTTCCAGAAGCGGCATCACATTTTGAGGTTTTCAATGATCCTTTATGTCTTAGGTTTGTATGTCCTATAGTCCAACGAAGTTTAGTGATTTCTTATTTTTCTTATAAATTATTTCCCCATGAGCGTATTATTACTACCATTATCTCAAGTTGGTGAAAGTTTTGTTATCATTAATGTTTTGTTGACATTACAACATCAATGATTTTTTTCTTGTTTTTTCTAAACATAAAAGGATGAGCAATGTCTTCTCAGAGTGTGACATGAAGTTGAAACATATAGGATGATTTAATTAATTATTGATTAAGAATTATCTATTTCATATAGACCTAAAAAATGATATCTGGTAGTTGATAAAGTGAGAATGATATCATTTAGTTATGTTCTAAATAAATATTTAGATTCCTAGAGAGTGATGAGAGAGATGTCAACAATGAATCATGAAATTATAGAGATTTGTGGAAGAGGTTTACATTTATAGATGAAGGTGCAATCATGTTTAGTGAAACAGGTAGATGATTACATGTTAAAGGATTGCGAAGAAAATGTTTCGATATATAGATCTATTTTTGGCAATGCCCCTAGTGGTTGTTCTGTGTATATTCCACACTGTGTATTGTTTCAAAGAATGATTTTCATACCTTATGAATTGTGAAATATGGTTCTCCATGAGTTCCATAGATCACCCTTAATTGTACATCCATGAATGATAAAGATGAACTAAGACAGGAGGTGTCAGATTTGGTGGCCTAGGTTGAAGCATGGAGTTGCAGAGTTTGTGTGCTGATGTTTGGTCTTCCCATAGGTGAAGGTTCATCATCGTGTTATCAGTGGGTTGATCTAGCCATTATATGTTCCTAAGTGTTAGTGGGGGGAAATATCAATGAACTTCTTTAGATATTCATCTTGATATCATGGTGGATGTGATTCTATATGGGTGACCATTGACCTCTTGAAGAAATTTCACCATTCTTTCCAAACAAGAAGTTTTGATCAGTGAGGGATTTAATGAGTTAGTATATTGAAGATATGGTGGGGATCCATAGAGTCCTATGGATGATAAATTTTCATCATGATCCTCATATTTACTTCAGGATGAGGAGAGGTATAAAAAATGATTTTTCACTCATTTGTGCCTAAGAACAACTATTTATCCATAGATTGTTGATCAGATGGTGTGGACCATACTTTTTTTTGAAGACATGTTGCATTATTTTTCTCTAGATCATGGTTTTTCGTGGATGAGGAACCTATTTTTGTTCATTTTTTAATACAAAAATCATTTTTATCCCACCATTTTATGATACTGATTAATTTTTGGTATGGACAAACTTGTTATTCCCTATTATATTGTTCTATGATTAGAGACTCATTAGTTCGTATGATAAAACTAGTGAATAATTCAAAATATACAGTTACGATAATTCATGAGAGGATGAATAAATAAAACTCTCATCAGAAAAAATATTATGACCATGGGAAGAGACCTTTCAAATTTTATATTGGAGACCACGTATTACGGAATGTTACTTGTCATCATGGGAATTGTAGATTTGTTCATTAGAGAATTATTTTCTTGGGTTTGTCATGCAATTAGAGGTTTCGGCTCATGTTGAAGTTATGGTATATCAGATAGAACTTCCCCCACATATGAGAAAGATAGATCATTTTTTCATTGCATTTTCATCATATTCATGAATCCCCTCACTTCATCAATCAAGGAAAATTCAATTTTGAAGATGATTCGACCTTCGATGAGTGGGATGTAGGAACCAAAGTCCACTAGGATAAGGTGTTGAATGGGAATTATATGTCATTGGTTCATCTTTTGTGGAAGCACATTGGTGTTGAGAATAGTACATGGAATTAAGAGTTATATATACATGTTTAGTATCCGGGTCTTTTTAATGTTAATCACCACTATTCTAAATTATATCATTTGTGGTTGAAAAACATTTTCATATTTTTGAAATGGGTTTCACTTGTTTTTTCTCCCATTATCTTTTATGGGAAGTATCTCCCCCAAGATAGTTTTTAGGTGTCGTTTGATTGTTCTTCAGGGTTTTCACTCTATTCCTCTATGTAAGGGGGTTGAGATACTGTGATGGTGATACCATTGAGAGTTATCTTTTGGGATTTCTATTTAAATAATCCCCATTTATTTTCTCTCCATGTATGGTTTTTTATTCTAGAGGATGATAATTTTTTGAGATGTTTTTTATATAATGGCTTATATTTTTGTTGTCCAATGATTTTCAAGTTTTAAACATATGTGGTGCTCATAATAGGAATTGTGGGGGTACGTAGGTATATGTAAGATAAATACTATAATTAGATATATTTTATTGAATAAGGGAAGGTTTTATGTTGTTAATGGTTCTTACTTCCAAAAAAGAGTTTTTGATGCTTGAGTAGGGAGATTCCCAATGTAGAAATTCATGGTGTGTAATTAAATAAATGTCATTTTATTTACAATACATACACTTACAGAAACATTTCTTGAGAAAATAATAATGTCAATATGGTATTTATAAACTGAACTAATTATTAATATAAGGGTTGAGATGATGCATTTTTGGTAGGACATGGAAATCGAGTCATTGAAAAAATAAATTTATAATTTACGCATTGAATATCATTGGGAATGTAATGGCCCAGACTTTTAAGGATTCTCTAATTGGTAAAAATTTGATGTTTTATGTATTCTGGGTGGTCTGAAAGGCCATCCCAGCTTCTCGGTGACTTCTAGCGGTATCCTTGGCCTACCGGTAGCCACGACCTACCAGTAGACTTAGCCTACCAGTGACCTTGGGTTACCAGTAGCTCTCAGCTACCGGTAGTTGTCACCAACTGGTAGCTATCACCAACCGGTATCTCTCGGCTACCGATAGCTGTCTCCAACCAGTAGCTCTCGGCTACCGCTAGCAGTCACCAACCGGTAGCTCTCTCCTACCCCCCATGGGTTTTTAGTAGCGCATATTTTTTGCGCAAATTGGGTTTGAAACCTTGTTTTGACCCCTTAAGTCTGTTTTAAATCCCATTAATACCAATTAATGTTGTTTAATTAAATTATCGGTGAGGTACCCTGGTGTGTGTTGGTTTAAACCTCCCTGAAAGGCGGGGACCCTTTAATGACGTGTGGGGTGTCCCAGCCATGTGGTCAAACCACGATCCCGCTCCTTACGCGGTTTCGAGTATTTTTCTCTGTGTCTTAACCATCCAGGGCATGTTGTTTCTCAGCCCTTATCAGACATTATAACCTAAAGTATTCTCCCTACATTTCTTTTTCTCTATCACTGGGCCATCGGAGTACCTTTCCTCCCGACGAGTTGTAAACTGACAAAGTTTTCCTTGATCGGGTTCCATGGAGCTCCTGCTACTTAGTCGGGGACATAGCGTCGATCCTTGATCAGTCAGGTAGGGGTTTCACCTTGTCTCTCCTTTCTGTGCATCTTGCAGGGTGGGTATGCTACTGCTTCTATAGAATTGTATGAACCAAATATTAATGAAGATAATAAACGGATTCTAAAGAATTAAAGGGAGGGGTGTGATCGATGATGCTGCTATATTTTTATCCTATTTAATGATTAATGATTTCTAAATTGTGCGGGATTACGCCTACTAAATATCATGGCTCCTGGTGGTCTTTCTTTTTGCACTAATAAACCCTTACCACTTGTGATGTTTGAATGTCTTTTATTTTGGTTTTGAACCATTTACTGTGTAAAGAAAATTGGTTAATTACTTATATTCGGCTAAATAAATTGGAACCACCATGATCAACTCCTTTTCTATGATAACCCTGGTTAAATCCCAATGGAATTGAAATCATGGAGTGTGTTAAATCTTTTAAATCTGAAAATACCTATTGAGTCTGCCTTGTGTAGGTAGTATTGATTTGGTTGATTCCTCCACGGGCCGAGTACGAGTGCCCTTATGGTTTTCTTGTATAAGAGCTTAGATTTCTGGTGTGATGTGGGTGGAGATGGGATCCAATGTTTGTATCACGAATTGCGGTGGGATCCTCTTCTGTTGTGAAACCATATTATTCATAGTTCTGGGAACTTTGGACTGTATCTCACTTTGACCTTCATTGGTTCCAATACTTGGAGAGGTCTCACTTGATTTGCTTTTACAAGAGAACCGGGTGTGAATGATTAAATTGATGTTGGGTGTACTCTTTCCTTGGATTGTTCTTATGCTTACTAGTTTCCCAAGTAGGCGCAGAATCTTATTTAAACATTATTACTGAACTTCAAAACAAAGATGAGACATGTGGATTTGGTTTGGTGTGAGTTGTGACTTGGAAATGGGTGTTGTTCTATCGTCTTATGAATGAATAGTAAGAATATTGTTCTTTAGGATGGATGAAGAAAAACATAGATTGGGTGAGTGCTTGTTACCTATACATATACTTGTAGTTTTTGTGATTCTTATTAGCGCCCCAACCAAGTTGAGAACATAGTTCCGAACGCACCAATTTCATGATGGAGGGTGTTTTCCCAACACTTATATTAGTGGTTGGTTATTAGCTCCTTTATACTCCGTTTCCTAGATAGCCCAAGTATCTTTGGGCAGGCCATGATGTCCTGAATACCATTATTTTCCCAAGAATCTTCATGCAGGGTAGTGTGGTGGTTGGCCCAGGTGTGTGCGGGCAGGTGGTTTCCCATGTATCTTCGGGATGAGGCCCATGTGTCTTCAGGCATGGCAGTAGTTTTTCCAGCCCATGTGTCCTCGGGCATGGCAGTAGTTCTTCCAGCCCAGGTGTCTTTAGGTGTGGCAATGGTTGTTCTGGCCTAGGTGTTTGTAGGCATGGTTACGTGCGACAGTTGTGGATCAGGTTCCTGCGGGTGGGTTAATGGTTGTGGCCTAGGTGTTTGCAGACGAGATGTGTGGTTGTGGCCTAGGTGTGTGCGGGCGGGGTATGGCAGTGGGGCTGTGATGAGAATGGCAGGATTAGTCCGATGCATAGGATGTCTTCAATAACCAATGATAAATTGGCGCAGGGTACCCAAACATCGATGTGCTATTACTATAAATTACTTGACTTGCGTTATTTGGGGAGTGTGCTTTGGTGAGGCTTGGGTGGTTAGTTTCTTTGCTAGGTTCTTGGTTATCTCTTTTCTCAAAGGGATAGTATGCCTCCCCACTTGTGCACAAGATTTTTTGGTTTTCCCTTACTGAGTATACTAGTATGCTCACCCTACGTATATAAAACTACTTTCAGGATTCCAGGAGGAATTTAGGGATCATGCGGGACCGTACTAGCTTGAACCTTTGGGGCAGTTGTAGTTGTTGTTTTGTTTTTTTCTTGGTATCATTTTACGTTTGTAGTTTTGTGACTTGTATCTTTTACCTTTGGACATGCATATGGGAATGGTTTACTTTCAACCGTATATGCACTTTCAGTTTTGGTGTTGTGGGATTTACTATCTTATCTCCCGATCCTATTAAAAGAAAAAGGGTAATGCCTTCAATTTAGTGTGTGATTCTATAACCTTGGTGCTGGTCACCACTCCGGGAACTATTGAAGGTGGGTTTCGGGGGGTCATTATCTCTCCTTAAACTTAAAGAAGGAAGGGTCTGACAATCTGCTAACCCTTCCCTCTTTTTGGTGAAGGCGGGTCGTGACAAAATGGTATCAGAGGCAGGGTTGAGAGATAGGATGGAGTCTAAAGTTAGGCATATTGAGGATTACATGAGTTGGTAGGGAAACAGTTTTGGGTGACCTTGGTGCGTGAATTAGGCCATGGAAAACAAGTTAGGAAACGGGATTTTAGGGCCCTCGTGATCCGATTCAAGGACTCTGGACCTACCGAATGACCTAGTGAGGCTACGCTGATTGTAGGATAGAGACCCTAGGAAAGGTACATGCATCATAATGACTTATGTTCTCGTGTTTCATGGGTGTTTTGAGTATTTAAATAAGTATGATGTTTAAGAAAATTTTATGAACAATATTCTGCACTACTTGGGCTTAGGCATTCCTTGTTTACATTGCAGTTATGGCACGTGGGAGTCGACCATGGGCGGTGCGGGAGATCGAGGCCCAGGATGTTGACTTGGCCGATCGACAAAGGGATAATCGAGAGGAGGAGGATGAACAGTTTTAGAAGAAGCTTTGAGCCTTCCAGCGACAGAACCTCGAGAAGTATGAGGGCAGCACCTCTGATATGAAAGCGAAGAGGTGGCTATAGGAGATGGTGATTGCTTTCGGCTTGATTCGGGCTCCGACTGAATACTGGGTTCCTCTGGCCGTCAGCTAGATGTGGGAAGTAGCGCGTCAGTGGTGGGCACTCTACCTGGGGGAGAGGAGAGAGCCTGAGGCAACATGGGCTGATTATGAGAAGGAGTTCGGGGCCGAATTCCCCTCTTCTACGATGAAGGCGTAGAAGAGGCAGGAGCTACTCTCCCTCCAGCAGGAGAGTATATCGGTAAGGGATCTAGGGATCATGTTCAAGTACCTCCTCCACTTTTCTCCAGACCACTTTCCATATGAGGAGTCTCAGATGAGTTGTTTAGAGGAGGCGCTCTGACCCTCCCTCTAGTACGTTGTTACCCCCTTCACCATGCCGACATACATGGAGGTCTAGAAGAAGTAATAGGTGGTGTAAAGGATGCACACGCTAGGCAGTTTGTCACAAGTGGGGATTCATCTAGGCCCATCAAAGGGAAGGGCCGTCATCACCAGACCTCTAGCATCAGGACCCTCTAGGTTCCGATCAGCAGGGAGTGGCCGCAACAGTTCCAGTTCCGGTCCCCCAGTCCTCAACCTTTCCCTTAGGGACTAGGACAGAGGTGCTTCATCTGTGGGATACGTTGAAATCTATGGAATCAGTTATAGGACCAAGTATAGTACGACGGTGCCAGACAGGCCCATCACCCTCCCCAGTAGCAGCTTCCAGATAAGCCCTTCCAGCAGCAGCAGTCGGGGCAGCGAGCTCCTACTCCTCTGAGGGCAGGCGTTGCAGGGGGAGGCCGACCTTAGGGCACTCCTCAGGGACCTCGACCAGGGCATGGTCGAGGAGGCGACCAATAGCCGAGAGGAAGAGGAGATGGGTGTGGGAAGTTGCACACCGCGGAGGTAGCAGTTCCAGCAGGACCGAAGGTTGTTCGAGGTACGGTCAGTTTGTTTAGTACCCTTGTTTATGCCTTGTTCAATACCAAAGCTTCACACTCCTTTGTTGCACCTGGTCTGGCCCGTTATTGGGGTCTAGAGTCTGAGAGTCTTCTAGTGCCCATGGTGCTGAGAACACCAATCGGAGGTCAGACCAACTTTTTATAAGTTTATCAAGGATGCAGACTGATGATATAGCCACATCAGTAGGTTAGGGATCTTTTATTGCTAAAGATACCACCATACGATGTCATCTTAATCATCGACTGTCTATTCCTTGTGTGTTCAATCATCGACTTATTCCAAGGAAGGGTTTTGTTCTCAGAATTGGGTGGCATGTGTGTTACTTTCACCGGCAAGCGGAGCGGTCAGAAGGGCAGCAGGCGGGAGGAACCCCTCCTCTCCTTGTTAGCCAAGATGTCAGTAGAGTCAGTAGTTGATGAGACGGTGGAGGTACCAAGGATCATCAGGGAGTTTATGGATGTCATTCCTAAGGCGGTAACGACTCTACCCCCTCGACGTGATATCGTGTTTTGGATAGAATTGCAGCCTGTGGCTCATCTGATTTCGATGTCTCCTTACCGGATGACACCATCAGAGTTACGGGAGCTGGGGATTCAGATTGACGATCTGATGAAGAGGGGTTATGTTTGACCATGTGCGTCACCGTGGGGTGCTCCACTTTTGTTCGCAATGAAGGCAGACGATGGTCTCAGGTTGTGTATAGACTACAGGAGGCTGAATCAGGTGACGATCAAGAATCGCTACCCTCTTCTGAGGATAGAATATCTCTTTGACCAGTTGCATGGGGCATGATTGTTCTCGAAGATCAACCTACAGTCTGGGTATCACTAGTTGAGGGTAGAAGAGGGAGACATCTTGAAGACAGCCTTCAGGTACATATATGGGCACTTCGAGTTTGTAGTCATGCCTCTCGGTGTTACGAACTCCTCGGCTGTGTTCATGGGGCTTATGAACTCCGTCTTCTGGGAGTACCTGGATCGGTTCTTAGTTGTGTTCATCGACGACATCCTTATCTATTCAGGATCAGTGTAGGACCACGCAAATCATATGAAGATGGTTTTAGAGGTCCTCCGACAACACCTGCTCTATGGGAAGTTGTCGAAATGCAAGTTCTTGACATGTGAAGTACAATTCCTTGGGCACGTATTGTCTGAACATGGGGTAGTGGTGAACCCATCAATGGTTAAGGTAGTTGTTTCTTTGGTAGAACCCAAGAATGTGGAAGTGGTTCACAGTTTCCTCGAGTTGGCAATTTACTATCAGAGGTTCGTACACAACTTCTCCCGAGTTACAGCCTCTGTGACAGCCTTGACCAAAAAGGACTAGGTTTTCGTGTGGAGTGAGCAGTGCAAGGAAACATTCATCTATCTGAAGGAGAAATTTGTTAGTGCCCCAGTGCTGAGACTACCATATGAAGGGGTGGTGTATGAGGTGTTCTGTGATGCTTCCGGGTAAGGCCTCAGATGTTTGTTGATGCAGCGACAAGTGGTGATCTCTTATGGGTCTAGGTAGATACACCCTCATGAGCATAATTATGCCACCCATGATCTGGAACTTTTAGTTTTCATTTTCACATCTATTTTATGGAATCATTACCTCATCGTAGAATTCTTTGTGGTCTTCACGGATCAAAAAAGCTTGAGGTATGTCTTCTCCCAGTGGGACCTAAACATACGACAACAAAGGTGGATGGAGTTCCTCTAGGATTAAGTCATCTATATTTCCAACCCTTTGGGAAATGGGAATGTAGTGGTCGATGCTTTGAGCAGGAGGTCACATATGGATGCAGTCCGAGAGTCGGCAAACGCCTGGAAGGCAATGTAGGAGTTGGCTACCTTGAACCTAGATGCGAGGATGGATAGAGTTGGAGGTTGTCTGTATCAGATGAAAATGTAATCTTCTCTTTTGAGGCGAGTGGAGGAGTCTCAGTTGGGAGACCCAGAGTGCAAAGTGATGCGTGACCGAGTTGACCAAGGAAATGCTCCGCAAGAGTGGAAGGAGGATCGTCAGAACCATATGCTTTTCTGAGGAACGTTGTTTGTTCCAGAGGAAATAAATGGCCAGGTTCATAGTGAGTTCCACAAAATACCCCTAGCAGTACACCTAAGAGTTTCCAAGATGTACCAAGGTCTGAAGAGACAGTTTTGGTGGCCCGGAGTAAAGCGAGCAGTAGCATAGTTTGTGGCCAAGTCCCTAGTGTGTCAGCAGGTGAAGGTTGAACACCATGTTCCAGGAAGCATGCTGCAGTCTCCAGATGTCCCCGAGTGGAAGTGGGACGACATCTCGATGGATTTCGTCACGGGACATCCCAAGGTGCAAGGGGGATATGACACCATCTGGGTAGTAGTGGTCTGGTTGACGAAATCGGCTCACATTCGGGCTATCAAGGAGTCGGGTGCATTAGATGCTTTAACACGAATGTACTTGGATGAGTTGGTGCAGTTGCATGGAGTTTGGAGGTCCATAGTCTCGGATAGGGATGCACGGTTTGCCTCACGATTCTGGAGAGGATTGCATCACACTTTTGGCACCCAGCTACATCTTAGATCTGCTTTCCATCTCCAGACAGATGGACAGATAGAGCATACTATCCAGACCATGGAGGATATGTTGCAATCATGTGTTTTTCACTCAGGAGGATAGTGGGTGTGGCACTTTCCTCTGATAGAGTTTGCCTACAATAATAGATATCACTCTACCATTGGTATGTCTCCATTCGAATCCTTGTACGGAAGGCCATGCCTTTCACCCGTGTGCTGAACCGAAGACGGAGAGGTGGGCATCCTTGGCCCGGTGGTGGTGCAGGGCATGACAGAGAAGGTTGAGCTTATACAGGAAAGGATGAAGGCGGCACATGACAGAAAAAATACGTATACCAATAGCAGGAGAAGGCCCTAGGAGTTTTTGGTTGGAGACTATGTGTTCATGAAGGTCTCCCCACATCATGGACAACGGAGGTTCAGAAAGGGAAGTAAGCTTTCCCCCAAGTTTATCGGACCCTTCGAAGTGTTTCGGCGGGTCAACGAGGTTTCTTATCAGATAGAGTTACCACTACCACTACTAAGGATACATGACATCTTCCATGTGTCCCATCTCCGTCAGTATCTACACGACGATTCAAACATCCTCGGCTGGGGAGATATAGACATCGAGGATGACGTGACCTTTGTGGAAAGACCAGTGAGGATCTAGGGTCGTGAGGAGAAGGTGTTTCATGGGTGATCCATTCCCTTGGATCTTGTGTTATGGGGACATAGTGGGCTTGAGGAGAGTACCTGGGAGAGGGAAGCACATATGTGTTCCTAGTACCCAGAGATGTTTTGAGTTTTTTGTTGTTCTGTTTATACTTGTTGTGATGGATCATTTTACCTTGTTGGCTATGAAATATGTGGTTTTTCTTTTCTCTGAATGTGTGTGAAATGTCACGGCTATAGGTAGGGGAGGACCCGACCCCTAATCAAGATTCATTAAGGTGGATACGATTAAACTTGTGCGGGTGAGTCTGTGCTGCCCAAAGCGGATAGTATCTTGACATGGGGGAAGAGACTCCCCAACCCATATGACTGGTCAGTTTGACCCTGGTAGGTTGATTAGTTCTTGAGAGGGAGGTGTTTTTAGATAACGATGAGTTCACTCCTGAGAGGTAACTTTCGTGGCGGTAGTTTGGACCCTCTCGTTCCTTCTGGTTATTTTGATTATATTTGGTGAGAATAGTTTGAGAGGTATCTGATGTAATGACCCGGGTATTTTGGGATTCTTTACATGGTAAAAATATGATGTTTGAGGTATTCGGAGTGGTATGGAAGGCCATCCCAGCTTCTCGGTGACTCATAGCGGAAGCCTTGGCCTATCGGTAGCCTCGACCTACTGGTAGCTATCGCCAATCGGTAGCTCTTAGCTACCCGTAGCTCTCGGATACTGGTAGCTGTTGCCAACTAGTTTCTCTCGGCTACCGGCAGCTCTCGGCTACTGGTAGCTCTCAGCTACCGGTTGCTGTCGCTAACCGGTAGCTATTGATAACTAGTAGCCGAGAGCTACCAGTAGCTCTCACCTACCCCCCACAGGTTTTTCAGTAGCGCTTCCTTTTTCCACGAATTGGGTTTTAAACCTTGTTTTGACCCCTAAAGCCTATTTTAAAGCCCATTAATGCCCAGTAATGTTGTTTAATTAAATGATTTCTGAGGTACCCTGATGTGCATCATTTTAAACTGCCCCGAAAGTCGGGGACCCTTTAATGACTTGTCGGGTGCCCCAGCCACGTGGTCAACCCACAATCCCACACCTTATGTGGTTTTGAGTCTTTTTCTCTATATCTTAACCGTCTAGGGTGTACTGTATCTCAGCCCTTATAAGCCTTTATAATCTAAAGGCTTCTCCCTACATTTCTTTTTCTCGATCACCCAGCCATTGAGTACCCTTCCTCCGGACGAGTTGTAACCCGACGAAGTTTTCCTTGATCATGTTCTGCGGTGCTCCTACTACTCAGGCAGGGACTTAAAGTCGATCCTTGATTAGTTAGGTAGGGTTTTCACCTTCTCCTCTCCTTTCTGTGCATCTTTTGGGGTGGGTACGCTACTACTTTTTTAGAATTGGATGAACCAAACTTTAATGAAGATAATAAATTGATTCTAAATAATGAAGGGGAGGGGTGTGATTGATGATGCTGCTCTGTTTTTCTCCTCTTTCATGATTAATGATTTCTGAATTGGGTGAGTATATGCCTAATGAAAATCATGGTCGTTGGTGGCCATTCTCTGTGCACTAATAATGCCTCACCCATTGTGATGTTTAAATCACATCCATTTTTGTTGTGAACCTTTTTCTATGAAAAGTAAATTGGTTAATTACATATATTCGGCTAAATAAATTGGAAGAACTAGGATCAAATCCTTTTTTATGATAACCTCAGTTTAAGCCCAGTGGAATTGAAATCATAGAGTGTGATAAATCTTTTAAATCTGAAAATACCTGCTGAGTCTGCCTTGTGTTAGTAGTATTGGTTTGGTTGTTTCCTCCTTGATCCGAGTACGAGTAACCTTATGGTTTTCTTGGATAGAGGCTTATATTTCTAGGGTGATGTGGGTGAGGATGGGATCCTCTATTTGTATCATGAATTGGGGTGGGATCCACTTCTATTGTGAAACC
The DNA here is from genome assembly GCA_963277665.1 of Viscum album. Lineage (NCBI taxonomy): Eukaryota > Viridiplantae > Streptophyta > Magnoliopsida > Santalales > Viscaceae > Viscum > Viscum album. The sequence goes on along the minus strand of OY728151.1, from coordinate 1,831,533,456 downwards.
ATATTATTCATAGTTTTAGTAACTTGGGATTGTATCTCACTTTGACATGGTTTTTTCCAATACATGGAGGGGTCTCACTTGATGTGATTTTATAAGAGAACTGAGTGTGAATGTTTAAATTGTTGTTGGAAGTACACTTTCTTTGTCTTGTGCTTATGCTTACTAGTTTCCCAAGTAGGTCCAGAAACTTATTTAAACATTATTAATGAACATGAAAACAAGGATGGGACATGGAGATTGCGTTTTTTGTGAGTTTTGACTTGGGCATGGGTGTTGTTCTCTTCTCTTATGATTGAATAGTAAGGATAGTGTTCTTTAGGTTGGCTGACGAAAAACATAGATTGGGTGAGTGCTTGTTACCTATACATATACTTGTAGTTTTTGTGTTTCTTATTCACGCCCCACCCAAGTTGATCACTTAGTGTCAAACACCCCCATTTTACAGGGGAGGTTGCTTCTACCAACACTTCTATTAGCGGCTGGTTATTCGTTCCTTTCTTCTCCCTTTCCCGGATATCCCAAGTATCTTAGGGCAGGCTGTGATGGCCTGAAGTCCATTATTATCCCAAGAATCTTTGTGCAGGGTAGTGTGGTGGTTGGCCCAGGTGGGTGCGGGAAGGTGGTTTCCCAAGTATCTTCGGGATGAGGCCCAGGTGTCTTTGGGCGTGGTAGTAGTTCTTCCAGCCCAGGTGACTTCGGGCATGGCAATGGTTGTTCTGGGCAAGGTGTTTGCAGGCATGGTTACGCGTGAAAGTTGTGGCCCAGGTGTCTGTGGGTGGGTTAGTGGTTGTGGACCAGGTGTTTGCAGGCAGGATGTGTGGTTGTGGCCCAGGTGTCTGCGGGCGGGGTATGGCAGGGGGACTACGATGAGAATGTTGCTATTGGTTCGATGCGTAGTATGTCTTCAATGACCAGTGGGAAAGTGGCATGGGGTACCCAATCATCTATGTGCTATTACTATAAATTACATGACTTGCGTTATTTAAGGAGTGTTCCTTAATGAGGCTTGGGTGGTTAGTTTCCTTTCTAGGTGCTTGGTTACCTCTTTTCTCATAGGGCTAGTATGCCTCCTCACTTGTACACAAGAGTTTTTGGTTTTTCCCTACTGAGTATACTTGTATGCTCACCCTACGTATATAAAACTACATTCTGGTTTCTAGGAGGACTTCAGGGATCGTGCGGGACAATACTAGCTTAGACCTTTGGGGAAGTTGCAGTTGTTGTTTCTTTTTCTTTTCTTGGTATCTTTTTACCTTTGCAGTTTTGTGACTTGTATCTTTTACCATTGATCATGCATATGAGAAGGGTTTATTTTCAGCCGTATTTTCACTTTTAGATTTGTTGTTATGGGATTTAATATCTTATCTCTTGATCCTATTAAAAAGAAAAAAAAGGAACTGTCTTCCATTTAGTGTGTGATTATATACCCTTGGTGTCGGTCGCCACTCCGGGACCTATTGAAGGTGTGTTTCAGGGGTCGTTGTCTCTCCTTCAACTTAAAGAAGGAATGTCCTATCAATCTGTTGACCCTTCCCTCCTTTTTGTGAAAGCGGGTTGTGACAGGGAACAATGCTTTATAGTATATATTTCCCATGTTTTTAAAAACCCCTATGGAATTTATATCCATATATCTTGGAATCCCATGGCTATTTTTGTTGTAATTTTGGGATACCTTTTATGGGGATCAATTCGTTGCTTCTGTCTTGGATCTCCAGACATCTAAGGATCTTTAAACCTCATTCCTTTTCATTTATCAATATTCCCTACACCATTAATTCTAGCAAGGATATATTCGTTTCCTGTCCAGGTTTTGAATATATTTTCATTGGTGTTTGTTGGTGAGGTTGTGTCATGGTATCCTTAGAGGGATGAAGTATTCTTTTCAAGAGGTGACCGAGATCTGCAACTTTATTATATATTCATGCGAAGAATGTTAATGATTTAGAGACAAGAGATTTTTTAATTATGTTTTATTTATGTGGAATCATTAATTAATAATATATTTACACTATTTATATAAATGGTATTAAACTACAAAATATCAAATCAAGATAGTGGTTTGATGTGTTATAACATTCATATTTTTTTTCATTGAAGCATGATAAAATTTTTCCATATGATTTTATAGATAGTGTTATATTTATTATATGATTGTTTTAGCATGTTTTTTTCATTAGAAAATGGTAAATAAATAAATGATTGTAAATTTAAAATTATAGGGCTATGAAATTTATGATGCAAGTTTAAATGAAACATAATTTTCATATAATTTGACGTTAGTTCGAACAAACATGTTTCACATGTTTAATTATTGAAATAAATTTACACATAGTACGTATTGGTTCCTATAGTTGGATCCTATGATAATAAAATCATTAATTCAAAATGGAATAATAATTCAAATTTTTATCCGGACAATCCATGGGGCCGAGAGTTCCTCTGAGTCATAAATGATAAATTCCTTGTGTTTGTGGTCAAGAGAGCTTGTTGGCATGTGAAGGATGGATTCCTTATTTTAGGGATTAGTTTTCAATTTTTAATATTCATTATTTCATGTTTCTACATTATTATGTTCTCTATATATGAGTTCCACTATGAAATGTTAAATGAGCATGAGTTTTCTGAGCCTGGGAAAGATGAAGTGATATGGGGTGGGGAATTTGCAATGACATGGATGTTTTTTTACTCCTATAATGGTGATATTCCGTAGTATATGCATGATTAGAATAGGGGTGGAACCCAATTTGATGGAATAGAGTAAAATTCAGATTACCCATTGATGTGGTAAATTTTTATGATTTCCTATTTCGGAATCTATTTAAATGATCAGATGGATGGGTTTCTTATTTTATCTATATTACATTCCCCACCAATTGAGGTATATGGATGTGAATTTTTTCATTTTTCTATTTTTTGGTAGCTTTTGATTATTTCCTAGAGTACCTAGGTAATGCTATTTTAATAATTTTTAATAATGTTTACACCATGTGGTTAGAGATAATGGATTTCAAATTCTGAAAACATGTTAATCTTGGGAAACCATTGATTCAGTTTGGATTATGCCTCAAAGGTAGGTTGTTGGATTGGTTTCTTAGTGAAATATTACATGGATTAATAATGATGGTTAGTACCGATCAAAACAAATTAATTAATGTAATGTGAAATTATAACAATATAAAATGTAAAATAAAATATATATTTATATACTTGTATTCTTATATGATATCTAGTCCCTAGTAGTAAAAGATGGGAGTCTGAGTGAAGATAAAAATTGTTTAGGATGTGACTATTTTTTCTAATAATGTACATGTGATATATATTATATTTTATATATTCCAGAATTTTATATTCTATAACACTCTAATTAGTTAGTGTGACCAACTCCTAGTGGATGATGGGAGGTTTTTTCCCCAACACCTAGTGGGAGGTTGTATGGTTGACTACCCCTCTGGCCCCACTATCCTCTCTTGATTGTATTATCTTTTGGTGTACAAAGTTTTTAGTTTCCCCATAAATATTTGTAGATGGTTGTAATGGATTTTTGTAAAATCAAACACACGTGTCTTTGTATATAGTATATGAAGGAATATTATTAGTATAAAGTGTATAGTATGTGATGTCTTGAGGTATATTACTCTATGTATGGTTCGTTATTTCTTGTGGAATAATTACAGATATTCAATACACATCATACAAGATTTATTGGATCCAAAAAATTGCTTGATTACTATACGAGGATTTTATATAGGATGATTTTATTATGTGATCGAGGTGGTAAATGTTGTGATACAATATCCAAGGTGTCTGTGGGAGGAATTATTCTGGATAGAGATGGGTAAAGAGGTGTGACATTGGGGAAGAGGAAAAAACTAGTGGGAAGTTGTAATAGAGTAACCTTGATGATTAATTATATTGTTACATGTTTCCTTATATGTAATACTTAGTGGGAGTTATCTATATTGAGTTAGGAAACATAGTATATTGGTCCAGGTTATGAGTTATTTTCAATTTTTATAATTTGGTATTTAGTATTATATGATTATTTTTTTCCTGAGATGCTCTAAGGACAATCCAAATAATTATGCTATTATTCTCACCATATGTATATATTAACTATTTCTCAGGTAAATAGGTGTAGGATGGTGATTGGGTTTGATGTTAATATCTACTTGTTTTTTATGATCTATTTGATCTTCATGTTTGCTTCGTACTTTATAGTTTAGTACCTATAGTTTTCCTTTCAGTTATGTATGACATTACTTGATTTCACTTTGTTTTTCATTTATATATCTGAATAGGTTTTGATTAGTATACATTCCTTATACATATCTACTTTTTGTTTCTTTTTGAGGTTAATGCATCTCGTTATATTACATTTATTCCATGGGTGCTAGTCTCCAAACTTTGGTCCAAAAAATGTGGGACCCAAGCAATCACCGTCTCCTATTTCTTATTACCTTCCTAGGTGTATTACTCATTGGGGGAGGGGGTCATGAAAAATTTCATATATTTTTATAATTTTTAAATTATGAAATGAATATCATTTTTAAAATGAATATGCTATTATTATCTTATGGTGAACATTTGAATTTTTTAAATGATGTTTCTTATAGTGAGTCGAGAAAAATACTGATTTTTTAAAATTGAATTATTTTATTTAATGTATATTTCCATGTATATTTTTATTTTGATAATAATGTAAAATATGTCTCATTTTTTTAAAATTAATCAACTTAATCACAAAATAATAATCATTTATTTTTTTGTATAAGTTTAATTTTTTGGAATATAAAAATATTCATCTAAAATTTATTTGAATGAGACCAATATGTTTTTGTAAAAATAAAATAAAATAATATATATTCATTATTATATTTAATATATTTTATATAATATATTTTATCATTCATTTTTTTAAATGGAATGGAATGTTAGTAAATTATTTTTCAGGATAAAATATTCATTTTTTTAAAACACGCTTTCATTGGAGGTAACATGCTTATTTAATATAATATTCTACCGATTATTGAAATTTAATCAAGAAAATTGATTTAAATTTTGAATAATAATAATTATTATACTCTAATGTGGATGAAATAACTTTTATTCAGAGTGAATAGTATAACAATACAAAAAAATTACAACAGTTATGGTCAATAATGGTTTAATGGGGGAGGTGTAAATCCATGAGATAATGGTTGGATTGAATCTAAAACCCATATAATTATTATTGGTTGAATATATTTAAACCGTATAATATCATAAAATTTTATATGTATCCATGTAGATCTGCTATCTCTTGAAATTGAAATTATGTTATCAAAATCGTAAAATAATTTTCATGAGTGTCCCCCAATTATAAAAAGGATCCATGCCTCCTCCATCATTCACACAATTTGACCCTTATATCCTAGTCGATCCCTACCAAAAATCCTCCCCAATATTTTTCCCTTCATACTATATCTTCTATTCTTCTCCTAAGACTAACCCTTCTGGTTTTACGATGCAACCCAAATGATGTCTCTCAAAGAAGAGGTAAAAATATTAACAAACAACTTTAAAAAATTATTTCTTGTTAACCCTTATACAATATTTTGACATAAAAAACACAATTCTTATAATATAAAAAATACTTATATTTTATTATGATGGTGAAAAAACCATTTTCCACCACTTCTATATCACATGAGAGATATATGTACCTCTCATGCATTGGTGTGGACTACCACCTCGACCTAGAGATACAATTCATTTTCCATCACCATAATTTATGATTGGTTATAATTATAGATTTATTTTTATACATTATATTAATAAAATAATTATTCATATGTAATTTTAATATATTATCTATATTCTTAACTACTAATACATTGATAAATGATAACATCATCTATGCGTAGGGGTGGATTACCACATCCATGAAGCGATATGATTTATATATCGTTAATTATTTCTATGGTTGCTAAAAATGATATATTTAATAAAAATGTAATATATTTATAATATAACAATTAATATGTAAATCTTAATTATCATTTCACTTTCTCTTGTTCTATTAATTGGAACGTGGAATCATCACTCATGTGTACATATAGACTAGAATCTCCAAAAAGTGATGTAATTCATTTTTATCACCACTTAATATGGGTCAATATAATTCTTTATATAATCAATATGTATTATATTTATATGATTATTAAAATTATCTATATGGAGCAACCAAAATGAATTCTAAAAGAACATAACTATAGATACAAAACATACCTGAAGAAAACAAAGTAGTAAACTCCTGAAATGACAACATTGATAAATAATTTCTAATTAAAGGTTATTGATATGATATAACTAGATAATTTATGATATAATATGTCTTAATATAGTTATATTATCTATTTAATAGATATATAAATTAACTATACACATGAATCATCTTGTATTTAGTTATGGGTTTAATCTTAATTTTTCTATATTAAGACATGTGTTACTGTTATGCACATATTTATCATTTCTATGGTTCATATAAATCCAATGATTGTATACTGAAATAATACATGATTTAAAATATGTTATTTATAGAACCATATTATTTCCATTTTTTCTTTAAATTAGTCTCAAAATTTCTAAATCCACAAGGGTTCTCCATCTTAATTTTATATAATTGAAACATGATTGATGTTATATGACAATCTAGTTTTGTGATATGTAAACAATATGACACTAATATGTTTTATAATTAGTATCCTCATGATTATTTTATTTATTATTTAATTTGATTTATATTTCATCATGGATTTATGATTCAAAATATACAACATTGGTTAGGGTTTTATATCAAAATTCCTTTGTTTATAAGGTTTGTCTTATGCTTAATGTTTATAGATGATAAAGTTATATGATATATCTCATAAAAAGATTTTGTATTTTTTTATCCTATAGTTATCTTTCTCGATTACATGTGTTCATTTTATCTTCTATTTTGTATGGACTCCAATCTGAAAAACATTTATATTAAGGAAAATGTTTTTTATTTCTATATTATATCGGGAATAATTTCGTCGATGTACATATTTTCATTAAATTTTTTACTAAATGTATTAGTATTATATAAATATAATTTAATGTCATTTTAAGTGTATTATTATTTATTTATTATTATTTAAAATCTATTTTTTTATAATTTTCCAAACCTAGTTCATTTTTTTACTAAAAATGTTTACAATATTTTTATTTTATCATACAACATAGGAATATAAATCCCACCATCATGAAAAATATTTTAATAATTATTAATATATAATATTATATATATTTTTAAAAATTTTATTGTTTTCCTTAACTATTTTTGGAGACTTATTGATTCTAAGTAAGGGATTTAAAATTATAAGGGGGTTTCCATAATAAAAGTTCATATAATCATTTAAAGGTATTATTTTAAAAAAAAAAAACCATTGATGTATCATTTTTGTATTGGGTAAATGATCAAACAATATATTATTTATTAATTTTGTGGATAATTTATAATTTTGATGTTAAAATGTTTATAAGACACATATTATTTCCACGATCTACGATTTAATGATATGACTAATGTTTTTTGATATTTGGAAACACATAAGTATAGTCTCCATTATGTGATTGGTGAGATTATAATTATATATCCCTCCAATTAATTTTGACGTGAAGGATATGTTACGAGATAATAATAACTATAATTATGAGCAAACCATGTTCATTAAGGTATATTATTCAATAAGATCGTCTTGAGAGTAATCCTTGACTATGGAAATGATGGAATGGGGTGTGAACCAAAACAACTATGATATTATTGGTTTTGATTATTGAATAATGAAATTATTTTATAACCTTATGTTTATTCAATAATCTAATTTATTATGATTGTGGTATTTTCTCATGGATCATGATTACTTATTGACGATTCTGTATACTTGTGTCTTATGTGTTCTGACTAAAAAAGCTTTAATCCATGATTCCTTAATAATATCTTTGAATTTTAAGATATTAAATTCACTTCTTATGGTCAATTTCTCATACCCTTATGTTGATATTATTCTCACATATGGTCTATGATTGATATCTATTTTTTTAGTTTTATATATAATAGGATCTCACCAATTGTTTAATTATCCTTCCCCAGTCTGTGGAGAAAGGTATTATGATTTTTATGTCTTATAATTATTATATTTTTGAGGAACTAAATGGGTAATTGTGAAGATCATTTAAATATCAGTTTTCTAAGTATCAATGATTCCAAATATTCAAAAACTTTATGGTTCTGGTATTGTTCATATTGAAATGTAATAAATATTTATGATAATAAGACTTGTATTTATGTATGAAAAGTG